>CM063729.1:3510000-4798116 GCA_032441825.1 Chaetogeoica ovagalla
GTATATATATAAATAGTAACAGAATGTGTTGTACCTATAATATATGAATTGTGTCAATATTATTCGGTTAAGCGCAACATAATATTTGTCGACTTTAGTCCCTCGATATATATATATAATATTTTTTTATTTTTATTTTTGTTTTCAAACGGACGTTTGATAAAATAGTGTCGATATATACAGTGGTCGCGCTAACTTAAAAAATTCGAAAGTTTTTTTTTTTGATTTTTGCAAACACATCACTATTTTTCGTCCATTGGGGATAACACATTGTGGCAAATAATAACAGTTGTTGAAGAACTATAAGAGAAAGTTCATCATGTCACGTGATTATAATATTAGTACGTGAAAAAGAGTTTGTACTCGAAATGAAAGAAAGGATTATTTTACGAATGTATTTATATGTAAGATATATATATATATATATATAGGAATAAATGATAACATAATCTTAAGATATTTTAATCGCGCATTAAAATTTTGGAAAAAAAAATTATCAAAAACGATTAACAATTTCAAATAAACGACGGTTTAAAAATTACATTTTGATTTCTGGGGGCCCCACACATATGTGCATTCAGCATTGGTTCTGTAGTAGCAATATATATATAATCGTTTTACGAGATATCACACACGATTTATTTTTGAAGTATTCGTTGAAGCCCTTCGTGCTATTCTCGATACGAATAATAATAATAATAATTATTCCTTATATAAGCGTAATGTTCTGTGATATTATTTTCTACTGGAATTTAATTATTTAGATTTTCTTTCTACATAAATTAATAATTATTTAGATTTCACGTAATATAAATCGATAATCAGCCGTTGTAGGTACACACATGTAAGCATGTCGATAAATATATGTCTATATACATATATACATGTGTGTACAACAATCAAATGAAAACACTGGTAGCGACATAGTCCATACAGATAATGTACGCTCATATACGTTGAGTTTGTTTACACTAGTATTGCACATTCTAACGAAAAAAAATTTAGACACGTATATAAATTATATATACATATTAAAATATACCATAAATCTAAAGAGTATCGTGTGAGATAAAAAGCAAAAAATGTAAAAGTTGTTGTATTAAGTGTGTTTATTTACTACCAGTTTCGACCAGAACTCATCATCAGGCATTGAGTAAAAAGAAAAATACGATAATAGAGGAAAAGAAAAAAAAGAAGCAAAATAGAGAATATTACGAATATGTCAATAAAAAGGCACGGAAATAGAAAAAAGAAAAATTATATATTAAAATATTACGTATATTGATATAAAACGTTATTTTGAATATCCGTTTGTATATTTAAAATATTTTTCAATTTTTTTGTAAATACGTAGTTCTTTTAAAACAAAATCGATATTATAACGTTGTGCACATATTTAAAATTTCCGAGTCATTATCATCTATATGCGTATATTAAAAGTAATAAAATGTTTATTTTTTTTTTATTGTCCGTGTTTTTGTCGTCGATTGTTGTTGTTATCGAATAATATTTGTAACAACACGTAATCATACACGCGTTATTGTCAATAACGAAAGTTCAGGTAATGATGAAATTATATTATAGGCTTTGTTAAAATCAATATGCGGGGCCAGTAAATGTTGACAGGATTATAATTCTCAGACATCGACGTACAGGCGATGCTGAAAAATTTATTATGAACAACAGCGAGATGTTATGTAGATCTACAGATCTGTAAACGGGCAATTTCGTTTTCAAAGTCCTGTACTGTTGTGATTTGTGGACATCGTGATATAATCCGGAGAAAAATTACGAGTTAATTTTTACCAGCGGGGAGGCAACAGTGAACATTTTTATAAAATTGTGTGGTTTTTTTTTTTTTAATGTCTGTATGCGTGTATTCTACTAGAATTTTTTTCGGAATGCTCCGATCTTTACGGTCACGGTTTGTGTCCGACAACAAATTGCGTATGGTTGGTACTTTATAGAGGGAGAGAGAGTGGTCATTTTTCGATTTTCTCAATACTCATTTTAAGCGTCAGAAAGAAACTACCAAAAAATTACATAAAAACGGTAAAAATGCGATTTCACAAAAGAGGTAATTTTTTGTTTTAAGGCTTAAAAATTTGAAAAAAAATATCAGACGTTTGTTACTTCAACTATATTAAAAAAAAAAAAAAAAAATGCACAAAAGTCGCTAAGTCACAATTTCTATTCATAAGTATTTCGACAAAATGTATTACACCGATGCTTCGCTCAGAATCGTTATATCTAATGCAATGATTTATTATTGCTTTCAAATTTACGTGTGATGACAATACAATCTAAAATCTTTATACCAGTAATTATATTACTTATATAATTAGTAAGTATATTCACGTAGGCCACACTCCCCGTTACCTTTATTTTTTTATTTTTTTATATTTCCTTAAAAAAAAATTTTAGACAATTTTAATAACTAATGAAATGTCTTCAACACCGTTGTTGCGAGTTGGATATTAACGATTAAACGGATTCAATTACGTTTGGATAATATTGGACACTATAGATATTGACTATTGGACTATTATGTCTTCGACATTGACTGGTGGTTTTCATGTACGAGCCCTGGTGTGACGGTAATGGGTCAGAGTAGAAGTTACCTAACCCAACAAGTCCTCCTCACTTCGGCGGAAAATATCGAAAGACGTGAATTATTCACTCGTTGTTGTTTCGTCGCCATACCGAAGCCGCTCGGTTGACAGTTCAAATAACAAAAAAAAAAAAAAATCATAATATAATATAAATGGTTTATTCCCAAACAATAACAAAATAATATTATTAAACTATTCGACAAACATTTACTAATTTATAGTCCCGGTATAAATAGGTTTAATCGTTTTGTTATGTTCGGTTATATTGTTACGTTTACGCGGAAACGATTTATGGTCTGTTGACACTGAACGCGAAACGTCGCCGTGATTTCGTCGGTGGCCTGCAGTGTGGTGACGAGGAGCATATTATCATATTGTAATATTTATTATTATTATTTTTTTTTTTTTTTTTTAATGCGTAGAAAACAAATCTCACCGATTGTTTGCAGTTATCGTGAGAAAGTTTTTTAAAATCGTTTTTAGCGTTTACTTATTTTCGAATCACATGCTCCGGATTAACACTAGATCATTATTGTTGCGAATAAATTAATATGATATACGTTAATACCGCCCAAAGCGTCGAGATCATCGGGGAACGGCTGAGACCGCTGTCTTCGTCTTCGCATCATGAACGTACGTACGTTGACGATTTATTATTATTATTTATTCGCGTATCGATTGTCTAAGACGTAGGGCATGCGTTTGTGTACCCTGCAGACCGTGATTTTATTTAAGGGCACGAGAACGTGGGGGTTACGCGGGTACCAGATAATTGAAGATAATTCAACGTACTCGCAGAATAAAAGAAAAAGAACACCGGAATTAGACAATTATTTAAAACGTAACTTTTTTTTTTTTTTTTTTTTGCTATAAGTAAATATGTGAAAAAAAAATTTAAAAATGCAAATTAAGAGTTTAAACGTGTTATTAAAAAACAAAAAAAACAAAAATCCTTTCTTGAATATTTTTCAAAGGGCGTAAAGACTAGTAAACATAAAATGTTTTCGCTATATTACTGATATATTAATTGATGTCGTCTGCCGATTTTATATGACAATAAATCCGTCGGCTTTATACTATTTATTTCGATGATGGAAAAAAAATTACGAGAAATGAATCGCGTACATTTTAGATTATTCTAAAAGTGAAAAAAATACTGAAGATCATTAGTAACTCAACTATGTCCGAAGTTGTCAGTACGTGTTGTAAGTAGTAAATGTTTTTTTTCTTTTCATTGCACTTAAACGATGTTATAAAATTCTTGGAAGTTTTGTGGATTATTATTTATATTCAATACGAATTGAAATTAATTAATGTATTCTTGGCTAAATACTAAAGTGGCACTAGTATCATTACGTCCATACAGGTAATATTATTTTGATTCCAACTGAATTCCTCGAATCGATGTGCCCATATTTTGTAAGTATAGTATTTTTCATTAATTTTATCTAAGTTTGACCTTTAGCTATTTGATCAATAGAATACAAGTAATTTACTTGTGAATTAATTACAAAATGAATGTTAACCGATTAAATTGTATTTAAAAATTCTGGAAAAAATATTCGTTTCCATTTATTATCAAACTTTATTTTTTATTACCACGCAAATCAATTTCTAAGAATTTGTCACTTTTTATCATTATTTCAATAAAATAGTTACTGTTTGTATTTTTTTTTTTTTATCAAATAATAGCTTTTAATAAATACTTATATTATAAAAAACTAAAACTATTTTAATTAATTTATAATTAAAATATTTTTCAGGTGTGAGATGTATGCGCGGAGTAATACTTATATGACTTAACGGATGTTGGTGATTTTGCTATGTCCGTGTACCATTTTCTAGATGACAAAAAGTATGATTTATTGATTAATTCTTTTAGACTTACTATACTACAAGTTATAATTTTGACGACACGCTAACTCATTTAAAACATATAATTAATTTAAAATACTTACAGATGTAGTGGTGTGCTTAGTATTTTAATTTTCAAATGAGAGGAGGGGATATATATAAATATACCAAGACATAAGTAAAATTGAATAGTATTATTTAATATCTATGACTCGGATTGTCACATAATATCGATTAAAACTTTTTTACGTTGTTATATTTTTTAAATCCTTAAAGAAGATTGGTTATTCTGAAGTTTTAATCAAAAATCCACAAAAAAGAGGATGGACGGAAGGAGATATGACGTAAGCACGTCTTTGTGAAAATGTAGGTATGATTGGATGGTTTATTTATTTAAAAGTAAAAGGGTCTTATTTTTGTTTTACAAATTTCGCGTTTTGTTTACTTATAGAAACAAACAAGTGTTATTTGTTTACAATTACATTATTATTACACCTTTATCAAAAAACTATTTGATTAGCGATGCATTAAAAGAACATTATAAAAAAAGAAAATCAACAATTAAAGCAAAGTTGTTCATAGAAATAAGACTTTTTATTAAAAAAAAATTCGTTGATCAAATAAACACTAGAGTATATAAACCGGTTGAAAATAGCAGATAAAAGTTGGTAACAATATAATAGAATCTCTATTGAATGACATGATGTTGCGGATAGAGAAAAATTGCTAATAAAGGGATTTGGTCGATACCATTTTATCGAATCACTTATATATGGACCTTAAGAAATATAAATATGTTTCGCTTAGAATCAAAAATACATTACACAAATTCGTGGTGAATTGGTAGTAATATTGTGTCTCAGGTGAATAATTCTGTTGAATTTTCTTTACTAGCTGATGAAACAGCTGATATAGCAGGAAAAGAGTCGTTATCGATTGAGAGACGTATGGATTTAAATTCTACTGTGCAAGAAGAAATTCTTGGTTATCGCGAAATTCAAGATGTTGGTCGAAAATAAAGAAAACAACTGATGAGTACATCTAAAATTTGTTAGTTGTTCAATCATGAGTGATAATGAAAATGGCGTACAGGTTATTGTAAGAAAAAATATCCAATTTCTTGTTTTTATTTTCATTGTGTCACCACACCAGCCTAATTTGGAATTTAATGATCGAAACTCAATTCCTAAAACTGAAAAGAAAAACATATTACTGCAGCCACTGATAGGGGAATAATCAAATTTGTTTAAAGAAAGTATTACGAGAAGAATATTAATTCCATATATTCGATTACTCTATTACTCTATGTTCGGAAGAGTGCAAATATATTGAACTATTCAACAAAGATTTCATTGAACGTAAAACATTTTTTGAAAAATGATCTATTTGTCCAGATGTTGATATAGTTACAAGCAGTGGTCGTATATGTTGGTAAGGGTGGTTGAGCAGGGGTTAGATTTATTCTATTATTTTCTTTTTATTGAAAAGAAGGGAGGAAGGTATGAGTTAACGACCGGAATAATTTTTTTCAAACGTGGTTTTACATTGCTATTAATAATAGTGTATCGATTCACACTGCTCATGAATTAATTGAAAATATTTAATAACTTTATAAATTTCAAATATTCTCAAAATTAAAGTTATTTTTACTCTTATTTTGAATTTACCGTGATTTGAGCTCTTTAGTTTATTTAATGAAGCCATAAAAAACGCGAGACAGTAAAAATCATATTATATATTTGGATATACTGGGTATCGTATACCCACATTTGCACGTCTTTGGGTGATTTTGATACAGTAATTGGATATTTGCAAATATAGAATGACTGTTACATCATCTAGCTTCTTTCATCGTTTGCTTTTTATGTGTAGAGTGACGAGGCTTCTATTTAAAAAAAATGTTTTTCACACTTCCAAATTGTGCCAAACTCGTCTTTTTGATAGAAAACCATATCACAATTTTTTTTTAAATATATATTTGAAAATTTATTGTATATGTTATGTAATTATGAGGATACACAATGTTTGTCGTTTATCTCGTTATTCAGCTATTTCCGACAACCGCATTGTCTTTTATCTTTTAGTTACAAAATTTTTTGTTTAATACTTGTTCTTTTTTCGTTAGAATTTCAATACACGTTGAGGAGTTTATTTGGTTTAAAGGATTGAACGAGCGCGATAAATTTCTGTGCAATAACTCATGCCGATTGGTTGAACCTTAGGGATGTCTATAGATTATTATTATTTTATATTCTATAACAATTTAAATGGTCGCTATAGTAACTTGTTCTACAAATAGATGTCCTAAAATGTTCTGTATTAGCACTTAAATTCTTTGGTCAGACGACTAGGACACGACTGTGACCTTTATCCGGCTGTCATGATGACCCGATCATGCAAAATTTGGTAGCTATAGGTCGAGGTGCGTGGATTTGTATAAAATAAATGTTACATTTTTTTTTTATATTTCTTATATATTATTATTATTAATTCCAAATTTCCACGATTGGTATGCCTATCATTAAAAATCTCCGCCAGAGGCAAATGCACTCTTTGCCCTCCTCTATCCATGAGCCCCTAAGCATGCACACAAAAGTATTTAACAAAATTGAAAACATTTTTCGAACTCAAATTATAGTTAAGAGAGTAATTATTTTGTTTTTTATTTTGTAATCTAATACGTGTTCTATATCCGTGTTTATATAACAGTTCTATTAAATGTATACTGTGTTTTAAGAATAATATGTATATCAATATGACAACGTTTATAATACACGATATATTTTTTGTCATTGGAAATATCAAATTTAACTCAATTCTCAATATGTTTTTAAATTTTAAATTTGTAATTAATTTAGGTTTTTTTTATATATTGTTGAAATTCAAAGTAATATATATATATATAAATTTTAAATACAATTTTATAACGGGCTTGTATTCATTATTTAAATAGAATTTGAAATTTTAGGTGTATTGAAACTTTAAATATTAATACAAGTGTTATTCGAATCTAATTTCCAAAGTATTTAGAGATTTGAAAAACGGACAATGTTATAATATAGAAGTACAGTACCTTATAGTGATATTTAATATTATAATGCACCCAATATTACAAATTCTATATTTAAATAATAAATATCAGTTTGTTATAAAATTTGATTTAAAGTTAATGAATATAAATCTTAAATATAAGTTTTATGATTTTATCAATATGTAAAACAATTTTAAATATGAAAACATATTAACAACTAAATTAAATTTAATATTTTCAATTACAAAAAGTGTATCGTATATTATATAATATAAACGCCGTATATAAATAAAGTGCGTTGGGCTGTTTAAACTTTGTTATATGACATTGTTCCAATAAGCTTCGTAAGATTTCAAACGCATAATTTTGTTTGATTACTGCCGTGCTACACGGTATAAATTATATTGTACATTCAGCCGAAAACAGTTGAATGAATGTGAGATACATTTTTTTTCCAGTTGAAATAATATTTATATTTAAAAATGAAAAGGGGGAAAAGGAAGATGTTTCATATGATCAGAACAGTGTCGAGATTATCTCACGAGCAAATATTTATAATTTTTGTTGTTGTAATATTACCAATATTATCGTTTATCGAAGGATCGATGTTATTCTTTTCAAATCTATTTCATTGACGATTAAAGCGTCGGTTTTACATTTTCCATACCAGCGAAAAGAATTTTAGCTGGTTGTATAGTCGCACCGTTGCGACGCCTGTGTTCGGTCTATTAAACACAATTTGCAAGGAGTAGGTAAAATCGAAAAACGTCTTTTGAAATTCGCCGCTTCATCGTTCAGACGAGATAATTGTTGTACACTTAAGTATGCGTGCACGCAAAGGTGAAGGAGTCAATGAGAGAAATCACCTTAGTGGAGTTAAGTTAGCTTGAATGACTTCAGCTAAAAGTTAAAATTTATAATTTTTTTTTTCGTATTTTTTTTTTTAACTATATTAGACAACTAAAATTATTATTATTACTAGCTGACCCGGCAAACGTTGTTTTGCCATATAAATAATTTCCTAGTAATTTCTAGTGTAGACAAAAAATAGCTTACTTATTGTAAGTATGTATGTATGTTAGAATGTGTATATTGTATGTATGTAAGAATGTGGTATATGCGTGAAATAAGCATGGAGCGCTGTGAACGATGAGGGAATATAAAAATAACAAAAGGCAAACATTATTTTTAAGTTATATTATAATTTATTCCTTAAAATTATATATCATTAATTAAACAATTACGACAGTAACACTATTAAACAATATCAATCTCTTAATGCTATAGCGTGAACAATATTTTTTGTTAGTCCATCTTTAGCTAACACAAACAAACTGGATGGTTTACCCACTCGAGAGCATGCCACGTATAATTGTCCGTGTGAAAAACATGGTGTTCTCAAATCTAATCCACAAACAGACATCGTTTGACCTTGGGATTTGTTGATAGTCATTGCAAATGCCAATCTAATCGGAAACTGAATACGTTTGAATTGAATTGGCACATCTGTAGGTATAATAGGAATCCGTGGTATGAGTATATTTTCACCTCTGAACTTGCTATTTAAAATCTTGGCTTCGATCACGTTTTTCATTAATTTTTGAATGACTAATCGCGTACCGTTGCACAGCCGGGGCGGGTTCAAATTACGAAGCAAGATAATTGGAGATCCAACCTTTAATTGTAAATTATGCGGTGGCATGCCTGGCAAATCCAGTGAGTTCAAAAACTCTGTGGGAAAATTTACTGCTTCGCTGTCGTCGCAAACTGTATCAATAGATTTATATGATACCAAGTTCCCTGGCAACAACATTTGTATCTTCAGATTTAAATTGTCAACGTCTACATTTTTTGCCGCTAAAATCGCTCTTTCTGCAAGCCACTCATGATTTATGTACTGTGTGTGTACATCGGGAAATATTTGTTCAATGAGAGTATCTTGCGAATCAGCGATTGTGCAGAAATCGGTCGGTAATTTTACGTATCCAGTTTCATCTATAGCAACTTTTCCATCACCGATATCTAAGAGTTGTTTTGAAAATGTTTCAGCGGATGGATCTTGAAACATTTGAACGCGCATATTTATTTTTAGCTGTAATTTTTCAACATTACGCCACAATGGAGATGATTTTAAGCAAGCGTTGATCTCATCAGCGTATGTTGAACGTGGAATGACTGGAAGTGTTTGTCTGAAATCACCTGAAAGGACCAACAGAGTTCCGCCAAATAGTTTGTCACTGTTTTTAATATCTTTCAATGTCCTGTTCAACGCCTCAAGTAAATATTTGTGTGCCATAGTACATTCATCCCAAATAATATTTTTACACCGTTTCAGCACAGTGGCCATGGACGATTGTTTCTTAATGTTGCATACTGCGTCAGGGTTATTCTGAATATTTAGTGGCAGCTTAAATACTGAATGAGCTGTTCTACCTCCATCCAATAAAGTTGCTGCAATGCCCGATGATGCAACGGCCAATGCGATGCCATTATTTGATCGTATTTCAGCAAGAATTAGCGAAATAACGAATGTTTTGCCAGTTCCACCCGGTGCATCCAAAAAGAACAACCCACCTTGTCCAGCTGAAACTGCGAGCATAATGCGATCATAAATGGTTCTTTGTTCTTTCTTCTTAATAACTTGATTAACTAATCGTGCAAAATACACTCAAAATTGATAATTTAATTATTATTGATAAAATAGGAATGATTAAAAGTTAATATGAGAGTTACACTGAGAAATAATAATAAAATAATAATTGTCAACGTTACTACTACACTTGATGCATAAACATCATTATTGTGGCCGACAACTGTGTAGGGAGTGAGAAAGAAAGGAGACCGGCTTCGTTCTCATCCCTACTCCGTGCTGTTTACTGGGTCAGAAGTGACACCTGTATACATCTGGCGGGGATAACTAATTAAATGACGATTGATCAGTTTTCGACCGGAAAGGAAAAATGATTAAATTACTAAAATGGCTATTAAAAAATAAGGGTTGATCATAGAAGGGTGAAAATTGAGGATTGTATGTATTTTTGTATGTTGTATCATAAAAAATAGAAATTAAAAATTTTGTCTAAAAAATAAAAAAAAAAATTTAGGGGTGGACTACCCCTAACATTTAGGGGGATGAAAAATAGATGTTTGCCGATTCTCATAGATACCGGATAAGCACAAAAAGTTTCATCAAAATCGGTCAAGCCGTTTCGGAGGAGTATGGCAACGAAAACTGTGACACGAGAATTTTATATATTAGATATATATTTTTTAATCAAGACAATGGGTCTATTTGGGGTATATAATAAGAATTAAAACCAAATATATTATTCAATAGCCAATACAATAACAGTAAAAGAAATCGAAACAATCCGGCGTTTTATCGCCAGACGGGATGACGATGGAAGAGCTGAAACGAGCCACCCTCCTACATTCGTCGGACCCGACGTGTCGAATTGTATTGAATGTTTGTAAAAACCAAACGATTAAGGTGTCAAGCAGACGATGCAAAATTTACACTGGTTGAGTTGTCTGGTGGTTAGGCAATAAAACGATGATAAATCTATTGACACTGGTCTCGGGTTACAAAAAAATTACGCTTCGAAAACATTGACTGCTTTCGACTATAGTTAACGCGTGTCCACTTTTGCGTGTAATACGTCGTATAAAACATAATATGAATCGAAATTCATATTTTACGCGAATGACTCCGCCGATTCGCACGGTTCCAAGGGCGGCTTCGGTTCGAATAAAATTCGCCTTGACTAGCGTCATCATCATCATCATCATCATTATTATTATTATTATTATTATGTACAATACAATACGAGTAATACGTGAATAATGTGTATTAACGCAATGACGGTACACGCGAGCAAAGCGTACTCCGAGGATCAATGAGAATTAATGATCTTTAAATTGCGCAATATTATCGCAATACGTACGTACGTACACACACACGCGCACGCGTGTTTTACGTCTAAATAAATAAAATCGTAAATCGTTTCGTGTCCGCCGCCGTACGAGGGCCATGCGAAAAACAAAAAAATGTACCCGCTGAAAGTATCTACACGTGCGCGATTGTTTATTATTTGTAGGGTAATGTTTACGCGGTACCGTTTTGGGTGCGATTTGAAAACATTTCATTCTCGCCGGTGCTCGGTGCGAGAACGATATTATCACAAACCGTTTTTTTTTTTTTTAAATACTGCGTTTTTCGCCTATCGCGCGGGATTACATTACAAACGCGGTGGTTGTAACTACCTATTTTCAAATGATGTGTCCAAAAATCACGGAATATTTTTATACATATATATATATATGTGAAAAAAAAAACAAATCGAATCGGATTTCAACGCGTGTGAAAATACAACACTCGCGGAACGGATGCGTGCGAACGGCGGCGACCTTTATAAAGTAAATACCAAAACGGGCGAGACGGCCAAGAGGCGCCGCGATCCCGCGCATGCCACAGAGCGGCGTGGCGGCGGCGGCGATTAGTCTGGTCTGGGCGCGCGTCGTCGTCGTCGTCGTCGTCGACGCGATTAAAGTTTCGTACATTTTCGTAAAGTTATTAATTATTTATTTTCTCTGAACCGGACACGTCGGCGCCGTTGCGAAATCCTTTTTATTTAATCGGCCGGACCGGAACATTAACACGTTCTTGGACTACAACGTAATAATAATAATAATGATGATGATAAAAACGCATCGCGTTCCTCGCTGTCGATGTTCGCGACATCGAATGCGGTGTTGTGTTATACGACGAAATTATCCCGTGACGAGTGCCCTCTTTTCTCTCCCCCCTCGCCGTTCACGAGTGGACAAACAATCCGTTAGTAGGCACGTCGCGATTTTCCGCACGCGACCACAACGTGTCGGTAAAGGATAAGGAGGGGGGGGGATCGGTTCGATGAGAGCAAATTCGTTAAAAATCAGTTCCAACGCAAATCGCTCATGGAGAGCGGCGCCCCGCCCGTTGGATTCTTCATATCATATGATTTTGTATTGTCGGATATTCCGTCACCGCGTTGAAAACTAAATTTCGAATCGTTAAACTCGCCACTACTTCTCCCCTCGCGTCTCAATTTCAAATCGACGTCACTGCGGTTTTTATTTTCATTTCGCTTTCGTTCCGTTGAAATACGTTTAATTTAATTGTGCGTGTACGGAGAAAAAAATCCGCTCGGCCGGGGGTCATCTGAATTTGAAAATTTAAAGTCCCGGGACTTCTACACGATGGCAACAATGTTTTCTACCGCTCGGTCGTACACGGTTTCCTAGCGGACGCCATCGATGTGATATTTTGCAAGCACAGGGTTCGGGGATTTTATAGTACTGGTCAAAAAAACGCTGTGAAATACGTTTTTATAATATATTATATCGGGCGGGGGGAGAAAATCTTAAAATATGCCGTATAAAAACGTTAAAAAAAAAACATTTTAATTTTTATACGGATTAAATGGTTGTAAAAGTGCCGAGACGTCGCGATAATTGAATACTTAAAAATAAATTGTAAATTTGAAATATCAATAACGTTTAAATCCGAGCGATACAGAATTGTTCGTACTTTCTATACTTTCATAATTTCTATGGTGTTTATTCCGCTATTTATTTATTTATTTTTATCCGTATTCGATAATTATTTCGCAAACGCAACGGAATCCGAGCCCCGATTAAATGAATATACAATAATTTCTTTTTCGCCAAGTCCCACGAAACGCGTCAGTGACGATTTCCTAACGAGTTCGTGTATTTATTATTATTATTATTCAAACGGATTGCGAACGCGGTCGATATAAAAAAATCGGCGTGTACTGAGTTCCATACGCGAATGAGAAAAAAAAAGAAGAAATATACTAATAATTGAGTTCCGGCGTAAACGAAAAATATACCAATATTGAGTCCGCGCTAAGGAAAACAGTAAAATATACTAATTGAATCCGCGCATGGAAATATCGACATTACATTTATTTCAAACAATATTAAAACTCTACGGTTCGCATTTAAAATTCATTTTTACAATTTTCGCATAATGTATATCAAATATTTTCAAATGAAAAACATAAAAAAAAAATCATTTTTTTACCCGTAGAATTTTTTTTTTTTTTGCAGACAGTTTTGAGTCCGTTAAAATGAAAAAGAAAAAAAATACATGTATATAATATATTTTTACTCTTAACTTTAGTGTTTCTTTTTTTTTTTAGCGGGGGCTCAGTTATAAAAACCGGATTCTATTAATTGTATTACGATGTAAATCATACGGGAATCAATTGAGGCGTGTGTCACATGTGTTACAAAATGGGACACAATTCGGATTTTTATGCGTTTGTCAAGCTTCAATTCGTATGCAGTGATAAAAATGAGCGCCTTTTTGTTGTCATCGCGATGCCGCGAACACGATTTTATCGCGTTTTAAATGCGAATTTCTTCCTAAATCGATTAGATACACAATAATTATTGTCGTACTGTGTGTGTGTTATCGATCGAATATCGTTGAATACGTTCTAACAAACGAAACATTAATAAAATTATCATTTATTTTTATCGACCGATCATTATAAAATAATAATTATCTACAACGGTATTTCGAATAATATATTATTATTGTTATTATTATTATTATTATTATTGTGTACACAAACGCGATGTAGTAACATATTTATTACATTATTAAGTGTTATTTATATACAACTATTATCGCACTTATATACCTTATATACAAATTAATTATTATTAAACTAATTATATGCTGTAGTGCAGTTTAACGTGGATCCGTGTGGTATGCAATTGCGCCAGAAACTCTTTACATATACCTATATTATAAATCGGTTGCGACAATGAATGGATTTTGCGCGTAAAAATATTATAAATCGCAATTACGACATTTACTTAAGTTTTAAACAGTAACGTACATATATAATAAATTGTTTCGACTAATACAATAAATAGGATTAGAAAGTCGATGACGTTAAAAACGTTAAAAAAAAAATGTAAATACGATCAGAAAATGTTCAAAAATCAAAAAATAGTTAAATAGTGACATAATATAATGAATTTAACGTTTTGAAAAATACCATAGAAACTATTAATATGATTATATATACACAAAAATATTATCTTATTTAATTGTAATACACTTATTTACAATTATATAATTCTTTTTTTTTTTTTTTTTGAAACAATTTACAATTTATAAACAAAATGAAATGTTTATAATTTTTTTTTAATTCGTCAAATGAAAATTATTGCATTTTTCGTTTCGATTACGTTATAAGCGTATTGCAAAATGTCAGAAAACAATAATTAGGATCAGATTTGTTTTTAAATGTGTATCTTCATAAATCGATAATATAATACCGATCACGGTAATCTTGTATCAAAATATAACGATAATAATCATTTACTCGTTACTTTTCTATTGACTAATATGGAAAACGATCAAAATTCACTAAAATTATCTAAAAAAAATATATCAGAAAATGACTTAAAAAGTGTGAAAAGCAAAAAAAAAAATATATATATAATTTCTTACAATAAACCTATATAGATAAAAATTTAAAACACTTTTGTTCCTAGACAATTTCAAGACTCTAGGACCGCATTAGTTTTGAACAAACGCAATTTTCCATAAAATATAAAATGTCGACAAATTTGAAATGTTTACTTTGGAAAATTCCGACAAAACGATTTTCAAGATATTCCGAACATAGTTGAAGTAACGTGCGCCTGAAAATTTTCAAGCCTTTAAACTAAAAATTATCTCTTTTATTAATTAAAAACCTCAACATTTGAATATTGCTATAAGTAGCGCAAAATTGAAGGACATTTTTTTATCTAATAAAATATAAAGTTTACACGTTCGGTGAATACAATTCAAGTTTTTACAATCGGTTTCAAAACCGCGAAGGAATAACGACAATCGATCTCGACGAAATCCGCGTTATTATCGTTTTTTTTTTTATAAAATTTTTCTCTAGTTTTGAGTCGTTTTTTTGTTTTGTTTTGTTAGGCGCTTTTGAAATAAATCGAAAAATTATCTGCGTTAAAGTACTAACTAGATATACAATTTGCTAACGGAAACGAACTATATGGTTGTATGCAAAGATCGGAACACCACTCATTCTGGTAGAATTTTCGGGTACAGACATAAAAAGAAAAACCACACCATCGTAACGCTAATACATTCCACGTTCCGCTCACAATCTAAGAAATCAATTTTATAGTAATCGGGGGGGGGGGGGGGAAAAAAGTCAAGTTCGTTTGTGATATTATGTGCACACACAAACAATCTCACTAAACGATCAGAGCTGGTCGTTATAATATTATTGGACGATCTTGTTGAAAATGTGCATCCATAATATCGTATGTTTCGCAACGACATGCGAACAAATATTAAATAGGTATATAAACCAGCTAAACCTAATGGCTCGTGTACGTATAATTTTAACTTCGGCTTGTGCGCCACAAACGAATTCATTTCTTTCGTCGGTTCAAATCGGCCGGCAGACGTGTATGTGTATTGGATTTCATAACTCTCATCAACGTGTCGGGCACGCCGTAAATTAGAGTAATGAAATGTATGTTTATATATCTTATAATACGAAATTTAAAATTATATGGGGAAAAAAAGGATCTGTTTACGAGACGAGTAAACAAATCGTCTATTTATATATATATATATATATATTTGAAAATTAATTGGTGTACTCCGTACGACAACAGATAGCTGTCGCATAAAAAAAAAAAAGAAGAGCTAAAAGATTTGCTACAAGAAGAAATACTGAAATGCAGCAGATGTGCTAAATGATCGATCGTGCACGGTCCGCATTGGTGTGTAAGTATGTTCGCTGCGAAGTCTATTGAACAACAGCACAATACAATATAAAAAAAAAAGTATATTTTATACTTGATCGTAATTAAGCGTAATAATTTAAAAAAAAAAAAGCGTAAAAATAATAATTGTTATATTACATTAATTTAGATAAAAAAAAAAAAAAAAATTGTATAATAAAAACTCGTATGTTTCAGTATAGTTTTACAATTTAATATTTTCACTTGTGTCTTAGTAAAGAATTTTACAATTTTTTCCCCTCCCCCTCGGGGGATTTGACCGCAGGCGTATATATATTATTGTTATTATTATTATTATAATATAACGTTTTAAAAACGATTAAAAAAAAAAAAAAATTTTTATTATTTGCTTTCAAATTATTATAATGCGTATGTTATGATTGCACACGTGCGTGCCGTATGATATGTGATTAGGCCGAAATTAGGTATATATACTTTAAAAGTCATTACCTATATAAACACGAACGAATTGCTTCGTTTAAATATATATATATACCAATTTAATAAAATTTAATCAGAAACTCGTTTAATTATGTGTAAATATATATATATATATAGGCGTGTAGTCGCTTGGATCAATTATTTCGTACACATAATAATATACTTTAATATATTTAAACGCGTATCTAGGCAAAAAAAAAAAAAAATTTTTTTTTTTTTGTTTTTGGACATCATACAGAACAGAGAGATAATTTTTAGGTTATCACTTACACACAATATAATTTGTACATTGAATACTTTTATACTGGCAATAAATCAAAACTCGATTTTCTGGCGCAACTACTTATTATCATTATTATACGTATATATATATATATATATAAATATGTAAATAGCCACCTAAAAAAATATATTTCATACGCCGTTGCATATGTATTTTATACTTTATATATATATATATATATATATATAATATTATATTTCTATATTGAAAAGACGATTTATTATACAATAATAATTATTATAAGATATGATTTTTGGACTTTTGATTTACGCGTATTGTTGTTATTACGTAATATTATTAAAATATGTACATACATAATTCGTACGTTGTAGATTGTGCGCGGGCGCGCGTGTGTTTTCTCTCTATAATCCTGCAGATTGTAGTCCAATATTATCGAACACTGTTATAGGTTTCTTCACAGCGTGTCACTTTTAAATTTCTATTTGAAAATCGTAAATTGCGTTAAGTGTTACAAAGCGCGTGTGTCGGTGGTCGAAACGCGAAAACGATTTTTCCAGAGCCACGCCGCATAATGCAGTACACGTTTTTCCGTGGATGACAAACCATAATATTTCCGTATGTCTCTCCCTCGCCCAATAAACATTTGACAATTAGCAAATAATTTCTAGTCCTATGCCTAATCAGCTTGTGAAAAATCCGTGTTATGTTTTTTATAGGTATAATATATATATATATATTTTTTTTTTTGGGATGTAGTCGCATACACTGTTATTGTGATGGAACAAATGACACGATTTAATACGTACGGGTTTTAACTTAATATTTTAGCTTATTCCAATTGTATACTCGTTTATTGTAATTGTTGGAATAAATTGTAAACATACAAAATTTCAATAAAAAAAAAAAAAATACGTACGGGTTTACTGGCGTTTGAGAAAATGAGAAACGAATAAATTAATGTTAATAATATTTTTATTATACGTACAACGATTATTACAAAAAAAAAAAAAACAACAAACTTAAAGTAAACTTTAATGATTAATAATAATTGTAAATTTTAATTCTTTTTAATTTATTGGCCGAAAATGTCTTGACTATTATAATAATATTGATGACGTTCTATGGTGTTCAATATGGATTGATGTGACTTAAATTGGAAAACTCTTATTTTTTCACGGTTCTTTTTAAATAATTAAATTATGCCAATTTAAATCTAATAAAAAAAAAAAAACCGGTCCGTTATTTAGAGTGTACCATATTTAAAGAATCGGCATTTCATCATTTTTCTTGGAGGGAAGGGATCCGATGGTTCGTATAAATACTTATACATAAAAACACTGGGATTTTACAATAGTACACGTGGTAAGATGACATTATATCCATCCATCATTAGATTTTACATGAAGGCTTATTTTTTTTTCCATTACTTTTTAGACTTAGAAATTAAGACACATATAGACAAGACAAAACATTTTCTTTTACTTTAATTTAATTAATTATCTATAAAAATTAATAGTGTCTAATATATAAGTTGAATATTTTTCTCGTAACAAATAATGTCAAAGGTATATGAAATTTAATTTATTACACCCCTTCTACGTCAGATATTCAGAGGTGTCCTTTAGCAGGACGTTTCACTGTATACGACACGATAGGATTGAATATCCGAAACGGAAGAAAGGGGAAAACGTCGGATTTAGTGTGTTACATGGCCCAGACGATTTTATAATATCGACACGTGACCTTTCGTATATTGTTTGTCTTATCTCGATCTTTTACAATATTATATAAATAAATATATATTAAATAAAGCGTATTATGTGGTCATAAATAGGCAATGGCGACGCGCACGTATAATAATAATAATAATTTATATGGCCTGTCATTCGACAAAGAATACGATAATAATTATTATTTTTTTTTTCAGAAACTCGCGGACTACGTAAAAAAAACAACCGGCCAACAAACGCGTTCTCGAAGAATAACGATTTTATTTAATTATATTAATAATTATTATTATTACTTCGCGTAATAAGAATCGGTTATATATATATATATATATTTTTTTTTTATCCATACCGACAAATCGTAATATTATTTTCTTTATATATACATATATCGTTTAATTTTCCCATATAATAAATGCAATCGGGTATGGCGATCGATCGACTGGCGCGGTGCAAAACGATCGATTTGTGTATTACATTGAAATAATTGACATTCTTTTTACACGTAATTGCTGTCAAATATTATTTCGTATCCATATATATATATATATATAAACCGATGCGATTATTGCGTGGTATTCGTCGTTATATATTATTAAAAACGCGGTGCGCGGAAAATGTAAAAATTATTAATTTTTTTCTTCGGTAAAACGATACAACACGTCTTTGTAAATAATATGTACTCAGGAATATATATATATATATATATAAACGCGTTACGCCCATTAAACGTTGATTATTACTATCCTTGAACTGGTTATGTATAGCTATTACTAATATATATATATAACGTGGCATAACGAGTGCGCATTATCGCGATCCCTTTTAAAGTTCGAGATTTGGACGCGAATTAAAAAAAAAAAAGAAGAAAAAAAATTGAAGTCTTAAGATTTTTTTTTTTTATATAAAAATTCCTCCTCGAATGTATCTGTATATTGTACAGATATTTGGAAACAGAGCGTAAAAAAAAAAAAAAATTAAAATAATTTCCATATGATTATGTTTTATATTATCTATAAAACGCCTACGTAAATTCTTATGGTAGCGAGAACTCGGTGATTTTTTTTTATTTTTTTATAGCGTTGTACATTATGCACACCGGTTATTGTACAATCGCAACATATTTATATGCAAAAAAAAAAAAAATTAATAATAAGAAAAAGATTAATTTTTCTGCAACGAACGAAAATACACGTATATTTAATGAGAATTTGCGATTCACCGATATTCGTATCCGTCATAATACATATAACATAAAATAATTCGGTATCGAATGAATATTACATATATAAATATATAGGGATGAATGCTTTTTTTTTTTCAGCGAGCATTAGGAATCGTATTAGAATTTTATTTTAACACAGTGGAGTGAAATGAAAACGAGAACGGACAACGATTAACGATTTCGTTTTTAATTGGAAATAACGAATGGAATCGTTTAATTGTCGTAAAATGTAAAAACGAAAAAAAAAAAAAAGAAAGTATTTTCAATAGATTTTTCTATTAAAATATCGTAAATATAATATGTATAAAATATTGTCCATTAAATTAATGTTTATAATGTCCCTACGCGTATTGTAATAATAACAGAACAACAACATTTCTATATTAAATTTGTCTCGATTCGCGAGGGATTGTAATAGACGGTCGCTAATATAAAACAGTTTTGTATTTTCGCGTAAAAACACGTCATTCTACAATATTTGCAAGTACATAAAGCACACGTGTGTTGGTGTATTGAAAAAGACGAGGATCGCGTGATCCGTAATCCTAATCGTTTTATAAACAATCGTTGTGTACGAAATGATACGAAATAACATAATATCATTGTCTTGTAAATTGTCATTTAATACGGTATATAAGTACGAGCATATGAAATTATTATCGAGCGTAATCTGAGAAATGTGATTTCGTGCTTAGTACAATAGGCGACACGGCGACGATTATTTTCAATCAATCAGCAAAAAACGTACGTTTTTCGATTGTCCAATCATAGGATGATCGTAAAACGCGAACGTAAATAAATTTAATAGCTATGCGATAGCGTGGAATAGCGCGTTAAACGCGTATCGTGTAAATTTCGTAAATCGTTTTTTTTTTTTTTTTCTACACACGTTTAACGGACATCTGCAGATAATGCAGATATAGTTTTATGCGATTGATATCGCATACAGACCTAGTGGATAATATTATTCGCGAAGTTTGAAAAAGTATAATTTATATGCACACAGCGAAATGCGCTTAGGTTTAATGTCATGGAAATATGAGGGGAGAAGGAAATTTTTTTTTTTTAATTCTGTATCGCATATATATATATAGTTTTAAATTATGTAATAATACAACGAATTTATTTTTAACTTTTACGAGAATAAAAATATACTGTATAGTAACGACCAACTAAGATCGACACGACTTGATGGTAAAAGATATTTTTAAATTTTTTTTTTTTTTCAGTGCGGCTAAGAATAACAGGAAATGCTAATTATACACAAACACTTTATAACGCATCGCCGCGTGGTCAGCCTTGACCGACGACGTTTCAATGAAAATATAACGCGCGTTTCTCCGGGAATACGACATTTATTCGGCGTGCGAACTACGAGAACGGTGTAAACGTTACAGGTGAGATTGGATGGGTATACGGTAGTTTTTTGGTTCTTTGTACCCGTTACTGATGATCGAACACTGATGATCGTCGACGATCGATGTACGGCGAACGAAACGTTTCCCCCCGTTAGGCAATCTCTGGTTATGTTACGACGACTGGAAAATAATGCCGTTTGTATTTAAAATTTACAAAAAAAAATATTGATGTTACTCGCGGATTTTTATTTATCGATAATAATTGGCAGGTACCTATTATGTATTTATCAATCGCGTTGCCACTAATTATTATTATTATTATTATTATTATAATTATTATTATTATTATTATTATTATTATTATTATTATTACTACTGTTGTCGCGGCCTGGTGAAATTATACACAAATATTACAAAACGCGCGACATCTACATTCGAACAATAATATTATTGTTAATGATTATTATCATCATACTTTAATATTTTGTTATTGTTTATGGTTTGCGCAAACGTAATATATACTTTTAATACGTACGTTACGTTATTATGGATTTTTTTTTTTTTTCAAAATATTCATTCGGTAAAGTAGAACGTTTATTAAACCAAGATCGATTTCAATCGATTTTGCCAAATATTACTGTTATTATTTGGATAAATTCAAATAAGAAAATTATTGTCGATACGGTACATTTTTCCCCATACCGAAATCGTTTATTGGTAATCATAAATTATTTTTCGACTTGTAAACTCCACTATTCATTACTACGCGGTGGGGAAAAAAATATACTCCCGAATTATTAGGGGATATAGCGTGCAGATAAATTCGTCGATTATTTAACGCACAGTATTTCTTTTTGATATTGTAACATTGTCACGTGAATATTTAATACTTATGTAAAATATAAATTTCGTATCGCAATTGTGGTAATTGTGGCAACGAAACGCGCGAGGACGGACGCGAGACATTTTGTACACGTTTTATTATTATTATTATTAATATACGATGTGTAGAAACTTGAATGCGGCAATGCTTATTGCATCCGTATCAAAAGTCATACGCGCGTTCTATAAATTAAAGCGAAGAAATTGCTACACAATTTGTTTGTATGTTAATATGAAATCGTTGAAACAATACCGTGTGTACCCCCACACTGATGAGATAGGCGGTACGTTACGATTTTATAATTTTTCGTATATACATATAAGACAGTGTAATATAAACGCTAAAATCGAAATCTGTAGATTCAAACTTTCCCTTCCTCCCCTTCATAAATCTATTTCGGAAGCAGCTCAAGAACTTTGCTTGAATTTTAACCCGAAAAACACGATATGTCTTTAAAACTGTTTTGTTTGTGTCAGAAATATACGCACTACAATAATTTTCGATGCTTTTGTCATACACGCCTATATATATATATACGTACAATGAGCGAATTATAAAAAAAAAGAAAAAACTTTTCGAACGTTACTTAATAATTATACAGACTTATCGCGTGAGATATAAGGCGCGGGATTATACACAGGTAAGTAAAAAAGTCTTTGAAAACAGAATTCGTTTTGTCGTCCAGAAAAAAATCGACCGATTACGAATACGAATATGTAAAGAACGAAAATTTGATTTTCGATTCAAAATAAGTGGATAAATAAAAAGTGTAAATGACTGACATGTTTTTTTCGATACAATTATTAGCGTTTATTTGAAAATTCGGGATAAATTTATAGGACGAGACGACTTGCGAATAGTACAAATGACAATATTACTATACGTCCATTCAAAATGTATTAATATAACGAGCATTACTACACTGCATACAGAAAAACACACCACAATAATACGATATAGGCGATGTACACAGATAAATTAGCTTCGATTTTAAAAAATGTATATACGTAACCGAGGTACAACGTTAACTTATTAAATTTTTTTCTTTTTATTGTAATAATAATATTATTATTATTATTATCAGTGTGTATTTGTGTATAGGCACGTACAGAGGAATCGAAAAAAATTTTATCCATAACACGTTCACAAATTATATCGACTGGAAATTATTTGACCGCTTATCGTTTCGAAATATCGAAATATTTTATAAATGTAGATTTCGTTAAAAAAAAAAAAAGAAAAAAAACACCGCATCTCCGGTGAACTACGTTTAATACGTCGAATTTATATATGCATATAGTTTAATAATTTTACGTTTAATCTGACCTATCCTAACGTTTGATTTTAAGCGATTTTTATAGTATTATTATTATTATTATTATTTACCGTATTATGAAATGAATCGACGGGGTACAAGTACGAGGGCGATTCGAATGTTATATACACGTATACGCGTGTTGTTCTTTAAACTTTACGAACGGGTTTGTTTTTTTCTTCTTTTGTTTTGGTAAAATATATACCGATAGAGAAAATTGTACTCCGTAGAAATTATACGTTTGTCGCTCGGCGCGTTAGAGGAAATTTCTTTCTCTCTTCTTTATTCAAACGGTAAAGTTATAAATTGTAATTTACGTTTATTAAGTTTCAGCGGTGTCATGGACCCTTTTAAGTGGTCTGGTGGTTAACAGATAATAATATTACGTGTACGCCGCCGTCGCGCAGACAGACGGTGCTGCGTGAGCGCTCGCTGCGTGCTGTTTGTAATTTTTTATTTTTCGTCTGAAGAACACACACCGGGCGTGTAATGTATGCGCCAATAAACGGTTCGTTACATGCAAAAATGAGAAATACGAAGGCCACGAGATGAATTTTTTTTTTTTTTTTAAATATATATAACGTGGATATATATATATATATATAAATGCACATACACACAACACAATTTATGCGTTTAGTATTCCGTAAGGCGGCGTACGGCAACAGAGTTAATTGAGTCAAGTCTAAAGTCAAACCGAACATTATAATATTTAGATCGACAAAAATAATAATAGTAATAATAAAAAATTCAATCAGATGAAAACATGTTATTCATCATAGCAACATACTTTACAATCGAATTTTCAATTTGTTTATAATTTTTAGAAAAAAAAAGAATATATATATATTTATATTTATATATTGAAATATACGTACAAATTGTTAGAAATAAAAAAATAAATAATAATAATAATAATAAAAGAAGGCAACGTTCGTATTATCGAATTATAAATAATAATAATAATATTGTTATTGTTTTAATCGGATTGTCTGATGCACGGCAACCGTCCTAATTACAACTGATTGCGTATCCAGTGTTAGAACGTAATACGAGAATTTATTAACCGTTTTTTTTTTTTTAAGCGCGGTAAATATATATATATATGTAATTAAAAAAATAATAATAAACGACAATTGGGAAGAAAATGAAGAAGAAAAAAAATCAACTTTCTTCGACAAACCGCGGGGGGGTACTGGACACCGACGAGGAGATGGCCGAATAATAATGAATATTGTGTTTTATAATTGTGCCAGAAAAGTGGTCGAACCGAGTGAATATATAAAAGAAATTTTAGGTTTAGTGTGCGAAAACACTTGTCGCATTGTACAACAATTCGTGTGCGTGTGTGGACAACGAGGCGAAAAATATATATGTATATATAAAAAAAAATAAAAATATTCCTATTAGACAAATGCGGGATTCGCAAAAGTCGAATGATTTTACGCGGTGCTCTTTTTCTTCTCTCTCTTCCCTCGCGGTTTTAGCCATTAATTTAATACGCGGCTCAGTCATCGCGATAAAATGTAATTTTTTCACACACCGAACGTACAATTCTTTTTCTCTCGCATTCAACGCGCGAATTTTCGATTAACAAATAATATTTTATTTTACGCGGCAAACGATAAACACACATTTTCAACGAGAATATACGAGGTGTGTATTCGCTCGCGAATAAGATTATTCCGTCGGCGGCGGCGATTGTTTAACGTCGTTGCCTTTTGATAATAACGGCGTAACGACCGTTGAATAATAGAATGTATAAAAGACGGATGGCGCGCCGAAATTGAAATAATTTGTAGAAAAAAAAAAAAAAAACGGAAAAAATTAATTGAAAAAAAAAAAAATTTAATATATTTACCGTGTAATACGTGTTATGTTTTGTTCGTAAGTTTTGTCGTTGTTTACCTGTAATTCGAGGATTTATAATTCTAGCGGAGATCTAGAATTGCCGAGGTGTCCGGACAACGCGGTCGATTTGTAGATGTATACCGGTCCTGAGCCATTAACTAACTGACTGACTGAATGACTGACTGAGTGTTGCACATGACCGGCCGCGGTCGGCTTTCGGTCTGCTCTCCCGCGTACAACACCCTCTATTTATCCCGTTGTTGTTGTTGTTGTTGTTGTTACCATTATCATCGCATCATCGTGTTATCATCAACATCAATCGCCGGTGTGGTGACGGTGTTCACACACACACAGCGATCTTGTGTGCGGCGAATAAAACTATTATTAGAAGAAATGGAGAGCAATGCGCTTTGTACCGCGATTTTCCCCCCTCGCCACTCCTCCTCTCGCGGATTCGTGAGTACGCTCCTTTTTTTTTTTTTGTCTTCCTCACTTTTCTAAAATAGATTTTATTTTTCAAAATCATTTCGGTTTCAATGAAGTAGAAAAAAAAAATATCCCCTCTTAAAATTTTCTATATTCTCGGTGAGGAATACACTAAAATTTAGACGTTCTTTATAAACTCTTTTTTATAACTGTAGCAGGCGTTATAATACGTTTCTCTCTCTCTCTCTCTTCTACTATACGGTATACGATATATATATATATTTAATTAATAATAATAAAAGAACAATTATTTATGCGTAGTAATAATTTATTGTATAGAGTACGATTTATGCGGTAAACAAAAACGATTTATTATTTTATAGACAAAAAAAAAACACGATCCGTTTTAAATAATTTGCTATTATTACGCCGTGATGTACGTGTCGATTTGAGGAGTTTGAGACGAGTTGCGATTTGTTCCGAAAACTTATCGCGACCGCAAAATCGTCCGATTTCACAATTAGCATCGGACTGATATATTTAATCTCTGTCCTATAAAATATCGTTACGGAATATTCCGGCTATTTCTTCTTTCACGAAAATCTGGTTGGAACATTACACTTCATGTGTTCCCGGAGTTTAATGGCGAAAACTTTACGGTATTTTTCGAATACTGTACAATCGCACCAAGGCCAGCGCAGCAGCCTAAACGATAAAAAAAAAAAAAAAGACGACGAAAATATTAGTAAAAACAACGCTTTACCTATCGGAGAAATAGAATTGGCAAAACTATTCTCATTAGTGTATAATAAGAGATAATTTTACTAAATATTTTACGTTGGACGATAATTTTTTTTTTTTTTTTTACATTTCTTACGCTTAAATTCAAAATTTCACTACATATACAAATATTAATAACTCGGATATATACGCATTTTTTTTTTTTTTTTTTAAACACATTTTGCGATTACCAAATAACGTAATTCCGTTACGATTTAGATTTTCGACGTTAAATTTTTTTACGGATTGACTTTATTATCATGTATATACGTATATATGTATTTACATAGGTGTAATTTTTTTTCTCCTCGCTTCGATTACATTCGTTTTGTCCATCGGAGGTTGAATACTCGTTCGATCGTCGCGAAGAAAATATCATCATTATCGTTTATGAATAACCACTTAAAAAAAAAAAAATACCGAATCTCTCGAAATATAATAATATAATATTATTCCCGATTATAACGTTATTAAACGTATGCCGCGCGCCGTGGTAGATTAAACAAATAACACAATGTCGTTACGGACAATTCGTATAGATAAGTATAATTTAAAAGTTTTTTTATTTTTTTTTTTTCAATTATTATTACCCAATATAACGTAAATACCGTTATTAGTTTATGAATAAACAATTAACCGCGGCGCGGTTTGTAGTGTTAATGAGTTTATTTATCGCGCGCGCGATTAAAAAATTATTACTTACGATATATAAATACAGAAATCGGCGTACTTATATATTACATATATTTACATTGCATACACGTGTGTGTGTGTGTTATATTATGGCGCCGTCGATCGGACACGATTTTCTCCGGTTTACAAACTCCGACAGGATTTTCAAAAGCCAGTGTAGTTATACTTTTCAACGCCCATTACACTACGACCAGTGACGTATTTTTAATTTATATATATATATATATATATTAATATATATATATTTATATATTAATATATATATATATTCATATTCGAGCTTATTAATAGGTATAATGCGAATGGTGGAACTTTTTTCCTTTCGGTTCTGGGAATAGAGCTGAAAACGGACCTTCCCGTTAACACGCGCCACTGCCGCATTAAGAGGTAAAAAAAAAATTGTTAAGAAATAAATACCATTCTGGTAATATTCACGAATATAACCTATAATAACCAATACCGCGTCCCGTTGTCATTAACTCTTTCAAATTTTCGGGCTCATAATTAGCGTACAGAATACAAATACTAGTACGTGTATAAAAGTTGTTAATTTAACGCGTTAAACATAAATAACGATTTGTTTTTACCGAAATTGTTAATTACACAAACGGTGTATAATTAATTGCCATATCGTTTTCACGTGATTCAATGTGAAAGATGTGTTCCTCATTGCAGTCGACCTGCCAAGAGGATTCTTCAATTTAATTCAATTTAAATACACGAGATTTATACGATGACTCGCCCCATTCGAGTACTAGTCACACGTTTTTGATCGGTTTCGTTCAACGTACATTCGGGATGTGCTAACAACGTCGTTGTGCATCGCCGAGATACATATACGAGATTTCGGACATTTTTAAAATTTCTTGAGAAATATTCTAAAAGGCAGTTCGATTTAAAAACGAATCGCGTGTCATTTTTAATCAAATCGCAAGAGTTCTAATAATAATAATAATAATAATAATAATAATAATAATAATAATAATAATAATAATAATAAAAAAAAAAGTAATAATTCATTTTACATTGGAATCCGTGCCCGATTGATGATGGACATTGACTTGGACATCATAAGTCTGTCTTGTCAATACCTTTACGAACGATATAAAATTGTTTAAATTACAAATTATGAGAGCTCCCGCAGTAAAACTGTTTTCTGTTTCTGAACGCGAGGCGGTTTTTGCGGGGCCCAAAAAAAAAAAAAAATATATATATATATAAGCAGATATTCGGTTGCGCGGGCCTGTTGCGTGTAATATGTATTTATAATGAAATACGGTTTGAATATATTGTCACGTAGACGAATAACGAAATGTCTATAAAATATATTACGTCAGAATACACATTGTCGAAAAGAAAAGTCACATTCATATTTTATTTTGTATCAGAAATTCAGTCGAACCACGTGTGATACGATAATAAAACCGTGCAAATAAATATGCGTTTACCGGCTAATATAATAATAGTAATATCGCGAAAAACAAAAATCCGTCGATATTATTTTATACTATTACGTCGTTTTATATATTTTAACATTATTTTTATAAAAAAAAGAATCCCATTCTTCTATAAGGGAAATTATATACAATATAGTTTTGATCCTACGATATTTGTGTGCACTGTTTATAGGTATTAACGAGTCGATATAAATTTAAAAAAAAATTTTTTATTTTTTTAATCGTCGGTACATATTAAAATAAATTGGTGGTAGAAATTATTTTTCAAAACCGTAATATATTTTCTCGATATAATTCAATTTTCTCGTATTCGGACGGTTTAATGAATTAAAAACGTCTAAAACGCGCCGTATTACTGTATTTGAGTTTCACATCAACCGCGCGTAGGGACTACACTCCAAGCACCGGTTAGTTTTGTTTTTGATTCATTTTTAGTAGTCTATTACAATCTTTAATGTTGGATTAAAATTTTAATTTTACTGTATTTTTACTCGTCATGCCCATTCGTTTGATACGGCCAATGTCGTGATGATGGGGGTGGTTGTAAAGAAAAATACATATGATCCGCCATTCAGTGATAGCTGCCATATTGGATTTTTATCATAAAATTGAATAAATAATGCATGCGTGCGAAATTTCCACACGATCGGATATCGGGGAAGTGGTCGATAATAATTCGTCAGCAACATTTGTCCCGGACAAAAATCGGAGTTGAATAAAAGTTTGTAAAAAGTAAATAAAAACGTGCGAAGATTTCTGTAATTATCGTAGAGTGTCACTCTCTTTCATTATATACGTACGCAATTATATCGGATTAATACGACATTCCGAAATTATTTAATTCGATTAAAAATGAAATTCTTTTAAATTACGTATACAAAGCAAATAATCGTTATGAGAACAATGCGATTCGATATATATATTATATATAATGTATACGTATATATTTAATAGATAATGCGAATCGGCGATATGGTTTTTTTTTTTTTTTTTTGTGAGGAATGCGACTATATATTATACGTGTTGCATAATTTTCTTCGAATTGAAAATAATTTATTAAATGTAATCTGCAAAAGCGCGTGCGCGTACTCCACGCACATTTATGGATCAATTGTTTCTTGTATGACTCACGCGCCTCCTATACGAGTTGAATTTTCTCTTTACACTTATAAGGGATTCGTCCGCAGATCGATTGAATTGCAATTTAATAATCGTGATAAATAACAGCGAGAAGAAAAAAGTAACGCGAAAACGTGCCGATCTTCTGTTGGCGAACCATGATTAATCGTTATTATTATTATTATTATTATTGGCATAGCGATAATAATATATGTATTTATTCTAAACGCCAAATCTATCTTATGGCTTTTGAACGCTTTTAATAAAATATACGCAATACACGCGCATATTCAGCGCGGACAACGCGCTGTTTCTCAGTAGAGTTCTTAATTCGTCTTAATCCCGTTCGCAAAAGTCAAAAAAAAAAAAAAAAAAAACGATATCTTATTATACGTTTTTTTTTTTTTTAAGACGTAGCAACATGCAGTCATCGTATTATATGATTATCAAAAAAAAAAAAATGTCTATGCCGCATACACAATGGTCCATTGTCGAATATTCGGTACAATTATTGCTGACGTTCGCGCGCACGTAAGTTTGTGACCCGAAAACTATACTTGGTCCTGAGATATAATTATATATACACTTGTGCCATTACACGGTGGTCGTAACCCGAATTGGTACAGTGAACTTGACGATTCTGCGAATCTCAGCGGGCATACGACGATTCGTTAATAACGTCTTTTATGTACATTTATTTTTTCGTCGAGTGCGTCGAGCACCCAATAAAAGAAAAAACAAAGGTAAATTGTTTGCGAAGAAAAAAAAATTTGAAATAATTATTATTATTATTATTTGAAACAAAAGTGTCTGGACAAAAAAAAAAAATTAATTTAATAATTACGAGTCAGACGTACACTGTGTTCGTGGAAACACTACGCATTAATGTATGCATGTAGTGTGCGAAACTGTTACAAAATGAATAGACTTGGCTTGAATAATGATAATTTTGTGCCGTGTTTAAAAATAATTATTTGATCTTCCTAGAAGTGTAACAATAGCGCATTACTATTCGATACTTCTTTAGAGCGATTTCCTATTTTCATTTTAATAATACGATCTTGGCTTCGAAATAAGATAAGTAAGAATTAATCGCATCATCGTCTAGGCTATATTAAACAGACTACAGAGAGAGAGAGAGAGAGAAAGAGTGACTATAATAATTACAAAGCGTACCTACAGGTATACTTTGTAGTCTGTGAGTGTAAAAAAAATATATTTCAGGGAATTTCGATCATTATAATAATAATAATAATCGCGTGTTTAATTTTAAGGTCGGGCATATTTGTTTCAAAATGTCATTATTGGAAAGCACTGATTTGAAATATCAAAAGTCTTATTTTATCTTATAGTATATAGATCGGAATTTATCGCAACGGTTTCATGTAAGCGATTCTATAATAATGAAATTATCTGGATGTTGATCATAACGCGGAAATATACGATCGATTATTATTATCAATAACATGTTTTGATTTCTATTTGGTCTGGTTCGAATTAAAATGCGAAAAAAGTAAACAAATGTCATTATTATTATTATTATTATTATTATTATTATTAAATATGTATGTACGAATAATATACGGTAACGCGGTTAGTACGTGCACGGGTGTGTAATTAAAAAAATAATAAAATAAATTAAATGTAGTGTATTTTGTGGTTATTTCGAAGATTGTTTTCCGTTATGATTATAGTGGATTATTTTGTAAAATCACCACTATATGCCATTGTCGACATTATTGCCTCTAGTAATATAGATACTGCGAAAATTATTATATTATATGTATAATATATATACATATATATTAGACGATACACATATTGAATAATTATATATACAACACTTTAAATTGAAACGAAAGAAAGAAAAAATAAAACGATTCTATAATTTGAAAATATTATGACATTTAAAAAAATATATTATTATTTTGATAAATTGTCGGAGAAAAATGTGTTTATCGCGAAATTACAAATAAAAAAGACAACGAACTTTATGTGTACACATATAATAATAAAATTATATAATATATTTTGATTATATAATAATTCTTTGTCGAGCTCTGCCGTTCAGAATTATTTTTTAATATAGATATTATGATATATTGTAGTTTTTTTTCAAATAAAAATAATTATATATAATAATAGGTGAAAAAAAAAACGGTAAGGAAAAATGGTGTACGTAGCACAGCTATAGGTTACGTATAATATAGCCGCGTAGTATGCACAGTTAATTAAATTGTTAAAAAAACAATTATGACACGTTATTAATATAATATTTATAACGTTCGTATATTTAAATATAATATACATTTAGTATTGTTACGTTGACGTAGTCGTAGTATTCGATGTTATACGCTTTTTTATGTTTTTTTTTTTTATTTAACTATATGCATAATAATTTCGCGATTTATAATCACTTACGCTAACGTGCAACGGCGATTTATTGAAATAACAAATCGATTTTATAATCCCGTAAATGGGTTGGGAACGGAACGTTTGGAATCTTAATTGAATTGCGCGCCACACGAGTGTCAAAGTACATCGCGACGTATGGAAACCACAACGTTTACAGTGAACAAACCTCGCAAATATTATTGCGGTAGGTCTTTAATTCTCGATTAATCTGTGCTACATCAATATCGGTTTCCGCGGCAATTAAATCGTGTAAATATTATGCACACACACAAATAATACGTACATCGGCTATAGTAGTATATTTTGCCGGTTGAAACGCGTATCGTATATTGTAGAAACGTGTGTAATATATTTGTTTATAAACAAGCGTGCACAAAATCCAATACGTAGTAGGTATGTATATACGAATATTATTTTCGTTTCGTTTTTAAAAATTTCAAATAAACATATATATGTATGTGCATATATCATTAATAATGCTAACGAGTTGTACGAACGCGCTAAACTGTTGTTTAGCACATTTATTTTATATTCGTTTTGGACGCGATATATTTTTTAATTTTTTGAGAGTTTATTAAATTGTTACAATAAGCGAGTATAGAAATATACAATATATTTTAACTGTATTCGTCGAATTCATTAATATATTTCTATACGATACACTGCGGTCGGTTTTTCGAACACGACGATTTGCTTTCAGATTTAAAACACTCAAAAATAATTCTAGAATTTCCGTCCTAAATATGATATGCTAAAACCGAAACACAAGCGTCTCGCGTTTCATAAAATACTTTATCAATGTTATATTGATTTCAAGGTAGTATAAATTAGAAACGGATCGTTCGAGACGTGCGTAAGTGTGTGAGAGAGAGAGAGAGTGAGAAGACCTGGACCGTACAGACGAGAGACAAAAGAGAAGAGAATCGTTTGCTATTTTGGACACGGTGTCGGAGGAGAATATTTAAGATCAGTTGGGTTGATGAGGAGGTATTTAGAAGAGCCGGTGAGAGGCGTAGTTTTCTGAAAGACCTAAAAAGTAGAAGAGTAGAAGTTATGGGGCATATGTATTGCGACACGATGGACTCTTAGGAAGAATAATTGAAAGCACCGCAATACTCTGGGAAGACTCACACTGGGATGTAAACAACGAGTCATGAACGACGTCAATGTAAGTTACGCGTTTTACCAAGAATCGAAGAGGAAAACAGAAAATAGAGATGAATGGGGCGAGTCGTACACACACGTTAGAAGTCATAACGATTTCACATTTCTTTTTTCCTCGTTAAAATATTCGAGTCAAAGGAAAACGTTCGACTGAAATAAATTATTGTAAATAAACGTTTGTCGCCGTTTGTCACGAAATATAATTACAAATAGCCCCCCATATAGGTATGTACAAATATATGAAATACGTGCTCGATCGCTTTTCGATATCCGAAAGAATTTAATCACAGTCGGTAATGTGAAAAATCGTTACTAAGGAATTATTCATTACGTGTGTTTTATCGGCGTAACGTGGCTTTTACATAAATAAATATACATATTTTATTGTACCGTAGAAGCGCGTATCGTTTCCCTCCCCCACCTCCTTGTCTTTAAAAAACTTTCCAATGATTAATCGAAAGATTTAATACTGCGCACGGTGTTTAATAATAATTATTTAATATATATTTGAAAAGCGTTGTAAATCTAAATATGCGTAAAAAAAAAAAAAAAAATAATAATAATAGTCGTTGATTTGCACGTTGTTCGTCATACTAATCGGACACGCGTTGGTTTTGAAAACCATTCGTTTTATGAATTGCCGCGCGACGGAATACCGCGAAAAAATAACACGATGAAACAAATTAATAAAATGTCGCTATACTCGTGTATACATATATTTTTTTTTTTTTTTTATATAATTTCGAAAAAAGATTATTACTCGTGCAAAATTATACGTAACGACTGTTATTGAAACGTCGTAGGTACGTGTACGAAAACTCCACCTATCGTACTAATTACATTCGATTTTTTGTTTCACGTCAACTAAACATTCGGACTTTTACGAAACGAAAACGCTGATTTTCACTAAGCTTTATCCAACGCTATTATTAGATATTATTACTTACAGTATCCGATGCGTCGAATAACTCTTTTACGATTTTATTCGTTGAACGCGATGAGTTATCGTATTGTCGTTGTCCCACACGAGAATGGTTTTTATTTGTGTATTTATAATTTTAGCACGAAGACCAGTGAAATATATTTTGTCCCCGCAACAGCCGTCGTCTACTTAATTCGTTCGTCGGAATTTCGCTGGTACCCTCGAAAACAATTTGCGACTGTTTCGCGTGGCCGGTCAGCGGTTGTTCTTATAATTTTTTTAATACCCATTTTCTTCCGGATAACATTTCTTTTTTTTTTTACTTTCAAAATATCTCACGTTTTTGTAACCGATGTTTTAATTTCTTTTTCTTTTTTTTTTTTTGATATTATTATTAAGCCAAATATTCATAATATTATTCACGCAAGCAGATGGTAAATTAAAACACACGGATTTAATAACTAATTTTATTACATTTAAAATTCATTCTAGAAATTATTTGTTTAATGCTTCGGAGAACGGGGCGTGTCGAATCCAAGACATCGGGTTTTTTGGAGTCGGGAAATAATCGATGTTCGGCGGTCTCTTAGCGTTCACCACACGCGGTTTCGAAACTCGTTTTCGACGTAGACAACAGACGGACATTCGCATAGACGAATCGCGGGGAATCGAAACTTTCAGGATTTCAGTTGATATTTCTGGATAATCTTACGCGCATCAATTTGCGAAAGAGCGCGCGATTCAATTCTTACTCGTATCCAGAACAGGAGAGTGTTAGTTGTGTGGGTTTCGATAACTCGAGCATATTATGCTTTTGAATTTACACCGGACGATTCGGATTATTGCATCACGCGTGTGTCACGGACCCCTTGGAAATATAGTTTTAAGAATTATTGCTGATGCGAACGATATTATTCAGATTTGTCGACAAATGATCTTTTTTTCTATACAGAATCGTTGTCATTACGGTTATTGTCACCTACGTGTGACGGAACACGTTTTCAATGCGTTTGCGGCGGGAGGAGAGATATTTGCATAGAACCGTATTTGACAGGTAGGCGTGCGCACCTTTAGAAATTCGTGTGCGTTTTAACAGTTGTAAATTTTTTGTTATTAAATTTATCGCGTTCCGATTAACGTGACTGCGTGAGTGTTTAAAACTAAAAAAAAGTAAACTTTTTTCGATAAAATAATTTACTTATCCGCCGCGAGTAATTGGATATCATACGAGCGCTATATATATTATAATAGCAGTCGCATTGTGTTACGTGTGTGTGTGTGTGATAATTTCACGTGAAGGAACCGGTACACAGAATAATAATCGAGTTTTTTTTTTTTCTTTTAATAACGGTATTAATTATCGATTTGTTTATTTTAAATACACCGAGACATTTCGGCAGATAAATATATAAAATAAACGTGGTAATAATTAATACACCTGTACTACCGGTTCAAAATTAAACGTAAATCATACGGCGATTATTACGTACGTCGCTATAAACTAATAGCGACGATTACGCGTGTTAACCGTACGAAATTTCGTTATTGCGCTGATATAAATTATTGTAAACATTAAATTCTAATTAAATTAAAATTTCACGCGATTTTGTCTCGCCGAGACTACGCGAAATCGAAACGAAGGATTTTCGCGTCGAAATTTAAAAAAAATGTCACTCTTATTCCACTGACCACGCCGCAGATTAGGCTACTAAAAATTCTATTCGAATAAATAGCGAACAGAGAGTGCAATCGTTGTTGTATGGCGTACTATCAACGAGGGAATCGAATCGAATAAATCGAGTGTATTTATATCGCGATGAATATATATATAATACGTAGTACGTTATAATAATAATTCTTCTTTTTTCTTCTTCCTCTGGCGTTTCGCGCTCTCTAAGAGTTTTCGCTGCCATCACGATCTCCCTCCGTTTATCTCGATCCTCAACTAGTTTCCTCCATTCTTGTACTTTCAACCTGCTAAGGTCTTCTTCCACAACATTCAACTATCTTTTCCTCTGTTCGTCCTCGAGGCTTTTTTCCCACCGGTTTCCACTCTAGAACTGCTCTGCTCATATCATCCTCTTTTCTTCGCATCACGTGTACCAACCACTGAATCCTAGTGTCCTTTTCTTAAAACTGACAACTGACGTAAGACAATCTTCCCGTAGTTCTTTATTATTCTACACATTCCTTTTTCATTACCATAAATTTGTCAATATTTTATTTTCAAATGTTCTTAGCGTAATGATAATAATGCAAGTCTAAAATTTCCAAAATAATCCGGAAAACAACTATATGGGCAATATTATTAATTTACGCGCGTGTGCGTATTATTAAAATATATTATTCGATTCACCGAATGTCTTATAATAAACGGAAATTAATAATTCGGAATATTCTCGAAACTACGTGTACTACAAATATACGAGATAATTACGTTTAGCCGAATACGACGTATATATTAGAAGAGAAAATTATAATCATAATCAGTTGTGTGAGATGCGCGCCGAGACGCTGAACTGGTTTTTTTTTTTTTTAAAGATTATATTAGTTTTGTTTCTAATCTATTAATAACACGCAATAGAGAAATGCAATAGCACCGGACCTATAATGTTTATTGTGCTCGATTTACACCTAATACGAACTTGATAAAATACAATCTACCAATTTAGATAAATGCTGCTCTTGCTTGTGTTACGTTTTGTTCGGTATGCGTTTTATTCAAATATAAGACGTGATTTGATTTAGGAAAATTTCTTTTAGACGTGTCGAAAATTCATGCGGAAATCTCAGACTTAAACTCATACGACGTGAACGATTGGCGAACCTAAGCTATATGCTTAATAATTATTGTCATTGACTGTATTCTTTACTATAATAACTAATGCCGATGCCATACGCAAATAATAATATAATGAAAAAGTTTTTAGAAAATATGTCGATAAAATGAACTGTTGAGGATGAAACGAAATTATTATTTTATTATTATTATTATTATTTTTTATTTTTTTGAAATATTTCAGCGTCCTTCTTGTAATTCTTCTAAATGAAACGCCGAGCACAGAGATGAAACGTTTGTGTCTTTTATCATTTTTACAGCGTAAACGAAATACAGCAGTGGCGGATCCACGGGGGGGGTTTTCGGGTCCGGACCCCCCCATGGGATCATATACTTTCAAATTCTATGCTTTTATTGGGCATGTTGGTGAAGTTGAAACACAAAGTTATTAATAAAAATTTTGGACCCCCCCCCCTTATCAAAATCCTGGATCCGCCCCTGAAATACAGGGATTAAAGGGAAAACGTGTTTTTAAAAACCAGAACGAAAACGATATTGATAAATGATTTAACGTTTTACAATTGATACATGTATATTGACTGTGAACAAATAAAATCCGCGTCTAAATGAAATGATTGTGTTGTGTTCAACTCTCCTGAATTCGATTATTTACGCCTGGCTAATAGGCACAGAGTCGGATACTTGGATATACGAAGGGATAAATGAAAATGAAAAGAGTTATATGAAACGAGGTGAGAAGAATTGTAATCATTCGTATAGTAATAATAATTAATGGATATACGTGAATAAATATAATAATAAATTTCGTTATTAGCCTATAAAAATTAAAAAAAAAAAAATTGTTTTTGGCCGTATTATTTGATTTTTGAAAATGATGACTGCATGTTCGTAGAACGTTTGTTGCGTGCAAGCTTTCCACCAGTTTATAACACAATTTTAGTTTTACGGAACGCGAATTATCAACATTTGCGTCAATTTTTTTTTAGTTTTATAATTCAGATACTGCGTTTCTGTGCCGAACATTATTTTTTAAATTTATATTCGCAGTAACTAATAAGTCAGTTTTTTCTCCGACGTATATATATATATATAGTTTAAGGTTGAATTTTTTCGTATCCTATTTAATGTTGAAGACGTTTGTTTTGGAGTAGATAAGGTCGTACAATTTGTCGTCGTGTGTGTTTCATAATAAAAACGCATACGACGTATGTTTTGTGACATTTGTGTGCACGGAACCGCAGTGAAGATAAGAATGACTAGACGATTTTATTCACGTGAATAATCGTGAATAGGCACTTTTGTCATTTTAGCTTATTTAACCGTATGATATATTGATGACGAGGCATTTAGGATTTACGAATGAAATTTAATAAATAACATTGCAGCAGATAGTAAATGATGATGGCGTGGCGAGTGATATTTGGATTTCGGGCAAATACGTATTTTTTTTCAGACCATCCCCTTCTCCTTTGATTCGAGATTAAGATTTGAGATGTAATCCATCATTAGGATACACAAAAATTTTAGAGCTTATCAGAAAAAAATTGTAGCCGAAACATTTTTCGATTTTAATCCATGTTCGTTAAACTATATTAGCACGTAAAATCGTGTGACGCACGAGGATGGAACTGCTTTACAACTTTTCATTTTTGTTTTTACGTACTTCGATAATTTTTATTATTGCGATGATAGAGAGGGGGTATGAGTTAACGACCGAAATAATTTTTTTCAAATGTGGTTTTACGTTTTTGTCAATGATAATGTGAAATTGTTAAATTGTCACTGTGCACAAATTATTTGATATTATAAATATAATTTGATATGTTCTTGAGATCATAGTGATATTCATTGGAAGACCAGACTTTAGTTTATTTGATCAGCGTGTTTGTAAAAATACATAAATATGTATATTATATTGATTATAATATTATTCAGTTATATATATATATATAAAATATGCAACGAAATATTATCTATTTGTTTACTGTCTGTGTAGGAATGATGTCTTTGGATTACCATAATATTTTTTCGTGATGTCTAACACATTTTATCGTGGAACAAAAACAAATTGGGACGTTTTTACAAAATGTTCATATTACGCAAACACCGCATAAAAATATATTTAACGCAATTAAAACAATTTTCGAGTTCAAATTACAGGCAACAGAGCACACGTATGTACACATGCATTTATTTGTTTTTGATTTAATAATCTAATACGTGTTCTGTATGAGAATCGTGACCGTGGTTTTATGGTATTTATGTTGTTTATGTTTTCTATGTAAACGGATAGAATAATGTCTGTAATATATATATATGAGATATGTTTAAGATATATTTGTAATCAGGTCTATTAAATTTAACTTGTTTCTTGGTACGTGTTTTTAAATTTCAAATTTTACAACGTCATTGGCCGACCAAATTTGAAAATTTCCAAGCTGCTTGTCTTAGAGAAATCCATAGTGTACAGTATGCATTACATGATATACTCGTATAAAAACGATAAGCCAGAAAAAAAATGTGCTGTGCTCGGTCAACGCGGGAAAAATTGGAATGATAAAACGATCATTTTTACATCGTCCCAAATTATTCGAACATTGTGCACAACGTTCGAATTTCGACACCGGTTTCAACAAAAAATCAACATCGGTAACAAATGGAAAACTTCGGCAAACCTAACGAAACAGATTTATTAAAATAACTTTTAAATTTTTCTTTATTTTACATAAATACTCTATTATTGTTATATTGCACCTAATAATTATTATTTGTGTATGGTAAATTCTTTGAATTTTTTTTTTTACTACACTACACTAACACAAGGTATCACTAGACTAGTCTAGTGATAGACTAGACTAGTCTTGTATTTTTTTTTTTTTTTTAAATATAACTAATTACTTATATCGGTTATATATTATTTGATATACGTATTTAAATATATTTATGTAGTATAATCTAAGTAACTGATTAGTATTTAATGAGGTTATATATATATCTATATATATCGGTCTATTTAAATTAATCAATTCCCATCTCATTTATTATAATACATATTATTATTGTTATAACAAATTATAATGTTATTTATATTAGACGGCAGCGTGATACGTATTATGTTTTATGAGTGGTTATTGTTTCGTACTTCGGACTTGACGAATCAAACGTAAAAAAAAAAAATAATACACTTGTAAGCGTTCTAATTGCGTATTCCGAACCTCTCCCTATAAGGAACGAGTCATGTAAATCCGAATCGAGCGTAGAGAGTAAGAGGGAGTAATTTGGAAAGAAAATTTTCGTTTCGGGCACAAAACCGCGAGTTTCACGTTTAAAATTCTACTTTGTCAAAAATGTCGTTTAAATACCAACGGACTAGAGCGCAATTAGTCCGAAACGAATACGAGTAATTTCGAGCACAGGGCATATTTAGAACTTTTTATTTTTGTGTATACCTACCGGCCAAGATTCGAATCCGTTATTTCGGCATTTTTTTTTACAACTACGTTTATATAAAAACAGTATAAAATCTGATATTAACGTTACATTTATTGAAACTTTAACTGTTTTACGTTTTTAACGGTTACCGTTTGTGTTCTTCGGGTCTGTGAACATTGATATACGTATAATGTTTTTCAAGGTTGCCTCCTGTTTATACAGACAAATACCTCGTATCACACGAAATACAATAACTGTGAGGATAACTTCATAATTTTAAACGCTGGTTTTTTCACCAAACTCCAGTAACGCAAATTCACTTTTAATATTTGTATATTCTTAAATTTAGAGTAGTGGTCTTGATGAACTGGTCTTGCGGATCTGACTTTTGGCCTGCTGATTGGTCAGATCCATAAAAAAAAGTCTTTGAAGTACACTTAAACGAGAGAGAGAGAGAGAGAAAAAAAAATCATTTTTCTCTATTTAATTCCCAGGCGTTTAGGAAAAAAAAAAATTGATTTCGCACATTTCGGTATTGAAATCGCACGTTTTTAAGGTGTGTTTATTGCGCGAATATCCCGTCTTCAAACGTTACAACTCGAGCATTTAATACGTATAATATTATTATTTTCATGGTGCGGTAATATTCCGGTTCGCTTGCGTTAATATTATTATTGTGTTTATATATTATATATATATATTTAATAAACGAGAACTGCATAGTCGGTGATCTATCGCGATTTCTTTTTTTTGTTCGTCGTTCCAATAAAATACACTATACTATTATAGATAATAATAATAATAATAATATTACTAATTCGCGCGCGTGCGTGTACTTATACTATATAAACGCACGTAATATTATATTAATATTTGTCAAAATAAAATCGACGTTGTACTATAATATACGCGAATACAATATATAAATCCCACCTATGCGTTTGGCAAAATTCGATTTTTCAATACTCGTTTTTACGACATTGTCGATTTTCACGAGATTAAAATATTTACATACGGTGGCGGCGTACATTCAGTTTTTCTCTGCCACGGGAAGGGGTTTTTTTTTAAAAAATAAAACGTAGAAACTTCATGCCAACTGTATAAACATATGTAATATTTAGAATAACTTTTTTTTTTTTAGCAATAAATAAAACATGCGCTTATAGTACGTATACAAACCGGATGGTATAAGCAACAGAAGTCGATCATATTTTTTATAAGAAACGAGATTATTATAAAGTAAAAATTTCAAACATCTATTATAATTTTTTTTTACTACGAGAGAGTTCAGTGATAATTAGTTTTAACTTTCCAGCGATTGTGAAGAACTAAACCGTTAAGTGATCGCTGTTAACGATAATAGCCAATAATTCCGTTCACTTTCTTTCTGCGCGTATGTTTTATGAGATTGACTAAAGACCCTCGTCTACATACAATCTGCGTTCACTTTAAGCATACACAAATGATTTCGGCGTACAATTTCGGCCGTTCCGGCCGTCGGCTGTTTGTCGTATTCCTGTATTACTATAATTATTATTATTATTATTATTAATATTATTATAATTATTATTGCGGTGTACACTGCACTTGTAGAGTAATCCGATAACGCGCGTGCTTAAACACACATCACCTCTGAACCACCGCGGCAGAGTTCGAGAGATCTTGTCGAAAAAAAGCTGCCAAATCGCCACGCCGACTGAAAAAAAACGCGTATTACGACGAAGGTAGTGTTGAGCGTATCGATATTCCGGTTCCGTGTCGATTTCAAAGGTTTTTTATCCCTTAACGCATAAAACATACCGATAATACGACGATGCACTTTAATTTCGCTACGAATATTAGGTAATTTTAATAATTTTTTTTTTTTTTTTAAATTTGTACGATCTGTCGTAAAATCGTCTTGTGTTTCCATCCCTCGTAATGTTTGTATACGCACTCGGATATTTTCGGTAATGACATATACGTATTAGATAATTTCGTTTTCATTCATATTATACGGTTGCTGACATTTTTAGAGTGTTTTATTCTGTAAAAGAGATTATTTATTATATATAAAAAAAAAAAACGATTCGAGAACGTTTTTAACTATAAAACGAATTTTAATAATAATAATAATAATAAAAACATTGAATAAATATTAATAAATAAACTCACCGTTCAATAAATAAGTTTTTACGAATTATATACTCTTTTCTTTCACTATTTATTAAAAAAGTAAACTGTGGATAAGTATAGTAGTGAATTGTTAGTGTATTATCGTTATTCTACTAAAGGTTTAGTTGTCTTTGTTCACACCGTTAACTATCTGCGTAGAATAAGACAAATATTTCTATTTTGTATATATTATATAGTTTATTTTTCACTCGGTATATCTCTGACTTTTAGTCGAAACCGCGGTAGTACATCGACAAATTCAATACGACGGGACACTTATATTTGTTTTTTTTTTGTCATAATAATCGTTGCCTTTAATTAATATACATTTCGTATATATAAAGACATTTTTTAAAGAAAGTTATAAAATTTAATTATTTTAAATAGGTTGACAAAAAAAAAAAAAATTGGTCTTTTGCGTGGGGAAAAAATAGATGGAAATTAAAAACCAATATTTATATATTTTATCCTTCTTCGTGAATTGCTGAGGAGCGTATACCTTATGGAAACACTATATATTATTATTATACTGCGCATATACACATATCGGCGTGTATAAATTATGTACTTATTATTTAATATTATTGTATAATAATATATTTAGTATGCGGTATGGATCAATATGACGGTGTAATGTTATGGTTTAATGTAACAATAATAATAATAATAATAATAGTAATAATTCAATATAAATTAATTAATTTTATAATATTAAACTTTATTATTTTTACTGCAGTAAAACCGTAAATAAAATTATAATAAAATATTACAGCGCAGCAGCTCACAAAAGACCATGACCATGACCATAGCCAATAGACTTTGATATGTCGTACTGCATAATAATATAATATTATAAGTATTATGTTAAATAACACGGACTACAACTATAACGTGTGTTGAAATTTTTGGCATGCGGACGTACAATAAATATTATATGTAATCCGTAATAACGCATCCATTTACATCCTAATGCCCATGCGACGCGCACCACGAAGAAACATTTATAATCGAAAATCCGATGAAGATTTCAACGCGTCTTTTTAAAAGTGAGAAAGAGAGAGAAATTCCATATTCTTTCGAAATCACGCAGCAATATACGCTTAAAGTTTTGAAGACATCAACTCGTTAAAATATGTATATGCTGCAGACAGTCGAATCGTCTGTTCGGGTATTCTATCTTTTTAGTTTCGTTACGTATTTTAACGGGAAAAAATATTAATAAAACTTTTGAAATTACGAAAAAAAAAATTTTTTTTTTTCGCTTTTATTATATATGCCGCAAATCTGTAGTCGTAAAATCGTGGATTCAGAATTTCCACGCGTAGACGCCATATAGAGACGTACTTATTTAATCGAACAATTTTAACACGGCTATAAGAATTATTATTATTAAAGAAAATTATAATTTTCCAGTATTTTTCTTTTAACGGGCTGTATACCGTCGAAAGATAAAAATTACTTTTTAAATGTTTCAAATAATTTCTTTTTTATATAATAAATATTTAATATCGTACATATAACAAAGCACTATACGTATTTTAAAATATTAAAAATAATAATACTTGTTTTGTATTATATTATCACGTGTACACGGTACGGAGTTCAATTTTCCTGCACTTGCAAGATTATTATTCATTAATAATTTCTTCGTTGTCTTTTCTAAAAGGAAAAAAAATTCATCAGTTAGATTTTTTAAAACTAAACTATTAAGAAAAGAAAAAATCGTATTAATTTTGTTCGTTTGCGAAAAATTGTTTATTGATATAATAATACGAATAATTATTGTCCATTCGACGAGGTTTTTTTCAATATATTATCACTGGTCACTGTTTTTGCGTCATAAGTTAATTTTCGAATCGGCTTTTTATTCGTATACGAATAGAAGACGTACGAAATATTATTATAACTTTTTTTTTTAATTTAAGTTTTTTTTTTTGTAACGTCGCGATAATTTTGTATCGTATTTTAACACATTTATCTCGCACGTGTGGGATTTTTTTTTTTTTTTCAAAAATTATTACAATATACATTACAAGGCACTCTGAAATACAATCCGGGGTTAGATAGGTGTAAAATATATAGTATACATATATCAATGTTTACTATCTATCGCCGCGGTACTTAACATATTTTTCCGGTTGTGTTTTATAATATCGTTGACTATATACTCATATCAGTGGTTAAAGTGACGCGAAAGGGCTGTCTACTGTACTGGCCCGTAACGTTTTCATTAAAAGAACTCAATTCGTTTCAGCGCTCGAATTCGAATTATAATAAACGTTTTTTTATCACCTCGAAACGTCGCGCGGTGATCAGCCGCGCGCGTTAAATATACAAACCGCGAAAACAAAACGCGCAATTCGATTCTTAAATATATACCTCTCAATACTTTATTTCTCGGTTTCCAAACAGAACGGACCATAATCTGGTCAAACCAATTTTCATTTCGGTTCAAACGATTCTTTCTCCAATACTGGACTGTATCAAATACAAACCATTTGGTGAAGGGGCTATAATTTATTTTAGAAGAGGATTTAGCCCTGCGATATATGGCGTGATCTTTGTAATAACGAGAAACGTCCATCTGAAAAAAAAAAATCCCGGACGTCGTTGAAAAAAAAAAAAATTAAAAAATTACCTCGTATTGTAAGTATTTTATTATTTTTTTTGTAAAAAAAGAAAAAATTTAATAAACGAAATCGTGGGAGTTATTGAAAAAAAAACGAAACGAACAGTCGCTTCAGTGTTCCTCGGGTATTCGGTCGGCGATGACCGCTGGTTTCGGATGTTCTCGCGACATCAGTTCCGGCATGCTCATCCGAGACACGAGTGGCCTGTCGGGCGCCGGCGGCGTTGCGTACCAAACGGACGCGGATTTCTTCATGCCGTCGCCTCTTCCCTCGGAAGCCGCGGTGGTCATTGTAGTGGTCGCCGCGGTCCTTTGGCGTTGCGGCGGCGCTTTCAACAACTGTTTGCGCGCCATCGCCGCGCCGGCCCACGACGTGGCGCAGTTGCGGACGACGGTGGCCGGCAAAGACCCGGACGACGAGGACCAGGCGTTTCTGTCGGTCGCGCCGCCGCTGCCGGACTCCTGTTGCTGTTGTTCGCCGCGGCGGAACTCGTCGATGAGCGCGCGCAACGTGCTCGGCCGTTCCGGTAACTGGAACGGAAACGACGGCGACGTCGGCGACGGGGCGGCGGACATCGGCGGCGGCGGCGGCGTCCGTTTGGCCCGCAGCGACCACACCTCGTTCATGGCCCACTGCAAGTTCTGTTTGTTGACGAACGATTCGGGTCTGGCGGTGGTGCCGATCGGCGAGCTGCGCGGGACAAAAACACGAGCAAGAAATTGAGAAAACGTCGTCGCGCATACGTAGTTGCTGCGCGTATTCCGCGGCATACAATCGTTTTTCACGCGTCCTGTTCTTTAATATTTTGTTATTTTTAACGATTCCGTTATCCCCGAGCCGGGTAGACAACATGACGATGACGACGACAGTATATAGTGTATGGCCCCCGCAACGCTTGAATCGGAAAATTGTGTACATTTCGTTTTCTTAAACTTTTTTTTTTACAAACACAAACGAAGAAAATGAATTCCCTCTGCGCAACGAATCTAATTTCACTGAATCGAAAGCCAATCGATGAGAACGACCTCGTTCGAAAAACGATTTATGACCGTAGTGGAATTTTTAATATTGAATTCTTTCGAGAACGTTATGGATCGGTCGGTCGACACAGAATAAATCGACATAAATATTAAAACTTATTTAAAAAAACCGTATAATTTTTTTTTCGATATTTAGAAATGATTCTTTAGTGCTTAGAAAAATTAGAATCTGGAGGAAGAGGACCTGTGGGAGGAGTGCAGGGAATCTAATTTTTAGACGAAAACCGGTGTCTGCTTGTAAAAAATTAAAAGCTCGTCTAAACCGAATGCTCTGACTTATAATGCATATTAGTCGTGTCGCACTTTCGGTTCAATAATAATTTACGCCTGGCGTCGATACGCTTCGAAACCGAATATAAAGAGGAAATTAATAAGATGAGGTAACCCGTCTAAAAAAAGATTCCATTGTGACTGCAGCTGGCGTTCGTTCACATAATAATTTACCCGGCATTGGACTTATATTTATATGTATGAATTCATACGTATTATTTTGAATAAAAATGAATTATTTACGGTCGTGTTTTGCGACGTATTGCGACTCTCTTGGAACGCGAATGCCGAATGTTTATTATATTTTAGTTTTGCGCGCGTCCTTCTGCTAATTTTTTCTCCGATTCAAGCACTGTTTAACGTACAATAAATTATTTTGCTTCGTGTATTTATAAATATTCAATTTTTTTGCAGTACTCCCGAGTTATTACCGCGATATTATCCACAATCCCGAAGTAGTATTGGACGAATTAGCCGAAAAATCCAAGAAAAACATACTCGCTATTTATAATAATAGCGACATCAAGTTAAATTATACAAAACAAATATTCTTTACATTTATTATTATTATTTTTTTTTTTAATTATCTCGATGTAATTACGAATCCCCTCCCCCTCCCGTATGAAAGTCTTATCTACTGCACTGTCGCCACATTCGGCTCATTCATTCCGATTTTTTTACTTTTCACGACGCGAAAACGATAAACATTCTGGAGGTGTTGTTATACAATCAAAAATACGCGATCGCGGGGTATTGGGCGTGGTGGAATTGAACGTTTCAATTACCGCGTCGGCTTATACTCACTTTTGAAACACACCGCATAATGTGGTCCGCCATCTGCTGGACGCTGAGCCCGCTATCACCATTTTCACCGCTTTGCGAAACCGGTCGATCGGTCGTTGCTGCTCGTACGTGTCGGCGGTCCGGAGCTCGTCGCAGCTGTCGCCACCGACGCCCGGCAACATGGGCGCGACGTAGAAGTCAGACATCAACCGACGTTCCCAGATCTTGGACTTCTTGTCCACTGCAACACGCAACGAATACACAGTGTAAAGCGGTAAGAAATATCTTTTTCTTTTTTCGCGTACACACGAATTAAATCTCAGCTAGCCTAAATATACGTAAATATAACCAGTGGCGTAATTACGGCGGTGGAGGGGTATGGATCTCCTTACTTACGTTTTTTCCAACACAACATATTGTCTGTTGTACGGAAAAACATAATCGACAGTGTAATATTTTGATTCGCGATAAATAGTAATTTATATAATAATTGTATGCCGTATATTATAAAATTAAATCGTATACGGAATACGCGCGCGATTGTGTACGAACTCTCGAAAACGCAATATGTCAATAAGATTGCGATCTGATTTTCAGATTCCGAGCGGAGCGAGAGATCTCATTTTACAACGACGTGCTTTACTTCTATGCGTGTACTCAACAATTTCGCTAAAAGGAGTGCTCCGATCTTTACAGTCATACCTATTGTTTTTGCGATAGCAAATTGTATCCAATTGGTACTTTAAAGAGGTCGCTTCACGATTTTTTCAATACTTCTATATCAATCGTACGGAAAAACTGCCGACAAATGACATAAAAACGGTAAGAACGCGATTTCGTCGTAAAAACGATTATCTCATTATTTCTTCGCAAATTTCGAAATTAATGCGGTCATAGAAACTTGAAACGTTCATGAAATATGTAACTTTATAATTGTAATGTTGTTATAAAATTCCAAAAACTTTCTTTTAATTCTGGACTATTATAGTTTTTGAGATAAATTTCAATTCATAAAATGGGTTTAGTTTTTGTTACATGCCCGAAATGTTATACCGAATTTCCGTTCACGATTATTCCATCGAATGCAATGATTTACCATTGCTTTCGAATTTATAGTGATAACAGTGATACACTCTAAAATCTTTATCCAAGTAATTCGTTTTTTTTTCTACGTTTCTACACTATTTTTCTATGGAAAAGACCCCGAGAGACACCGACGATTTTAGGGCATTTGGATTTTTGATTTCGAAAATTCATCTTCGTAACATTAGAATTTTTACGAAATTTCACGCGGTTTTACACTCTTGTAACAGCCGAGATTTCAAACGAATCGAATAATGATTAATGGTTTTCTTCCATTCAATCGTATCCGTTTCTACACGTAATATGCTCCAATTTTCATTCAATAGTTTCTATACCTATGAGTTTTTAAAATAAATTATATATTCCATTACCGCCATACACGCGTTATAAATAATATAATCGATTCACTAAAAATCGGTTTACTACAAAATTCTCAATTCCCCTTCCATTCCAATCGCACAAATATAGCGAAGAAAATTTCGCGATTATCGTAAATATCAAAATAGGTGAAAATTATCGATTGTTTTCCTGGACAATTTTTTTAATTCCTTATCGTTTTCAATAGCGATGTAGTCCTACGAACGCTGGATTTCAATTAAACGTACAATATTTAAATAGAAAAAATTACTGCGTGTGGACGTTTGGACGGCCGGTGACGAGTGTGTATAACTAGACGTAATAGAATTTGGAAGAAGGAAACGCGTAATGATTGTGATAGAATTTTTTTTTCGGCCCAATGGCGAAAGGTCTATCGAATTATGGCTGTCCTCCCGGTTTCAATTTATAACCGCGGTTTCGCGTTTTAGTTGTTTTCTAAAATTTAGAAATTTACAGCGTTTTTAACGGTACCACGAAATATACGCGTACGTGCATAAATCGATTTTATTAAACGATTTAATATCGTTGTATCGAAAATACATTTTATTACAAAAAGAATTATTTTCCGTATGAAAAATTCGAATTCTATTCGAAATTCTATTTTCCTAGCCGAACGAAACGTTGAAACGTACGCGGGCGTAATTGTCTCACACCGACGATTTAAATCGGTCCGAAACGTGTTCACGCAAAACCTCAGTTTTCCTAAAAGGAAAATGCTTTTCAGAGTGATTTTAAAGACAAAACATTTATTACGAAAAAAAAAAAAAAATATATATATACATAGAATAGACACTGTTTCGAACGGACCCTCGTACGCGTCTTTTTTTTTGTTTCAAAATATCAATCAGAAAAATAATTGCGCGGAAATTATTTTATAAGAAAAAAAAAAAAACGTATCCACCTGTATGTACGCAATGAAAAACGCATTCCTCTCGAAAATCGGGGATCTATCGAAGACGTTTTATCTCTCGAATCACTTTGCCGAGATCCTTTTTTTTTTTTGTCTGGTTTTTTATTAGATCGTTCTGAATTAATCGCGTGCCCACAACTCACGTATACGGGACTGTTTTCAGTAACGATTTTAAAAAAAAGAAAAAGAACGTGTTCGGATATTTTTATTTTTCAGATTTCCCATAGGAATTCAGAAGCCGAACAAGAGCGTGTGGATGAAACGGCGTCTCGGTGCGGGCGGACCACGGCGTGGCCTTTACCGACATTTAACGTTCGCCAGCAAAAATAATACGAAACGCCAGTGTTATTATAATAACACACACACACGTATAATATACGATTCTAAAAATAACACTCGCGTTATTATAGTATATTATTTATGGTACGGAAAATATGCGTGAAATTCGTGTTCGGTTTTCGCGGGTTGTCGACACTTGCCGCGCGCGTATCCCGCGTGGTGGTCGCCACCACGGTTGCCGCAGACGTCGTTCATAATATCGTTGCGCGCGGAGGAGTTATTTCGCCGAGGTCAGAGAACGTTTATACAGCACCACATGCCCGTACAATATAATAATATAATATGTCGCACTATTATTATACATTTATCTAAATAACGCTAGCGATGACACGTAATGAAATATATTATATATATATAAATATAATATACGAGCGCGCGTTTCGTTCGCGAACGTCTCTGACGCGTCGAACGGACGCGGACGAGGAGAAATAAAAGAAAAAAAAAAAAAAAAATTCAGAAACGAATACGAAAGGAGGGCGGAAAAAAATTCATCGAGGCGATGAATCGTGCGTAATACCGAACGGATTTCATTCGATTTATCCGCGTACACAAAAACACGCGTGTTGTAATAATTCATTATCATATACGCGAATTTCTAAATCGTTATGTCGTGCCCCGCGACAATTGCAAGGTGTGCAAGGTTCGACACTACACGAATCCACTCATACATTTTCAGAATTATATAAAAGACGAAAAAATTATTTTCGAAATCGCTTATTCTTTATTGCCGAGGTCGAAGCGCGTGTTTGAGTTACGAGCGCTTTGAATTTCTATTCAATTTTCGTATTGCGCTACAACATTCAAATAAATCGCGAAATTTGAAAAAAAAAGTAAAATATTATTGAAAAGTCACATGTGTTAACGTCAGTCGTGACATGAACTAGTATACGCGTAGAAATTACGGTTAGATATACTATTTTCAATTGCGCAGAACAAATTCAAAGGACTCTAAAACGATTTCTCGTACGCGGGATTCGTAGTTGCGGCATTTTTATATACGAGACGTGCGATTTGATAATAATTTTTTATGTACGTATACGTTTCTACTCTAAAATAACGGTGCAGTAATACGTGCGCACTGTTGTGGAAACGAAAAAAAAAAAAATTCAAACACGCACACACATCTTATCTTTAATTTTAAATTAAATTATTTTACTTAATACTTATATATAATTGGCCGAATAGCCGAAAATCGTACGAATCAAAATCGAATTCAAGGTTGAAAAAAAAATATCTATTTTTTTTTTTTATAACGATTTATATATTTATAGTTTTTTTTAATTAATCGTCACGTTTGTCTGCACACGAGGACGCCGTCGTTCGCAATATTGACGTGTACCGTAAATCGCCGTTTAACGGGCAACGATAACGCGTTAAACGGATAACTAAACATCATAGGAGAGAAATACACTCCTATGGTTTTCATTGGTCCACGCGCGGGAAACACAATTCTGAAGGCTACTTCAGACATCAGACAAAACGAGTTATATTAATATTATCCATTATACGTACAGCGATTTTTCAAATGTCTTTAATTCGTAAAAAGTCGTAGGCATTTTAGAAACCTCATTTTGAAAGTCGAGAATATTAAATTTTTAAAAAAAAAAAAAAAAACAGTTCTGTTATTCTGTACCGATAATACAGTGCAATTTATTTCGGTGTTTAAAATTACGACTGGTGGCCTTCAGTTTTATCGCAAACACTGCGGCGCGTTCTCTCAGGCTTTGCGCGGTTTCGTAGCCCTCTCGAAACAGTTCGTGAATTGTTCGGACGGAATTTAAAGTTTCCGTTCAAAATCGTTTTGTTATTGAACGGTGTTTTACGAAAAGGTCGTGACGTTCTTCTCCGTTCGACCAATATAACGTACGGCAAAAGTCGTCCTTGACACCACGATCCGATGATTCCGAAGCGCGATTGTCCTACGTTGTCTAACGTACACGTAGGGACAACGAAAAAAATGTTTTCTTAACATCAATTCGTGTCGATTATTATTATAATTTTGACCGCGGTCGAATAAAATCGTAATTGTTATATATATATATAAATATAAATGCTTAAAATCAAACCGCTCAATGTTTGATATGTCGAACAAAATATTAATTTAAAACACTCACTGGTCTTTTTCCGATGATCGCTGGGCACTTCCATGCCGTTTTTCCGCAACACTTCTAAAAAGTCGTATTTCATAGTGTTCAGCTCGGATTTGATCTCATTAACGTCGTCTTCGGTCACGCCCACGTTTTCCATTTCTCGGGGTTTCATCGAAATGTATCGCCAGATTAGCGCTCGCATCACCGTCGCGAATTTATCGTCACCGCGTTCTTTATTTATGGTAATGTCTTCGCTGTTCTGCAAAACGTTACGCATTCGACAATGCAGACATTTATCTCGAAACAATTATTCGAAACCGCGAAAACACGTCTTATCGAATTCGACGGATTCTTTGAAAAATGTCGAGTCCATATATCGGAATGGCAAATTTCATAAACGTTTTTATCGGAAGTTTTTCTAGTTTTACTGCACGTATTGTACGTAGTATTTTTATTATTATTAAAAAAAAAAAAAAACAAAGTGTGAGAACATCGCGTTTGGAAAATAATGCCGAATGAAAGTCATGATTATTATATAAATAGACATTTTTTTTTTATATATATATAAATACATTTAAATTATTGTCTGTGTACATTTTTTGAAACTCAACAGGATTACAAAATTTTCACGAATAGTAACGCAAAATTACCAAAATGGATTTTGACCAGAAACTATCTCGTCCCAGTTTTTTTTCGGGGTAATTTTTTCAACGAATTCTCATATTCGGGTGAATAAAAAAAAAATAATAATAATATTCTTTCGGTCAATAGTTGTACACTATAAAGCTGTTAATATAATAAACAATAAAATACACATATCGAATATTTTCAATAATTACACGTAAAACATCCGGAAATCCGATAAGTAATATTATAAGAAAATCATTCTTCGAATATTCTGTGTACGTACACTATAGTAAAACGTTTGAAATAAGAAAATAATACAATTGATAGTAGTAAACGATTCTAAAAATAATAAATTAATTACATATTAAAAAAAAAAATGCATGTACGAATTACACATATCTATGGGAAAATTAAGTTACTATTCAATTGAACGCATTACAGTTTCATAACCAAAGTTCAAATATATATATATATAATATAATATACGATTATATTATATTTGACTATGATATTACTATTTAAGCGTGTATATGCTACCTGCATATTATGTACAATACAATACTCGTTACTTATTGATAAAAAGGCGGTCAGATATCATAGACATTTTAATAGGTTTTACGTGTTATTTTAAATATCTATTTGTCTGAAACAATATTTCATTATCATCGCATATCAGTATATGGATATGATATGATTCATACATATACGTATCAGCATAAGAGTACATTTATTATGATATACCGACCAAGGTTATAGGTTATATTTATTTTAATCGATTACAATATATTTATAATGTAATTATTATTATATTATAAAATTTTTTTTCTTCTTTTTTTTTACGATTTTTGCATAATGAGTTTGTGTATATTTTTATTTGTTTATGTACAATTAATCTAAAGATTATTACGAGAAATAAATAAATATATTGCGATTTGTTGTATTAAATCTGTTTGTTTACTACCGGGTTCGACAAAAATTTTTCATCGGAAAAATATAATAAGAGAATAATAAAATAAAAAAGTCATTTTACAACTAAAATAATTAATATTACACTATTAGTTTGTTTAGATTTTCTAATGTTTTCATTAATTTTCTACGTGTTTTACTCATTGCATTTAAATTATTTAATTCATATTAAATAATTAATTATACATGTTAATAATCATTTAATTTCATAGTTTATAATGTTGACATCGTGATTGTAATTATGTTTATATATTTAGATTTGAATCACTATTAGGAATGAGTTAATTTTTTTTTTTTTTTTTTTTTTTGACAGTGTTTTACGCATCGGATTCAGGAATTGATATACATATTTTACATCCAGGTACAATATTAATGTTTTGAATTTCTTCAAAAAAACCACAAGTATTTCGTGTTATTAGTAAATTCTTTAATTAATCGCGTGTCCTTTTCGTTTTTTGTTTATTCTTTGTTTTTATAATTTCGACTACTATCGAACAGTGACTATGTATTATGCGTGAATAACGTATTCGGGACAAAAATAATAATACTGACGTTTTTATAACACGTATGTGATCCCTTAAACGCGAGTAAACGTTTTGCGAATGAACATTTTATCATAAAATCAATGTTAATGACTTTACAGAACGATTTTTCGTTTTTCGTACAAAATAAATGTATTTTGTATGTTCAGTCGTCAAATAAACGCTCTGTATAATGACTACCTATTTGTTAATTGTGTATATATGTGTATTGTAAAATTACCTGTGACCAAGAATTACTTTTCTTGGGCTTCCATATGCAATTGAAAATCATTTTGAACTGTCTCCGGGTCGGGTACACGTTGTACGGCGAAGGCAGTGTAGGCGTTTCCTCAAAACAACTCAGCCAAAGCTTTGCTCTGGAAAACTTCCATTCTATATCCGATTGTCCCTGCGCAGTGTTTCAAATTATCAGCGCTACGGTCATATTTGGGGGAAACAAAGCGAAGTGAATGGAATGAATACATACTTCAATGACGGAATACGAATTGGACATCATAGCGATGAGCAGGTTCAACATAATGGTGACGTTAATGACCGAGTACGTAGCGAAAATGACAAGCGCCCAAAATCTCGTGTACGGTTTCATGCCGGGCAAGTCGAAGGTTTCGAGATCCACTTCGCCGAAACCCGTCCAAAACAAAGTCTGTATGGACTCGAACACGCTGTAAAAGTACAAAATAAAAACGATAGTTGCCTCCTAATCGTACACGTTTTTTTTTCAATTGAATAAATGTATACTTTATTGCGTTACGAAGAAAAACATAATAATAATAATACGACCGAATAAAGTGACAGTCGGAGTCGTTCGTTTTGTAGTTCTAGAGTCGAATTCGCTCGAACGAAAAAATCTCCCTGTGCGTGATTAGATACGAATTGCGTTTCGAAAACAACGTTTCAATCATTGACTCGTAATATAACGTATATTAAATATATAAATTAAATTGCGGCGATTTGACTCTTTTTTTTTTAATATTTATAAATAATAAATAAATGTGTTTACATTTAACGAGTTTTAGTGACTCGTATATTTTTAATTAGTTATCGTTATTATTATTTTTAAGCGAATACGCATTAATTACAAATGGAATAGAAGCGGACAACAAACGTATAAGGAATTCACTCGTAATATAATAATTATTGCAAAAAAAAAAAAATAAAAAAATATTTTCGATGTATTGTCAATTCTGTAATAATAATAATAATAATAATAATAATAATAATAATAATAATAATAATAATAATTATTATTATTATTATTATTTTAAAATTTATCGATATTATTCAATTTGAAATTGATTCGAACGATTATTATTATTCGACATGATAATATTATAGTGTTTAAGAAGTATTTCACGAATAATAATAAGTTATTTAATATAATTCAGTAAATACAACGTGTAAATCTTTTTGACATACATACACCGGGTCACTTGATGATTTTTTTTGTTGTGAATTTTGGCACGAATTTACTTTTAGATATTTTGGCATGTCGCTCTAACCCTTCAAGGGATGTTGTTGAATACGATACGTTTAAACGAGTATAGTTAATACTAGTAATAAATATAATATTTTTCTCGGAATAGTTATTGTTTATTTTAAACACGTTCCACGCAGTCCTTTGACTTTTTCGCGAATTGGAATTTAAATTTAATTCTTTTCTCTTCCTAAACGACACTCGGTAGCCAAATAGTTTATTTATTTTTAAAATATACTGATATTTTCTCGGAACATTAAATTTGCCCGTGTTTCAATTATACGACTAGCTGCGTTACCCGGTTTGGCCCACGAACTGTTTAAACTTATATTTACACTATTAGACGCTGTTCGGCGCTCGGCGTAGTCCAAATTACGATGCTTGTAATACGCGATTACGAATAACCAATATTATCGATTGGTAACCGACGGACGAATCTTAAAGTTCAGGTTTGGCGTCTTTCGATAACTCACCCAATGTAAGTCAATTCGAAAAACAGAATTAAACAGCTGGCAGTTGGGTGAACGGCAGGGAATTCTCCATTGCCAAGCGACAACAACATTTTCTCCTCGTACACATTTAATATCCATTTAATTGCACATATTTTGTGCACATAATCAGTATTTGAAAATAGTGGAAAATTGTCGTCTCGGTACTGTTATAATCGGATAACGACAAATGTATTTTCTCACCGAAAGTATTCTCAAGAGTCTGTCACTCTCGCGGATGTTTTTCAAACTATGCCTAAAAACGATTTGCGAAAATTGTGTTTTACAAATAAAAAACAAACCATACGTGATTATTTCCAATATGGATTATGCACACACACGAGAGAATTACGATTTTATTTTTGTAGCTTACGAGATCGTTGTATACTATAACGGGATTTAATATTCTTTATTGATTGTATTTCATCGACTGTACTCTTCTATACGCATTATATAGTAGATTTACACAGTATTATTAATCTGTTCAGCTTGATTGATAATAAATATTTTCCGAAAAATTGATTTTTAAACACATTAGACCATTTTTATTATTATTTTTAAAGTCTCTTTAAAACTGTAAATTCGTATAATGCAACGCTGCACGGCTTTTACGCCGTTATTATGACGTAGTTTAATTTTCTATCCTCCTCTATTATTGTTTAAAGTAAAAAAAGAAAATAACGTGTATACGGGTGAGACCTTTTGATCTCGTTATAAATTCTAAATCATTAAAATAATATTAGTTTAGGAATTAACTGTTTAAATATATATATTACTATATTGCAATGTTTTTTTTTCTATACACTCGTATATATATAATTATAATAACTAATAATAATTCGAAATTAATAAGGCCACAAACGCACAAAGTGTTCTTTATCACGGTAAGTAAAGAATAATATGACCTTGTGCTAAAAATCAAAAAAAAAATAAAGAGAGAAAAAAAGACGTAATTTTATATCGAATTATCGATTGGTAAAGGTGCGGTAATCTGCAAACGCTATTCTAATCGCGCAGCCGATAAATAAAGCCAACAACACTACGTGTTGGGGTTGACGTTATTAAATACCGTCGGCGAGTGAACAACGCATTTGAAAACGATTATTACAATATCAATTTACAAAGCTCATTATAAAATAATATGTATACACAACTTTTTTCTAGACGATTACTTAGCGATAATACTTGACTCTACGTTTGAAGAAGCTGTCGAATTTTCTCACACGGGATTTTGTCGCGTTTTCTACAATCAAGTAAGAACAAAATAAATCAATATCTATTATCAATTATTTATATCATGTATGCGTTCACGTACATAAAAGCGTTGTAATGCTCAAAATTCTGGACTTCGTATAATTACAGTAATATTGTTATAACACACATTATTATTTTCACAATTAACGAAATACAATTTTAAAACTTTAAATAGCAAGCAAGAAGAAATAATTTTTTTGACGGAATTCAGGAGACGAGTATACTTTACCCCCTCTCCGTATCCTTTGTCATTTTATATTTGAAGGAGGACGGATTATATAAAACATTATCGCGGTGTATTAATAAAACGATGCGATAATACATAATTATTCTTTGATATGTGCGCAATAGCGACGCATATTATGAGCCGAGACGATAAATGTGCGTATTGAGTCCTTGGACTTGGACTTGGACTGAGACCGACGGGGGGGGGGGAAGGGAAGGGCGGAATGGGAAGGATATCGCGACTTAATCGTAATCACATCTGGTGGACGAGTACTGCGAATACCCGTCAGACAATATTTTATTCAGTGCGATCGCGTGACTCTCCTATAAAAGCGAAACGAAAGCGTAATGTCACATTATGTCGTGGGCGAGTCGGCATTAAAAAAAAATTTTTTTTTCCCCCCCCTTAAAGTGTCGGTTTGTTAAAATAACGCGAAAACGGTTAAAACGTGTAAAGTTGTTTTCATAATGTTGTTTTATCACTCACTTTCCAAAGTTTTTCCATTTCGAGCACGAATCACCGCCTTCGCCTAAACTATTTTTGTAACACCTTTCGCGTTCCAGATCCGCGAAATACCACATTAATTGATTAAGTCCGCACGCGAACGAGAACAACACCAGACTGTAAATGCTGAAAAACTTCACAATGTCCGTTAGAATGCGTTTCAATGACAGCTGTAGTGGTCCCAAATGCGAACTTATCGAACACATGTCGATCAGCTTCAAAGCACTGCAGACAAAAAAACAATATCGATATACGCGAAATATTGTAGACGGAATAACGCATTACGAAATTGCGAATAATAATAATAATAATAATAAAAAATCCGGGATCTAACTCGGATGCAGTCATTGTTCTAAAACACGGTGCTTTTTTCCGAAATTTAATTTCACATAAAAAAATTATTATTATTATTATTCTAATTTAAAACGAATTGAAATAAAAATTGTTTAACCAAAAAAAAAAAAAAAAACGTAATACATTACAGGAAAAAGTCTATGATATTATGTGTTAACGATTGACAAATTATGGGTGTAAATGCGACACACGCCGCCGTAAATCCAATCCGTATTGCTCAGTTGGACGAGTCTTCTATTACCTGAGTATGTTGGTCGCGGCGAACAGAGCGTCGGCCAAGAATTGCGGGTCGAACGTGTCCCATTGTTCCCGGGGAATGAACGCGGACTCGGGGTCGTAAGTGATTTGCATGTTCTCGCTAATGTACGCGTACGTGCGCAACGCGATCACCGCCACGTACATTTTGTTCCGCGCGAACTCAATGTAGTTCCACGCGTTGTTCGCCAAGTATCTCTTTAGGCCGTCCTTGCGCACGTCCAGGATTTCCTGCCAAATGTATCCTGTAATTGAAACGCCGCCGTTTACGAATTATACCGTTGACCGCGGACGAACAATAACGTTATACGAGTGTTAAGTTAGGTTAGGATAGGTTATCCTGACCGTCGTATTACGCGCGCGTGTAGAGCCACAAGGCTATGAGACAAGTTCGCGGGATTAATTTTTTAACTTTTTTCTGAAACCGAGTCGATCGAATTCTTTTCAAAACTGACTTCTAGCTATTATACATATATATATATATATATATATATTTATACATATGCTAGTGTTTAGATTATAAGATTTGTGAAAAGTAAACCATCGGAAATGAAAATTCAAAGTGAAAATAATAAACATTCTCCCGCGTTTAATGCAAAAGAAAATGTTAAGTTATTATTTGATATTTTTCAACTCTTAAATCTCTCCCCCGAGTCTTGTATATTAATAATAATTATAATAACGACAATACTTTACCGATGACGAAATGCAGAATTATGAGCTCGATAAAGGACGGCCCGTTGCCGCGTTGGCGTTTTAGTCGTGTTTTCAGACTTTCAATCATAGACTCGGAGCCGAAGAGCTCTATGAATTGCGTTTCGGCTCTTTGCGATACCAGTACCAGCAAACCTAGAACGCAGTGGAAACAGTATTTATTGCTATAATTTGTTGTCTAACTGAATTCCGTCCGTCTACGTTCTAAGACCATACTGTTTTACTGGGTAAAAAATAATAATAAAAAAATACATATATATATATATATAAATTAAATATTTGAAACGATATAGTTTTTCAACGATCCAAACGGAATTTTGCGTCTCTCGCTGTTGAAACGTAATCCGTATATTATGATATACATATTTGAGAAAAACGCGTATCACAAGTTATTTCGCGGAAGACACTTCTTTTATGTCATTATCTGCTATGAAGACGACGATTAGGAGGAGGAGAGAGATAAGTCAATCATAGTGCATAAATAATGTTTGGAAATATAATATTTTTTCTAATCCTCTACGTCTGTTGGTTTTTATTCGGAATCGCCGTTTCGTTATAGTAATCGTATATAATATAATTGTACGGGAAAAATATGTTTATTATTATTATTATTATTATTGATGATCGTCGATAAAATGCGTAAAGACACACACAGTACATACGCGATCTCATTAATATTTATAAAAAGAAAATAAATAATAATTATTCGAAATATTCACGAAACAATAACAAAAAAATATACACACACGCACGTCACACGGCCATGATAAACAGGTCATTCACCACCAGTTTTTGTTGCTATTAAAATAATATTTATATATAAACAGACCCAATATAACGAATATTCATTATATATATTATACATTATTATTATTATTATTATTATTATTATTATTAGAAACGTCGTATACATACGAAAAAGGTAAACAACGAGACACGAGCCGAGAGATTATCAATAAATAAATAAATAAAAAATTGCTGCTGCTGCTGCTGCTGCTGTTATTAATCGCTCGAACACTGGGAGAAAATAATTAAATAAAATATTAATTTTTTTTCTACTCACCTAAATATGATAGATACGACGAGGAATGGATTAGAAATTTCATAAACGGTTTCTCCATTACTTTTCCTATTTGCGCGTTCGGCGCGTACAGATACACGAGACAGTAGAACGGAAAGAAATAGACGATTTTGATGATTTCAATTATTTGCTTGTACAGTCGCAAACGACGAAATCCTGGAAGGCCTTCGTACCAGACGGTCGCCAAGAATTGCTGTATGTACGGATGCGCTACAAACTGCTCGAATACGTTAAAAAATACTATAACGATTTTCTTTAATTATTATATATATTTTTTTTTGTAAATAAATCAAACTCACGTGTTTTTGTTTGTATTTTATGGCGAGTTCGACGAGTCGCAGTTTCATCGATCCTATGCTGGGCGCGTTTTCCGAGTCGTGTTTTAAGATCACGTCCAATTCTTGCGAGCTCCGCGTTTGTCGCAACAGATCGACGGCGAACTGTTCGCATTGTTGTCGCAATTCCTAATAGATAACATCGAACAAAATTATTTCTTTCCCCCGAAACAGAAAATAAAAAACGATTACACACTAAATACATTGTCGCGCGACCGCGAAAACAAAAAGAAAATCGTATTAAACACGTGACAAAAATTTTTAATTCGAAATAATAGCGCAAATCGAGTATAAAAGTGCGAAAAATGATTAAAAAACCCATGACGTAAGCTCTGTGTGAGTGGTTCCCTGAAACTCGACTCAAGCCTGGGAGACTACTATTGGAAATTTGCAAACTACACCGCGCGAAAACCATTACTTAATATTATAATTTATTATACCAGCTGTCTTCTAACATATAAGTTTATTGAATAACAGCGCTAAATCATTCGGAAAAATTTATATTCTTCGACATTGGCGGGGATTAGTTTTGTAAAACATTCGAATTTACTCGATTGTTTATTAGCTCGTATTTCTTTGACCAGTTGTTGCGCTGTTCTCGGCATGACTGTGTTGCCTAATTGCGAACCGCGCGTAACGTGGAATTACACTCCGCGACATTGTTTATTATTGAGTTGAAATTTTTTTTCAAATTAAAAAAATGTATGTAAATTTACGAGGAACAAAAGAACTCTGACATCACGGACCACCAGTTGGAAACCACCGATCTATTGTGTATGTCGAGACATACGGGGAGTGAAAAATTCCGAGATAATCGTGACGTCTCGGAAACGTAACCGTTTCCACAATGCTGCAATCGATTTACCATATATTCGTTGGTGAACTCTTTTTCTATCCTAGCCAATCTCCTCAGTTCCCACGACAACTTAAATGCAGTGAGTATGGGATCAGCAGACGACAGTGCCATCAACGACGGGCTCGCCAACGCTTTGTATTCGTTCACTCGGCACATTGAGTATCGTAACGAATCCGTTTTTGACGCTATAATACACTTGTCACATCCGCATCTGCGTAAGAAAGATGAAAAAAAAAGTGTTTAAATGAAATGGATTTTTTTTCGTGTCGTAAAAAATTATACTCGATATTTCAAGGTTTTGTTCTTTTTTTTTTTTTTTTTTTAATTTTAAATGATTTTTAAGAATTTTTGCGCTATTTTCAATTCACTTTCGATTATAAAATATTTAATTAAAAAAAATAAATAAAATGTTTTCCTATTTTCGAAAAACAAAATAATAATAATATTAATCAAGATATCGAATTACAAAATAAAGAATATCCTAGAAAAATTGTTGCGTTTAAAATTTTCAATTACGTTAAATCATTGTTTTTTTTCAACGATTTTCAAAGTTTGTTAAAATTCAAATTTTTTTTTTCGCGTATCAACGTTAAAATAATAATTGGTACCATCTTCCTGATATCGAATCAATTTTTCCGATAAATAATTCGTAATAATTAGGCCGCGAAATTGTAAAAAGATTACAAAAAAAAAAACTTTATAATATTGAATAAAACAAAATTAATCGCCATTTGTCAAGTCTCTATGTGTGACTCTCTCCATACGTGAACACACAGAGACGTATTTAAGTAACGGCGAGAGGGTACGTACCATCGCCCTCAACTACGCATTTTTTAGATTTTTAAAATAGTGGCCTTGCATAGTGAATATCAAAGTATTTTAACATTTTGCTTAAATCTTATATTTTCGATTTCATTTTGGTTCACGGTTTATATTAATATTATCGTTTTTGACGAACCTTCGTACAATACAATGGCTGTCCATCTTCTAAATGCTCGTCATAAAGATCTTTTAGTGGTATAAAAAAAAAAAAATCAAGACTTATCTATGATCAGATTAATAATAATCCAGCAATACCTATTTTTCATCATACCTACATTAAGTCAGTCATTACATTAAGTCACATAACCGTCAACACATAATTTAACACGAAAGAGCGATCCGAGGATTCAACGAGCGGAAATCAAGGCGTAAAATATATAAATTCGTCGTAATGTTATTTATAATCGATTATAATAAAACAGATTATTTCGTTTCAAATAAATTTTGTAACTGTTTAACGTTTCTAAGAAGAAGAGTAGCAGGGACGGCAAAATCCAAAATATATTTCTGCATTAAGTACAATGGACAACGATTATTACGACGTCTATACTCGTATTTATATGGAAATCGTATAACACTTTTAAACGATATGGATATGAAAGTAAACATATTACTAACGTATTATATTGGAGTGATTGAAAAAAAAAAAATGAATAAAAGGTTGTTGTGCGATTACAATAATTTAATTCATATTTTGACCACACCTGTTAAAAAAAAAAAAAACATACGATGCACGTATTTTATTATAATTACATAACAATTTATACACTCGATGAACAATCTAATATTATGACTGGTATTTTTTAAATTAATCAACGCCGTTGTTGTATTATTCGTGTGTATTAATAAGGTATATAGACAATAGAGATTTGTTTTTTTTTTAAATATTTGTAAAAATTTCATCAATCGGCGTTTGAGTAAAAAAAATAAACAATATATTTCATTGCCATTCCATGTTATGTTATATTGTTATTATTATTATTATTATTATTATTATAAATGGTTAGTTTTCTCGCGTATTTATTATCGTTTTCCTGGAATATTCCAAAATTTTATGCAAAGAATTTTCCAAAAAATAAACGAAACAAACGTATTTAGTGCTCGGATAATTGAAATTTTATACGCAAAACAATTATTGTACACATCAGAATTATTGACATATTGATTTATTATTTCTAAAATGCTATTAAAATATATGCAAGTTTTTTTACGTACACGTATTACAATATTATATACGTATAACATATATAAATTTTAAATACATATTTTTACCATTTATCGACATATTATAAATATGATTTACCTGAAATGTATTATAAAGTTTATAAAATAAAATACACTTATCAATACCTCATAATATATCGTTTTACGTTTATGACGTTCGTTCACCATCCCTGAGTTTTTCCTTGATGGACGTCTCCGTTTTGTACCATATTATATGTTATTATCGTTTATTTGTGTATTCAATTGTCGGTGATAACTTCAATATATTTACGTTGTCGAAAAGTCGACATACGTTTTCCGGAAAATAATTGCAATACAATATTAATTTATCAGAGGTTATTTTTAATGCAAAACGAAAACAATATGCTTATTTTTGTATCTCCGTGTACCGTTTCGACCTCAGATAAATATCATTTAGTATACTTTTCAAAAAACAAAATTTATTTTTCGTCAAATTACACAAATTAATAGCGTGTCATATGTATTTAAATATATATTTAATTTCATTTAAAAATATTTCTTTTAAACATTTCCGAAAAATAATCACGTTTTTTGAAATATAATTCTGTTTTTGTATTATTAAAAGGTTGATTTAGTCTAAAATGTTTATAATTTTTGTTTTTTTTTTTAACCATCCGAGTATATTTAAAATGTTATATTGTTATTTGTTCCGAAAAACCAAAACGATAATAATTGACCAGTATACGCGCGTTGCGATTTACGCAGTATATTTTCGCTTACGTTACAAACGAGTGGAGAAAAATGTTTTTGTAGTAACGGTAAATTGTTCAATAAAACACGCAATTATAAAACGAAAATTCGATCGACTTTTCCGTATTAGAGTTAAGGATTCACTTTAAGCTCCCTGGATTTTCAGTGCTTATTTTAACGTGCATTTGGGACATAATTTGCGTGTAATTCTAAATAAAAAACGTGTATTTTTAATTTAAAAAAATGTTTAGTTGTGAATTTTAAAGAAGTTTTAAAAACGTATTTCTTATAATCAATATTTACATCAAGGACACAATAATGTTAAAATTCACATTTGGTTTCTTTATAATTCGATAACAAATTGAAGGCAAACATTGATATCAAAAAAAAAACCGTTGTCGACAAATTATAATATTATAAATATACTTTTTTTTCGTTTTCAATATTACAAAAAGAGTTTATAAATAATAAGACATACCTACGTTTTGTTTTTCATTTATCCATATTTTAAAAATCTTAATTTGAATTACTACTGTCCCTCTGTTCGTGGTTGGGAACGGACAGGGAAAGAATATAATAAGAAGGTAAATCATGATAGGGCGGGGGCGAAGGAATGAGTATAAGTTTGAGAAGAAGTAAGAAGAGAAAGTATTAGGGTCAACCACTTTATCTTTGGCCCACAACACGAAACAGTCTTGACTTCCTTCTACGGCCAATAAATGTAAGCACTCATGTCTTACCATTCATTAATTATCACCGCTTTATTTACCACGCCTAAATCGCATCCGATCGACGATTTACTATAATACAAATACACACTTGGATAGATCACTTCTAAAAAGTATTTGAAATAAATATTCCGAATACTTCGAAAAAAAAAAATTATTCGGAACGTGAATTGGAATATTCCACAAAAAGTATTCCGAATATTTTTAGAATATTTCGTTTTTTTTCTAATTTTCAATAATACAAATATCATAAATACTAATTATTATTATTATTATTATTTAATTGAACACAAACTTTTATCAAAATGTATTTGGGGGAGGGGTTTAATAATTTTCATTTTTTTTTTTTTTTTTTGTAAATAAACGCACATTAATTAATAAATGAATAATGCCAATTAGTTATAAAACACTGATGTTATAATAACGTAGCGCAATAAAATATATTCCATTATTTAAATGACGCCGGGTTCAAACACCGAACAGAGCAAGATTTTTGATAAAATAATTGACGTACATAGTTTTAAATACCTGTTGCCGCTGCTCATATATTTTTCCGAAAAAAAAAAATATTTTTTTCACATATAAGAATAAGTTTTTTTTTTTTTGCGTGCGCGCAGGTATTGTTTAATATAAAATTGAACTTTTAAAAACTGATCGGTATACTTTTAAAAAGTACTTTATTAAATACTTTTGAAAAAGAGTGTTCTGAATACTATACCCGTGCGTGTAAAAATAACAAAAACGTACGTACACTGAATTCGATGGAAATAGAACACGCGTTAGAAGGGAATAGACATTTTTATTTATTTATTTATTTTTTGTGTATAAAACGAGAAATTCTGTGAACACCGCGGTCGGCTCCCTCCCCCCCCCCCATTCAGCTAACCGTACCTAACGTTATAGAAAAACTTCAAAACGTTCGCGTCCACGTTTGAATTGACCGCACAATCGCCGCGATCGTGTCGGCCGGCTGCATTCGCAGGCTGTCGCCGTTGCGGTTGCATTTGGACGTCGTCGCCGTTGAAATCGACGCAATTGTCGCTGGGCACCGCAGCAGCCGCCGCGGCCGCGACCGCAACGGCACACGGACAATAGGATCCGCGACGGCAACAGCGCGTTTGCTGCGACACGCATTTCACCGGTTGGCACGCGCAACCTAACGTCTGCCAATTGAAGTCGTATTCGTAATGGTCGTACGTGGAATACGGCGGCGGTGACGGGTCGGACGTCGCGCCGGCGGCCGGATCCGAACGGGCGCAGTGCGTGGCCAACGGACACAGGGTCTTGTTAACGGCGGCAGCGGTGGTCTGCTGCTGCATGGCGTTGCGCCTTTCCCTGTCGCGCAACACCCGTTCCTTGGTCTGTTTGTCGACTGGCGGCTTGGCCCACGACACGTCTAGCTCGACACCGGAATCCGCGTCCACCGCGGTGCCGTCCAGCGCGTTCCGGGCCGCCTCCGCGTCTCGTCGCAGCGCGAAATGAACAAACGAGTAATTCTTCAAGTTCTTCACCCGTTCCACGGTACCGTACCGGCCGAACACCCGCGTCAGCGTCGTCTCGTCCAACACGCCGCCGTATTGCCTGACGAACAGTATGCGGACCGCGGCCATGGTTTCGTCGTCCGCCTCGGGTTCCGGGTCCGCCCAGTCCACCACCGTCTTGCACCCGAACATCTTGTACCGCGTCAGACGCCTCTTGGCCTCCGCAGCCGCTTCCGTCGTCTCGTAATCCAAAAAACAGAAGCCCCGATGCATGGCGGGATCCCGGAAGTTCTTGTACGTGATCACTCGGACCAGGCCGCCGGTTATCCGGCTCACTTCGTCGCCCAGCTCTTTTTCCGTTTTCGCCTTTGGCAGATTGCCCACGAACAGCCGGCACCGGCTGGCGACAGCCGACTCGATGAAAACCTCCGGTGGTTCCGCCGTCGAACCCGTTACCGGCAAACATTTCGCCATTGCTTGCAATATAATTTTATCGTTCGATTCGAAAAAAATAATTCTCTCGTTTTGACGACCTCGTGTGTTTTGCAACAACAACGAATCGTTGAAAAAGAAAAAAAAAACACAAACACCGCGTGTTTATTTCAACGCGATTCTCTCTTATCGCGATAGTAATGTTTTTTTTTTATACACAGCCAGTTTCGTAGTTGTCGTCGAAATTTTTGTCGCCTTCCCTCCAAATTGTAAAAGTCTTTGTGCGAACGATCGATTTCGATAAGTGATATTATAAGACCAAAAATGTTTACACTCACCGACCGCGGTCGGATCAAAAGTGTTTTGCGAAAACGGACTTAAAATGAACTATCCGAAAACAAAAACCCCGACGGGTCATGTGTGACGTAGTTGTGTTAAAAGCATGTATTTGATTCGAGAGAAAATAATGTTAATAACGATTTATTGATATAGTAACATACTTGATCGTGTGTGGCATCGGTAATGTTGCACCTCGGTCCAGCAACATTTTGATGATTTCATAGTTGTTCTTGTGCGCGGCCAAAATGAGAGGTGTTATGTCCGGCGTGAAGTAAGCCGTATTCCAATCGACTTTTTCCCAACTCTGTCGAAATGAATATTGACTCGTTATCGACAAATGTATTCCATTACACGTTTATATATGAGTACTTTAAAATATTCCGTAAAAGCGCATAGATGGTTACGCGCTAATAGACAAAACGGAAGGTCTTATATAAACGGAATCGGTTGAATTAGATTCGCCTACGTGTGTGTGTGTGTTGTTGGGCGTACGAGAAATGAAAACAAAAAGTACTGTAAGATACTTATTATTGAATGTTCAGCGTAGAAAATATAGTATTATTGGAACGGACAGCGAACATTTTAACGGTAATAACGAGGTTAGAAAACAAATCGCTACACCGGCCCTTGTCATTTAAATCGGAAAATATATCGGCGAATTTTCGCACAACAAATTTCGGTAAATATCGTATATAAAGTCGGATATCTGTCGCAGACGTTTTCTTCTACTCACGTATGGTTCGCCTTCCGTGTGCACCAGTTCCTCGTATTGGAGAAGGAGTTCTACGGCCTCCACGAACTCGGCATTAATAGCGTGCAAAAGATTGTCTTTGGGTTCGACGCCCATCACCACCAGCATTTCGAGCATTTCGAGATTTTCTGCTTCGATCGCCAAATTGATGGCACCTCGACCGAAGGAATCGACGCAATTGATGTCTATGCGTCCCGATCGAAAGGCTCGTTGAATCATTCTGAAACAAAACGGCATAAGCACGTTACGGTATTAAAGAGTATAAATAACGAATTCGCTGCGACGGAAATCCGAATGGTATCCGATTAAACAATAAACAAAAACAAAAATGTAATATACGTTTTAACAGTCTCAATAACAATTTCAATTTGACCGAATAAAACACTTAATTAAAAGTTTATTTTATTCTTTAACCTTACTTGTATATTTATGTCTTACAATCGAGTTATAAATTGGAATTTCAGACGACGTTGATATTTTATCCGTACATTATCGACGTGAATAGCAATTTTTTTTCCTTTCTTAAACAAGAAAATTACTCGAAAATTCCCGTTTTCCTTTTAAACATAAACATTTATTATATATACGAAGAATAAATACGGGTACTAATTTCTGAGCAGTTATACTAAAATCTGATATTCCTGAGCCTAAGTGATGGCCTATCCGAGTTATTTATCACAAAGGATCAGTGCCGTAACCAGGAAGATTTTACATGTTCAACCTCCATCCCTTCTTTGATTTTCTTTTTATACAGTAATAATAGTAATAGTAAAAATAAGAAAAAAAAACATACAAAATTAAGAAATATGTCATTTTTATCTAAAATTGAGAATATACGCATTTTAAATTTTGTTTTTTTTTTTAAACTCGTATTTGTTGATTTGTTCTGCTATGAATCGAGAGCATATTAATTATTTCTCGCCTGGTCAAATTAACGTGTTTTGAGTTTGACACACCAATAAATTATATCACATTTATGTTCAATAACCCTTTTGATTGATTTCTAATTACGCCACTGCAAATGATATTTAATTGAAATAATTTTGAATATTTGTTAGCGTATAAAATTACTTGCGAGTATTTGGGTTTGCGTGGATTGACGGATAGGCGAAATTTTATTGTGACAATAATCGACCGTCGACCAGAATTGGGAATGATTAATACACGGCACGATTGAACAGTGTTTATGATTTGTTTATTCGAAATCTGAATGTGTTTTATACGGTTCAAAAATATATATTGCAAAACTTTTGGAAAGAGTTTTTCGCTTTTTATCTATGCACAATAAATTTAAATATTGTAAACGTTATCCAAATACAAACACAAAAGGTTAAGAATAGATATATTATTAATGTTTAGTGTCTAAAAAACAAATTGCAATAAATAATTGTTATGAAACTAAAAATACCGCATACAAATTTCAAACTTTAATTCGTTTTATAACCAAATTTTAGTTTTTCGTTGAATATTTCCTTTCGTAAATTATATATATATATATATATATATATATAATATAAAAATCCACCTTAATACGATAATATTTAAATGCGTTATGTCAATATCTATATTCGCACACGTGATACGTAGAAGAAAAAAAAAAGAATCTAATAATTTTTTAATATGTATGACGTAAATTAACGTATTTTCGTTATAAGATCGAATAGAAGCATAGCTATAGACTTAAGAATTTGAGATAGGTCAGCAATTGTAATGTATATGACTAACACGTTGACCAATCAAAAAACTTTGAGATTTGACCAATGTGAAAGATAAAATCGCTTCTCGTAGATAAAAGGAAAAAGAAAAAAAGATAAAAAATTGAAATAATATAAAAACAAAAATATTTTAAATATTTAATGAAGTTACAAACTATTCCACATTGTTGTGTATTTCTAAACATGAAAGTTGTACTCGATCTTTTTTTATATGCCTTCAATAAAAATTATACCGCGTGTAAATATATAATATACTCTCGACATTTTTATTTACTTTCATTATGGAACTGTTAAATGTATTTCTTTTTATAAATTAATTTATAATTCTTTTTTTTTTACTTCTTATAGAATTTTTTTAGCGCGAAACGTTTATTTACTATATTTTATACTTGTTTGCTAATATTAATATACATATTTTTTTTTCACGCGTAAAATTTTGTATTGTATACCAATTTAGGTACGGTAAAAACTTCTTATAACAACGCAGCCATGCGACAGGTCACAACAAATTATTGGTTATGAAATATGTTTACTACTAATGTATTTGTATTTCCTACTTAAATTCATAGACTGGCTAGAAGTTCTTTATACTTTTGATTACTTATATATATATATATATATATATATATGTAATAAACATACAGTCTCTTCCTATAACTAATAATATAATGACCTAATTTAATCTATTCATATCGTAATGATAAAAATTAACAAATTGACTTAAATATAAGTTATGTTCAACATTTTGAAATTCATTTCGAAAATGTACCCAGTTTAAATTAGAACGTATTTAATTAAAAATATACTCTGAATAAGTAAATCAAATTTATTTGGTACAAAATATTGTATTTTCTTCAATGCACGAAAAAACATTAAATGTTCTTTTAATTCGAAGACCATTAAGACGCTACTGTAAACTATATAAATATAGTAAAAATTGATGTATAATTTGGGAAAAAATTATCTAATGAAATTGATGACACAAATTTTTTAATAAGTCCGCTCCCTCCTCAAACTGCAAAAAAATTGTAATACACTATACAAATTGGAAAACTATAAAGATTATGAGAAAAAAAATGCAATACGTCTGTAATACGTAATTGGTTGAAATACATAGAGTACGTAAAATAATTGCATAGGTACTCTATATTGATAAAATATCATAACTTTTTACGTAATACGCATTATCGTTTTTTAACGATTAAAATTAAACGGTTTAAAAGCATACGATTATAAAATTATCTAATTAATATTCAATGCTCATTTACAATTCTCTTTATATCATATTTTCTGAAAGTGAAAAATGAACAAATACTTTTTATTATTATTATTATTATAACGAATAACAATCGATTTAATGTACGTTTTTATAATTAATAATTCAAATAACGAATTCCCAAAGAACAAAAGTAGTTTAATAGATACGTATATTATAGGCAACAAGTATGTACTTGTAAAATGTAAAAAGAGAATAGATCAAGAAAAACGAGTAATCCATAATACTATGTTATTTATAAACAATTATAAGTATTCATTTATTCAAATTGTAGATTATGATGATGTAACTCAGATAAATATTATGTGATAATGTTAAATACGTATAGATCGTATAATACATATACGTAATAAATTAATAATGTAGAAGTATTTATTGCATTTGGAAAACAAGCGATTTAATTTAATTTATACAGAAATGGTTAAATTCACAGACAAAAATATATTATAGACCTTAAAAAACTTTAAAAGTTACTTAATTGGATTTTATTTTACACTTTGTGGACATATATTAAATAAAGACTAGTAATCGTTAGTCATGGTTTACTCAGTAATTCAAAGCCAATAACTCGATTCAGATTAAAATAAAACGTTATGTTAATATTCAGGTATTATGTTTTTATTTTGTTCATTTGGTCGTGTATATTATATTTGTAAATTAATAAATACGGTGAGTAATGCAATATTTTTCATTACTTATTTTGAAATAAAATTAACAGTGTAAAAACAAGTTTGAGAATGTCTACCTCCATTTAGCTCATACCTATATAAATTATAAAAGTATACGAATAAAAATCTGTATATAAAAAATAAAATATATATACGAGTATATATACTACTTGCACAATAAACGAGTTTATTTCGTGAATTTAATTTTGTTATTGCAAACTGGTTTCGGTGTACATTTAAGAAACTATATCATCTAAAGACAATTACCGTACACAGGAACTGAGTCATTTAAAAACATAACCGATTACCTGTATATTAATCTTAAGCGAAATGATGAAACATTAATAAGTAATATAACAAATGATCGTAACTAAGTACAGCAATTATTTGAAATCCATGCAACGTTCAATTTTTTCCGATAATTACTACATCGGTATACGATATTGTCGTCATTATCCTGTAAATATTATAATACGAAATATTTAAAATTCTTCCATTTATGTTTGTTCGAAAATTAGAGTAAACTTTAAACTAAAACGTCGTCGCCCAACGTTTTTATTATACATTTAAAAAAAAAAAACATATAATAATACGCGTATATGTCTTGATAGAGATTAATAAATATTACCAAATATTTTACGAAATTGAAATAATCCTTCTTGCCAGATCACATATAATATACAAATGACGTTAAAATATGTTTTTTTTTTTTTGCTTTTCGTTAAACGGGTTTCAATATATAATATGCGTGCCCAATGGCAAATTTACCCAAATAAAATTGCCCATAAAATTTGCAAACAGTTATTCGAATTTAAATTTGTAAAAAAATTTAATAAACGCGCGCTGCACAATAAGTGCGTTGTAAGCTCGTCAATAATTCTACTATATATACTTTGCGCGTGTGATTAACACACAACAATTATTGTTTTGCTAAAGAAAAATGCTTCAATAACCTAAAAATTATAAAACACGACGGTAAAACTTTTAATGAATATTACGTGTACAGATACATTTTGATTGAATTATGTAATTAAAAAATAAATATGTAAGATGTCTATATGTCAATTTAATCTCGTTTATCGGATTTTTCCATAGAATATATTTTGTGAATATAATATTCGATAAGCGCGTATTTGTAAAAACGTATATAATATTATGACACGCTGGCATCTTTACACACTGTAACATCAAAACAAAATCGCTCCAAGTATAATAAAAATATTTTGAAAAATGTATATATTTTCTTTGAAATCTATAATTATATACCTAAAATAACCTACGATTTACAAAAGATTACATATAACGTTAAAAAAACGAAGTAAAAAAAAAAATTGAAAAATGTCGTTGAAAAATGCGTTAAAAGTAACAGTGAAAAATGTAATTTATATATTTTGAATCGGAGAGGCGTGAAACGAGTATTTTTTTTTATTTTTTTTTTTTTAGCTAAAATAGAGCATTGTATAAGATCGAAGGGAAAACATTGCTTGAGTCATTAACATCCTTATTAAAAAATATATACGTCGATAAAACTGAGTTTTAAAAATTTTCGATTACAATGTGTATATTCAATTTGTCGTATTCTCGTGAAAAAAAAAATTACTCGCGTGTAATCAACTACGGCGGTTTACTTGCCTATTTCTAATAATAATAATAATAATAATAATAATAATATATAGTTACTAAATATACTTATTAATTATTTAATTATTATAAGCTAAAAAAAATTTTTTAACGCTGATTAAACACGATAGTGACGTATATAGGCGCGTGCCATTATTTCTATTTATATAGCGATGTCAATACGTCATGAATTCGTGCGGAAAATCTGTAGGAAAGAAATAAAAGAAAAAAAAACGATTTTGTGCTATAATTATTAACACGTTCGCATTCTGCCAAAAAAAAAAAACCGATTATCCGCTGAATTTAGTTTTTATGTCAGTTAATAACGAAATGAGTACGTGAGTTTCAGTGGTGGCCAACATATACATACGCGTTTCCCGCGTGCTATAGTTTTTAGACAAAATGTGTCGAATTTATATTATATATTATTTTTTTTTTTTTTTATATAAAATTGAATATTTTTCTTTTTTCTTCTCATCTGAATTCACCTAAAACGCACTCGAAATTGCCGTCTTTGAATAATGTACACATATTGATATATATATATAGGACAAATACGATATCAGGATAAACTGTTATTCATTAACACTAATTATTCGTCCGAAATGCGCATTTGGTTAGGTTTAGAGTTTAGAGTTCACACTTTCGGTGACAAGTTCATACGATACACGGGCTTAGGCTAGTAGAAAATATTTTTCCGACCGGTATCGAGACTGATGAAAGTGAGAAATCGCGTCGTTTTAAACGAGATATAACGAGACTAATATTTATTAAGTATTGCAGTTTACATAATTAAAAATGACGAAAGGGATTATTACAATATTATCGTGAATTATTATTTTAGAGGTTTATCGCTTGTTTTCGCATGTCGCAAACAATTTTTGACGCGTTGCCGCGTTCACAAAATTATTTTTATTTTTTTATTAGTAACATTACATATTCATCTGGAGCGGGACGATGTTTTGTTAAACGCAGCACCGGCACCATACGAATATCGGTGTACAAAAGTAAAAACGATACTCTATAATATTCGAGTCTACGCGTCTTGCAAGAACAAACGATGACCTGACCTCTCAAATAAAAATTTACAATAATAAAACAATGGATTTCTCATTAAAATAAAACGATGAGTCGAAAAAAAAAAACAAATAATTTAAATTTCCTTTTAGCACGAGTCATTTTAGTTTGTCATGAACTTTATTAATACTAAGTAGAAAATATGTAATATCCTGCTAGTCTAAACCGGTCGGTCCTAATGAATTTCAAACGAACTACTATATCTTAAAATCGGATTTGGACGGTAACGCTATGCGTTATGCAGTGCGGTTTTTTTTTTCGTGAGGATTGAACGACCAAAACACGTGCCCGCAATGAAAAAAAAACGATATGACGACGTAATATCATTTTTAATTTCTAGACTCGTATGTACGTGTATTTTTTTTCTTTGAACCGATTTTTCGGGTTTATATTATAGAAAACGCGTTTTACAACCAATATATTATACAGTATTATGGATTTCAAATCAAAATTGTCATTTAAAACGTCCCAGTAATTTTTTTTATCATAAAATAGCAAGAAAACATTCGTTTTAATTTTAAACGAAATACACCCGTTATGTTTATTATTTTTGTATCTCGCCCGTTTACGGTTTAGAATCGTCTTTGGAATTGTTTCATTGCATTTCACGTAGAAAATATTTATCGATAATAAATATATATCCACGATTAACGAGGCGAATGATGTACGACAACATCCGACATCTGGATTTTGTGCAATGTCCACATAATAATAATAATAATAATCATAATCACCAAATCAATATAATTCCTTATGGTCTCTAAGAAAACGTTTAAATGATGAATTATTATATATTACAACAATATTTTGTTCGATTTATCGAAAACATTGAACGAAGCAGCAGCACATTATAATGTATATATGTATAAATATACAATGTGTTAATGTTTTCTTAGGTTTTGTGTTATGTAAATAATTATGTTATACACATTTTTTATACACGTGTTATTTATAGGATAATATGAGCGAAAAAATCGTACCCATCAAGGTCTCGACAATTTTACTTATATTAAAAGAATATCGTGTTTCAATCATCGTCGATAGTATTTAGTTTTTTTTTTTTTTAATAAAAGTATTATGTAATGAAAAAAAGAGTGTCTACTATTTTTAAAATCAAGTGGTTTTGAGAATTAAATTTCTTTTTTTAATCGATTTACCAGTTCAGTATTTATTATTTACATCTCTATCTAACCGTTTCGTGTAGAAATTTGTATTTAAATGGCTATTAACTGCGAACACAATATTGCATTTTAGGAACCACGCGGTGATTACTATGTTATATTAACATAATATATACTACGCATTATTCACTTTATTGAATTTATAATTTGCACATTATTTAGCATCCTTCGGCGAACTCGATTCGATATAGTTTCCACTTATATAATATGTATGTAAAAAGTACCTACCAATAATATTCGGAATTCTACAGAATAATCATTGTATTACGAACATAAAAAAAAAAAATTGAAGAACGATTGCACGTAAAAATTGTTTTTTTATTTTAATAATATTGTTAAACTTCGGTTGAAAATTATTGAAATATTTAGACATTTAACCCGTTATATAGGCGGGTTATCATTTTCATTAAATAAAAATATATTTTAGAACTTGATTGTCAATTACAATAATATATGTAGAAAGAGTTGTGCAACTTGTTTTTTTTACAGATTATGCGGCGATAATTTATTATATACCTCGGTGTGTTTTTAATTTTCATTCCATTGTTAAAAAAAAAATATATATATATACTCGTCTATAATATTGTATATTCTAAGAAATCAAATGAGCTCTCTAAGCGTATAGATATCTTTTGAATATTATCTAATGTGTCTATAATAATGTATACTTTTTTGCTACTTATGTAATAGCTGTGTATCATGATATTATGTTAGAGTCTATACGAGATTTCATCGTCTCGTTTCAGGTCATGGCTGAGGGGAAAGACGGGGGAAGCGCATATCCAGAGGTCTACATAATTTTAAGGCACGCCGGTCGTCAAAAATTGAAAATTAAAACAACTATATTATTGAAAATAATATTATAACAACATTATACATTTTACGATTGTGTAATATATTATTTTTAGTAAAATTACTCAATTACGTTATACATATATAGTTTTGAAATTTAAAAGTGTGCAATCTCAATTTTTAAGCCATCCATTAGATACCGACATATGGACAAGTTCACTGTATTTTGTATTAATAGTTCATTTTCAGTACATGCCTCAGAGATATTAATATTCTTTAAATCCAGCCCCGTCTCGTTTCCTCGAGTGTTTCTATCGTTTTAAACGAATTGTAATGAAAAAAAAAAAAAAAAAGAATCGAATTTGAGGAAAGCTATAAGCGTTATCGACATCGACCACATATTTACTGTATAGTCGGAAAAATACACTTGTTACTTTCTATCTGGCAACAAACTCAAATACATATACAATATAATATGCAGATTTACTCGAAAACACATCATCTATCCTCCGCGATATATTATTATACATTTAAATAGGTTAAACTAAAGTTCTTTTTTAAGTACACAAGGTAAACACGTTTTTCTTAATTGTGTACCTAACCTTTAATTCCATATATCTTAGCTGAAGAATTCATTATTTTTTTCTCTTTCTTTCTACCTTTGAACTTTATTTAAAAAAAAAAAAAAATGTTCTTTTACCACGTTATTCCCGCGTATACTTTACAACGTAACGTTATTTATTTTATTATTATTATTTTTTTTTTTTTTAAACAATATTTTACTTTTGATAGTGAATAATAAAGGTTAATTATTCCGATTCATATTTTGAACACACGAAAAAATATGCGCGTCATTACGCGATACGTCAGCTATTATTATTATTATTATTATTGTGCGCGTAATCGATGTCCATTCGATTTCTTTGTACAAACATATTATATAGGTTAACCCGAAAAAAATATAATAATAATAATAATAATAATAATAATCTGTATTAATATTATACACTGCATATTAATTAATATCGATATATAATAACAATAATAATAGTAATTACGCGCACACGTTTTATTTTCTCGAATTTCTGTTCCAATGGTTCTCAATTCGCGTACTGCGCTGATATTACAAATGTACAAATCCTACGTGATCGTAATAATGTAATAATTTATCTCTCACGTTTTTACATTTTTTTTTTCCTGCGATAAATGCTTTCACCGAGGAGAGGGCGTTTTATCACCGACCACGCGTATATTATTATCAATTGAATGCGTGTTTAAAAATTGTCATTTTTTTATTATTATTATTTTTTTTTTTTATCGACATACAAAACGTAATTGCTGAATTGTAATTTAAACCGAACACTGTGTGTGTGTACGACTAGAATGCACGATGCGAGCAAGAATGCCAGTTTAGACTATACGATACACCTACTCGTACGACTATACAGTGTTATATATTTTTTTTTCTTAAATAACCCTATACACTATAAATCCCTTATAATTTTTAAGCGAAAAATAATTTCTGTTGTATTAAATGTTCGTTATGGAAATAACGCGCGAATCGATATAATTCTAAAGAGGCGTAAAAAGAAGATTCATTCGGATCATTTCAATCATATAAAAACGCGTATAGATTGCAGAATATCTAACGGGATTATTGCAACGGGGAAAATATTAATATACACCAAAGAAATAATGATGTATTCTAAAAACAAGAACGTTTTTACACTCGAAGACCGCGAACTAGCCGTTGCGCAGTGCGTCTGTATAGCAAAAAAATTGTGTCGATCAATGTCGTTTTGTTGTTTAAAGGTTACCTCGTATTGAACACCTTTCGACCCTTCAAATAATTCCTGAGACTGCATATTAATAAAACGTTTCCTTTTCGAACAAATCACCACATAATCTGGTAGAACTGTTAACTAAACTTTTTGATTTGCGCTTCAGAATATAATATAAAAAGAGGATACGTGGTATTTCGATTTATATCACTTATAAATCTGTCGATTTGATTCTATAAGTAATTTTGGTAATAAATATCAGTTTTGATTCGTAAATGATACTTTGAATACGGTATATTACGTTCCATTGACACGCGCATTTTACCTTGACTCATTTCCACGTTGCCAAGTTGCCAATTTATCCGCAATTTTATACATCACTCCGGCGCGGCGGGGCTGTATAGCTGCTATGATATCAAAAGGAAATCCAATTGACTTATAAAAAAAAAACGAATACGTTACTACACAGATCCAGATTAATAGATACGCGTCGTACAAACAATATATATTTCATTTTTTTTTTTTTTTTATATATAAACGGTAATGATACTCGTATATGCATTTGCGCATGTGAGGAGTTTGTAATATAGTCGAGTTTTCTCTGTCGAATTCGTCTTAATTTACAGAAGAACGGCGTTTTCGTAAAACGAACAAATTCCAGGTGTCGTGGAATTTTCGAATCGCACATCATTTTTATAAAAACCAACGAATTTTACCGTGATATTATTTACTATATATATAGTTACACAACCAATGGTTTTTTTTTTTACAATGCGATTCAATCGTTCTGAATATAAAATGTTAATGAAACTCTAATTGTGTTTTCAAAAAATCGAATCTTCGAGGGTTCGTATAATAATACTTCTTTATGCAATAACACAATCTTACAAGGCAATATAATAATTTTAATGTAAAACTTTGAATATAATATGCTGTAGGTATAGACGAAAATTTCAAAATATCAAAAGTGACTAGATATATGATTTTGCTTTCTTTTTTTTTATTACAACGTTGTGTTCCCATTTTAAAATTATATTTAGATCACACGAATAATAATTCTTAAATGTATTATTAACACACACACACACACACACATATATATATATAAAGGTTATATACTTTGTATTTTTTTCGCTCCCGAGAACCAGTTCGATTTGAATGAAAATAATATTTGAAATTGATTTTCAATGCCAATACCGACCTTAAACGCGTACGTTATTTTTTTAATATATTGCAGCGGTGTATGCAAATAACGACAGATCGTAATTTGTTGTATTAAAAAAAAAGAACTTTTTACATTTTGAAAGAAAATCATTTCTAAAAATATTTTATACTATGTATTCATTATTACGCACGAGTTCTAAAAATATTTTACCAATATTGTATATTATTTATTTATATAATTATACACTAATAACGGCCATATAATATAATCATAGTTGACCCGAACTCCAAAAACTAATGCATACACATTTTGTCGATAGGTTACAATTATTAAAAATGAAATGTTGAACTTACTACAATACAATAAACACACTAATTATCAGGTTCGGTTAGTTTTATTTTGCCGACTTGAAACTATGATCTATAAAATTATCGACGCATTTGACCATGTATATATGTACATTTATTACCGTCATAATATACCTACGTCTGTATTATTATATTATTAAACAAATGTATATAGTAAATACTGCAACGCACATATACAAGTATACAGAAGCTGGATGTCGGGCTCATTCACCTCGGCTGCAGAAATCAGTGTGTATTACAACACATCGGAACTTTTATCATCATTTTCAATTCGCTAACAATATTCACTAAAACATATACCTATTTTAATACGTTCGAAAACTGTTTTGGCAATATGATTCCATCATAGTCCGATCTGGCCGCAAGAACCTCATCGATATAGTATTTTATTATCGTCGCAGTTTCCTAATAGAAAATTCTAAAAAAGCATCATTCAACACTTAGTGTTCTTGTTTCTTTTTTGTCAATCGCATATAAAACTTCAGTAAAGTCAAAACCATTGTAAGGGATGCAATTGCGGGTTTACGTTTAATCATTACGTACATTATGTAGAATACCGCATAAATATGAATAGATGATCGTCTGACGCCGTGTAGAAGCTAGAAGAATCTATTACAATATTAAGTGTATTGTATTATTATTATTATTATTATTATTATTATTATTATTATCATATCAAGATAACGATTTCAGCAGTGCGTGTAATTTACATTCTAATTTGATAAAACGTTGCACGTTTTTGTATAAATCGTCTTTCACACCGTCTATATACCGACTTATCTGTACGTATATATTTAATAAAATATTGAACATGTTTAGAAACTAAATAAAAACCAGGGTGATATATATATATATATATATACTATTTTATACTTAACCGGTGCATGCGCAATATTTCAATATCAGAGCAAACTTTTACCTCACGCGACGCGTTCGTGTTGATACGGGCGCGCAAAAAAACTTGATTTGCGGGCATGGACAGCAAGTCTATTATTATTATTATACAAGGTCTCGTTGGTAACGAGATCTTTAATATTATATACGAGATAATATTATGGCATTCTCTGAAGAAAAAAAAAACGTTTGCTGCACGCGTATATATACGTGCTTAAACAGTTCTGATACGTCCCAAGGCCCCCAAATATTCTACACGCGAATTATACGAGTATACATTTATATATCCTGCATTTTTGGGAAGGAGAGAAAGTATATTGTATATTTTGTTTTATATGTTTTTTTTTTATCCATTTTGAACGTTTGAATTTATTTATAAAAAAAAAAAAAATAATATTTTTTCTATCATATAGCCAACGCTATTATATCGGTCCATCCAATATTGTAATAAGTACACTTATATTTATATATATTATATTCTGTATACATTAGTTAATGCGTAATCTCTTTTACAAGTCTTATAAGCATAAACTCATCATTTTTAAGAAACGGTTTATTTAGTCGAGTTCGTTGCGAATTGTGATAACAATTTGACGAGTAATGTATATAAAAAAAAGAGGATATCGAGCGCGTACGTTGTGGAAGTCGCTAAAACGAATATTAGATAAACTTTTAGAGTTTTTTTATCACTATAAATTTGAAAGCAAAGATAAATCATTGCATTAAATAAAACGATTCTGAGCAAAGCTTTATTGTTTACCGCGATACACTGTGTAGGAGAATTTAAAATATAAACTTTTGAAGTTATAATTTTATAACATTCAAATTGTTTTGCAAAATCGAAACTGCTTTAATAAAATGCTGATTTTAAACAAAAAAAAAAAACAAATATTTTTATAAATAATAATTCTGATATTGTATATTTTCTTTTTTTTTTTTGAAAAATGGCATGATTTTTCTAATTTATTATTATTTATTTAAAAGAGTCATAATTTTTTTTTCAAATAACATCAATCAATCTGAATATAACCTAACCGATTCGTACCTTCACCGTATAATTGATGAACTCTTCGACAACTGTATTACTTTAGTTTTGTTTAATGTAGCATGGTATACATAGTCCATGAACGTGTTTAATAATTTTTTCAACTAAGGAAATGAACGTTCACCGGGATATTTTTAGCGTTGCCAAAAAATGATAAATTTGTGTGATATGTAATAAAAAAAAATACGTTTTTTTGGAGTCCTTTCCCTAATTACGTCGCTCATCCTAATACTATGGCGTGTCTGAGCGATTGCTCGCAACACAATGACAATAAGACGAATATATTTAACAAATAAATATCAGTTGCAGCGTATTCAATTCTTTTCGGTAGATCGCGAAAATCAGTTATCGCGATTACAGAGTATAGCATATTATAATGATCATGATTTCTCTACTCCGTGTTTGCTAATGGTTTTATAGGACTTACATTTTTCGTTTTTTTTTTTTGAAATACCTACGAAACGCGTAGAGCGCGCGTGTTAAATTATTATTTATGAAGAATTTGAATGGGGGGGGGAACAGAAAATACCAAAAATTTCACGTAAAATTCGCAGGCCAACACACTCGGGATCGGTTATTGATCCACTGTATATAATAAATATTATTAATAACGGCGGATTTATAGGAAGGCAACATTATATTATAGACGGTGGCGAAGAACGGCAAAATTTTACGAGTGGAAACTTCTTACGGCGGCGGTTACATACGATTTTTTTCTATTTATTTGGCTCCGAGCCCGTTTTTTCTTTTTTTTTCCTTAAAGCCGGCGAAGCACTCAAGAACTCTGTGAACCGAAATTTCTCCATCCTGCACTCGAAACAGCCCGCCCTCCTTCTCCCCGGCAACGGGTGTCGAAAAAGAAAAACCGCACGACACTCACCTCTGCACGTTGGCCACGTCTCCTCGCTGCACGGCTAACAAATATTTTTTTTCCTCCAGCGATAGAGACACGGCCGCGTCCCGGTCTTTCGCCATCCTGTTCATGACGACGGTATGCGACGGTGCTGCGACGACGACGACGACGACGATGACGGAGTTTTGCACATGACCGCGAACTACGTCGGTAGTTATAATTACAATAACTAATTTATCATATGCAACTGTACGCGCGTGTATGGAAAATATCGTTTTTCTGAGGGTGTCACGGACGCCGGTGGCGAGACCGACTGCAGGCGGTCCGCTGATGGAACGCGAGCGCGGATGTCGCGGTCAGCCTTGGGTTTCCGTACCGGCAAAACGCGTTCCGGTCAAACCGGGTTTCCAAGGACTCGCGTGCTGCGTTCGCGTTTAAATAGGCACCCGGGTTTTTTTTTTTTTTTTAGGTACCGACAGACACGCGTCCGTTCGATGGGAAATTCAACGGACCTTTTCGCGGGCCTATACCGACAGCGCGTAGTGTAACCGTCACCTCGTCGCGGCGATTTGGCCTCCCCCAATCGTCCGTCCGTTGTCAACCGCCAATAATAATACTATACGCGTCGCTTAACCGCGACATTTGACCTCCCCGTTTTCGTAGTTTGTAACGCGCGCATTTTAAATAGGTACCATACCTCCGGACGGTACGCGCTACCCATACGCATCGGTATTATTTTAATATCATGTATGTAATAAACATTGCGGTACACTTGTATAAAGTGATGTTCCCTCCCACCCAGGCCCGTATTTATGGGGGGGGGGCTCGGAGGGGCAATTGCCCCTAGCGGCATTATTAGCAAGAGATTTAAGGGCGGCAACATTTTGAAAGGTCATAAAAATGTATACATATATATATATATATGTTTATATATGGGTGCGGCAAATTTTATGTTGCCCCTGGCGGCAATTTTTGTAAATATGGGCCCGCTCCCACCCCATCGATTTGAATTTTTTTGAGAGAGAGCATACTATACTGAACTGATGAATGCTTATATACATAAATGTGTACAATACGCTATTTTTATAAGCCGTAGCAAGGATGGGGCTTGGGGGGGGGCGAGAAGTGCCTGGCGCTCTGGGCGCAAAATTTAAGAAATTAAAAAAATTAATAACAATAAAATATTATTTTTCACTATTTTCGACGATAATTTATTTAAATTAAAAAAAAAAAAAAAATTGAGGTAATTTTAAAATTAATACCACTCTATAATAGTTCTGTACTGTAAAAAAAACCAGGAACGGGCGCGATTTTAAGTTTCGCCCCGGGCGCATTATTCAGTTGCTACATACGTTCCAGGTTCCTAGAGTTTATAATGATAACAAAATATTGAAATATTTTCTAATACGTTGTTAGAAATGTGCGATAAATTTAAGGATCATTTTTTTGTCAAAAATGTCGAAAATTTCTATGCTCTAAGCTTATCCGCAGTACCTTGAGCCGGTTCTGTATGTATAATATGACTTCAATACATTCACGATTTATTTTTACATTTACAAATATTGCAGCCGTTCAGGGTCTTTAGGGAATCTATTCACTATTGTTGACTTCTTGTTCTAATTTTTTTCAATTTTTCAATAAAATATAAAAAAAAAAAAAATATGCTGATCGTGTTTAGATATTTTTGATAAAATGTGTAAATTCGAGTTTTTATTTGTCTTATTTCGAATCGGGTTTCAAAAATAAGTGCAAGCAATCATTTAGCGAGAGTTAGGGAGGCGTCGGTGGTTCATCCCTGCCTCATCTTGAAAACACCCACGATAATAAATATACATTTGGCTGAAGGCCTTCGTCGATCGCTATTATATTATATTTTTCGACCGGAATAATCGTTATACTTATATAATAAATTATTTGAAAATGTAATAGTGTAAAGGTAAGTACGTCGTGGTTTAATTCTGATTACGTTAAAAATTTCAGAGTAAAAATAACCGTTGATAAAATAAAATTTTTTTCTACACTGAATTACAATTTAATAAGTCGAAAATTAAGTATATGACATGATAGTCCTGATCGCATGGTTGGAACAATTTTGAAACTACTAATAAATTCTGTTAATAAATAAAACAAAAAAAACTGCATTCATGCCTTATACAATATTGTATTGTTGCCGTATATTTTACTTTTTGCCCCGAAATTACAAAATAATGATTTACCTATTAATTATAAATAATAATATAATTATTTTAAATTCGATATACTCTAAAACCGGGTCATTGGAGTTGTATGCATAATACTTTTATATTATAAAATACAAAGCGAACAATGTATAAGGAATGGAACATAGGTATAGAGAATGTATCAAGACGTAGGATTTAATAAAAAAAATATTAAGGTAAATTGTATAAATTTAAATGCTCATATTTACTATACCTATGTACACAACTTTTTATAAACTAAATAGTGTAATCGAGGAATAATCGTCAATGGGATAGTTATATCGTAATTTTATTATATTACTTAAGTATATTAAAAAAAAATTAAAGCTATATATTAATATTGCAATAAATAAATAAGTGTACGAATAATATTATATAAATGATAACAATTTTAAACCAGTATAAAAATAATATATGTGAAAATGCAATTGTTTGTACATCTGATTTGACATCTTAAATTATTTTTTTGTATATTGGATTTTTTCAATTTTAACTTCCTCGTCGACCAACCTGTAAACGTAAGACACAACCGTCGAACTCTGGATATCCATTACCACAAATGAAGGAATAATATCACTGAAAAAAAAAAAAAAATTATAATATATATTTATGAACATTTTTATGATTAAAACATTTACAAAAAAAAAAAAAACATTAACTGCAAATTATTTACACTTTAATATTAATGTTTCATCTTTTTTAAATGCTTAAACCATGTTTAAACATAAAACTATAAATCTATTATAACTATTTATAATGAGTTTAATTAAAAATGAAATAAACTAATAAATAATTTATATGCTTAATATGTGTTTTTTTATAAGCACCTCCCTATTATTTAAAATACGTTACTATAAATAAATATTTTTTGTTAAATAATAAAAATATATGCGACTAAGTTAAATTATAATACTCATATAGATAAAATATAATACAATTATTTTAAATTTCTAAAAAAATTAATAGTAATTTCTCAAATAAAAATAAACACCTTTTTACACATAAATAAAATGTGTAGAAAATTCTATTCCTATATTTTATAACAAATGTTAAAGTAAACTAAAAATTGTCTATTTTTAATTTTGTATGGATTATGATCTAGATTCTAGACTATCTGTAGTAGCCATTATGTCAAATAATGATAATTACTTAATTATTTTTTCTAATAAATATTTTATAAGAATACAATTTGAATAAAATATGTAAATTAATAAATGATATATATCCCATTAGTACTCTTATCGTTATACTAGCCTAATAAGTATGTACACAGGTGATAGGAAAAATATTCTTCAATTTTTAACTTTTTATCAATTTATATGTGATATTATAATAATATAATTTACAATTTAATTTTCATAATGATTAAAAATATAATCAATCGGGTATACGTTATAAGTTAAAATAAAATAAAAATTATATAAATACAAGGAATTAATCGTATTGTATTAAAATTGATTACAATCAGAGCTCAAAATTTTATGCATTTAAATATGCGATAAAACAATTTCAACATATGCATTTATACATTCAAAAAATATGTAATGCGAAAAAAACCAAATTATCGCAAAAAGAAAACATTGTTTGTGTGTTATAGAATAGTCGAAAGCCGTTTGGCATTGATTTTTGTTTCACAGATTTTACGAAATGAAATTTGACAATTACATTGTCTCTGAAACTCTCAAATTAGTTGGTTTATAGAAGATTTTAAACAACTATTTACCTCTTGGCATTTTGAAAATATTTAAAATAAAATTAAAAATAAAAACAAACACTGCTGCACGCCAGTGTCAGAAAACACAAGCATAGAGGCATGTTATTGATTTCTATGATACAAACGAATAAAATTGTTTGGGGTATCTAAAATTCCCTATAACTGATAATGTAAAAAATAGATACATGGAATATTTTATTTGGCACGAAGAAATGTTGTTTGGTAATTCAGTATATTAAAAGTAATTTTTAAATTCTCAAAACATGAACGATAAAATAAAAAAATTATGGAAACAGAATGAAGACATAATGAAACATAGTTTGTATCAAACTGGAATTAAAATATACACATTTTGTTTACACACATGCAAATGAATACAGTCTAAAACTTATTTTTAACAATGAAAAATGTTATTGTTTATCATTAACTATTAACCAGATGTATTATAAATCGTAATATAGTCGAACAACGAGAATAATCGGTAATTGTAATTACACTTATTTAACATAAGCAATACTGAATCAGTTTTGGTAAAATGTCGATTTGTTTCAATTACGATACACCGAAACAAATGATACACTATTCTGGTGAAAAGAAGTCTTACGGATTTAATGGATTAAAAGCTCCTGTAGCCGATCCTGGATTTAAGAAAAATTTATTTCCAAGTTCAAACGCATCGAATTTATGCGTGTGACCGAATACTAATACATCCACGTCCAGCTGCCTTTGGAGCAACGCTAAAGATTCAGGATCTCCCCACGGTATTACTTGGTGGCCGTGGCACAAGCCCACCTTGAACTGTCCGACATTCACAACTTTTTGGTCAGGATAGTTGAGATTCTGCGAATGAAAAACGCAATGTTAAAAAAACCTTTGTAGACGGTCCGCCACATACACAATTACCTCATCGAAATCGCCACGCACTACGTGCACATCGTTCGCGATCGATTTCAAGAATTCGTACATTTCCTTCGTACACAGGTTGCCCGTACACAAGACGTGTTGTATTTTACCGGGCGTAAGCAACTTTTTGAATTGAGCCGGAAGTCCACTACTGCGAAACGGTACGTGCATATCTCCGATTACCAATACGGAACACTAGAAGGAATAAAAAATAAAATATATATACATATATATAAATTCCAATAACCGCCGTGACGGTGACGGATCATTTCGTTTTGACGCGTTGTTAACGTCGAAAAACCGAACAGCGGAATAACTGAATCGACGAAATTTACCATTCTGGAGCCGTGTGTACGAAAATCAACGCTGTCCAAACGTACTCATTCAGATATGAAAACTAAAATTAAAAACAATTTTCTTTTTTTTTTTTTGAAACCATAAATCACAAACGCACAAGAGCAGAATATTCGTGTTGGCTGATAATACGTCCTTATCGCGCTTATCGAACGCCGAGCAAAAATTCAATTCCGAACCGACGGCGCGGTGATCGTTCGGCCCAAAGTCGTTTTAGTCCACACCACCTACTACTATCGGTGGTCGACAATATTTCGTATGCTCACGTGGTGGATCAAAAGTCGTTTACCACGTTGTAAACCGTCGGGAAAAATGCAATCGTTTACGTCGTTGTGATGTCGCACAAAACCTAATAATAATATTATTAATAATAATAATAATAATAATATGTATTAATATTAATAATAATAATAATAGTAATAATAATAATAATAATAATAATAATAATAATAATAGTAATAATAATAATAATAGTAATAATAATAATAATAGTAATAATAATAATATTAATATTAATAATAATAATAGTCGATCGTTTAATAATTTATTGTGCGATTGAAAAAAAAAAATCAGTTTAACGTGATATTATTATTATTTAACATTTACCAGTATTTAATAAAAATTAAACCGTTCCGGAAACACGCTTACGTGTAACCGCGTTGCCCGTAAACACGAGACAAGACTGGAATGACACATCAATCCAACGGCAATTCAATTACTTGACAATTCAGAAGACGTTAGACGACTCGAACGTCCTAAAGCCATACGATTTAGTTCGACAAGACATTAGATTAAGGGCTTTAGTAATTTCGAAAGAAATTAAACCCCGCACATGATTATAATGAATTATTTAGACGTACAAAAATTGTGAATATTTTTGATAAAGAAAATAATATTGGTCTTTTCAAAATGTAACAAAAAAAATAATTTTAGTAAAATGTAGAAAACAAGTAAATATATGTACTTTAAATTACATATGTTACGAGCAAAAAAACCAGGCGAGTCCATATCAAATTTACATTATTTGAAGTTTGGTTCTTTTGAAAAATTTCCAAAAACATTAGATTGCCTGGTATTGTTGCACTGAGTCCTTCTGCACTCGGTCCAAATAATAATTTATTTTATAGAAGTTATTATCTTAACACTTTATGCGTAGAATTTTAGTCATTCTATCGAATTTGCATTCTGTAGTCTTTGATGTATGTATAACGCAATTATAAGTGGTTCCATTCGAATCGTTAAAATATTATAATAATTTATAAGTCCAGTTATTGTTTGGAATTTTAAGAACTTTTTTTTTTTCGTTAATATTTTCGATACACACAAAATATTTGTTGAAATAAAACGATAAATAATAATATTTGAAATAGTATTTTGTTGCAAATGATCCGTATAACGTTACATTAACGCACTTCGTTTACTCGCCGGTTTCGAATTTTAAATCGTTCGTTAATCGAACTGGTCACGCGGCGCATCCAGCAGAGGAGCGCGCACTCGTCACGGAATGGCCCTAAGCTAACCGCGTGGCCGAGATGGGCGATTGCGACTCACCACGGCCCAGACGGTTCCCCATTCGGTCACACGGTCGTTTTGGACCGGGCCCGAGGCGATCGTGACGCGTGGTCGTTCGTGGCTGATCAGGCACGCACCGTTCAATTCCAGTGTGTCCCGCCGTTTTTCGCGATTCGAACAAGTCGTTCTCGCTAATGAACGTCGCACGTCACACCGCACGTATATATACAGCGTCACGGACGTTTGACCGTCGGAGGCGCTGTGCGGTAACGAACGTCAGTCTAGCCGTACGGCTTCCAATATTCCGTGTGTGCGTATATATACACGCGGTATATTGCCGCGGTTAGGTTGTATTTGCTCGTGCGATTTTCCCATTATTGGTACGTTCACTTACACACACGCTCTATCACCAGCGCGGCAGCGGTACACTCACCACTCGCATAACGGATCCCCCTCCGGCCGTGTTGACGATGTGTTTGTTTGTCAACAAATCAAATACTACACATGTTGTTATACACGAAAAAAACTGGGTAGACCCGGCCAAAATCTACACAAAACCACCTCTGTAAGTTTAAAAAAAGTATAAAAAAAGCGACGCCGGCGCGCGACGACAGTGTGATGATATCTTCCGCGTTGTGTGTCCAAAAACCGGACTTCTGTCCACTCTTCTCTTCCATCACTCACCTTTAGGGGGCGGTTGAAGTGAACAGAACCAAAAAAAAAAACGCGTTTCGTTACTTGCAAAACAAGAGAGTCAGTTACACACAAGCCTCCACCAAACAAAAAAAAAATTTTTATTTCCAAATTTATTTTCATTAACACGATTGATGCGAGTTAGGTCGGGTTAACCTAACACGTTAAGATTCAACGTACGGACAAAGTGGGTCGGTAAATATAATTTGCCATCCCTAAATGTCTTACGCACACTTTTAACGAACTTTTTGGTGTCTTTCTTCTAATTTTCACCGTTGTCACTCATCAGTGGTGTAGATACGTTTTTTTTTTTTTTTTTTTTTGTAGGAAAGAAGGAAAGGAGTTTAAAGAAACTTTGAATAATAATAAAATATTTGCCATACTGTAATTCAATTGTTTCTATAGAATACAGTAAATGTGTTAATATCACATTTCAGTTCCGTGTACACGATCAACGAAATGAAATTTCAAAAATTCAAATGACAAGAACAAATTTCTTTTTTTAGGAGATGGGAAATGGAAATCCTATGTACCTTCTACGTATCTATGCCACTTAATGTCATACCAATTACTGTTATCACTATATGTTACATTTAACTACTGTTTAGTACTTACTTGACGGTATAGCGTATAGAGGAGGTACTCATGAATATTATTAAATAAAAATCACGCACAAAAACACGATCATCGACAAAATAATTTAGAATATATTATTTATTGTATTATATTAATTTTATATCATATAATATAAAATTCCAAATTTACGCGATCGGTGTATCGTCCAGTAAAAATTGCTGACCTGGAAAAATGTGCCCTTTCTACCTCGCCATTTTAATGCGCCACTGGATTAGTACAGAAAAATGTATGTCTACGGATAATTTATTTGATTTTATGTATTTGATGGAAACTTTATACGTTATTATCAGGTATATAATATAACATATCATTACATAATCAACGATTCGTTTTAATAATGTTTTCGTCTAGAATTTCATTCTGTTATGTAGTGCTACTACAAGTGGACAATACTGTTTCTACATAGTTCGTTAGACACTAATCTTTATAATAATTGTGAAAAAAAAATATTGTACTATGCCATATTCGATATTTTATTTACTACAACATCGTAACATATAATACGAGTATGGTTAAGGATATATTTTGTTATTATATAACATAATTATATAGGTTAATTATATTAATAAGCTAATTATAATTATAAGTTTAGAGTTATATATTTTAAAAACATTAAATATATAGGTACATTTTCAAACCGTAATATGACAATATACTACGACGATATAGTATAATATAACGTTATGATGCCAATGAGTCATGTTTTCGATTAAATATTGACTAAATATGAGTAAATTTGAAATAAATGAAAAAACCAAGCATCGGTAATAATATATATTGGAGAAAAAAATTATATTATATCGTTTTGGACTCGGAAATTGGAGCTAGCCGGTGAGTTATGGTAATATATTTCAGACACTTTCGAAATATTATTATTTGTAGATGGCACGGTGACTTGGAGAAGAATCGGCGGCTTTATTTATACACAATAATAATAATAATAATAATATGAAAACCATTATATTCTTAGTCAATATCGGTCTATCTACTTAATTTAATAATTTCTTAATAAAATGGACTAATGGGGAAGATCCTATTATGAGAATATTATGAAAAAAAAAAAAAAAACAATAATTTTTCGCAGTGTGTTTAAACTATTGTCGACTCGAGTGATAATAATATTATTAATTCGTGTGCTTAAAAAGTGCTGTAACACTACTCTGTCCAGTCTGCGGAATATATTATTATTATTATTTTTTTCTTTCTGCGTTTTTTTTTTCTTGTTTATTATTATATAATAATATTATTATTGGTAATCAGTATATTATACGGTAATAGATAGTATATAATTTATTTTAATTTTATGGCGTCCGTTCAACGGCGACGGTCGTAAGCGGTTGCAGTTACCGCGGCGAACGGGCCGTGTTCCGCGGCGGCGACGTTTCCGGCGGATCGGCCGAACCGCACTTCCAGCCCGTCCACGTCCACGTCGTAGTGCCGTCTGGGTATTTTGTTGTCGCCGGGCGTGTATACTTCGCCGCGGCCGAACCGTATGAAGTTGGAGTCCCGGCGGCCGAACCGTATGAAGTTGGAGTCGAGGCGACGTCCGACGGCCGCCGCCGGGTCCCGGCGCTTGGCCGCCGTCCATGCCGCGGGCGCCGTCCAACAGTCGAACGCCCGTCCGAACCGCATGAAGTTCTTGTCCATCGCGCTGCGCCTGGTCAACGGGTCCACCGGCCGCAGGGCGAACCGCTTGTCTGCGGCCGCGTCGCCCGCGTCCGTCGCCAACGCGGCCAACGTCAACGTCACCGGCAGCATACACAACAACATGATTGCACCTGCGGCACACAGCAACAAAATCGTATTTCGCAAGTGGCGTAAACGGAGATTTTTGTAAAAAAAAAAACCCCCCCCCCTCTTTTCGAATCGGTGGACGGGGACGACGGGATATGGTTTTACTGGAGTGAACAGAAATTAGATAGAAACAGGAGCGTACGCCTTTGGATTTCGCCCGAAGCCGCCCAACGAACAGCTTTGATTATGTTTTATTATTAATATCGTATGGTTTATATATATATATAGTTGGTCGCCGGTTATTTATTTGGATTGACGAAATTACTATACCGCGACGTATCCGAAACGAAAACGTATTGTCGTAGTATAGTGAACTACTACTATTATTATTATTATTATTATTATTATTAGGAAAAAGAATGATCCGTTAACACTACTTATAATTCGAAATGTCTTTTAATGCGTACACAATTTTCTAGACTTATTTACAACGTAATGTACATACGTTTTAAAAACGATTTTTGTTTTCGTCACGATCGTATATAATATTACGAAGATTTAATAGATAAACCTAGAAAAAAATAATAAATGACGATGCCGCGAACGTCGGTTAGAGTGTTTTAGCGTTGCGTATTTATTAATCTGCGTGCATATTATTAGAAAAATATGAATTCGTTTTCGTATTCTGTCTCGACGGTAAATTAATCGAGACAATTTAAAAAAGAAACATCCAATTAGAAAAGAAAAATCCCTTTCATAATGCCTATGGCGTATTGCGGGTTAACTATAATATAAATATTACGTTTTATACAAATTTACCATATTACGCGTGTATTACAAATATATATTCACAAATTCTGCAGTAAATGAAGCGAGAGAAAAAATTAAATTTGGAAAAAAAAAATTATCGCGTACGTTCGGACGTAGTTTGGACGTAATTATTATAGTCCCTTTTATATAAGGACTTAATAGTACATGTGAAATATTTTAGAATTTTTAAAGGAACATGAAATTTTGGAACACTTATACGAATACAATATTAACCTTAAATACAGCTCAATAAATCCATATATTATACACGTGAACGTAAATATATACGTATACATAGCTTTAAATTTTGTGCTCAGGAATGATTCTCTCGTGTTTTAATTATAATTACGTGACTGTATCGAGCGAGGACTTTCGGCGATGACACATCGAAAATCCTCGTTTTAAGTTATCATTTTTCACACTGTAACAAGCGTACGTGTTGTATATGTTAATTTAGAAACTTGTTATGTTTTTGAACGCTGTAATAATAATAAATCTTAACGAATTTTTCTAATAATAATATATTACAAAATGCAATGAACTATGTGTATATATATATATATATATTTTTTTTTTTTTGTAAAATGATTTGATAAACGACACTCGTGTTATGTTATGCGTATGATATAACATTTATTCGAAAAAAACCGCGTTGGTTTTACACGAGGGTATTCCGATCGCTGGCGAAATTTATTGAAACAAAATTACGGGTTTTCGTATAATACACTATATTATGTATAGCACGAATTATGTATACACATTTATAAATATCGTGTAATACACTCGGGTATTGTCGATTTGTCGACACATCGATTTTATTATTATAACGAATATCGTTTTTAATCACTAAACAGTATACGTATTTCATTTGAAACGACTGTCGTTTTAATATTCGAAACACGATTATTAATAATTATTTGCGACAATTTTTTTTTTTTTTTTTGTATTATAACCGATTTTTTTTTTTTCGAAAACACTTGTACAGTTTTAAGTCGTGTAAGACACGCGAGAAGCCGAATATGTGTTATGAAAAAGTAATTCCTGAAGACGTGGTTTTTTTTTTTTGACATTTATCAATTTCTCAAAAATCCGGGTATATATTATACTTATATACCGTATTGCAAGTATCATATTATTAAATACGGCTTCTCGTGAATTTGTCAACGCGTATTTATTGTTTCACTAAACTATGAAATTCGACAGAACTATTTTACAGAAATCATTTTATAGTGAAAAATTTTCAATCGGTTCATTATATTATAATATTCGTTTATAAATGCGTTTTCATTTGATTATTATTAGTGTTATACGATTAGTGTCGTGACAATCGTATTATTCACAGAGTTCTCGCGGAATACAACACGCGAGTTATTTTATGCAATTCCCATAGTAATTGTTTTCAAAAATTCATCGAGTACTATTTGTTATTAGTGTCTATAATTTATTTGTTTCATTTTTTGTTCGCTGGAAAACGGATTTTTTCTCCACGTTTTAATACGGTATAATGCGCGGTATATGTTTGATACTTATCCACTGGACGTGACATAAACACTGTTACAAGAACAATGTACAGTTTTCTTTATTATGGCGACTTTTGTGGATTTTCTTTAAAAGCGTTTTTTAGTAAAAAAAAAATATATATATATATGTGCGTGTACTTTGAAAAATGCAATTTAAATGTCAAAACGCATTTGTTTTAATGGAAATATATATTATATATATTATTTTATACTCGTAACGTAGTGTTATCAAATTATGTTTATTGATACTGTACGCCAGTAAGTTTAGGTTTGGCGAAACACTCAAACCTGCTTGAAGAAATTCAACCAATTACTTATTCATAAAAAAAACCTCACTTATCATAAAAAGTTTTTTGTAATCCGTGTTTTGAGAAATTTAAAACCAATCGTATTTCGGTTACAAGTTAGTTTTTACAGTAATTCTTTTCACTTCCGCGAATAATATTATATTTTGTATAATATTATAGTTCAGGGTGTCGGTGGTATATATTGTTAAACGACTTAAATACATTTTTTTCCTTTAATATTCAAAGTGGAAATTTGTACGAAAAATTTTTGTATTTCTTACTTTTACATTAGACTTAGGAACTTAGATGTTAAAAAATAAAATAAAATGCATCGAATAAATTCTTTCGAGAAAGTCGTTTTTTAATATAATAAAATTATACGGGTTTTTCTCGAAATTCACGCGAATACTATTTATATAAACAAGTAATTCGGATTTCGTAATTTCGTTTGGTTTTTTTTTTTTTTGACACACATCCCATTTATTACGCGGTAAAAATATTGTTCTGTATTTATTATTATCACGAACTATGAAGAATAATACACTTTTGAAATAATATAGATTAAATGGTGTTTTTTTTTACGACTTGATTTCACGTCCACGCATTTTAAGTCTGTATTAACGTCTGCGTTTCACCAAATGAAATACCACGTGATTTTCGTACACCATCAAACGAGATAATTTTACTGGTCTTCGTTCCGAAACGTAAATTATAACTTTTACCCGCTAAAAAAAAAAAATTATTAGAAATTATAAATAAATAAAAAAAACACCGATGTTACTAAAATATATATTTAAATATATATAATATATATATATATATATATAATTAAATTATTGAACGAGTATCCTAGAATTTCTTGACTTCATCGATAAAAAATATATTGTTTTTTATCGATTAATAAAATTCGGATATGCGTTAAAGTGCTGCATTTATTGTTATACGTGAACATTTGGAAATCGCACCAGAGTCTGATTGCAAATGGGAAAACGATTGAGAGTTTGCAAATCATATTTGTAGCGGGGTACAATAAATTGGATTTATTTTCAACCGCATTTCGGATGGAATTGTACGTAAAAGAATTTCAGTGAAAGTCGCTGTGGTAAAGACTTGAACAGTTTAATGAACATTTTTAATTTGTGCCACTACTGCGCCTACGCAGTTTATACTTATTGTACATATATAGTAGCCGGTGGTGACCTGACAAACCGGCATGTACGGAAGTTATGCTAATGAAACAGATGGTAAATGAACCATTATTATGGGATATAATGAATAAAGTGTACAAATGTATGGGCTCCTGTAAAATAGAATAAAATCGTAAAAGAACTATATTAAATTTAATTATTTTAAATTCGATATTTAGTTTGTCTAATTAGATTCTGAAAATATCGAAGGTAATATTATAGTATACTATTACGTTTTTTTCTTTTTTTATTTTTAAATTCAATTATAATTTATATTGGGTGCCTATATATTATAATGTATCTTCTTATATCATTTCAGAGCAACTCGTTACAAAATAAACGTATCGACTTCAAGTATTCCCACATTTTCCGAAAAACGATTGTTGAATAAAAAATGTGTATATACATACGTATATGTACATAATGTTTTTATTTGAAAAACGCGATATTTATTGTTCTCGTGCGTAATCATCGTACGGAGACCGGTGCAGAGAGAAAAGTCAAAAAGGATTTATGGCAACTAAGGAGAAGGAAGATAGTGAAATAGCCAAAACATAGAGAAAAATGTAGAGATATTTGTTTTGAAACGATGGAACTTCAATGGTTTCTAAACTGGAATTGGAACTCAATCGAATTGTTTAACAATTATTCCCAATCGCATTCGCACGGCGTTCGTATATAAACGGTACGTGTTATACGTGATGCACTGACATATTGTCGTTTCGGCCGTTACAAAATCGTGCGTGGCTGACATGACAAATATATTCGAACGTGTTCCGTCAAAACGTATGTTATATTTCGAAGTGTCCGAATTTGATGGTGTTGTGTATAATATTATTACTTACCGTTGAAATAATTAATATGCGCGAAATTGCGAATGAATAATGATGTTCGGCCGTAATTTTTATGAATAAATATATTATTTTAATATAACGGCCACAATAGATTACAATAAATTATGCGTGACTCTGAATGTAGGTACATTACATTTTCCCAATTCGTTGATGTATAATAAATTGGTAAAAACAAAAGGGGAAAAAATTATACATAATATGGATAAATAATATAATAGGAAAAAAATGGAATAAAAAAAAAAAAACTACAAATTAATACTTATATATAGGAATAAATGAGAGACCGTGTTCCAAAAATAACTTGTACGTATACTGCTTTAAAAAGTTATATAATAACATAAATGTGCGATTATCATATTAATTCTAGTACAATTTAAATAAATAATACATATAAAGGATAATAAAAACAAACAATTTGTTTTTGTATATAATAAATATTTTTAATTATGCTTCAATTAAAAAAAAAAAAAAATGTTATTTATCGTATTGTTCACCCGCCCTCTTTTTAATATGCCCATTTAGCCGCACACACACTGTTGTGCAGGTATTATAATATCTGTGTTAACGAAAATAATATTTCTACAATTATTAAAACGTATAATTATTATACATCTATCATTTTATATTTCTGTTAATACATATTACGATAAAGGAATTATATTTGATGTAGTATTGATAAGTTAATAAATAATAATTTTATCGATACATTTATTCGCTGACATATATTTGTTTTAACTGTAATTTATTAAAATTTACATTCACACGATCCCGGAGCACGCACTCGGGATTTTTGTTTGTGGTGCAGGGAGGATGGCTTTTGAATATTTCTGCTCGTCAATTGTTTAACAATAATAATAATAATAATAATAATAATAATAATAATAATAATAATAATAATAATAATAATAATAATAATAATAATAATAATGATAATAATAATGATAATATAGTTGTAATGGGCGGCTTTAAGAACGCACACGCGATTATTACGCGCACCGTGCAAAATTGTGAAATATTCGACGGAGTAACGCATGAAAAACGACCGACCGAGATGTTTTTTTTACAATAATAATAATAATTATTAAGGTAAAAACTGCGGCGGGGAAAAATGACGGTATACTTACTACACAGTTGGTCGTTTCTTTTTTCTTTTTCGCATTATTAATATTTCGCAATTTTTTTTACTTCCTCCGCTACTGCGTATACACTGCAATTACGTATCGGAACGTTATAAACGAACCACCAACACAACGCGCGCTCGCGGAGCTTCACGGTGTAAAGTATATTATCATATAAATAAGCTTTTAAATATTCCGAAACACAATTGTATAGTAATATATGTAGTCGTTTTGCCCCCGTCCCGTGCATCCCGTCCATTCGGTAAAGATATATTTTGTAAAAATGAAAATCTACCGCCCGGCCGCGGTAATTGAATAGTTAATAAGTGAATAAGTATAACCGATTAATATAACGCAAATATTATAAATACACGCTTTATATTATACATACATATTATATATATGGAAATTCTAGACCGGCAAATCAATTTCGTTGCACTATTTTTATTTGAATCATATTATTTGTACCTATTTTTTTTTTTTTTTGTTTATACGGAAGAGAGAACGTCTCCGCGAGTTTCTATACGTACTGAGGCGTCCAATGTTGTTTATACACGATAAACACGTAATTCCGGAAGAAGAAATTTAAAATAAATCTAAAAGTCACTGGCGTCAATGAAAATGTAAATTCACACTGTACGTCGAACGTTAAAAATGCGTATACACGAGTCATATTTGAAGTTCAATTTTATTATAGCGCATTAATGCGAAAATTCGATTTCACTTAAAAAATAAAAATTTTCGTTAAATTTTGATACAATTATTCTTTATATACATATATGTTTTATTTATTTATCTTTTAAATCAAAGTCTACACTAGCCATTACGTATAATCTATTGTTGACTAGACGTCATAGATGGTAGACAATATAGTTTCGTACTAACGAATATTCTAATAACTGATGTTTACATAGTATATTATAATAGCTATTCACTTTATGTAGTTCAATTGAATTTGATGTATTTTAACTCAATTATTGATCAGTGGAAATTGCGTGTATTGCAAAAGTACGCGTAATATAATATATAATACTCGGAGTAGAGTGTATGACTGCTTAAGAGACCCAAGAGGCATCTACCCGCACGCATCTAATAACTACAAACTAAACAATTTTAGTAAATAATAATAATAATTTAAAAAAATTCCATCAAGATCAATAGACGGTAATTATATTCTTCGTGTGGGACCAGAAACAGTAAAAAAAAATGTCTTAATATGTTTATCGGCTGGCTGAATTTCCAGTTTATACTTTATTATATTAGGCGTATGTATTGAAAACATAATATCTGAATTTCGTCCATAATGGTATTATTAATTTTTACGATATCAATTTCCGACACGGAGTCACATATTTTGCGTTACGAAAAAAAAAAAGTAAATAATTTATAAAAATTAAAAAAAAGACAAGTATTATTGAATAAAAAATTATGCATTTTAACGTGTAGACTTATATCGTTGAATTAGTTATTTTATAAATAATAACAGTAGCTGATAAAATCTTACGAGAAAAAGTAACATACTTATAGTGGGTTTCTTAAATAAGTCAACGTTGTCTATTATTGAATTCCGGTGAAATATTCGAATTTCAATTTAATCAAAAAGTGCGTGAAAATTTGATTTTTAAAAATCATTTCGTGATCGAATGTCGTGGTTTATTTCATTCTTTATCAATATATTGTAATAGTGTTCTAAACAGTATTATTGTCGATTAATATTGTATAAATACGATGTTGACACAATTGAATTATAATATTGAGTTTTGAGGTAATTGAATCCTGTTGACTTAAATATTAGCTAAAATTAGTCGACATTAAGCATTTATTTATTTTATTTCACTCTAGTCAATAGTATTTTTTTCGTTTTAAATTTACTTATACGAATAATTAATTATTATTATTATTATTATTAAAAAAAAAAAAAACAATTTAACTATAATTATTTATTTTTATGTAAAATTAAAATTTAACACTTGAAAACCGTCGGCACTATCTCTCTCTCTCTCTCTTTCTTTCTAATAATATTCGAAATTTTCGTTTCAATACATTTCCTCCGCGGTAGTATTCATATTCCAATTGTGAAAATATCCGTTAAAAACAACGTTACGTATACGAACATAATACGATTACGTTAATCTAAATCCGTAAGTCTGACGCGTGTACGAGTGAATGTATTACATCAATATTATGTCTCCCGCGGCCGAGTAATTTCTATTCGTTATTCGTCAAATTAACTAACGATAAGACCAAAACGCGATCGACAGTGATGTTAAATATAATATAAAAAATATCACACACACACGGGTTTCGGAAAACGTTTTAAAATACGGCGAAGCAGTAATTTTACAGTTGTCAAATTGGTATTACGATTTTATCATAATTATTATTATTATTATCATTATCATCATCATCGTTACAGTAACAAATATTGCAAGTACACACTATATATTATTATATTTGACGTTTTTACACCTTACGTCATTTTTTTTTTCTTACGGAAAATTCGTTGCAATTAATTTTCAATTAAAATATATACCGTAATTATACACCAATCGATCGAGTCGCGTTTTTATACTAATTACTGGGTTTAGAGCTTATACACTTCTATTTTAATTAACACGTAACATTTTTCTGATGCTCAATGTCATTTCGTGTAAAGAAAAACAAAATAATATTTTCGGAATTAAGTATACACACACGCACACACACATATGCACGAGGTAAATGAAAAAAAACTTTGAAAACAATTATTGTTTGCTATTCATATATATATATATATATATATAACTTTGGCAAAGCGGAGAAGACGTCGCGTTTTTTTACTGACACCTTATGATGTTGTCTTAAAAATGACGTATCGTGCGGATACAGTACATATTTATATTTACGTGTACACGGTTGATGAATGCGAGGAAAGTAAACGAATATTGTGTTGCCGCGTGAGATAAGAACGGTGTACAGATATGAAAGATATTGGTAAAGTTTTTTCATTCGTCTCACCGGTATGTTCGCAAAAAGTAATACGTATTAAAAATTATCGAGACAAATATATATATATATATATTATATCGTGTCGCTATTATACGTACATTTTATGTAGTAGACACTATAGAGAAATAGCTTTTAAACCGTCTCGAGCATATAAACACGAGCGTTATAACAGTATTGGGATCTCGTGATTTTGGGGAAGAGACACTGAAATTTTCGTGCTGGCGCAGGTTTGGACGTACAATTATACATATGTATTGAAATCACGTGACTGAGATACGTTTGTAATAACTCGTAATAATCGGTTACAATTTTTTTCCCGGGTGATTTTAAAATTGAACTCGCTACGATTTCTATTGTAAACGACACGTGTATCATCGTTTACACTGTAATTTTTAAATATCGTTACACATATTATTCAATGTGCAATGAACATAAAAATCATAAATAACGAGCAGTAATCATTAACAAAATCGTAATTTTATATTTTTCGTTTTTATAAATATTCTATGACTTTATTGTATTTATATACATGCATGTCGTCATTTTCAAATTTGTATAAATAAAAATGCATAAAAATACGAAAATTCATTTTTTTTTTAAATATATAAACACGATACCATACGACACTATAAATATAAACGGGATTGAATTGTTTGATTTAAATCCATACACCAGTAAACTATACGCACTGGAACAAAAATATTTCGAGTAGATATATTCAAATTATAGTCAAAAGGACGTTCCACCGATGATTTTCAAAGAACACGTTTACGCTAAACAACAAAAAATAACTCTTCGGTGTGATTTTAAAGATAAAACATTTATTATAAAAAAAAATAGAGTTTTAATGATTCAAAGGAAACTTTGTGTTTATTTTTCTCAAAACATTAATCAAAAAAATAATTATAGAGATTTAAATAAAAAAAACGTGTTTATGCATTCAATTATATCGACCTATGCGTAACGCAAAAAAAGAGTTTGAGGTTCCCTCAGAAAATATCGTCTTCTGTCTATTTTATTATATTTATATAGGCGTTTTATTTCTTAAATCACTCTAAGGGACGCTTTTTTTTTCGACTTTACAGAAACAAGTTTTTTGTCATTTGATTCTATTCTTGATCAATCACGCGCTGCTACGTTATTCATACACGATTACTTCTTAATGAATTTTAAAATATTTTCAAATCGTTAGATTTCCCTTAGAATTTCGTATAGAAATCACATGTTGAGAACTGCTTTTCCGGTGAGACGTCCTTTTAACAGGTATATAATATATTATTCCGCCTTTATAAACTTATTAAATATTACATTATATATATATATATATATATAATATATATGCTCATCGACACTCGACTAATACTTATCGCGGAGAGAGTGTAGCCACGGCCGCGCACAGTTTCACAGAATATGTACCGCTGATCTTGTAATAATTATTATTCATATACAACGTTGTAATATTATAACGTAAATGTCTGATGTTCCCAAAACTAATGCAAGTAAGTTGCATTATCGATTCATGGCCGATTAATTAGCTTAATATTTAATCTTTATAGTATTTCGACACGCGTTATAAGTTAACTTGTTGCATCACAACAGCCGGTTGTGGTTCGATTGATAATAGTAATTATTTTTATGTACGTATGCGCGGTGTAATAATATTCGGTTTGACTCCTGCACATATCACATTACTCCGGCGACTGATCATATACAATATTGTATAATCCCAAAACCGATCGCGACAGTCTAAGTACATATAATATCTACGTATACTTAATGCGGAAAATATAACATTATATGAAATACTTGGGTAAAACAATTATATTCTCCTTATTCGTCTCTCACTCTCGAAAACATTTTTACTTATATAATAGGAGGGTATATGAAAAAATCTAAGCAAATGTTAGTGTAGATTATTACTTTTTGAAATTAAAAATTTTTTTTTTTTTTTTTTGTAAATTGGTAATAATTGCAGCGATTGAAGTGTATAATGCTTGTACGCTTTGTGTATAAACGTATACGTTTTTTTTTTTTTTTTTTTTTTGGTAATTATTCAAAAACGAATTTTCGAATCTTAAGCGAAAATAAAAATTGACTAATGCGTGAATTTAATACCTGTATGTAATTTAAAATATCGTTAAACGTTGATTAATACGGTTTTTTTAGTTTTAATCACATCTTATAATTATGTTTTGAAAATTTGTACATTTTTTACTTGACACCACTCCCGTTTTAATTTATTAATTCGGCGTAAATGTAAGCGTCTTCAAAAACATTTTTCGCCATAGTTTCGGTTTTGGGATAAATAGCGTATAATGGTTATATTTTTTATTATTATTAATATATATGTTTTAATATAATACGAGCACGTTAACGCATAAATACTGTAAGCACATATGTAGATAGAGAGAGAGAGAGAGAGAGAGAGAGAGAGATAGAAATGAAGCAAATATTATCGTTATAAATAATTATACTAGGTGAATAAATAATATTCAATTGTTGCGGGTAATGATTTGTTTTTTGTTTTTCTTTTTATACAGACGAAGGTGATTTTGTTTTATATAACCGATTTATTTGATACGAATTGTCTTGCGCGTTTGTATACACACAACCCCGCAAATATATATTTACACGTATATAATAATATCAATAATAATTAAATCTTACCGCGAGGAGTACTATTTACGTGGACAGCAGATTGTCTGTGTAATAAGTATATATTATATCGTATCGATCGAAGCGCTTTGAAGTGATCGACAAATGTCCCCGGAGTGACAACTGCACGTGAAGCAGATGTTATGATCGTAGCTTGGGCAGTTGGAGTATTTAAAAAAAAATTATTATTATTATTATTTTTTTTTTTTTTTGAAAATAAACTCAAATAAATAAAAAAATTCGCGTATTCGGTAAAGGTAAAAAAAAAAAATTAAAAAAATGACGTTTAATTTCGTAGAAACGTTTTTATTGGAATTCACGTGCGGCGGCGGCTATTCTATGATGCTGGAGAAGTCGACTTGGCGAGCGTACCGTCCTGCGAGCGTCGCGTGCGAACGGCTACGGGGGCGCTCGGCCGGCCGGCGCACACCTTTTATAGGACGCTTTTGTGGTGTCATGCGTGTGTGTTGTGTGATTTTGTTTTCTCGTTTCGTTTCTTTTTTACTCATTTTTAGCGTTTTTATTCTCGCACGCGTCTCATCGTCGTCGTGCCAACTCGAAACAGTCAAAATACTCAATTGCGAACATTTTTCTTCTTTTTTTTTTGTGCTCCGACAGGTAAGATATGTGTAACATGTCGATCGTTAGCTTTATGTTCTAATAAAACGATAAAAATAATACCGTTAAATAATACTCGTAACTATTGGGAAAAACATTTTTTTTTTTTTAATTCGTATTAAATAAAGTCATCGAGTTAATACGAAATTTATACAATTTAGTGATGGATTTGAAATCGCGAGTCAGTCGTTTTCAAATGAATTCAATTTTTAAATTATTGCCTTCTTTTTCCGTTGAAAATATTCTTAAAAAAAAATTTTTTTTAAATTAATTTTTATATTTGTAAAAGTTACATACTACACATTGAGTACAGCTATAAGTTTGACAATCTTTTTTCTATTATTGTTGAACAGAGGTATGACTTTATTAATTTCAAACGACTAAAACTTTTCCGTTATAGCGTTCCTCACGTGTACTGTATAAAATATTTTATACACAGTAGATAATTTTTATTCAAAACAATTTACAATTTTTGGGACCTTGTGGTTCTTTAATTTGTTTTAAAGCAAATATATATATATATATGTGATGTTTAAAATGAGACCAAATTTGACTAGAAAATATTAACTGTGAGTTAGTTGTCTTTTTAAACCTTCCCCCCCCCCTTCTCAAATCCATTACTTCAACTAATCTATAATTTTTGATTTCGTAAATAATATAGTTATTTTTTATAATTTGCTTATTTATTATTTTTGATTTTGTAATTATTTTTATTTATATAAATATCGATGAAGAGGTAATATATAATTATATATTTTATTAGCGTACACAAAAAAATGAGCTAAGTTCAGCGTATTGCATATGAAATACACTTACTGCCGTAGATATCGGGGGAAAAATTTTAATTAAATTAAACTAAGTATGCATAACAACATTATAACCATATATAGTTTATATTCAATTTGAACAAACAGTCATTGAAAATAATCGAATTTTTAGTCGAAGTAAATATACATACTATTAATCGGAACGGATAAACAATAATTTCGGCGATGAGTTGGTGTGTGAAATGTACGCGACAAATGAATATTATTAATAATAATAATAATAATAATAATAATAATAATAATAATAATAATAATAATAATAATAGAAAATACATTTACATGTGATAATTTATGTCACAGTAAAACTATACGCCGTGGTATCATATTACGAATTCAATTAGAAAAAAAAATCTTTCAATATATATATATATCGATGCGAACTAAATGAAAGAATAGTAAAACCATAGGAATGGATTAAATCTTTAAATCGGGCAAAACCGCGAGTAATTCAGCGCCGTTATTCGTGTTACATAAATTGTATTTATTTCTTCGTTTTGATGGATGGCGGATGAGAACGTCGTAGGACTACAATTATTTTGTCCCAAAATCCGCGCGCAGCTGCATCTCTCCGTGTAAATTATCGTGCTTTTCGGGATTAATTAACTGCTTGCGCGAATTTCCGGATGACGTTTCGTCAGTCGAAAAACACGACGTATTATTTTAATAATATTATTATTATTATTATTATTATTATTATTATTATTATTATTATTATTATTAAATATATTAAGCATATATATATTATAGTTGTTTCGTTGGTGGTGTTTTATAGTGCGTGGCGTCGTGTGTGAGCTCTGTTTGGGTCTCTTGTTACCGAGAACAAGATACGGTTTTATATACGTATGTGTATATTATGAAGTACATAGTGATGACAAGTAACCGTATTTTAATTGGACGACATAGGTGGATATAGCATTGTGTGTATACTCATCCACACATATATATATATACTTACAATTACGTAAGTATTATAATTAACGACGGGTATATTTAAATTTCATTTCCGAAACGTTTTTGCATTTTGATACTTATTTTCGAGAGACGAGACCGAAAAGATTTTCCAGCGTGCACGACGTTCGATTTATTTCAGTATATATTATGCATATATTTATATACGCATGTACTTGGATAACTACGATAACATAAGTGTCTTTAAAGATTGAAATCACGTTTTGCTCGTAGATTTTTCTATATAATTATTATTGATCGTAATGTTATGTTAGGGCTTCTGCGAAAAGTAATCGATTAAAATAATATATGTATTATAAACGGTTTTTAAATAGGAATCCAATCACTTGAAAACCTCGTGAATATCTCCTCGTGCACTCTGTAGTGTATAAAATCATGGATTTATAAAATAGATTTGTATAGAATTTACATAATATATTCGACGACTGATCTACAACGATTTTGATCGATAATATTGTATTTATAAGAGGGCATAAACGGCGTTTAAAACAGGCAATTACTACACACGAATGCATACGAAAATCGACGACAATTTCGTATACTTCGACCTACGTGCGGGGGGAGGGACTTTTATTAATCACTCTTCTTCGGTTTACTTGAAATGTCTATGAATATCGGAATATAATATAGAAAGAAAATAAACTGTTGTTTAATATAATATGTTTCGAATGAAATGTAAAAAGAGAACGGAAGGGAAAAATAATTTTGTTTTATTATATTTAATACATATAATATGTGTTGGATTATATACGATCGGTTGACATAATTCTACCAGTAAAAATTATAATCATTTATTTTTCTACTGAATTTACAAGAATTTTAGGGATTAACCTATCTTGTAACACTGACTTACGCATCCAGGTTTTAAGCGTCCTTATTTCAGCAAACGATCGCTCACTGTGCAATAAACAAAACTAAGTGAAATATCAAGCGTAACATAAAGGTTTATACAAAAGAGAAATAACATCTGCAGTAAAATTTCTTTTAAGGTCGTCAATATTAAATTCTTGGCTTCATCAACTTGAAAAATTACATTTTTTCGTAACTAAAATTTCCGATTTAAGAACAGCTGCAATGTCGATGTTAAACAACTTCTGAAATTTTTTTTTATAAATTACATTTAAAAATAATTTTTATTTTGCCATATGCAATAAATATTTTACTATATTAACAGATTCTAGTTTTATAAAATTATTGTTTATAGCTATGGCCATTTTCAAACTTTCCGATGAAAATCGTTTATCTATAAGTTCATAATCAAAATTTCTAAAATATGAACACAACATTCTATCTTTAAATATTTTAAAATTTATCTACATATATACATGACTATGTTTGAAGCTCTAAATAGCCACAAATGTTAGTAGTAGATGTAACAAAATAGTTTTTAAAATTAATAATTTATTCTTTTTTTTTTTTAGTATTGAAACTCTAGATTCATCCTAAATTGGCATAAAAATTGTAAAATATTTGTAACATCATATATTATCATAAAATACCGATTGTATAATATTATATATCACACTGTGTATATATATATATAAGTATATGCACACAAAAAAAGTTATCACTTAATAACGGCGGTTGTCTTCTGATTATGTATATATGTATATTTATTTATTAAAACATTACGGGTTGAGCCTTTGGTTAGATACAATGAAAGTAACATGAAGAAAAAAAATGAGAGAAAAAAAACATATTGGAGAGAAGATAAAAACAAAAAGAAAGAGAAAATAATCATTAGAAACTAGGCTTGAATGAAAAAGAAGGGATCATTGTTCGCTGTACGCATAAAGACAAGGGATAGGCGAATTATTAAGAAAATTAGAAGAAGAGCGTGGTATATCGAATGGGACAGAAAAACGGGTAGAATGGATTGAGACTTTGGCATTTAAAAGAAATAGAAGAGCAGAGGTGTCGATTTTGGCAGAAAAGAGATTAGACAGAAAGGACATGCTGGATATATATCGGCGATCGGCAAGACTTGAGAAAGATTTCGAGCACGAAGAACAGTGAGATAATCATGAGGAGGATAGGGAATATTATATAAACCTGTTTATCCAAGATTATCGGATTAAAATACTGCATCGATTTGTGATTAATTAAATTTTACTTGACATAATCCGTATATTCTGTGGTACGTACAGTTATATATATTATAATGGATAAATTCTAAAAAAAAAGACCGAGAACAAATTTATTTGTATGCCTATAAATAAAGGTTATTTATAAATATTATATTTCAATAGTTGTTAACCTGTGAGAATTAAAAAAGAAAATTGAATTTAAGTCATAATGTGACTAAGGAATAAATGAACTATTTTTGAAAATAACACAATCAACGGAAATTTATCCGTAAAATAATAGTTTAAGTATTGACTATTGTTTTATACTATTACAATATGGTTGATGTATCGTATGATTAGAACCATTTTATTTTCAAAATTTCTAATATGTATAATACAGTTCATCGAGGTTGAAATTCGAAAATAGAAATATTTAGCGCGTTTTGTCCGATGACAAGGTCATTTCAGTACAAGAACCATAAAACATGTAATTATTAATTAATTTAATTACAACTCCGACAGTGGGTTGATTAATATTACAGATCATTATTATAGTCATCGCGGTTATTACAACTGAATGAACTAAATTTAGACATGTTCGGTTAGGTTCACTATATAATTTTACTATGGACAATAAAGAAATAGAAGCGTGTATAGTTTCTGGAATTTATTTCAACCGAGGAACCGAATCTATATCATTACAATATAAATAACGGGATAATTAATTATTCTGTATATTATCAGCGAAGACATTCTTTATAATAATATGTTTTCTTAGAAGAATTTCGTCGTTGTTCGTAACCGGGTTAATAAGCAACGAACAATTGATAAATCACACGATCTCATTCTGCGTGCTAGTGGATACATCATTGCGCTCGCAATATGACATTAACATAATGTATATAATATTACGATCGAATATTAATACGTCGAATGGAAACAAAAATCAATATTTTTGTCATGCTTCAAAAGTATTTTAAAGTCACAAATGATATCATGTTTTTGTTCATCGAATTTTTTAATCAAATTTAGTTAAACTTTAATCTTTTGTAATTTGTCCTTCTTATATTGTACAATTGTATTCTCAGTATTCCCACTTAAACCTAATACAAATAATTCCGCGATATTCATTGAAATACAATTTTATGTTCTAACATTATATTATATAGATGTGCGCGGAATGACACGCGTCTATGTCCAAATAGCAATAGTAACTATATACGTTTAAATGACGATTTTATAACGTTATTCAGTGTACTTATTACACACGTCGTAATTTATTGATTTTCATTATACCTACAATTTTCAACGCATAATAACATATTGAAATAATTAATTATAATACAAATTTCTTTCTTTATTTTTCATACTGCCAGCAAACGGTATCTGTAATGACTTCATCAACTTTAATGAATCTATGTCTATTTAGCTATGTCAATCCCCGATTGAGTATTCTTCGCCCATATTCGATTTCAACCAAATTTTCGATTCAAGTTTAAAACACGCAAAGCAATAATATAGTCGTTCGTGTGTACGACGCAAAAGCGTATGTTAAAACCTATAAATATAGAAATCGATTAATTTTAATAAAAATAATAGGGAAATTAATTTTTTATTATTATTATTATTATTGTGCCTGACAACTTCCACCGTGTTTTTCCAAACTGTCACGATTCGTCACGAATAAAAGCCTTCGGTCAGCTCGACCGAACACGGCCAGCCCGATTCCAGCCGTTTCGCCTTGAAAACGAAATTATTATATTGATGGATAATATCGAAAGAGTTCTGTAACTGCAGAATATCCACGGACGTCTGTTATTGTCGAAAACGTATTATATTAACAAAAATAAATATCAAATAAAAAACAAAAAAAAGCTTCTCGAGGGATAGCTTCTTCTCGGTGGCAGATGTTGCCTCCCCCTTTCCCCCATCGAAAGTACGTAATTGCTACGTTCTTTGTGTACACGTATTTAGTTCGAACACTGCATACACACACACACACGGCCTCGGCTTTTCAGATGTTCGCCTTAAAGTCGATCGGAAAACAATATAATTATAAAGCGTATTTTCGACGGGAACTTTGTAGAAGACTATAGCGCGCGCGCGCTCGATTTCTCGTGTCGTCCGGCCGGCCGCGCCGTCCTGACCCGAAGCTACGCGCTTTGTCCGCCGCGCATTATAATAATAATAATAATAATAATAATTCGTGAGTGAGAGAGAGAGAACGGCGCGCGGCCTTTTACTTCGACGGACAATTACTCGGATATTCAACCTCCCCACGCCCCTCGTTAGTTAAACGAAACTTCGACTGTTAATGGACTCTTATACTCTGTAATTGGATAATGGCACGTTATTCGTACACAGTCGCCGCTACGCTATCCGTACATAATTTTAAGGTCATACCCGCCGCTTTTTCGCTATTAATACTTGTCTGTGTATAACACTCGCTGTTATAATAGCGGAAAAGTCTGTGTGTGTGTGTGTGTGTGTTTGCAGCTTCTTTCGCCACACCGGCCACAAGTCTTTGTCAGAGAACGTCCTTTCCTCCGGCGTATGATCGACTAACTCCCCAACACCGCGCGTCACACTCATATTCACTTCCACAGTGCACGTAGCCTGAAATTAGTAGAAAATGGGAAGGGAACGAGCGTGTTTAGTAAATATATTTCAGACTCGCAACGCGTTGTTTTGACAAGACGTAAAATAAAAAGATCAAAAAACCAAAATTTAAAATTGATATTTTCCTGGCTTTATAGAAAATTTTGTATTTTTCTTAATTTCAATACGTTTTCGTGCATATTTATTTTTTTCGCTATGAAAAATGATGTTTTTTTTTCTTATTTTAGATTTCTTAGCGGAGCGAGGAATCTATTGGTTTTACAAAGGTGTTTTCTTTTTTTACATCTGTACTCAAAAATTCTACCAGAAGGAGTGCTCCGATCATTGCGGTCATAGTTTGTTGCCGATACCAAATTGTATCTCGTTGGTACTTTAGAGAGAGGTCATTTTTCGATTTACTCAAAAAACAAAAAAAACTAACCAAGAAATTACCGAAAAATTTACTGTTATAGAAACTTGAAATATTCAACGAATATGTAATTTTATATTACGATTATTACGATTATTATTATTATTATTATTATTACTACACTCATCTCGTCCGCTCGGCAAATCCAGTGTGATTAACGCTACGACGTGACGAGTCTCTTGTATAAAAGGTACGTCGAGAACACGCAAGCTCGGCTATAGTTTGTACGTGAACTGACTTTTTCGCACGTTTCCGTATTGTGTCAACGGACATTGTTGTTAATCGGGCCGTAAATATTATATATGGATTTTTATTTTTAATTTTTTTCCTCCGCGCGCGCGTATTTTTAACGTCGTTGTATATATATATATATTAATAACGCGTGGTGGAAATCCTTTTCAGCAAAGAAGACTGTAATGCCCTTTAAATCTTTTCGTGATAATTTATTATTTTCACGTCGAGCTCGGAGTAGAGTTCTTTTTTTTTCTTCTTCTCTCGTGCTTTACGGTTAAATTTCAAAAACAGATCTCGCGCGAAAATAACCTAATCCGTCGTCGCTGTCTTTTTTCCGTGTCGGCCAAAACGTGTTTATATATTACCTTTCCGTAATTAGCGATCTAAACCGCGGTGTCCCTTCACTTCCCTCTCGAAAAAAAAAATTCGTTTTTCTCCTCACTGGTCTGAATTCGTCCACATTCGCGGTTTCAAGCCTCGTTTTCATTCGTATTCACTTTGGTTCCTCTTACTCGGCCTGCACTCATCCTATTTAATTTATCGTTTTCCACACAGACCAAAGCAAATCGCGTCCCGGTGGAAGTGATTATGTTGGTCGTGTATCCACGCTGGAGAAAATCTTGTCCACGAAAATTATTCCTAGATAGGTAGTTTTCATAAAATATTTCGACCGGCTGAAAAGTCGATGTCAAACATAGGCCAGCGGTATCACACGTCGTCATTTTTCCGACCATCGTTACAGTAACCTATTTACGTTTGTGGCCGAGCTATTCCACTCGGTTCTGCTGTATTTCACATTACGTCGGATCGCACAAATATAATATGATCGCGTAATATTTGTATTGCAAATAATACGCGGTCTAGTCTAATAAGAAAGTCGTCGTGTACGATTAGCTCAAATGTCGATGACACCGTTAATCCGAACGCGGGTCAACAGACCGGTGTAGCTGCAAAAGTGCACTGATAATAATAAAATAATACACATACACGTGAAAACGTATAAGGTTTCCGTGCCAGTTCGCAGGATTCGATACGGTTTTTAACGGGACAGTTTGTATTTTAAGTGTAATATAGTTTGCGAGACGCAGTCCTCGGGGAATACGTGGCCCGTTTCGCGTGTGCTCGAGTAACATAAAAATATTATTATTTATAACAGCTGGTTGCGTTTTTGTTCTACTTTTTTTTTCCTTTCCGAGGTCGAATCGGTTACGAAAATATATTGCGCAACGTTATCGCCGTGTGATTTTTCAGCTTATCGTCATGCCGAAATCACAGTCCAAGGAAGATCTCATCGGTTCCAAAGAACAGCTGCGCGGAGATCGGAAATCGTTCGTTTTACCACCCGATTATGTGTTGTCACCCACCGAGAAAAAATTCCTCTTGCTCGCCGAGCGGGGTGATTGCGCGTCCGTCCAAAGGTATGTACTATAAAAAAAAAAAACACGGAATTTTCGATATTTCTCGGAACAAAATTGCCCTTTGACTTTTTTATAAAGTAAAAATACCAAAAAAAGCATCATTTTTTTACAAAAAAAGAAATAAACATATTTAACATGCACGGAAATACATTAAAATTAAGAAGTATGCGAATTATTTCTATAAAATTGGAAAAATGTGCGTTTTAAATTTTCGTTTCTTAAATTCGTTTTTGTATGGAACGGAATTCTAGTTTGTTCCGCTCTATAAATCGAGTGCACATTTATTATTTTTGTCTCCTTGTCAAAGTAATGTTTTTATGGGCGGAACTAGACTTACATTTTTGGATGTGCTAAGTTATGTATATCTCACTGACCAAAACGCACACCATACTTACCCCTGCAACAAATAAATTTCAAAACCGTTAATAATATATTTTTATAACACAACTTCAACATTATTATTTATTTGTGTACGTATTTACTCATACTATTGTACTTAAAAAGTAGGTAAATAATTGTGGATCAATGTAACGAATACAAAATATATACTTTTGATGTTGGTCAATGAGAATATAAAATGCGTATTATTTTAAAACTATCTTTCTTGTTTTTACACTTTACTTATCTAACAGTGATTCTGTTTGCGTGTTATCTGCAGCACGCCTCTCAACATTTAAAGTGAACACATCGGCAAACCGTTAAATTTGACGAGTACGACGTACAAGTTAGGAAAAGCTTTTTTTTTAATTTTTTTAATGTCATCAAAATTGAAATGTGAATATCTTCGGGGCGCTAAAATCTCCATAGCACTCCCCCAGGTTGCGTCTATGAACGTGTTATGAGTTTGATATACTAGTAAAATATATCAAAAATAACCCTAAATCCCTTGATTAATTTCTGGCTACGTCATTAATCAATACACAGCGTGAAATAATTTTGATAATATTCGAAAATGTCGTTATATTTCGTTTTATTTATATTTCAATTATTATTTGGTCCGTCGTATTCAAATGGTTCTTGAAGTATTATAATTTGTCGTTTTATTTATTTATTTTCAATTATGATAAAATGCGTTTTCTACAATTTTTAACGAAAAATAAAAATTATTATTAATAATAATAATAATAAACCGCACGCAGAATACTGGACGAACACAAAGGTCAGCCGGACGTACTCAACATCGATTGCACGGACCCGTTGAACAGATCAGCATTGATAACGGCCATAGAAAACGAAAACATGGATTTGATACAGTTGCTGTTGAAGGCCGGCATTAAGGTAAAAGACGCACTGTTGCACGCAATCAAGGAAGAATACGTGGAAGCGGTGGAACTGTTGTTGGAATGGGAGGAAAAAATTCACGTTGTCGGAGAACCATACGTAAGTGTTCTTTTCTATGGTGTCCGTCCGAGTGTAAAATTTTAATGTTTCTCGACTGATTTTTACTCGTAGCTCCGAATAAAAACAATATTATAGTGTAATTTAGGGTTCCGATGTTGGTGATTTTTGCATTTTTTTTTTTATTACAACTAAATAATTAATTTTTATATTGCATTTGCTGAGGCTTTAAGGTTTTTTTTTTTTTTGTTATTATAGGTTATTTTTTTATAACTATTTTTCAATAATTTGATAGAAAACTTACGAGTTTACTATGTTTTTATGTTATTTTCTTTCGTATAACGATTGTAACTAGTAAGATAATAATTTAAGTAAATTTAAAGGTATTATTTTTATGTTTTGTCATTAATTTTTTTAAGGATATTTTGTAATGTCTTTTAGGTCGTATACGCGCTTTTTTTAGGGATTTTTTTCTGCACCATAAACATCCGACAAGTCGTTGATTCCTTGGCCAAATCCATCTCTAACATTAATTTTTTATCTCCTTTCCGACTTCCCTCATCGGATTTCACTCCAATGTTACGATATCACGTTAATAACCTCTGCTCATCATAATAGAATGATTTACTCCCTAATTTGCTTCCGAATACAAAATAATAGTCCGTGGAATCCCAAAAAAAAAATGTGGTTTAATAATCTCAAATTATCAAGAACATCTATTGCTCAATTTAATAGTTTACGAGTTGGACATTCCCTACCACCTCCCCATTCACATAAATTTGCCCTAAATAATTCTCCTCTTTTCACTCTTCACCACAATGCATTTATTTGTGGTCTTCCTCGCATATTCTATTTCATTGTCCCCTCTATCTGATAAACGCTTCATTTTGTTTCCTTTTTTCAAATCACAAAATTTATCCCTTGATCTTCCTTCTATTCTGTATAACTGTAAAAGTGAATGTGTTATTGTTAAAATTATTCCTCATATTCTGAAAACTGACTTTGTCATTTAATGTTTTACTGTTGTACTAAATTTCGATTCCGTCATTATTTTACCTTTAACTTTTTTGTGTATTGTATTTAATTGTTGAAATAAATTGCAACGCAAAATTTCAAAAACATAAATAAAAATAAACATCCGGACCCTGAATATTATGCATAGTCGCGTATACCAATGATGTTCCCATTAAATCTGTTGACGGCATATATTCAACATAATTTTATAACAATTTCAATGAAAAAGTTCCACCCGTGTTGAAAATCACTGCGATAAATTATACAAGTATAGCTGTACGGCTTATTCTCGTGTGCCACATAATTCTAATCGTTATAACATCCGTTTTTTACTGCAGTCTTGGGAAGCGGTGGAATCGTCGGCTTCTACGTTTACGCCCGACATATCGCCACTGACGTTAGCCGCTCACATGAACAACTATGAAATTCTGAAGATTCTTCTGGACAGAGGTGCCACGCTGCCGATGCCACACGACGTCAGGTTCGTCCCGGTTTACCGCAATTCATCATATTACACGTACCTATGTAGAAAGTTTTTCCAAAAGCGTTATTAATATTGTACGACAAAATAAGTTCCGTTTCGCGATAAAACGAAAATTAATATTTAAAAAAAAAATTATCGAACCGTCAATTTATTTGTCAACGTGTGGAACACCGCTGCTATATATATATATAGTGTTCAGTGTCTGTATTCGTTTATCGTAAAAAAATGCCGTCTGCGACTCTAACCGTGCAATAAAAGCTATTCCTTTACAGTTCATCTCGTTTTCACTAAATTTAAAGAAAGTTTTCATGGACGCGAAAAATAATGAAAATCATTACTGAGACGATGAGTGTTGAATCTTCTCTCCGAGTTTCCTTTCAACACCACACACCAATCCAAAGACGGCCGCTCGTTTCGTTTATCGTTACAAACGTTTTTAAAGTCATCCTGCAGGTCTTCTTTTTACCATTCGTCACCTGTTTCCTCGCTATTTAATGACGCGATGAATATCTGAACACTTGTTTTGGATTCTTCTAAAAAGGATCGTAGACCGCAAACGATTCTCGTTTTAAACACTAACCTCGCGTGGCTTATGCGGACACTTTATAGTCTTGAATCGTCTTTTTTTTCGTCCAAGAGAATCGACGAAATAATCGTTACGACGACGCTAAAATTTGCCATAAAAGCGTAGATAATGCGATGAAAACGGAACACTCACTGGACGTATCTCGTTTACAAATTCATAAAGCGAACGGGAAAATAATCGAATTACACGCGACGCGAGCCACAAAAACTGAATGTCCAAAACGCTGTCAAATAGAATTAATTAATAATGCCGTTTAATGCGAATAGGAAAGCGAACGGCGTTGTAGTGCACGTGGGACTATATTATATAGACATGCCTACGCACGCGATTTTCTCATGGGAGCTATACGGGATTAACGGGTTTTTAATTAATAAGAAAAAAAAATACACTCTAAAACTAACCACGGACCACGGTTGTTATACGCGTGCACATTTTATGCGACGAATGAAATTATTTTTGAAGAAAAAAAAATCTTAATACTTGTGTAATCAATACGTCGTATAGATTTTATACACTAATAATAAGGTATGTATTTAAAATTAAAATTAAATAAATGACTTTTGACGATCGCGCTTTTATGGGTATAGTTCGCGAAAATATATTACCATACAAATTTCATTTGTCTATAAATTTGTCCGAATAATTAACATGTAATATATTATTGCTCTCGGATTGAAAATTACGAATAAAATAATAATTTATAAAATTATATTCACTCGACGATTTCAGGTGTGGCTGTGACGAATGCATTACGTCTAGTACACACGATTCTTTGCGTCATTCGCATTCGAGAATAAACGCTTACAAAGCGCTTTCGTCACCGTCCCTGATAGCCCTGTCGTCAAGAGATCCGCTGTTGACCGCTTTCGAATTGAGTTGGGAGCTCCGCAGACTCAGCACCATGGAATCTGAATTTAGAAACGAATACAATGTGAGTATATAGTTATTATTAAGGCTCAGATTTATTAGCATTAAAATAAATACAGGTACGCGCAATATAAAATAAATGCATTTATGCTCTTATTTTGTAAAAAATATGTATACGCTTTAAAATAAAAAAAATATGCGAAAAAAATTCGATTAAAAAAAAAAATTTTTCTTTAATTTTTATTATTTAAAAGTATATAATATGATTCAAGTAGGTTCACGAAAACCTACTCAATAATATATGAATTACAAGAATTAGTGGGTATCGCCGGTACCGGATTGCTTAAAAGCGGACAATTTATTTATGTAATATTATACGAATATAAAATAAGAAAACAAATTCTTTGTAATGTTAAATGCACTGGAAATATTTTTTTTTCTTTTAGAAGAACAAATATAACTGAAATATTGGTTTTCATATATGCATTTAAAAACAGTCTACACGTGAAATGAAAAATCGTAAAATACAGAAATATGCAATAGAAAAAAAAAAAAAAAATAGCAAAATATACAAAATTATGCGATATAAAACTTTGTATTTCACATCTATTGATTATAATTATAAACTTTTGTCTAACTTTTAAAAAATGTTGGACTATTAAAAAAAAAACGTGCAAATCTATATAAATCCGGGCTTAATTACGAAGAGAATAGAATATCAATGACGATTATTTTTTTTCATTTTAAACATCGTATACTCGAGATCGCACGCAATATTTTACACGTATTATAACTCAAGAAATTTATTTTGAGAAATTTTACGTTTATGCGTAGACCATTCTCGAAATAAGTTTCAGTATAAAATACATAAACGTCACCGTGACTATATATATATTATATAATCTACATTATTAGAATATTATTTTATACTATCGCTATAATACGTATTATCACGGACGTATTTATGGGAAGGGCTGATTGGGATCCAGTCCGAAATTTCTGGAAATATTTTTTGTATATTCCTATGCCCATCACCTATAGAATATTATATTTTTTGTTATAAAAATTATTACAATAATATTTTTGGTCGTTTACACGACGACGTAAGGGAAATATATTGCCGAAATTTTTACTAAATTCATAATGTATACATAGTTTTTAATTGATTGAGAATTTGGTAATTTTTCTAATTTTAAGGTTTAGTCTCGGAAATTATTCAACGATAATATTATTCAGTATCCCGCCTCCAAAAAAAATGTCCAAGTATTTCCCCGATATTTATATATATATATATATATATGTAATATTATAATATTATTTTATTGCAGGAAATGAGAAATACGGTTCAAACATTCGCGACGTCGTTATTAGATCACGTGAGAACGTCATACGAACTGGAAATAATGTTGAATCACAATCCCAAAGGCGATCCGTGGGAACCGGGCGAGAGACTTACGCTGGAACGTTTAAAATTGGCCATAAAATATAAACAAAAAGCGGTAAATGACTTAGCGGTTGCGTAAATTTGTTTAAAAATAAATAAAAAGGTAGAAAATGGAAAGAAAATGGTAGGAATCGTTTACATAAAAGATTTTTGAGTTTTATTATTTACATTAATATACACATTCGAAAACACAGATAAATCATTGCATTCGATAAAAAGATTCTGAGTGGATTTTCGGCGTAACATTATTTACGATTAATTATTATTTACCTTGCCTAACTACTTTTGTGGAATAAAAATATTAAAATTTATTTTACGTCACAAGTGAGCATTGAACAAACAAAGATAAAAAAAGAGCTTAAAATCAAGATAAAACAAACATGTGATAATTTTTCGCCCACGTATATTGCAAATAACGAAGATTTCATATTTTATTTCAAAGCAATACGATATTACATTTTATATACAGTCGACTGTAGAAAGAAATATATGACCGAAAACAAAAAAGTTTCGATTCGTTTTATATATCATAAATAATATAATTCGGAGTAAATACACTTATGTAAATGGAAAATAACAAAAAAACCCGTTAATATTTTTTTAAAGAAAATGGATCGAATTATTTACAAAATTAACTATACACGTATTTATTTTTTTTTTAATTTAAATATCATTATGAGAATTGATTCGAGCTAAAAATAAGAAACTCATAAATCGCATATAACATTTAATTCCATATATAATATTTTCATTTCATTGAAACACGGGAGATAATAATAATAATAAATTTAGCGTACGCGCATACAATTGATTGCTCGATTAGCGTCAAACTAAACACCCGCGTATACCGACAGAGCGCGTCCGTCGAACGCGAAAAAACGGGAAAAGAAAATAGTCACTAAAATGCTTTACTATACAACAAAGAGGGGATAGCCACGCAGAAAAAAACGTATAAATAGCAGTCTGCGACCAACAGACCGCTCAGTATAGCCATAGTGAGCAAACGCGATAATGTTCGCAATTGCCCTTTGTGTGTGTGTGTGTTATTACCTATAATCTATTGCCAATATATATTTGGTGCCTCAGCTAGAATAAAGCTGAAGTGACCACTAGTTAATAGGTTGAAGCGTTTAGAAATGTCTATTTACGCTAATAAATAAAACAAAAATGTTAAGCCCCTCCACGGATGTGACGAAATATCCGCCTATTTTAATAAACTATCTCGATATCCGCAGTTCGTAGCTCATCCGAACGTTCAACAATTATTGGCCGCCATATGGTACGACGGTTTACCGGGTTTCCGTCGGAAAAGTATGGTCGGACAAATGATCGAAGTAGGCAAACTCGGCGCGATGTTCGCCATGTACGGTTCGATGTATATGCTAAATCCAGATTCAAAAATGGGACAGCTGATGAAGAAACCATTTATAAAATTCGTCTGCCATTCGTCTTCGTACGCGTTTTTCCTAAGTACGTTCATTATATTGCGCATTATACGTGTATATCATATACGGACTTGACCCGTATACATCACTCTACAATAACAATAGTTATTTCTCTTATGTGTTTTAATTAACAGCTTTACTGGCGTTGGCGTCTCAGAGAGCGGAGTTTTTGGCTTTGGAATGGATCGACACGGAATGGACGAGATCGATACTGGACGAAATGACTAGAAAAGAGAGAGGATCAATACCCGGTCCCATTGAAGTCGGCATCATATTATACATCATAAGTCAGTAATAAATTTAACGTTTTACATTTTTATGTGATCAACGTATAGTTTTAGATATTATATTTCGTTTTATTCTATATATGTATACATATATATATATATATATATATAGTACTAGCAGATCCTGCACGGCGTTGGCCATGACAAATTCAATGCCCGTGGATTTACCCCCTTTGAAACTCAATTAAGTCAGCATTAAGCTACATATATATTTTTTTTGTTTTGAAACTTTGTTAAAAACAATTAAAACATATATACATATAATGAAAAAAAACAATATTTACTTTTTACAAATACTTAATGTGTTTTAATTTACAAGCAGCACCAGCTGTAACCTACTGAATTTCGTATTATAATATTTCAATTAAAAATCCGCAGGTTTGATCTGGCGAGAAGCGCACTCGTTGTATTCGGATGGTCTGGTGGAATACGCAGCTGACTTGTGGAATATAGTCGATTTCATAACGAACGTATTCTATATGGTGTGGATAAGTTTGCGGTTTTCATCGTGGTACATAGTTCAAGTTAGTCTAATACGCGATTTAATTAATAATTACTTATACGTATATGTAGGTATTATAGCTACGCGTACTTTCAAAACGGTAAAAACTGCAAGATTAGGTGGTTTGTTTCAAAATGTTCTGAAGTTCGTTTGTTTTTCTCTGTGTTACAAACAAAATTATTAATATTATGGAGTGAATATAAGTAGACAAAATTGTTGTAAACGAAACCTCGTGTACCCGTTATAGTGATGCCAGTCACGCCGCGAATATTAATAAAATGTTGTGAAAACGGCTGAAAATAAATTCGTATTCTCAAAGTATAACGAATACGATCTGGAAGCCGTAAAAAAACCGTCCTCTCGAGACGTAATAAGTAAGAAATAATATATATATATATATTTATTCTTTACCAAAAACAGAGATATAAATAGTTTAGGTACGAGAAAAGTGAAGGAAGATCGCGATATAGTGGTAAAAAGTCAAGTTATTAAATGCCAAGAGAAGATGGTCTAAAACAGAAAAAGCTTTCACAGTTCACATTATATACTAAAATAGTATATGGCGTTTGTATGAAATATAAGTCGAGTGACGGCATAAACATCTATTTATACGTCAATTTATGATTATCGAAAATACTCTTTTTAAGTGAATATACCTAACTCGTCGTCAAACGTCCATGCGTGCGTTTCTGTATACCGATTATATAACAGATATTCATTATCAGGGCTCGCGGATTCCGTAGAATATTTTGCCAATTATTATTATTAATAATAATAATAATAATAATAATAATAATAATAATAATAATAATAATAATAATAATAATAATAATAATCGAATAATGGTGCAATAATTTGTTCCGCTATCACTGATCAGTATCACTATCTACATTTTTGGTTTCTCGGATGATAACGCGTTACGCGGTTTATCATAATATTTAAGGTTATGTTTATATTGATTAACGCGACTTTCGGAACGTCGTTTATCGAACCGTACCGGATTAGATACCGCGCGACAACAACTATTGGTTTTTAGTTTTCTGTTTAAATAAAAAAATAAAACCGATTTCGGTTGTCGCGATTTATTTCCAAAACGAAAACACGTCGTCGTTAGTCGGAACCGATGTGCTCGCCGTCCGGCCGTGTCGTCGTCGTGCTGCGCGTTTCTACGAGGTAAACCCAACGTCGATCGGCCTTTGACCAGCACAATGTTTTCGCTGTGCAAACAGACCCGCGCACCGACATCGGCGGAACACGCCGTTTACTGTTATTTCTTCAACCGCGTGGAAAAGTGTCTGGTGGTGGCCGGCGTGAACATACTGCGTGTGTACCGGCTCGTACCGACTGACACGACGTGCCAGCCGCCAAAAACGAAATTCGAATGTCTTGCTCAGTACACGTTGTTCGGTAACGTGATGTGCTTGCAGTCCATCACACTGTGCCCGAACTCGCCGGACGCGCTGTTGCTCAGCTTCTCCGAGGCCAAGTTCAGCCTGGTCGAGTACAATCGCGATACGCACGGCCTGCGCACGTTGTCGTTGCATTATTTCGAAGACGACAAATTCAAAGACGGCCGTACCCAGCACTGGACCCCTCCGCTGATCAGGGTGGATCCGGACAATCGGTGTGTGGTCGGCCTGGTGTACGGCCGTTATTTCGTCGTCCTGCCGTTCGGCCGCACCGTCGACGAGAACGTCAAGAGCGCCCAAGTGATGCCCAGCTACACAATACCTATTTCTACAATAGATCCCAAAATGAACAACATTATGGATTTCGATTTCTTACACGGATATTACGAACCCACTCTGCTTATTCTCTATGAGCCGGTCAAAACGTTCGCCGGACGTATTGCCGTGAGAAAAGACACCTGTGCCATGGTGAGTTTTGCATCAATTGCGTTATTATTGCCGTCGGCATTGTAATCGACAGGGTGCGTTTTTACAGGTGGCCATTTCGTTGAACATTCAACAACACGTGCATCCGGTCATTTGGTCTTTAGATTCGCTGCCGTACGACTGTCAGAAAGTCGTTGCCGTGTCGCGTCCCATCGGCGGTGTACTGATCATGGCTGTCAATTCACTCATCTACCTCAATCAGAGCGTGCCGCCATTTGGCGTCGCCCTCAATTCCATGGCCAAAACGTTGACCAACTTCCCCTTGGCGCAGCAAGAGGACATTAATCTAGTGTTGGACCGTGCCACTGCCACATTCATATCTAGTGATAAATTAGTAACATCGTTGTGCAATGGCGATCTCTACGTAATCACGTTGTACGCAGACAACATGCGTGCAGTGAGGAGTTTCCATTTTGAAAAATGTGCTTCCAGTGTGCTGACTACGTGCATTACTGTATGTTTGGATTCGTATTTGTTTCTCGGTTCCAGGTTGGGCAATTCGTTGCTGTTAAGATATTACGCGCGGTCTCAGAGCAATGACGACGAACCCACTGTCAAGCGGAAGAAAACCGACGAAACCGATGAAGATCTCATCGAACTAGAAGTGTATGGTAGTGAAGTGCAAACGTCAATTTGTCTGGAAAGTTATAGTTTTGAAGTGTGTGATAGCATTATAAACATAGGACCGTGCAGTCAAGCGTCATTGGGCGAGCCGGCTTATATTTCAGACGAATTCAGTAGTGACGAACACGATGTTGAATTATTGTGTACGTCCGGTCATGGCAAAAACGGTGCATTGAGTGTTCTCCATCGTTCTATTAAACCGCAGCTGGTCACTACTTTTCATTTAGACGGTTATAAAGACATGTGGACTGTACAGAGTGAAAACGATTTCCACAGTTTCATGATACTGACGAACTCGGATTCCACTCTGGTACTGCAGACTGGACAAGAAATTAACGAATTGGATTCGTCAGGTTTTGCTACACGAGAGCACACGATTTTCGTGTGCAACATGAACAATTTCGTGTTACAAGTGTTGAGGAACTCTGTGAGATTGCTCAACGGCTCTGAACTGTTACAAAGTGTCTCTTTGGATTTCGATTCTCCGATAATACATGGATCCAATTGCAATCCATACGCTGTGTTGTTGACTGAAGACGGACAAGTGATAGTGTTGACTGTTAAATCGACTGGAAGAATTTTATTAATGCGTCCGACAAACTTTGAGCAGATGCCACTTACAAAGACTTTGACCGTATACCGTGACGTAAGCGGATTGTTTTCTAGTATTATGCCTGCAGCCGAAATACCTTTGGTAGGCCCAAAATTAAAATACGATCATTTCGTCAACGATTCTGTGGAAGATGAAGAGGAAATGTTGTACGGCGATACCAGAGATCCTTCATCTAAAGAAACGTCTCATAGTTGTGTTTCGAATAAGACTACGATGTGGTGGTTAAAGTTTTTAGAACAACCCATACCGACGTATTGGGTTATTCTGACGCGAGATAACGGTTACATGGAAATTTACACTTTACCTGATTTCACAATAAAATATCGAGCCGTCAACCTAGATGAATCGCCCGCCTTTCTTAAAGACAGTTTAGAAGATGATTGTTATTTCCCTAAAAAGACTGAAATAATAAAAGAAATTCTTATAGTACCGCTCGGGTACCAAGATAAAAGACCTATTATGTTTGTTAGACTGGATAACGAGGTAAATGTATAATTTTTATAATATATATTGTCAATGTAACTTAATCAATTGAATTCAATTTACAGGTGGTTATATACGGCGTTCATCGACATCCACAAGGTACATTGAAAATGCGTTTTCATAAAATGACTTCGCTGCTAACGTTCCAGTCGAAGTCCAATAACTGTCTAGAAGGCACGTCATTACTCCGCTATTTCAGTAAAGTAGCTGGCCACAACGGTATTTTTATTTGTGGACAAAACCCTCATTTGGTATTGTTCACCATACGAGGCGAATTGAGATGTCATCCTTTGCATATTGATGGTCCAATTATTTGTTTTGCTCCTTTTCATAACGTTAATTGTTCACAAGGTTTCCTGTACTTCAACTCTGATTACAAATTACGAATTTCTATATTACCCACACATTTATCATACGATGAACCTTGGCCATTAAGAAAGGTATGTATATTGTCACAACGTAATTGTTTTTATTATTACTTGATGTATAAGCTATAAGTCTATATAGGTAAAATAAAAAAAAAATTGAATTGCTTTGATTTTTTTTTAAATTTGATATTGTATATATATATATATATATATTATATATATATATATATATATTAGTCCAGTGGTTCTCAATCTTTTTAGGACTGCGGCCCTACTTTTCTTCCAAAAATCTATCGCGACCCCCATAGTTTTACATTTACAGAATCAAAAAAGTAATTTCAAAAAACAAATTTTTTTAGTACTTATTTGCTACTTTATAATAATAATAATAATAATAATAATATACTAAATAATATAAAATTATATTTATTTTTTATTTTATTTATTTTAAATTAAATAATCTAAAAAAAAACTTCTCGCGACCCCCCCAAAAATTGACTTGCGACCCACAGTTTGAGAAACGCTGTATTAGACAAACTCAATTGTGTGTACATTTCAAATATTTTGCTAACAAATTTAATAAATTTCATTTGAATATTTATTATTATGTTGTTAAAGCTTAAAAATTATATACAGTGAAAACTCTTTATAACGAATCTGAAGGGACCAAGAGATTTCTTTCGTTATAGAGAGTTTTCGTAATAGAGAGGGTTTAAAAAAAACAAAATTGTAATTATTTATGAATAAAGGTATGTACCTATGTAATATTATATATCAAACACATCATTATTTTTATATTATATTATATTTAAGTATTATATTAAATTATTATTATTATTATACATACATATTAAATATATGTAATTCAATTTTTATACTATTACTTTATTTAAAATAGTCTGTCATCTTAGTTTGGACTTTTTTATTTTGCCAATACTGTTTTTGTATTTTTCTATGAATTTGTCCCATATTTTGGGATAACTTTGGATCATCTTCATGAAACAATAAGTACTTTTCTAATAATTTAGCCGCATCAAGTGCTTGTTGAATACTTGGTATTACGACTTCGTCAGGTTGTGCTTCCTCTTCATCTTCCTTTTGCTCCTCCTCGCCTTTTGTCACTGCATTTAGGATTTCTTCATCAGTTAACGATATTGTTGTAACTAGGTTCTCGTCTATTTCTATATAGTTTTGTAGATCCTCAGGAGTAAAAGTATGCGGAGTATTGAACTGAGTAATCCAATCACTCAGTGATATATCATCTTCTTGCTCAAATTGTTCTATTTCTTCTTCAGCATTGGAAAAACTTCGAAGTCCAGCATGACGAAAAGAATGCCGTATAGTTTCTGCTGTCACCTCTTCCCAGGCTTTACTTAAGAAGTTCACCGCATCAAGCATATTGATAGAGGCATTGCCATCAGATTCGATAATTTCCATTAATATTTTCTTTCTATAGTGGCCTTTCAAACTTTTTATAACACTTTGGTCCATCGGCTGTAAGATACTAGTTGTGTTAGGTGGGAAAAATATCATTTCTATGTTCATAAGATTAGATAGATTGGGATGAGCAGGACAATTATCCACAAGTAACAAAACTTTTCGCCCCTTTAATTCTGCATCCCATTTTCTTATTTCTTCTTCAAAAAGTATTGATGTCATCCACGCTGACTTATTTGCTTTATAAGTGACTGGCAACCGTTTAATATTTTTAAAACATCGCGGGTTTTTTGATTTGCCTATTACCATAATCTTTCTTTTTTCAGTGCCACTCATATTGGCTGCTACAAACGCAGTGATACGTTCTTTAGAAAGTTTACCTCCTACGCATTTTTCCCCTTTGAATTTTAATGTTTTATCTGGGGTCATTTTGTAAAAAATACCTGTCTCATCAGCATTAAAAATATTATCCGTAGTGTACTTTTCATTCAATTTTGGCCACACATTAATTAACCAGCTGTTAGTAACATTCAAGTCGACATTTAGTGCTTCTCCACTTATTTTCCCATAGGTAATATTGTGACGTTGTTTAAATTTTCCAAACCATCCTTCCGAGGCCTTGAAATCTATTATACCAAGTTGTTGAGCAAAATGTTCAGCTTTAGTTTTCAAAACAGGCCCAGATATAGGTAAATTATTACAACGTTGTTTATGGAACCACGTTAACATGGCCTGGTCCAAGTCTTCAAATTTCGGTTTTCTTATTTTTTTACAAGAACTTCCATCTGTTTCAGCCTGCAATATTTTATCCTTATTCTTCCAGATAGTAGCGACAGTAGATGGGCTGAATCCAAAACGTTTCCCAACATCACTTTTTTTTTCACCTTTTTCAATCGCACGTATTAAAGCGACTTTTTGATCAACACACAGTGCTTTTCTTTTACTTGCCATAACGAATGTTAGCGCACTACTGTGGTCATGCGTATAATGTTAGACATTACGTCGATAATAAAATGAACATAACTATTCAATATCGATAATAACGATATTAAAAGTAGATAATGAAAGAATGTAATCGTTCTTGGAAATTTTGGCATTATTGCCGATTATTTTTATAATTTATATATGTAATATGTACGATAACACGTAAATTGTATTATGAAACATAAAATATAGTTTCGTTATTGAGAGTGACTAATACGTTATAGAGAATGAATTGACTAATGGGTTATATAGCAAACCAACCATTATTATGTAATGTTTACGCTATATAGAGTTTTTCGTTGTAAAGAGTTTCGTTATAAAGAGTTTTCACTGTATTTTGAAAATCTAAATGTTTATAATTATACTGCATATAAGTGTTAGAGAAAAATAATTTATATTTTTACTTCATACTTTTAGAAAAAATGAAATGTAGTATTTTATCAGTTATTTATCACTTAATATATGATTAGAATTATCGTTAGGCAGTTATGGTTACAATATTATACAATTTTATTAATATCGAAGATTTTAAAACCATGGTATTATATTTAATTTAGCTTTTTTTCTTTGTTTTTTAGGTTCCACTTCGTAAGACGCCACATTTCATAGCCTATCATTTGGAAACGAAAACCTATTGTGTTGTAACTTCCTCATCCGAACCTTCTGCTTCGTATTATCGTTTTAATGGTGAGGACAAAGAATTGACCACCGAGGATCGTGATCCTCTGTTTCCACTACCCACTCATGAAGTGTTTACATTGGAGTTGTTTTCTCCTGCGTCTTGGGAACCGATCCCGGATACTAGTATTGAGACTGAAGATTGGGAATATATTACGTGTTTAAAAAATGTCGCCTTAGCATACGAGGGAGCTCGTAGTGGTCTCAAGGGCTACATAGCAATGGGGACTAATTATAGTTATTCAGAAGACATCACGAGTAGAGGGCGAATATTTTTATTCGATATAATTGATGTCGTTCCGGAGCCTGGAAAACCATTGACGAAAAACAAAATTAAAATGATATATGCCAAAGAACAGAAAGGTCCAGTGACAGCTATTACTCATGTTGTCGGATTTCTGGTGACTGCCGTGGGCCAGAAAATTTATATTTGGCAGCTCAAAGACAATGATTTAATTGGAATAGCATTTATAGATACTGAGGTCTATGTTCATCAGATGTTAAGTATTAAAAGTTTGATATTGGTTGCTGATCTCTTCAAGTCTATTACGCTTCTTCGGTTCCAAGAGGAATACCGTACTTTGTCATTAGTATGCCGAGATTCTAAACCGCTTGAAGTGTTTGACATCAATTTCCTTATCGACAATGCAGAACTTGGTTTCTTGGCTTCAGATAAAGGTCAAAATTTGCTTCTATATCTTTATCAGCCGATGGCCCGTGAAAGTTACGGCGGCCAGCATTTGATTCGTCGTGGAGATTTCAATATAGGGTCGAACATCAACACGTTCTTCAGGCTTCGCTGTAAACAGTCTACTTTAGCTGTTGAACGACGAAAGGCCATGGGCTCTGATAAACGTCATGTGACCATGTATGCTACTTTGGACGGTTCAATTGGATATATTGTGCCAATACACGAGAAAAGCTACAGAAGGTTATTAACATTGCAGAACATGCTGATAAAGAATATATCGCACTTGGCTGGATTGAATCCAAAAGCTTATCGTAGTTTTAAATCGACCACTCCAGAGAGAATGAACCAAGCTAAGAGAATAATTGACGGCGATCTCGTGTGGCTGTTTGTTACATGTATGAATGCCAGACAACGCAATGAAATCGCTAACAAAGTTGGTGTAAAAACAATAGAGTTGTTGCAAGACATATACGATTTAGACAGGACTACTTGGCATTTTTAATTTTTATTATTAGTTTTGTTTTGTGGTGAAACGTGTTCCTAATGTCTAATTACAATGCGTACGTCTTGTTCTGGACTCCTGGCTTCAAATTTGAGGTCGATGGCTTTCTTTAAAAATTCTATTATATAACATTATAATTTTTTTTTACAAGTTTATAATAAGTGTACTTCATATGAAGAATATTGTTACTGTGAATTGATAAATCATCAATATACTACGAGTGAATGAAATTGTTATTTATTAAGTCTAATTTTGTAAAAATATATATATATTTTTTTTAAATTTATATATATGTATATATATAAACAAATATACAATTTGTTTTTTTTTTTTTGTAATTTTTTATCGATCATGTGACATATTTTTAGTAGTTTATAAATTCTACCTACCAAACAATAAAAGTATTTTCAGTTGACTTATCGTAACATAAATATGCACAAAATAATATTAATACAAAAATTCGAATTTGAATAATAATTTTGATTTTAAAATGTTATCATTTTTCTTTCTTTTATAAAGTATAATTTTTTGAAAAGTTTGCTATTCTGAAAAACGAACTAAAAAATCGATATAGTAAATAACTATAACATTATACTTGACTTATTTGTGTAAGAAAGAGTCACAAAGAAAAAAAAATGTTTACTATAAACTCTTAAGCTTAAAAAAAGTTGGGTTTTTTTCCCTTTAGTCATTTAGAAGAAGATTTTTGAAAACAAAACGTTTGGATTTTGAAAGTGTAATTAAATTGTTTGATGGTCATATTTAAAGAGAATTATTATGAAGGTTGACTACTTTACAGATAATATTTAAAACACGGCTCAGACGGTTTCAAAATTCTTCCTCATCCTCCCCATTAAAAATGTTATTCCAAACGTGTTTATATATATATGTAATAAATGGCTGTGTACTCGTTGTTGGATTAGTGACTTGAATAGAATTTTTCCATAATAGAATGCTTTTTTGTTGTCAAGACGATAAAATTTAAACTTGCATATTAAATATTTTTTTAACTACTGTTTTTGTAGATATAATTTTTCTAAAGGTATTCCACTAAACAACAGTAATAATATCTTATTTGAAAGCGCGCGCAAAACAATTATGTTATGCATTCTAGTCTATACAATCAGCTGCAGAAATGCTAATAAATGTAAAGGAAAAAATAATTTTATTTTTCTTGAAAATCAGCTATTTCGATATTTTTTAATACTTTTATTTATTAAAAATGTATTGATGTTTTGAAAAAAAAAGCATTTATTTATTAATGAATATAAGTTAAAAGTTTTAAAATTCAAGATGACATAAACTTAAAAATACGTAGACTTAAAAAATTCATCGTTTATGTTTTTTGGGTCAATTTGTGGAAATTTGTTCTAGGATTGATTCTTTCATGTATCGATTTGATTTTTTAATTTAGTCGTCAATTTATGTAGCTTTTAAAAAAATTTTTCTTATGAGTCTATTGAGTGCTGTAAAATGTCTCAATGCTTCACGAATATTTCAGAAAGTTTTCCAATCGTTGACGAAACGCTTTGTTCGATATTCTTTTTTCAAAAAAAATCCGACTACAGACTATCTGTATCAATTCACATTTCAAATTTGTTTCCACGCGTAATTTGTACTTTTTTTAGATTGTCTGCTTTGTGTCGAATCAAACAATTCGTAGAACCCATCGGGTTAGGTTAAATAATGATTTATATTTTTAGATGACCAAAACAATTCACAATGTGTGTCATATTTATATATTTTATATTGCTCTAATATTAAAATAATTGTCTAGAAATGTATTCATTAGGTTTTAGATATATATAATATATACGCCAATCGTATATCGTAATATTAAATTTGTGGCTTAATTTTTATATTTTTTTCGTTGATAAAATTATAATTTTACATTTTTTTATTATTATTATTAGATATTAGTGACACATATTTTGAACTGGATTTAAAATTTAATTTTTTTATTCATTGAAAAAATAATTAAGTTATTAATATTAGTAGATATAGGTTTTATTTTTTTAACATTTCATCATTCATATATTGTAGAGAGAATACAGTCAAGGGTATGATCCGTGGATATTGCGGGAAAACTGGGATAAATTCGATCCGCACCTGGTGTCCGAAGGAGCTTTTGCTGCAGCTATGATATTCAGGTGAGTATGCGCTGATTTCGCTTATGTGTACTTTAAAATGACAGTGTAAAAATGGATTGATTTATATAAAAAAAATATATAAATATATTGATACATGCACGTAGTAAGTACAGCCGAGAAACTCTTATGGGGTCTTAAAAACATCAAGAAATTGTCTTAAAAAGTAAAAATAATACGCTGAGAAACTAAATAATAATTGTTACTATGACTAAAAAAATTTAACATGTGTTATAAATAATTTCAAATTGTAGAAATTTGATGGGGCCTTTGAATTTTGATCAGAATATTTCAAATTTACGTATAAAATGACTCTACACGGTTAGACTTCGAAAAAATATATGACGCTCGAGGTGAATTAAAAAAAAATTATAAGCATTGACCAAACAGAAATGGGATGATGGAAGAAATGAAAAATTTATTTGCTCGTTTTTATCGCGAATGCGAGAGAGGAAGTCTGGGGCTAATGTTGATGAAATCTGCTCGACCTAAACAGTCTATCAGAACGTTGATAAAAAAAAAAAAGAATAGCCTAACGTTTTGTAGTAAACTATTGTATATGGTTCTGTTGATTCACCTATGCTCTTCTAGTCGATATTAAAGTGATATTGAAGTACTCTTCAGTTGAGAAACTCTACTCCCTTTACGGTATCTTTTTCTGCTACTGACTACCTTTTTGCCGTTTTCCCGTATAATGCATTTCGCCAACGAGGGTTCTGACTTTAAGTTTTGATTAACCTGTTACCTACTCATTTTTAAGAATATCTACTCGTGGTTTATTTATTTATTGGTTATAAAACAAATTTTTATTTGATTTAAAATGTCAAAGCTCTTTTGATCATCACACCGACGCGTTTTAATAATACGATAATTTCTGTTTCCAAAAAAAACTTTATACAGTTTCTTGAAGCTGGTGCACATATTCAGTGTGAACCCTCACCTGGGACCGCTTCAGATATCGTTGGGCCGCATGATCATCGACATCATAAAATTCTTCTTCATCTACACGCTGGTGCTGTGCGCTTTCGGATGCGGTAATAACGCTATATTATCGTTACTTTTTACAATAAGATGACGATATCATCGTTATCGTCTTCGTATACGTCTAACAACGGGCTGCACGATATTATATAGCAAAATCACAAAACGCTGCAGTTCTTTGGTTTGCTATCTCGAAATTTTGGTAATAACTACTATTTAAAAAATAATTATTTCAAAATATAAATCACTCGGCTTTAAAATTATAATATTTTTTAACCAAGTTGACAATTCAGTCCAAATGTTATATTCACACTAAAAAAAAAAAAAACTGTTCGTAGTGTGCTGATTTTGCTGTATATTGCTCGCTATTAGATCGTAGACGGAAACGACAAACGGGAGTACTTATATGACGATCTTCATATGATTATTATACGATAGTCATTTTAAACAGGACCGGATTTAAGCTGAAGCTATAGCTCACGGCTCCCACAAAATGAAATACGTTTTATATATATATTGTTTTGTACTGTTCTCGATATGAATGTATAAAAAAAAACACCGCGAACATCAATGACGCAGAATCGTTAGAAATCATCTGACTATAATATAAGTTTAGAAAACGATGTATATTAAGTTTAATCGATTTTGAAGATATCGCTGAAGGTTTTGTTTAAAAGAAAGTGAGACTAGAACTATGTGCAAAATACATTACAATTGTAATTTTCAATAGCTTGTACAGTAAATATTATTTCGTCAAATAGTTCATTTAAACATTGAGGTTTATTATTATTATTATTATTATTATTATTATTATTATTATTATTATTATTATTATTATTATTATTATTATTATTTCTTTTAAATATATTAATTTCTGTTATTAACATTTTGTATTATCATAAAATAATTTATATGTAACAAAAATCACTCTAATTTATTGAACTGGGTTTACTCGTATACTTTTCGGGAGCTTGGACTGCTAAATAATTTAGCCTTAAATTACGCTTATGGTACAGTTTCTGTAAATAATTCGGTTCGTGGGCCACAGTAAGATTAAATTCGGCCTTGGTCATTTGTATTCATATATAACATTTCTGTTCGAAAATGTGCGCTCCTATGTTTTAGGTTTGAATCAGTTGCTTTGGTATTACGCGGATTTGGAATCAAAAAAATGTTATCATGACAACAGCTCCGTGCCCGATTTCGACCAAGAGGACAAGGCGTGCTCGACGTGGAGACGATTCGCCAAGTTTGTATTTTATAATATATATATATATATATATATATATGAATATATGTTACGGTAATGTTAACATTTGGATAATGTTAACATTGGCCATGCATTTCGGCTAATATGTAATTTTTCGTTTATAAACATGAAATATTAACCCGAATAATGTTAACATTAGCCAGTAAATAATGGATAATGTTAAGACTTTAAGAGTTATAAGTTAAAAGTGATGTAAAAGTTTTTGTTAGTAACCTGTATACTGTGTGTGTATGTGGTCCACTGGTTTCAAACCGCTATTTATGTACGAATTTTTTATTTTCCCGTTTTTTTTTATTTCGTTTACGTTTCATGCACTCTGTTTTTTCTTTTTCTACATCTGGATTTCTTCTCGGTACAATAGATCTTTCTTCTTGATTATTATATTCTTAAAAGTGGATATTTCATTGGCAGAGAGGGTTGGCTCCATTTTCGCCTCCCCTTTGATATCAAATATAACCGCCATTGATGGAAAGAGAGTAATAGTTAAAGAGAAAAAAATATAAGTACTTATAATATAGCTTGTACTTTGTATAGCGAAAATTCATTTTTGACTCGGTTCACAACTATAATAGTTATAATAACTATAATAGAACACGAGTGAGTACTTATTATTTATCCAAATAATTGAAACAAACTAGGGGTACTCGAGTCCCGAAAAAGTTTATTTGTGAACATAAATTTAATATTTTGTTAAATCAATAACTGGGAAATACACGTAATTCCGCAGCATTTTCGAAACATCTCAGTCACTGTTTTGGGCCGGTTTCGGTCTCGTGGACTTGACGGCGTTCGATCTCACCGGAATCAAGAGCTTCACAAGGTTCTGGGGCCTATTGTTATTCGGATCGTATTCAGTCATCAACATAATCGTTTTGCTAAACATGCTCATTGCTATGATGTCCAATTCGTATCAAATCATATCCGTAAGTCTGCGAATCCTAACACATTATTGATTTATTTCCTTCGCTATGTATTATAGGAACGATCCGATATGGAATGGAAGTTTGCGCGCAGTGCGTTGTGGATATCGTACTTCGAGGACGGAGACACCGTGCCCCCGCCATTCAATTTGTTCCCTTCGTTGAAAAATATCAAACGTTTAATAGGTCTGGACCGAACGAAGCGTACATCCGGATCGATGATTGTATGGCATACGAGTGATGTCGTTAAACACTATTTTTCGTAATCGGTATTGCGCATTTGCATTTCAGTTCAAGTCGCGGGAAAAAGCGTTGATACGGCACGACATCGTTATGCGGTTGTTGGTGAGACGATACGTTACTGCGGAACAACGGAAGAGCGAAGAATTCGGCATCACCGAAGATGACGTAATGGAGATACGACAAGACATATCGTCGATGAGATTCGAGATGATCGATATATTCAAACAAAACGGATATAAAACGCCCGCGAAGGAACACGATTCTAATGTCGGTGAGAATATGATGTATTTTTTTTTTTTTTTGCGTATAAGACAATTTGTATTGTTTGAATAATATTGAAAAAATGACATTTTATTGATATAGCCCAAGGGAAGAAAGGCCGGGTGATGGAACGTCGGTTGCTCAAGGACTTCCAGATCGGGCTGGTGGAGGGACTGATACAGGACGCGATCTCGTCCAGCGAGAAGGGGCCGAAAGACGTGTTCAGTAAAATAGCGAAGGCGATTGGCCGACGGACCAGCCAGGGTAGCAAGAAGAAGGACTGGAACGCGATGGTCAGACAGAGGAGCGTGGCCAGGGACCCGATAGGAAGCACGGCCGAGGGGGCGGAGCGGCGACACCGGCAGAGCGTCCGCCGGTACATCTTAGACCATCAGAAGGACAGCCTGTTGTCCATGGACACGGACAAGCTGGTCGAGTACAATCCCCGGCTGGCAGACATCACTCCTGCGGCCCGAGTGGCGTACGCCAAGTTCAAGATCCCGAAGATCAAACAGGAATACGAGGAGAACACGGCGGATGGCACGGACGGGCCTGCCGTGGAAGTGGTGGACGAGACCGCGGCGGCGAAGAAGGGCTCGACGATCGTCCGGCCGAGGCCGAAAAGCGCGCGGCGGACTCCCGTGGCCGGCGCCCTGCCGTTCCCGTCATCGTCGGCCGGTGACGCGGCGGACAAAATCGACGCGGGCAAGCAGAAGACGACGGCCGCGGGCGAGCAGAAGACGACGGCCGCGGGCGAGCAGAAGACGACGGCCGCGGGCGAGCAGAAGACGACGGCCGCGGGCGAGCAGAAGACGACGGCCGCGGACGAGCAGAAGACGACGGCCGCGGCAGAATGCGGCGGGGAAGGAGAAGGCGACGCGACAAAAGTGCCGGCGGCCACTCCCGAAGTAGTGGTGCAGGTGGAACGGCAGACGGATGGGGATGATGGGTCGACGAGGGACGCGGGTTCCGATGCCAAGTGTCCGGAGACGGAAGGCGACGGAGCAGGACAGGAGAAAAATGACGAGGCCAACGTGGGGGAGAAGGATCCGAAGAAAGCGGCGGTCAAAGACGATAAGGACAGTACTGCGGCGGCCAGCAAACACTTGAAACCGGAATCTCCGAAACGTTCAGCCAGTCCAAAGAAACAGGGGGGCAAGTCGAAAGTGACCGGCGAAATATTAACAGGGTGGCTGTGAACGGCTGTACCCAACGGACTCGTGTATTGTCATTTTTTTAAATTTTTTATTTAATTCGTTTGTAATTGAGTTGAAACGATAAACTAATCATTGCAAAAAAAAAAAAACCCGTTATAAATTATTTGTTTGATATAATATGAGAACATATGTTATATATTATAAGCGTTCGCAAGTCTTGGTGGAGGAGGTATTCAAACTTTTTTTTAACCTAAAATCGTGCACTAAACGATTTAAAATAATTTGAGACCACGTTTTAAAAATCTTCAAAATATCGTCGAACAAAAAAAAAAAATATATATATATATATTTATTATATTCATAGCTTAATTCAAAACATAAAGTCAAAACTTTTTTCAACATTTTCATTAAAAAAATGTTGTAGTTATTATATATACTCGTATATATATATATGAATATTCAGGCGGAGAGGTTTAAAGGATATAGCTTAACGTAAAGGCTTTTTTTAAAATAATTTTATGACTTTAATATAAAATTATAGTCGTAATTTATAAAAATGAAAATTGTAGTCGACGATTTTAAATTTTAATTTTTTTAATTTTTCGAGGATTTTGCAATATATTTTACTTTAATGTTACGTATCCTGCGTTCTATTCTATTAGAGAATATTCCAATAAAGAAATTATACTATAGCGGCACTTTTTAAATGAACAATTTTACAGTTCTGTCATGCGTTGTTTGTTCGATGTTAGACGCATAAAAAACTTCTATTACTTCACCGTAATATTGACATGCGTACTCGTTGCTCGCCAGGTCACAAACATTGCGTTTAATAGTGTATTTGACCGATTTACCATCCAATTATACCCCGATTATTATATAATATTTATCAATGTAGAAATTTTAAATTGATTGATGTCAATTGACAGTCCATGCAGTATACGCGATTTAAATTTTGCTAGACAGATAATTATAAACAATATATTTATAATTATAAATAATTGTTCTATCGACGTAATTTTTGGAAAACAATATAATTGTCTTATACACACACACTTTTTTTTTTTTTATACTATCGGTTAATTTTAATTAATTTTTTATTAATAACAGTTTTAGCCATAGTATATTATATTTTCATAGGTTAATACCTATAATCTGTAATCGATTATATACAAAATAATATCTAAAAACTTTATAATTATTACTTATATAACTAAATGTAGTAGTTTTATATTGACAGATTAAAAAAATTAAATAAAAATGATAACACGCATTAAAATAGAATTCTATAATTTTTTTAACACGCTGACTTTCTAAATCTTATACTCTGAATGTACTTATACACGTCGTGTAATATCGTATTTGGAATATACTGCTATTATATTTTTCTTGCGATATAAATCATAAAAAAAAAAAAATCCTTACATGTCACATATATGATACGGTTACAGGTTATTCAATTAAATGTATTCCCTTATAGTAGACGATTTAGTGTGTATAAAAACTGGCACGTTTTTTCTTCTTCTTCATTTACTGAGAATTAAAAATTAATACATCGAAACGATTTTACGTAAACGGCCATGCGAAAGAAAAAAAAATAGCAGTTAGTGAATAGTGTACCTATTAATTATCTTCAAAGACAGCCAGGGATCGTATAGTATGTACGAGTTATTGAAAAGTTATTCTAAATCGCAATCTCGTATTTTTTTTTTTTAACTAAATGAATAAAAAACAACAGTATTTTATAAAGAAAATATTGTGTTTTAACGCCATTCGGCTATTAAAAAAAAGCCTTTTATACAACATATTTGCATATATATATTATATATATTGTGGTACGAATTAAATACAATAAAGAAAATGGTAGAAAAAAAAATACATATATACAATTAATATAATACTATATAAATAAAAACGTTAATAATACATTGCAATGCGCGTAAGTCAAACAATTAATTATATTTAAGAAAATATGATTGGATGAAGAGATAGATATATGAAAACGAGGGACCGCGATAAGGGATGTTTAGAGAAATAACGCGAGATAATATTTCAGGCAGGGCAGTCAATATTAGAAGACGGAAGGTTGATTAGAAGTGAAATATTAGATCGATAGTGTCAAGACTTTTCGAGGAAAGAATATATTGGACAGGAAAATATTGAGAAAAAAAAAGAACTATAGGAATGAAATGAATAGTCAGAATCCAAGAAGTTTAATGCTTTACAGAAAATATTTTAGATGTATTTATTAAGACATATGTATTTATTAACACATATGCTCCGTGTAAGAGTTAACACCAAATATTTTAAACTGAATCACTCGTAGTTCTCAAAGGAATGTTAATGTAATTGAAATATATGAGACCGGAGTACAGAAAATCATAATTGAGCACTCTGATATATTAAGAAAAATGAGTTGTCCCCTGACAACTAAACGTTAGAGCGGTTTAAAGTCAAAAACAGAACGAATATTAAGGAAGACTATCGTGTCATGAGCAAACATTAACATTCTAGCGCGTGTCGGGGCTGAGTTGACAAAACTTTTGCGAAGTACGTTTACATCGTACCATATACGAGCATGTTGTGGTGAAAACTACAGTAAATATACTTATATGATATAAATTTAACGATGGTGAACGCGATTAAAATAATTAATTATAACGATATCTGTAGTTACGCGTAATGTTTCGAGTGATTAAAATTGAAAAGAAAACATATGAAAGTTATCATTTAACATCGTTCGTGTGGTATTTTAAGGTTTATAAAAAGAGAAGTAAAAAAAAAAAAAAAACTTCAGAATAATTTACCGTATAACTTTCGGTACATTTAAGATATAAGAAAAAAATAAATAGGATATAAATAGGTCGGTATTTTTAATTGTACGTAATTTATACACTAGATTTGAGTTGAAAAAGACAAAAAAAAAAAAAACAAAGAAGTTTTTAAATACAATATAGATAAACGACACAAAACGCTAAACACGAATATTAATATAATATATATTTTGTATATGACGACTGCGCTTTTTGCAGTAATTTTATTTGTCACGTCTTATTTTTCGCGAGATTTTCAAATTATATACGCGTGGCGGGTACAAAATATCCATCATTTAAACTGCTCCGTTCATCGATTCTTCAAATCGTGTCTGTGTGTAATAGCATACCGCTGCATTTAAACGTTTCTTTCTACAATCATTCAAGCCGCTTATTTCTGTTTACTCGTCCTCTGCGGAGTAAGACTCCTGAATAATAATAATTATATATATATATATATATATATAAAAATCATGTCTGCTGTTGTCACACAGTTCAAAATCCAACACTTGCTCTCTAATCGTTGCTATCATACACGCAATGCTTTAGAGCGCATGTACATAAACATTTAGTTCAATTTATTGTCTATTTATTGATTTTTATTTAATATAATTTATTTTCATTGAATTTCGATTAAATTATTGTTGACTTCAGTGAACACGGTTGTTTTAATTCTTAAGAGACTCAAGTACATTTTCACTGTTACTAATAAGTGGGCAGAACTAGTAATAATAATGTCGATTAACAGTTTGTCCCCCGGGGTACCCGTCCCTTTTCCCACCGCGATCCAATCGTTTTTTTTTTTTTTCGAAACGTTATCGTTCCAGTGGCTGCTACTTCAAGTGTTGAGCAACACGAATGTCAGATCGCGGACGGTCAACGATTGTGAAGAATTTATATCATTATTGCTCGGACGTATTAACGAAATACAATGTATTACTTATATACGAAAAAACTTCGCAGAACAACAAGTATCGCAGGCCGAGCGTTTCATAATTTATATAACAATTTCCCCGTAATTAGAAATATTTCTCACGAATTGAATAATTATTAATGTAATAAATAAATTACCTTTAATGTAATAATATACCGCAATCGATACGAAACGTTCGGTTTTCTTTCTTTCTTTATTTATTTTTGTTTTAATAACCATTCGTGCGCCTGTATATTATGCGTATATGTGATGATATACCGCAGCGTATAAAATACACGTCGTTATTGGTATCCGCCGTTCATTATTACCGTATACCGGAATCACCGTGTGCGAAGAAGTAATGTAGCCGAAGTGAGCCCTAACGCTGTTAACGTCGTCGTGTACGGGTGGCGCCGGCGCCGCAACGAAGTCACGGGCGTATTATATTATAGCGTCGTCGTACTTGTCGCCGCCGCCGCGCGTATCCCCCCGGCGACGACGACACGATAGGAGAAGTTAAATCGGCCGCGTCGCCTTTTCGGACCGTTTCAAACCGTTACGGCTCACCTAACCGTTCCTTTGATTCTCGCCGCCGCCGCCGCCGACGACGACGTATCGTTCGGTCGGCGCCAAGTACGGGGCCGTCTACGCGCGTTATTATATTATATTACACGTGTTATTAAAATGTGTGTACACTAGAAACATGTCGCTGGATATACGTAAAATTATTCAGTGCACTGATTGTCGTCGTCGTCGTAGCAACGAAAAAAATTTCAGACATATTACAAGTTACACAACGGCGCTGGAATTGAAAGAATTGGAAAAGAACTGGAATTCGCTTCAAGATCTATTAGCGTTCCTCTACTGCACACAACGATTAAAACACAATCCGACTCTTGTGGAGTGGCTTCGCGTTTTCGTCAAATCATTACGACGTAATACACACGTGTATGCCAATAAAAAAATTGCCATTTATTAACACGTATACGGATTAAATATAAAAATGTACTCCGGCTAATTTGGTAACCAGTTGGTTTTAAATAACGCATTCCGCGACTGTCGGTAACCGTCGTGTTTTCTGTTCAAACGTGCACATTTACAAAATCGAAATTTCAATATTATTAAAATAACGCTTTCGAACGATATAATAATTTGAAGTGGTGCCAGGGGCGTATACAAGGGGGGGGGCGATGGGGCGATCGCCCCCCCCTAGATACTTGTGTATGTACCTATATCTACTGACAACTAAAATTAATCGAACTAAAACTAAAATGTCATAAAACATTTTTTTAATTAAAACTTATTATTTTTATATGATTTTTCGATAATTCAAAGTTGGCAACAGATTCGACGGGCCGTTTTTCTATTCGCCCCCCCCCTAAGGGATGAAATAAATACGCCCCTGAGGGGTGCTCCATGTAAATATGAAAAAATTGAAGAGTACCTGCTTCCCTCCCCTTCCCCCCTAAATTCGACGCACGACCGTCACTCTGCATTCGTGATCAGGTCTGTTTTAGAATTTGGATCCGTAATCTGTAACCCGTCTCTTCAGTCTGGTCAAGTTGAGAAACATCGAAGACTTTTCATAGATATATCAATGTTTGGCAATAGAAATGGGCTTTCTCAATACGTAACGCGTTTCTCAGTTGTTATTCAGTTTTATATGGTTTCAGGAGATGTATCGATGGCCGGATCTAAAAGATTATTCGGGCCTCGGGACCAAATTTAGCGGTGAAAACGAGCCCGAACAAACGTGATGCGTATAAGTTTCTAGAAAAAAGTTCTAAAATACAAATGAATACAGCGAACATGTCCGATATTTCAGTGTTTTAGCAAATAACAAAACTAAAAATTACATTAGGTACTTAATTTAATTGCAAAAAAAAAAACATAATTGAAATCGAAATTTCAAGACACGATATACGAGCAATGCTTACTCAAAATAAAAAAAATTACACAATCGTACATGTGTAACTATTGTGTACGTGGTATTGTGTGTTTGAACGTTATTTTTTTTCTATTTTCTCGCTCGCGCCGTTACTACCGTTTGAGTGAGACGATTAGAATGTTTATTTGTGTACGATAATAATTATTAATATAATATATATATATATTTTTTTTTTCTAAAGTTTTTACAATGGACCGACGCGACGAAATTTTATATTCTCAATGTTCGGCCCGCGGAGCATAATACAATGTGCACTGACTGAATCACACGAAACCGCACCATCGTCCCCCCCCACCCCCGTTCGTGTGCTTATGCCGTTCGTATAATCGGCGGTGGTGCATCGCGCGGCGTGGAATTCCGTCGTGTGTCGCGGATCGTAGTATCGCGCGCGTTACATCTCGAATCTCTGTCTCTCCATTTTCCTCTCTAGAGGTATTTGAGGCGTGTAGACGCGATGCTTACACGGCGGACGGTGTACGAGAGCACGCGGGGGGAGTTTATAGACGCGCGCGGTTCGATCGTCGTCAGGGTGACATGCGGTTTCACACGTCCGCCGACCTCATCGCGCGAGAAATTGACAAGTCCGTGTCCGATGCTTATCTCGGCGACGGACGCCCGTAATGAATGCACCGCCATCGCCTTTGCAGCCGTCGGGTCCCGCGGCCCGTCTCGACTCCGACGACGTATCATATCCAACCGAAGACGTACGCGTTGTCTTAAGACAGAACAGGACACCCGCGGTCCGCGTGAATAATCGTTGTGACGACCGAAAGCCCAGCGGGTAGTCCGTCCGACAATCGTATGACGATTATAATAATAATAATAATAATAATAATAATCGATCGTCCTTGTCGGACGATTATTATTATTATTTCCCCTGGTCCCGCGTCGCAGAGTATTCCGAAAGACGCGGGACTGTGTTTTTCGTGTGGAATTCATATTTCAAACGCAAAATTACGATTGGAAATCCGGTTAAAATATCGTTTCAAATCGGAAATTCTCCAAAAATGCTCGTGCAATAACGTCCAAACAGTGCGCGGTCCGTAATTTCACGATATAAACGCGATATATACGCGTAGACCGGTCGCGCGTCGTGATTTTGTCCGCGTTCGACCGAACCGGATCGCGACCGCCGTTGTAAGAAAACCAAAAAATGTCTTTAACACACTGAACCGGACCGATATTCTACGCGGTAAAGGCCACGCGAGGCCAGCCGATATTTTATTTTTTCTCCGAACCGGCTCGTCGGAACGATGCGGACAATGTTTTCCGATCGTTTTAGAGTTCTACACGACAAACCGTATAATATGAGATTCGCGTTTGTCCCCGGCCCGCACTGGTATCGAACTCCGAGTTCATCAACTGGAAATATTTAACAAAACCGTAATAACGTTCCAAATGAAATATTCACGCATAACCGCGTTCACTATTGACTTTAATTTTCTTTGGTCCCGGTACGCGGCTCGCTGTCATTTTTTTTTTCCTTTCGGCGACACTGACGGGTTATCGGTTTCCCCTGCGGCGGTCCGGATAAACGCACCGGAGCGCGCCGACCGCGTCCCCGTACGAACCGTATTTAATTTACGCGACTGTCGGCGACAACTCGGCACGCGGCGTCGCGTCGGTTGTCAGCCGCAGATATATTTTGCTCGCTCCGTACGGCTGATGCGGAATGCGACCGGGTTCAGTCACAATATTCACGCCGAGAAAAACTAATCGGACGGATGTATTTATAATAATATTACGGAGTGATGAGGAGGGGACTGGAACGGGACCGCGTAAATACGATTTGTAGAAGAAAAAAAACCCCTAAGCTCGAAATTCGCGTGTGGACATTTTAAGAATTTCCTTTTGAAATTCACACACTTATGTAGAGACTAGAGTAAGCAACAAAAAAAAAAAAAAAAAAATGGCCGTTGTTGACGGCCGATCGAGTGAATCGCTATAACGGAGTTTCGATGTATCGCGCTATAGGAATTCGAAAACGAATCAAATCGCGTTTCGGTAGTTTTTTTCTTTTCAATTCGTTTTTTTAGTCGTTCCGTCCGATTTCCAGTCATCCAATCCTACTGAATTCGCGATACGCTGCCGGAACGTAATACGCATGGCCATCCCCGTGCGTTATTTCTATGGTCGAAAACTTCTACACGGGAAAATGGCAAAAAAATAATAAAATAAACACAGCTCTTCGTTTCGAATGTAAAACAGTACTTATTTATATGCGTGAATGTAATAGGAATTTAATTTTGTGAAATGAATCTAAGTATATGAAATAACACGAGGAGTCCGCCGAATTCATTACGGTTACGCCATTGCCACTGCTCTGTACGTCACTGAAACTGCGTAGCGAAAACGGACCGCACCGTAACAATTTATAATTGTTCGACAATTTTATAAATTTTTTAAATGTTATTTATATTCCGGGGGAGGCGATAGAATTGATACCGTGTCCGAAATTTTTCCATCGTTGACACGACGCGTATAGCCGGAATTTTTTTTTTTTTTACAAGTAGGGTGTTACAACATATAAACAGAAAAGACGGTTCTCTGTGTTAGGAGAAGATGTAGATAAAAATGGGAGTACAAGAACGGAGAGAATCATTTGAAGATCAAGAGAAATGAAGGGAGATCGTGATGGCGGCGTAAACTCTTTACAGATAAGTGCCAGAGAAGAAGTTATAAATATACAACTCGTGGGAGATTGTTGTGATACACCCTCCGCTATACACGGTTTATTCTCACGAATATTTGTTTATAAAAAAAAAAAAACGTTTTATTTATTTTAAGACGTATATTTTAAAAATATTTTTTCGAGTCGAATGTACCGAAATGAATTTGGTTATATTCTTTATACACGTCTTTATAATATGTTGATCGGATCTCGGATTTTATTGTATAAAAATGTACTGCGTATATTTGTGCGTGTGTGCTATATGTGATGGAAAAAAAAATCATAAAATAAGCCTTGAGAACAAGGTAAAAGTAAAAAAAAGTAAAAATTGTTTTTTTTTTTTTTTTTTTGCACAGCGTTGTCAAGATATTGCGATAATTTAATACATAAAAATAAACTATTATATAATATGAAATATTTTCGATGAATTGGGAATGTGGGTGTATAATTTGTCTTACTAAATTTATATATAGAAAAAAAAAAAAATTTCAAATTTAACGCGTATTAGCAGTGGCATTTCAGAGTCGAATCAACCGAAAAATAATGCAAAAAACTAGTTCTCCCAACCGGATTCGACCCCGCAGCGTGACGGTTGATGGTTCGTGGTATTCACCAATACGCTATCTATACTTGTTTATTGCTGTTTATTTATTTAAAAAAAAAATCGTAATAATTAATTATTTTATTTTAAATTTTAACACATTCGTAGACAACTGTAGCAGTAATTTCATGAGTCGATGTACATAATATACTGGCTATAGCAGTAGAATAATTTTCGTTCGATAAAACACACTATTGCTATCGTAGTATTATTTTCAAAGGTTTCCTAATATGAACATTTTGTATTTTGTACTGTCCCGCTACAACACACAAAGTTATTGAGCACTATAAAAACTACTTGATACTTTTAGTTATATTATTTTGGGTTTTCCGTCAAACCTCATTAGTTATTTCGTCAGTTTGAGAAAACAAGTATAACACACCTACCAATGTAAAGAGTGCTAAACAGTAAATACCACTTTGTCCAGGAATATATTTCGACAAATGTCATGTCGACGGATAAATTTTGTGTAATACATTAAGGAGTTATAGATTATAAGTTAATAAATAATAAATGTAGTACGGTATAATAAAATAATAAATCAAGTTAAATCAATTAGAAACGTGTTATTATTTTAATGATCGATATATGTTTATAATTTTAAAAATTTTAAATACTGTTATAGCAGTATACAGTTATATTATGGTACTTGTAAAACGGAATGTAAAAACACACCACTGCTATAGCAATAATTTCCGGATGAATTTTTGTGGGTATTTATTGTTTTTAGAAAAAAATCATCACTCTCCACGAATGTGTTAAATGTATGAATAAAAAAAAATGTATCGCGCCATGCAATAACCATTTAGCTCGAGATCGAAACAAAAAACAAAAAACTTTTCTTGCTAGAGAAGAATTTTATAAAAAAAATCGTGCAAAACTATGCGTTTTTTAATTGAAAATGTTCTTTCTATATATATATATAGTGATCAATAATTTTTATGATACGCGTTGTTAAGTTTGAAACTATTTTGAAAAAATAAAAAATAACGCGGGTCATTCGTTTTTTTTTTTTTGTTTTGTGGTCTTTGAACTGGACGATCGATATATTAATGGCCATATAATATTATAATGTATTCAACACGCATAAACTATATGTACAAGTCAACAGAAAACAATCGCAATTAACCGAATGAATATAGGTATATAAAAAAAAGAAGAAAATCCGAGAAAATTAAATTCTATTATATTATACCGACAATATAATGTTGTATTATCTCTTACGCGACGAGGAGTCTTCCGTGGTGAATTTTAATTTTCTTTTAGGCGGGTATTTTTTTAATATAATGTTCAGTTATTATTTGCGAACGCTCTAAGAAACGTATATATTTACGAGGCTTGCATAATACGGATTCGTATATATAATTACGTGTTTTATTTGTCGCAAACGTGACCCGATTTTAGGTTCATTTAAAAGCAACAAAAAAAATAAAGAAAATTTAAAGGACACTCAAATAACTTGCATTTTAAAGAAAAAAAAACGAGAATGTGTGTTCCTTTATAATGTAATTACTCCGATATGCTATATCGGTTAGTTAGGCTGTAAGGTTAAGAAATTATTAGAAAACGCGAAGGATTGAATTTTAGTTAAGGCAGACGATATTTTAGCTGTGATATTGCGGCGGATTTGCAAAAATCGATAGAAAAATAACCTGCACAGAGTACGAGGCGTATAATAATATATTATGTGCTTGAATAAGAGTATAACTTAAGCCTTGGCGGTAAGCAAGAATCCTGGAACGTCTTCTCAAATTTCTTAAGCAGCGAGTGGTTCTCATATTGTACAAATCATAGTATCAAAACATTTGCTATTTATAGGAGCGCTGTAGTCAAACGAAAATCGGTACCGAACAAAGCAAGCAATTCGAATACGAATTAAAAAAGCCAATACAACATTTAATCGCATGAACAATGTTTTATATTGTAATATTAATTTAAAATTTAAAATAAATATTTAATTTTTATATAATTTTTTTTTTGGCTTAATATAGACAGAATAGATGTTTCTGTCCGTAGCCATTCGTCTTCACCGTTATATATTCCTAGCATAATAAGATGTTTTTGAATTATATCCACTCATCATCGTTGTCTTGGGCGGCCTAACAGTATTTTGTTCTTTGGTATCTTGCTTGATTATCTGTTCTTGTCATACGTGTCTTGCCCAAATAATCCTTCTAATTTTCATTGTTGTTACCATCTAGTATACTTGTTACTTCCTCGTTATTATATCTTTGTGTTCTGATTTTTTTATGGCCAAATATCTGTCATAATATGTTCCTTTCAAATCTTGCCAGGCTTTGTTCATCGTTTTTTTGTCATAGCCCGTGTTTCACATGCGTATAGTGCAATTGCGCGTGCCATTACTCGTCAGTTTAGTCCTGACTGAGACAAGTTTGGATTTAAAGGCTATATATAGGTACCTATTATTGTAATTATCTAAAGTAAAAATATCAAAGTATCTACAGTGAATGCAGATAGATCGGTATTGACACTGTTTAACGTTGCTCAATAACGGTTTCGTTCATGACGTTTTTATGGTAACGTTCTCGGTGTCAGACGAATTTTTGGGAATGACCCTCAGCTATAAGACAAATCCATGTAAATAACACAGCGTCCAGTACCCATTCCCCTCAAAAAAAAATTCAAATTTATACACTATGGCCAAGTGTCTCCTCTATATCTGAGCGTCTAAGACAGAAAGAATTGGAACTCCTAAACGAGTAGGAGAAGAAGAAATTACTCGCTCGCAATTATTATTAATGCTATTGTCAATGATAATATACGACTATATATAGTACGACTCGCAATATTATGAACAAAAAAAAAAAAAACGCCAGTTGTGATATTCTATGAATGTGCAAGGAAGCCAATAAGGCAGATATTTTTTTACATGGCGTTCGTTCGAACGCGATTTACGATCGACCGTATTGGTATATATTAAATAATTATTATACTTTTAAATAGCGTTTCGTTCGAAAGCGGATTTTAGATTGTTTTCCGACACAATTATTTATATATATATATATATATATATATATACATAATCGATCGGATACATCGAATAATAAATGGCGTCTAACCATATACGGGGATACAATACACGCATGGCAGCTGCGTGGTGGTACTCGTCATAAATACTCTGAACTATATGCACTGTCGACGGTAAATTTTATTGTTGATAAATTAATTTCAAACGTGTTTTTTTTTAACAAATTAAAAAATAATAATAAAACACGTTTATTACGAAGTATATATATATAAAGTTTTTTTTTCGCCATAACATTCCATTAAAGACTTATATTTCAATTAATAAAACACATTAGGAAAAAAATTCTAACACGCGGTAAAAAAAAAGAGGAGGAACAGCAGAAAACTCTAAAATACGAGTACGTTATAATGATCAAGAAATGTCTATAGTCGCAATAACACACAGCTGCTGTTCTACTTGTAAGAGTTATATAAAAACGAATTGAAAAAAAAAATTATATTAAATACATCAAATAAATTCCATTTGTATTTACGAGACAGCAAACATTTCTAATGTGGAAAAGGGTGCAATCCACTGTTGGTTTACGAGTCCTCCGCGAATTTAGAACATCTAAAAAATCATTATTTACAGTATAGCGCCTATATGATCGTTATTAATGAACTCGTAAAAGACTCTGTTGAACGATTTTAATACTCTGCAATATACCACGTGCATGCGTATTGAAAACGTCGGCGTCAAAGACGGTAAAAATGTTTTTTTTTTTTAATATTTTCATATAAAATATTAAAATTAATTTAACATTATATCCCGAAGCTGACGAGTATATATTTTCCGTTTAGATTTATTTTATAATATACTTTAAATTTATTCGCGTAGGTATTAATACACTTCGGTTCGTGTTGTGAGATTGCGTATACGGATCACGTGCGTCTCGTAGCGTAGTATAAGGTAAGTCGCGTAAGTGAAAAATATTTTTATGTTTTTAGACTCATAAAAATACACCTAATAACATATTTTTTCCACGTAATCAGCGAACAAGTTATCTATACGCTTTTCGTATTCATCTGCATACGAAACGCTACACGCCAATGGTATCTCTTACTTTGTCGTCTAATATTTGTATCGCTCATTTACAAAATCAGGACGACCGTATATATATGGAGAGAGAGGGTGTTCCCGTACTTCCTACGTGAATTTCCCGGAGAAGGTCCTCAGTGAAGTTCGCTGAATGCGGATTCACATTGGCGTGGAGGTAAGCACAGTTGTTGATTTTTTTTTTAATCGTTTTTCTCGAGATTTCTGCATACGATACTGATATACTCGTCTCACGACAAGTAAAAATACCTAAAAAAAAAAAAGAAAGTAAAACCAACGATAATGATAAAAGTCGAAGGATAACGTGTACATCAGTCGATTTCATGCAATTGTATATGAAAAAAAAAAAATCCACGACATAGCGCCGCGCGCAATAAAATCCCGATCACGCTGTCTTCTATTAATACACCCAACACGAGAACGCAATAAAATTTTAATTTAATTTAATACACGTGTAGTTTTATACAACAGCGCTCTATGGCGCGTCCAACAAAAAAACACATGAGCGTAATAAACGTTTAAAAAAATTTCATCATCAGTTCTCCAGTGTGACGACCGCGGTTTTATAACGACCGATTATATATAATATATATATATATATTTTATTATTGTTGTCCACTTTATCCCGTTATTACAAATCCGAAGATCTTCTTTCGCGCGCCACCCCAATCCGACCAACTATACAGGTTTTATTGTATATAGGCACGCCATATCATAATTCGTAATATTTTTTATTATATATTTCGTGTTCGCAGCTGGTTTTTCGCGCTTGTATTACGCGTTAAACCGCGATATACGAGTTATATAATATGTTACCGAGATAATTCCGAGCATTAGAAACGGAAACACGTTTAATTTACAAAAAATATATTAATTATTTTTCATGTTTCTCAAAGTACTTTCGCTTTTATAAAATCTCCTCTCCTCCTCGGCTGCTAGAACGATACGCATCCACTGTTACCATTGCTGAAAGCGCCCTTGAACCTGCCTCCTTCATATAGAATTTTTCGAATACCTTCCATTCGCTCAAAACGTTGCCTTTTCAACACATTTCTATGCTCGCGAAAAGAAAAGAAAAGTCACAAAGTGCGAGAATACGCGAGACGATCCACGAAATTTAGTCGATTTTTGCAACAAAAAAAAATCCCTTATTTCGTTAGAGCTGCGTACGTTAGCAATACACTATTTACCGGTGGTCTTTTGTGGTGTAAATACACTTTACGTGCATTAAAAAAAAAAAAAAACATCACCAGAATACTTTTCAATTGAGATTTTGAAGTTAGAGCGTTTTTCGAACGTTCGTTTTTTAGCATTCGCACGACAACGGACGGTGTCTGTGATCGGGAACTATTGTCGTCTCGACAGACGACTCCGACGAAACCGGAGAAAGGCTATTATCGATTTCAAAGGCCGCTCGCTCTTTTCGTCAGGAGACGTTCTCTGCGCGCAGCGATACAGACGTCGAAAAACGAATTCCCTCGGCGTTACGTTGTAACCGCACGTACTTATACAAATAAATTTACCCCGTGTTTAAAACCGTTTAAACTGCTGAAACGATTACCGTACGTGTTGACGATACCTTCTCTACGGAATACGTACACAAAAAAAAAAAAAACGTCTCCGTTTTTCGGGCGCGAACAATTTTTTAAAATATCCCGGACGGACGGTAAACGGGCGCGCAGATGGTGTGATAGTACCGCAACGATTTCTCGATTACGTCTGATATTATTATTATTATTTAAATATAACGTTGTGTTATAACGGCTATATAATGTATTATGTACCACCCGGAATGTATACCATATTGATACACGTTCAGAGTATTATAATTACAGTGTTCGGAATAAACGGAAGAGGAAGAAAAAAAACAAACATTCGGCGTGCGCGCGCGTTCCTGCACCTCGTCAATGTATAGGATAGCGATACATGCCTATTACCGATACCTTTTGTATATTAACGTATGAAGAAGAAAAAAAAAATGCACTAGAGAAATATTATTATAATAATTCCGAACAAAGTATTATAATAATACACGCACGCACACGTTCAATCGGAAGAGACACGCCCCGGGCAGACGGTGAGCTCGGAATATAAACGTATAATATTATAACGCAGTGGTATACGATACGTACACACGCGTAGTAATAATTATTATAATATACACACTTAAACACGCATTACGTTTTACGCGGTATCACAGGGTTACGGCATAATTCTTCTCGAATCTGGACGATTTTCGCTGTCTCGGGAAGATTTCAAGGGGGGATTTTCGATCTCCTAAAATGTATAAAAGAGCAATAAAATAAATAAATAAATAAATAATAATAATAAAAGGACGCCGTCGAGTTAGGATTTTGTCCGAAGCCTCAATGTCTTATTTTATTAATTTATTAAAATGCACAACGAACCGTAAAAAAAATGCTGTAAGATAAACGACATAAATATAGAAATTTGTCGGTGGTTGGTGTAAAGTCTTAATAAATTTTTCAGAAATTTTATCGAATCTCTAATAGTCTTTTTCCTTTTCATCATAATTTCTGCCGGATTTTCGGAGATTTTTTTCCTAATTTAAAACTATGAGAAAAATTATAACATTCGTACAATCGTATTGCACGTGAAAAATACAATAATATTAGTGTAGTCCACACCGAGCCGTATAAAACGGTAAGAAAAATTCGTATTTCCATTTCGCCCTTGTGCGGGCCAATACACATAAGAAGACGACAACGCTTCTCGCGTAAAACCATACGCGTTACGACGAATATTTGTATCTTAAAACAAAAAAAAAAAAGGCGAAGGAACGTTAATGCGCGCACTTGTAATTACTCAATAGCGATAGTTATTTTAAACGAAAAATCGTTATACTGCCTCTCTACACGTACGGTACTTAATCTCGTTCATAAATCATAAACATTCGAGGACGGACGCTATGAATGAAACAACGGTACACACACGCGCGCGCGAACGCGTGCGTTATTATAAACATTTTTTTTTTCCAACATAATATATAATATAGACAATAGCCGCGTTTATCATACTTATTCGGATGGAAATAAAAATATAAATATTATCTCGAGCCGTAATAATAATGGTTTACAAATAACGCGTTTTATCCGCGTATTTCATCGTATACACGCGCGTGTATTTGTGGGCGTAATAATACGCGTTGCGAGTTTATGAGCAACACGAAGTAGCGCCGTGGCAACGGTGTGGTATACGATCGGATTCGACTATTAGCCGTAGGTGAGAAAGTGAACGAGAGAGAGAGAAATATTTTTACTATATATAATATTATCACGCGTTGTTACGTCGATACCATGCACGGTCCCGTATAATTATCAGATTCTTTATTATTATTATTATTTTTCCCCATTCAAGTGATTTAGGTGGTACTGGCCCACGAAAGAGGCTGGCAACGCGTTTTGCCTTTGTTCACGACTTTGCTTGTTTACATATTATTATTATTATTATTTATTATTATTATTCTCTCGAGTTTTTTTTTTTTTTTTTTTGTTTCCACGTCGTCGCATACGTACCGAAAGTAGATAAATATTTAATTTTATAATATATTCGTTTATGGAACAATAACCGATTGAAATTTTATACACACGCGCGCGCGCGTATATAAACAATAATTATCGTAAATAAATATATATATATGCATAACTGATTATATCGATCAATTATCGTGTATTTCCGACGCGTTTTTTTTCTTTTTGTTTTTATATTCAATAATAATAATAATAATAAACTAGTAATACGCGTTAAGAGAGAGAAAAAAAGAAATTTACGGCGACCGGTGTTTTCGAGAAAGAACATTATTTTCCCCACCGCGCGAACGGAGGCAATTCTCTATAAATAATAATGATTTACACGTGTATTATTATTATTATTATTATTATTATTATTATTATATGCTTGTAAATCGTATATACGAGACATATTCGAAAAATTAGGGCCATTTGACCATAAAAATTCATAAGATACAGATTTTATTAGTTTCTTACAAACCTACTTCACCACTTCTTCACACAATCATCGTTCACTTCTAAGTATTTTTCGTAACACTGCACCAGCTTCTTGAACCCCTCTCCATAGAAACTGTATCCGCTTGAGAGTTGAACCAGTTGACAACGGCGTTGTCTTGAGTTCCTCGTCGTGTTCAAAACGTCGTCGTTGTTTAAAGTGCAAGAAGAGGAAGTAGAGTCACTAGGTGCATGGTCAGGAGGACTATACAGTGGACGGTCAAAAAGTTCTCAACGAAAATCTTGAATTTTCTCCTTGGATTTGGCAGCGGCATGAGGACGCGCGTTGTCGTCGACAATAATTGTGACGGTATTCGTGGACAGTGAGGGAATTCATCAGCCACTTGAGAAACGATTTCATCGGTTTGCTTGCCAAGCCCGCTCTTCGTCACGCACATTTATTCGTTCATTTTTGAAATCACGACACCGTTGCCTAATTTTTCCTTCACTCGTTATCGCAGGTACGTCTCTCGACGGATTTCAGCAGCTGAAGATCCGTTTGCACACGAAAATCTTATCGCAGCGCGCGCTTCACAACTGGCGGGATAAACGATTGTCGCAGGCATGGCTGTTTGCGTGCACGGACAGGCAAACGACTGCTGAATCTGTTGTTTCGATTACGGAATTTACAGGGCTGCAATAACTCGGGACCGTTTTCCCAGATTATTTTAATTTCAGTCTATTTCAGTCCTGTACATTTTTGAGTTATCTTCGCGTGTCGTCGTGCTCTTTTGCCAAACACGATCGTCAATATTGTTTTATTACAATACGCTCGTATCAGTATCTGCGCATATTATTATTATTATTATTATTATTATTATTACATTTCATAATCCATTGATGAACTTATGCGTGGGACTCCAGGCTTTCTTTATATCACGGCATGATTGCCATTAGACTGTTTAACGTCAATTGTCTTGTGTTGCGAAATGAATATCGTACGGTAATTAACAATACAATATGGAAATTCTCGTACATCTAATATGTGTGTGTGTGTGTGACGTGTTCGTTGAACGTTCTACACGAGCCGAAAAAATAATTATCTCGTACCGTGCATTGACAACACGCTGCTGTGCGGCGGACTGGAATTCACACGCGCCAGACGGTTTTTATAATTATTCTGTAAAGGAGAGAATTCGTTGTTGTAGTAAACGGGGCGAAAGAGTTGTTTTGTTTTTTGCCCAGGGGAACCGGATGACACGGACGTTTGGAAAAAAAAGAAGATAAATGTCAATTTTAAATGGTTCGGCCGACCAGAGTTATGAATAATAACGTTCTCGGGGCGTATCGTACTCGCGTCGAGTCGTGCGCGGTCCTCTCGACGAAGACGTCGAAAGTGATGTATTGTTTTTCGGCGCGAGCCCCGAAGACGTTTATCTGATCGGAAAACCGACAAGCCGTGTCCGAAAGGTGCCATCTCCACCGACGTCCCCCGGGAGAGACTGATCGTTCGGCGACCGTTATCGGACGTGCGCTCGCCGCGGTCCGGGAATGACTTCATTCCAGAAACCGCTCGTGCACCTATCGGCGGCGGCGGCGGCGGCGGCGGCTCTGCTTGACCTCCCGTAGCCCGCGCTCGCGCGGAAAACTCCGTTTTAGCGACGCCCCCCCGCAGCCTGGGCGTGTAGAAGAATTTTCGACGGGCGGTACACACGCGCGTCGGAGTGTAGAAAAACGTTTTTTCTTATCTTTCTATTTTTGTCGATTCACCCGGGGCCCGTGAACGGCGAGTTAAAAACGTTACGATTCCGTATATTATATTTCAATGAATCGTCGTTATATAATAATAATAATAATACGAGCGTGGATTGTTTTCGTGTAAAAATAACATCATTTTGTCGAACGCGGATTTATTGATTCCCAAATGAAAACAAACGCGTTTATTCACAACACTCTGAATAAAATGATTTATTTATTTTTTATTATTTTTTTTATTTTCACGCGTTTCGATGTAAATGCGTATTTTTAAACATTTTACTAATACGTACACATATTTCGTATCTTCACGCGCGGGTGCCCCCATACGATTTAAAGGCGTATTGACAGAGTGTGAACGTTATAATATTGTGTTCTGTTCTCCGTCGACTTGTATTAATAGACGACGTCGTATAACAAATAAGATTACTATTTATAATTGATCTTATTGGATTAACGCCGTCCTGATATAATATCACGTATGAAATATGCCCCCCCCCGCCGTTACCTTCGGTGGACGCGTTTGAAGTTTCAACCGTTACGAATCGATTCCGAGACTCCGTAAAATTATTTGAATTCGAAAAATGCACGTTGTATCCAATTGTTTTCTAAGAATTGAGCCATGTGCAAATGAATAAATAATATTATAAAAAAAAACAAAAAAAAGTGTATATAATAGACTTATATAGCCGAATAAATATAAATCTATGATCCATATAGGTCTTAAGAAACATAATCAATAAATCTATGGACGTGTGTGTGTGTGATAAGGACATACGAATTTTCGAAGAGCCGTTTTTTTTAAAGAAATACGATATACTCGCGTATACGGCTGGAGTGGTTGCGGGACAAATAGAGACGTAATAAAAAAAAAAAAACTTTTCCCGTCAAGTTGAAAATAAATGAGAAAAGAATGCTCGATAGACCGAGAACCGGATGATTTAGACACTGTGGAAAAGCATACGAGATTGATAGACGGAAATAGAATGAATTTTGTAATGGAGAGGCTTATTATACTGGCAGCGCGGCTGCTCAATGGACCGTTAAGCTTTTGATGATGATGATGATAATATGGTATAAAACGGTCCATACCATTGTTTTTGAATGCAAACATTTTTTTTTAACGAGAGTTTTTATTTGTACCGTTTTTGAACGAACTGCGCGTTTTTTTGAAAATAAAATTTTAAATGTCTGGTACACACGCGTATACGTATTAAAGAAAAAAAAAATTATTCGCAGTTTCGATAGAACAAAACTTTTCCAAATCACGTGATTATACGAGTATATGCCTATTTATATTTATTTACCATAAAAATCATTGGAAAAGAAAAAAAAGGGTATCGGAGTCTATTATGGACGACTCTTAAGTGAATTATTTAGATAACGATTTTAGAGTTTTGCTTTAAATTAGAATAAGCAATGCGATAAATCGTTAAGTTCCGTAAAACGATTCTGAACGGAGCTTCGGTGTAATGTACACTTTGAAATGGTATAAAAAGAAATTGTGAAAATTTTTTCAGCGTATACTTTGAAGTAACAAACGTCTGACACTGTTTTAAATTTTCGTGCCTTAAAAACAAATATCACCACCTCTTCAATACCTCAAAATCTGCAATTGCTATAAATAGCCCGAAATTAAAAGAATTTTTTTGAAAAATTCGTATTTACAATTTACTGTATACAATTGTTACAGTCCAAAGTCATATATATTTAATGAAAAATCACAGGTTTCTATAACAGCATTAGTAGAACTTATACAATTTTCATTCCGTTCAGAATTTAAAATTACAGATATTGACTTTTTTAGGCGGAGAAAAAATCCGCTTCTCAAAAAAAAAATGTAATGTTATATTTTTTTTAAATAATTTATATACTCAGGTAAAAACGTATTATTCGGAGGAGAAAAAAGAAACTAAAAAACTTTTGTACGCGACTTTTAATACCTTTTCCGTATATATTTTTATAATTTCTTTTCTTTTTTTTTTTTTATTGACGCGGTCTTAAAATATAATAATATTACCTCATCCAATCACTGTTACGGCAGTATATAACCTCACTGATTGTAGTAAAGGCTATATAAGCATCGGATGAGCGTCCTATTAAAAAAATATATATCAAATATATAAAACTATCGTAAAAGTTACACACACACACACATACACATTGCAGCGTATATATATATATATGTATCGGACAATATAAAATTTATACGATTCGTAATAGTTACACGTATATAATAATAATATAATATACTCTCTCACGGCGGTGACTGCGATATATTTTATTATACGGATTTTATTATGTCATTTTATGTGTATATATATATATTTTTTTTTTTCATTTTATCATTGTGAAATTAAACGCGCGTATTATACGCACGTACATTATTATATTTATTATATGCGTATTATTATTATTATTATTATACGCTTGGAACCTCGCGGTGTATTTTGTAGACTAAAACATTAAAAAAAAAAATATATATATATATAAACTCGAGTGTTATTTATTCGTCATTCGCGTCTCGAACATTCTCCGAGACGATAATATTACGACGGAGAAATATGTGAGACTGAACACTGAGACGCAGAACACCACCCTGCAAAGGTACTGCAGCAGCAGTATAAATAAGGAGAATATTGTTGTCGAATTAATTTTTTTCTTTTTAACGACTCCCACTGAACGCTATTCAAATCTTGTCTTCGGGGGTCTTCTTGCATTCGGTACGTTTTAAGTGATTTATATATATTACACGAAATCTCATAAAAACAAAATATATAAATAGCGTTTAATTATAAAATTGTTTCTATATATTTATATATTGTATTATACGACGAGTACATTTCTTAATACGGTTCGCGAGATATAATATTGTCACGAACGAACGCACGAACAAAAATCACGACATTTGTTTATTCACTCGACTCGACTTTTCGCTGTACAACTGTAGAGAGATGTACAAAACGAGAATTGTCCTGTCAAATTATCAGGACAATTACAGGCAAATAAATACGCTCGTTATAATAACGATCGCATATACTCGGTATATTATATCGTAAATTTTTGTCTCCAAACACCTTACAATTTACATAGTTTAAGGTAACCGTTCTCGAGGTCGACACGTACTCCCCCGCCTTCCACTACTACTATTCCTACTGATTTTCTTCTTGCAAAGTCTTATGCGATTTTTTTCTGTCACCAACACCGTCTTCGTATACACACGGCCATGCCGTTTATTTTCAAACGTACGAGATGATCTCGTTCGGTCTCCGGCGCACAAAGTCAGTGTCTCTATTCTTTCGTAAACACGTTCTGGGGTAGCATTCCGCCACATCGAATTTCTTTTAAATTCTTCGTGCACATTATTTTTACGAATCTCCTGTTTGCTACGGTAATGATTTTCTTTCGAAATATTATCCTCCGTCGCCCATGCGTTTTGTGCGATTAAATAATAATAATAATCGACATTTTAATAACCAGAACAAATATTGCGTGTTACACCGTAAATGTACACCTCATTATTAATAATGTATTATAAATAATGTGTGGTCGTAGGGGACGCGTAGAGTTTCGTACTGTATTCGGAGCAGACCGCTGTAGAATAAATTATGTACAAACATCGATTTTCTCGACTACTTCTTAACTATTAAGACGACGGGTCATTTATAAAAATATATAATCGAGAAAAAACGACTCTCGCCCGTCGTATAATATAATATATATATACGTCGATTATTATTTTAATTTTTTTTTTTGTTTTCGTTTTCTGACCGTCACACTGTCCGTCTTCGTAATCATAAAACATTACGTGCGTCGACGGTTCCGTTATTTGTACGAAAATAATTATATATGTCCGCGTGTTAATTGAATATTATTTTAAAACGTATTATAATACACGTGAATAAAATACATTTAGTTCATTCACGGGCGCCGTTGATGACGATCGTCGACGTAATTCAATCAATCAAACGAACGATGCGTGGGCGGGAGTGTGATATTATTGTGTGTACTGTTTGTTAACGAATGTTTTTCGTTACGAGAAATACATCATCGATTGGCGTTTCGTCACACGAGTGTTGCGGATACCGTACAATTTCGTATTTTAAAGAACACAACGTGAAATTTCCAATTTTCGTCTTATAATAAAGTAATGTATATTTATTTTTTTTTTTTTTTTTATACGTTGTTTGTTTGTCACGCGTGTTTATTACAGTAATCGTATTCAGATTTCTATGTTTTTCGTAAGTTTTTTTTTCCAATAATCAAAATTAAGTAAAAAAAAAAAATCTTCAAAAAATAATAATTATTAAAACAGGATACGAGAGGTAGAATAAAAAAAAAAAAAAAAAATCGATCCGTTTCGGGTAAATGCGTACTTCTGCTACTGTATACGTTATTGGAATCCGATGTGAATAACGAGATCGAAGTTATAATTATTATTTTGTATCGCAAATAATGCGAACAAACACGTTTATATTATTCATATATGGGTTATAGTTCACACCGTATGCCGCGTTACATATATAATAAAACAAAGTTAAAAAAAAAAAAAAAAAAAATGAAATTTGGATGTTCGAAAAACGAATTTGCTTGAGAGAAGCATTTCTCAACCGATATCACTTAAGCGACCATAACATCTGGGCGGCTCGTCACCCACTTTTTCTCCGCATACTTATCGCGCTGACGTGCACAGATCGTGTGTATTAACTTGTAATAATAATAATAATAAAAAAACCGTAAAACGTTAAAAAAAAAAATATATATATATTTTCGTAAGCCTAACGCCCGAGTACATATCATGTAGTTTTACGGACGTTCGCGCGTTAAATACGTACGGTCTGCTCTGTAATATCGCGTATATTAATTATGTGTCCTTTGTAGATGAGCCACACCATGTTGTAGATGTTAATTCTTTTTATTATTATTTTTTTTCCACATCGTCGTCGCGCGTGTATCGTCGTCGGCTTTACATTACTATAACACACAAGATGTCGGTATACACACGTATAGGTACAGCAAAACTATATGTATACCGTTGCAGCGTCTCTGTGCGCGCGTAAAAAATCGTTCGGCGCCAGTACGGGCGAAGAATCCTGTCTGGTGGTCGCGCCGTAGTCGCCGTCGTCGTCGTCGTCGGATTCCTTCGCGGATGGCCCGGAGCGCGGATCACGACCGCGCGTCGTACATTATATATTATTATTATCGTTATTATTATTATTATTATTATTATTATTTATATACACCTATTCGGTCGTCTCGGCGCATTCCGCCTATCGGTCATTATCGTCGTTCGACTACATCGCACACACGCACATAAATCCTGCGCGTTTTGCCCGGCATGTGCGCGCGCGCGCTACACACAGTGCTTGTCATGAATGAACCACCCGCGCGAATCGGCCGTGTGTACGCGTATGTGCACAAGCGTGTAAAAAAAAAAAATCAAAAAAAAAAAAATATTAATAATTAATAAGAAAACGATTTATTTTTGTAATCGAAATACGAACGAATCTCGAAAATAATTTCACTAACGGTCACCGCGGGCAGTGCGATTTTCCGATACCGTAATCCGATCGATTTATCAACAAGCTAGTTAAGAAAACAGAAAACAAATGATTACCATCTCGCGACACGGAGTTTAAAAGAAAACGAATTACTAAATGAACGAGAACGCCGAGCGAATCGCAATCGACGCGGGGACTGAAAGATTTGTTATAGGATTTCGGTGTTATACGATTTACGAATATGTTATTTTATTTACGCGCGATTAGACGAATTTGTGTATTCAGTTCGCCGTTTGAACTAAACACATCAATCGGCCATTGTCGGTGAAAACTCGTATGATTATGAGCATGGGCACCGCGAGGGGGGTGCAAGGGGGTGCACTTGCACCCCCCTGGCTTTTCAAAAAAAAAAAAATTAAAAAAAATTGAATGGTATTGAAAATATTTTATTTTGCATAATTATCTATATTATCTCTATTATCTATTATAATACTTATTTTACCTAATTGTCTATATTATCTATATTATGTATTATAATACTTATTTTTTAAATAATAAATGTAAACGTCTAGGTTTTTTCATATAATTTGAAAAAATATTTCTACGTATTTAACTTAAATAATTTAAGCATTAATTATAAATCAGCGTATACTATGCACGATGCACCCCCCTGACAAAATTCCTGGCGGCGCCTATGATTACGAGTTCATCGCGATACAATAATTATTATTGTTCATACGATACCCCAGCCGTGCGTTTCGTTGTCCCGTGAAAAATACAACTTATTGTATTGATTCGAATTTTCTTCAATTCGTTATTCAATACTCGGTGTAAGGATGTTTAAGACTCGGGAGAGAAAAAAACTTTGAAACTTCACCGACTTTTGAAAACTCATTTCATCGTTAACCGACATTGTCGGCCGCCGCCGACCCGTCACGTCGAATCGCCCGCCAGCCCGCGGGCGTCGTTCGATTCCTACTTCGTTTTCGTTTAGCGTTCTTTCTGATTCTTTTTTTCTTTTTGTTCCGCTCCAAAGGTCGGTGACGTCGTAGGCAAACAGCCCATAGCGTTCCTCAACAATCGCGTCTATCAGATGCAAAAAGAATTTTTCAAATCCGACTGATAGTTCCGGAAATAGCGCGTTCGAACAAACGAACTCTTCATCATTAATTATATCGAATATAGATAATAATAATAATAATAATAATAAAACGCGTTTATATATACGAAAAAAAAAAATTCTACTCGGTTTCTGCAAATCCGGGCTCAGTGATCGGTCTATCGGTCCATATCCGTGCCGCGTGTGAACGCTGCGAGATCCAACGCGCGGGAGCTCGAAAATCATTTACGAAAATTCCGTTAGATCCGTTGTTCCGTGCTCGCAGATCCCCGCATCTTCCGGTCGATTATTTCATAATATACGCGTGTTCGTTTGAAATTATTATACGATGTGTGTGTGTGTATGAGAATAAATACGAATATATACACTAGGAAAGAGACTTTTCTCTGTTAGATTTATTATATCGTTCGCATTGTTTAAGCATAAAATACGTTCTTTGTTGTCTGTGCTCGTGTGTTCGGAACACATTGAAACCATTCCGGCGCGGCGGTGAGGTATAGTAGCGCACATCGCGTCTTCTCCGGCCCCGGCGAAACGTTGCGTGAGGTCGACTGCTGCTGCTGCGACGTGTTATTGACAAAAGTTGTTCTGGTCCATAAATAACGAAAAACAATATATCTATATTGTATATATATATATATATGGGACTTTGTATGGGTGGAGTTTGAGGACAGGACTGCGTAAGACGATTGGTGGTGGGGGGGAGGAAAGAGAAAAAGAAAATATTTTTAAAAATTTAGTCGTCGCTATGTGTTTTTATTTTTATTTTTTTTAAATTATATTTTAACTCGTTTCGGGAAAATAACACTGCGATGCGATAACCGGGGATGAGGGATGGTGGAGAAAAATCCTTTGGCGCGATAACCGCTACAATAAAACGTTATACGTAATTCGTAAATAATAAAACGTAAACGTTTATAATTTATAATACAAAATCGTTGGGACTTCAGAAAACGAAGGCGTATTCGAGTTCAATTTATGCTGTAGGGTGAGGGGGGAAATAAACGGTGTTTTCTTTTCCCCTCCGAATAAATGGCTTTTTATCGAAAACCATATATATATATATTTAAAATTGTGTTTCTTTCGGTTTTTTTCTTTATATATCAATAATATTATTTCATACGTTTTCTAATATTACGTATAATAAAATTTCGCTGTTCCAGAATTCTATCGTCCTGACACGAATGCCGCCGATACCGTAAAGTCATCGCGCGGTTTATCACCGATAATTCTAATACGTTGACGCACGAACCCGTAGAGTCGATCCATTTGATTCAGCATTAAAATGTGTCTACGATTCCAAGTATAACAGTAAAAACATTATTTTTTTATTATTGACTACAAGGGCGTATACAAGGGAGGGGGGGGGGGCGACAGGGGCGACCGCCCCCCTAGATACTTGTGTATGTAATCTACTGACAACTAAAATTAATCGAACTAAAACTAAAATGTAATAAAACATTTTTTTATTCAAAACTTATTATTTCCGTATAATTTTTCGATTATTATAAGTTGGCAACTTGGCCGTTTTTCTACTTTTCATTCCCTAGGGGATGTAGTAAATACGCCCCTGATTGACTATTGAATTTTTCTTTACGTTTTACAACAATTATATTTCGAAAAATCGAAACAAATTCCTGTACTGCAGTATACGTTGTCGTTGTGACATTTTCAATGATTTTTACGATTCGCAAGTCTCCTCTATGCGGTCGTGGAAATTTCGCAAGGTTTTTTTTTGTACAATAACTACGGGCGCGTTCGAATAGGTCCGTAAGACTTTCCACCCAGTTGGCTTTTATATGCGCGCGTAACATAAACACACGCGTTTTCGAGGACTCCGGCGCATGTGGAGGACGCGTGTATAATATTGACGTGTACTTTGACGATATACGCATTGAATTCTCACGGGTCATTAAGCTAAAAGTCTGTCGAATTTTTATTATTTTGTGTTTTTGTTCGAACAATAAACGTTATATAATACAGTACTCGTATTTCACAATAATTACGTGTTTCCTTAAATGTATATATATATATGTACTTAAAAATTCGTATCGAACGTGGAAATTCAAACGCACGTTGTTACACATCTCAGTACTGTACCAGTTATGCGTTTAAAATTTCGTCGTCCGAAGACGTACACATTTATTAGTTGCTTTCCTCTGACCACCCAACTGAATGCAAAAAAAAAAAAAAAAAAATCATATATAAATTATACTACATCTATTTACTACGGAAATTAGCGGCAAAAATAATTTTTTTACTTTTATTAATAATAAGCAAAGAAATAGTAAATAACAATTATAGTGTTGACCAATTGAAGGGTTTTGGTCAACTATCGGAGAATTCCATATTTATTAATTTTTTTTGTTTTCGTTACAAAATAGTTTGAACACAACGATGTGTTGAAAAATTATGTAGATTATATTTTTTTCATAATTCGTTGATAAGACATTAAGAGTTGTCTCTGATTCTAATATTTATTGAACAACACCCGAAGTTACATGGTTGTCAAACAAAAAATTGTATATAATTTTTTTTCGTATACGCGCAATTAATAAATTAAACAGCAGTCGTTTACCATTTACCATTTTACATCATCGATGATTATCAGATATGAATAATAATTTAAACAAATTTTCTTCAAAAAAAAAAAAATCCGTTTGATAATTGTGTAAAAACGATTGTATTTTGTACGCCAAACGACGTAGGACGCCACGTAAACAAAGCGCTTTTATTCTCGCGATAAAATAACGAAAAAAATAAAAAATAAACGACGACGATTACGACATCTTTAAAGCCATCTTTGTGGCGTGTTAAAGTCTACAAAGCAAATGATATATTACAACGACGGCAAATGGCTTCGGGTGTAACAATTACCAACTGCAGAAATTATTATATTTCGTTTTTATTACAATATTCTTAAAAGTTTGAAATAAAAACAAGTGTATAAACGTAGAAATTCCGTGACGTTCAAAGTTATTTTTCGTTATTTGCCGCATGTTCTCGCGCGCATTAAAACGACTCATTCGAGTAATAAAAACAATTATTATTATTATTATTATTTTATGATACCGTAATGGTTTGGCAGTGAAATGGCGGGACAATCGCTTTGTTTAAAACGATCATCACGCGTCTAACAGTCCAACATTCTATTTTACTACACACGCAAATAACCGGTGAAAACATTGTGATCAGCACGCGTTAGTTTTTATTGAGAAATTCAGGCACATAACGCTATCGTGTTTTCTTTCTGTCCTCTCCGCAATCTCACCAATCCGTGCAACCACGCATATAATATTACCGTCGTTTGCTAGTCAATTTTTCTCGCACAATTTGTCGTTTTTTTTTTTTTGCCATACCGGATCGCACGACAAATCTCGTTATGCGAGAGGCTGGTCCGATTTCTCATACACTCGGTACACGCGTATTATATACAGTATAAAATAAAAATATCGAAATCGTAATTTCAAAACAGATTTCCGGTGATCATTTGACGTACGTCAAAAAAATAATGTGAAGTTGTCGGTCGGTCCTCGCGGCGCATCGTAAATCGGCATTCTATTTTTTATATATATATATATTTATATTATATAGTGTAATTAATAGTACGTGTACGTGCCTGTAGAAAAAAGAAAATATATTTATGGAAAAAAACAAGGGCGTGTAAATTACGGTCCGCAGTTCTGTACGTATATAGTGTGTCTCATCTGCAGTGTGTGCGCACAAACACTCTCCGTTCGCGTATACGTCGTCTTTATTTCTTTTTTTCTTTTTTTTACTTTAGATATTATTTATCGTATTTTTTTCTCCCCCCCCCCCCCCACTCGTTTTGGCTATCATCTGTCTCGTCCTGCACCGTTTATCCGCAATTTATATAGATTCGCGTACACGTACAGCTCCAACGATGGCTGCAGCTTTCGATAAAATGTAATTACACTTGTACTATTATTATTATTATTATTATTATTATTATTATTATTATTATTATTATTATTATTATTATTATTATTATTATTGTATACACTATAATATTATAATTTAGTATTGATTTTCGTCACAATAATAGAAATACAAGGCGAAACACCGACTACGACGTTCGCAGATGATGTGCAGGTATCGCCGCGATAGATGATGACAGTATTAACCAGCAGGTGTTTGCAAACACAATGTGAACCGTTTAGAACGATGGAAGAAAAACGTAATTTTTTTTTTGTTTTTGGAGAGAAAAATGGACTGATAATAAGCGTAGATGTAAAACGGAATTTAAACATTTTCACTGTAGTCGACGTGTTGAAACGACTGATGGGTGTTATTTCAGTTCGGTGCGTATTGCGTTTTTGTTCATAACGGATATTACTGAATTAATGTTCACGTCTTTCTCCCGTGCCCCCTGTGTTCCATCAGTTGGTTTTTTTTTTATCAATTACGGCCTCAGGACGAGATGTTATAAGTCGGGGGGCGGTAAAGTTGAAATATTTACGTTTAATTATACAATATATACGGGATGTGTATTATAGCAAAGTGTTTTTTTTTCCCCTGTATAGTCGTTAGTTTTTTCCTCTCGTCGAAACGATTGATGCGATTTGTGATCGAATCGCGGTGGTACGCCTTACGCAAGAAAATGAACGGCCCAATACCCTCGACTGTGTACGGGGGGGAATCTATGAAAATATATGTCAGCGCGACCGTGGAATATACGTAATATAATAACTCTAAAATAATATTACTGCATCTCCGTCGACGACCGATCGATTTAACTCTACGGGGCCCCCGGGGACCAAGTGTTCTCGAGTACACGAGCCGCACACATAGCGATTCGAACGAGTATATATCAATACGTATTATTAAATACGTAATAAAACACTAATTGGATAATTGGCCCGAGCACCGCATTGCATCCGGTCCGGAATATATCGTTTGTGTCTTAAATGGCGGTGCAGCTCGTCTACGCGCGCACTGATTGATTTAATTAACCAGTTTTGTAGATTTTTTTTTTATTTCTTCTTTACGTTTCGTCGACTTGTGCTACAGTACGAGCCGAATTATTCGCCCGTGACACAGCCGTCAAACCGTTCTCAACTCATTTTATTCAACACAAATACGACGAGTGTATAATTCGGATGTTGCGCGATCGACTGGTGTTCGGCGTTGTCCGGATTACGACGTCGTTTATTATACAAAATATGATCCGAATCACGTTGTTATTATATGGCGTTCGCGTCTGAAATATGTCTACGATAAATGGCGATGATCTGTTTTTTTTTTTTTTTTTTTTTTTACGCGACCAAATTGTGTTCTATACGACAATATTCTCATAGCACAAAGATCGGTGGGTAACCGAAATTTACCGAGATATCAATAATTTATCCCGTAATCGACGGAAGAATCTTAAAATTTATGTTTTGATTTTTATATATATATATATGACTTTCGATAAAAAGTTCGAAAATATAAAATACTGCGTACTCATCAGTCTTTTCACTATCCGACCAATTCTTATAAAAATAACTAAAATTGCCATACCATTAGATTGTTCGAAACAAAATTTTTTTGCTGAGGTAACGATGTGGAAACGGCGAATTTCAGGCGAACATTGTCGAAAAGCTCTCGTCGAGACGTTGCAAACGGTGGAAAAAAAACGCGTGGTTCGGGAATGCGTATACAAAAACGTGTCCCCCGCAACGTTTTTCAATAGCTATGAACGCCTGAACGAAGTTTCTCGTGTTCGAGAAGAAACCAGCGTCTATGGATATTCATAAAGATCTATCGTTTGACAAAGTTTTAGAAGAATTTTTCAAAACCCCCCTCCCCCCCCCCCCCGAGAAAAAGGTATAAATGAAAAAAATTTTTGTTTTTTTTATACGATTTCGAAATTCTTTCAAAGCCATGCAAATAATTGACATCGACGTACGCGTTAAATGTTGTTAAATTTCGTGTAAAATGACATTGAATATTTCTCACAGCGTTTTTCGAAAAAAAAAAAAAAAAAAAGTTCGCTAAACTAATATTATTATAATATCTGTCTTATGGTTTTCGGTGAGGCCACTCCGGTGGCCGCTGCAGTGCAACAGTCATGGCCGAATTTAGGGGGGGGCCAGGGGGCCCCGGGCCCCGGGCCTGCACAAAATTAAGGCCACCACTTAATGGGATTTTTTCGCATCCAAGTATAAAACACAATATAATATTTGCAAAATAAATTTAAAATTTCTAGTAAAATATTATTTTGCGGTAAATGTTAATATATTATTAAATTAAATTTACTTATAATTATATATTAAATATAATATGTTATCGAAATACAATATAAACTTTTAAGGTGGGCCCAGGGCCCCCACATTCCTAAATCCGACCCTGACAACAGTGACCCATAATAACATGTGCGTTAACCGCGTGTTGTGTAACCGTTTCATCATAAATAATAACGACATGTGTTTTTCGCCGTACGAACCGATTTTCGCCGTACCGGCAAACGACAACGATATATATTATTATTATTATTATTATTATTGTTATTATTATTATTATTATTATTATTATTATTATTATTATTATTATTATTATTATTATTATTATTATTGTTATTATTATTATTATTATTGTTAGCGCGCGGTCGATAAATTATCGCGACGCGTCGTCAGCCGAACGCAATTATTTTCGAATTTACCGGCTGTCCGCAGTGTCTCCGTTATCACAGACGGGCTACCGTCGTGCGCTCTACACGAGACCCGCGCGGTTTACACACAGTTTACGACTTCATCGTTTCGACGAGACGTTCCGTTCTTTCGCATATTCGTTTAATTGACGTTTTTCTTCTTGCGTTCGCCGAAAACACGTACTTGCAGCACCCATTGTTTCGCTATGCGCGCGATATTATTATAACAAACCGACCGGAGTTCGATCTCGGACAGGACAGGACGAATTTCTTCTCCATTTTTGTTTTTTTTTTTCTTGTTTTTTCGCTCGCCGAGAGTATCTCTCCGAGGACGCGGCGGTTTGTTAATTGCTACACGCACCGGGAGGGGGAGGGAGACGCATAAAAAAAAAAACGACGACGACGACGAAAAGACAATCGTACAGGACGATCCGGACGACGCGCGCCGCCACTCTCTATCTCTCTCTCTCTCTCTCTCTCTCTCTCTCTCTGGGGGTCTGATTGAGTCGCAAGATTCGGCGACGGAGCGAGAAAAACAAAAAAACCGGTCCCCCAGCACGACGGAACAAAGAAATACAATGTTCGCGGATATCGCGTCGTTCTACGGTGTACAACAACAACAACAACACTCGTCCCGTGCTGTAAATTGCGAAAAATACGAACACGCGCTTATATCATTCGTACGTATTACGGCGAAGTACGCGGTATCCGTGTAACGGTTTGCGCAACGTGCGAGAACGCTGTGCGGTATTTATTTTTATTTTATTTTTTTTTTTTTCGTTACCACGACTGTTGTCGTCCCTATGGATCCGATCCATAGATCGATGACCGTAGAATACATTTTTTTTTGGTTTTTAAGAGAAATGTAAACGTTCGTCGTTTTAAATCGGCTCACGCTCGTACTGTACTCGAGAGACAAAAAAAAAAAACGTTTAAGCCAATTGTGTGGAATATAAGAGAATACGAGTTATTCGTCTATTTTTTTTCTACCGGTTTCGACGAGATATCGTCAACGGGTATTTTAGCGAATGGCAAAAGTACAACAACATGAAAGAGAAATATAAAAACGGACGGAATACGCATAGGGTTAATAAGAACAAATACAGCGAAGTAATCGCGTGTTTAGTGAATGAATATTTGTTAAAAGAAATATATGACACGTTGTCTAATTTATATTGATACGTGATATTATTTTTTAAATCCCTTTATATATTTAAAGTATTATTAAATGTATTATGCGTTGAACTTATATATATATATCTATATCATATATAAATATTAAGTTTAATAACGTCTCTATTAAAAGTGACAATTACTGGTGGTTTTCTAAAACGCGTTTTCAAAATAATCATCCGAATTTGGATTGGAATTTTTTCTATTCACAATTTCGGAATTGTGTTGTGCATATATCTCGCGTTGAAATTTCCATTAGTTTTTCTTAACATAAAGTGTCTTACAACTAATTTTTGTTTTTATATTGGTTTCTTTCCCACATATACTTTTTGCTCTTTATTTTCTTTGCCAATTTAATTTTTTTTTTTTAAATATATGTACGTTCGTCAAAATACAAAAAAAAATCTTTTGATCTTTTGAACACTATATATATACGAGTATAGTGGCTTACAAAAACATAGAATTACTTTTAATTTGTATACTCTTTTAAAGGATATAACAAGCTTAGATATTGTTGATCGTCTGTAATTTTATGAGAATTCAAACCGATTCAGATAATCGATCGATTTTTTTTTTTAATGAAAAATTGTCGATAAAACAACGCTTAAAAATATTTGTTCGATACCGATCGAAATATATTACGCGGTGTTAGTGTCATTATTATTATTATTATTATTATTGGACATGTGAGCGTATATTGAACACGAATATCGCTAGTGGGTAATAATAATAATAATAATGTAAAAAATAATAATAATAAATCCTACTGCTATATACGTACAAAAACGTTAGTGTCGTGTACACATAATAATAATAATAATATGTACGCGTGTGTTTTAAAACGAGGTTGCTTTTTAACGAGCAATTCATTACTTATATAGCTACGACGACGACGACGACGACAAAGCGTAGTAGTATGACGACGACAACGACGACGAGTGAGAACAAAATATGAAATACCTGCCGGACTCTGAAGATAGACATTTATATGTGTGGTTTTATACGTATTTTACTTTTATACAAAATAGCTCGGACGGATTTATTGGGTTTTAAAACACGGTCCTGGACCACGTCGGGCACCTTAAATATTTAAAATAGACGCGCGTTTTACCCGTAAATTCTTTTTATTATTATCATCATCGTCATCTTCTCCTCAACCACGCAGTAGTACATACACGGTATTAGTACAACGAGTATAATATCATCAGATATCATCTATTTCCTTAAGCGGTAGATGATTTTTTTTTTTTTTTTTACGATTTGGGTTCCATTTGCTTCTGCTGCTACGCGAGCTATTACCGTTTTGTCACGAATAATTTTTTGACATTGTTACTGACTCACAAGTTATATTTATTATCGAGTGTGTGTGTGTGCGTGTGCATTTTATTCGTTACATTTGCCTATTATACGGTTTCGAAAAGTTCAACAGGATCCCCGTGTTTTTGTATAAACGTTTTCCGTTTCGACCTTATCGATTTGCCGTTGTATAATTTTATAATACGTTAATAATCGCGAATTAATGTATAAATAAACGTTTTCCTTTTATTTTTTTCAAATGATTTATGATTTTCAAAAAAATAAGTACACGTTAATTTCTAAAATAACTCACAATTTATATTGTACAATGGAAAGTCGCGTGACCAGATATACGTGCGAAAAGAACTTCATCATTCTCGTAAAAGACGTATTATTGTTCACGTAAGCTGAAAAAAAATACATAAATTTTCAGTGAATTTCATTCAAAGATCACCGCATTGGGCTTTCAAGGCGAAATCGAAATAATTTCCCTTATAATATAAAATGTATTATTGATTTCGCTCGGTTATATTTTATTGTTGCGCAGTAAATACAAAAACAGACACCATTATTATTTTTATGTTCTCTAGACTCCGTGAAATAATGTGCGCTCGTTTGTTTTTTCTTCATCTCTGTAACACACGTTAATAACGAATAATATTCGAGCGGATTTTTTTTCTTTATGTTTTTTTTTTATAAACTATATATACGAGTAGGCGCATAATATATAAACGCGCTCTTTACATTAAACGAAAAAAAAAATAATAATAATTTTTTATTTTTAAGGCACGTATAAATTCACCCTCGACAAAATGAATATTTTTAGGCATACACCGTGCGAACATACGAGTAAACGTACATAAAAGTATACGTAATACGTTCTGTCTTTTTCTCTTCGGTTTACGATCAGTTTACTTTACACATTAAAAATTATTTATTTTAACGCCATTTATTTATTGCGTTTAATCGCGTTATTATTTCTCGCTATAATATATTATATACGAAACAGATTTGCCACGGACAAATTCGAAGAACGACAATGTTGTTCACACGACGCGATAATAATAATATTGTCATTACATCCTTAATCCGGATTCCATTTTCTGTTTACCGACTTCTGCATGAACGCGCCAATAAATTGCGGGTGCATATTGTTTTTTTTTCTTTCTAAACGTATAATTCATAATAACAAATTTAATCCGTTGTCGACCGAAACGTAAAATAGTTTCGTATAACGTTGAAATTAATGGGAATAAAGAAAAAGCGAATCCTATTCGCTTTCTGGAAACGACATTGGCGGTATAAACTATGCCGCTACGAGTCAGTAGTCGGTTCGGATCGCTTCTCAAAACGGAACAGGGTATAGTCGTCGTCGTATATTTATTATGGGGAAAAAAATACCGAAAAACGCTCGGAGGTTAATTTTTTTCTTACTTTCCGTATACGTGTACCGTACGACTCGCCCGAAACGAATTTATAACACGCATTTAGCAAACGGCAGAGAGAAAGAGAGAGATAATCGTTAACGCAACGACATCGACCGATATTACCATAATAATTATAATACACGCGTCGTATAAGTATCGTTTTTTATTTATTTTTTTTTTTATATATATACGCTTCTCTGGTCGTCGTGCCAAGCCATTCGTATTATAGGAAGTACTCAATTCGATTCGTTTATAAATCATTAACGTTTGTCGGTACGTCTGTGTGCGTGTGTGTTTCGTGCGTCGTATACAAATATACCGTATAATAAGACACAGCTATATAATAAATAAATAAATATATATATATATATAAATAAAAGACATCGTTGTAATATGTGTGTGTGGTTTTCATCGACCGAAACGATATTGTGCGTATAATGTGTAATGTGTCGCGCGAACAGGTGGTGCCCAAGAGCACGTAGAAGAACACAGAATACGAGAGCGCAGTTGTTCTTATACCAGGCACGCACGCGCAAAACATGTGTGTAAAAAAAAAAAACAACCGTTTGGCGGCGATTCTTATTTTTCTATAATTATTACAATATTTTTTTACTCTTTATATTTTATATACTGCGTTATACGAAAAATACGTATACACCGTAATAAAGTACAAATATGTCTTTATTATCGTCGCGTCCCATCGGCGGCGGCGAAATCTCCTGCGCAGGATCGCATAAATCATTTTGACCACGTTGAATATACGCACACTGCAGCGTTCTGTAATATTGTGTAATAACGTGTATTGTATCGTTTACATCAGACACAATACGAGAAAATATATATCGTTTTTCGGGTTTTTATATATAAAAAAAGACTTTTTTATATATATACAAGTAAATAATTATTAATAATACGTCAACACGGATCTTTGTTGTCTTTATAACAACGCTATTGCGTCGTCGTAATCGGCCGCTGAAAATTTGGCGAATTTCCTACTATAAATCGTTATTGTAGTCGATCGTTTGACCAGTGAAATATATGATGCGGTCGAAATTAGAAAATTTGTATTTTTTTCTACGTTGGCGGCGTCTCATACTATACGATATGCGACGTTAAGCGGCGGTAGAATAAATTGGATTTGAGATGACGTCGCACTTGTGGTTATTTTCTAAAAAAGCTCAAAGGAATTAATTTTCAAAATGACGTTGAAGTGAAAGCAAAAGTAATAAAATGATTTCAATTTGGTGTAAATGTGTAGAAACAAATGACGATCGTGGTGAAAATGAAAAATAATAATAATATATTGTTTTAATTTACGTACTCCTTCCTCGGTTATTTAAATATTTTATACAATTATACGAATTTATTTGTCATGCAATTTATGTGATACGACTTACAATAGTTATATTATACGTTATTTATAATTTTTAAAAACCGTTTTGCTAAATAACTACACCGTTCATTTTTGCGATTTTAGGCTTTTCTTTACCATCCAAATATGGTTTTTTTTTAAATAGAAATCGTCAGTTGCGACCATTATTTTTAATTTATTTAAAAATAATAATGTATATAAGTGATTGATCGTCTTAGAAAAGCAAGCGTGATTATTACTAATATAAGATATTATTATTATTATAATAATTATATATTTTGTTTTTTAACTATAATTCAATAGAATTTTTTCATACCCATTTCGATATAATGAAACAAACGGATTATGACGTCGTGTCATAATATTATTCGTCGGTCGCTGTATATCGCGTTAAAGCGAAAAGACATCAATTGTGAATATTATTTCTTGCGCGAAATTAACCGGGCGTTTCACAATCAAAGCGCAGACTCTGAGAGTGAAATATTATATATATACGAGCGATTTTAATCTTTGTGGTTGAATTTCTTTTTTTTTTTTTTGTTGGCCTTGGAAAGATGGACGGACGAATATATTTTTTCACATTTCTCGTGAACGCCCGAACGAGAAGACGACGAGAATAAAAAATGATCGAGCATCAATCATATGTGTAGATGACAAGCGGATCGGGGATTTGGCATGGACAGTTTCTGAGTTTCTAGCCGAAAAATCGCGTTTAACCGAACCGAAGAGAACAAAAAATAAAAATACATATATCAAACGAACTGTGATGTTTTACAGAAGAAAAAAAAATTTCTCCTAAGAGCGTGGTCAAACGAAACTACAGAAAAAAAAAGGAAAGCAAAACGTTAGAACGGAATTGAACAAATTTGTTGAAAACTGTTTAATTAATTTGTTCGATAACATATATTTATACGTAAAATTCCCAAGGCGAATTCGAGTGGCACTCAATGAATCTGTTGATATTCTTGAAATCTTTAAAATTTTTCACCAAACCGGGACGCTCCTTATGTGTTATACGTAAAAAATTATAATATTTTTTTTTTATTCGGAGTTGAAATCGTGTAGGTAAAAGCCTCGTCGTAAGTTTCTATAATCGCTTAATTTTCGAATCGGAAATAAAAAAAAAAAAAGTAAAACTTCCCGCAGCGCACTCGGCTCGAATTTCGAAATTCTCACACACACAAAAAAAAAAAAAAATAAATAAATAAAAAGCAGTTGTTCAATAACGCGATTGACACATTTCGATCAGTATAGGTTTAGGAAGTTTTATGCTCTTAAAAAAAAAAAAAATGTATAAATATGTGTGAAAAAATTAAAAAATAACCGTTAAAAAAAAAAAGAAATACGGAGCCACAAAATCGATTTTAAAAAAACACAAATTTAATTTTAAAAATATTATATATATATATATAGAAAAAAAATAGGTAGGTTTCTACGAATGAAATATATAAACGTTTAATATATGAATATTTTAACCGAGATCGATGATCGGGCATATTTCGGGAGTGGGGGATCGGCGGTTTTTTTTTCATTCGCGCGCCTACAATAACAACAATATAAAATATGTCCTAAATAAATGTAATATAAACGGCGTTTATATATATTATATACTCATAACGCTGTAAGTAATATCATAAGTACATGTGTTGTTACAAATGTATTTTTCGTTCCATTGTGTTATAGCGAAAAATCAAAAAAAAAAAATTACTCGTTTACGTATATAAATTATACGCGCGACTATTGAGCGCGACAACAGCACACGCGACCCGACGACGACGTCTGCGCCCGGCTTAATAATAACCGTCGGCGCGGCGGCGAATAGTGCGCGCGTTGTCGTCGGATACGCGCGCGTCGTCGTACGTAATGACTGTTATTTCGAAAGACCGTTTGTGTCGAATTCAAACAACAATACGCGTGTACGTTACATGTATTATGCACGGGGAAAAAGGAGTAAAGAAATAAATGCGGTTTTATTAATATTTCATTATAGGAAAACCTGTATGGTATAATGATATACTCCGCGTGTATTATAATATAGCGTGTCGATCGCGAATTTTAATACGGCCGAAAGTTCGCCGCGGAGTTGGGGGGGCGGGGCGTGGACACGAGAATTGAATGATGGGAACGCGGAACACGTGATGATGAGAGAGTCAGCCTTTAAGTGTGTGTGTGTGCGGGTCTCGGCGGTATAATCAATTTAGGGGGTGGGGGGGGGAGGGAAAGAAGAAGTTTGTGACGAAGCTCTACGTTATAATAATATACAATTATTATTATTATTATTATAAGTATACGATAACATTTATATTTTGTTGAGTGGCTAGGGGCGGCGGATGGACGAATAACGTAAATATATCGCGGTGTGTTGTTTTGGTTCGCGTATTGGTCGATGTATTAAGAGGTTAGAGAGAGAGAGAGAGAGTGAAAATCGATTTCCTTTTTCGAACCATAGCCCCCGGTCGTACTCGTCACCTTTTATTGTTGTTGTTATACGATTGAAATGTTGTCCGATACTCGGCGCAACATTGTTCAAAACTCACAAAACATAAAACGATATAAGTTATGATTTTGATTTTCAACAGTATATTTTGCACATTTCATCATTGTATATAATACACTCGTTCGCATTATCAAGATCTTTCTATCCGTTTATTTTACAAAACGCTTATATGGGGCGGGGGGGGGGGAAACATAATATTATTATATACAAGAACAATTTGTTAAAAGAAAATTTGGGCGGAAATTCATCCGTCACGATTATCCAACTGCAGTAATGTCTCTATATCCACTTTTAACGTAAACGTTTCCATTTCCTATTCTTAATTCCTGTCATTTTTTTTTTTTTTATTTTTAGTTCGGCTAAGGTGACGGCTGTCGATCTATGACTGCGAGAACTGTTCTCGCCGAGAGTATTGTACCGTTACGCGCTATATAGTCGTACGAGCATTACAAAACGCTAATGGAAACCGTTGGGTGATCGACATTTGGTTTCGACGACAACGGCACCACGGCGTTTAGAGAAAACGAAAAACGAAAAATTAAAACCTATTGCAGTTACTCGTTTTCTTTTCTCTTCTTCTTTATTTACACCGCCCAACTATAATGAAACGAGTGTACGATAATCGTTTGTCATAACGGACGAATAAAACGAGCGGCTTTATAATAATAATAATAATAATTTTTTTTTAGTTTCAGATAAAAATCGTCGTGGAATAACAAAAAAAAATATACGAGAGCCGGTGCGGCGCGGATGAACGGGGAAAAAAAAAGAGGTCCCGAAAAAAACGAACGTTTTAACGCGATGTTTATCGTTCGCCGCCGCCGCTGCTGCTGTTGCCGCTGCTGCACCAAGACGAGGGCGCTCGTGTACGTGCGATAATATATAAAATGATAAAAAGAAAAAAAAATATATATATATAATAAAATGGGGGGGGGGGGGAAATTAAAGAAGAAAAAAAAATGAAAACGCTCCGTTAAGGAAACGGTGTATACCTACGCGCTGCGCAGGTCGTGTAGGAACGGTTTTTTACGCGATGAGAAATCCGTGCGCGCGACGGCGGCGGCGGCGGCGGCACAAAAAATAATTTATAATTTATGCGCGACGCGTGTTTGTGTGTATACGCCGAGGCGGATAAAAAAAAAAAATTTTAAACTACGAAGCCTTTCTTATTATTATTATTATTATTATTATTATCGTGCGCTTTATTATATTATAATAATTCGCGCGCGACATTAAAATTCGGGGCGCGGACTAGGCGGCAGCGCCAAAAACGTACACACACATTGCGATACGTAATGGCGTTTTCGATGGTTATCGCCGTCTTCGGTACACCGGCGTGTATATTATAATATTATGAGTACTATTGAGTTGCCGCCAAAAAAAAAAACACACACACACACACATCAAACTAGTAAAATAAAAAATAAAACGCCGCCAAACGAAATAATAATAATATTATTACGATGTGTGTCGTATAATAATGTCGTATAATATCCTACGCGAGTATATTGTAATATCAGACGGTAGTGAAATTCACACGTTCGTCCGTATTCGGCGGCGGCGCTGTTTATATTGCTTACGTCTTCTCATGCGCGCGCGGAGCTTGTAGGAAATTTTTCCGTCTTTCTCTCCGGTCCGGTACCTGTCGCACATCGGATCGCGCAATACGTATTTCCCGTATGCGTTTGTCGACGACAATTTTTTGTTGCGAAAATTTAGCACGTCGAACGTTTCGGTGACCAAATTTCGTTTTCCGTCCAACACACTCTCCCGGCAGTGATCTCTATGTAATAACATTGTATAACGTAACGGAAACCATTGAAAACAATAAGCCATTAACTATATTAGAATTTTTTTTTTTTTTTTTCTACGCTGACGTGACTCCTTTTCAAAACTAACGTAGACGTATTATTTACAAACGTACTTATTTCTATCGATAATAATAATAATAATAATAATAATAAAAAAGAACACCTGACATTGCCACTAAAACGGTTATATTCTTTTATTTGAAAATAACAATACACTTGGACGTAGTACAAATTTGAAAAATTAATAACTGGATATAAGAAAGAGTTAAAAAAAAAAAAAAATAACAATAATAATTAATAACTTCGACACGAGAAAAAGTAAGCTCGGTTTTATTCATAAAGGATTTGTAGTCAGATGTCGCTATAAACGTTTACGTTTACCTCGGATTGCAGAAAAAGTAGTATAATCAACCGGCAATGTGTTGATCCTTTGAAAGACATATGAACGAAACCCGTATAGTATAAAATAAAACATAACATTTGACAACGCGTTATGTGACGTGTAAACAGGAGAAAAACTTTGATTTTTCCCATACATCATAATGTACAACAATGATAATAATTTGTGTCTGATCACAGTGCTACAAACTAGAAAAAAAAAATTTTGAAAACTTGTCTTACTTTTTGCATACGTCTTATATATATATACATCCGTAATAATACAGAATTGATAACATATCCGAAGGAGAATTACTCCTTCTCCTAAAGAGAATCGCGTAGTTATTATTATACTCGATGGCAATGGGAATCACTCGTGTTGTTAATTACTACAAATCAACATATCAATACATCGGACGCATAACAATATAATATTGGAGCGTTTTTTCTAAAAAGATTTAGAATATAGAAGACACAATGTAAAAAAATAAAAAAAAACAATATAATATACGGTTATATAAAATATATACTTCATATAAATTATTCTACGGCGTCGTGAAATTATTATAGACGGCAGAATATATAAACCGACCGTGTGTGTATACAGCGTGCGCGATATTATACGTTTATTTGAAAAAAAAAGTTGGCGACGTCGTTTTGCGCGTCATCGTTTGTATTTATACGGGGGTCTTTTTTGTTGTTGGTTTTCTTTCAAAAAAAAACAAAAAAAAAAAAAAAAGAACAACACGGCAATGCCAGAACACGCGTGTTACACATTATGTATATTGAAGACCATATCCGACTAGAATATTATTTTAAGTTATAATTATATAAAAGCGCGTTTCTCGGAATAATCAACGAATGTCGTGGACAAAACGCACACAAAAAAAAAAAAAAAAAATACGAAACAACTTCTGTACCGTAGTATTAAAATATCGTTTCACTATTATAATACGACTTCCAGATAAAATCGGGCCGAAACACAAAACGTATAATATTTATACGAAAATATTATTTTATACATATAAACAGAAAAAGTCGAGAACTTATTGACTTCGTAAACGATAACGCGTAAACCACGAATTGTGTTGTACGCGAAGGGAATTTTCATATATATATATATATCGCGTACATATTCATTATATTATTTTTATTCAAATTCATATTCAATAATCAACGTTACACGGGCGTTTGTTGTCTCCGTCTGTCTTACGGGCAATATAACGAGAAATAGTATTTTCGTAAATCGAATGCTCCAAAGTCTACAATTTAAACGTTACGGCATACATTCTATACCGTTTAAAGGATGAGAACTTTTTCAGTGTTTCGTCGGAATTAGATTTTCAAAATAATGTTTTATTTTTCATATTTTATCACGCAATTGATTATTATATGCCAATATTTCGCACTGGTTTTCAATGCCGTATTATTTTAATTTGTCAATATTATGATTTTCATAAATCAGTTTCCAACAAAACACCGCATATAACTTCTCGCTCTTCAAATCGTTTTTTACAATTTTCGTTTCTACGTTCTTTTCAAATTACACACAGCATTTGAACAGTGAAATGCCATTTTGCTTTACCGTCATCTTAGCGATAACATGTGTGTACAATATGTAGTAATTATTCTAAGCGCTATGTAATTCGTATAAAAACTATATTATACTTATTCAATACGGTTTTATAAAAAATATGAATGTTTCGACGAGAAACGGTGTATGTATGCACTCGCTGCTTTTTTTTTCATCGAGCAAAATTAATTCGGCCGAAATATAAAATTGAAAATTTCATATTACCCAATGTATATTTTAGGTATTATTCAAAATGATGCATTTATGTTACGCGTATAATATTTATATTGTACGAGGTCTAAAATCTCGTAAAACTGGCGACAGTAAACAAATTTGTTAAAAAAAAAAAAGAAAAGAAAATACCCATTACGGATTATATACGTATTATACGTAAAATATGAAATATCGCTATTGAAACACGAGAAACCGATTTCATCAATAATTTCGTTATTCCAAATACACTATATATTGTACGGTTTATTAGATTTTATTTTCTATATTATAACGATTACGTTGCAGTGTGTTTTATTATAGCGATTATTGTACGCCTTATTCATAGCAATAAGACGTAACAGGCCCCGCTAACAGGGGATTTTTTTTCTTTTTTTGTAGGGACCGTTTTCTTTATCGTCTTTTAATCGCGCACAAAAACAAACGTCTCGAAAAAGTAAAAAACAAAAAAAAATCGAAATAATAAAAACTCGATAGAAAAAAAAGTAACCAACACGTTATTATTATTGTACAATATACATATATAAAAGAATGCCTATTACACTTCAGTGTAATATATTGTGTGAATAATAATAATAATAATAATTTATTATAAAGGTGTATATATACACCGTTTTTAATATTTTTTTTCTTTTGTCGATGACGAGGACAACACGGGGGAATTCGATGTTATATGTCGAGATCGATCGATAATCATCGTTGTAATATTGTGTACAATAATCGACTGACGGTAAAATAAAATAAAAAAAGGGGTAAAAAAAACGTATACGCGTATATATATTATATATATATATATATATATTATATATAAAATAAATTGTACAACATACGCGGTATACGCGCGTACAGTGTTAATAATATAACAGAAAACGCGACGATTAGCGTCGCCGATTACGATCAATGATCGATATCGTTGTATACGACGCGCGTTTTAAAACACACACGTGCGTATCGTCCATTTATCGATCCGAGACACGTATGTGTACACACGACGATTAAAGACAGACGGGTTGTAGTATACAACGAGATCTAATAAAGTGACTCGCAAACCGTTTCATTATAAAAATATTCCAACGTTAGCGCTCATAACGGACAATGTTTCTCGAATAATACACCATGAGCGTGTAAATGAAGACGAAAATCCTAGACTGTAGCAGGGAAAATCGCGTAAGATCAATAATAACTATATCGTGAAGCATTACGGAGCTCAGACGGGAGATGCAAAAAGGAAATGATACAGAGAATAGGGCGAGCCGAGGTGGCGTTTAATGAAAAGAAAGAAGCCTTTTTACTTTAAAAAAAAAATAAAAAATATATTAACCTCGAAATCAGGAAAAATAACGTACAACATTATGCTATAGGGACGCTAATAAACATATGGATTATGGCAAAAAAAGAAATGAGAAGAATAGAGACGATTTTTGACGTAGTGCTACGGATGAAAAAGGGTTTTGGAAGGAAGACCAGTGTGGAAAAAGTACGAAGGAAAGAAGAAATGAACGGATAAATCATGTTTTGTGAGATACGGAGGATTAAGAAATGATGGTTGATGGAAAAAACCACAGGGGAAGATCACGATTACAATACATTGACCAGAAGACTAGGCTAGTGACGGAGACGTATAAAAATTGCTGCAAACCAATTATTCGATTCTTTTTTTTTTTTTTTTTAAACAGTTAAAGGTCGATTATATGATAATATCGACTTTATTATACGTACGTATGTCAATGAAGAAACATCGTTTGTCGACAAAACACAATCGTTTTTTTTTTTTTTTTTTTAAATCGAAAATTATCGTTTATTACAGAGAATATTTTATCTTATACGCTTACATTTCTGATTGGATGAATTAGAATTGAAACGAAATAAATCGCACAAATAAAATTAATAAAACCGCGAAAGAAAAAAAAAATGTCTATGACTTTTCCAGCAGTATATAATATAATCGCGAAGTCCTACGATTATTTCGTGGAGTTTTTTTTGTGTGTGTAAAAAACAAGTAAGTAATATTTATATGTGTAAAAAATACATAATCGTTTAGAAATCGGCACGAAAGACCCCACTAGAAAATATCATAACCGAAAACGACATTCAAATATCGTGTGCGTCAGAATTTAAATTATCGTTTTCGAAAGCATGAGAATATTAAAAAATAATAATCGTTACATTATATGTATACAAATGTAAGCTGTATGTGTGTGTGTTATAATAAAAACAGTGGTTTACGTTTCGGTTATGGGAATACGACACGATATTGTTGTGTATATATAGCTTGCACGTGTCGACCACCCGATTCAAACGAAATATATTATTTTTATTATTATTATTATTATATTTCAAAATCGTCACCGTGACGTAGTCTGATATATTAGGGAAAAAACTAAACGAATCGTTAAGTGTTTTAAATTGTGTATAATATATTATAAACTCGAATTCGAAACGAGCTGATTTTTTTTTTCAATATAACGCCCCCTAACAATGTATACGACGCGTATAATATTAAAATATGTTTATATTGAAAATACGCGGTCGGTCGTACGTCTCGTGTAGATAATATCGTGATTTATGTATACTGGTAAATATAACTATAAAAACTAATAAAAACTTTGTGTCGAAAACGGTAAAAACACGATTTCTTCGAATTTCGTTAATGCACTTATCCCGAGCATTTGTGATAATAAAATTGTCCTAAAGCCTTAAAGTTTATAACCAAAATGTGACTTTTCACTATTTCCAAAAATTTTTTCTTTCGATTTTTAACTACTTGAGGCAGAATCTGGGCAATTTAAATCATGAAAGAGGTCATTTTTGGTTTTATGAGTAGACGATTTTGAACAACATACGTTGTTGCTACGAGTATATTTGTTAAAAAAAAAACATCTTGAAAATCGAAAAAAGTCGAAGTTTTTCTTTTGTATTAGCATTTTTAAGTTTTTCGACAAAGTGCGTATTGTATTAATTGAGCACACCATTAATTGAAATTAAACATTTTTAACTACCAATTGGTTTATTTGTGAGAAATTATATTAAATAATAATCTGATGTTAACCGTAAATTATATACTCTGTACACTATTGACAAGGAATAATGCGAATATGGCTTATTGCTGGTAGTCATTCCGAAAATTCGTCCGAATGTTACAATGATGCGACGTCATGAACGAAACCGTTGCTGTGCAACCGTAGCTATCCGACGTTCCTATGTCGACTAAATTCAGTAGCCACAACACATATCCGCGTATCGATGTATCTATAAATGCAGTGTACATATTTTGATTTTTCTTTTTATTATTAATATAAAATATTACACGGAAGTTTCGATGAAAATCGTTTTGTCGAATGAGACGAGTTGAAATTTTGTAGATTAATAACCGGACTCTACGAATTCGTCTGAGTATATGATTCACTTGAGCGACATTTCGCTCACCTCGCTACCGTATTTTGTCTAATTTCATTTACTACTCGTAAAATATTATACAATACATACGAGGAGACGGTTAAAAAAAAAAACGCGACGAAAACAAAATAATATTATACGCATACGGTACTGCAAGACTTGTCAAAATAATTTCATCCGTCCTGCAACAAGAGTCGATTGCAAATTGTGATTCGTTTGTAAAACATCAAAGCAATTGTAATTTACAACGTTTCTGATGTTTTCACGGCTCTGCGTTTCGATTTGTTATATCGAAATATTTTTTAATATTATATATTAAATAAATAGTAATATTTCTATTACGATTCAAATACAGGTCGACGTTGAAGAAATGGTCGTCAATAAACGATATTACGGATGTATAAAATTTGGAATTCGGATTATAGTTTTTCCCATCGCGTACACTGCGATGTTTTTCAATAAAATTCCCTTAGTAATCAGAGAATGTCATTGAACATACGATGAACATGAATGTCGCACCTCTCGGGTATTCCGTTTAATTCCGTCCTCGAAAAACACCGTTTTTAGCTGTTAATTTTTTAATACAGACAATTGCAGTATTCTCTGAAATCACGTGAACGCGAATGTACCGTCGAAATAGTCCAGAGAATGCGAGTTCTCATTGCGCTGCACGAATTGTCCTGCCCGACACGCGGACATCGTGCGTGACCCTTCTGGTCTCGAGGATTTCAGTGTTTTTTCGTCAAAATATCGATTGTTATATACCTTTTTACAAACATCGAAGTATACCATCCCGTTCCATCACTCGCTCATCTCATAATTTGTTTCGTATAACACGATTCTCTTCTATGATTTCCGCCTCGCGACGCAAACGGTGAACCCCTCCGACTCTAATTTTTTTTTTACTCTCTTGCCCAGCAACTGGAACATGAAATTACGCTTCGTCGTCTATTATAAGAAAAATATAAATATTTAAACTGTTACGGTTTTGAATAACGCGTCACGCTTTTGTCGTACTTGTTTCCATACATTATTATATACGTTTATAAACCCGTGTAAACCGTTTCCGAATCAAACGCAATCATCCAACAATCGTCGGTACTCAATACACGTTATGTACATGCGCGTATAATCGTTGAAGCGCAACATTGTAAAGTATAATAAATAATAACGTAATGTTCTCGATAAAGATCTAAAAAAAAGTATGGAAAAAAAAATGATATTAATGCAAAACAAATAAACGTCATACACAATTATATAATATGTATTCGGTATTATTAAGCGCGTGCAAACACAATGAAATGTATACAACAGTCGTTTTAAAATCGTGATGGTAAAAAAAAAAAAAAATTTAAACACACTAAGAACGAAATTAATAAATCGTCGGATAAATATAATAAAATATTTATATATATATATATATTTTTTATTTATACGATTATAATATATCATTAAATATTATACGACGACTCCCGGTGGTCTTTGGATGTAAATGATGCCGGTGACGCATCGTATGTAATATGTAATATAATAATTAAGATGATACGTTCTTATGATTTTTATCAAAATGATTTATTCGCGCGGAAGAGCATTCTGAAGGTTATAATTCGAAAATCGAATTTTTACACGAAATAAATATTGCAATAAGATTTTCTTTCAATATTAAATAATTCTAAAAAAAAAAAAAATTATTAACGTTTTTAAAATACGATTTTTACCATTTTTTTTTTTTTATGAAATCCTATAACTTTTTAATTGAATTAAAAATATTAAAAAAAAAAACAACTCTGTTATTCTTCATTTATATATAATACACTAAACGATTTCGTGTAAAAACTCGATGTGATGCTGAATACAATTCAAGATTATTTCTCACCCGTGAAACGGTATTGTCCGTATTCATTTCGGTTTTTGAACATTTTCTCTGTAGGAACGTCGCGCGGTTTCGTTTGTCCGTGTAAAATCACATAGCGATGTGATTTTTTTTTTTTGCCACTTCGCAAACTAAACGTATACTATTTATTTATTTTTTCAATATACGTTAATTCTATGAGAACCACAATCGGATATTAAATTAATATTATTACATATAGAATATAAGTATTGTACGGGTAAATTAAACGTTAAAGAAAAATAATAATAATAAAATAATATTTATTTTTTGGTTACAATTCGAAACGATTGTCGTTCGGTAAATATTTTGATTTTATAAGGTGAAAATGAGATTGAAAAAAAAAATACTAATAATAATAAAAAATCAACGCTGAAAATGATGTCGAAATCCCGAGAATCCGTTAATTACGAATAAACACAACGGGGCAATCGATTTCGAGGCGAAATCGCGTTCCTCGTACGCGATTTTTAAATTATATTTTTAAGCGCTTTTCGAGAAAAATCGACGAATCGCCTCCCTTTCACTAAAAATACCGATTTATATAGACGCGATTCGTTATCGGAAACAAATCGCGACTGTTGTATAAAGTTCGGAACATATTCCTATTCTGGTATAGAATTTTTTGTATACAAACACGAAAACCACATCATTGCAAAACCACGTGCGTTCCACGTTCCGCTCAGAATCTAAAAAAAAAAAATGTTGGTTTTACAATAAACCGCTTTGAATAACGGTTTTTTCTTTTTCTTTTTTTTTTTTAAATTAAAATCGAAACGTATCATTCGTGTAAGAGGCGTATTTCGGTGGAAAGCGCTGCGCAAATATTATATGAATCGTAAATTCAACGTTTATTATTTCTTTTTTTTTAAACGGAACAGAATTGAAACGGAAAATGTATTATTGGAAAACGGTACACAATAACGGAACGAACGAGTGTTATAATAATAATAATAATAATAATAATAATAATAATAATAATAATAATAATAATAATAATAATAATAATAATAATAATAATAATAATAATAATAATAATAATAATAATAATAATAATAATAATAATAATAATAATAATAATAATAATAATAATAATAATAATAATAATGATAATAACATGGTGGTCATATATTACGTATCTGCGTACGGCAGGGTTAGCTGGGCGGAAGGGTGGTGGTGAAGAGTGCGTGAGCGTATACACAAACACACACACACACACAATATTTATATTAATAATTAGAAGAAATCTTCGCCACCGCGGCAGTGGCGGCGCGCGACACGCCTTGCACTACACCGTAGCCACGCCCACTAGCAATATGCACTTTTACACGCGCGTCACTCACTCATTCGCTCGCTCTCTCTCTCTCTCTCTCTCTCTCTTTCTCACACGAATCCTTTCACCCGGAAGCCATCGACGCGAGTTCTCTCTCGCTCTTATGCACTCGCGTCACTCTTTCCGGCGCGATGCACCGGCGCGGCGGCGGTGGAGCGGTGGCCGAGACGATATTATTATAAAAAAAAAAATATATATATTTATATACGGTTATGTGCATTCTGCGAAACAACGACAGAACGATAGCAATGACAATATTTTATAATTCGCGTATCTTAAAAGCGAACCGTTATTGATTCGACGCCGTTATTACAAAACACGCGGACGTTGTAAGTGTAAAAATAAAATATAACTTTTTAAAATATAAATGCCCTTTACAACAACAGTAGTAACGCAGGAATCCTGTGACTTTTTCAATCACATTCCATTTAACTGTCCTTCGCACCTGTCTAACACACTCCGTATTTTTTCTTCTCGTTTTATCCTCATCTCTACGTTATCCTTCTCCACATTCATATTATCAGCTCCTACTTGACTCTCCTATTCTTATTTCTTACCTAATCGTTAATTTCATCCGTAAATCTGACTTCCAAATTTAGTTTATTATATCCAATTAAACTTTCTTTTTTTTCTGTAATGTTTACGTACAACGACGAATAGTAAATAATAATAATAAAAACTAGCGTAACTTTTATTCTATTTTCAAATAATAATCGATAACAATAAAAGTTTAAAATAAAAACGACATTTTCGTAATTTCTATATAATTATATATCTTGACATAATCGTAGAGATATTAAAAAAAAGTAAACCGCCTTTTTGGAAAAAATTAAAATTCCATAACAAATGTCCACATTGAAATCGTTCGAACATATACAATATACATGCATAATTTTTAAAACGCGTTAACCACGGCGTTAAAAACAATAATCGTAAAAACCTAAACGATCCGGTTAGTTCTCGGACGTTTTCCGCGAACGCGTTTATGCGATTTCGAACACGCGGACAATCGGATATGTCTTATTGGTTTTTTACAGACAAAATGCGAATTAATATTAAAAAAGGAATTTCGTTATTCGCGAAATGTTTTTTTTTTTCTAAAACCACTGCGAGTTCTTCCTCGCCCACTGCTGTGTCTTACCCAAACCGCGGTAGACGGCCCGTTGACAACACACGTGTACGGGAATATAATAATAATAATAATATTTATTTTGAAATAATTTCACCGTGAACGGAACGGTTCCGATTCGCGCATTTGACGACGATCACAATATGTGTATAATAATAATAATAATAATAATAATAATAATAATAATTAACGTTTAATTTCCTCGTGGAATTACCGCGCGCTTCGATTACCCGCTCCGCAAATACACTGTATGGTACCGCACGCGTAATAATTGCGAACGCTTTCACGCGGAAGCTGCAATAGCGTTTCGCCGCCGAGCTTTTACCGCCCGTTATTTCCCGCGTCCCCCTCACGTGCACACGACGCGCATTCGGCCACTCTCCGCGACACCGGTCGGGCAGCAACGCGTGGGTATCCTAACGCACGACGAATAAAAAAAAAAAAAAAAGTCGTTTTCCGTTCCACTACGACGACGCGTTTTTCCGGGCAAACTATATTCGTACACGTATACCTCGTAAGCGGTGCGAGGCGGTGTGCGTGTGTGAACGCGCTCGAGCGATATTTGCGCGCGTTTGAAAACCCCCGCACGAACACGTAAAAAGGGCCGAGGGGAATGGAAAAAGAAGAAAAACGCGTTACGAAAGAAGAAAGAAAATAAAAATCCCTTTTTGCGCGTCGCGCGCGTAACGCGTGCGCTTAGAATTGCGCCGGTTTAAGCGCGTATATAAAAAAAAAAATCTACGTTAACGTTTCTCAGCGCGGTGAACTAAAAAAAATAAAGTCGGGTTCGGCGACGGTTTTTCGATTAAATCCTACCGGAAAATCGCGAATACACTTTCACTGTTTTCATTACGCTTCTTTTTTTTTTCTCTCATTTTTCCCATTTAATTTAGTTTTCGTTTTTCCATTTAATTTAGTTAAACTAGCGGGTGTACGTGCTATGTCATGCAATCGTAGCAGATAGAACGACGATGGTTTCCATTCGATCGTACCTTGCGATATTGTGTATTGCTATATGGCGTTCGTGTTAATTTTGAGTGAAAATTCTCGCTATACGCTTAAACTTTATTAGTTTTACATCTTCTATAAAATAAAGCCAATACTAAATGGACCCGTTAAAGTTAAAATTTTTAAAATCACGTTTGTTTGTTATTTTACGTGATTTTTTTTTTTGTTAATATTTTTAATACGTATAAATAAATATTATTTCAATTGAATAATAATGTTGTTATTTGAAATGATCGTATGTGGAATGTGTTCATTAATAACAAAGGGGGGAAGGTTCTGTGATTAAAGCGAACGTTAAAAAAAAAAGTTCGGATGATGAAAAAAACAAAGACCCTTAAGAAACGCTGTTCTCGAGCATGTACGTATGTTCGCGGTATAATTGTCACGACGACGTAATTTCGAACGAGACAATAACGGTAGATATGACTTTTAATCCGTAGCACACTTAAACGCGTATTATTTCGTTTTCGTATTACTTTATGTGTACACGTACACACACATATGAGTACACAGCTAAAATTACAATACATTTATACACACTAAGATTCGCATTCCAATATCGGGATTTTGATGAAAACCGACGATGGGCATGTATTTCGGGACGTATACTCGTATGCAACGTTATGTTTGTTAACGCCTACGGAGAACATAGAAGCGACGATTTCATAGCAGACAAAACGCGCGGTGATCGTTTTATTATTATTATTATTATACAAGACCGTTTAGAGAAATAAAAATAAAACGATGTCCGTTTATCGGCGGGGAGTCTCGTGTAATACGGCCTTGACAACGTGTCGACGCACATTAATACGTTATAGAAAAAAAAATCTTAAAAACAAAAAGAAATTTCCTAGCATACTATTAAGCACACGCTTTTATAATATAATCGACGTCTTCTACGTAATATTATAATAATAAAACGATATATGCATCGAACAACCGTAGCAACGGATGCCCGCCGCAGTAATACTCGCAAACGTACATAATATTCGACAAAAATATACGTGGGTGGTTCGGAAAGTAAGTTCCGTTTTAGTATAAAAAAATACTCAATGCATTTACAGACTCTTTATTATATACATCTTACAGAGCACACTTTAAACTATTTTTCTACATAATTTCTCCCGACATTTAAGCACTTGTCTTACCTATAGAGAAATTTTTCGATTCCCACTGAATAAAATTCCGCCGCCTGTTCATTTGGCCATTGGTTGACGCGATCTTTCAACAAATCGTCGATCACGAAACGCTGCGCCCCAAGCAGCGAATTCTTCATATTGGGGAACAGGTGAAAATCACTTGAATCACGTACGTATATATTTTATACGATAAAATTCGAAGCGCTCGTAGTTTTTGTTTTTTTTTTTCGTTGTGAGCTCGATTTAAAGGTAATATTATGGTATTAACAGTCTCTCGGTTTCGACCAGCTGAAAATCAGACACACGTACGGGGGAAGGGGGTTTTTCTGAACGACAACGCGTAGTTTTACGAACTAAGTGAAACGTAGTGAATTATATACGGTCAGAAAGGCGCGGGGCAGTATACGCGGTTAGTATATTTGTTATACGAAATTCCAGCGAGATAATGATGATAATAATAATAATAATAATAATAATGATAATAATACGAGTAATGACGAAAACAAATATTGTAGCGAAAAAAAATACTCGTGAAAAGGAAAAAAGGTAAAAATCAAAATAGTATAAAAACCGTATTCGCCTCAGCACGAGCTGCAAACTACACTATTAATACACATCACCTGCCTTGACCGAAAAAACACAAAAAAAAAAATTAAATAAATACCCGACCCGGAGGGTATTTAATTATTATTATATTATATTATATATATATATATATATATACGAAAGATGTATACGAACGATTATGACGGACCACTCCCGCGCCGCTCTTGCACCGCGTCGGCCAATACACCTCTCGGGGATTCTGTGCGTTGTTTACATTAAATTAATACCAGATATTAATCTTCGAAGATATTATTAAAAGAGAAACAAAAAAAAAAAAAAAAAACGAAATACACGAAAAATGTGTGCGCGAGCCACACGTAACAGGTTGTTACGACCGTATTACCATATTAATCGGCTGCACGACAATGCTGTACGATGTGTAACGTGAGCGAGAGACTATTTTTTCCGTACGCTAACATCGGAGTTTTGTTCTCTAAAATTTTTATGAGAAAAATCTTCTCTCCTTGTTGTGTGTGTGTGTGTGTGTGTACGGAGCACGACGTCTTATAATAACATTCGTTTTCGCTAATTAATTCCCTCCGACAAACCGTCGATGCAAAAACGAAATAAAAATGATGCAACAAAAGAAATTGAAAAAAACTATAAATTAACACTAGCGAGAAATACCTTAATCGCGTATTTGTATGCGTACGTAAAGAATACACGTGTGCGTGTAAAATTGGAACGGGAAGAATACTAGGAGAATTGAAAAAATAAATAAATAGAAGTTATTGTATTAATGCGTTGATATTGATGAAAAAAAAATTCGAACGATTATTGACTGCGGAATGAAAAGAAATCGTATAAAAACGCGATAAAAAAAAAAAAAAATAGAAAATAAGTAAATTCGTGCCGTGTCGTCGTCGACGAGGGAAGAAGACAAAAGTCAAGTGCAAAAAATAAATATAATACATTTCACTCCATAGGACATAATAACGCTTTTTCTGTATTTTATACAATTATTGAGTTCGAACAATATTGAATTTTTACAAATCGATCGCTATATAATATTATAATATAATTTTTTTGTATAATGTATAAAAATATTATGTCTTTTGTCAATGTATTAGATTTGTTTTAAATTGCCGGATTCGACAAAAAAAAAAAAAAACATCGTCAGGCATATTAAGAAGAAAAAACAGAATAAAAACGTTTTTCAAAATTACGTAGAGTTAGGAGGGGAAATCGAGTTTATACGTGATTTTTCGGTAGTTTTTCAATTTTTTTTTTTTTTTTTTTTGTTCTTCGTGCGGTTTTTTTTAGAAAATCCGAAAATTACATCTCTCCAGTACTCTGAACACTGAACGAAATTCGTTACCCGGAGAGAACAAACTACGAGACCGTGTCGGAAGTACGGAGCATCACTTCAGCTGGTAGAATTTTTGGTTACAGACATAAAAAACGAAAAAAACACGTCATTGTAAAACCAATACGTTCTTAGCTCCGCTCACAGTTGTCGGTAAATCAAAGTCTTAAGGAGAAGAGCTCGTACTCGGTGGTGAGTTAACGACCTCCCCTCCTCCCGCTGATGGAATGAACTTAACCTGACCTGGTCTTACCATTTTTACATGTTTACGTCATATTATAAAATCAATTACGGACAATATGACGATATTTTAGATATTTGAATACCGGAGGGGCGAAATGACAAAGATCGTCTTCCATTAACACTTTTTCAGCAGGTCCGAAATTCGAATGCCTTTGCTCGTTTTTCCAAAAGTTCACTGTACAAAGTCAGCCTATAAAGGCCGCGACTTGTCGCTTTTGACCGCCACTCTCCGTTTATGGCAGCTTCCTTCAAGTGACTGTAGTTGTTGAGGTCCGGCGTATGTATAGTGTCTTGAAAGAATGACTTCCTCTGGGTCGTCTAACCCAACAACACTTTCCCTTCAAAGACGTTCCCGATGAAATTATTATTTCCGATAATATCGGATAATATTCTTCCTTTTTCTAACGCTAATCTCTCTCCGTTCACCAGTTTCTTCTAAAACCCTTTCATTCGGTTTTTTCTTTCTGTCCAAGGCGTTTTTGTCATTTTCCTCCACGTCCGCATTTCCGCCGCGTCCTGCAGTCGGTTAGGTAATATTATTCATAATTTAAAACACGCGTTTGCGTATAAAATACAATATAAAACCGATTTCGATCGACTTTATTGAAAAATTAACGCGTTGGTTTCTAAAAAAAAAAAAAATAAAATAACAATGCTTTTAAAACGACGGCACGTCCTAACTCCGGACGGCCAATTCGGTCTCTAAATTCCGGATGAAATTCCGGAAAAATTGTACACGCATCAGAGTCGTGTACACGCGATTCGAATTTTCCGCGTCGGCGGCACGGCCGTGTCGTGCCGGGTCGTGGGTGGCCGAGCCGCGTTACACCGCGCGGACGTTCCCCTCTGGCGCACGAACCTGTAATTTTGATTTGTATTTTACTATTTTTTTTCTCGCTCTGTTCGACCCGGGGGAACCCCGCGCCCGACTCCCGCACGCACGTACACGTCGGTTATACGATAACCGAAAAGTGACGCGCGCGCGCGCGCGTGTGTGGTTTATTTCGTTATTTATTTTTCTTTATTTGTATAAGGTTATATACACCGAGGTATTTATTACGACGTCGAGAGACAAGAGACGAACGCGCGGCCCGGAATTGCCTTCGTGCGGTATACAACATATCATATTGTATACGGAAGAGGCGTGCACGAAAATAAAAGTCATACCGGTGGCGAATCGCGCGGTGCAGTCGTAGATAGAAAAAAAAAAAAATAAATAAATATATATTACACGCGCGGTAAGCAGTGCAGAAGACCACCGCCACCGCTTAACCGCCACCACCTAACCGACTGCTGGGCCCCCGGACGCGTTTCTCGCCGGTGCGGTCGGGTGTACGCCGTACGTCATGACACGATCCGAACGAGCGTTAACGAGATCTCGTTATACGTACACACACACACACACTACACGAACGTGAAAACATTTGCAGTTGGCAATAACAAATACACGGACACAAAATTCCTGTTTTTTTTCTTCTATTTTCTTCTCTCCGCGAAAATCCGATCCCTTCTTTATTTTTATTTCCCTCGCGGCCCGTCGTCCCCGTCAAAAACGTATTATTCGGCGGGGCGCAGAACAATATATTATTATTATTATTATTGTTATAAAATTCCGTTCGACACGCGTTATAATATTCTGTTTACGTTCGAACATCACGTTTGCGGCGAGGAAAAAATGTACAGGAGAAATGAACTGGAATTTAAAATACACGTTCTTACCGATTTTCAGAAAGAGAGAAAAAGAGTACCGAGTGTATCTACACCGCGTGCATCGATACGTGGACACGTGGACATGTTTTGGGGCTACTCGAATATCTACTAGGGGAATGTCGAAATAGCAACCGCGGTTGTATATTCGTTCATGACGTCGTCAGTGACGCAATCAGCTCAGACGTTTGGGGAGGGATAGGGGCTGCGCAATCAAACCGTAATAATGCGTATTAAAATTAAACGTTCGCTCGTAATTGAATGTTCTATTATTTCAATCGTCACGGAAACGATTGTATTTAATAAAAAAAAAACAGAGGAGGCTTCGGACGATTTTGGCGATGGGCCAAGAGCCCCATCTAGACCCCTCTAATTTCGTCACCGGACGTCATCGTGATAACATTCTCGGAGAAATTTTCGAAACGACCCCGCGTCCATAAGACACTGCGTATCCACGTATAAACGGGCATAATATTTCTTAATTTTTACGTATAATCGTGTGTATTTAATACGTTTTTTTTCGTCGTATTTTTACTATTACTATAAAAAAAAAAAATAAATAAATAAATATATCAAACGAGTAACACCCTTAAACGCTACTGATTAGAAAACACGTCGGAGTTTAAATCGTCTGCCGCGTCGATGGAATTCGAGCACACGTTCGACCGAATAGACAAAAACGAATCTGCCGATCGAAATGGTAATTGTATTCATAACGATTTACGTGATATCGGTGTCGCGTGGGAAAACGACTGCCGATCGATGGCGACCGGTTCGATTTCAGACGCCTCGGAGGGATTGAAAACTCGACGAGAATTCCTGTTTTTTTTTTTTTTTTTTTTATCGCGAGTCTCACGCGTCCGAAGTGGGGGATTTTTATAGAGTCCACGCTAATAGATATTGTAAAATACATATAATTACCGCACCTCTCGCACCGAGAGCGACGTTTCACACGATGCTGCGCGTGTGCACCACAACTCACGCGGTGTGTTTGCGACACGACCGTGTCCGGTTTTCGGTAGACGCGAATTCGCATACGCGGTCCCGTCATCGCATATTAACGAACTACAACGTCCGCGTTATAATCCTGTCCTGTTGTGTGCCACATAGAGTTAATTTTAACAGTTTTCGATAGGAAAAGGGGAATTCGTTTTTGAAAATATCGCGCGGTTAGTTAATTTATGCGATATCGGATTCTGAACGGTTTCACAATAATTATGGTCGGAGGTGATATTGTCATGAATTTGTCCGGACGCGCCGAGAACGTTACCGCGATGACGTCGTGAACGAAACCGTTACTATTTTGACATTCCATTAAATTCAATAGCCCACAACACGCATCCCCGTATACAGATGAATCGGTATGATTTGCTTGTTTTTTTTTTTCTTGTTTGTACACGAGACGTCTACCGGAAGGAGTGCTCCGCTCAGATATCTAATACATCTATATATCGATTTCCGGAAATTCGTTACCGGCACCGAATTTCATCTAGTTCAAACGGGTCGTTTTTCGATTTTCTCAATATTTTTTTCGTCGATAATTCGATTAATTCGCGTTATTTCTTCGTAATTTCAAAACCGATACGGGCGGTCGTAGTGACTTGAAATATTCACCGAACACACGTGACTTTATATTGTGTTATGGGTGGGGAAATAATTGTATTCGATCTTAGACAATTCATGGCGATTTTGTAGACGTCGACGTGTTCAGTTCGTGAAAGAGGGGAATCGTTTTTTCATTTTAACGCTTACGGATTTAATACGACGTCTGCGGACGTGTGCGTACACGTTTGATTTTATACGCGATTCGTATTGATGTATTATACTATCAAAACTAACGCATTGATTTTGTTTTTTTTTTTTTTTGTAAAAAAGCGAAAGCGAACGTGTTTTTTTCTTTTGAACGTAAACGTAATCGAATTCAATTTTTAAATGAACGTTGCACCGAACTTGCACTGCTCGTTTGCCGGTCGGTGGTACACGGGGTGAACAACACATTCATCGGCGTTCTATCGATTGATTATTATAAGCGCACGAACAATAATAATCCTTGCTTACACACACTCCTCACATATTGTCGTTACACATAAATATATACTTGACATCAGACACGGGTAGTATTTATTATTACCGCGCCCGGGACAACAATGGGAATAACGCGTATCACGTGTCACGCGCGGCCCGTTCGACCCTCGCGCTCGCGACGCTACCGCGCACAAGTCGGTTTCAGCAGTAGCCGCGCACAAAACGATACGCTAATAATAATAACAATAATAATAATAATAATAACAATAATAATAATAATAATAATAATAATAATAACAATAATATGATCGTACGTTGTTGTGCGGTGACGGTTACACGGCGAATCCGTGCGGCTCGCTGTCGTGCCCCGACGTGCCACCCACGTCAAAGACACGACAACGATTCGCGCAGGGATTATTTAAGCGAGCGTACACTCGGGCTGCTGCTGCTGCGCTCATCTCCGTCGTCTTTTTTATTATTATTATTATTTAATTTCAAACGAAGCGCGCGCTCTTTGTCGTTCGCAAATGGGGAAAAAAAAATTAAATACAATCGAGCCCGACCAGAATATAGAAAAAATAAATAATAAATAAACAAACCCCGTCCCTCAGATCGATTAAAAATCTTTTCTGCGCGTCTTCGCATTGTCTCCGGTTGCTGCTGCCGATGGACGCGCGCGTCTGGTTCGTCCGTTCGTTGTTTTCAATTATGTATTTTGTACGCGCGCCTCGTTGAGTTTTTTCTTTTTTTTTTTGCAAATTTCATCACCTAACGCGCAGATGGTTTTTATTGTTATTGTTTTTTCAAACGATGTTTTTTCCACTACGTCATAAACGCGTATTATACGACTGACGACGAATATATATTACGAGCGCGCGACGGCAGACGGCACCCGTTTCTCAATACTATTATACACGTACACTATACGCCTAAAAAGAAAAAAAAAAAAGATGAAAATAATACACTCGTGCGGTGTACGTACGTACCATATTATAGATGGTCGTCCTCCTCCCGGTCCTTAAATTTTACGGCCTTCTTAAAATCCAATTGTTTATAATCGCCGGCGCCAGATCCGCGGGGAACGGAAGAGTGTAAAAAAAAAAAAAAAAAAAACGCGATATATAATTTTTGTTACAAAACAAACACGATTACCACCGACGACGTTATTATTTCGTACTGCCGCCGGTCCGCCCTTTCGAATTCACGGGCGTATCTGCTTTCCACCCTCCCCACGGATCTGGCGATTTCCTTATTTCAAAAATTCGCTAGCAATCCTATTTTATCGAACGCGCGATATCGTTTATAATAATAATAATAATAATAATAATAATAATATCGATGAATTCCCGACGCCTCGATGATATCCGCGGCGTAAAAAAAAATTAACCTCCGCTTACCGGTAAACGGATACGAATCGCGTCCGTCGAACGCAACGCAAACGCGTTTTCTCCATTTTTTCCCTCCTCGTTACGTGCTACGGAGCGATAGATATCACGAAGTACATGTATACGAATAATCGCGGTTTATTTCGTGTTTGAAAAAAAAATGTTTTTACTCGATTAGACCACCGTACTACAATAACTACACTCGTAATAGACCGGTGGCGGTTCGACGAAAATTATGACATCCTCTGCAGGCCGGCCGCCGTATACGCGCACTCTTTGCAGCGGTACGTATAAAAAAATAAAACCTTTCCCGAGAACTCGTTTTGTTTGTTTTCGGCGGGGGGGGGGGAGAGGTGATTACGGATAAAATAAACGCACACAGGTGACTCAAAAGTTGTAATTATTGTTTTTTTTTTTTTAAACATATACGCGGCTATGTTTATATAAATAATCGTGTTTGTATAAACACAGGCCGTGTATAGGTGTAGCAGGTGTCCGCGCATACCTCATATTACGCGCGCGCGCGCGCGCACACACACCGGTAAGTATATAATATGTTATTAAATTTTTATTTTTTATTTTTTTTCTTCACCCGGCGGATAGGTAAGAATGTGTATTTATACGTATAATACGTTTTCAATGTCTTTTAAGAAAAGTACACAAAGTAAACTGCTGTCGAATATGCGATGCCAATACGCGCGCGCGCCCAGCAGCAGCAGCAGCAGCAGCAGCGGACCATCTGCCGATAATTTCCTAATTTTTTTTTCGTCTTCTCCACTATACTATCCCGTACGGCGGCTCTTTATTCTATCGGATTCTTCTCCGAGTGCACGGGGCGTGGACCGGGTCCGCGCCGCCGTCGACGATCTATCGGACGGCCGAATTTCTGTCGGATATAATTATTATTATTACATATTATTATTATTATTATTATTGTTATTAACGTGTGTGTCTACCACTCTCCGTCGGACACAGCGGTACATTTTTACCATTTCCCCCCCCCCCCATTTGTTCAGTGTACGAATAATTTTCAATACGTTATTTAAAAAAACGTAGCCGTTACGAGTGTTCATCACCTCGAACACGTGTCTCGTACACTGCAGTATATTTTTACGTACAAAGAGTTATTTTCACTAATTTTATTAGTAAGTAAATGAATTATGTTTGTGTACATAATATCGGCTTGTTGTAAGCAGCGGTGGAGATGGACAGGGGAAACACTGGGGGATGCGATCTCTCCCTAATTATTATTATTATTTTAATTATTCGTCCCCCTCGGACTTTTAATAATCTTTTTTCTTCCTCTTCAATTTGTAGTCGTTATATTGCCTAATTATTTTTAGAAAAATATTTTCGAATATTTTTTTTCGTTTTCTTTGTAACAACAACTATTTCCCTTTCTATAGAACGTTAATAATATTCGATAGATCTAAACGTCGCTATTAATCACAGTCATATAAAATATAGTTCGCCATCGAGTTTAATAGTGCTTTTTATGAAAAAAAAGGCTTTTTTTTTTTTTTGCTTATTTTTTAACAATATGGACCTTTCACAATTTCGTCCTTCCCCCTTTCAAAACTTGAAAACGACAACACTACTTATTTCCCCCCTTTACTTTTACATCCACTTCGATCACTGCTTATAAGTGTTAAACAAATGGCTACTCTACATCCAGCAACGTTCATTGGTTCATTTCAGTCTTTTTTTTTAACAACTCGCCGTTTCGTAGTAAGAGCGAGTAAAACCCAATCTACAGTCTTCAAAATTGAAACTGGCACGCCTCGAGGCGTAGGGCTCACGTCTCGTTTCGACCCTGTTTGTTATTTTCATTGACGGTATTCCAATGATATCGCAAAAGTCCCGATATTCTCTCTTTCTCTCAAAGGAAAGCCACAGTGTTAACACAGTTAAAATCTAAGTACAGATACTTGGAAGTTGAACGGTTCAAAACGTAATACACAGTCCCGGTATTCGCGATCCGAGTCGTTCTAATCGATCAATTACGGACCGCCGTGAAATTCTTCCTGCACAGCCGATCATCACACGGGCTCATAATCGATTAGGCTTTTAAATCGTTTACTATTTAGTAAAAGGTCGCCTAAAGTGGCCTTATAAGGTAACCGCAGCTATAGTATTATGGGCCTGACAGCCGTTCTACGAAACAAAGAGAGAATACTCTATTGGTTATTGTATTATTTAATTACATTAACGTTGAATACCATCTCAAATGATTAAAAATAAAAACTGAAATTGTACTATGGGCTTGAGCCCAGAGTGTCCTCTCCATATAAGTCACTGCAATGTGCACACGTATATTTTAAAACGTATATACCGCTACAAAGGATAGTCTGCACGAGTTTCAACGCATATATATATATATTACAGCCACGAATTCGAGAGGGGTGTACATTTTTTTTTATTTGCACTATCGTCTCAATTAAATACCGTATGGTTTATAACCATATTATCTAAGACAGAAATTCCTAAAAATATCTCGTTCGCTTAAATTCTACTAAACAATTTTGTTGTTTTCTTTCGAATTTTTATTGTATTATGTGTTATAATTTTTTTTTTTTTCAATCCACTGAACCTTTGAATCATCCGTATTTATTTGTCTACCGTGACAGACAATATAACATTTGATGGACGCATGAAAATATATTGCGTTGATAGTAAAATACGTTTTCGAGGAGGTTAAAATCGACGGAACGATATAATAACGAGCCGAGACATTAGGAACGACGAAAGTCTTGTTTGTATACTATCCGATCGATAATAATGTATTTTCATCGGGTTTCCATTATGCCGTAGATATATTCTTTTTTTTCAACTGTTTTAATAATAAGCGTTTATTTGTTGTGACGCTGCTTGCGATTATATATTTTTCCTAAAAAAAAATATCGCGCGTATTATCGTCGTTATACCTTTTGCTCTTATGCCGACCTAGTTCGTTAACGAAAATCGCTTAGACTATTGCGATAGAATAATAATGTAATAAAATATGTGTTGTTGTTGTTGTTGTTGTTATATCAGTTTTCTAAATCAAACCATGTACTCGAAGTTTTCGCGTTTATCATTGTGGAAACTCGTCTGTGGTTTTTTTTTGAGTACTCTTGTATATGACTGGAATTATTAATTCGTTACTATATCGAAAAGACAATTTGTAAATTCGTCTAATTAACCTACATTATATTATTCGTTTTATATACCCGCAGTGGCTATACATTATCAAAGCGATCCCCTCGTCTGTTGCTTCTAAAGACACGATAACGGCGGCGGCAAAACGTTTGACTGGTGCGTCAAAGTATTATAATATTTTCACGTGTTGAACGCAGTGATTATATTAGAGAACATGTTATGCAATATGCATCGGAACGAATCCGTCGTGACGAGAAAATAAAAACGCTCTTTACGCTTCTCTGAATATTGTACATGGTGCGTGATGTGTGAATAATACGTTACGTTATACGGTTGTGTCGCGTGAACATATTCCTTTCAGAAAGAATCGATTTTCCGGGCAAAAATCAAAAACCATCGTCTCTGGCATACGATACCGGCGGTTAAACCGTACACCGTTTCGTAAAAACTCGAATTAAGAAATAATTTTTGTACACCGTGACCGATAATAATGAGTGTAAACAATTCGTAATTGATTTTCACCCGACCGTCTTGCAGCGAGAATTAGCAAGTTAAAAAAAAAAAAAAAAAAAAAATCCTGAAAATCCGTTATGAGCTGTTACGGTTTTGGACGCGTGATAATATCGTGTTATGATAAATTATTATTATTATCTTTTGAGAAGTGTGAAACTGCCGATTTTATACTATCTCGGCTTCGGTTTTTTTCCCCTCGAAATAAATCGTACACATTTATTCGACAAATGTTTCTTTAAAAACAATTTCAGAATAATTTTGATGATATATTTATTACACACGCGGTAATAACGGTTATGTCCGTTTCGATTTAAAAATCAGGAGAAATGCGAATCGTTATTTTTAATCGTATTATTTACGATATAAGCTAAAAATAATATTGTCTATTGAAAATCGATCGATTTAGGAATATTTTTATAACGTTAAAAATGATAATGAAACGTGTAACTAAATTTATCGGTGTTACACGTCTAATATTATAATAACTATATATATATATAGGTAATCTGCGTTAAATCTTCAACTCGACTCTGTAGCGCAGTCCAACGGCTGCGATAATTCGTTTGAGACATTAAACAGATATGCATTTTAATACGCGACACAACAATTGGGTTTTAGCCAAACAGTTGATTTACCGTGATGATAACGTCGTGAAATCTAATTTTAATAATGTTTAATTGTGGAACGAAGATAAAGCTGTAATTTATAAACAGTCATTCGTAAGACTATTTTCGAACGCACGGTGATGACATCTCTCAGCTCTGGGTGTAATTAATTCGGTACGACGTTCGTATATTAATGAACCGTATAATGTCGTAAAGATATATATTTTCAGTTTCGTGCCGTAGTGTTTTGTAAAATATTTTCGTTGCCAGAACAAAGTTAAAATATTGTGTATACAGGTGGTTTTCACGAAACGTATATAACACGTGAAAAATATACCTATAATGTTCTCCTACATAAGTAAATACAGATTTCATTTTATTAAATAATAATAATAATAATAATAAACAATTGTGGAGAATAAATGATTTGTATTGATTGGTATAAATAAACTGGTACGCATTTAAATTAAGGGGATAAGAAGCGAAAATATTCTCTCGTCGTCTTGCGCACACGAATCATAGTAAAATAAACGTTTCGTACTTCCAACGTACCCCGATCGTTCTAGTGATGCGATAAAAATCGCGAAAACAGATTCGAATTTGTCGTGAATTTGACTATGAAATGACCTAACCTTCATTTCTAATTATTATTTGACATATTATTACAATATATTTATATAAGAAATTAATGTTATTTTTAAGTTAATTTAAATAACAATGTTCGAAAAATAAGTTATCTCTAATAAATTTAATATAAAATAAAAAGGCATAAAGAAGTTATTTTTTTTATTTGAGTACCCGCTGTTAAAATTTCCCGGATCCGCGTCTGCGTTTAATATACATTTATTCGCGTATAATCATCTCTCGCGTCTGTCGTGTAATTTCAATTGTGTAATTTGAATATTTCAACGCGTAAAAACACACTGAACGTTTTAAATAGTTGGTGTCGAGAATGCGCGGTGAAGGTATTTATTAAAATAACACACCGTGTTTGTCTTATACCTTACAGGCGTTAGGTGAGTACACGAAAAAGCGAATTGAAAAACATTACACGCGGTCCGTGCACGCATATCGTATATTATTATTATTATTTAAATATATAGCCCAAAAATAAACGCTCGTACGCATATTATAAAATATAAATATTATAATTTTTTCTGCACCTCGAAGTGTGTTTATCGGCTTTGTTCCGCGTATAATAATTAAGTGTGCGCCACAAGTAAAACGGGTTTAAGCGCCTTATTACGTACATAATATATCATTTAAACATCAAAATATTATAAATACACACGTATCGTATATGTATTTTTAAAACCGTATACGATTATAATATTTTGTATTAGGTTATTTCAAAATGCCGTCTACTACTTTCACCGTTATTGTAATGCTCGAAGAGCGTGTACACGATTTCTACAGTTTCCATTACAATAATCTGACAGAGCGCGTTTGTCATATATGCTTATTAGACTTTTGTTGACTTAACAGCCACTATAATGTTCTCATAGTGTTACTATGCGTGCACACTCAAGATTATGTTTTATGATTTATGCGGTATTATTTGTATACTCTCGAGTAACGAAATTGAACGACTATTTTCAATGGCCATCACCTGCACTTTATATTGATTTAATATATATATATATTAATCTAAATAGACAATTTATTTTCGAACTTTGGTATACAAATATTGCATGCGGTGTTGAAATAGCTTTATTCTTCGAGAAAATCTTCAAAATATTTATCTAAATTATCGGATTGAACTCTTGCTTTTGGGTCTAGTAAAAAAAAAAAAAATGTAAATATTTGAAAAACTACAACGAATTCGTTTGTATTTTCGCATTTCCATAATCAGTAAAAGTAGATATTCCGTGGTCGGAAATTGAAATCTGAAACTTCGAATAGCTTCTTTTTTTTTTTTATCATAGCGTGTATTATATATATATATACCACCTATACGTAGCCCTGAAGAAATAAATCGCCGTGGCTGGTTTCGTTCCACACTTCTTTTTGAAGAAGCTGGTTTCATTCACACCCGAGATATCGTTAAAACTGCCGATAGTGTTCCGGGGATCATTTCAAAAACAGTATTGGAACGGGCGATGAAATTGTCGCGCGTACGACCGTCGGAAACGGTCACGAACAGTCGAACGCTTATTATCGCTCTATAGTCCCTTATTAGCTACAGAATTAGCTCGTACGATTAGGTAACACGCCGCGACTACAGAACACAATTCGAGAACGTGAAACGGATCTGCAAACGCGTTCGAAATTCTGTACTCCTCGTAATACGCGCGAACGACCACGCCGTTCGTATCGATTGCAGAGACTTAGTTCGGGATAAATTTTCAGACACGCTGTGTATTTTTTTTTTTTGAGTACACGAGCGACGGGTAAAAAATAAGAAACGATACGGTCAGCAGCGCGTATACGTATTATAAATCGCATAGACAGAGGTACGCACGGCGGTAGCGCCGATGTTTTCCTACGCGCTGTGTAATTTACACGGTTGTAATTTATATTTAATTCGGCGTGTCTGATTATATAAACGCGGTAACGACGTCGTCGACGTAGGTAAAAAACGAAAAAAAAAAAAAGAAAAAGATTTTATATATATATATATATTTTTTTTTTAATATATATATAATACGAAAATACAAGAACTAAACAGACGATTTACGTGTAGCCTGCACCCTGCCGGGTGTTATGCAGTACACGTGGGACACACACATACACAAGTATATGTTTAATAATAATGTACTTATGTGTGTGTGTGTGTGTGTATAAGATATCTTTCGACGAGACGGCAATAATAATAATAATAATAATAATAATAATAATAATAATAATAATAATAAAATAATAATAATATTATCATTATTATATCGTCGCTGGATGCTGTCGACGGTTTCGCGGCGTCGTCGTCCGTCCAAACGAGTCGAAAAAAAAAAAAAGAAACAAACGACTCGCGCTCGATATACGACGCGGAGGAGAGCAACAGCCGGAGGAGGAGAGTAAAAGGAAAATTAGAAACGAAATATTGGTGTGCACGTATAGTAAGAAACAAAAAAAAACGAAAATATAAAAACCTATCGCCGCGTAGGTATTACAAACGCGACGGAGAAGAGAGAGAGAGAGAAAACGAGCTTCTGGGAGGTCCGCGAACGTGCGCGCGCGCGCGCGCTGGAAGCTGTTACTGGGGTAGTGGTGGTCGTCGTCGTCATCATCGTCATAAATGGTTGACTGCGGGGAGTGTTGTCGGCGCACTACAGGTATAATATTAAATAAAAAAAAATACACGTGTATAACATAGTCTCTCTCGTTATTTTATACATTTTTTTTTTATAGATAGGTGGGTATGGGTATCGTGTGTAATATATTATAATAATTATTATCTTCTCGTGTGTGTGTGTGTGTGTGTGCTCGCGCAACGTAATCATCGGGTTCCTCGTTTACGACGCCGTATAATATTATACACGCGTGAGTGTGTCGTTCGGACCTTACCGATTAGACGTGATGAAAACCTACTGACGCGCGAGACGCCCGTTAATTTCGGAATGTGCCCCCATCGAACGTCGAGAAACTGGCATGTCGGGGCGATGGGACGTAGAGTGTGTAGTGCGGAGGGATGAACACACACACACACAAAATAATATTTATATAAAAAATTTACTAAAACGGGTAATTTATTTATACTTTTACAAGACACGTATATTACGATAATAGTATGGGATAACTACGAGGAGGACGCGACGTGCCGATATATGTACATAGCGTATAGCCTACGGGCCGTGGCAGTATGGTGTGTGTGTGTGTGAATAACGATATAATATTATGTTGGCGCGGCTTCTCTTGCCGATATTGCGTATACGATAATCGGACAGCTGTCCTCAATACAATAGCAACGATATAAGAGTAGCCAAAAAAAAAAAAAGAAACACGCGTAACAATTCGAATTCGAGCTTGGAATTCGAGCGTTAAAACGTATTTGTACGTAAAATCAATGAACATTACTATAACGTAAGGAATGAGAGAGAGAAAAAAAAATCGACGATAATCCCTCGCCATACAATATATATATATATCTCAAATAGTTCTATAACACACACACACACACAATAGCGTATAACGTCAGAAAAATCCTACTTAAAACGGACGACGACGACGACAGAAGACGAATCGTAAGGGAAACTGTAGACCATTCATTTATTAGAGCAGGCAGAGTGATGAATCCGAAAAAAAAATTCCAATTACAACTGTATTTTACGATAATTGACTTTTTTTTTTTTTTTTTTTTTTTACAATTCAAGTATTTAATATCGAATAAAAAATAAATACAAGTAACAATAAATAAGTTTATGGTAATAGAAGAAATGGTAACGATTTTTTTTTCCGGTATTGCCGACCACGCATTACGTACGTTATATTTATTTAAACACATCGTTGTAGGCATTTTTTTTCAAACTTTTCGATTTCTAATCGTATTAAGTCAGTGTGTTATCCGGTCCACATTGAGCGCGTGAATGATCTGACCCGTAGTTTCGTCTATGGGCCTTTATTGTAAACGGCTACGAAGGCCAAGAAACGTGCATAAAAAGACAAATGGCGAAACATGGGTGGGGGAGGGGGGGGGTGCGTCAATGTCCAATTTTTTTTCAAAATTTAGAAAAAAAAAACATTAAAATTAAACTGGCGACGACGCGGCGGCGTAAACGACAACAACGATTGAAAAATATTTACAATCGTCATCTTGATATAAGTATATAAATAAAAACTCCTGATACAATGACATTAAATAATATTAAATAATTGTATTAATTAATTAATATTAATGCATATATATATATATATATATATATATATATATACGAGTATTATCTTAATGATAAAACTGTTAATTAAATTAAGCTACAAATATAATAATTACGAGTGTCAACGACGGTGGATTGCCGATAAACACGGTAATAATTATAATAATAATAATAATAATAATTTATATACAATATAATATAATAATTCAAAACTATATGGTAATATATTCAATATCAATATTCCGCGAATGTAAAAACACTTTGTTTTTTCCATCGCGAATCCTAAATTTGCTTTATTCAAATATATTTTTATTATTATTATTTTTTGGTCTTTGTTTTTTTTTCTCGAAAACATCTTATTTGTGCTGGTCGCCGAGCGCTCGTTTCACAGAATTATAAGTAAAGACGATCTCACAATATCTCCTGCGTTCCACCGAAAACCCTTATTTCATAGGTCAAACGGAGTTTTTTTTTTTTTATATTTTACTTTTTATCCCTTTTTCAGAGCTCCAGGCTTGTTTTGATTAAAATACGGGGAGTTTTTTCTTCTCGTTTATGTGCCCGGCTGCATCTGTTTCGTGGGAAGGTCCAATTTTTTCGTTTGTCCTCAAAGACCGAAGTTACATATAAGAATGTTCCGATGTATAACGACCGAAATTGCCCTTCGGAAACAATTTGCGAAACTTTTTTCTTTTCTAAAAGGTTTCTCGAGTTGTTTAATGGTTCTTGGACGTTTCTCGGACGAGTCTAAGCGAATACGGTTGAAAAATTTCGTTTTATACACATGCTACGATTGTAATGCGCGGTGGTACCTGTAAAATATCGATAAAAAAATAAATATTTCTAAAGTAAATGAAAACGACGGCAGTTGTCGAAATCCTGTTGTACGCGGATAAATCTTCAAAAAAAAAAAAAAAAAAAAAACAACACGAGGTTACGCGCAACTATACGCTAATAACGTCAATAATAAATAAATCGTTCGATTGTAATGTATCGTAAATGATAAGTAGTACTGATTTTATTTATTTATTTTATTTCAAACGATTCTTTTAAACGCGTACCGATAAAAATATTACACTCCTTTTTCGTATTTTTTTTTTTCTAAAAATACGTAGAAAAATATACGTGTCATGAAGACCACCAGAAGCGTTCAACGATTTAATCCATCGTTACAAATTATTATTTTAATTGACCCGATGATTATTGATGTCGGCCGCTCGACTCCGGGCGAATTACCAATATACTATATTTATTAACGTTTTATTCACAATGATATTTATTTCGCCGCGCGTACGAAATTTATTTATTTACGTTTTCATTTCGTGTGAAATTTCTTCTTTTTTTTTTAAGCCAAACTACGGGTAACGCGCATTAATCCGTCTTTGGTAATCGCTATCGTGTATAACGTCGCACCAGTGGCGTAGCCAGGAATTTCCAATGGGGGGGGGAGGGTGTTATGAGAAATAATAACCTTAATTAAAAAAATAAACCATTTTTTTATTATATTATATATTTGTTTTTATTTAATTATTACATTAATCTCATTCGACGACTTTTAATACTTAGTTCACGTATTACATCTTCTGTTGACAATGACACTATATTGACACTAATATATCACGATGTATATTCATAACTGCCAAACCATTTAGACGATTTTCACCGGTTGTACTACGTAAATATGATTTCAAACGTCGAAGTGTTGAAAAAAGGACCTTTCACTGGATGCAGTTGTGACCGGCAAAGTAGCTAATATATAATATTAAAAAAGTCTGTAAATAGTTGGGAACATATCTTCATTGCAATATTATTTAATGCTTCTATTGCATTATTGGGTTTTTTATTTTTTATTTGTTAATGCCATATTGTGAATTCGCCCGTTGCGGTTATTTCATCTACATCAATATCTGATGAATATGTTTTTAGAAGATCTTTAAATTTAATTCCGTTAAATTCACGTGTATTTATTAAACAAGTGAAATTGTTTAGTAACAATCTACGATTCATCAAGTTGTTTAGAAAAATTATCTAAAAATGGTATATATATATATATTGAAATCCTATATAGTAAATTTCATGAGATTTTGTTACAATATTGGATCGATTTTTTTGAGTTGTCGTTATTCCAGGTATTTAAATAACAATTCCAAAGGATTCGCATTTCTTTTCAACCTCAGAAAAAATGGTTTTAAATCCTACTTCCGCTTCTGCAATAATTTATCTTGCACTATTTTATTATATGCATGTAGTAAATGAACACGGTCAAGGGGGGGGGTGTTGCTACACCTACAACACCCCCCGCCCCTCGCTACGCCACTGCGTCGCTCCGAAAACAAAAAAAAAAAAAGACATTTTTCCTGGGTATACGTTCGACCGGCGGGCGAACGGAGAATACGAGGAGATAGATGGATGGATGAACGAATAATAACGATTGGTCCACGGACGCAGCGGAAAGACGGCAACGGACACCGGCGTTTTTCCGCGCGCCGTACAACGCGCAATACGTCTTGAACGGCCGCCGCGACTCGTTAACGCGGGCGGCGGACACGACACAACGGTTCTGGTTTTCCGTCTTTGTTGCGGCGCGCGGCCTGCTCCGGTACACTCGTCGCACACTTCAAAGCCCTAGTCGCCGCGGCGGCGCCACACACGGTTTTGCCGCTTCGCCCCGGCCCCGTCCGCCCGCCGCGGCCGACACACGAGATTGTTGTTTATTGCGTGCGCCGCGGTCAATATTTCCGCGGCACAGTGACGCGTTGCTGCAGCACGCAGCGGTGTAAAACGGCGGAAGCGGACGGACTAACGAGCGGGTATCGGCCGTGATTAGCAGCGGTACAGGAGTGTTTTATAAATTTCGCGCCCTACGGTTAGCCGCCCCGCGGCCAATAAATTAACGACAAAAAAAAAAAAAAAAAAAATTAAACATTTTTCAATAGCGAAAAAATAAACGCCATTAATTATTATTATTAATAATATGAATATTTACATTTCCCATGCCCCGCCCCACCGGACGCACGAATTCGTCGATAATATATTCAATTACTAACGGATTTCGTCAAGTCTCGGCTTCTGTCCACGATGACTGAACTCCGTTAAGTTTTTCGAGAAACAACTAACAACTAAACAATTTTTGTTTTTCGTACAATACCATAAAATTGTATACTCCGACGTCTCGGACGTTACGTCGGTTTTTAATTTTTCAAACGATTTTTGTTCTACGGAAATCTCGTGTGTATACGTTCATACGCGACCAGGGCTCGGATTCTATAGCGTTATTGTCGCAATGCGTATTAATTGAACACAGATATAAATAGTACGTTTGTTTTACGCATCGTCGAAATCCATACAATTTTATATTCCGCATTGGAAAACTCATTTTTTCAACCCGCGACGCGTCACGTCCAAAACACGTACGTTTTCCTAGTAACTCTTCTAATAATTTTAGGCGCAATGCGAATTTACGTGGATTCCGGAAAGCAGCAGTTTCGGTCTAATCGCGGGTTTCTGTTGTTCATTTTCACCCGTGCAGGACTCGTCGTCGCTTCTCGTTCATCTGACCTCGATCGATAATCCCCAGGCTCATTTACTTCGATTGTCGTGACTTCACGGGCGCGGTAAAATGCTAATAATCATATTGTGTAGATGACTTACACTACAGCGTCGTGCGATGCGTTCTAGCTTGTTTCCGATCCAAGGCGGACGCTGGAAATGCCACTCGGTTATTGCTTGAAAAACTAGTGTCTCTCGCGTATTAATAACGGGCGTTATTACCGCAGTACCTGAACTGTTTATGGAAATTTATTCTGCAGAAACGTTTCGAACACATTCTCACGCGCGGGTAACGTACGCACACGTAATGGGAAATAATTTTCTCGAAAAAACTCACACGGGAAACTGCAGTCAGCCAACAGCATATAGTGCGGCGCGCGCACGCACGTTTGACAAATGAGACGCGGTCTTATAATAATAATAATAATAATAATAATAATAATATGAGCGGTTCGTTAATATAACGTCATCGTCTTCTCTTGTACATCACGGACATTTATTTTATGCGCGCGTATCTCTCTCTCTCTCTCTCCTTCTACATACGCATTATTATTATTATTATTATTATTATTATGCGTGTATGTACGCGATTCGGGACGGACCAGAGGATAGCAGACCTTATAATAAACGCGCACAACGGTTAGGCCATAGTGACGGAAAGGATTCTTTTTAAACACTGCACGCACCGAGATCGAGAGTCTGCGCGGCGTGTTGTCTTTCTCCCATGCCGCTCGCGCGCCTAATATCCGTAACACAAAGACGTCCGTTGTGCCGCCGCCGCCGCTGCCGTTTATCAAGATGATGGCGATCATCATCGGCGGTCTGTGCGCGCACTATTAAAATGTACCGGTTCGCGTCCAGGGACCCAAATAGCTATTTATTATTTTATTTAACTGGCGCATTTAAACATATAAAGTATATTATACACACACACACACACACACGCATACACGAACACGTGGTCTAAGAAAAACAGTATTCCGTTCTCATCGTAACACACACACACACTTGTGTCTCCGGTACAAAATAATCGTGTGTTATGTTATGTAGTGTGCGTATCATATTGTTATCATTAAAATAATATCATTATATATATGTATATATGTCGTGTACCGCGATGACGACGACGCGAGTGCGTGCGTGCGAACCGTGTGACCGTCCGTCGTGAGATCGTTGGAAATCATGTGCGCGCGAGATAGTGCGACGATTACCGTTGGGTCGGAGGTTCCATGCGCGATCCCGCCAGTGGCGTACTTTAGGTGGATAGGCCTATCCACCCTATATAGAGGGAAAAGAGGCCGTTTACATTTTTTTTTTTTTTGTTTTATGTATTTTACAATTACGATTTAGTAATTTAAAAATTACAATGGTTAAAAAAATAAAAGTTAACGAGTCGCGGGTTATTGCTCAAGTTCGTTACTTATGGGATAAAGATTTTAGAGTTTTGGAGCTTATAGGTTGGAATAAAAACGAATGCGATAAATTTTGGATAAAACGATTATGAGCGGAGCTTCCGGCGGCGTACTTAGACCTGAATTTCGATGGGGGGGGGTGGAGGGGAGTTTTAATTTTTAAATAAATTACATAAAACAAACATAATATTACAAATGTATTTTAAAACGTTTATTATATGATCGGCAATTCGCCAAACGTATAAACCACAAAACAATTAATTGGAATATGCGCGATTATATGTTTTAGTTCATATATCATGGCTCATAAGAAATTGATTCTTTTCAGAAATTTTCATCTCGAATGGCGATTACTGGGAGCTCGGTGTAATGTAGGTATGTACACTTTGTCGAAAAATGTGTGTAACGGTTATGAAAAGAAATTGCGAATTAACAATTTTCAAGAGTTTTTTTTTTTTTTTTAATATATAGTTGAAGTAACAAAACAGTCTGACGTTGTTTTAAATTTTCAAGCGTCAAAACAAAAAGTAATCACCACTTCTTTTATGAATTAAACACCGAGAAATTTACAATTGAAATAAATAGACCGAAATGAAAGGTAATTTTTTTGAAAAAATTCGTTTCGGTCGTTAAATATCTAAAACCGCATCAGTTTCAAAATTACGAATGGAAATGACGATTTTGACCAAATCGTGTTTTCATAATTTTCATGTAAATTTTTCAATAGGTTATTCTATTATTTTTCAAAAATCGAAAAACGATCATTCTAAACTATTAACTAAATGCAATTTGCTATCGAAAAACAGTGTTACACGTAAAGATCGAAGCATTGTTTCTGGTAGAATTTTTTAGCAACGATAATGTTTAAAACGTATTGAACAAACGTGCATATACGACGATAAATAATCATCTGCAGTAAACAATATAATCTTTATAAAGTGTAAAAACTATACGATTATATTATATTATGTACCACACGTGGTCTTCAAAAACAAAATATTATAAGCCGTTTAAAAAAAAAAAAAAAATGGAGAACTTTTTCCTTTCGCAGCCTTATGTAAGACACTCGTGGAAATACGAAATAAAATATATCGAATATCATTAATATCGCATTCGGCGAGATCCGAGTCGACGGATTTGAGAGCGACGCGAAATAAGAAATCCAAAAAGAATTAATTTTATATTGCGTAAAAAATTACGATTGTGGAAAAGCTTTTGCTGCGGAGATTATAATATATATTCACAAATCCTGGTGAATTTAACGTTTGTTATTATTAAACAATATACCTAATATATGGCCTATTGTGTGTGTGTTTCTTACAATATATTTAACTCTTGAAACTTTTCATTTAATTATAAACATACAGACAGTTTAATAATATGAAACTTTAAAACAAGTTTAAAATATAAACTACAACGTACGTACGTATATATATATATACATAAGGGCCGAAAGATAAATTTACTTTTAAAACTCTATTCAAAACGATTCTCTTTTCGGTTAAGACAATATTCTCTGCTTAAACAATTACAAATGGGGCGAATGATCTCGTTTTGAGATTCGATCGCTTAACGAACATTTGTATAATATCGACAAACAATGCACGTTTTGATTGGTGTAGTTAATACACAATTTTCATTTTTTACGAAAATTTGTACACACGCACGAATCGAACAATCGAACACGAGACGCGATATTAAACGATATTACGGTTTTATTAAGAATATTCGCACAACTAATATACTCCAAATTCAGAGATGATATTGTAGAAAAGACCGTGCTTTATGTATCAAAACTATGGTCCAGTTAATCGGACGGGCGTTCTCTCACACTGAATTTCTGGCTATATAGTTATTATTGTGCCGGAATATTCGCGTATTATTATTATTGCACCGCGTAAAAACTCGTTATAACCGCAGTCGTTTAATATTATAATAAGCGCGTATACGGCCGAGCGTAGACAAAAATAAAAATAAAACTCAACGATATAATTAATGAATAATTAAACGATGTTTTCCGTTTTATTAACCGTATAATATATACCGCGTGTTTAGTGTGCGCGTACACACACTAATATGCGAAAACCGTATATTTACATAATTAAATAATAAATTTCTGCGTTTTTCACGCGCACGACGAGCGAAACATTTAAATTCATATTTTCAACCATTTTGAAAAGATACATTATAATAATAAATAACGACCGCGAGAAAACGCATATTTCATTTCGACAAAGAATCACCGTACCGACGATTCAGTTAGAAGCGCGTATAAATTTGATTATTATTATATTTTTTTTCTGAAATAATAATAAGAGTAATAATAATTACTTTTTACACATTTAAGAAATAGGTTATTACTTCTATGCACTTATAGTACTATTTAAAAAATATGATTTTGAGCTTTAAAAATTATTCGGAACACTCATTCGAAAAAAGTATTCGTATATACGATATTTCGAATAGTGTATTGTGTACTCATATTACTGTAAGTAATATTGTGATGGGTGAATTGCGTCGTGGTTTGCGCAAAACTGACAAAAATATTGATCGATTTCATAACGAACGCTATGTATTACGTACATTCGGTTTAAACGGTACGCGGTACCGGGCGAATAACCCGTTTATTGTTATTATTATTTTTCCTATTATTATTTTTTTAATTTAAAAAAACTCGTATGTCGTGTAATATTTATTACATAAGAACGGCGGCGAGACCTTATGAAATAGGAAATTAGGAAATTGATGGTATATATATATATATTTTTTTTTTTTTTTGATTTTTCACAACGTACTGCGCATGTAATAATAATAATAATAATAATAACAACTCGATTTACCGAAACGGTATTTTTATATATATATATATATATACACGAGTTTAATACGCGAAATGCGCATATTATAAAATAATAATTGAACTCCTGGAAAGTAAACACAATATAATGTATTGGTCAAGATCCGCGTTTGCTCGTCCGTTCTGTACCGAAATCGTGACGGTATCCGTCGTATTTGTACAGTAAGTTTATATAATACTCGCGCTTATACACGTACACGAGTAGACGTATAAATGTACGCAGGGGGGAACGGGTATAATTTCACGACTAATCCAATAAGCGCGTATAAATCGAGAACACAGCTCTGGGTTAGAGGTTACTCCGCGTTGCGGTTACGACCGGAGGTATAATCATCGGGTTTTAGTGCAGTGAACTTTATCTCTGGATGGGTGGGCCGCCGAACGCCCGTTACAATAATCTTTGCAGTATATTTCATTTTTCGTAGTAGACAATCATCCAATCATTGGATTCACTTTGGAATCACCACTTTGCGTCTTTATAATATATATATATATATATATTATCACAAACGCCGTGCGCGATGACGGTTTTGCCCGTGTTCCGCGCACGAGAAGAAAAAAAGTGTAGCGATGCGAGAAAGAGAAAAAAAAAACAAAACAAATTTCGCAACAAAAATCTCCACGCTGGAATATATTATCGCGGTTATTTTTTTTTTTTTTTTTTTTTTTTTTTTTTGGTCGTGGAACTGAAACTAACGTTGACAAATCCGCTGAAGCGTTGGTTCGGGAAACGTGTGTGTGGGGTGGGGGGGAGTCCTTCGCGATCGGTCCTTTGCTACGGAATATCGCATGCGACGATCCTGTGACTGTCGCGATGTCAGAAGGCACGGGAATCAATATTGTAAAGTTTAGAATTTCGAAAAAATTCATTATATTATATATTATTATTTTTTTTTTTTTTTTTACGGCGTAACCAATGGAATTTTTTTTTTTTTACGCGACGCACTCGCGAAAATCAGCGGAGCGGTTTGATCGACGGAAGTACGTGTAAAATTTAGGTTTCATATTCGATCGACGTCGGATTATAACCGCGGAAAATCCTCCGTTGCCCGAGTCGATGGGTAAAGGGGATCATCAATGCGTTGGTTACGTCGAGTGGCGGCTGTGACTTGTGGCGCGTGTCGGCAGGGGAAGCGCCGCCATTTTTATGCCGTTTCGCCGCCGCGTCACACAATTTCCGTTTTAGTATATATGTCGACTCGGAGAAGCTGCGACGATCGTTCGAGTTTCGAGTCCGTCGGCTGTCGTCCAGTGATCGGGGATCCATCGATTGCGTGTACAAAAAACATCAGTGCGAAATTGTAGTGAACGTATAACATATACAAATGGTGCCATTAAAGTAAACAATTAGAATAGATAATGCGATGTAATGGTCGAAAAACCAAATCGAAATATAGAGGTACGCCGTGTACGCGGTCGGAAATGGCGAATTCTGAATATATCAAATGCTGCGGTAATACGGTGTACGTAAAACCATCGCGTCCAGAAATGTGTTCCGTAAATCCGCGCCAGAGAGTGAACCGGTGCCGGGAACGAATTACGCCAGCGCATCTGCAACTGGTGCGACCGTATTGTATGCTAATACAATATCGGATGATGCAAACGCTTCTATACCAACACCGGGGGACTGAGCGGTATAGTGTGCGATCTAGACACGACGGGCGCACGTTACACTACCACGTTTGTCAACAGTCCGTTTTGGGACGTGAGTGTGACGAGCGTAACCGTGTCTACGGTATATCTGCGCTCGTTGAAGCAGCCCACCAATGATGGAAAAACACTCGCCGCTGTTCGACATTATTCACAATACGACGATTTAATATTGAAATAATATAAAACAAATATATATATATATTACCCGTTATACGTATTCACGAGGCGGTGTGTACGCTGGGACACAATCACACGTCGATTTTTTTTCTCTTTTTTTTTTTTTTTTTTTTTTGTCGTCACATTATGCGTTGCGCACGAAATTATAACGTCCGCTCGCGGAAACCGTTTACGATATTTATTGTAACATTTAATACGGACGTGCAACGACGACAATATTTATTATACATGACCACCGCGAGAAATCGATTTCGAAAATAATATTAAAGCCCCACACACACACACACACGCACACCGCACCGAAATCCTCCCGGAAATAATAACAATAACTATTTGTTACGACCGTATCGGATATACCACCGTAAACATATATATAATATGGTATACATATATATATACCATATTATTCGGTATGTGTTGCCGCGGACCGAGATCGACGTGCCACCCTTCGCGACCTGCACGCGACTTTAAGTCGAATAATAATAATAATAATAACAATCATTTGTCGGGATAATAATTCCGGTATCGAACAGGCCACGCAAAGCTATTAATCAGAAATAATGAAAATATTTATACCGTAACGCTATCTTCCTATCAATATCTTCCCATACCACCGGCGATATCCGCGGCTCTCGTTTACCGATCATATTGTTATTATTATTATTATTATTATTATCCGTACACGCGACGACGCGTATTCCGCAGGGACGTGACGTATAGAGTGGCCCACTCGGTAGTGGCCTGGCTTTTAATAGACGGCCCCCGTGTGATTCATTGTCGGTTGCAGTGGCACTACCGCAGTTGGAGAGTGGGGCTTAAAAACTCTTCTTTCCCTCACCAGAAGAACATTCTGAATGCTCGTTCGATCGATCGAATTGAAATCAGAAATATTATAAAAAACGATTTCGTTGTTATTCTGATTTATCTCCCCCACATTTCGTCAGATACAACGCTAAATTGTTTATTTTTTCAAATTGAAAAATCTTTTCAAAATGACGAATTAAAGGGAATTAAGGAGAAAAAAAAAACGAACTTTTATATCACGGGCGGTCCGTGGACCACCAAATGCGAACCACTGATACGAAACGTTTCGGAACAAACGCGGTTGTATGGCGGCGTATTCGATAAACGAATGAGATACCCCCCCCCCTCCCCCCGTTCGGAAATACATTTTTTTTTCGCCGTTGCGTGTTTTGTTTGTTTTGTTTGTTTTTGTTTTGCTGTACGCCGGTCATAATGACAACGACATTTTCAAACGCGCATATATTACAACGAAACGAAACGTATCGCTTTGTAACATCGTTTGGTCGTGAAACGAGATGAGACTTGCACAATCACCACCGCACGAAGAAGAAGAAGAAGTAGAAGAAGAGGAACGCGCGCGCGCCTATAACAATTGGTTTCGCGCTGTAACGACGACGACGGTGGGAACGAACCGCAGCGACGGCGGCGGCGCTCCACTCGGTCCGAAGGCGCCAGCCGCAGCAGATCAAGACCGGCCGATACGCGTAAGGCAATAAAATATATATATAAAAACTACTACTACTACTACTACTACGGAATATATAATATATTTTATAACGTTCTCGGTTCGATCCGAGTCCGGTCCGCTCGACTTTTCCCTCCTCCTCCGTAGTCGACCCATCGTTTTTTTTTTTTTTTTTTGTTTTTTGTCGGTGTCGGAGAATACCTACGCGCGCATAATATGTTTGAGAAAGACAGCGTGTGTGTGTGTGTGTGTGAGAGAAGAAAAACGAGAAGAAAGAGGAGGAGGAGAAAACGACATAGGCGCGCATTATTTTATATACACACACAATCACGAAGCACAACCGCGGTGTGGTCGGCGACGTGGGCCCCCGTACACGCGAGACGACCCCCCACAAGCATCATTTTTTTTTTTTTCAAATTGATTATCTCTACTCGTTGTGTTTTCAACGTGCACCGCCGCCGGGACAGCACCCACCCTCCACCACCTCCTTTTCGGTACCGCCCATCCGTCGCTGTACACCTAATACCCGTGACGTTGCCGCCGCCGCCGCCGCCACGCATGTGCGCGGTGGTCCACACCGGGAGACGGTGAAATTATCCTTTTTCTATCGAAAAAGTCGATACGTAAACCGCGGCAAAAAAAAAATACGATCGGCGATAAATTTTTAAATGTATTTTTAACGCGACATACGTTAAAAATATCGGTACCCATTTCGTGATACGACTGTTCTGTAGTACATACACTCGGATGTTATAGTATAGAAAAAACAAAAAACCAAATTCAACGTGGAATTCACGTTTATATTTTTCATTAGCGCGAAACGCTAGTCTTTTAAATTTTTTTTTTTTTTTACTAATTATACTAAAATACGCCACTGCGGCTAGTGTTCCGAAAATACTACGAGTGTTCGCGGAATACTGTATTCAGAATACTCTTCTTTTTTTTTAAAGTATTCTGAAACGCACAATATTCCGAATACTTTTTTAATACCGATCACATTTTAAATAGTGACCGCGTAAAAATTAAAATCTCCTATTCAAATGTAATTAATAATAATTATTTCAGGGGAAAAAAACCAATACGAGTAACAGCGGTAGACGTTTAACACAATTATTTTATCAAAATAATCTTGTTACGTTTGGTGTGTTCAAACCCATCCTTGTATACAAATAATCAAATGTATTTGATTACTACTAATATTGTTTGTGATCGATTAAATACATATTTACGTAATTACTATATATTTGACGTTCGTTTTACTGGAAACCAGTAAGAAATATATTCTAAAAGTATTCGGAATACTTGTGGAATTCACTATTGTCACCGTAGTGTTCGAATACATATTCTGAATATTTGTTTTTCAATTTTCGAAAAAAAAGAGAAGAAAATAATACGAGATTATTTGATATTTCTTTCTTCTCGTCGTTGATTTCGAGTGCGGATATCGCGATGAAATCGAATCCAATTGATATTATTGCCCGATCGTCGTTCGGGATATAAAGCCCGGTTATTATGTTGAGATTTTTCGACCGCTTTTTTTGACTTTTCGGCAGATGCCAACCGCTCTTTTCAATCCTGTGGCGCGTAGGAGCAAAAAAACTTAAACGAATAAATAAATACAGCTCATGGCGCGTTTGATATTTCCTCGCCAATTGCTGCACGAAAAGAGCGAATTGAAAAAATAACGACGATAATGACGGACGTGGAAGTGGCTTACCGTCACAACACGGAAAGCCGAAATTTATTCCGGTCAATAAAACGAGATATTATCGAATAGAGCAGCACGCCGCGTGATATTAAGTAATTTATATTTACTATTACACTATAAAGCACCCGGTGTTTTATTATAAATACATTAAGTGAGCCACCGAACATTGGCAGCCTAAACATTTCTCTAATAAAACACATTTTACTGATTTTTTTTCCACGTACAAAGTACGGTACTATTTTAAATGCGCGTAAGACCAAATCAAAGTCCTCATAAACATCCTCCGCAAAACGGTATGAAACAATCGTTTCTGAAATGCCTCGTTTCCCTTGGTCGTCCATCAACACCGATCTCCCTGGGTCGCACGTTACTTTTCATTTACTAGGTATTGAGTTTAGGTCATAATCGCCTTCCTGCTCAATCTCTTTTTATGTAAGTCTTTACTCTCGTCATTTATCACCGGATATTGATGTTTTTTTTCATCATCTGAATCAAATCGGACTGAAACAAATACGTAATAACCGAATAATATATTATGTAGTTAATTTCCTCGCCCTTCGAAATTGTACTATAAAAAATATTATGTGTTGTAAACGTTTTGAAAATAATAATTTCAAATCACGACTCCGGAGGCGTTCGTCATTATAAAGCCGTTCTGATATATGTTATACGGCGTTTTAATTAAAAAAAAAAAAAAATTATTTTAGACGAAAAAATAATGCTTTCTGTAAAAAAAAAAAAGATCTACCGTTATTATTGCTTTATAATATGGCGGATGAATTTTTTTCTATAATTTATTTTTTTACAAACGTTGATGAGACGACCGTCGAAATCGTATTCTTTTTTAATGTACAAAATTCTGAATATTTATGGTTCGATATATATTTTTTTCATAAACATCCACCGCCAAAGAAGACCACCACCGAGGTTTCACGATGACGTCTAGTCAGACAAATCTTGTGTGTAATATATTATAAATTTTTTTATATATATTATTATTATTTTTTTTTTTTTTTTAGTGTACGGGTCGGAAAAACGAACGTATATACATATATAAGTAGTCACGCGCGTATTTTAAATTATGGAAAATTGTCAGCGCGCGTTAAAAACGCAATAAAATTGCGCGTGTATATGAGAAATTCATTTTCGGAACGCCCTCCGATTTATATTTTAGGTAATTGCACGCGTTCGTGTGTAAAACGCCGTTCTGTATCACGTAATTATAATGTATAAAAAAAATTATTATTCGTGTACAGTTTTTACGGTTTTCCAAATGCGCGTTTTTTCCTCTTTTCGCACGACACTTTACCGTTCAGAACTACACGCACATACACACACGACGGAAAGATACCACGATTTTGTTATTTCGAAGCGTATTATTTTTTTCTATTTTATACACTATTATTATAATGTTAACTATTTATTATTTCCCACACTAAAATAATATTAATACACGAATAATATCGATGCGAAAATGTGTCGGATACGTTTGTCGTTACGTTTTCGCGGAAAAAAACTGACGGGCCCGCGCGATTTGAATGAAAGTCAACGGATTCCTCAGGAACCGGTGAGGAGTGGCACATATCCATCACGGTACGACGACGCACGGGGGGCGGAACGACGATGAAAACACAAAGCGATATAAGACGGAATGTATTGCGGAAAATAATATATGTACCCAAGGATCGGGGCCGAGTTGCCGTTTTGAAAATCGTCGAACATCGTACGTAGATATAGACTAACCGCGCGATTAAATTAAATCGCGAACACTTCAATGTCGCACAGGGGAACCTATATCAATAAAGTTTAATGTGTTTGTCGGAAACAAGAAATTCTCGTGTGATAGAGCGATTTCGGCATTGGAATTGCCACTCTTGGATTCGTCAACAGTGCCTGTTCACAAGTTGACGTTTAAAGGCCAGTGGGTGGTTTGCGTAATATCGATGCGCGCCGAGAATGCGGCGGTCGCGAACCGAGTAGCCTGCGTTGACAGTCTTGTTGAAATCGATCCGAATCGGCCTGATATTAAATGGTTCCGTCGCTGGGCGCCGGATTGCTGACCAAATTGGTTTTTTGGAGACGATTGTTCACGATTTTTTTTTTAAATGATATTTCTTGTAAGTGAAGAGAGTTCTAAAAAAAAAATATATTCTTTTTTCCTCAAATTTATGACACAACTTGTATTCGGTAACATTCGTAGTAATATATTATGACCGCTGCGGGTATCTTCGATCACGCACGTCGATCACATTCGGTTCGTTTAAAAAAATAAAAATTACGTGCTGACACGCCACCACTCCCCAAAACGGTTCACGACAGACTCCGCGCGTGCTTCTTAAGTATATTATACAAGTGCTTCGGTGATAAAACGCACACGAGAAATCTTGTTTCCGTTCCGTTGCCGATGACGGGGGTATCCGGTTAAAAAAAATATATGTACCTATTAACTCGTTATACCGAAAACCTCCGCGGGGGCCACACAGATTTTATCGGCTGCCCGGTTTTTAGCCAAAACAATTAATTATTATTCCTGTACATATACGATTGTATATTATTATTATTATTATTATTATTATTATTATTATTATTATTATTGCATCGCGGTATAGGTCATTTTAATATTACGCCGTGTATTATTAAAATAATTAAATGTACTTTATACACACGTTACAACGATCTCTATAGTGAGTCTCTCGATAGTATTATTTCCCGTTGTCCGTGATTCGAAAAAGAGACAGAAGTGAATTATGTCAAGGCCATAAAGAAATTGTAGAGATATTTTTTTCATTCTGCCAAATATTGTGTCGAATGGCTGTGTGAGCATTGTTCGCGAGATACAGCAACCAATCATCTACAGTGTCACTATACGGACTCTCTTCGACGGACTCGTTTTCCAAGTCGTTCCTGGACGTCTTCGTAAAACGCTCGATTAGCTGTCTGTCCGTGGCAATCCAATGGACGGCCTTTTACAAGTACAGCACGACTCCAACGTTTTGGTCGTACGTTTTTTGATGACAATACCGCGCGTTTCAGAACGAGGTTCGATCTTCAACGTTTTCGCCCAAATCTTTGACATTTTTTTAGCGCCATTAACAACAAAAAACAAATCGTATTTCTGCATAATGCGGCATTTCCGTTCGTTTGTGTTTAATTCTCGAACGATTCAATAACAATTTTTTTTTTTAATTTTACAAAACATTTAATCGTTGTTTCGTTCACGTGTATATAAAGTGAGATCGTTTATAATCACTACCGTTATTCCCGGTAACGATACAAATCCCGGAATTTGAGTAAATATTTGTATTACTATAACTAGATGTACGCATTGGTTTTCGATTTATCGCCGTCATTGCGACTCTGTATATTTATATATGCACATAAAATATAATGCGATCGTTTTGTCCGTCCGTTAAAACTAATGACTGCGCGAGTTAAATAATACGCTTCTTTCTGATATATATATATATATATATATATATATAGCTGGCACCACCAAATCTAAGTTCACTGCAAGGAGAATGGCCAAACGTTTCTATCTTTTTTTAAATAAAATTCCGTGGCGAATGTTTCGATTTTTCGCAAAAGTCGTTTTTGTTTCCATTCTATTTATTTGTTTTATTTGAACGCTTTTTCTTTTACCCCGCCCGTCCATACAGTGTGAACGGAAGTATATTATATTAGATGAAATGAAATTACGATCCACAAATGGATTTAATTGCGCGCTTCATTAAACAACGTAAAATTCAAAACTTACCGCATTAATGTCTGTTATATAAACGTTATATGAACCCAACGGTCTATACTATATACTCGTGAAAATATATTTGTACGAAACCGAGCAATTTTTTTAATAAATAATTTTCGGGCTGCGCCGAGTGGTGTGTCCATATAACATTCGCAATTGGTACTACGTAATTGCTGTTAAATATACACGGAAAGAATATTCCACGAAATAAAAAAATCGTATATTATTGTGAATAGTTGTATATAAATAAATAAATAAATAAATATATGACGCGCGTCGTGTTCGTGTGAAGAGGAACATATAATCACGTTCGAACGCCGGTAGTTTTTTATTAAAAAAAAAAAATGAATAAATAAACAAAAAATTTCGGGGAATCCGCGTATAAAATATTTCGCTGCCAAACGTACAGCGTTGTCGGCAGCGGAAGCCTTCTAAATTATAATATAGTGTTTTCTGTGTATACACGCGTAATAACCGGTATAATAATAATAATAATAAAAAACTAAAAATATTGACTCGGGGGCGTTTATAAAAAAAGGAATAAAAAGCAATTTGAATCGCAGTGTAGCGTCGCCGCCGTGGTGTGTACCACGTGTTATTCGGAAGGGAAAATTCGACGCGAGTAAGTCGACACCGACAATGACTCTTCAACGTATTTGCAGAGTCATCCCGCTCGCAGTTCGAATCGAAAACGTTATTTATTAATTTATTATTATTATTATTTTTTCGCTAAATTCTTCGCCGCACTTCTTTTGGGTTCCGCCCGAACAAATACATCGCGTTGAACTAAAAATTCTTTCTTTTTTTTTTTTTTTTTTCAAATATTAAATAAATAGTTTTTGGCAAGGGAAATTCGTCCGTCGCATACGCCGCGGTACGAAGTCTTGGAGAAGTTTACAGTGGTGAAGAGGAAGGAAAAGGAAAACAAAACAAAAAAACAATCTCGTCGGTACTGCAACGGGGCACTGCACGAAGCGAACCACCGCGCGCGTATTGTGTTCGTACGCGACGTCGTGCAGCGTGTGCCGTATACAATGTAAAACGCGGGGAAGCGCACGCGATCGTTCATTCATAAAAATTATTATTTAAAAAAATTATACGGCATATCGGTCGACGAGCGCCGAAGTCCCGGAGGCAGGCGCTCGCCTCTTTATTCTTCTTCTTTTTTCTCCCATTACACACTGCAACACAGAGACTTGTTCGCCGCCGCGACGACGGCGGTTACAGTGCACGTTCGGACGTTCCATCCAGCCCGCGCGGCGAGACCGGTTTCCAAGACGTTTTATTTATTTTCGATTTTATTTTATTTATACGCCGTTTCCGAGTCGCATTGTTTTAATTTCGTTTGTACGCAGTGAACAGCACTAGCGCGCGCGCGCGTTTATAATAATATTATTATTTTTTTGTTTTTTTTTTTTTTTATATATATTATATAATAATATTCTGTGTACGAACAGCGCGGCCCGGGCGCCAGACGTCCACCTGCAGCGGCCCGCGATGAAAAACGTACCGGCGGCGGCGGCGTGGACGCGCACGTGCGTGCGTGCGTCTGGTCCGGTGAGACTGCGCGTATCTTACGCGACGTTGCGCCGCCGCCGAAGATGAATGGAAAGCGGGGCTGCTGCGTGTCGTCTATTAAACGCACACGACGATACGCGATATTATCGTGTGTGTTTTTTTTTCTTATTTTTTTCTTATTATTAAAAAATATGTCGTTCGTCTATCGGCTTTTTGTCGGTAAAAAAAACTTGTAAATTATTCAATGATTCCGCCGCGGTTTATACAAATCGTGTACGGCCGGAGAGCGTATTACGCGCGTAGTCCGAAAATACAAATAATCGACTATATAAACTTATTTGAACTGCCAACGTGATAAAAAAAAAAAAAAAAACGTGTGGTCTTTTTAAAAATGTAATTAAACGTATATAGGAAATAATATAACATAACGGCCCTATTTGGCCAACAACAAATCAAATAGACATATTACGCTATAAAAATCAATCGCTCGTATTGGCTCCACAACGGTTGACTAAAATATAATTTCAATTTACTTTATATAAAAATCGAATGAGCATTGGCGGAAATCGATAGGGGATGAGTCGCTCCGACAATCGTTAGATAATACCGGACAACGAAATTGAATACGATAATAAATTGATTTCATTTTGATTTCGTTTACTCAACAGAATGGAAAAAGAAATTTTTTTGTATATATATATAATGTAATAGGCCGGAACGATTATTTGACTAACAAAGCAAGTCAAATAAAAAACGACCAGTAGAGACCATCTATTTTGGGAAGGACCGAGTGTGAAACGACTTAAAAGCATTGAGAGATGGTGCGAGATTCGATGATGCGAAGAAAATCGAGATTATCGTCGAAGAACTTTATGGTAGAAGCTGTGAAAGGACTGTAAAGTAAAAAGGAAAAATTACGTGTATTACACGATCGTTGAATTCAATCCCTCGTCAATGAAGTCTACTACGCAATATTTTGTGTTTTCTACACTTGCGAGCCGCGATTATCGAATATTATTAGTTTTTTTTTTTTTACAAGAGTTCTCTTTACAAATTTTCAAATCGCACCATCCAACAAGTGCTGTGTGTTTAAAAACGGTATGAATGTATACATTTTTATAAACTGCAGTGGCGCGGTAGCTGTGATGAAAAAAAATTATTTCGTTTCATGATAATATATCGTATTTTGTAATATTTTTTTATACATTGATTTAGATTTCTGCGTATGAGTATTTATAATGGAAGACTAAATGCCGAGAAACCTAATACGTATTACATAAATCGACATTTATTAAACCACAGCGTTATGTTTATGATAAACTTGTTTTTTTGGAATCTGTACGCTACCGTAATTTTCTATTATTTTTAAATTAATATTATTAGAAATCGGACGATTTTATTAATATTTACATAATATTCCCGCAACCCAACCCTTTCTCTCTCTCTCTTTTTTAAACTGCAGTATGTATAGGAAATAATACCTTTATCATTATGCACTACCTTGTTATTAATAACATATTTTATTAACCACGAAATATATATTTACATAATTCGTAGGAATTATTTAAATTCATCCGACACGCCAAGATATATAGAAGAAGGGAATATAATGGAAAAAAAATCGAAAGGTCATTAAGAATATTTTTATTATACAACCGAAAAAACCGTAAAAATACATCAAATTGTTAAATATTCTTATTTTTAATCAAATATGCACATATATACACACATAAATACGTATAAAAAAAAAGAACGTGTTTATTCGTCGAGACAATTCATAATATGATAACATATTATTACTACAGGTTTCGAGTATATGTAAATAACAAATAATAATAATAATATAGTTTATACAAGCTATTGTGAGGTCAAATCAATCAAATGAGTTAACGGACGGTTACTATATGAAATTACGTTTAATAGAGTTTAACGCAAGTTTGACGATCAGATATTACGCATTTATATATATATATATATATGTATATACGAGTACACTCAGCTGCCTTTTAAACGATATGAAAATCGATAAATATTGTTATTTTATTCAATGTACCCGTTTAATAAGAATTATTATAATAAGGGTTTCGGGTGTTGTTTGCAGTAAAAATATTATAAAAATTGATTGTAGTAATAATACTCATAAATTAAAAAAAATCGAAAAATTTGCGTAAAAAAAAAACCAAACGTCTGTCATAACGTGGTATTTTAATAAAAGTCTAAAAAATATTCAAATGACATGTGCTACATAATTCGATGAATTATAATCTATCGAATTTAAATATATATATATATAATAATAATATTGTCATAAGAAATCAATATATATATATATATATATATACATAGTAAAACCTCGATAGTCCGGTGAACACGGTAATCCGTACGGCGGAATATGTAATTTGTTCGAACATTATTGACGCTCTAAAGACTGTAAATTTAATCTTGTAAATTCTTGGAAATCGATGTCGTCGTTCATACTCATAAGGAAGTCGTGAAAACATCTGTTTCCTTTCATTGCGGAAAATGAAATCGACCAAGTGACTGAGACCGACGAGATTCGACTTTCCACACGCTCATAAACCGCATACGAGAAACGTGCGCGAATCAAATGTCCGATTCTCGAGCACAGGGATGGTCTTTCGATTGTGAAAAATCGCGAAATTATAACTGACGACGAAATTTTACAAATTGCGACAAAATAGGACGACACTGAAGACGAAAACGAGATTGCGCTTCTATCGACACGAGCAAAGGGTCTCCTTGAGGAGCTGTAAATGCATTGCATACTGTTTTGGAACGGGCGGAAGATCGAAACGCGGGGAGCACTGCAATAATCTTGTCGATGCGTCGATTCGAAAAACGCGTTTTTGAATTGAAAATCGAGCAGGGGCGGATCCAGGATTTTGATAAGGGGGGGTCCAAAATTTTTTTAAGGGGGGTCCAAAATTTTTATTAATAACTTTGTGTTTCACAACTGAAATCGAGTATATTGATAAAGGACTGGTCTGGAACAAATCCGATTTCCTGGATGCATCAAAATAAAAACAGTGTGACAAAACGTTTGGTCCACGCCCAGCCGAGTCGACGACGACACGATTGCAGCGATCGCGAATACGGCACCGCGGAGTTATATTGCGCGCGATCGGAGAAGTGAGTAACTCGCAGAAGGATAACAACGAACGAGGTGTGTGTGTGTGTGGTGTGTAGAGAGAAAAAACGACGAGCAAATATATTACGACGGGCGAGGCAATAAAAAAAAGAAACAAAAAATATACGAAAAACGACGTGCGGCGCGCGGCGGAAATTTCTATCGATTTTCGATTTGGCCTAATGACGACGACGACGACGACGGCCGCTCGCGGGAAGTGCGTGTCGCCCGGTCGCGGTGTACGCGGCAAGCGAGCGAGCGGCGCACTGCACAACGAGCGGGCGTGGCCGAACCCGCGAAAAAAAAAAAAAAACGTTAAAAAACTCGCGACATAAATATATATATATATATAAAAGAAAAGGAGATTTCGACAAAAGTGAAACTTCAACGCGGTGTGTGTTACTGAATTCGACGTTATAGGAATTGTGTATAATTTACGATAATGTGCTAAATCAAAGATTTTCATATTAGAATAATAATAATTTGTTAAAAAAAAAGAAAAAAAAGAAGGCTAGAGTGAAATAATGAAATAATTGTATTTTTCCATTTGCTTTTTGTAATAAAATTGAATTTGTAGTTCACTATCGACACACTGATCGTTCAATCCTATAAAACACACTCATATTATGATGACTAAAACGCGAAACGTGTGTTTTTAAACGTGATTTCATCAATGTATCCATAGAAAAGACCGAATCAACGGTGTTTCCGTTTGATTCGTTTGGTTTATTATTAACTTGTAGCTGAAATTGTGTTGTTTGTAATTCTATTTAAGGCATATAACAATCGTCGTGTATTATACGCAATATTATATATACACGAAGCCCATTAGGGGGAGAGGAAAAACTGGGCATTTGCCCATGTTCAGCTTCTCCAGGCTCGATCCATCCCTTCTTATGGTATGGCCAAAGAACCTTAAGATCGCGCACCATTAAGACCATAATATTATATATGTATATATATATCGTATCGCGGACCCGTAACGCAAAAAGGATTAAAATTTCGACTAGTTGATCCGGCGTCCACTAGAGCGCCCTCGTTTGAATTTTTTTTTTTTTTTATATATGTTTACTGAATTTCGTTATGCTGGCCCGCTCGTCCCGCCGGTCGATTCTCCATATACACAAGGCACGCCTAAAGAAGTTGACTTCTGTAAACACTTCGGTATACACCGACAACGGCCGTAGCTAAACCGTAGTCGGTTACGGCACAGCGCGTGTAACTCGATACGCGTATAAATAATATTAAAGAAATCACCGCGCAGTATGTGTTGTTAGAACGGCGTGCGGTGGACGTCGTGCAGTCGTCCGGCCGTCGCGAATGGGCAATTAAGCGAAAACCTAGGGAGTACCTACAGTGGGTGTTCACGGATCGGATCGAACTTGCGGCGGACTGAACCGGAACCGCACCGGTCCCGTCGTTGTTTATAAACGAACCGGACCGACTATTGATATTGTATTTATTTTTTTGATGCGGTGAGGTACGTTCAGTAAAACGAATCGAATTTTTTTCGATTCCCTTCCCCCTCTCCCCCCCCCATAAATTCGCGCGAACTTCGCGTGTTCAAAAACAGTCGATACGATTACTTTTGAGCAAAGCACGCGTTAATTACAAAATAAATATATAAAAACAATAATAGCTTTGAAAACGGATCGAATATGTCTTAAATAATTTTTGTAGTCGTCGTACGACACACTGCAGCGGTATAAATTAAAAATCGAAACCAGTGATATTATACACGCGTATTAAAATCGTAATAATAATAATAATAATAATAAAATCTTAAAGCTCAAATTTAATTCCAAGAACAACCAATATCGACCTTACTTATTTGATTAGTGTAGATTTCTTTTTTTTTCTTCTTCTTTAACTGATATGACGCATTAAATTAAAATGTTTAAGCCCTAAATAATCAACGAATACACGAGCATATATTATTATTATTATTCCCTCGGTTTTACATCGCGTTTTAACTTTAATATTTCACTATATGTAAGAATTTTACTATTTGTCTTACGTGTTAGATAATTAAAAGCTTTTATTATTATTATTATTATTAATCTTATATAAGTATGTAAAACGTATATAATATAGGCAGTGTTGGATTAAAAATTATTAGTTAACTATTATAATCATATTATTAAACGATTCGAAAATCTAATACGTACGTATAATCACGTATTTGTTTGTAAAACATTTCTTTTTTTCGTGTAATAGATTTTGGTAGGTGAATTTCGTTGTATCTTATGAAAAAAATAGTATTAAAGTGATTTTGTATACTTCGAATTCGTAAATTACCAAACTATTTTATATAGTTGGGACGTATTGGTCAGTCTCTTGTAGCATCCGCCATAAATACGTGAACTTTGATCGCATTATACGTTTTTTCTTATTTTCTTTTTAATTCGAAACCGATAAATTTCACGTGGTCAGGCGATTTCATCTATCGAAATTTTACTATACACTCGCGTGTAAGCGTCATATAACTGACGACAGTATTCGCTGTGTGTTCTTCGATTTATGTGAGATTTTTTTTGTTTTGAAGTTTTTAACTTCCGTGCACAATACGAAAAATAGAAAATATTTTAATGTTATGCAAAATCAGCGCAAATATGTGTACGTGACCAAAAATTCGGTTTATCGGAATGTTTATGTATTTCATTTGCATTGATGTCAAAAGTCAAACAAAAAAAAAATGTATTTATAACACAAATCAAACTTCTGCAGGTGTTTATTAGTAATACACGGTTAGGGAACAAAAAAAAACAAAAATACATAATATTATAATGTCGTCATATCTTAAAGAAATCATTGGTTTTATTTTTAATATGAATAGTAAGAAGAAAAAAAACGTATAATTTAGGTAACTATCGTATCGTATTAAAATATTGTTCGTATAAATTACACATTAAAGAAATCGGGTGCAGATTATTATTATTATTATTTACGTTGCGAACACACGCAGACACACGCACACGACTGCTATGTAATCAATATACATAATACGCAAAGGTATTAATTAAATTAAAAACAAAAAAATGTATATATATATATCAAGGTGAAAATATGCATATAATTTTTGAGAAAAAAAAACAATCGTTCTTTCAAGTTTATATTATTATTTTTTTAAAAACATATTTCACAAAATTACGATTGAAAATAATATATTATTATTATATGTGGTCAACGAACATACCTATTTAATATTTATATATGTGTATGTGTATATTATTAATGTAAAATATATACGAATTAATTTCGGTATTATAAAGGATATAACACTGATATTTTGTATTTTGAAAAGACGCGTACGGAAAAAAAATGTTTTTTCTAACACAATTCGATTATTATTACGCGTTTTAGTGTGTAATCGAAATTATTAAAAAAAAAACCATTAAAACCGTCGATCGATTAACATAGACGTAACACATTTATATCTCTACATAATCACTCGGCTCATTCTATACCTATATATATGAATTGTGCCAGAATAACATAAAAAAAACAATCTATTATAATTGAGATAAAAAGATAAGTGTATATATATATGACATACAGTATGCCCCATGTAACACATCGTGTGTAAAAAAAACACGTGTTTATATTATATTAATTCTAAACACTTTTATTTTTTTGAAGTATAGAATACGATATTGTATAATTATATAGTTAAACGCGTGCAACTATTAAATAAATAACGCGTTCCGTTTATCTTAATATCTATTTTAAACCATAGTTTTAATTTCGTTTTTTTATATTTCAAGAAAATATTATAAATTAAACGTTAAATCAATAATGAGAGCTGTGTCATTGACACTCGTATAAGTAAGAATTTTAAAACGTCGCAAAATCTACGACAGTAATTTGACAAGAACGGGGACAAATTATTATTATTATTATTATTATTATTATTATTATTAATAATAATAAAATAAGACACGGTATTAACATAAATAACAATTTCCCGACGCGATAAGATTACAAAAATACATAACGTTTATAAAATTATTACAATTTGTATTGAAAAATCATTTTTGAAATCATATAAAAAAAAAATATATCTTTATATGTTTAATTCGATGGATCCAATCATCCAAAAGGAGCATTTAAAAAATTCGCATTAAATTCGCGCACACTCGATGTACACGCAGTAGTAAGTATATATTTGAATAATTCGGACGTAAAAAAAAAAAATAAATAAAACATTTTTCAGTGGCCGATGCGATTACGAGACATTATAAAATAATCGTTATGCGATTCTGCAGTACAATAATATCAGTTTTTGGAGCGAACGAACGATTTAGAAAGGGTTAAAACGGATTTCTTATTTTGGTTTAAGATTAAACGTATAAACTTCGGTCCACTTTGGTTTGAATTCCGGTGATCGGTTCAAATCACAATGATCTCTCTCTCTCTCTCTCGAAAATACGTTAAAAAAAAAAAACTCGAATATAATATTGACGGTACATATAATAATATATATGTATACGTAATAAAAGCGGTAATTAATGATGATAATATTAATAGAAAAGTGCCGAAAAGAGTAAACGTATACACGGAAATACACGTTTTCGTTCGTATATCCACTTAATATTTTACGAAATTGTTGTCAGTTGTTCCCGAAACGAATTCAAAGCAAAACTTATCGTATTTATGAAAATTCGCCGTTCCGAGGCGCGAGTTTTTTTTTTTTTTTGTTTTTAACCATTTAATCTCCCACGCGATTATTTTCCATTTCAACCGCATTGTGGGGGAAAGTGGCGAAGGAAATACGTCCCCGGCTATTTAATCGTATATTTTTCGTACACTTGCGTGCACGAGATTTACACCGAGATTAATAGCAATATGCGCGTTTCGGCGTGCGGTAATTTTCGCAAAAGTTGTCGACATCCAGAGATAACATCGTGTAAAACGCGTTTTGGGGTAAGCAAATTGAACGGATCCGAATTGGGAATCTCTATATTATTATGTTATACCATATGTGTATAGAGCGATACAGAATCCACCCCACGCGCACAACTCTCGCCTTTTCTAAACGAATTCCACGGAGTTTGTATTGTATACAAACGCGAGATTTAATCCGAACGATACGAGAACGAAGAAATCGAATTTAATCCGTCGTGCTGGTCACTCGTACGTTGGTCCGTATATTATTATTATTATTCAGATCGTTTATTTCAGACCGGAATTCCGATAACGTTTTAATCATACGAGTGCGTATGTATTATTATTGTTAATAGCTACAACCGCTGCACGACCGCGAAATCTTATATTTTCCGAATTTAAAAGAAAAAAACAATCCACCATTTCGTCCGCCTTGATGCGTTTAAAGTTTGAACTGTCTAAATTCTATTTTCTGTATTTATTATATACATCGTCAAGTCCATTAGCTCTTTGAATAACACTTAAACACAAATTTCAAAACATAATATCCGTTTTGAAAGGTACACGTTCATATTTTCACATACTCGTGTACATATATATATATATATAATGAAACGTCAAAATGATATGGAATACGACGCGTTTTCGGTCATAATACCCGATATTTATATAAGTAATAATTAATACGAAATTCGTTATTACTCACTGAACTTTGTCTCATAAAAAAAAAATATATATATATATATATATACGAAACATATCCCTCGGACGTATAAACTATACGCGAGCGTTAAAAACCTAAATATACGATTGAGTAGCGCATTTCAGCGGTTTTAACGTTAAAAATGCAGACGATCCGGTATATCGATATCGATATGATGGAATTCAATACGTCACTCGACTACAGCTGATCATATTGTATAAACGCATTTTACCGGTATATAAATACATACATTGTATACATCCTAATGGTCGTGCAACTTATAATAAGCGTTTGTATTGACGTCGAAATTATATTTCGTCGTTACTCTGATGAGACTTATATTTACCGATAATAAAATCTTCCCGTTATCCGTTGAAAATCGTGTGCGTTCATTCATGAAAACGCGGCAATACGATTAAATATACACTAAAATAATATATGGCAACATACTATTTCCGACACGATGAGCAAGAAAATATTCCTGTTATTCGCGTGTTTTTTTTTTCAACGCGCAGAATTTTAATAAACACTTATCATATCAGTGGTGCACCCGTAGGGCTTTATTATTATTACGGAATAAATAATGAGCGGGGAAATTCGTAAGTCTTCATATTATCGAACAAAAAGCATGTTATGAGAGCGCGACTGATACAGATCTCTTGTATTGTCAATTGTACTTATTGTACTTAAGACCTGTGGTCTACCAGCTGAGGTCCTAACAATAATAATTCGTTACAAATCGGAGGACACTTCTCTTTTTTTATTTAAGTATGCAGACACGAGTGAATGGAGCTGGTGTCTGAATGAGCGCACAGGACTTTCGTCTTGAACTATATAGTTGAGATGAGCGAAAACGATGTGGGGTCAAATGAAAATGGATAAATGGATTTTTGGTGGAAATTATTAAAACCGACCAATCATACAGAGCAGAGATCCCCAACCTGTGGTACGCGAAGAAATTTTTTTGATATAATTGTAATTGCGTTATTACTACGAGTTAGAATGAAGAATCGTTCATTGATATGATTGGTGCGATAGCTAGACGAAAAACGCGTTTAGGGATAAAAAGTAATAGAGCGACATTGATTTAATTTTGGACGTCGACAAATAACGGAAAGATATATTTTGCAATCTCTTTTCAAGCAAACGTTACAACGTTTAATTCCGATTGTCACAACGTACCGTATAATTGTGTGAGAGTGGATTTGAAAAAAACAAGCACGGAATAACATAACCGATAGATATTATCAATATTTCGATTTGCGAGTGAAAATAAGTTCCGTTCGTATCTGGTACCACGTTCTTGTATACCAGTGGTTCCCAGCTCGGACCATTTTTATAAATTTTCCACCGTCGCGGACCACGCGATCTGATTTCAATTCCCTCCCCCCTCTCTTCATGTCGCCTACCCAAAGCGAATAACAAAAAAAATTAAATATAATTTCGCTCGTTTTGTTAAATTTAAAATTCTTTATTCGCGGACCATTTGAGATGGAGTCCGCGGATCACCGGCGGTTCGCGGAACCAATCATCGGTCGGGAACCAATGTTGTATGCACGCAAAAGAAAAAAAAAAAAAATGAGCGACAACGAATTTCGTATTGAGATTTGCGTAAAAATTGTAGTGAACATAATAAAAGAGTTTGGGAACCCCTGGTGCACAGCGTGCATATACGTATGGCTGAAGCAGACGCCGCACAGAACGCAAAAACGCGCCCGGGGGCTCTGGACGGTCGTGGGCACTGAGAAAATAGTGTGTTATAAATTGCGCGTCGTTCATCACCACATCATATTACACATTGTCGCGGACGCGAAGAAAACTAGTTTTTCACAATCGTATTCGTATAAAAAAAAAAAAAAACATCCGAAGCAGGTGTTAGAAGAAGTGCACATTAAAACACGCCCACTTCATGTACCATTGGTTTTCTCAATGACCCCTCAGGTAGGTTTTATTACCTATTATTACGCCGTTTCCACCTGAACGGAAACCATTTTGTCACCAAACCGGCGGCTGCGGCGGCTGCGTTTACGTGCAGCGGTTTTGTCCGTGCGCGTCTTAACCCACCGACCGATTATTATTATTAGTAGTATTGTCAAAAACAGATTTTTTTTCTTTTCTAAGGGTCGAAACATTCAATTCAAAAAGAAAGAATCCTAATTCGAAAACTCGAGTTTTGAGCGATTTGACAATTTACAATATAAAACGACTGTAAATAATTCGACTCGACGGATTTAAAGAGTGATCTACGTGGTTAATTATTGATAATTCACAAAACGAAATATATATTTTAATTATTAATATGTGCATATATGTACAACAGAACGCGCCTTATTGATTCACGTATTGAATACGCTTCGGAATTTTCGCGACTGTAATTTATCGCGCCGAGCATTAAAAACGAGAAAAATTAGAAAAATCACTCTAATTTTATTTAAACAAATCGTAATAGGATTTTTAATTTTTTTTTTTTTTTGTTTTGCAACAAATTCGGCGTTTGAATTTCGTTTCTCGACGTTCGATGTTCGAACAGAAATATTTTGTGCTCGGTTCGAATATAATATTCCGATTATGAGTTCGTAATATCGTTATTATTACTTTATTACGTCTTAATTACCACGGCCGTGATTTCTAACGGCGGTTATATCGTGTAATATGTGTAATCGAAGAGATTAAACATTTTGTAATGGTACGTATACGACAGCGCGCGTTTGCGATTTTCGAGATTAAATTCTTTATAAAATGATACAGGAAACTATATAGGAATAATCTTTAATTTTTTTTTTATTTATAAAATAAATCGTTTTAGTTCAGAAAAAAAAAAGAAGGAAATTTGATATAAACCTTGTATGACATAAGACGTTGTACACGATAAACCGCACTTTATATACAATTATATATAGCGAGGGGGGTATAGATTTTAGATACTGTTGTCTGGAATTATTTTGTACACCGTTTATATATATATATATATAAATAATACGTCGTACAAAAGCGTAATAATTACAACAACAATATAAAAACGACTGGAATTGTTATTCCTTTATACAAAAATATTAAAAATGATGTTTCCGAGTCACGCTATATCGAATGACTCGCGGTTACGAAAGAGTATAATTTATATATATATATAAAATTATAAATTTATACAAAACTGAAATTTGCGGTGTAGAAAAATGCGTTCGTAGAATATGCGCATAACAACAAATTTTCACGAATATTCCGTAATATTGACGTGTATACATTTATTTCATTATTATTATTATTATTATTTTTTTTTTTTGATAAATATATAAAAAGCGATGAATCGAAAATTACGAACACCGTTACAGTAATATACAATTACGTACCTATACAAAAAGAATGTCAAATGACCGTCGCAAAAAAAGAAAAAATATATGTATATATTTAGAATTCTCGTAATAAAATATATCGAGAAAAACATGTTTACTAGCTATAGTTTTTCCATAATAATTACAGGTATGCACTTCCTATAATATCAATTTTTACAAATCGTATATAAATATATAAAAACTTAAAAAAAAAAATAGAAGAAATATCGCTTATTATATTCTGTATGTAATGTGTACTCTTCTGTTTCGTACGCAATACACACAATTTTATGTATTAATAATGATAATAATTACGTCAATTATTCGACGTCGAGGACATTATATTATACGTATAATAAACGTACAACACGATTTCCGGACACGACAATATGTATTATAATAATACGAACGGGTTTAATTAAAAGCTGTGGAAAATATATAATTTTGATTTTATGGTTTGTAGTTACATAAATACGAATTAAGTTATCTAATAAGTGTATATAAGTATAGTGTTGTATTTGTGTGTATGTCTGTACAATAAATAACGACTAACGCGTGTTTGGTTTAATTTTTAATTTTTTTTTTCTACACGCATATGACTCTTGTACGATACAATTCGCTATTATTGGATAACGCAAAAAAAAAAAAACGATTTGTACGTAGTTGTGTAAATATTATACGATAATTTAATTAGAGACTCTGTAGGAATTTCGTGATCCTAAAAAAGAAAAAATAATAATAATCTTTTAAATATATGTGTGTATTTATGTCTTAATAAAAAAAAATCAAAAATAGACAAAATTGCGATAAAAAAAAATATATTTATACATAATGTATGAATAATTTTAAGATTTTCTTTTTTAATGTATTATAAACAAATTAATGGAAATGCGGAGAATTTCGTGTTGAGAAAAAATGTACCGTTATATATTTTATATATAATTATAACGAAAATTGCATTCATAGGTAAAAAAAAAATTATATTTATATAATAAAATAAAATATATTTGTTTTTTCACTGCACACAACCGAGATTTGTACACGCAACACGTTTCTATTTAATATATTATATATATATATATATATATTTATTTATTTATTTATTCGATAATAATTTCAATAAATACTATAAAATTACTATAGATTTCTACTCTTACCCAGTTGTTAATATGTAACACGGCACATACATTAAAAAAAAATAATACCCTCGAGATTTCGTTAAAAGTTCGTTTAATCTCTTAATGCAATTTATTTCTTATATACTCGTTAATACATATTTCTCATTAATTACACATCACAATAGCGACGATCGATGTCACCAAACACACAAAACAGTCCCGTAATGTACACAACCGTTGTATTATATAAAATCGACAATTCAAAGTCACCCTAAGCATGGAGAAATGATCCCCTAGGATCGTATACAGCTACATTACTGTTTGTGTGTGTGTGTGTACCAATTCGTTTAAGTATAATATTCGTCTACACGAACACATTTAATGTAATTTATCACAGTGCTTTTCCGAATAGAGCGAAATTAATAGTTTCTTTAATATATATATAAAATATATACTATAATATTTTTAATTACTTTAGTCGATATATTATTCGTTTTAAGAATAAATAATCTATATATATATATTGAGCGTACAGACTTGAATAAAGGAATTTTTCTATAAGATTTATATTTTGAATTTTATACGTGTACAGGTTTCAAACGGAGACGCAATAAATCGCTTGTATATAGGTATTATAAATCGTACCGAATTATACAAAACGTCCGCTAAAAATATTAATATTTTTAACATTCAAAATAATTACTTACAATTTAAATAACGTATATCTATTTTTTTTTCCGGTTAAAATGGTCAACGAAACATTGGGAGGGAGGGACACATATATAAATATAATATACTTGCATCATTATACTAACTGAATATTGAGAACGGATACATGCGTATTATATAATATGTAATACAAGCAAAGCAAATATATATATATATATATCAACGTAATGATCACCGCCGCAATACAAATAATTCGCAATAACGACATATTATTATGGTAATCCTTTACATTTTTAATGTATACACACTTGTAATAAACATTATATTTTATACTTAATTACGCAAACAAAATAAATATATAGGATAAAATATAATAATATTATATATATATATATACATTTTATAGTTAATATTATAGGATGCGGTTAAAAACGCGCATGAACTGTAGGAGGAATATTTTAAGTTTTTATAATATATGCGCGCGCGTATACGTATATTATTATTAGTCCGAAATATCGATTACGTGTGATTTCGGACGATTAATTTTCACTATGCCCGTCGTGTAATATATTAAATTGGTTTTTGCAAACGGACGAAAAACATTTGTTTAATATTTGTTATACGCATATGTTTGAAAATTGTAAATTAAAATTCAACACGACGTTATTTATTATACTATAACAAAGTAAAAAAAATAAGGTAACGACGAGCTACGGGTGTTGCGGGAGTCACATGAAATGAACGAATTACTCGGATAAAGTATTAGTTTTTTTTTTTTATTATACTTATAAATTTTAAAGCAATGATAAATCGTTGTAACAACGATTCTGAACGGAGCTTCGGTGTACAGCTGATGTACATTTTGTCAGAAAATTCAAAATGGTAAAAACGAAATTGTGACTTGTGATTATCATGATTTTTGTTTGAACACAGTTGAAGTACCCTACGCCTGATGTTGTATGTAAACATTTTGTAAGCCTTATAGCTGCTTACAACTGTTTTTATAAATTAAACACGTCAACCCAACCAAATGTTGAAAGACATTTTTTTCTTTTTTAATTTTTTTTTCCTAATATACTGTAAAGGTTTATATTTGGTGAAATATATTTTAAGTTTCTATAACCATTAGTTTTGGCAATTACGAATAGAAATGGCGTTTTACCACGTTTTTATGTAATTGTTCGGTAGTTTTTGAGGATAATTTTTTTTTTTTTTTTGAGTTCTTTTGAGAAAATCGAGAAATTGCCTCTCTAAAACACACCGATAAAATAAAATAAAAACTATCGGGGGAAATAAAATTAATTTGGGTACAGACATGTAAAAAAAAACACATCGATGTAAAACAAATACGTAACTTCCGCTCGGAGTAAAAAAAAAAAAAGAATAACACACGCTCTAGAGTGGTAAAAATTTTAAAAAAATCATTTTTTTTAAATCGCCCGTTTCACTGCCGCTCTTTGTTGTGGTCAGTAGGAGAACGCGGGACAAAATAGGGTTAAATCGCTTATTTTTCAACGCGATTCTTCTAGAAATACAGATATTTTGTGTTTATAACGTGTCGGCTAATATTATCCTAAGCCAATGACAATAAAACAATATTTGACTCCGGTGAAAAGTCGAAAATGAATAAAATCGCACATAGGCCAGGTTCAAAATATGACGAATGTAAAACGGAAAACGAAATCCTTTACGACGTATCGTGTATAAAATAATTAAACATATTACTGAAAATGAAAGAAAAAAAAAATTTTAAACGTTAAAAAGTATACATTATGAACGGAATTCGCACACAGGACATGAAATGATTATTTTCTTCATCGATAATAACACCGGGGACTACTTTTATGAGGCTTGCGTTTCGCGCTAGTCACACAATATTCATTCGCCGATCGATCGATTTCGTTGTATACGGTTCATCATTGCGATATTTAGTGGAAGATATAAAATAGTTATAATTTCAATACAATATTTTAATAAGAAAAAAAGTTGGTAATAGCCGAGTGTACCCGTATGGTGACATGCTAAATCTCAGATTTGGCGTTTGTAAACTTTTTTTTTTTTGTATTGTTATATTAATGTATGATATATGAAATTATTTATAGCGAAAAAAGTACAAAAATAAAAAAAATAATAATATAATTCTCGGCGCTTATGGGTTAAACAAATGTCGTTGTCGTCGTTTTTATCGTTTACCGCCGAGCTTGAATCAGACACTAAATATTAGGTCCAACAGTTGTTCTCGTACTCTTTATTTTTTTTCGCCGGCGTCGAGTATTGTTTTTTTTTTTTTCTACACGGAATTTCAAACGTTTTATTCACTGCGCAAGTCGTTATACGTCGTTAGACGTAGACAGATACATCAGGACACATTGTGCACGGAACGAAACGAGTGTGGTGCTGCAGAACGCGCATCGACGTTTCGATTGCGGCGAACAGCGGAGAAACGTCATCGTCATGTGCGCGCGCGCGCGCGCGTGTGTGTATAAATCCGAGCGGATAATTCGTTTAAACTTTGCCGGTCGGTTTGGCTTCTTCGTGCGACGACGGCGGCGGCGGGTCTCGGCTCAATTGATTGCTGCGAGCGCGCGAGCGGCGGTCCTACGCCACCCGAGGGCATCGCAGCCGCTGTTGTTTCCCAATTTAAATTGCGCTCGTCCGCCACCGCCACCGCCGTCGTCGTCGTCGTCACAGCCAACAGCAAAACCGCCGCCGCCGCCGCCACAACGTCCCGTATGGGACGCGTAAGGTCGCGCGCGGTACGGTGACGGGGATCGCGTGCAACTGACACGACGGCGGATACGACGCCGCGGCTTTTTCCTCAGCCACCGCGAGCGCGCCCCCCCGTGTTTATTTGTCTCTGCAATGTATAGTAGCGTGTGTGTACACTTCACTGTGGCGTAATAATAATAATAATAATAATAATATCGTTTCGTGCCAACGCGATACACACACACACACACATATAACCCGGTCCGGTAAAAGCCTTCTGGACAAAAACCGCGATTTCCGGCCCTTTACAATGTGCGCGCGCGCGCACTGCACACACACACACATACGCAATAACGGCAACAATAAAATAACGGGCGCACACGTCCGAAACACGGACAATGGGTCGCGTCGTGGCGGCCGCGCGCATGCGGTCGACCTCCGGCTGGACCGTATTTTCGGCCGAGGGTGTAACGTTTTCCGCGCGAACGGCAACCGCTCCCGTCCATCGTCATCGCGTTCGCGTTGGCGGCTAAGCGCGCAGATACACCGCGAAACACACTGTGCTGACTTACGCCTGTATATGATATCATAAAATGCGGAAAATATGACAAAAATCCCCACGTGTTGATGCACGTGGATTACGGATTTGATGAAAAAATTATTAATGGAAATTAAAAAAAAAGAATAAAAGTAACGAGTCGCCGAGTGTCGTAACTGTCGCTCAGGCGAACTATTATTACTTGGATGAAATCCATTAATGTGTTGTCATCATTGTACGTGTGATGAATCGTTGCGTTCGACAAAACGATTCTGAGCGGATAGCATCGGTGTAATGTGTTGCCGGTACATATTATAAAAGAAAAACTAAACATTTTTTTTTTTTTTTTTTTTTTTTTGTGAATTAAATACGTCAAAACCTATGCAACAAATCGTTACGAATAGTACTAAATTAAAAGAAAGATTTTGGAAATTCGTTGAAATATGACGTAATTTTCTAAAAAAAAAAACTACTACTTATTTGTCGAAAAACTTTGAAATTTGTGTAAAAGAAAGTTCTGCCGAACGAATTTCAAGATTTTTTTTTAATACAGTTTCTATTATAATATTATTATTATTATTGTAACTAACGACATATTTTTTTTTTGTAATTCAGAGGATCTTTAAATTAGAAATTTTCTTTATATTGTTATTGGTATATATATATATATATATAGTTGTGTAGAGATTTTCTTTTTTTTTTCTTTTACATGGATTGGAATAAATATTGTTAAAAAATTTTGAAAAAATGTATTTATACGTATATTTTTATTGGCCGTGCGAAGTGACAAGAGAATAAAATCAAGGCGACGCGTAATAATGACCAACAACGACTTAGAAACGACAACGTTACGGTGACGACGACCGGTATCGGAGTTCATTCCGCGTTCAGACGTCGTACACATCGACGCGTTTACGATAATCTCGTAATCAATTATTATTATTGACATACTCCTCCTCTCTTTATTGAAAGGACAACAAGAGTATGAAAATGAGGAAGACCTTGAAGGCTCTCCGGCGGTTCTGTTGCGGCGGCCGGAAACGGCCGGACACCGACGATGACGAACACGAAGCGCGCTGGTGGAAGACCCGATAAACGAATCGCCGTCGTCCATGGGCGAAGACAATGCGGCCATGACGATGGACGAACAACAGACAGTGGGGACGCGGTCGAGACGACCATGCAGCAGCAGCAGCAGCAGCAGCAGGACGAGATGGACGGGGCGCTGTTGGGGCTGCAGCGGACACCGTGGATGCCGTTGAACCCGCCGCACTGGACTCCGACCGCGGGATTACGGCCGTAATTGGAGGACGTGTGGAGAACGTGGACGATTTGAATCGTTTGCTGCTGCCGTTGGACGCGAGACGCGAACGATTGCTGTGCAAGTTGCAGGAGCTGGACGCGCTCGTTTACTCGTTCAACTCGAACCGAATCCGCCGGGATAACGGCTCGGATCGCCCTATGCCCGCGGCTTCGACCCCGAAACTGCGGCACTACAGCGGCCCACCGCCTAATCAATTGGGTCTAAACGTTTTGGACACGGTTCTCGTCGACGACGATGACGACGATGACGGATCACCGGTGCCGTCTGTCGTGCCGGTCGTCGAGTACGACGATCCACCGCCGCCGAGTGTCCTGCCCACCGACGGTGGTGCAGTGCGGCATACGGGAAGAGCGTTCTGGGCCATACGTCAGCCCCCGCAACATTTTTATTTTTAATTAATTTTTTCTAAAAAAAAAAAATTTTGTTTTGTACTATTTCTGTTAAAAAATTGTTATTGTTTTTTAAACCCTTATTAATTAGATAATAAAAACAATTGAAAAAAAAAAAACAAAAAATAAAAATATAGAACGCGTTGTATATATTTTGAATGGGACGAAAACTGATGTCGTTCGAGAAGAAAATACTGAAAATCATTTTCTGTCCACTATACGTATGACATCGAATCCTACCTGACGTAGGAGAAAGAAAGAAAGGAATCCAAGAACTGACAGGAGTTCCAAGGATAACTAATTTTGTGATAGCACAAAGAATTAAATGGTTTTGGCACGTGACGAGGAGGCCTGACGGTATTTCATACAATATTTGAGACAGGTTGGGTAGTTTAAAATTTATCGCGTTTAATCGCTTTGTTTTTTTTTTTTTCTGGTTTATACGAGCTGATTTTTCAACACGAAATCGCGGTGAATTAATATATTCGTCTTATAGACAAAATGTAAATAAAAATAACGGTTTCGCCGTGGAAGTCTGAAGTGCTCGTATTATTAGTTTCCTTCCTGTACGTAAGTACTGGTACATAACATTTTTATACAACGGTATATTGCCGTGTAAACTGTAAACAAATATTATATACGCTTGACTGGCTTTATTCTTAGAAATTTCGTTATAAGTTATTATTATTTATGTACTCAATTCAATTCGTCATTAGCGATAATATAATAAAAACGAAAATATAGATAGATACAACAACGATCGTTGTCAAGAAACCAATAAAAAAAAAAAAATATCATTTAACGCGATAAATAATATTTGAATTCCAGAATTCATTCGGATTTTGAGTGAAGCCGATTTTTTTTTATCGGTATTCAGATTTTTATGTATAAAAATCATTTGCGTTGTTAGGGTTCGGAGTAATTAAGGGTTTTTACAAGGGGTAACGGGTTATGGTTAATTCGTAATCAATAAGTGTCTCGGTTAATAATAGTTTTCGGAATAATAACGTTTCCTACAGTTTTGTTTTTTGTGTAAATATGTTTCGACTTATCTTTCGGATAAAATGTTTTTTTGATAGACACCGGTTCTTGATCATTTGTGGTACGCGGGCCCCTGTAAAAATGATCTTTGAAGCCACGGACCCCCGAATTTATGAGAGAAAAAAATCGATTTCAATAACTCAATTTGTCGTGTATTTAAAAATAACATTTGCACATTTTTTTTTATCGCAAAAATCACTTTTTTTCCATTACAAACAATCCAAAAATATTTATAATAATTCAATAATAATTAATGCGACACTTGGTATCGTATTTCCGCTACAAGTTTTGATATTTCAGGCTCGATACAGGACATTTTTAACCGCAGTTCAGAATCTATATTTTGCAAGCATATACGTATTTTTAATATACACTAGAGCATAAAAAGCTTTTTCGCAGAGGTATAAGTAGTGGGAAATCGTATTAAAACTTTTTTACTACTTAATTGAACGTCATTGAAGTTTGCGAAAATATAAAGAAAAAAAAACCTCCTTATATATACTAATACGTAAAATATTATTCAGGGAAGAATTATTAATTTTGGTTATACGCCGGGAATCGTTAACGCGTGTCGAATATTTGTCAGCTAAAACGCACCATATATATATATATACACGATAAATAATAAGCGAACGAATACCCGTGTGGGTGATGAGTGTTTAAAAACGGGCGTTTACAACGAATGGAGGAAAATGTATTGGCAATTCGATTGTAAATTTAAAAATTTCAATATAATATGGTGTAAAAAAAAAAAAATGACTATTTTATTGTTTTATTTTATTATTTTATTTATTATTTTATAATCAATGACATTTTTTTTTTTTTTTTTGATTAATTCGTCCTACCAAAGTCGTGTACAAAACAGGACGATATCGTCGCAGTGAGTTGGGTTTCGTGGAAACCTCGCCACAAGTGTTTTGCGTCTTCTCCGAAACGCTTCGGCTAGGAACTCGTCTTGATTTCTATGAAACATAACCTAACCGTAAGGACTCTAGACGCGATATTTATTTATTACATTATACAGTGAGTGCACACAAATCTGTGGTGCAATAATTCGCGTCCCGTGCGAAACGATATCGCGGCATTTTAAAATAACGAGCAAAATTTTAATTCGAGAATTTACGTTTAGAAAAACGAAAACGACGAGAAAATCCGTTTCGAATGATTTTCAAGCGAAAACGTATAGTAAAATATAAACGCGACCGCGCGAGTTTTTCAGGTTGTTCAGAGCGTTTAGCCTGTTAAAAGTAAAAAAAAAAAATTTTTTTCTGTTTTTCTGTTGGACGAATAAAATAATTAATACTATCGTATTATTGTGTGCGCGCGCGCGCGTATATTTATGTATATAGTATGTGAGGTCTCGCGTGGAAACGGAAACCAATAAAATAATCTATCGATAAGTACAAATAGTATTACGGGCGTTGTTAAGAGCTTCGGGTTACCGAAAACGTATTGAATTACCGCCGGCTCTGTGCGGGTTGTTGCTAGGAAACATTTAAGAGCCGTCGTCGTTAGAAAAAAAAAAAAAAAAAAACACCGTATATAAATATGCGCGAAGACCATCGCGAACGGGCGATAAATAGAATCCCGTAAACATTTACGATATTCACCGAGTGGCAGCGATTAATGAGAAGACCCCTAAGAACGCGTTTTGAATTGAATACAGTATACTACAGTAATCCCCGGGACTTCCTCCGTTCGGTAATTTCGTAACGAAAAAAAAATTAAAAAATAAGGCTATTTTACACTGCATAGCCCACCTCTATACGCGCGTAGGACAAAACGGAATGTAATATAATACATTCAACGTGGTCGTACATAAATCGTTTCTATTTATTTTTGCGGCGGCCGCCGTTTCCACGCGCTAAATACTATTTTTCTATTTATGATTTGTCGATAGAGAGAGAGAGAGAAACAGCTTTTATTTAAATTGAGCTGCCCACCGAGCTGGCTGCCGAAAGACACAGCATACTAATCAATTATTAAAATGCATGAGAAAATTTTAAGTTTACAGTACAAATAAACAGTACGATATAAGTCACAAAATATGAGCTTTATATAAGTATACAAAATGAGTTACAGTGTAAGTATATGCAATTTACAATATAAGTGGATGATAAACGCTATTTGTAGTAGAAAAACAGAGAAAACATTATTATTAAAACTAATTACTATGAGTACGAATGGTAATTTCTAATGTATACTGATGAGTCTTTTAAAATAAATTGTCATATTTTAACAACATGGTTCTTCGGGAACTCATTTCGCACCCGTCACTCGCAAACGCCTTAACGATTCCTAGAGCCAAACAACGTTACTATAATACAAAAATATTTATAATTTGTCGATTTTCTCTATTGGACGTTACGGTGAACGGGGGGGCCGTATCTCCGATCACTACCGAAATCTTCGTTTTGTTATCCTCGTGATGAAATGAAAAATTTCTTTCGACCGATGCCACTAAACGCTGCAACAGTTGCCAAGACTTTAAGATTAATGTTAAATTGCCGAAAACTGACCGAAACGTGTAACACTATGTGTCATATTATCCAAGCGAGAAACATCCGAGAAAAGCAGTATCTAGAATATTTATACTCGTAATCATCGGTGTAATTTATTATTGTATGCTTTTGTCTGTGTACCTATCGTCGATTTATTACGGCGTATAACATATACATGTGTATACGTTCTATACGTCGATACAACACACGATGGAACCATCTTGAGCTCAATAATTATCGTTCATTAATAATTACGTTATCATTAAATTCGGAATCGATAATGAAAGTAATTTCACACAACAATAGTACCTAAACCACGCGAAATTTTTACATTACAAAAATATAATCCTTCGTGTTTATAAGTCATAACAATGATTAAACATTACGCATTTTGTAACTGCACAACATTTTTATCGCTCGTGTAATTTACCATAAAAATAAAACACGACTTTTTAATATTTCGATGACGGTTATAATCTTTCAAAACCACTCCTGTGTACATAATAATAACATCACAATGGTCATAGGATTACTGTGAATTTCACCGTAATACATTTTATTTCGTATTTCTTTACTATTGATAAAATATCAGTTTTTCAATTTCAATCTCGAGATATAAAATTCGAATCGAGATTCAATAAAGAGATCACGGTACATATGCCTATACTTAATGCTGTATCTGATGAGCTCTATAATATAATATCAACTATTAAGATAACATACCTATACTGTCAATTTTTTTTTTTATATAATAGAATCATTTGTTTTAATATCAATAATATACAATTTATAGAATTTCGTTATTTGTTAACACATTAATTCGTGTATACGCGACGTCCGTTTGCAACACAAGCTATCTCAGTAGATTACCACAATGACTATCTCTCATAATTTAGTTTAAAAAAATAAAAAACATAACCCATGTCTCAAAGGTGTATTTAATACAAACCACTCTTCCATTGACGACGTATTCTTACATTTATAATTTTATTATAAAATTTAAATATCGTTAATAGACAATAACGCGTATAAAATAGTGTGAAAAATAACGTTCAGATTTTTTTAAATTGTTAAATAAATCTCGTCAAATTAAAAAATAATGGCAATTAAATTGTGCGATAAAATATATTTTATAAAATCTTACGCGCCAAAGATAAATTGAAGCTTGTTGAATTTATGTTTATTTCCACGGAGGTTGTAATGGCGTGTAACGTTTTATAATTTGTATTATTATTATTATTATTATTATTATTATTATTATTTATTATTCAATGAGCTCGTTCTCTGATAACTCAAGCATATGCCAATCGATTATCCGTGAAATTATGAATAGAATCACGCGGACCGGTTTCACTTAGCCAAAATGTGCAGTGGGCGGTGTTGCGTCTAAAACGACTATATAGAACGTCGTGTAATATTATACACAAAGACTACATGCCATATTATTTATTATAAAATGTTCTGTTTGGACCATCGCCGCATAAACGTATAAAATAAATCCAAAAATATCGTACACCCGATTAACGACAAGAGAAAGAAAAATAAACGTTCGAAATAAACAATAATAAAAAAAACATATTTCTTATTATTATTATTATTATTATTATTATTTTTTTTTTTTTTTTGAAACATTTATATAACGCACGCGTTTATTGGACCGGGAATTCTTCTAAAGTACACGTTTTCTCGCCAAGTTTAACATTTCGATAACTGTTTTTCCCTATCACGTAATATTTCTGTCGGTGCCTTCGAATTTATACAAACCGCCGCGCCGTTTATTTCCACTCCGACAATTGTTACGATCGCGTTTGTAAGATGGTGCGGACGACGGTGATAAGGGATTGTCTATTTGTCTCTATAAAAACCCGTCCATCAACGGGAAATCGAGTTTGCTTTTCCGAAGGAATTATTATTTCGCTTTAAAACGTACACGGCATATACGAGTATTCAATACATAAATATGTATTATATATGTCAAAATATAAAAGCAATATTGACTGAGTCTCGTGACAGTCCCAAAATGTCATTAACAAGATTGGAATACATCTATATGACGTGCGCGTCTCATTCCCGCCTGCCGTATATAAAACATATAACATAAGTATACACTAGTCGAAATTATTTTACAACCCACTGGCAAATACAACGAAATATACGTGTAACCATTCGCGATTGGTTGATACCATTTAATTAAACGGCCACGATATAGGTCCATGTGCTCCGAGCCACTAAACATAAGTATTTATATGGACACACGCATGACCCAAAAATTCTTCCACTTGTTGTTTATTCTGTATGCTATATGCTAGTATTAAAAAAAATAATAAACCATCATCATGCACAGCTTAACGAGCCTTCAATGCCCAGCCATGCCATCACAAAATTCATCCATCCTGCTCTATCGTAAGCCGCATTTAACTGAGCTCTTTCCTGCAGCTTTATCAGGGTTTTACATGAACGGTATTCTATCTCGTGCAGGGTCTTTTGCCCTTCATCACTGTTACCAGTATCCACTTAATGATTTGTCCGTCTGCTCTCCAAGCGTAATCTATAACCACTCAAGTTTTTTATATGAGAAGATGTTTGTTCTTCCATAGGTGAGTCTTTTTGAGTTTAGTGTTATTAGTATTCCATCATTGTCGCTCTGTTTGTAGGTTTATATAATGGACAATGTATTTTTCTTAATATTTTCTTTTAAAAAACGATCGGACCTTGGTGGTTTTCTTTAGTATAGTTAAACGAGTTTCACAGCTGTACTTTAGGATAGACCGTAAAAAGCTATTGTATATAGGATTTTGTTTCTCTTACTCGTGTGATAAACACTTAAATATATCCTAGAAATATAATATTATATAAATAATTGTGTTTATAAAGTTTATCGGTGTATAAGATTGAGAAACGTATAGACTATACTGCAAATGAAATAAATATTTTGATATAATGAGACAATGAAATATTTCATTTTACGACGCTCCGCGCGAATGAATGTTCAAATAAAATTGTTCATAAACCGCTCTCTGCCTGAAAACATACGAGTATACAAATGCAATAAATCCCAAACGAAAATTGATGTTTCGGTTTTTCTGGAAAACGGACTCGCTTCATATACACATCGAAAACGAGCAATATGATAATTCGACGAAGTCTAGTCCCGATGCCAACACATTGACCTATAAAAGTATATTTAAAAAATTAAAAATAAATAATATATATTTATAATATATTATATCATGGTTCGAGTTTTTCTCATTGTTTTCCACAATAAATATACAGAGTGTTTATAATATAATTCATCGATTTCAACTGTTGTTTAAATAGTGTTATATTTTAAATATTAATTACACGAATGTATTTATATTCTGAAAAATTTCCTTTTTTTTTTACGTTTAATACACATTATTCATACGTGTACCACTGCACGTTACTTTGCGCAAATCTAGACGGCAATTCAGCCGTTATCGTGTACTACCTTGAGTCAATTTTGTCATTGAGTTTGATATGATGCAAAAGCTGTATCTTTACAAGCACTTATTCTAAGCCCCTTACGCGTCACTTTGCACACGGTAAATTCCTAATTCTAAACCGTTCTTTGCCAACGACGGCTTTGGGCTACAAAACGTTCGGGATTCGTTTCATATTCTCATCGGATGCGGATGGACTTCGACTTTAAGACACTGTGTGTTTCCGTAAACTTGTTAATTCAATATTGAAAAAATGCAAATGTATTCGTAGGTACGGTATCGCCATATTCACATCGATAATGTTTCACGTTCAACTGTAATAACCGAAACTCGTTTCAATAAAATATAGATGGGTGACGACGACTGCAATGGAGTCGAACACAAACTGCGCTGTCCGACGCGCGCAGAAGTATAGACTGCGACAAACGTTTACGAGACGAAAAACCTTAATATAATATATAACGAATGTGAAATATTATGTGGAATACGTTTCCAACCGCCATAGTCATAATTCACTTATGACGTTTAAAAACTACGGAGGTATTTTATCGATTTGTATAAGTGAAAACGAAAAAAAAAATGCTCCCCGTTTTATTTCCCCGATAAAACGAAACCTCTAGGAAATGTAACACGCGCCAAATGTTATTTTTACACACACAAACATCACAGTCTATGAATATCCGCATGCGCGAATTGGCAGTAAACATGATTATCGTTCATGTTAAACACGAAAGTAGAACGGGAAAAAAGGAAAACGCGTGTTTCAAAACTTTTTTGGTGTGTACAACCGTATCATTTTACAAATTTAAAATTCAAATATTCGCTATACGCCCTTTATTATAAGTACATAATATGTCTGCGTTTTCTTTCGTCTAATATTGTTACCAAAAAAAAAATTACACTATTATTTTAAACCTACACGTATTACTATTACTATTATTATTATTATTTTTATTTGTGGGAATGTTATTTTTTACACTATTTTGTACGCGTTATTGTTTTCGTTATTACTTTACCGACATAAAATTAACGATATTCAAATTGTACAATGAAATTATAAATGCCTGTATTCAAATACAAACAAAAGCGTCATTTCAGTTCTTTTTTTTCGGGTGCGTGAAGTTTCGAGCATGCCATTTTGAAATTTCACCGGGCCATATACAAATAAATGTATGAACTCGTGTGTACATTGCCTCGCTTTTAATTTTTTTTTTTCCATTGATCACGAAACGAAATCAACATAAATAGTAATAATGGCGATTTAAAAACTAAAAAAATATCAAATAATCGACTACTTCACTCGTGAAAATCAACGAGTAATGCATAAAAAAAAGTTATGAAATGCAGGGAAAAAAGAAGAAAAGCTATGTACACACGTATATATTATATATTTAAGACTTTTTTGTACAAGCGTATGGCAAAAAATAGCACGAAAACAATTATATTTTAATAAAAGAGTTTTTTAAATTATATTTCAAACAGGCGGATGATACCGGCGATGTTAAGTTTATAGCGAATACGTCTAAAGCTTTTTCTGTATCGATACTGTTAACTATTCTTTTTCAACGTTAAGTGTACCAAAGCGAGCCAAAAATCGGAACTACTATACTCCAAATCAATGGACCTAACCAATCCGATATTTTTTATACTTTTCCCGATCGTTTTTACAAATACAGTAAACCTTCTTAAAATCGTATAAACAATCGGTCGACGCATTTCTTATACGTCTCAACGATGACAATTTTTTTTTTTTTTGTAGATTAATGATCAAAAAAAAAAAAAAAAAAATTATATCGCGACGTGTTTTAGACTTTTGCGGTTTTTTTTCTTTTTAAACGTTTCCGAATTTTAGCAACCACCTCGGAGGCGTACTGTTCTTCCCGGAGCGAATCGTATAATACAAACCTATTCGTTATTACTCTTTTTGTTTTTTTCAAATATTATATCGGCCTCTCCGATATTCTATTTATTATTATTATTATTATTATTTATTTTTTTATTTTCTAATTGTTAAGTCTTGTATATTATGTTGTTCATTGTAATTGTTGAGCTACAGTGCTAAATGGCGAAAGCTCTGTTTTAAATTAAAAATGAAAAAAAAAAAAAAAAAATTATTATTATTATTATCGCGTTGTCCGCGGCGATACGGTAAAACGCACTTGTACCGCGGTATAATTTCCGTACGTGCCGTGTCCGTTGCGCGAGTGCTTTTGCGTAACCACTTCGCACCACCCACGTCGTCGTCGTCGTCGTCGTTATAATAATAATAATAATAATAATAATAATAATAATAATAATAATAATAATAATAATAATAATAATAATAATAATAATAATAATAATAATAATAATAATAATAATAATAATAATAATAATAATAATAATAATAATAATAATAGTAATAATAATAATAATTATCGTCGTATACCGTTTTCGTCGGGGCGTATCCAGAACTGACCGTTTGTTAAGTATATTATATGCGTGCGCCGTACGCAACACGTCATATAACAACCCTTTTTCGCTTTTTTTTTCTCATTTTTTTGTTTTACATCGTTTCTCCTACCGCGTATACACGTGTATAACATTGTAAGTATTTAATAATAAACCGAAAATTCTCGTTCTCTTCGTTGTGCGTATATTGTGTGTACGATGCGTATATTATAATAACTCGTTTTGTACACGCCCAGCGCACGGACACTTGGCGCGCACGGTCGATTTGTCGCGCGGTGTATTCTCTATCCGTTGGCTACCTACCTACCTACCCCTCCCCCCCCCCCCGTTGAAATCACGCGATGAAATAATTATAATTACGACGGCGAAATCGGAAATCGGTGATCAAAGGGCGCGTTAGGTATACGCGCGGGTCACGGTCAAATGCGATTCCCTTTGTAGTATTCCGGTGAATAATCAAATCCCCCCCCCCATATACCTATTTAAATACGCGTTTATAGTGGTTGTTTTTTGTTTTTTTTTTCCACGTCCGCGTTTCGTTGGCGCTCGTGTTCAGTTTGAACGGTTTTTCGATTGATTCGAATTAATCGGAATCGATCCGCGTTTTCAATTGGATTGAAATACGGCCCTCGGGAGAAAAGCATTCTGGAAAATTTTTATTACTACTTTTGACCCGTCTGAATTACTTTCGCCTTTCAAGAACGACCGGTATATTACAAAAAAGGAACGACTTATTCGTGTCCAAATACTAGCAAACATTAGTGTCGTATATCGATCTAAAAAAAATCGTAAACAATTTTTGACCGATTACCAAGTTGCTGAGCCGATTAAATACAAATGAATAATAATAAAAAAAATTAAATTATTCGTTATTCGTATATTAGTATGGACCCGCAATGAGATGAGTATGTGTTGTACCTCGTGCGCGAACCACGATTGAAAAAAAGAAATTTATGCGTACCAGCAACTTCACTTATAACGGTGAATTTTCCGCAGTCGTGGAGAAAAAATCAAAAAATAGTTACTCCATGAAATTATGACGTCAGCCGTGCTCTGATTACATAGAGACGTTTGGCGCGCGGATAAGACGTCATAGAGTGCGCATTTGTAAATTGCTATCACACCCAATGTTTTTAATCGCCGTACGAAACCTTTGAGGTGGGTATATAAACCACGGACAGATTTTTACACCAGGGAATTCGTATCGCATTTATAACCGTTTTGGTAATATCGCAACGTGTTTTGATTCTGGCGTTGGATTCAAGCGTTTAGCCCTGACACACAGTTGTTTACCATGTCTGTGCCATCGTCCGTCGGTTATTCCATTTGCGCAGATCATTTCCAATAACCGCGGTTCAGCAGTACCGAACCAAATCTTTGATTGTAAAACTGGCAATAGGTCGATGGCTAAGGTCGGTTTCTGAGAACCGGGTTCCGAGTGCTAGGGATGGCAAAAATCGTCTCGACAACGATATATCGGCGACTTTTATCGATTCGATATACATAAATTAAATTAATTGAATATCGACAAAACTAATGTCTTACATCATCGTTGACGTATCAAAATCGTTGTTTTTAATAATTTTGCTGAATGTACGTGTGTCGCTTTCATTCGTAATTCCATTTCAAATTAAAACCAAACAAATTAAATTAAAAATTAAAACCAACGGATTTCGATTAATTACAAGTCTAAATGTACCGTTACCACCCTCTCGTGTAAATACAATGTGCTACCTAATTGTGGCACGTACGCCCGCCACGAAAACAATTAGCAATTTCAGTGCTACAAGCCACAATCAGTACACAGTTAAAATGTAAACAAAAACTATATCGTTATTAGTCGTCACACAAGTGAATATATGATATGATGATATGAAACATTGCGAACAACACACGACCCCGCGGTGATTGTACGATGTTATTTCGTCGATAGACTATATAATGTTTATAATAACACGCATGGACCCGACGGTTTTTACTAGACCGAATAAAAGCGTGCAATACGAAAATATGTATTTATCGAACGATATTATCGTTGCCATCATCCCCTCCTATAACAGGACTCGAGTTCAAACCTTAGACGGCGCATTTTAAGCGGCGGGCCCCGTTAAATAGGTCGCGCGTATAAAAATGTGTAACGACGACGAAACAACGGAAAACGTAAAACACGTTCGTGCGCTTAGACATTTCGTGACACGGCGCAAAGAACGGGGGACACGCGCGACGCTATACAGCACAGGAACCACGAAGCCGTGGACACCGTAATGACGACGACGTGTAGCGGCGACGAGAGAGACGCGCGCGCGCGCGACATGCAAAGTGAAATCGCTCTCGCGGTCGAACGTACACACTTTTATTATTATTATTATTATTTTTCGGCGTTTTTTTTCTTTACTTTTCTTATTATAAGTAACCGACGCGCCGTGGGCTTCTTCGCACGCCATACACCGGATAACCACCACCACCACCACCACCACCGCTACCGATCGTGTAACGTTGAAAAAAAAAAAAAATAGAGAGACAATAGCTCGCCCGTCCGAATCGACGAACACACGCGAAATTGCCGGTTTTGTGTCACACAACAAATGAAAAGACAATAATAATAATAATACGCTCGGTTCGTTATATATTATTATTATTATTATTTATTATCGTCGTCTTCGTCGTTATTTTTTTTTTATTGTATTATTATTATTCGCGTGTACCACTAACAAACAAGGCTGCACACGTAATACGAGAGAGTAATTTTTATTATTATTTATTTATTTTTTTTTTTTTTTTTGTGTAGAATATTATTTTCCAGTTAATAGTAATAATAATAGTCGGCGGCGTTTCCGATATTATTATTATTATTATTATTATTATTGTTATACCTGTTTCCCGTGACGGACGGACGCTACGGTTCTCCGTATTCACGCGATAGCTGCTGTTGCTGTTGATCCACCGTGTGCCACGCGCGTTATTATATAAATAATAAAACAATTAATAATAATAATAATTAAAATAAAATACATTGCTACGAACTATTAGTGCAGTGCGATCCCGTTATGACGTCCAGACTTGGGCATAATAATCGGAATACTTTTTTTCCTACCTTAAACCCAATCGGTACTCGCGTACGAGTAAATAACTCGTAATTTGAAACGTGTAAAATGTAAATATTGTTTCGAAAAAAGATGCGAGTCGAGCCGGACAGGCATTTAAAACGACATTAATTATTATTTTATCGAATAGGTGTCGGTGTCTGGCTCACTGGACTATCCGAGTTTGCCGAGGGCTCCAGCGATTTAGAAGCCAGTAATCAAATTACAAAAAACATTTTTTTTTTTTTTACATATAAAGCAATGAAAACACAGAAAACAGAAATATGCGATTTATTTTTAATAATATGGCGAATTAAATGTAATACTCGACGAAATTATTGTTTACCTAAAAGCGTTTCTAGAAGTCAACTACAAAATCTGGCTTGTTTAATTCACATTGTGTACGAGCTAATGTTTTTCGCAATACTATTTGGTAACGCGTGAAAAAAAAAACAGTGTCCGCGTACGCGAACAGCCGTAAGGGGATATTTTAAACGCGAACAATAATAATAATAATAATAATAATAATATTCAGTGTACAAATACTCGAGGGAAATGATTATTTGTGTCGTATTAAGAGCATCTTTATCTGGATGGCGCCGGGTAACGAACGACGGATACTGATGAAAATTAATATTTTACCCACAATAATGTAAAATATATAATAAGTTGAACGGCCAAGCCGGACGGTAATGCAGCCATTTGTTATTCGATATAATATATTAAAAATATATATATATTTTTTTGAATTATCGTAATATTTCTGCGCGTTTTTAATTCGATATTAATTATATCATATAATTGATTTAGAAACCCCCCCCGTATCTCATTTTTTTATAGAATAACAAATATTACAAAATCCAAAATGATTTTCGGCATTTTTTTTTTTTTTCAATTTCGTTACGTGATATTTTTTTTTCCTTTAACAATGTTTAAAATCCGTCAAAATTCAAAAACATTTTTCTCTCGCTAATCAATGCGCGTTACGCGACGTTATCGGTGTCTATTTTCCCAAGAAACGCGACTGGTAGCGCGCTGCAGGTCTCTCGTAATCATTACAAAATACAAAAAAAAAAAAAAAGAAAAAGAAACTTAAAAATATCGAATAAAAGTTATAAGTACGTATTTATTGATCTCCGCGTCGAGACTGCTGGAGAAACGGACGTGTTTGGATTTAGAAAAAAAAAAAAAATTAAATATAATTATCGGTACACTCTTTTATATGTATATATATAAATACGTTAACATACACAGTTCATATACGGTTCGTTGGTATGGGAGACGAGTGGAATTTCGTTGTCGTCGTAATATAAAATTACACGGTTTTCGGTGATGTGAAACGATGGTCCGAGAATTTCTTCCTAATCCCGTTCTCCATACACATACGCGCGCGTATTGTCCGATTCGAGTTTTCCGAACGTCTCCCCCCAGCGCGTCGACGAATTCGATGAACACGAAAAAGGCGCGATAAAAAAAAGAAACGCACCACCACAAACCTTTCCATACGCATAAATCCGATACGCGCAGTCCGCAGAGAAATTTAAACGTTGCGGCGCTCCGTACAATACATATATATATATATATATAAAAACTTACAAGAATATGTGCTCGTGGTATGCCGTTAAAATTAAAAAGCGTTTTTTTTTTACGACGTCTCTGATTTTATTTTTATTACGCACGAACGATTGTTTTTTTCGATTTTTTTTTTTTTGTTTTTCGCCACTTCCACAGAAATACGATCGTCATAGCGTTCCTCGTATGGAATTTTCGAATTTTCGTATTAACGAAGCGCACAAAACGTACCGACAGTTATTTTATCGCAAGAACGGGGGGAGGGGTGGGTCTCTATTCCTTTCTTCAAATTCAATTTTCAAAAAATTATCGTTTGCGCGCGATCGCCTGCACCGGTGAGCGCGTGCGAATTTCTCGTGAGAAATAATTTTCGACGTAATTTCTACGCGCCTCCTCTAAAGGCACGATCTGCGCGAATCATTCGACGAATATAACGTAGTTTCCGATAGTTTTCGCGCGACCCGTGGTGCACCGGCACGGGAACGAGTTGCGATCGAAAATGTTGGAAACAAGTTGTGTTTAAAAAGTAAATTGTTGTTTTCTCCGAGTGAAACGGCGTTCGCGCAATACGTTTTTTCGTTATCGGGGTAGAGCGAGTGGGGATTCACTCGATTTTCATCGTTAATTCCGAGTAATGAATTTCGAAATGCGTATATAACGCGCGTTTGTGGTGTGCGCGATTTTGCGGCGCGGTGATGTCATTGATCTCGGTACGATGGTGTGGGGGGGGGGAGGTTAGTCTCATCCGATTTAAAAAATACGTTTCGTATAATATTATCATTATTGTATGCGACCACAATATTGCGACGAGGGGTGGTCGGCCGCCTAACTGTATTGTAAAAAAAAATGTCATCGCGTCGGATTTACGACATTCGCAACGGCCGAAATAATTCGATTTATTAATTATACGTATTTCTCGCGAGCAAAAGGGTTTTCATTCAGGCCGCGTATGCGCAGTGTGTGTGTGTTAACCGAATCGTTTGACTCCATTATTCCAACATCAAATCATAAATGGTGGTATATATTTTATTATTTTTTTTTTTTCCGTCATACGCGTTTATGAATTCGGAGGGAACAAATCGCATATTAATATAGACGCGTGTTGTTCGACACCGATTAATTTTGACTCGGATTTTTATTGGAATTTTATGCGCGCGTAATATTATCATAAACGCTAACGACCAGTGCGGCGCAGTCCACAAACGTCTCGCATCGGTTCGCGCGCGCGATTTGAAATTTTGATTAAAAAAAAAAATCCCTATTTTCATTATAAGTAAATAGTAAATTGGTATATGTTTTTTTAATCACTTTCGTTGGATCGATCGAGGCGAAGACAAACGAAACCGCGCTCTATTGATTTCGCGTATACCGCGAGAACACAGAAAATATTCGACAAATCGAAACGTTTGAGTCGCGTCATTTGGACCGTTGAACGTGTTAAATGAATTTTGCGTATTTATAATGAAACATTATAGTAATCTAACACGGTTTTTAAATCGGTTCGCCCGTGTAGTAGACGAAGTTACTTTGCCATTCACTGGTATGCTTAGAAATTTTCATTTCAAATCAAAAACTACAAAAGCGATTGATATTAATATTACGGATTGGTGGGAAATTGAATTGTGTTCAACGGTTGTTCTTAACGAAAAACGAATCCGTGACAGCGTTAAATTATATTTACACCGCGTTTAAAAATATATTGCGCGCGGTACAATCACGGCTTTAGATGAATTGTTCTGCAGCTCTACAATCGTAACGTCGCGGCGAAACGGACTCCGATAATCATAAATGATTTAAATGAAAATACCTTTCATTCTGTCGTCGTATCAATAGGCCGCGCAAAAGATTTTTATACGAATAATTTATTTCAATTGAATTAATGATTACAATGTGGAGTGTTAAAAAAAAAAAAAAACGTGCAAGTGGTACAAAAAACCGTTTTTTTTTTTAATGTATACGCGCATAGGGTAAAAATAATTTTGAATAAGTTAAAAAAAAAAACTTCGTGATTTTTTTTTTTACCATTTAAAACACGGTAAGTCATCAAAACTTTGGCCTCCGCCCCGTTTCAAAACTTCAAATGACGGCACTACTTTCATCCCCCAAACGACTCATTTCGATTCACTGTTTATGTATATATATATATATGCGTACAGAATCTAATGAAATGCCAATAGTTATACATATTAAGGTAAATATAAAAAAAAAAAAAATGTATATATCGTATATCCTCGGATTTAAATCGCGGCGATAATAGGACGGGGAAGAAAAAGAAAATAATAATAACAATAATAATAATAATAATAATAATAAAACGTGTATTGTTACGGACGTAACGTGGTCGTACACGTTTACCTGTATAATGACGTGATCGCGGCGCGTATTAAAATAAGTCCCCGCGCGTCGTGTCCGGCCCGGTGCAAGTACACGTTCGCGTTATATCGACGATTTTCTACGCGGCCGCGTCGAACGGACCGAAAAAATAATTTCTGGCCCCGGACAAGCGACAATTGTTTACCTTAAAATATATAATAGAACGCGAATTCGGATATATTATTATTATTATTATTGTATTTGTACCGTATACACGCGTGGCGGCCAGCGACGACTGATCGTCCGGGTATATTATTATTATATTATTTATATTCCATTGTCAGTTTCTTTCATAAAAATTCGTTTTTTTTTTTTTTTTTTTTTTTTACACGCGCCGCGACAGAAGAAACCTTTCATCCCGCGAAACGCGCACAATATGATTACATATAAACGACCGACGAATCGGCGACGACCGCGTATATATCGGTCGCAGCGGATTCCGGTCTCACGCAACACCGAATCGTACTCGCCCGGCTATTATTTCTCTTAATTTTTTTTTTCATTCTCTCTCTCTCTCCTCTTGTCATCCACCCTCCCCCTCCCCCCATACCACACACCCATAAGGGGTTCAATAATAATAATAATAATAATAATAATAGGACGATGGCGGTGGCGGTCGCTTTGACACAACGTTTACTACACTGCTGCCGTATGGAAACGAATGGTCGGCGCGAGCGCCAGCGGGACGAGAGGAGAGACGGGGACGCGAATATAATAATAATAATAATAAAACTTCTATGCGGTGCGGTGAGATTTTTATCTCGGAGGGCCGAAAAAAAAAAAAAAGAAATCGTTTTTGGGCCAGAGGAGAATCCCTTTATTAGTATATATATATATATATTTTTATTTTTTTTTTTCGCAAAGCGAGCACAATATAAAATTCTTTACGCCTGTTGACCGGAGACGTAATTCAAGTAGCCGCGACGACAGATGGACTGTGGTGCCGCGCACTTCAACGTATAGTAAACGTATTTCGCCGCACACTCGCGAAATTCTTCTTTTTTTTTTTTTTTGTTGCCGCTGCTGATGCCTGGACCATTGTACGATCACGGTCGCGCCACTGCAACACGCCGCGCGGACGTCCGACAGACGATTTTATTTCAGCGTACGTAAGAAAAGGGTTTTTTCTTTTTTTTTTTGGAAGAGCGCTAAACAAAACGCGCGTATTAAAATTATTTCATTATTTCGACAATCGCTTTGTGTTCGGCTCCTCTTCTTTTGCCAACACAAACGCGCGCCGATTTCTATATATATATATATATTATTGTGTTTTAGAGTTCTTTTAACGGAATTTTATGTGTGTATATATATATATAGGTACGCGCAGCGAGCAATTATTATAATATTATACGCGCGTATTATGCGAGAGAATTTTTTTTTTTGAAAAAATTGCCGACTATCACACCGAATTTACTGCAGTTTTATAACGAACGAATACGATAACAACAATTCTATTCGCAATACGTTTTGGATCCCGCAGTGGTTCACAAACTCTATTCGAACAGCGGACCACTTTTGCAAATTTTCACATAATATACCCCGTCATCTAAAGAAAAAAAAAAGAAAAAAAATATTTATACATATTAAAGTTTGCAAAATAATTTAACGGAACGTTTAAATTACTTATGCTTAATCGACGCGAGCGTTTATGTTGTGATCGTATTTTTTCGATCAGTTATTGTTGCATTTTTGGAACGACGCGCGGTTGCTTGAAGCGGGGACCGGCGTAACGCGGAATAGAATTTCACTCCGTATATTCATACACGTTTGTTGGTTACAACGCGGCATTGTTTATTTTTAAATTTGAGAGTTAACAATTTTTTTTTTTATTATTATTTAAAAAATCGACGTGAATTATAGAAAAATACACAACCACCCGAGACAAGTCCTGTACGGACCATCGGACCGCCAGTAGGGAGAACCACTGCTTTAATCAAAATTTTAACAGTTCCCTAGAGTTTTCACGTTAAACTGGACGCGAACAATAATGTGTCGGACTTACAAATTATTGTGGAAATTTTCTTTACTTTTCGAGCCGATCGAAATACCAATTTATTATTGTATACTGTTTTTATAACATAAATACGGATGATTTTAATTTCCGTTTAAATCGCATTTCGAATTTAAATTCGTAATAACGTTTTAACTCCACGCGGAAAATATTATAACGCGACCATTTTTTTTTTTGTTATGACATTGAAAAATCTGCAATTTTTACCAAACTGTTGAATAATCAATAGTTGAAAACTTGTGATTCGCCCGTTATGTTAGCCTAACCAAACTTAATCTGCAGCATAATTAATACACAAGTGAAAATGACGGAAAAAGCGGCGATTCGTTCCCAAGACGCGATTTCAACACGAAATGTATTTTAGTTGTCTGGTGGTCATCATTCTAAAATTAACGTCATCAATATATTACACGTTACAGTGTAATACGCATGTTTTGATGCACAATACTAATGATTAATGAATACTAATGATTAAATCGCATTTAATCGAATTTTAAATAAATTATTATAATTTTTTTTTCTCAACGCACAAACATCCTAACCAATCAGACCAATGATATATCTGGGAAGTGAAACAGGTGAACAATAGAGTTGCCTATACGAATAATAATTGTGTGTTTAATTTTAACAGGTGAAGGCGTAAAGTTACAGTTTTAATACGCTCCTACAATATAAAAAAAACCGTATATTATGATGTATTAATAGTTATGTATCAACGTATATGTAAAGAAAAAAAAATTATATTTTTTAATAATTGTGATATTTTTTTATTTTTATTTTATACGATACGAGATTAAAATATTATATAATAATACGCGAACAGTATTTTTTTTTATTTTTTATTTTATATATATAAGACACGCCGGACGCCCGCGTAGGTACACGCATTTACTGTATTCGTATTTAAATAAAAACACGGTTTATCGTGTTTTTCGATAAATCATCTCCACCTATATACGAATACATACGCATTCGGATGATGAAGTATTTTCGGTAGGTCATTAAATTCCATTAAAACCACATTTAGCTATTCCCGGCGGTATTTTATACGTGGGAAGAACTATAACAGCTCGCCGGTCGTTCTCGTTCCCTACCGATATAGGTTTCATAAAAAACAACAACACACGGATACGAAATATTCGTTTTAATTCTACGTTTTTCGTAAATTGTTAATGATCCGGAAATTACGAAAATGAATACAGAGCATTATATATTGTAAGTAAAAGCTTCATAACGACCTGCGGCGGCGGTTACGTTATTGTGTTTTATACGCGTTACCGTAATTTATATCGTATTATCCGTTGACTGTCTGGAGTTGTAGTGTTGAAAGGGAGACAGTAAAGAAATCGCTTATTTTCTATTTTTTCCAACAATAACGGAATGTTTATGACGAAAATCATCGGACTTGGTGTTTTCATTTCGTTTTATCAATGAGGAATGAACTGCGTTTCTTTTTTCGTATTTCCGAATTTCGAAGTATTTTTTTTTCTTTTACACGATTGTTTACTACGAAAAAGCCGACGACAAGCAATACGAATGAGTTAATGTAAGGTAAATGAAAATAATTTGAAAAAAAAAAAAACACTCCTAATACGTATTTAGAGGACATGAAAGACTGATGACGGATCTACCGCCGTCGACCAGGGGATATTTAAATAATTCCACACAACCGGATGCGAGGAATTAATAGACGTATTCTCAATTACCGATAATCTCTCCGTACCGATATCAAGTGGTCATGAGAATTTACTGTATTCAATTATGTATAGTTACTATACGATATACAGTTGAAAGAATTTAATGAAAACTCGTATGAGATTTACATATTTGTTTCTACAGGATGACATTGTTATGTGCAGTAGCGAGTTTATAATATTATGTGAACAACACATTATGATGAAGAAAAATAAATCGACGCAAAAAGAAAAAAAAACGTACGGAAATATGTTTTATTAATTTAAAATAAATTTTGTCATCCGCATAAAATTGACAAGCCAATTGTGTAGAAATAACTCGATAACAGAGTATTAACCTGTTGATTGAAATTTTCATTAACTTTTAAACTTTATATATATATACGTTAAATTAGCAGTTATATTTATCATCGCGTTTTGATAGAACATAGAGATCTACTAAGAATATACTTTTTCTTTGACTTCCCCCCCTCCAAAAAAGATAATTTTATTAATATTATTGAGTACCTGTTTATCTACAATTGTTAACAAACATACTCGTATGTTGTATACGACACCGTTTAAATTGTTACAGTGTTTGACGTAAAACCTAAGAAATATTGACAGCGTTAGATTCTGTTAGGTTAGGTAATAAGAATACTATCAGCGTTAATTAATGTTTACATTATCAAGACGTATATTTGGTACAATCGCTAAAAAATTATTTTCTCAATTTTCACTAATTCAATGGTCGATTTTTGCGAAAGAGGAGCGCAATGTTTTACGTCGTCCATATACGTTTACCATCGAAACGAACGATAGAAACGTATCGTTCTATAATGTTTGAAAGGACGTGAATAATTTATGGAGAGCTAACACCTCTCTTCCGCGTCGATGTCCACTAAAACAATACATGATCGATTGAATACAGAGCACACTTTATACGATTTTATGATAGTATGCGCGCTGTAACATAAAAAAGAAAATAATAACCTATATAGCAATTTGAGTACACTCATATTTAAATCGTCTTTATTTTTTTCGAAAATCGTTCGAAACGATGCATACTAAACGTTGTTTATAATCTTGTACACGGTGAGGAGTTTCTTTATTTTTAATCGTGTAAATAAAATGTTATTGTACGCCTATACCTATATAACTACGGTATATAAAATATTACACGTGCTCTATGGAATAAAATATAAAATAATTCGATTTTATGTCAAACAGCAAAAAAAAAAAAAAAAAAAACCAGTCACCGGTATTTTATTACAATAAAAGAAGAATATCACAATAAATTTTACTGTTCGTCGAATTAGCAAATAAAATACGATTTAATGGCGTACGTATGTGCGCGTTATTTTCAGAAATATTATTGTCTAATAAAAATCACGCGCGCGTCTCGTGTAAGCAAATACCTACAGCCATAATATATATATATATCTTTTTATATTATTTATTACGAACGTAGCCGCGTTATAGTGTTTTATAGAGACAGGCTCGTTCTCGTGCCGTTTGTATGATTTATATGGGTTATCGTTAAAAAAAAAACTTATACAACACAGCCAAAATTACTAAATCGAACAGAGTATTTTTATACGAAATCGTCTCCACGACTCACGATGATCATCGTGTACGTATAACGAATTCTACATGATATTCTGTGAAACGTTCGAAAATTTTCTATTCGAAACAAAATAGTTACGAATCGACGTAGTTTGCGGTATAGTCGGCCGACAATAGTGAAAATACTCATTTACACATATGGTAAGTATATTAATAAAAAAAAAAAAAAAAATAATAATAAATAAAAATTATAAAATTATAATTCCAACGTGATTTTCACCCGTTACAATGTCGTGTTGTGCTACGGAGTCCGTTTCGAACAACACCCTACACAGTTCCAATACGCCTAGCTATAGTTCCTGGTTTCTTCTTCTTCATCATCAACGCCGGCCAAGGTAAAGGTCGTTCAAGTCCGTTGCCACCTCCTCTCCAATCTCCATCTATCAGCCACCATATCCTCAGCGTTTTTCATTTCCATTACGCTAAGATCCTTCTATCCATTCATCTCTGTCTACGGCGTCCTAGTGCAGATCTCCTACCCGTGGGTTTACCAATTCCTCGCTCGATAACGTGTTCTTGCTCCCGCCACACACATTCTGCCCAACTTCAACTCTTTACAGCTGCAATCTTTTCCCGACACGTCTCTTGGATCTCGTCTTATATTATGCACCACTCTTCGGTCCGAACGTTTAACTTTTCTCGCTCGCAGGTTTTGTTCGTCCGTTTTCGTTGAAGGTCCCGAAAATTGCAAGCGGCCAAATCAGAACCACGTGTACGGAAAAGGGCGTTGGTTAGACCGTCCGTGACGCTGTGCGTTGTGATTGTCGTCGTGCAATCATTATACACTTCGTATAACCGTTTATGAATTTCAGCGGGAGAACGTTTTTTTTAAACAACTCATCTGAGTAACGACGACGGATTTCGGAATTCGAATTTCGAGTTTGGACGATACGGCATAACGCCTTTATAACGCCACGACAATCCTATCTTACCTGTTCGCATTGCGTTCATAGCAGTTATTATATAACCGTTGACGGGATTTCGGCTGAACGAAGAGACGTATGCGATTTACTTTTTGATCGACCCTCGCAACAGCACACATCAAAATACGATCGTTATGAACACTTAAAGCTCTGGACGATATCCGAACTTCCTGTCCCGTTAAAAGGCTCACGACGCGTCTCGCGTCCGGCCTACTGCGGTCGTATCCTCCCCCGCCGCCGCCGATGACGATGACCGCGCGCGGTCACGGTTCGACCGTTACCGTGACGCGCGCGGTCACGACAGGCACATTCCGTGCGCCAAATGGCCCGTCATTAGTGACGCGAGGCCGTCTATTGCGCGTTCGCGTAACGACGGACTACGCATTGTTATTGCCGCGCGCGTATCCGGACACGTTGCGCACGGAACGCCGGGGACGGAAACGGAGCGGCGACCGCAAATCGCTTAAAAACCCACAGCGTTTACCGAGTTGCAGGACAATAACTGGCAGCGGTCAGACACGCGAAATCACTTACCCGATTAAATTTAATAGAGTACGACGACCGCTCAAGAAATGGCGAGCGGAATCGTCGTCACTCGTCCAACTCAAATCGTCATCGTCTCGATTGCAGATGATAACTATAATTTCGGTCCGTCGCCAAACCTCGGTTCCTCGGTTTCGGGTTTGGTTTAAGGCCTTTCTGCGCCGCACACGTCACAGTGCGCGTAGATACGTTTTTTTTTCTAGGATGGATGGGGGTTTTAATAATAACAATTACAACACGGAATGTTTAGGTTTTCTGAAACGTCTACACTTCAAGTGACCAGAAACGATGCAAAATATAATAGACGTTCATACAATAAATTATTAAATGTGTGTTAATTACAAATTACGTAAACGAATTTTTGTTTTTGTTTTGAAGTCTTTCAATTAATTTTCATGGATTCTTATTTATACGTAGCACATGAAGAATAAAAAAAACGAAATATTAGTCACGAAATTAAACGTCGAAACTCTGTAGAAGATAATTTTGATCATATACTCTTTGGAAGATCATTTTAAGAGGGACTCGCTTTCTGCCGCTGTTTAGAGGCGTACAGGGACCGAGTCCCTCACTCGCGTCCCTCTTCCACCCATCGCTCCGCTTTAACCCCCGTAAACAGCACCGGATCACTGCACTCCCTACCCCTCCCCTCCACCGGGCAACCGCGCACGGGATGAATTCACCGCCGATCCGGTTAGCAATCGCATCACGTGCGCGGTCCCGGTCCGTTCGTTTTGTTTGCCGCTGTTTATGGTTAACGGGCGCACAAAACACACAGAAACCGCCGCCGCTGTAATGGACCGGGGCCGCGTCGTCATTGACGAACACGACTATAGCGCGTCCCTCTCTTTTCGACGCAGCGGCAGCCCTGTAATTGAAATCGAACCCGAGCGGACAACAACAACCCGTTTTTTCTTTTTCCGGCCCCGCGCGCGCACACACGGTACATTTACTTTTTTTTCAACAATCCACTCCGTCACACTATAATACGAAATATTATGCGTTACGATATAATATACAAATTGTCATCCGAAATTTTCTACACTTTGCAATGTCTGCAGTGGCGCGCGTATGTATTACCACCGTGTCCGCAAGTGATACACTAGATCCAGTGGCGTATTTACCGTCTTGGGGATATTTGACTCTCTCTCTCTGAGAACCGAAAAACCTTATAGACAAAAAAATGTTATTGCTAACGTGATACTAAAATGTATACACCAGGATTAGCGACAAGCGTTGTATTATCCGTGTACATCAAATACGATCGTGAAAATTTGCATGAACTTGGTAAAGATTTAGACTTTGCGAATTGATACAATAAAATTAAAAAAAAAAAAAAAATTTGAACCCCTCTCTCCGGAGAAAATTTGAAAATACACCACTGGGTATATTGAGTGATTACATGCACTGCGCCACTGCTCAGCACATGGACGTGAATATGTACATGTAGGTGTGTGGGGATGTCTATAGTCTCAAACATTGCATAGTTTTCTGGAGAACTCGTATACGTCACCGGTGCAAACTGCGTCGTACAAAAGAGAGTCAAACATAACCTAACACGATGTTTAGTACTCGTCACTCGCACTAAACACAATAGCTGAAAGCTAGTTAAATGGTAAAAAAAAAAAAAGAATATTTTTATAATATAGTAAGTAAAATGAATGAATCACATCGTCTTCGTCGTAGTCTTGTTTAAATAAAGTTTTAAATATCATTCAAACATAATATAATAATATCGTCGTTGCGATATAGACCATTTGGTCACTAGAATTAAGAGAAACGCAAAAGAAAAAAAGGAATATATGGATGAAAAAAATGGCTACATCGAAGAAGTGCGCGTGGGTTATTCATCTGGGACTCTTAAGAGAGCTCGCAGTCGGAGATCAGATGGAGTAAAAAAATTACACCGAAAATTCCGTTTTTATCATAATTATTATTCGTCGAATTTCGCAACCCTGTTTTATATAGCTTGTTTGAGTTGCATTAAATCCACGTTTAATAGCGCAATTGTTTTCGAAATGACGTTTCCCCTCATTGTTTTGTCTTTGCAAAAAATACGTTTCGTATTCCGAAAACGTACGTATACGTTTTAAACTCCCGAATCGACTATTAATATTGTTGTCACCGCAATGCATAACTTTTCTGACATTTCGAACTTCTATGAAACTCAACGTAAACCCCGTAACAATATTACAGTGTATAACGTATAACAACGACGCATACGTGATAAAACAAATTTTTTTGTAAACACTACGATGAGTTACCGTACCAGATAGCAGTGGACAATATCGTCAGGCGGTCACTGCAAGTTGCGAATAGAGTCTTGCACGACCTTACAAATATAATTGTGGCGTGTTAAAAAAAAAAATTGCGCGCTATATAACATAACGGTGGAAAGAAGAAAGCCGCTAGTGTATCAGAATTAAATTCATAGACATCGTCGGCATTTGAAATGAATTCGTAGGCACGAATGAGTGAAATTTTACTCGAATACCGATTGTGTGTTATCACCGAACCGTTTTTATCACTTTATCTAACGTAAAAAAAAAATACTCGTAAAAAAAAAAACAAAACGTTTCGCCGTTCCGTCTGAAAATCGTTTCGTTCGCTCAGAGTCAGTTGCAGACCGCCGCGGCGGTCGTCGTATCGATCTGCGCCGAGACCGAAAAGCGCGGATTATTGCCCGTCGAACCGTAGCCGGTGATGCAGTGATGTCCCGATGAAGTTGTGTGTTCTCCTCGTCGTCGGCTATTGTGTTTCAATCTAATTACGATTGATTTAAAATATATATATATATAAAATAAAAACCAGAAACGAACTCGTCGGGGGTCGTACGCACGTCCGCGACGACAGATAGGGTTTAGGATAACCGCACGTAACTATCCGCTCCCCATATCGTTACTGGAAAGCGAAATAACATAATAAAACGAAACCAACCCCCATCGCGTGTTGTACGCATCAATTTTCATTATGCAAACCGTTCTCCTTTTTTTTTTTTTTTTTACTTTACTTTTTATTTGTTCGCGCGCTCAGTTACATACGCGCGTTTCGTTATACGTCTAGGGAAAACGATCCGGGAAAACCAATTGGATTCATCTCGTGTACCACACTGCACGACATCTTAATCGCCCCTGTCATTCTGTAACGAGAGAAAGATATACTTAAACGTATAATAGCTATAAGACTGTATACAGCAGGACATGTTCTGTAATATATTATATATATATATATATGAATGACTACTGTATATTGTTTTTCCGCTCCGAGTTATAGTGCTGAATCAAATGATTATTACATATTATGAGAGTTCGGCCGCGTTGATGCCGTTTCGGTCTATCGGCTAAACACTGGAAAACACCACGTCCGCCAGAAAATATTACAAATCAATGAAAAAATACTCCTGTATTGTTTGGCTGGTTCGGAACGCCATTCCGAAAAGAAGAGAAACGTCTTTTGTACGTGGCCGTCATGAAACCGATTTGTAAAATTGTCGCATTCAACTGTTGTGGCCAGTAGGTCCGACACCGAAGTCGTACGACGATGCGAAAACTTAAAAATCGCCGCCCGGGCTAATGCCATTCCATTTGATTTGCACACACACACACACACACACACACACACCGATCGCGCATTTTATTAACTGAATATCGTCGATTAATTCGAAAAAAGGAATTTACAATTTATTTTGCGAGACCGAAAGGGAGGAAGAAAACGAAAGCGCTGTGCGCCGTATGCCAGCCGGTTGATATATTATTATAAAGACGTCGTACCGAACACAAGCGATGTTTGATACGCACGCGTTGCACCTAACGCGCAGTGGTGTGTCGCCGCCGGACACGCAGTGGCGGCGTCTCCGATTCGCGATACGCGGCGCGCGGTTGTGCGTATACGCATTTATATACGGATCAATTATTCACCGGACCCCATTTTGATTGACCCCGCAGAAAGCGATAAGAAGTCCTCCTTCAGGGACGCTGGTATATAAAATATTTTAAGCCGCGCGTATTGCGCTCGCGTTTTATAACGATAACATCTCCGTGCGTTATATCGCGCACACACTTGTGCATTGCGTACATCCCGTCGGAAAAATGACCCTCGTTTTCCGTTTCAGCGTTTCATACAATATTGTATTACACGCGCCGCTTCATAAAATAATAGTAATATTGGGAAACGATCGTTTCACGTGATGTTGTACTGTGAGAATCGTGGTGCACATCCGAGACTGCAGAGACATTACCGCGGCGACCTGTAAACATCGTATCGCGGTGTATTATACATGCGATTCGTTACCCGCAACGAACTGTGAGGATCTCAGCACTCTCGTCGCGATAGAATTTTTCTGTACAGACGTATTATAAAGAAAAAAAAAACGTTATTCGCGGTATCTATATATAGTAATAAGCCCTTCGGTCACGGAGAGAGAGAGAGAGAGAGAGAGAAATTCTGTACGCGCCACTGCGAGTTACGTCGTCGTCGCCGAATCGAAACGAAACGCTAACCGCGGTACGCCCTTTTGCGGACGTTACGCGCGTTCGCAGGGCTCCCTCCCGCGCGGATATCGGAAGTCCGGCCGCCAGCGGTGACGGCGGTGCGGTTTGTATATAAGAGGCGCGCGCATTATTTTATAATTCTATACAGTCACCACCAGCGCGTCGTCGTCAGAAGCGGTTTTGGCCCTGCGGCTGCGGCGGAAAGGAGGGGGGGGGACACACGTGCGTGCGTGAGTTATACGCCGTGTCGCGACGGACGGACGGACGGACGGACGGCGACGACGTCTTTCGAAAATCACAGACCCGTGTCACCCGCGCCCGCCGGGCTGCTGTTTGTTTTTATTATATATGCGCGCGCTGTAAGCCCCGCCACCGCCGCCCACACGCACCGCGCACACGTAATTGCGCGCTTTCCCTTCGCGGCGCAGTATCGCTCGGGGCGGCTCATGTAAATTATTGACGACCGCGTTTCGCGCGTTCGACCGTGAAGGAGTTCCAGTGCCGCCGCCGCCGCGACTACTGCAGGGTGTGCGGACGCAGAGCCGCCTTCAGGTTGTGTATTTGTGCGTGAGGCCCAAGGGTCCAGGATATTTACGGGGATTTTGAATACTTTCATATATTCATATGCATATATATATATATGTGTAAAAGGGAAAAGCGGTTGATTGGCCTATTATCGCGCGACTCGAAACACTGAATGGATCGGGCTGAAATAATATACAGATAGCTATTATGACGTAGGCGTCCGTTGAGAAAGGATTTTTGAAAATTCTACCCCTAAAGGGATTAATAAAAATAGAGGTTTGAAATTTGTAAGAAACGCACGATTACGTACGGGTTGAAATATAATAATAATAATAATAATAATAATAATAGATAATATGACAATATCATAATATTACATTTCACAACTTAACTTATCTCTCATACCGAACAAAAATATTCACGAGCGATTTCGGATAATTCTGCTATATATATATATATATATATATATATATATATATATATAATATGTTTTAACACATAATATATTAATTATCAGAAATTATATTAATAAAAACCACAATGCCAATTTGTGTTCGAATCTCTGTAATATTTTTTTATTTGTTTATTACGATAATTTCAAAATGTTAATATTTTAAAATATGAGATGTATTTTTTTTATAATATTTAAGTGAAAAAAATTAATGTATGTTTTTTTTGTAAATCAATTATGGGCCTTTAGAATTTTTGGAGCTTCCAGGCCCACAGGCCTAAAGACGGCACTGCAAATGTGGGGTGTGCGCCCTCGCACTGAACGCGGGTCTCATCAATCTCTCAAAAGCTTCTGACATCGAGATTCGCGTTATTACCAATAGATACGTATATAAATGCCCGCGGGTACAGGGACTTATAATCCCTGCGGGATAAAATGAATGTAAACGTCTAAGGACGGTAGTAGACCGATATTACATATATAACAGTAATGTTGACAATTGATGCCAGGGCACACTTTCGAATATCACTGCTATAGCAATGATATTTCCTATGGTCTGTGCAGTTATGGAAGAACAGATTGTTTTGACACAGTAAATCACAGGGAGACATTGGGCATTGCCAATTTTATACAAAACAAATAACAATACTGAATTATTTATAATATTCTATTGTAAATAATGCCGCGTTCTTCTACAATATATTGGCGAACAATCCGACAAGCAGTAGTATGGCAGATAATAACTATAATGAGAAAAAACTGTTTATAGTATAGATACCATAGTTTTCATTTTAAATTAATTTTTATGACATTACTGTTATAGCGATAATATGAAATTTTTGACATGCGTTTGATGTGTTATGGCATTACTGCTATAACAGTAGTCATTACTAAAAAAATTACTGCTATAACAGTAATAAAAAAGTGACATTTTTTTGGACGGTTTTGTAGAAAAATAATAAAATGAAGTGTCCATCAACGAGTTTAACGAATAATAATAATAATAATAATAATAATAATAATAATAATAATAATAAAATAGTGTTCAAAATTACTTTATGTCCGGAATCGAGTGTTTCGAATGTTTTAAATTTATATTTATTTTAATATTGCGGTACAAAATATCGAAATTTCGTATTTATTACGTAATTTCTTAATAAGCGAATTACTTTAGTGGAGTTTTCTGATATTCAGTGGCGCGACTACCGAGTGTGTGACGTGTGCATTGCACGCCGGCCCTCAAACCGTCCAAAACTAATTTAGATCCCCAAATTGACCGCCCGATGTTATTTAATATATATTATGAGAAGTATTTGATTTTATAATAAAAAGTTAAAAATATTTGTATTTATTTATAATAGATGTATTAGTAAATACGCATTTGCACATTATTCAGGATTTATCACGAAATTTTATGCGCAACTATTGTTTGCCTATAAGAAGCTGTGACTTTAAACATAAAGCGATCTTTAATATTATAATTCAGTAAAGAATTTTAAATTTGATAATTTCGTGATGTAAACGCAGAATTTTATCACGTACACACACACACACAAACTTTTAACGATTTAAAAATAAATATAACGATCTAAAGGAGGAGGTGGGTTATTGTCCATTGTCAATAAAATTAATTTATTAACCAACAAATTCGGACTGCGAAACGAATCTTGCACATCAGCCCCGTAATGTGTAGTTATGTGATATTATTGTAAAGTCGTAAATAAATGCCTGAATCATTGCATTGAATAAAACGATTCTGAGCTGAGTACGATTTGTCGAGGAAAATTTGTGTAGCGTAAAATTTTCAGCGCTTAAAAATACATATTTTTTATGAATTAAATATAGTACAATAACTGTTATAAACAGCCAAAAACTGAAAGACATTTCTTTTGGAAAAAAATGTCATATATATATAATGCAAATTAACATATTCGGTGTAAATTTCAATACTTAAGAACCAATTAGGTATTTTAGTAGATTTTTTTTTGTACCATAGCGTATAAAAACTATTGAGAAATAGATTTTATTTTGTATTTTCGGGTTGTTTCGAATTTTGCGTAACGGGAAACCATATTGAGAAAATCGAAAAACTTTTTCCAATAAAGTACCGATATACAAGTAGATACGATTTGTTAACGGAACGTAACGCGTATCGCGACGAGCATTATTTCTAGTCGAAAATTCGTAAACAGAAAAAAAAAATAAACATCAATGTGAAACCAATAGTTTCCTCGCTGCGTTCAGAATCAAATGTAGAAAGTTTCCCAATAATGTAGCAGAGAGACCATTGATAGACTCTAAGTAGTGTCTTTAATGTGGTTACAAACTTCAGCAGTGTGCTAGAACGATCGTAACATTTCGAAGATTCAAAATACGTTTAGATCGTTTCGAGAAACACAACAAGACCGTTATACTTAACCGATTGGAGTGTTAAATGCCGAACAGTATATAGTCGAAGCATTAGATTTTCGCATCCGTCAAAATGAGAAAAAACGTTTTAGTAAAAATTTCGCGATCAATTATTCATTACGATATCGCTTAAATTGTACGATATTGTTTTCAATGAAAAAAATTTAATATATTATTAATTATTACGCTCTTGTTTTTATACTAATTGTAACGATTTTTACTCGTTTTATTGAGTATTATAAACCGATCGTTTTTTAAACGTCGATAAGATTCTTTTACATCCAGAGTATACAGAGTCTCCTCCAAAAAAAAAAAAAAAAATATATATATATATAAAAAGAATAAGGAGAAGAGTAACAGAAGGAATAAGATGAGCTTCTGCGTATAGTTTTCAAGTTGGTTTCGTTCTTTGTTTCTTTTGGAAAATATGTCTATGTTTTTTAACATTTTTAACCGTATTCGCTGTTTTTCGCATATATAATTTATTTACCTACATGTATATATATATAATTATTTTTTTTAAAACGTATGTCAAGTAAATTTAGAATAAATAAGAAAAGTACGTTTTTTTTATTACTATTAACGTAAAATATTTCTCACTTTAACGACTGCCTCCGGGAATCTATTAAGAATTTTAATTCTATATATAACCGCATTATATTTTCCACATTAAACAGTTTGAATTGTTTAATATACGTATAAAGACAATAAAAGGATTTATTTAATTCGTGTGTTTTTTGTTTTATACAAATACAAACGAATTTAGTACACTGTAATTTACAGTATTTGTAAAGTATTTTTAATATTAATTATTTATTAATATTTATTATTAATAGTATTTGTGTGAAAATTGCTTAAATACGTCCACAAAAACAAGAGCACTATAAATATTTAAAAAATAATACGATTGCGTTTACGGCAACAGAATATACGTGAATGTGCCACATGTATCTTATGACGTGTAATGTTATCCCATTATTTTATACATTGATATGAGTACGTTTTTTACTCGCATACTTCGGAATACACCGTAAAAATTCTTCATCGCATCATTATAATTTACATTATACGATGTTGTAGTTATTAAAATCTACAGGACACAGCCTCTTCATTGAGTATATATATATATATACAAATATAAAGTCGAATAGTTTTAGTTGTTTTGTTTTGAAAATATGCGTATAAATGTTACGACTTTTTTTTTCTAAACGGGTACTATATTTTATTATATTATATATATATGTGTATTTTTTTTTTTTTTTTGAAATTTCGCGTTGCAAATTATTTCAAATATTATATTTTTAAACTGTATTTCAATAAATCGTATTTCCTTCGCCGTTGCGCTTTACAAACATCCGTTAAATTCAATAATAAAAACTAAATATTAACAATAATTCTATCCATATACATATATTATATGTACATTATGGTTATACAGATAATTACAAATAATTTAGAGCCTGAGAATTCAGTTCGGTATACGAATGGCGAAATGCGTCTAATGCGAATATTTAATATATCAATAAAAGTTCTTATAAATTGAATCGTTCGACATTCTAGTTATTAATAAGAAAGTAATTTATATATATATATAATCTAAATTAGTCGATTTCTTTTTTCTTTCACACGGTTTATTTCATATAAATAAATAATCGTATTGTCGACAGAACCAATCGCGTAAAACATAAATTAGTCAAACTTCAAATTCGACGCGCGTGCAGTGATTACCAAAAGAAAAAGAAATTTTAATTGAAAATATTTTTCCATTTCGGTGCACGATATTGAATTGTATTATATTTATATACGTGTGTTACACTAACGTGAAATAAGTTTTTTCTTTTTTAATTGGATTAATTCGTATGATATGTGTAACCTATCGCGTTTATATCTCTATTTATTTTGAGAAACCATAAAAAAAAAAGTTTATCGAAACGATAATAATAATAATTATAATATAAAATATAAACTACGCGCTGTCCTACCGAAACTATAATATTGGTTTTTTTCCTTCTAAACAAATACGTTTCGATGGTATTTCTGAGATAATAACGTTTCATTTGACTACTTTCTCTGGTGTACGTACATATTTTATATAAACAAGTGAATATTTCGATCTGATAAAAAAAAAGCAAAAAAATAACCGCCGAGTAAAACATTTTTTTATTGGTCTTTGAAGTGTATTCACATAATTATATATAAAAAAAAAAATCGTCGAGCCCAAATAAGAATAATAACAGTATAGTATTAATAGAGTAAAATATAATAAACCTTACACATTATTGCCGCGTGAATCGAACGAACAACGAGAAAAGTAGCCACCGCGGACACGATTTTATAATTGACATCGTTTCAAGTAAAAAAAAAAAAAGTATTATTTTTTATTTTTTACGATGCGTCCGTATACGTTATAAAACTATTCGTACGAGTAAAAGAATGAGATATTTGTGAACGGCTGCAGGAGGTCGTTATCGATTTCGGAGTTACGATGGGAGATATTTACTCGAAAACCGTTTTTTTTTTTCTCTCACATTCGGAGCGTGTACTACGGAATACACGAGTGTGCGTTAGACGAAAAGGAAAAAGAAAACATTCAGACGGTTTCGATGGACAACACTACGGGATCTTCTGTGACCACCGTCACCGACAATTATTATAATAATTTTCAGTCGTTTGAAATAATTATTATTCTTATTCATCCCGCGATGTTCCACAGAGGTTTTTCTCCTTTTTATTTGAACGCGCTTACGCGGGACAACGTAATCGACTCGAAATCGATCGTACGCGTAAACACAGAACGGATTATTAACGGACGCGTTAAACGACGACTACTTAGAGAGAGAGTTTGTATGGATTTAAATAACACCACACACCTAACACGCCACACCGAACGTCCAATTATGAAATATATTATAATACGCACGAAAACACTGTAACACGCGACTAATTGCCCGATTTATTCACGAATTCGTTTGCATGTCTAATAATCCGACCCGAACTGAAATTCGGTGTAAAAAAAAAAACCGTTGTACACTACGACTCGCTACACAATTATAAGTTAATATTATATATATATACTGCGCGATTATTGTAAATATATCGACACTTTTCGATATTTTAATTCGGTAAAAACAAGATTAAATACATAGAAATATTTTTTTCATAAGAGATTTAAAAAATAATAATAATAATAATACCGGCATCTCGCTTTTGAATTGAAATGTATAGCGTGAAAAACGCAGATAGGATTTTTTTCCGTATTTCAATTCTACGTATCAATTAATATTAAAAATCATCGGGCATTAGGATTTGTTAATTGATTCGATTGAGTTTTTTCTTAAAAACAAAAAAAAAAAAAAATAAACAAACATTTTTCTTTTCAGTTGCGTTATATGAATATGAAAAATAAAACTACCGAAAAACGATAAAAAAAAAAAAACGCTATTTCGATCGAAATCGATTGTTGTTGTTTTTTTGTATTTTTTGAAACTAATATAGTTTACAGTCACTTGAGGTATTCGCCAAATATGCGGACTTTATATTATGTATTTGGGGGGGGGGGGGAAATATTAATTTTTTTCCGACTTCTATTTATAGCATATATATATATATATAATTATTTTTTTGTGGTATTCAAACGTGGTAATTTTCAATAATGAAACGTAAAAATTTAATACAATTATGTCGAAAGCACCGTTATGTATTTCAACTGTAATCGAGAAGAAAAAAAATAATCTGGAAAATCGTTTTTCACAATATTTTCCTTAATATAAACCATTTCAACAATTCCCGTACGAATTGTATTAAATTTTTTTTGTGAAAAAATCACGTTCGTTCGAAACTAAATGTTTAATTAAATGTCGTTCGGTACATTGTAACAAAATCGTATTGAAATGACGTAACGCGCGTAAGGTTAACCTAATCTTAAAGCACTGTATTAAAGTATTATTAATAATATTAATAATAATTAATAACAATAAATATTTAATAATTATCAAACTCGTCCTGTCCCTCAATTATAATTAAACTCGTTCACTTATTCTTGGCATCTTGGGATTTCGTATACAATTAACGCAACGGTATTTATTTGTTGTATTCATTTTTCCCATTTCTCTCTCACACTCTCTCTTAATATAGTCTTAATGAACTGCGTCTTTTTTTCCGTTCTGTTTATGAACTCTAGTAGGCGTATAGTTTTGTTCTCTGCCGCCGCTTATGACTTCCTTATATTTCAATACATATTAGTTTATAATTAATCTCCAATTTACATTTATTATTATGGCTTTGTCAATCGTGCAGTTTAGTCAATACAGGTACAGTGTATACTCGTACTTAGCTTTTGAAAAATAAATGTGAGATCACACCGCGGTGCTCCGTTGAAAATCGTTGAATTTCGAATTTAAAGCGGTAATGCGGAAAAAAAGAAGAAAAAAAAACTCTAAAATCCCCCCCGAGTGACGTTTATCGACAGAACGTTTTTTTTTTTTTTTAATATTAATTTGGAAAATATATTTTTATTCTCTTCGGCGCAATAATTATCAGCCCGGGGGTGGAGGAGAAATTAGATTAAAAACGGTTTAAAACTGTTTTCAAAAACAATCGTTTTTTTTTTTTTTTTTTTTTTTTTAATAGTCACCGCCACCGCCGCCGCCGCCGCCGCCGCCGTTGTGGTAACTGATTTTTGTTTTTTCCCCCCGTTTTCTACACGAGAACCCGTGCGCGGCGGTGTTTACCTATTGAAGAAATTTTCTTTCTTTATCGCGTTGTTCATCAAACACGGTCAAAATGGCCGCGCCGTCGTCGTCGTCGTTGCCGCTACAGCGCGCGCGACACACGGATCCGTTGCGTACACATACAACACACACACATACAACACACACACTGTATGCGTATAATACACATAATAATATTATAGTCGCGCGGCGGTCGTTGTAAAAACGTGGGCCGCCGTCGCCGTCGTCGTCGGACAACAATCGCGCGCGCGCGGTTCGTACACGCCGCCGCCGCCGCCGTCGCAATGGTCGCCGCCGTCTCCTTTTCGGTGAGAATAAACACACACACACACACGAGCTATTGTATAAAACTCATATATAAATACACGGTGTGTGCGCGCGCGTGTGTGTGTGTGTGTGTGACAAAGATACACACGCATAACATAAACGCGGGTATAAGACGTATATAGTGGCGGCGGCGGCGGCGGCAATAATAACGTGAGCAAGAGACCCGGTCGTCGTGGTCTCGTTGACCGCGCCGCCGGTGCTCGCGGGCCCGTTCCGCGGTGGCGCCGCAGTCCGACCACCCGCCGTGTCTGTCGGCGGCCGCAGCAGATCCGTTTGCCAGATACACAATATCATACAAGCGGGCGCGCGTTAACGCACACACACACACGCGCAGAAATCCGACGACGGAGACGGGGCCCGGCGATGGCTCCCGATTTATGTGTGCGCGTACACACACGTAATATTATAAAATATATTATTATTATTATCGTTGTGTTTTATGAGTTTTGTGAGGAAAAAAAAAATGGGGAACGGATCATGCACACGGGCCGTGCCATATTATGTAAATGCGTACAACGAGAAATAATCAAAAACGATAATGGAATCACGACATTGCATTGTAAATGAACTGAGGTTTTTTTTTTAACGCGGTATTAACCGCGCGTAACCGCTGGTAAAAACGTTTCGTTTTAGGTTAGGTCACCGGGGATTCTGTTGTTTTTTTGTTTTATAAAATATTTCATTTTTTTTTTTTTTTTTTACATACATAATATATCAACGAGAATCGGATGATTCGGCACGAACGTCGTACAAACGACGAATATCGTCTCATCGTTGTCAATGAGTTTATTATATTTTATACACCTCTCCCGCGCGTATAACATTCGTTAATTCGTGCGCCACCGATACCATTCAACGGATTCTCCGCGGTTATTTTAAACGTCGCGCGGTATTCGGAAAATAAGTTTTCTCGTAGCGAAACAGTAACGCGTTCGTGATATTCGAAAATAATAAAATAATAGACAACGTTAAGACGGTACACCGACGAGAACTCGTTCACGCGTCTTTCCTAGGACGCGTGTGGCGCGGATCGGACGAATGCGTGGCCGTGCGCACTGCCGCAATGCTTGAGAATTCGATTTTACCGAGCGAGCGTGTGTTTATTTTTCCGAAGAAAAAAATGTTTTAAACACATTTCGTTTTTGAAAATTACGTCGTTTCGAGTAAGAAAACCTATTATAACGTGAGTCGTTCCGGAACGCGTGATACGGTCGGGTTGGCACACCGCGGGTCGTCGCCATATATAAACATCGATATTTGGTAGTGGGTAAAAATTCTTTCTATAATACGTCTGCGTAGTACGCGCAACCGGATTTTTTTTTTTATTTTTATTATTCTATCCCATCTGGACTATTACAGCGAGGACGAATAAATACAAAACGTGGGTGAATAGTTACAATCGAAAAAAAAAAAAAAAACAAATATTTCATACGAAAAATAATAGCGAAACGATCAATCGAATCGAGTGTGCAAATGGTTAAGAGAGCCGAAAAAAAAAAAAAAAACTAAATGACGCGATTAAATGAATACAAAGAGCGGAGGAAACTTCACGAGGAATCGATTAGAGTGGTATAATTGGATTAGTGGATTATGATTTTTTTTTTTTTTTTTTGTAACGTTTCGCGGTTTGTGTACATTCACTAAAATATTCGTATTATTTCTTAATCCGTTTTCGTTGGCTTGTTCGGCGCGAGTGAAATAACTGCCGCTCTCGAAATCGAGTGGCATAAATATATAGGAATTTTCATCTTTCGTCGGAACGAAAAACAGTTTTAACGTTTCGGCAAACGATGTAATCCTTTAAAAACGGCGTACGCGCGAATAACGGCTGCAGGTCGGGTTGATGGAATAATAGAAAAAAAAAAAAATTTATTTTCGCGTTTGAAAATGTCGAGTCGATCGATTTTTTTTTTTTTTTTAAACACGAATTAGAAATTCAAAAAATATCTATAACGGGTGAATTTATACGAGAACATTATAATTTATTATTGACATTCAATTCGTTCGATTACATTATGTATATATATATATATATATTCAACAGTTCGTATGAAAATCGCAAAATCCGTCGCTGCATCGCAAGCCGCGATGAGTATTGAAATTGAACGCGGGGGGAAAATCGAATATTGAATTTAACGATCGTCAATGAAAAATCGTATCCAATTGTACACCAATATAATAACGTACCACCCGAACACGTTAAATTATATGTTTGTATTTTAAAACGTACGTATTTCTTATTCTGTTCGTTCGTATGCGTATTATGAAACGAATTTGGAATTTTTATCAATAAACGGTCGATAACGGCGTGTAAAATAACAATACACGCTTATTATTATTATTATTATTTTTTTTTTCTTAACGTGTAAAATAATATATTATACGGAATGATGATAAAAAAAAATAAAAATGTACTATCGATAAATCGGTAAAAAAAAAAAAAAAAAAACGACACGTGTATACATTTTTTTCTCCCCTTTTTCTTCACAACACGTTATTACACATAAAGTGTTCATGAGCATTATGAAGACGAACGTTGTTCGGATACGATTAAGATCGAATTTTACCGTAACGCCGATGTAATATACAGTGTATCGACTGTCGTGCATTCCACTGTTCCGTGTGGACAGACAACACGTTTTATTTATTTATTTTTTTTCCTCTGTGTGTGTATAGTATATAAATTAACATATATACGTCTTGTGTACACACACACACACACAATATAATACGTTGAGCCGGAGATAGGGAAAAAAAAAAAAAAAGAATAGAAAACGCGATATCGGATTACGGGAGCCAACGAGACGGAAAGCGGGCGCGCGCGCACGTATTATTTCGGTAAAAAATTAATTGGCGTTTGGAGTTTTTAATTTCTCTTCTTTTTTTTTTTTTTTTTCAATCGTACCGCGCGCCCGTGACCGGCGTCTGCCGCCGCCCCGGTGTAATCGAATTAGACGGCGATTTGAACGAGATAATCTTAAATTGTCGTAAAACGTTATAAGTGTGTGAGGCGGGGGAAACGCGAGACTGCGGTGGTACTCGTGTATTTATAATTTTTTTTTGTACATACAACCGCGCGTTATGATAATATTATATACAAGCGCCGTCTTAAAATTATTTTTACGCGTAGAAAATGTCGTGACTACAACGTTTAAACGCATTATGTGTTCGGGGGGAGGGATCGACGTTTACACACACACACACACGACACCAAGTGTTTTGCCGAATACGCACGAGTTGTGTACGAATCACTCTGCAGGTAACGTGTGACTGCGACGCGTCGAAATAAACGTGTTTTACTCGTCGTGTATTTCTCCGGGAGAACGAACGACAACTATCATCCGACTTGTGTATATGGACACAGTCGTGTTTGTACGCGAAACACTGGTACCATTGAACGTCGAAAATCATCGTAAACAACGGTTGCAAAATACGTGGTGTACGACGACGACGATGATATATTATAGAACTGAGCGCGCACTACACTAAACGTCAGTGCTCGAATTGAGCGACGTGGCGTGTGTGCAGAGTGTTATTTTTTTTTACGCGTTAAAACGTTTTTTTTTTTTTTTAAATATATATATTTTTTTATATATTCGGAATTATATGTGATTCCGAATTCGAACTCTAAATCCACAGACGCCAAATTATTTGGATAATTTTGAAAGAAAAACAAAAAAACGTATCGACGTTCGCAGTTACGTCAAACGTGGACAACGTTATTTAAATGTAATTTTAGATACACAAATGGTTTTTATTTAAAAGTATTACAATATACGTAAATCGTAACGATAATTATACGTTTTTGAGAATTTGTACTCGGATAAAATGTCATTAGAACAAATTACAAATGTTTACGCGTAACGCTGATCATTGCCCAGTTCCGTGTACCGTACCGTAAGAGAAATAGAATTTATGTAATATATATATTTAAAAATAAATAAATCGAAAATTCAGAATTATTTTCATAGTTTTTGTGGATTTAATCATGTTTAATAATGTATGTGCAACAAATTTGTTTTATAGTTTTATACGAGCTGGGCTATACGAATCATATAGAAATTCGCGATTTACGTATCTAAATTTAAAAATCCGGAAAAAGTCAACGATACATCGTTTTTCGATTTTATAATATTACATTACATTCTCTAAATAATTATCCGGGATTTTTATTCTACGCGTGTTACAATAAAAATAATTAATTAGTAGTCTAACATAATACGTTATAAAATATTGCGTAATTCAGACAGTCGTGTATACTGTACACAGAGAATAACGACGTATTACTTATTTTTATGGAATTTAATAAATAAAAATTCATAAAAAAAAAAAATAAATGAAAATTTAACATTTGACTCTAATTAATTCCATCGTTATTTTTATGGATAACATTCTTTGTAAATATTTATTCGAGATATATCTGACAAAAAAAAATATCTATAATCCCATATAATGTGTTTGTGTACATAATAAACGTACGTATACGAGCTGTTGTGTACGAGTGAAAAAATGTATAACCTCGAAATGTTAAAAAAAAAAGTGAATTTCTTAAAGAAAAAATATTTTTGATAGGCGTATCTGTATGGCATGTATATAAAAAAAGTCTTACGTATTTTTTAAGTGTAAGAAAATTGTTTAGATCGCGAACGTTTATATTGAAAATTTATTTCTATGTTTATATATATATATATAAGTAATATTAGATTACTGCGGTAAATTTAATTAAAAACAAAATTAATATATTTTTTAACGACATTATATTCGTTTAAATATATATATATATTAAACGCTTAAACAAAATCTTAAGCATAAAATATATTTTTAAACGCTTTCGCAATTGGATTGGACGCGCCAGGCAACATATAGAAGAAAAGAACATTATTATTATTATTATTTTTATTATTATTATTATTATTATACGTGCAAAACAATATAATAAAACGATTTAACCGAGTCAAATATAAATATATAGTGTCTGTAGAATTTATGACGGGACATAATAACTTTTTTATATACAAGTATATATTATGATATACACTCGTTTTATTTTAAAACCAGCGATTAAAAAATATATATATATAAATTAAACTTAAGATTTTAGACACGATAAATATCAAAGATATTTATCATTATTGTCTATCGAATTCGCCGGTGTTTCGAGACCGAGTGATGTCGTTATATATCGGTAATATTCGACATTTCTTTGTTCTGTTAAAGGCCGGTGCTCTTCCAAAAAAATTATATTGTCTTCGTTCTGAACAATTTCGTACATATTATTATCGTGTGCAATGAAAAAAAAATATTGCCCATAGACTGAGAATGGAGATTTCTTACTTAAGTTTCTTAATTATTTTTAATATTCGCGGCTGTGTTTGAAACGATGCTTTTACGACTCAAAAGTCGTATTGAATCTAATCGAATTAAGTAAATGATTTTTTTTCTCTCTTAAAGTCACGTTTTAGGTTTCTTTTTGAATTTGCTCTACGAGGATTTTAGACGTGCAGTATATACATTTTATTTATTCATATTTTTATGCATACCCATATGTAGAGCCATATTTTATGGCCCTGAGCTAAATCTATGTGCGTCTCATACAAACGCAATATTTCTCGAGATTTGCCAAAAAAAAAAAAAAAAAGAAAAAAATATATTCACAGGAATAACTTTGTCTTGAATGAGAAACAAGAAACGTTTGAAAAAAGAATGTCAATTTATTCGATTGAACCGGTAAGTATGGACGCCTTCATAAAACGATGATTTTTTTTCTTCTTCAAATAGGTATTATTATAAAGAAATATACGTGGTTAGACGAAATCTGCATTAAAATTTGAATATTTTACTACGACCATGACGTGTCGATATGATTTTTGAATTATTATTTTTTAAATCGTTCGAATGCAATGACGGTGGTCATTTTTGTTTCGGATGGTATTCTGTCGTATAGACGCAAAACCGAAGGAAATGAAAAAAAAAAAAATTAAATAATGTGTACCTCTGCAGCATACCGTGCAAACTTGTCGTTATTTAGCATCAGGTCGTGATTATTATCTCGACGGCAACGACGCACAGTTAATGTTACATTCGAAGTCGGCAGATTTTTCTTGACAATCGTTCCGGCAAGGTCGTTGAAAAAATAAAAAAACATTTAAGACGACACTACGCAGAGGCGAATAGCTCCGAATAGTCGGAGACATTAGTTATTTTTTATCATTAAGTTATATAATTATATCGATTTATTGTATTTTATATTTATGTATACATATTATACGTATTATTATATGTGTTTGCGAAAAATGCCACTTTTAAACGATATAAAAATGTAAATTTACTCGTACATTACGGACGGAAATAAAAAAAATATCGCGAGAACGGAATGGATTTCACGTATCTGTTTCGAAATCGATCGGCAAACACATTTTTATTCACTTATTTTTCCAACAATTTCTTTACACGCGTATATTGTGTGTACAAACAGATCGATATTGCGTATAGTGGTAATTCGTTCGTTTTTACTCGATATGTATTATCGACTAACATTTATTATTTTTATTATTAAATATTATACAGGTGTATCGAAAATTAAAACAAATAAATAAACTTCATTCCGTATGGTCATAGAATGCGTCCGAATCTAAAAAAAAAAAAAAAATAAACGTTCGATTTTCCGATGTTTTTTTCGAAAATTAAAATCTTCCCCGCGATTCGATATTTATTGTATTAGGACACAAAGTTTATGTAAATCCCATCCTCGCAGTATGGCACACTGTGCTCTGGCGTTGTACGTTGGCATAATATCATTTATTACGGTTCAAAAACCGAATGGAAATATTAAAAAAAAAAAAAAGAATTCAGCTGATTTCATCGAAAACTTTATTGGACGAAGTTTAAATTGGCCGGGTTAGACAGTCCGATATAACGAACGCGTATTGAAATAAAATCGGTTTATAAGTGCTAATAAATACGCGATAGGTTATTATTTTTTTTTTTTTTAATATAGTTATAATAGTTACGAAATGTTATTTACGGTATATTTTTATGTAATTTTTTTTATGTGTTAATGAATGACAAGTTAAAAAAAAATATATATATTCGTTATTAGTTTTTTTTTTTTTTTATTTATTTATTTGCTTTTGTTTAACTAAACATTATAGCAAGGCAGTTACAAAAATTTTACAAAGGATACAAGCTTTGCAGATATAAAGAAAAGAGAAAAGAAAAAAAAAACAAGACAAAACAAATGAATTATAAGTAAATACGGTGGACAATGAGTTAAATTAAGAAGTCAGAGTTGCGGATGAAATTGACGATTAGGAAGATAACCATAGGAGAGCGGGAGTTAAGAAGGAGATGTGCGTCTGGAGAAGGATAACCCAGAGAGGATAATTGCGAAAGAAGATAGAGTCTGTTAGAGAATTCGTCGTAGTTGTCGGCACGTATATTATAATAATTTGATGATGATGATGATGATGATTTGGGGGTGGGGGAAAGCGAAACCCTTTTTTTTTACGCGGGTCGTCTTTAGTGCAGTACAGTTCAAAGGATTTTTTTTTTTTTTTTGTTAAAGTCTTGGCGTCCCTTTTTCTTTTACACTATCAACAATCCGAGCACTTGTTGTTTACATCGGTGACACGACGAGCAAAAACGGAAGTGTACCGGGCTGGGGCGTATGCGTATAGGGCGCGGCGTTCCGTCGACGCATCCCTTCGACTCGCCGCGGGTTTCTTTAATTATTCGGCCCGTCGCGATGACGCCGGGCATATACGCGGTACGGCCATCGTTCGCACGACGCACTGCCGTAGCAGCAGACCGTGACTAATAAAACCGCGCGCGCAAAAAAAGAAAAAAGACATTTATATATTATTTTACTGGGACTGGAAATTCGTCGCGTTTGTACGGTTTTATTATCAATTGTCCTGTGCCAATAGTACGCGAATTCGTTTTTTTCTTTTTTCGTTAAATCTTGTTTGAAAAAAAAAAAAACAGCGAACGGATTTTCCTTTCCTTTTTTTTTTTTTTTTTTTTGTAGTTTTCGCGTTTTTTTGTCGCCCCCGCGGCTACGGTATTTCAAACGTGGTTTGTGCCTCATAGGTTTAAGTGAAATCAAAACTATGATCAATTTGGTGAACCTTAAAAAGTGAATTCGTTTCAATCTTCCGCCTTAAGTTAAGTTTAAACTAAAAAAAAAGTTTATTTTTTGTTCCACGATCGATCGATTAACGTTAGCGTAAAATCGTTTGCGCCGCATATGTCACTGCACGATTGAATATTGAATAATACGTATCATCATTCCTTTTAACGAATTACGATTTTTTTTTTAAACTTTCTTCTTACCCGATTTAGTAGTAGAACATCGGATTTAGACATTTAATACAATGTCACACGTCCGTTTCTCTGAACGAGAAAATCTCGAATATCATATGATAAGTCGCAGTTTTTTTTTTTTATCATTTCTCTAACCATTTCTAGTGAACGAGCGCATTATTTGGATGGAAAACGACAATTAAAATTAAACATTTTTTATTCGCCTAAATTGAATCGTATTGAAATATAATTTAGATAAATTATAAACTCTTTACGCACTATAATATACGTATTATAGATTATTAATGGAAAAAAATATTCCGTTCGGTATCGTTTAATCGATTGCAATTATTGCTTCGGAATTTATGTAGTAATAAAACACTTAAAACGTTATCTACGTAAGTGATATCACTTGAGCGAGTGAGTTGTTTTTTTTTTTTTTTTTTTATATGTAAAATATATTGTCAAATAAGCAATTCGGTTGCAACTCATACGGTTTTCCTCGTGGATGTAAATAAATCGGAATTTGAGACTTGTCATAATTCTGAGTAAACTGCTTATTCGTGAGCATCGCGTGTATTGGATACGAGTAATTTAAAACGGGTGTAACGAAATAAATAAATTGGTACGTGTCAAAACCACCGTGTAAAAAGAAATATGTGCCTTTATACTCGTATATATAAAAAAATGTTTCACTACCGAATTCCAGATAAAACATTTACGACGAGATTATCGCGTTTAAATTGTGGACCATACGTGTCATTTTGATATTACGAGTGTTGGGAAAACTTCGGTATACATTTATTTATATTTTTTTCTCGTTTTTCGTATATAGTGGTCGGTAAACTCATGGGAACGGGACGGCGATCGCTTCTCCGACGAGCACGCGCCCGAAGAGGAGAAAAAATTGAAAAAAAAAAAACAATACGAATTCTAATAAAAACGAAAATTATCGTTGAACATTTTTTGGGCGAGGCTCGCAGGATAGCGACCGCCGAAAAGTACGCGATTGCGGACGACGGGCGAACGGTGCACGGCACAAAAGGTCCCCTCGCGGTTACAGGAAAAACGCGATATTATTTATTTTTAAAAGGAGAACACGTCCCCGTCGTCCGAGACGGAAAAACGTAATATGTCCCGCCGCCGGGTCGCGCACATATTCTGACAAACGGGTCCTTCGGTCGCGGTGCGGAAATATAATATATCGCGTCGTCCTTCGTCCGACGTTATTATTATTATTATTATTTGTGCACACAAAACTATGTCGTATCCCTGTGTGTGTGTGTGTGTGTGTATGGGACCGAAGCAACAAAGACCGAAGGGAATCGCATATTTCTAGAAAATTCTGCAGATATTCTCGTCGGTCCCTGCGGTAGGAAAGTCCTTCGCATTGTATTGCATTATTCGCCGCCACCACAGCCACCGCGCACGTCTCCCATTGCCCTCTCGGGGGTATTACGCCCGCGCGTTACACCCCAAACGTGAAATCGCCCGACTCGTACAGTTAAACCGTTTAATACTCATATAAAATACATATATATGCATATCGGATTATTATTATTTATTTATTTTACGTATCCGTTACTGACAGTGTTGCTGCTGCATTCGATTCGTTTTCCGAAGGACTGATAAAGAATAAAAATATTTTTAGCGCATTTAATTGTTAGAAAACATTTTTTTTTTTTTTTTTGCGTGTAAAATGTTTTAGACGATACGTCGAGGTTTAATTTTGAGCATTTTTTACAAAAAAAAAAAAAATAATAATAATAATAAAAGTGCCATAAAAGAATCAGTCAGTTCCTATACACGCCCCGCGGACGTTATACGATCCGGATCGCGAGTGAAGTTTTCACCACCCGTTTCAATTCAAACGCGTTATTATTTAGTAAATTAATTCGTTTTTTTATTTTTTTTTTTTTAACACATTATTATTATTATTATTTTCATTTCATAATACCGAATATTACTTTTACCGCGTAATACACAGCGTGTATATAATTAAATTTTTTTCATTCGACTTTTATTTTTTCCAAAAGATTTCCATTCGTTTTTATTCATTCGACACGCGCATACGTGTCTGTGTACAAAAGTCTGTTGAATTTAAATTGGAAATATTACATTTCCCGCGAAGAACGACGTTTTCGAGCGTATATTCTCTCGTGCGGCGAATACCATATACACGCGAAATACGCGAAACCGAGTCGAGGGACATACACAGTATATAATACTGCGAGTAATACACGCGCGTAATGTAAAGTATTCACGACAGTTTTCGTTTACTTTGCTATGTTTGAGAGACGTTTTTCCGCGAAATATGTTCAAAAGTTACAAAACTTCCTTTTTAGCTCCCCGCGCCGTCGCGGCGGTTTTCACTCGCGACTCTTTTTTGTTGTTGTTGTTGTTATTGTTTGCACGCCGAGCTTTGTGATTTCGCAGCGCGGTACGCAAACGTACCGTAAATTTGTTAGTATTACACACATACAGGACGTTCCGCCGTATGCAGTAATATATTAATTTATAAACTTGCCGACAACCGTGTGGTTTTCGACTTTTTGTAAATAAAACTTTTTATTGTATGCTTGAGAAAATCGTACATTATGTACATATAGTCATTTGCTCAGCGAAAAGCTGCTTTTGTGCTTGTCGAATCGTCTCGTGTACGCTAGCTGGTACTCTCCCGGCGGATCTTCTGGCCATCGAGGGAGTTATGCGGTCGAGAGAGCTCGTCTTTGAGAACGCCATCAAGGCAGAACAACGGATGACAACGCTTCACACGCGGACGGAACGGCTGCAGGTCTTTGGAGTCCACGAACACTCTATTTGATACCGAATCTCGCCCGATGGCTCCTACATCATACATACTCGAGGTATAATTTCGTCTATCACGAGCATTGAACGAACATGGCGATGTTTCGACTATACGAGTTTAAGCGAAGTCTCGATCTAGGACTGCAACGATCCTCAGGACTCGATCTAACACGCCTTGTTCGTGTGGCCTTTAGATGGACAGAAGAAAAGATGCCGATCGACCAGCGTCTCCGACGTACACGGACGGTTACGACCAGTAGTGACGAATTCTGCAGGCTGATGCTTCAATGATCTGCCAGTGTTCCTTGATGATGGTTTACTCGATACCCGAACAAGAGGAAGATGGCAAACGCATCAGAACGCGGTCAGAATAGGCTGGTCCAGGAACTCGCTTCGAATCGGATCGCTGCAGAGGTGGCCAAAGAAATATGTTTCTGAACCGTCAATACCTCGGTTATTGAAAAATCGTACGCAGATACAGATGGTACATCCTCTTTATCACTTGTAAAAAGTCAAATTATAATTCGATTTATACTTTATAAAAAAAAAAAATATGATCCATAATTTAGTTATTAATGTATTATTGTAAAACGATCCAAATATGTCAATGATGATTTGGCTAATCCAATAACGATATTTTATATTAATATAATTTACATCTTTATTATTAAACCTATATATGTGTATATAGTCGTTTTTACTTCTTTAGTTTTAAATGTATTATTATAAAAATGTCTATATATATATATATATATATATATATATATATATATATATATATATATATATACAAGCAGATTATCACGAGTAGACATGTTAATCTGTTTAAAAAATTAATTCAAATATTTAGATTTTGTGCTATTTAATAATATTCTATTAATGTGTTTTACTATTTATAAACGCGTATGGTCGTGCGACGATAAATACAATTGTATCATATTATATAAATAATTTTTCTAAAAATTTCCAGGCAAATATATATGAGAGTGTAAATACTACTTTGAATTGGAACGTACGATATAAGTAATGTTCACCATATATTATGTGCAATGCGCGAGTACAAATTAATACGCTTTGAAAATCAATATAGCTTTAATTAAGTATAATATTTGTATAGGAACGTATAAAATAGTATACCGCAACAATACTCATCACCGAGGCTTTAATAACGAACCATTGACATAACCCGTACATGCGTGTTAATATAAAAACTCTCGACTACATTTTATTACATATATAAATATATATTGCAGATATTACACAGTTCTTTCACACAGACGAGCATTATTATTATTATTTTTTTTTTACCGAATCTCTGTATATTATACCTACAGCGTAATGTACGCGAGGTTTTATTTAACGATTACGGAATGACAAAATGAAATTTTTGACAAAGTGGAAAAATACGCGGATATTTTATATATATATACAAGTATATATTTTTTAAGAATAATTGAAAATAATGCGGATGTACCGGGGAGAGGGAAATACTTTTCTCATAAAGCGTTATTATTATTTTTCGATAATAGACGCGTTTAGTGGTATATTTTTCTAAAAATACAGATTCATTATTTTGCTAACGTTATTATATGGATCTTATAAAGTTTGTTATCTTAAGTGGCATTTCGATAACGGCGTGGAGTGTTAAAATAATATATATATATATATATATAAATATATATATATATATATATATATATATATGAAATAAAACTTATAATTAACGCGAATTGATAATTTTTTTTTTTAATAATAATAATTTAAAATCGACGATATAACATGTTTTATGTCGAAATTTAATTGGCACAATTTATAAATTTAATAGTTAGAAAATTATAGTGATAACTATGAAAATGTATTTCTATAGGAAAAACGTTTAAGAAAACAAACGCTAAAATAGTGTGTGTATTAAAAAAAAAAAATCGATGCACTGATTTATGTTTGAAAAATGAGATAAATTTTTTTTTTTTTTTACTCCCGAGTGTTTTTATAAAATTCACACGCATTTCATTAGAAAAATCGCCGGTCGACAACAGTGAATATTTTCCGTATTATATTAAAAAGAAAAAAAACCGTTGCTGTAATCACATAAGGGATACGCCGCCCTGCACGTACAGACACGGACAAATTTAACATATTGAGAACGTGTTACATCGAAATGTTTAATAATAATAATATAACCTATTGTTCTCGCGATATTACATATTATGGTACTGCGCTGCAGACTCCGCTGTGCGTTCGACGAGTGAGCTGTATAATAATATACGAATATAATATAATGCGTACACGCACAGCGAACTCAAAAATAGTGTTATTTGGCGGATTTTTCCTCCTTTCCACTTTGCCGCATAATACAAACGTACGTTTGCGTCGTTTATGTATGCGGCGCGTTTTCAATTATTTCTCGACAAAGAAATCGATTCGGCAAAATACATATTATACAACTAAATATTTTTATACTCGTACAACGCGGCACGACGTGATAAAACACACAAGGAACAAACAATATATATATATATATATATGAAAAAAACACGCTGGCGTACGTCAACTAAAAAGTGTGTGTTATATCAATGACACGCGTATAGGTACGCGTTTCAATACTATGCGCACTTGTAGACAGATCAGATACGAATACGATGATTGTTTAGTTAAAATTATACCCATTCGCGTACAGTTACGCACCGATTTCGAGATTCTAAAATATCGGCGACAGAAATGAATACCGTTGACAAAACAGTGTATAATAATCGGTTTTGAACAATGACGATAAATCTAAGAATGCAGTAGTAAAAATATATAAAGATATTAATATTATTATATTATAATATAAATAATATATAATAAATATAATAATACATATTATATAATCGTCGTATCATAATAAACGTAATCGTCACACGGTGTGTTAACGAGAATACTGATGGACCCGGTGATAATAAGAAATTTCGACGGACAGGCGCAACGTGTGACTGATAACGTATCACTGTAAACACGCGTTGTAACAATACGACTACAGTCCGGGACAGTGACGAGGCGACCAAGCTCCCTTTAGCTCCCTCTCGTGAATCTAAGCCCGGCTGCAAATAACAACGCGAGTCGGAGTCGAATCGGAGCCAGTGCTCACGTTTCCCCGTATATCCAAAAAACATAATACAGCGTTCATTTATTTTATTCATTCGAATAACCAATTTTTACTCAGAGTTTTATCGAATTTTCTCATTTCTTCACACCGTTTTTCGTAGTTTTTTTTTTTTTTTTTAGATAATTTTTAATAATTTCGATCGTTGTATTATAGTAAGTGTTATTATTATAGTGTCATATATATATATTTATGACGCGTGCCGCCTTCATCTACGAACGTATCGTAATAAGTGCGTGTGCGCATAAATGTGGGGTTGTAATACGCGGAGACATAAGAGGGAACTGGTTTCCGGCGACGATCCAAGGCGGCGGGTGTCCCTTTTTCTCTTTCACTCATCCCCTCTCTCTCTCTCTCTCTCTCTTCCTCCCCGATTTCTTCCTATTATTATTATTATTATCGTTATCGTTATTGTTGTTGTTGCATTTTTTTTTCGCCCTCGTGTCCGTCGAAAAATCGCGAATAAAAAAAATAACAAAAGGGAAAAGTGCCTGGAATAGGAAAGAGAGAGAGAGAGAGAGAAACGTTTTACTGCTTGCATCATAAACGCGTGAAAGGAATCACGGCGGCGGCGGCGGCGGCACGCGTCGGAAGGATATGGAAATTTGTACGTACATCGAAAATTTGTCGCGCGCGCGCGCGCGGTCATTAATAATATTCCGTAGTCGTCCCTTCGACGACAATGGGATCCCGTCGTCGTGGTCGTCACGGGAGGGAAATCTGTTGAAATTTATTGCTTTTATCAATATCGGCCCAGCGTTCGTCCCGTACCAAAAAAAGAAAAAAAAGAAAGAATATACGCCAGAAATGGATATGATACACGCGTGCCGCGCGCGCCGGGTGTCCTCCTCTTTTCCCTCCGAACGCCAACGAAAATGTGTTTTAATACTCACGGCCCGTCGTCGGTCTGGTGCGCTGCTGACTTGCACTTGTACGCGAGATTTTTCCGCCTAATTTATTTACGTGGGAAATTAAAAAAAAAAAACAAAAACCGAATATATCGTCTCCGCGGACCCCGTCGTTTTTGCATTCGTGTCTCGCTTATATATCCCTATACACTCACAGTAAGTACAGGGCCGTAAAAACCCTGATAAAAGTGTCTCGGAAGGAAAAAAAGAATTTTCGCGAGCCGCGCCTTATACTCTGATAAAGATTTGTAGAGCGTATTCGTTATAAGTTTGTAAACAATGATAAATCATTGCGGCGCATTCGGCAAAACGCGATTCTGTGCAGCTGTTGAGCTCCGGTGTATTACTTCGCGTGTATACGTACGTAACGAAAACTAATTCTTTCTACGAATTAAACATGTGCCTCCAAACCTCTAGTGTTGTTACAAAATACGTTCCGAAATTAAAGTAAAAGTGTATGAAAAAAATGTTTTTTTTTTTTCAAAAAATAATCGAAAACCAAATGCAATTCGCTAATGGAAACACACAGTGTGCTGTAATGATCGCGGAGGCAATCGTTCTGGTAGAATTTTATGGATAAGAAAAAAGACACGTCGTTGTAAAACCAATGTATTTGTGATCTAAAAAAAACACCCGAAAAAAAAAATGCCCTAAACATTCGCTATACAAATTCATAATAGCATAAAAAATGAAACCTTAAAAATTCTTTAAATTGCCCAAATTATTTATTTACAATTATTATTTTATTAATTGGTACGATTGATTATTACTCGCGTGTTGAACAACTACTAATGATTATACTATAATAGTTACATAATATGTACGTATTATATTTATAATCTAGGGGCTTCTATTATAATATATAAGTAAACATATTTATAGGTAAACCATTTTTTTTTTCCAATTTCATCGTATACCAAGATCTGCATTCGTTCGGATGAAAACTTACGTAATTTTTTTTAATTTTCAATACTTTTAATTTAAATTTTTAATAATTTTAATTGCGCACACGACGACTTCGTGGCGCAACGGTAGCGCGTCTGACTCCAGATCAGAAGGTTGCGTGTTCAAATCACGTCGAGGTCAAAAAAAGTTGACTTTTTTTTTTTTTACAGGAAAATTTATACTCGGACAATTATTATCAAAAATTCTCGTACATATAAACTGATAATATTACGTATAGTATTCGTATAGTTCCAAACGAAAACGTTTATGTTTTTTCTAACCAATTAAATCAATCGATCGGTATAGGTATAATAAAAGAATACACAATATTACAATTAAAATATTATTAATAATATTTATAAAAAAAACCTAATAAAAACCGACTGTATTATTATTTCTTATGATTCCTAATGACTCGAATTTTTTTATAGACTCGAGCGTATTCCTTCAGATAAATATGATATTTAAACGAAATCGATAGAATACGTAAAAAAAAAAAAAAAATTAAAAGAAACCTAAATAAATAAATAACTGATTATTTTAGTAGGTGTATGAGATATCAAAATGTATTATTATCAGAAAAATTCGCTCAAATATTATACATAATAATTTAAATAATTTGGAAATCGGGTTTAATATTAATAATTTAATTAAACAATTATAAGTTATATACATAAAACAATTTCCAATTCAGTGATCCTAATAACTTTAGTTTTCCTGGAATTAACAGACTTAAAGGTATTACATAGTTCTAATGAATTTTATATTGGTTCAATAACTAAATAGACATTTATATACTATATAAACAAGACATCTCTGAAGTTCGAAATAGCTAATCCGAATTCAAATTTTCCGAAAACACGTTTTAGAAAATAATCGTACTACTGTTATTTACTTTTATAATATAGGTAAGTACCTGTAATGACTTATAGGCACTCTAGATAATAATATTTATATAAATTCTGTTTCGGAAGAGTTACACATATATATTATTGCCTAAAGAAATTAAATGTGAAAATATTTTAAATACACAAACGGTTTTTAAATATAACATTCCTAATCAGGCTATCAGCTAAATAATATTATTAAGTATAATTATATCGGATGGAAACCATAAATATTTGCACAATATTTTCAATAAGTTTGAAAAAATGTTTAGTATATTATTATATAATCAATGGAACAATATATATATTAGATAATAATATTAATAACACGCCAAATGCCATAGTTTTTTTTTTGTTTTTAACAATTCAATTCGCAATAGATACACACAATTTTTTCGCTATTTTTATTATTATTATTATTTTATTAATTTTATGTCTTTTTAATATATTCATGATTTTCTCTATGTAACATATTCATTTTTATTTTTTTGTTAAGATTTTACGTTTTTCTTCTTTTTTTTTTTGCTTATTTACCCGATGATGACTTTTTTTTGAAACCAGTAGTAAATACTCATACATATTTAATACAAAAACTATTTATTCTTTTTATTTTTTAATAATACTATCTTTGGCTCGATTGCATACATTCACACACACACACGCATTTTTATATGTGTATACATTTTTTATCGTTAATATTATTTATTATTATTATTATACGATTGAACAAAAAAAAAAAAAAAACGTATTCACTTAAATTTATTATATCGAGCAAAAGCAATTCGACGACTTCGTGGCGCAACGGTAGCGCGTCTGACTCCAGATCAGAAGGTTGCGTGTTCAAATCACGTCGAGGTCAGATCTTTCAGTTTTGTTTTTACCGTTCTTTTTTCTCGCATCCACGAATATAAAAATATTTTTACCACCCACAGTTTAACAACAAAACGAAAAAAAATACTAGTAATATTATATTAAATGAACCAACTACTCCGAAAAAAAAGTATTCATTTTTTTTTTCTTTTCAATTCCTCGATAATTATCCTTCTATATACGCGTAATATATATATATATATATATATAATTAAATCGATAAATGATAATTTTTCTTCGTCCACCGTAACCTACTACAGCAGTAATTCCCCGCGGTTACAAAATTTTGAACAACACAGAAAAAAAAAATCGAATGCGTAATAATATGTAACGCGTATAAAATTTTGCTAATGAGTAAACAACTTCACATGGAAATTAAGTCAATGACAGTAAAAAAAAAAAAAAAATAAAAAAATATCTCGTTTATATTAAATACGCTATTATTGTAGTGGTTGTGGATGACCGAAAAACGGGGCATTTGTCTAACGCACGCGTTAAAATTAAAAATTTCTTTTTATAAATTTCATTAATCGTGATGATTTGAGAGCGGATTATGCGATTTATATTTGATATACAAATGTATACGTTTTACGTTGTACGTATTATGTAATTTATTTAAGATTATAAAATAAAAAAAAAATTATTATTATTATTATTATTATAATTCGCGACGCAATTTGAATAGACGTTGCATCTATTCGCCAATAATGAATGCTTTTCATAAAAAAAAAAAAAATATAATATGTATGTAGTACAGATAATAGAATCGTTTCTGTTAATTTTTTATTTATATATTATCTAACGATATCTCCTCTCTTCGAATTGTTCAAACACTATATATGTATAAAAAAAAAAACACACAATTTTTACATAGAAATCGTATGGTATTTCATTTGTTTTTCAAAAAATTGTCAATTATTTTAACATTTTATTAACGTATAACGGGGTTTACAAAAAAAGAATAATACGAGTAATAATAATAATAATAATAATAATAAGGAAAAAGTCGCGCAACAAACAGAAAATGCGTAAAAGAGAAATTGGGGATTTGGAAAAAATCGATTGAATTTAAAAAGTAAAAGGCTCCGCGGGGTGATATATAATCCAAAACACGCCGTCCATATGCCGCACAGCGCTTCCGTCGCTGGGTACGGCGGCAATCGGCGGCGGTGGGTCGTCGTACTCGACGACCCGCACGACAGACGGCACCGGGGACAACTCGTCGACGTCCACGGATTCTTCGTCGCCGTCCTCGTCGTCGTCGTCGTCTTCGCACTCGTCGTCATCCTCAAAGACGACGGAACTCGTGCCGTTCGGATCCGAATCGTTTGTCGGCGGGACGACGCTGGGTTGCCGGGGACACGACGGGGTCGCTGCCGTGCGTAATGTGCGCGCCAAACCGTTCTCCCGGCGGATCCGGTTCAAGTCGTATTCGTAAACGAGCGCTCGGCACTCGGCGTTCAACTCCTCCAACTTGTCCATTAATCGTCCAACGCGTTCCAACAACGATTGATTCGAACCGTCCGCCGCACGTGTTCCTCCTGCTACGACCGTAACCTCGCAGTCGGCGGACGCCGGTTCGGACAGCGCTGCGTCCGTCTCTTTCCCTGCCACCTGCCGCCGCTGCACGGTCGTCGTGACCGCGGCAGCGCCGTCCTCCACTGTTTCTTCGTCTGCGCGCATGGCCGCGTTGTCCGCGGCCGTGCACGACGACGACGGACGGCCGTCCGTCGTCTCTTCGGCCAGCGCTTCCTGTTCGTCGTCGGCGTCTCGTTCCCAGCCGCCGCAACAGAACAAACGAAGGAGAGCTTTCAAGATCTTCCCCATACTGTCGTTGACGGAAGAACGGCTCGTCAATACATTAGTTTTTCTACGATATTATCGTAACCCTGTCGATATATATTATATGGATGAAGTGTGAAAATGGAATGATCTCCGATGTCGCGGCCGTAGTCGATAGTGGCGTACGCAAGGGGGGATATATCCCCCCCCCCCGATTGGCCTTTATTTTTTGTTCGTCAACACAATACGTATTTTTCACTTATCTGTTGTAAACACGGAATATGGAAATATCTGCTGTGGTGATAACTGTTAAGTGATACCAAAGACATTCCGGTGCTTATATCATAACCATAAATTATAACATTAATATATATATAACAAATAATATCGTTATTTATGATAATTCTTATGATAATTTCAAATTAAATCATTTAATTTAATGTTTTAACATTTAAATAATGAGTTGAGTTATCAAATTCTTATTAGTTATTATTCGTTATGGTTAAACGTAACGGCTCCGTTTTATCGTTTTTTTTTTAAAAAAAAAAAAAAAAGTAAAAATGAAAATAGTGAACCCATGCGTCCAGAATTGACTTTGGAAAGACCTAACCACACAGTAGGGAAACTTTTAGTTTTTACCACAGTTCACTTATATTAAACACAGACATACCATATATGATATATATATATAACATAATATAATTTTATACCACCCTGATCGCTGTAAAGTGAAAACCCTTTTTATGTACGTTTATTATACATGTACATTTATTAAAACTTGTTAAATTATTTTAATACATTTTTGAAGTTTTGTTACTTTTTTCCAGTCATATTTTTCATCAGATATTTTTACATCCCACAATGCTGGAGAACAGATTGGTGACCCTGGAATTTCTGTGATAAATTCTTTAAATTATCCATATAATACAGTAAGCGCAAGTTTTAAATAATTATTAATAATACGGTAATAACTATATTACATTTAGACTACAATTGTCTTCTATGATAGAAAATATTAGTTTTTAACTCTTGCAAATCCGTAAATAATGAACTGACTTGTTAACAAACTGATCACAACTCACATGGCATTATGGTAATAATTTGTTAACATACCTACCTATCCTATAGTTCTAATAAATTAAAACAGAGTTCATTACTGTCAACTATTTACACTTATTGAAAATATTAGACATTAATTATTATATATATTGACCTATTTGAGAAATCACAATGTTTTTTGGTGTATTAATGATAATTTATTTCAATTGTATTCATAATTACAAGTAGTGATTATTGTTTTTTTTTTTTTTTAGTCAAATACTGTACCAGATATGATTTTAATTAATAAAGACAGTGACATATTTTATGTAGTTGAAGCTAATTAAAAAAATGTAAAGGTAAGGAATAACTAATAACTTTATTTTATGAGTAATATTTTTGTACTATATAGGCATTTGAAATTAATATTTGACTATTTTATGATAAACATAAATAATATCTAAAATATTATTTTAAATAATTAAATAAGTTTTTATTTTTTTACAGAATAGGAAAATCAAAAACACTGTATTTATTAAGTTATAATTCAATTATTAATATATTATATTTATTTTAAAAAGTATAATACTTTAATAAAATACTTCAACTCATGCTCGTTTTAGTATTAAAGATGTTTATTGGGAATTAAAAAAAATTTATTTTAATAAATTCATTATATACCTATGGTTAAGTACAATTTTACTTTAAAATTAAGCTTTTTTGCTTAGCATGTATAATATTTATGCTTGCGCTTTGGTTATAAAATATTATAATAATAATGCACTACCTAGCTTATTGATGTGAATATCGCATGGTATAAATATTATCATTAGACTTCTTTGTAACAATTTATATTATTTGTCTAAATCTTTACTTTTATAATGCTTTGGTCAAGTAGTTAAAATGCTGTTTATATTTTCAAAATGTTAGTATAATACTTTGACCCTACACTTGACTAAGCTATATTTTATTTGTTTGCTACACTAAACATTAGTAAACACTTGACTATATTGACTAAGGATGATTTTTTTTCAAAAATAGCACTATACTTATAGTTTTTTTAAAACTATTTCAGCTCAGTGCCAAAGAAAAATTTAACTTTATTCAAAACAATTGGCATCCAGAAATTACATTCAACTTTCCTCTAAGTGGGAAAAGGAAACTACGCTTTCAGTATTGCTGGTTTGCACGATGGAAATGGCTTGTGTATTGTAAAAATGAAAAAGGAGCTTTTTGCAAGCTATGTGTCATATTTGGTTGCAATGATGGTGGTAGAGGTCATCAACAACTTGGTCAACTAGTTATTACAAAATTTGATAACTGGAAGGATTCAAATTCAAAATTCAATAACCATGAAAATACTCAGTACCATAAAATGTCTGTATTACAAGCAGACAGCATAATAAATATTTATGGTGAAAAAAGAACAATTTTATTTATTTTAATAGATTTGTCGTCTAAATTCAAAAATATTATGAAAATTAAATATTTTTTGTAATTGAGATAAAAACATGTTTTTAATATTAAATGATATAAATTGGGTGTATTGTAATATAACATTTTCTGTGTATATTTTCCGTTTATACTGAATTATTTTTTTGTACAATTATTGTACTTTTACCGTTCACAAGCACAGTTTTAGCGGAGAGAGCTTTTTCAACATACACGTACATAAAAAATAAGTATCGAAATCGACTCTCTGTCAGTTCAGATTTAAGGCTTTATTTATCAATTGCTGATCCAGATTTGAAAAAATTGAGTGAAACCAAACAATTTTCAATAACTCAAGCTCTTCGCATTAAATTGTAAAATTGTTATAACAATATTATGTATTAACAAAACATTGCAAACATTGTATGATTAATAAAAATAAATAAATAAATATTATTCCTGTATTTTCTACTATTTAACTTTTTCAAAATGTCTTATTTTTCTGTTTGAAAATGGAATTTTAGGGACATGGGCCACTTGGGGTTACTTGAAAATGTGATAATATTTCAAGGGGTACGCGAATGTAAAAATGTTGAGAAACGCTGCTATACATGTACATAATATACGTAAATGGTACTATAATATTTTATACACATTTCACATTCATCGTTATATTCCGTATGGAGTTTTTTTTTTGCGAAGTGTAGATTATTCAAGAGTTATTGTAATACTCTAATTGAAAAAAAACCCCCGGTAAATTTCCTGTTGCCACCTACGAATTCTTTACTAAAACGAATTTTGCGTTTTTAGATTCTGAGCTGAAAGAGAGGAGAGATGAATGTGTTAACAATGATGTGTTTGTTTTTTCTATATCTGTATCAAAAAATTTTATCAGGAATAGTGCTATGATAATCGGACCTTTACAGACTCATAATTTGTTTCCCCGGTAATTTTGAAACTAGCGGTTATAAAAACCCGTAATATTCACCGAATACGTAACTTTGTATTGTATTAGAGAAAAAAAATTTTCAAAATATTTCTCTTAGTTTTCGGCTATTTACAGCGATAGTAAAACTATATCGCTCGAAGGATACCTTAATCAGTAGTGTTATTAACGTTGTATAAACAAAAAAAAAAAACGAAAAATCGCAAAAATAAATTACTTAATTGCAATTGTAATGGCTACATAGCTGGATGATTCGCATCTCTCTCTCTCTCTCAAATATTTATTATTCGCTAGGTCGTCTTAAATCGATATTTTATGACTTCGGTCGCGCCTCTTACGTTACAATGTGACGTATTCTATAGAGATACGCGGTTTGGATGAAAAAAAAATAACACGAGCACTGCGGGACGCCCGCAGGAGTATACTTAAATGTAAAAACCAATATTTACTTTTGTTCCTGCAGACGGACGATCCCTCTCGCGGTGCACATTAATTATCTCGTCTCGAGCCCCGACGACGACACCACGCGGGTGGTGTTTCTGTTGAAATTTACTGACGCCCCGGAAAACATTTCTTATTATTTAATTTTTATTTTTTCGTATCCATGGTAAGGTGTACCATTCGTTCCTATATTCCACAAACAACTCAATTTCACGTTATACAATATTATTACTATTTGTGTTTGTAACATTGGGCGTTTCTCATTAACAGCAAGGGCAGAATGGTCCTAAACATGACTTTTCCAGGCCAATTATAATATTTTAGGCCACTAGTTTTCACAACCGAGTGAAAATACTCGCACAAGCACAAAACATTAACGCTACTCACTTCGTGTTCAATAGGCAACGTATACTGAAAAAAACAAAAATTGTTCGTATAACCTATCCGCGTACGGTTTCGAGAAATTTAAAACTTGAAATTTCGATACAATATATTAAATCGAATTTTTCTCGAGGTTCACTTATAAAATACCTGTAAGTAGATTTAAATTGTACAGTTCGGGCAACGTTCAACAACGAATACATTATTACGTTTATTATTATTATTATTATTATTATTATTATTATTATTATTATTATTATTATTATTATTATTATTATTATTATTATTATTATTATTATTATTATTATTATTATTATTGCTGTCTGTTGGAATTTCTTTTTTACAGAAAACGACGAAAACAAGAACATATTATGTGAACAACGATGCGTGATGGCCGCTGTCCATCGTCGGGCCGACCAGGTCCTCAGTGGCGGCGTTAGTTGGAGACGGCGGAAGCGAAAGCGTCGGTGGCAAAAGCGGAGATCACGTTGACCGTAGTGGAGGAGAAGTTGGCCGCGACGATGACAGAGGATTCGGCAAAAGCCGAAATGGTTGTGTTAGAACCCGTGATGGAGATGGAGATGAAGATGGATGAGTTGTCGGCGGCGAGGCTGTTCACGGGGAATCGGTGGAAGAGGAAATGCTGCGAATTTCGAAGCCGAGAAACTTGTAACGTTTCGTATTTCTCGACCGAGACAGTGTTCATGTAATCGAATTTTTTTTTTGTGTATAATTATTACGATATATCGGGATCGTAGTGCCCGCGACCTCTAAAGGGCCGGCTGACGCTCGTCGCGTTTATAAAGTAAAAAAAGAAATGTAACTCAGGAGTGTCGAGGTTTTTTTTTTTTAAATTTAGGTATAATAGGTCTACAGTAAAAGTCACGACGAATTCAAATCCGTTTTCAGAATCCTTAAGCGCATCGTGTCAGGTGGATCTGTATGTTGGAAAATACAGCTAATGCCTAGTACAATAGTAGTTACATTTGACCACGATATGCGCCAATCGGCGTATGAACAACAACGGGGCTCTTAACTCGTTTTCCCGGTTTTGTCGTCGCTACTTTCCGCCGTTTTTATTCCGTTTTTTCTCTTTCTCGTCAAACTCCGTACCGTCTCTCGTAATAGACCGTTGAATTTTCGCGGTTACGCTTTCTGCGGAGTAATACGATTTTATTTTTAACCGTCGGCGGGCCGGCGAATTACGTTAATAATAAGCTCCGGATGGACGTTAATCAATATCACTATTGTAACAATAATAATTTACGTATATAATTGTAACGAATAACGGGGATAATACGTTCTTGGGGGTGAAATCCGAGTTAAATAAATCCGCGTAAAAAAAAAAAAAAGAAAAAATCAAACGATTATATCGTACGAACCGAGAGTTTCGTAATATAATTGAAGTGTGTGTAAATCGTGTCGAGTGAAAAGGGTGCAACGAATGAGCCCCGGCTATGGGCAGGACCGAAAAATTAACGTTTTAAACCGAACACGGTTTTCGTGTGGCACTCCGGCGAATAAATTAACGGATATAAATGAACTGCACGCTCGTCCAGAAGTCACAACACACCCGCCTATTCGAAGCACACCACTGCCGCCGCCGCCTCTTCACCGCGTCGTCGTCGTCGTCGTCGTCCGCGTGTGAATCGTTTGACGGCAAGTGCGCGCCGTGTATACCGGCACTGCAAAGGGTTAAACACCGCGGTTTAATTATTTCCATACACACGATACATCTCGTATCAACGCTGTTCAGGGGTGGAAATATATGCGTATAAATATATAGGCGCAATGGCGTCGTGAATAAATTTCTTTTTTATTATTATTACCGTTTTTCGTTTTGGACGATTGCCCCGAAAAAAAAAACGAATTTCAGAAGGACGGATTCAGAAGGCCGGCCCTGCAATCGACTCGTAAATACACTTGCCGCAGCGTATCGAAAAAAATTCAATGACTCTGTGACGATGTTGGTCCGAACGAAGCAGATTTCGCCACCACCCCCCATATACCGTCTCCCTCCGGCTTGTGTCGAACTGTTATTTGTTTTCGCGAACGAAAAATTGATACGCGAATTGATTGCGTGCGACGAAATTCTATTAGATTATTAAATCGTCACGTTTGACGTATGTAAGCGTATACGCTTATTATAGAACCCGTTTCGTCCGGAAACACTCGGTTAGCGCAAAGCGTTCGAAGAATTCGATTTCCCGTAGCCTTCTGTTATTTTGTAAAAGGTTTTCCATTCAAAACGTATTCTCTCCTTTCTCGCCAATTTGTTTTTTTTTTTTTTTTTTGGTAGACCATTCGTTCAACATCGTGAAAAAAAAATCTCGATTTCCTCTGATCTTCTCGATCAAGCAGCCAGGAGAAGAAAAAGGAGTGTTACCGAGCATTTCGGTTTTTTTTTTTTATTTTTTAGTCCATTGATTTTCGCGCTAAACGATTCCGCAGGGTTTTCAAAATCGTTTTGCGTTTGCGAACGACCGTAAATAACGGTAAAACGATAGTTTTACTTTCTCGGGGAGAAAAAAAAGAAGGTCTGATTCGGTCTGATCGGACGGACGTAATATCACTACGGGCGCCCATCAAGAAGTCCCTGTCCGGACCGACGATTTTCGACACGGTGTGCACTGTGTGCGTACACCCACCTACGACCGCGCGTTGGGCAAAACGTGGCCGCGGGACCGTCGCCGGCCCGGTCACACCGCGGCGGTGCGGGCTTGTTCGCGCGCCAGCTTGTGCGTGTGGTATCGATTGGGCGCCGTTTCGGTTTTTGGAACCGTTCCACGTGCGCCGCTCTCGTTTTGTGTCCTCCTCGCCGTTTTCATCCGTCCGCGCGCTAAACACGATGACGACGCGCACACGCACAACCTCGTCGCTGGTCGCGTCCCGTGTCCACCCGACAACACTAACCTGGTCTCGTCAAATAACCAGTGGAAATAAATCAATTAAAACGTCTATATAAATACAATATTAGTATATATTTTTTTTTTTTGAAATATTCTCGAATGAATTGCTCAAAAAAAATTATATTTTACTCGCGGTTCTCGTGACAATATTGGACGGAATTCACACCACCAGTAGCCGCCCCACGAACTCGTTTTTTTTTTTTACACCTGTACGCTGTCCCACCGTAATTTTTACCGGGCGGAATTTACAATTTATAAAAATGAAATTTTCCGCGTTCCATAACTTCACACGCCAAACGGTAAATAAAGTCGCCTTTACACTTTCTTTTGCGGTAACGTACGATGTTTTGTTTTACGTCGGTCCGGTCATTTGAAAAACTAAAACAAAAAAAAAAAATGGTATTCCGCACGATTTGTAAATGAAAACGGGCGCGTGACAACGTATGACTTTCATTTACATTTGCGCTTTTTAATTTGGATTAAAACTCTTCAAAATATTGTATAGAGAAATTACGAGTTTTTTTTTTGACTGGTATTTTCGGTGTATCATTTCGTTCAGGAGTGAAACCGCGCAATTACACGTTATGTATTACACAGTTACACCTGTTAATGAATCAGAATAGAAATAAAATTGTAATTACATATTATTATTATTATTATTATTATTCGTACAATCGAAATAGCGCAGATAATACCGGATAAATGGAATACACCGTAATGTTGGCGGTGTTATTTGTTGGGTGTGAGACAAAGTTTTTTCGTCACTTTACTGATGCCGCGAGAAGACAAAGAACAAAACAAAAACAAATCGAAAATAATATGTGTCACATTTAAATGATAATACGCGTATATAATTATATAGTAAAAATCGCACTGAACTCGGTTTTGCAATCGCTGTTTACACACCAATTACAATAATTACAACAATCGGAAATACAAAAACGAAGTCGAATGATAATTTTTCCTTTTGAAACATTCGCGTTTTTTTTTTATATTTCTTACACTTTTCGCCATTTTTTTTTTTTGTCAAAAAGCTAATAGGGAATTAAACAACAGTCGTACGCGAATCGCACGGGAGTCTGAAGACACGGTTTACACACATATACTAAAACGGTCGTTTTTTTCCCTCTAATTAATATCCATTTTATCACTCGTTCGAAATACGTGTAAACACGAGCGTAATATTATTATTATAATTTTATTATTTTTTTTTTGTAATATTTTAATTTGATCGACCGCTTCTATAGGCGAACACGACATTATTATTCATGCAATGCGTTCTCCAACGTTATGAATATTGAAAACACCGAACGCAACGTCGATCGCGTACCGTTTAAACCACTTAAATAATTAATTATATACGACGTACAATAATCGTCGCTCGACAATGTCGATATTATCGAAGTTTGAAATGTTTGCGATTCATATGGTTTTACAATTCATAATCGCACACACGCAGAGAAAGAGAGAGAGAGAGAGAGAGAAGAAGAAAAATTATATGCGGCGAACAAACGAATTTGTTTTTTTTTTTTCATTCAAAAGAAATTCCGTGGTTAAAATTTCAACAATATAATAATTATTCCAAGTATTACGTACCGATAATAATATTGACAACAACGAACACTAGCCGCGTAATCGGTTTTAATAAAATTGTTCTCGTTTCGCGAGAATGACTCTGCGCCACGGACGGACTCCTGAAATCGGGCTGGCGCTCTATTATTATATAAACTATATTATATTATATAGTTCGCGAAAACGTTTGCTTGAGACGTCTTCTTCTCGTAAGTCCGTAATCATATTTTTTGTATTTATTTATCGAGACGACGCCGAATAATTATTTACTCGTACGTAAAAAACTATTTTATAGTGTTCTATTCGGAATGGGTATGTCGAAATATTTAAAATATATTCGGAATATTAATTGGAAATTTTTTTAAAAAAAGTGTTTAATGTACTCGTATTCACACCGTTAGGTCTACTATAGTTTATTATTTCGTTCTCGAATACAGGTATACCGTTGTTGTCTGTTTGAATTTCACATTAAAGTTTAAATACGATGACGAGGACTGTGTTAAACTTTTAAAAAAAATATTCGAGTATATATATATATATAATTACGTGACTATTGAAATTTATGCGCATATAAATTCGTGTATATATTATTTATGCTTTGAAAATTCTTGCGAAAACTACAAGTCTAAACTCATAAATCATTTTATTATTCTTAAGTCAGCAGCGACTTAAGAATATTTTGCCACTATATATATATATATATACATAATAATTTCGTATATAATAATGATTTGTGTTGTAACAATATTTATACGTGCGTATTATTCTTTTTTTTTTTTGATAATTTTTTATTCGTTGTAGTCGAGAAAAAAAACAATAATCGTATTTTTTTTTTAAAGGAAATAAAAATACCTAAACCGCTGTAAAAGTTTTCGAAACAAGCACTCGAATACAGAAAAAAAAAATTTCAATACTTTTCGCGTGTCTTTTTATTTCTCTTTAATATTTACAAAAATTATTATTACATATAATCTATCGAAACAAAATAAAACGCTCACCAATACACCGGATTAACAATATTATAATGTATTTAAACACGCATTTCAACTCGACACGCGCGTTCGAAGAGAACTACACTGTTTTGTCTCTCACGATATTTTACACTAACACGCGAACACGTGTAATCTATAAACTCGGGGACAATTTTTTTTTTTTTTTTTACTAGAACGATACACGTCCTAATAATATAAATATTGTTTTAGAAATGTAAAAAAAAAAAAATTGCGTTTACAAGAGTTCGGTGGAAATTTATCGTAAATGTCGAACGATTTGACGCGGACACGAAAAATAGATATTGTATTACGCGTAAATCGTAGAATACATTTACGAAATTGAAAAAAAAGGAAAAAAACCGATCGTTCTTATTGAATAGCGTGAGAATTGTACGTAAATAATAATAATAATAATAATAATAATAATAATAATAATAATAATAATAATAATAATAATAATAATAATAATAATAATAATAATAATAATAATAATAATAATAATAATAATAATAATAATAATAATAATAATTAAATATTAATATATAATGAAAAATTGAAAAAAGTTTTCTTTCGCCAACAATACTTGGGTGTTTGAAAACATTATCCGTACAACTACTTTGTATTTCCTGTACGCGATATTCTCGGTAAATACCGAAAGGATTATATTCCGGTGTTTGGTAACGAATTTTCAGAGAAAAGTTTACGCGCGTATGATATGTTCTAGCGGCACGTAAAACGGATGATTGTAAGTTTTTTCCAAGCTACTTGTGACCAATGTCCATTCGGATTAAAATTATCGTTTTCCGTAATAAAGGCCGAAAGGAAAAACCATTAACTGCTTTGTAGATTCCGTTGTTGTGGTGGCGAAGGATTTTCCGGTAGCGTTCGTCGTTTTATATCATCCCGGACATCCTGCCGGACGAACTCATTTTGAAAATCCGTGTTCGGATCGTTTTAATACGGCGTTTGGAATCGTCGGTGACGGCGCTGCAAGATTACGGAGGAAAATCGTCGACAAATGACGTCGTTAATTTGAAAATTCTGACCGGACGCGCTGAAAGCGATGTTGTTTATATTCCAATGATACCAAATGTAACGATTGGATGATGATGTACTCGTGTATATCCGTTATATAATTCAATGGTGCCTTCAAGAATTTCGAGCTTCGTTCAACGATGACAGTGATCAATTAAATTACGAGCGTCATCGACACCACAAGCGCATGTTGTCGAATTAAAATGATTTACAAATATAAATATAATTGTTTTATTGTATTACACGTCATTTATTTGTGGTATAAACCGGGGGAGGGGGGGTGAAAACACCTATTACCGATCCTGATCGATCAGCCAGAAATATGCGAACACACGAGGAAATTTCGCGATTTCATTTCCACCAGCTTCGACTGTATGACGTACTGTCAATAATTGCGACCCCGAACCGTATACGGATGATTATATATTTTTGTTACTAACGATCGAGCTTTATTGTACACATTCAAAGTGTGCATGTTCATTTTACATCGTTTTTTTTTCGTTTATACGATTCCGCGACGACCTTACGGTTAATTGCGATATTTGTTTCGTTTTGTATACACTACCGGCGGACTGGTCACGGATAATTAAATCTAACAATATATAATTAATACATCGGAAATACATAAATGACAAGTACTGTACAACACGGAGTAGCCGCGATTAACGCGCACGCGGTAGTGGTTTTTGTGAAATCTATTACATAATATCATAACCAATCGTATTGTTGAAAACACTGTACATTATGTATTAACAAGTGGCGTTCGTGTTTTTGTGGAAAACGTAGTCGAGCAACGTGTCGTTATAGGGTTAAAGGAAATTATCGATAATTAATAGCCACGTTAATATCGTCCGTACAACGAATTGAATGAAAAAAAAAAAAAAACAGCACGGTGAATTTCTCTATTCGAAAACAATAAATTCGTGTTATTCTGTTAATTGTACGAAAACGCTACACCGGACTCATCTGATATTGTACGCAGTTGTCCATTTGTCGAACAACAAGCACAATCGATCGATCTCCTCCTCCTCTCTCTCTCTCTCTCTCATGTCCGCAAACAGCAATTTTTATATAGAATTTCAGTACGTTTCAGTACAATTTTTACCACCCAGACCTCCAACAATTTTCCACGTATTCCTCCTGCTCGCATTTTTATTTCGCAATACGATCCAGTCGACACTACGAGCTGCAGATGTTTCTCTAATATTTCCACGTAACGGGTCATATTCTACACCTAACCTAACCGGCATGACGGCAATGTACGTGTGTCTATTCTTCAAGAATTTCAAAAAAATTTCTGGATCGATTTTTCGAAACACTTTTTCCGTCATTTATTGTTCCGTCCAGCCATTTTTTTCCTCCAGCAACACCGTGTGTTTAGTGTATAAGAAATCTACTGTTTTCCCCGCAACAGACCGCATCTCACATCTAAAAACGGAATAAAACCTTTAGACTATTTTTCCTCGCTTTTATGTCTGTAATATGTTACGCTTTTACAGATTTATTCCACTGCTTAACCCGACACTGTTTGACAGTCTTCCATTTATACGTATTACTGTGTGTGTGTGTATACATATATGATAAGTTTTACGGTTATTATATTGTAATGTGTGCAAATCCAGTTCAAATCTTGACGAATCACTGTATTACATTGAAGAATAATAGTATACGCCAACAACCGTATAACATTTTGTCGACTGCTCGTAATTCGTTCTGGGTTTAATTTATTAAAATTCTCTATGGTGATTATGTAGACGGGTCGATGACAGACGTAATATATCGGCACTTGTTTAGTCAACGGGACAAATGATCAAAATGCGTTATAAACGTTAATTACAACGCGACTTGTACCGGGAATGTCGGAACGTTCAACGTGCCATTGTAAAGAAGAAAAAACACTGTTTTTAGGTAGAAAATTCGTCGATTCCAATGCCCGAAACACGAGTAAAATATAAAAATTCCAATGAATTTCCATCGCAAGCACATACGAAGAAAATCGGTTTATTATTATTCTTTTAATTCTACACGCCTTTGTGCACGCGATAAAACACGAAATTAACACATTTTTACAATCCACGATGGTTCTAAATCAACTTATTATTATCGATGATGTAAAGGTAGTCTGGCAATAACACCAGAGATCGACACCACCTGCATGGCTGCATGTTGTGTTCAACCGACATAGAGAAACGCGCAGCACATTTTAGAAAAAGAAAAAAAAAATCCAAAATACATATATTCAGAAAAACATTTTGAGTAATAATAATCGTAGTCAAGAGTGCGGTATTTTCGAAAATGTTCACGATTGCGTAAGTGTATAATTAACTTTGTTAATTTCACCACACCGTAGAATCGCTCGTGTTGTGAAAACATATAATATGTAAGGAGTACATAACAAAGTTCTCTACGGTTTTTGTATTTTAACGATTTGCTATATTGTTGTGCGCGCGATGGAATATATTATATTATTATATTGTATTGTAATATAAATGTATAATAATAGGCACTGTACTCGTCGACGAAGATTTTTTTTTTTTGCGTGAAAATCACTTTTTTTCCATACGGGCACATTTACATAATATTATATCGAAATAAAATTGTGCGGCGTTGACTGCATTTGCGTACACGTATATATAAACGTACACGCGTAGCTCACCTCATAAATTTGTAGCATTTGCATTTTTTACCGACCCCTTAACGGCGGTACTCAAACGATACGCCGGTTTTATAATACCAACTCGAAAATAAAGTGTAGGCGAATTCGAACTTTTTTTGTTTTTTAAATTACTTCTGAATTTTCAACGCATATCATTTTTCAACGTTTAACGCGCAGTGCATAATATTTGAATACGATTTTATTTTTTTTTTTTTTTCAAACAATTGCTTTCCATTGAACGTGTGTGAAAAATTATTTTATAAGCGTGTATCGCATAGGTATACCAACGAAATGTTTTGAACTACGAGTTTTCATATATATATACATGCGCTCAATTTTGATCATATGAAATATGCGCATAAGACAAAACGAACAACCAAATGAAGGCTACTTAAAATTTATATATATAGGTTTATTGATCGCGAACGAATTCGAATTTTCAAATGAACGTACTGAACACTGTTCGAGATCAACGATTTGTACAAACGAGAAATTGACAAGCATTTCGTCCGCGAATTCGCTGGAAAAATTTCATACGAAGGAATTATCGACGGGGATTCGTAAAGCGAGAGAAGCGAGTATTTGAAAGTTCGAAATTTTACACGGATAACCGATAAATATGAATTGTATTCTTAAAAAAAAAATTCATAGGTTAAAAAAAATATATATCAGTCGTAGACATAATATAAACTAATTGTCCCACCGCCGACCATATTAGTTGTCGGGGACGAAATGGAGCGAGATAGAAAAAACATCGTATGGGCTATATTTCGTGGAAGACGAAATACATATTTTATTTTTTCATCCATTTATCGTTATCAAAAATATAGATAATAATAATAATCATGATAAACATAATATTGTTATTATTATGGATAATAAATCGAAATCTAACACATTTGCGTGATCGAAAATGCAAAAAAAATAAAAAAAACAACAAACAGAGAACACTAAAACGTGTTTAGAAACAAATCGTAAAAACGAGTACATTATTACAGGCGGTTAGGGCGACCGTATTATCCTGAATCGTGGTTTCGACGAAGCGGTTAATCGCGGCAAAAATCAGATGCCGGTCACTATAAATATTACAACTGTACGACTTAATTCTATACCATAATTATTTTAATTCGGTCGTTTGGCACGCTGCGTTAGCCCAAATACGATGTTTTCCCCCCTCTCGCTCTATATCGTCCCCGGACTTGTTTCTCTAACGCGCGGTCCACTGGTTGCGTGTGTCTACGATACCAATCAAATAATTTGTCAAAAAAAGTTTGCCCTAACGAGTCTTCTTCTCGCGTCGCCGGTCGAAAGCGCGGCACCACGGCTCGTCAACGGGCGTTTTCGGCGGACGGCGGGGGGGAGGGAAACGTTAACGTTTTCGAGGTAAAACGAAAAAAAAACCATTCCGCATCGGATCCGTGGAACGCCGCTCTGCACTGCGCGCCTTTTTAACGATCCCGAATTCCGAAACACGACCCGCGGACGCGTTTTTCATTTCGTTTTCGCCCGCCCGCCCGTCCGACGCTCGTCGTTTACCGGCGCGGACACTAAGACAAAGACGGCGTATTTATTTTTTCTTTCGTTTTTCAAATTTTTTTTTTTTTCTCTTTTTCGTTCTCCACACGCTCCGCGCGCCCAACGGACTCGCATCACTCGGTCTGTGTGGCGCCCGACCCCGCGGCGCACACACACACAAACACGTGTATATAATACCCGTATAGGAGAGAGAAACACTGCAGCATCAACATCAGCATCTCAGCAGCATCAGCAGCACACGATCGCCGGAGGAAAACTTGTCAAACGGGTAACGACGACTACGGGCGTGGAGGCTCGCGCGCACATAATATAACAATATACGATTACAACAATGCCCGTAATATATTCTGCCCCTGGTGAGCTGGAAGAGTTCACGAGATGGAAACGCCGCGCGCGCGCGTTATTTATTAGCGTATCGGTTTGATTTACAACGGCGTTTAAATACGGCCGACGCGCGCTACCGTCGTCGTCGCCGTCGGTGTGCGCGGAGAGAGAGAGAGAGAGAGAAAACGGAGCGAAAGACGGAACGCGCACACACACACACACACACAAAAAAAAGAATAAAATAAATAATCTCTTCACGATTCTTATAATGCGTTATCGTTATTTATAAAATATATATTATATAATATCCGAGACCGGGCGCGTACCGGCGGCTGTACGTACCCAAGGACGCCCCGAATTAAAATTTATAAGCACGACGATTTTTTTTTTTTTGAAAAAGTCGAGAGTGAAACATAATATTTCATTCGTTATGAATCTAAAACGAATATTGTAGTGCTGAGTATCGTAAATTTTCCAATTGTTCTTTTTTTTTCTCCCCCCATCTTAACGAGAAAAGTATTATGAAATAATTTCGATTATTAACAACGGGGGCGTTTTTTTTTTCGAGGAAAAAAACGGATTTCAAAAAAAGTGTCCACCCGCCACGTCTAAGGTACAAAACTACGCCCGACGTTCCTATTGACTCCGGCGATCTGACGCGTGTCACACGGCACATATTTTAATGTACAGATAATAATAATAATAATAATAATACACGCGTATTATAATGTTCTTTCGTTTCGAACAACTCATAAAATGCTAAACATACATAAAATAGAAACAAAATTATCTACGCCAATATGCGATTATTATTATTATTTTACAAAAAACGTATAATAAAATAATCGCATTACGTCGTAAAACCGCTCTATATTTATAATTAATTTTTCTATAGTCGCAAAATTCAAATGTATTCCATAAGCGCTTTTCGATTAGATTTATTTTTGCTTCTCCGTGCGCAACAATTTAAGTATACGTTTGTTAAATGATAATATTTTTTTTAAATTATATACACAGTTCAATATATTGTTTGAACGGAATTTGACAATACACGTATGTATAAATTACGGAGTTCATAAAAAAAAAAAAAAAAAAACAATATAAACGACACAATAAAATACGATTAATTTAATTCGTTGGTGCAAATCAAAAATATTTACTCACTCTCAAAGAATTTGACATATGACTCGAAAAAGATAATTTTTTTTTTTCAACAGAAAACTGTTATTATTTTTATGTACACTATAATAATATTGATAAAAAATTGATTTTAGGCAAATTTCCGTCACCGTTATGATTCGAAATATTTAGTACATGTTTAAATACTCCACTTCCACGGGTAGGAATTTAAAAAATGCGTATGAAATTATGAAATATTTCTAATTCGGTTAAAATAACGGGTAGATTTATTTCTTTTTTTTTCGCATCATAATATTTAATATTTACACGCATTACGCAGATACGCTTATCACTTCGAAAAAGTGGTAAAATCTGGCGGTTGATTTTCTAGTAATTTTTCGATAAAAAAAAAAAATGTTGCGACGCTTTTTTTTTTTATAAAATAAATTCTTCCCTCAATCCTGTTAATCCTATAAATCTACCGTCCTGTTTGAACAGATTCACGTATATCCGTGGATCTATTGGTGTTCATACACCAATGGTTCTAACTATATTAGGTATACGTTCTTTTATCCATTCCATTATTATGTCCAATGAGACATCTTAAAATTTTCAACCGAGCCAATGCGTCATTATTTTCGGCATTTTCAAGCCACATAATATATATAACAATACAACGAGAATCCAACAACCGTGTTCCGTTGTACACACGTCAGTTAGGAATTTAGTGAAGTCGGCATTATCGTAATCGGTTACCGAAACCATTGGTGTTTGCTAATCGTCAAGTGTTATACATTTATGTATATGCTACATTTGTTGTGTGTATAAACGATTGGAAAAACGTTACTCAAATAACCGAAATCGTTTAAATGATTAAATTAATAAAAGATACACAATCGGAACGCTTTGTTGATCATTTCATGAATTACATTGTATGATTCGAAACAACTGAATCCGGAAATGATAGATTATTTTGGATTTTGTCATTCGAGATTTTTCAAGGACGTGTACACGGATGATTTGAACAGAAGTCGAATCGAAAATATTTCGACGTTTGGTCGTTTCGATTAATCGAAAAAAAAAACCGTTTTTTCTTTTTGACAGTTGAGCGATATGTTTCAGCGTAACATTGTGAATACACGAACAACGTGACGCGCACTGCGTTCTCGTATACGCAAATGTCAGCATTTCACAGGACTGAAAAAAAATATATATTTATGACGGTAAAAAATATTTTCATATAAAAAAAAAATGTGTTTTCAAAGACATTTAAATATCCTACCGGCAATTATATTTGAAAAAAACAACCACAAACACAAAAATATACAAATACTTCATATAATTATGCATTTATTAATTATTCGTTTATGAATAATCATTAATCGTTGATTGATCTTGAAATCGACGGTACATTTCATCTCGCGTTTTTTTTTTTTTTCAATACTCGGAAACTGCAGGAGGTCCGACACGATTTGTATTTATGTTGTGTACGATATATATATATATATTTACTTATAGAGTGCTGTTAACGTAATTACACTACTGTTAATTAAATCAAACTATATACTGTTCGCGTTCTATATGAAAAAAAAAATATTCTGAATGACCTCAATCGCGCGTTTAATATCATTTTTCGTGTCATTAAATATCCGACAAAGTCGTCGAGTCGTTATATAGATTTGACGTTTAATTGAAATTTTTTTGCCGACCTTCTTTCATCGTCGAGAAAGAATATCTATAAAAAAAAAAAAGTGTGTACAAAATACGCCGCAATAATTATCATATGAACACTTTACAGTGAAAATAAAAATATTGAAAAATTAAAAGATGCGTACGTCGAAATATGTTTTATAATTATTACTCCTCCTCAGCCCAAATCACCTAATTATCGATTTTACAACAGTAATTCTTTTCTAGTAATCGATAATCTCATAATTATATCCGTAGACTTTCGTCTTGGTTTGCCTTTCGTGTAACGTTTTCTAATCGAAATCGAATCACTCGTGTGTATTATTATTATTACTGAAATACATATTTATTGTGTAAACGGCCGCAGTTTCCAGTGATCTTTGATTTTGTTTCGAATTCGACTTTAATATTATAAAAATTATAAACGTATCGGCGGGCTAATTTTTCCACGTCGGCTTGTTATATGCTTAAATATATGACCACGCCAATGTCGATTAAAAAACAATCTTTGTTTTATTGAAAAAATTTATATTTAATCGTTATTATGTAACTGCGCCAAGTAAAATTTCTTAAATATGTTTTTAATCCTTTTAATATCGAAAAAGTTCTTTCTCCGGAGTAGCTGTCGAAACCGCACAACGTATTTAACGTGTAATAATCATTTGCTAATTTATAAATAATTGGAAAACTGTTGTTTATTATCACGTAATTAAAGTGTATCGATAGCATTCTTAATTTTTTTTTTATTCTCCACAAAGTAGACTCTATTATAGCTATTGTAATATTTACGGTTTATACTAAATATGCACAGAATTGTAATACACTTTTAAAAGCCTCTCGTTTTTCAGAAGAATTCTGAAGAAGAACACAAGAATTAGCTGCAAATAAAACTGAATGTTTATTACTAAGTACCTACATGTAATACAAAAAAAACTAAAAAACTTTTAGTTTTCAATTCGAAAATTTGTGTGTGATTCGGGATTTTTAATTATCTAATATCGTGGAGTAAAATAATCAATACACGGCTGAAATTCCTAAACGTCGAATTTGTGTTTTCGTTCACTAGTTATTCGTTTTCTTTTTACTTTTACGGTTTTTTTTCTTCTTAGTCTCCGTAGATCTCCGCCACTGTATATATGCTCATACGAGGTTTAAAATTGTGTAATAATTATACGAAATGACGTATTACGCACCACTAATCGAAAAATATAGCGCATAGGCATATCGATTGATTCCATACACAGTCTATTTAATATATATATATATATTAATACCGGCGGAATAATTATAATAATAAAAACTACACGTTTTTCACAATATAACGGCGACGTGGTTACGCGAACAAATGAATATATAGACACATAATAATATACGACATCCATTAGGATTTTCTACAACTTCATTGTACGAGCGTATAATACAATATATAATAATAATAATAATAATAATAATAATAATAATTACGATCGTCCGGTGGTATATTGACAATTACAAATTGTATACGTGCGCGCACGCGCGGTCGTTAGGACTCGGAATCGGCGACTTATGAAAGAAAAAAAAAGAACGAAATACCGGTCTTTGAACGCCACTATAGTCTGTTTATATAGAAAGCAGAGAAAATGAGTGCTTATACAGTGACGAATGAGACACGACGGCTGCTTCGTACAGTCAATCCACCGGTTAGGCGTCAATATTATTATTTTACTATGTGCCGCCGAGTAATAACGATTCCGGCGATCGCTTGGAATTAAAAAAGAAAAATGTACCGCCGTGATTGAATAGTCTTTATCCGATTATCACGGATACGGCCGACGCATTAGCCGTTAGTCGCAAATAAATCGCGCGTTACTCGTTAGATAGACGGGGTGCGATGGTAGTCTATGTGACACTCCGTGACAATTATTTCGTAAAGACGGCGAGACTCGTACGCAACATTTACAAGCGAATCGCGCGTCTTTTTTTCAGTCGATGCGAATCGGCAATTGCCGCTCTAAGCGAGATTTTCCCAATCTCAAAATTGGTGTCGAAAATTAACACAACTGTCGTCCAAAGCATTCGACGTCGGCATCAAAGATTCCAAAAAGCGATCGTTCGTGTATTTTTGTACATCTGACCAAAAACATCAGCTGTCGACGATGCTTTGATGGAAGTCTCACGATAATATAATAATCGCGATTATTTTTTATATCGGGTTTATGGATATTTTTGCATTCAGCAGGCATAACTCGTTTATGTATATATAATATACGTAGACGTAGGCATTATCAGTATTTATAGATTAAGAGTAATTACTAGTCGCGGACAATACACGCGAAAACGGATTGAACGACTATAGCTTTGATTTGTGCCAACGCGAATGTACAAAAATTATAATTCCATATTACATTTACAAAATGTTTAGGCGTCGCAATCGTATCGGAACAGCGATTATATTTATTCAACTTCGCCCGTTTGAATCTATTAAACTTATATTTACATTGTTGTCGATGTATTTATATTACCGGCCACTGTTCGGTACCCAGCGTTGTCCGTATTAAGATGCTCATAGCAAAAATAATCCCAAGTCGGTATTGAATTATTATTGTAGTTTGAATTTCGAACCTATTTCTTTTTTTTATTATTCTATGTTCGCGTTTAAAATTTCTTTGTAAAATGTTCCAATACGGCCTATCATTTCTATACACGGCCGAATCCAAAAAAATTCTACAATAATTCTCACAACCGTAGAAATCAATATATTGCCCCCGTCCCGACTGAAGGATTTTAAAAGTCAGGTTTGGCGTCTTCAAAATCGTTTTGGCCCGTTTTAGAAACAAAACTATAGACAATAACTGCGTGAAATTCTCTGATACTAAATGATAGCTATTTATTTATTTATTTCTTTATTCTCGTAAATTGTATCCACTCAATTTGCTCGCAGTAGTAAATCGTTGTTCACGTTTTAAAGTCGTTAACGTTTAATTAAACGTTTTTCATCGCACTCGTAAACGCGATAATCGAAAAATCAATAACGTATTTTCTCGTGCGAAATATTTTTGTTAGTTTGTCGCACTCTCGTCCAACCGGACGGATATATTTCAAACCGCGTAAATTACTTTACAAGTAGAAAAAAAAACCCACTTCTCAATATTTTCAGTAGTTTCGATGCGCGCGAACAGACGCGAGACGATTTTATTCCTAAAGATATATTATTCGTAAACACAAAAATAGTGCATTAGCAGAACTATACCGACTGTACATTAAAAAAAAAAACAACAATGTCTCCTCGCATCAAATAGAAACAATCGGGAATATTATACCGTTTTGTAATATATTATTATTATGCAGAGTACTATTTTCTGGAATAAAGTAACGTTCATTGTTCTATTTCCATTAGTGAATTGTCATATAATCGTTACATAATATATGTGTTAACGAACTACAAAACGTGTACGTTTTTAATATCAAAACGTATCGCTGGAAGTCAATCGCCAACGTGCATAACATACGATTTTGAAAATATCTTTTGATGTTTTATTTTCTACGCGTCACGGTTTTATAGAATTTCTATTACGGTTTCAAGGACTTAATAATTATTGCATACCATTGTATAATTTACTGTTGTACGCGGAATAGTTTTAGATCTTTTTTTTTCTCGTTAGAAGAATAAACTTACAGAAATCCACGACAACGTGTCAACACATTTATCACAAATTCAAATTCAAATAAATCGAAGCAAAAATATTATTGATAACAACGTACCGAATTTAATTTCATGAAATTTTATTTTTTGCAACAAAACCATATAGGCGGCGGTATTTTTGTTAACTTTTAATTTTTTTTTTTTTTCAATAATTCGTTTCAATTTTATTTTTTAATATACGAGTGTTTTTTTTCTTATAAAAATAAAGAAAACCGATCGTTTCTCGTGCGAATCACTGGAGCTTCTTATGAGAATAATTATTAATTATTTTATTATTTGCTTCACAGACCCATTGCGGATTTTACCAAAGTTCTTCTTAGTAATCTCGATTTTCTGCATCTCCAATTCTGGTTCCTGGTCATCTAACTGGTCGTTTTTTATCCGGTTTGAGTACTTTTTTTTAATTAACGTACTCTCCTCACATCTCGTCGTGCGTTTAAATAGAAAAACAATTTCAAAATTCAAAAACCAAACAAAAATCGACGTTAATCTGTCTGAGATTGGGTTTTTTTTTCTTTAATTTAAAAATGGTTACTTTTTTTATTATTATTATTATTATTATTATTATTATTATTATTATTATTATTATTATTATTATTAATTTTAATTAGTAATACAATCGACGACGGCGCACTTGATAACGTTTGGAAATTGCTTTGTATTTAATTCGATAACTGTTTTCATAGAAAACGCGCATTATTTGTATAATATATTATAATCTAATAATAATAATAATAATACCGTTGATAATAATCGATTGGAAACAAAAATATTTTTTAATAATTTAAAAAATAAATGTAAATTCTTTTTTTTTTCTTCTTTGCGTTTATAACGACGCAACGTCTGCAAAGATACTCGAAAAACACGCGTCTGTATGACGGATGATAATCCGATTTGCCTGACACCGATCATCTCGCGTTAACCCGTTTTAGAGACGAATGAAACCGCCGACGCACGTGGCCGGTTCGTGACTCGAATTTTCCTTCATAAAACTTTAACGCATTCCCAAGAGCAATCGAGAAGATAATTTACGAGTATGGCACGATTTTCATCCCACAGTTTTCCTATCGTTAAACGCCTATACGAGTTTATAAAAAAAAAAAAAATAAAAAAAAAATAGTCTTTCACTCATAAAGTTTTCCCCATTTTTCCTGTAAATCCTCATTTGGATTTCTCGATTGATTCGATATCCAACTGTGTGCGACACGCGTATGTAATTCCGTTACAACGGCAATACGACATAATTATATTATTTTAATAATACACGCGCCAATTTCACACAATCCGGCATACGGTACGATTTTCTCACGGCGTTTTCTATTTTTCACGTACGCGCGCAAAATTCGGATGTCATATTATTATAATATATGTACACACGAACATTATATTCATTCAAAACAATATAATAATAATATATTACATTATGTTAATACACGATCATTGGGTCGAACCATTAGCGTGTACACGTCGAAAAATTCACATTATACGACAATACGTTTCGTACGATAATATGTCGTTAAAGACACGTTAACTCGGAAATTATCGAAAATCGCGTGTTTTCTCGAAGAGCGTGGGAAAATGTTTTCGCGCACGAAACGGAAACCGCGAATTAAGCGAGAATATTGAATATATGACACGTTTCGTTTTTATTCGCGAATTCTCGTGCGTATACCGTGTGCACAAAACACGGAAATCTATTGTAGGACAGGAAAATTGGGAAATTCTTCAATGAAACGCGAAATGCTCGAATAAGAATTATGTATTGGCGGTGTTATAAATCCTATTTTTACAGGAAAATAAAACGACCGGCGAAATTAGTACACGGAAGGGTAAAGTCTCCCTATACACACGACTGCAGAAAAAAAATGATTCAAAGATATTTTTATATATATAAAAAAAATTAAGCAACTACAAATTATACAAATAAAAACTAAAAACTAAACGAATTTCTAAAATTCATGAAAGATGAATGATTTTAAACGAAATAAATAGTGGAACGGAATATTTTTTAACTAAAAGAACTTGATAGTATGGTATTCTCGCACATTCCATCCACGTCGACCACTTCTTCACTTCGATAACAGTATAGTCCCTCTGATCTAGGACTTCTCCTCTAAAACGCATGGGCCCTTTTTGGCACCGATCGCCAAAGAATCCCTTTCGTCATCGGAGTCATAGAACCGAGATTCGTTACTGGTATTACTCCGAAGACCTGTACCGTTCCGTTATGCGCGATTTTATTTTTTTAAAAAGGATTTTTTTTTGTAAGTGTATCGATTAAAGCGACAACCATTATCGTGTCGTTCTATAGGCGTGCGCCTCTATACGGAGTGATGATAGCGTATAATAATAATAATAATAATAATAATATGTATGTGTGTGTGTGTGTGTGTGTATTTATTGGCGCAGGGACGGAGGGTTCGCGGCGAGACGTCGCGCAGGGGGATTTATCGTCCGGCAGACGTTGCGGGGGATCGTATATATATATATATATATATACGCACGGTCACCGCCGCGGGTGTCCCTTATTTTTCTTTTCGCGACCCTCTCGTCGATGACAAATTTTTCTGGAAGTCTCCCCGGAAAGCGGTCGGCCGAAATTTATGGCCGTTTATATAACGCGGTATATAATAATAACGCGTATAATATATCGCGCATATTATATATATATGTATATAGAACTATAGCAGGGACACGCGTTACGTTTTTATTATCATATTGTGTAACAAAGTGCTAGCGTACATGATTGTTCGCTGGTAAGCTCTTTTGCTCTCCCTCGCGATATTATTCTTTTTATACGACGACGACGACGACGACCCGCCGCTGTCGAATAGCCAAAGACGATATATATATATACCGGACTATTTTCAGGGTACGCGTCCCTGTATACTTTATATATATATATATATATACACACACAATACGCGATACACAGTTTTTATTTTCTTCGCGATTCCCGGCGATTCGTAAAACGTTACTGATTCCAAATATTCCCAAACCGTTCATAAGAGCGACCCATTTTTAAAAAAAAAAAATTTTTTTTTGTTGGTCCCCGTCTTAATCGATTACTTTTTTTTTCTCGCGCGTTTTTATAGTGTATGGATAAATAAAACACAAAAAAGTACAAATACACGTATGTTCGCATACGCTTGATTTATATATAATCAAGCCAAAGAACATTATTGTGCAAAATAAAAAAAAAAAAAAATGTACAATAATATTGTTGTATTAAAATATGATTAAAGTTTGGACATATCGACAACTATAACGGGTCGGGCGTGCATTAATTAGAGGAAACATTATTTGTCTTATAAGATTCTTTAAAAACGGGCTTTGTGTGTAATTTTAATGGAATCGAATGCGTGAAAACGACAAACGCTACTATAAGATCATATTTTTAATTTATGTAGGAGAGTTGTTGAGCGAGAGGAGATGATATTATGCACGAGCGGGAACGCGATATACGGTCGTGTCTAATAGTCGAAATCCGGTAAACTGCATAAACAGCTAGGGTAAAGCAGCCCTGAAGAGTTCGCAGAAACTTAGCCAATGTCGTAATAGAGAATACGTAATTTCGTAGCCGATTTGAAGATTTATTATTATAATTGTACCACGTGTTTATTAATCGAATACGAAATGTTATTATTGGTAATTGCGCCGATTTCACTATATTACGTTCTACATCGATGATGTGTGTGTTTGTATATATTATACTATATATACGATCGATTTCAGGCGGACCGTCGTGATAAATTTGTCATAATAACGATACAAATATGAAACGGAAGAATTCTAAAAAACGAGAAAAAAAAAATACGTTAAAAGCGTTTGAGTAGAAATATGATCGGTCGGTAAAAAAAAAAGAAGCGAAATACGACGGGAGAATTGCACCGAACGAAATTGCGGGCTAGAAATATTAAAAAATATTACAAAAATAAAAGGATTTTCGTCGACCGTTTCTCGCGGTACACTGCGCGCGTTCCGACAAACAAATGGTTGTTGTTCTCCGCCGACGTTTTTTTCGTATTTACGCGAATAGAAAACAAAAATTTCGAGAGAAAAGCATTGACGAATACACAAAAGGCGTATTTACTCGCCATTATTTTCACTGTCGTCGGTTCCCATTAAAAACTAAGCAGCGTTTACTGTAGGAGGCATACGTTCACAAATTATTGTACGCATGTGGTAGAATATGGAACGGCTTCGAGACAACTTGTCCCCGATTTGTACGCGAATAGCCGCAACACCTTGGCGACGGCTGTATGAAGCAATAATATTTACAAAGATGAGTAGGGAAATTAATAATCGTTTAAATGTACGTACGACCAGAAAAAAAAAATGAATAGCGAGCGTTGAATGTTGTGGAAATATCGTTTAAGCGACGATTATATTACATATAGACAAAGTTTTAGAGTTTTATCATTATTATTCAAGTTTGAAAGCAATACGTATAAATCGTTACTTTCGATTAAACGATTCCGAGTTTCGCCGTGAGTCAGGATTGTCAAGAATTTTTTTTTTTTTTAATATAACGCGTATGTTGTATATGGTTTTCAGCGGTTTAGAAATAAAACGACGAATTTTGACGAAATCGACGGCGTTTTTGTTGTCTTTTACTCGATTTTTTTTTTTTTTTTTTTGGTACGTTTTTTTTAGTGTCGTGTTAAATATACTATTGAGTAATAATAATTTTTCTTTTTTGGGACCGTTTCGAAGGGAAGACTACTTAGAAAAAACGAAAAACGTTTCAAAGAGCGTATCGTATATTTAAAGATACGGTTTGTTGCCAAAAAATAACGGAAAAGACGTGTTTTCTAATCGAAAATACTTTATACAAAAAAAAAAAAATATATATATATATTATTATAAAAGCAATAGATTTCTCGCTTTGTTTAGAACCTAAAATAAATAAAAATGTTTAATATGCGAATATAAAAAATAAGCCAAAGTGTATTATGAAAAATAATGATACGCAAGAGTTTTGTTTGTTTGTTTCGGCCAAAAGTCATTAATATCGGGTATTAGGCGAGAAAAAGAGAATTATAACGACGGAATAAATAATGACAACGAACGAATTACTTTGTGTGGAGAAAACGACGAAAAAGAATAAAAAAGCGAAAAAAGTGAATTCAATTAATAATAATAATAATAATAAAAACGATACTATTAATGTTTAATAATATATATTATTATTGATACGAAATATAATTTGAAAAACCGCCATATCGAATATTTTTAAAATATATATTACGTATGTTCTTTCAAAATTAATTTAACATTTAATTTTTTATTTTCTAAAAAGTTTTTCATAAAATTTTTAGTCTCGATTAGGTTATTTTATTTCAGGGGTGTTTATATGTTTTTGAAATTCCTCTATTCCGTTTTACCGATATAAAATTGTGATCGCAACCACATTAAATTCCAAGAGTATTGAATTTGTTAAAAACGTTATTAAGTATTCGGAAGTCGTTTTAATTATTATGTATTCGATTATTACACTTAGTATTGAACGCGATTTTAATATTTTTCTGATAATATTATGTTTTGATATCCGACATAATATTAAGATAATCGCTTACGCGTTATTTGTTTTTTTTCTTCAATATTTCTTATTATTACTTTTTTTCCTACATAATAATTGTTGTCGAAAAAAATAATAAATATTCTGCCGACGTGGTTTCGATTTGTTCGACGGACCGAGAAAAACTAAAATATAAAGAAGTAGAAGAAGAAGAATAAGGAAAAGAAACTTAAACAAACGGATTACGACAAGCTATTATAGAAAATGATGAACGAAGCAATTAAAATTTTACGTATATCCTCTTCGACCTCCTTTAAAGCGTATAAAGGAAATGCGCCAAAAAAAGAAAAAAAACAGACGGTTTATAATACGTTTCATATACGTAATACAAAATATTTTCTCGAATTTCATCGATACATTCATGTATATAAATAAAATGTCGCTCACCAAAAATACAATCAATATTTCATAAGCGAAGGGAAATTTTGTACGAACGCGGAGTTATTTATATATTATTATAATTAAATCGATAATTATCATTGATTATTATACGATCTACGCGCGTCTCGCTGGGATAAAAAAAAATCTCTCTAATTCGATTGTTATAATTTAAAATTATTACGTTCGTGCGAAATTGTAAAAAGTGACATGCGAATAAAATTTACGCGTCTATGATCTATTTGAAATTTTCTTACTCTATGATTATCGCGTACTGCAGCACTAAGCGGATATTTCGCTTAAAAATATATTGAAAAATACACGCGTACGGCATGACATACACGTCATATGATAATACGTAATTGTGACGAGCCAATTAATTTCAATAACGAGACGAACGGGAATTTCGTGTGTGGTCTCCTCTAAACAATAATCACAGTCGATCAATGAAACGGATGATTTTTATTTGAAATAAAATATTTTATAACAGGACGTGTTATGACATTAAAAACACTAAGAAACGCGCGCGAATATTCCCAATAAATATCGAAATATGCAAAAAAAAAAAAAAAATCAAATGAGACGTTTTTTTTTTTTAAATTCTAATCAATCGCATTAAAAATATACTGTAAATAATTATACATGAGTTTTCTTCCGCTTTCGTTCGTTCCACTTTTGATTTAATTCGAATTTCATTGATTAATTTCGAAAACAATTTGCTGGAAACTCTTTCAAGTCGCCGTCGGATTTTAGAAATTGATTGCAGTGGCTATTTTCACGTGGTCATAAAAACATTCTCCTTTTTAGCATTTCATATATTTTATTACTTTCTTTTTTTTTAAATAACTTATTGCTTACTTAAAACGACTTTTGATTCTCGGTGTGCTTAAATCGCAGATAATTCATGCGATATCTTCACGAACAATCGAGCTTAACATTTATTTATTTTTTTTTTTTTTTTTGATCATTTTTTTACCACCGTAACACCCCCACGAACGTTTTCGCGTTTGTCTATAATATTATTTCAACGTTCTACGCGAATCGCAGTAAAAGTGTTCTCGTGATCCTCGTGTCATACAACAATTTTTCGTCGAAAACCGGTAAAATCATAACACGCACGGCGAGCGTGCTAATAAATATTCGAGCGAAAATATAACAATATAATACGCTTTATTATCGTTATTTTTTTTTTTATACGAAAATCGTTTAAACTTATTCGTTTCCTTCGGCACGTTAATTATTATTTCGAACGTTATTTGTGTGCGCGTTTGTAGTTTAACGTTTCGAAAGTACCTGCGATTACGTTTTATTACGGGTACAAAACAAATAAATTATAACATTTTATCGCGTTTCTCTAATATAATATTATATAACAGTCACATTTTCTATTTTATTCTGCGTACAAATACACATCGATTGCTTTTTTTTTTCAGAGTCCAAGTGCGACACGGCGTATTGAATTTCGACATTTCTAGCGACTATATATTTTCATAAAACACTCGACATAATTGAGTGCCTCGTGTTTTCTTTGCGTAATAATAATTCCGTATACGCGCGTAACCAGGGCCGGCCCTGGCGGTATTATAGCGCCCCGGGCGAATTTCTATAAGGCGCCCTTAAAAAATATTCAGTATACTAAATATTATATTTTATGTACACATAGGTATTGTTTTAAACGACTTGTATTTATAAAATTCTCGATAAAATAATTATTCGGACACGAATGATAAAATTATTTCTTTAAGTACATATAGTGATTCATAATTATTGTTCTAAATATTTTCACAATATTTTACTATTTTGGAGTGTAATCGGATTTAGAATAAACGACTAGCGTTTTGAGTGAAAAAAAAATGTCCGGTTTTCGCTGGTCGTCTGTCTGGGGAGCCCTAAGGCGCCCCGATAAAAATGGCGCCCCGGACAACCGCCCGGTTCGCCCGTATTTTGGGCCGGCCCTGCAATAGTTTTCCCACGAGCACATATCCTCGATTAGTTGATAAAATTATCCGTCCGGGATTATTAGAATTTGACGTGAAAATATTTTTATTTTTATTTTTTCAAACACACAAGCAAAATTATTATTTCAAATTCCAAATAACGAAACGTTTATGCTAACAATTAATTCGTTTAAATAATGTGCACTGTAAATGGATAAAATTTTCGCGTTTTAAACACACACAGAAATATTATTCCGTGCGCTATATGGAACGTCTGAATTGTTTCCCACGGAATATTTTCGGAATAACACTCCGGTGCCAAATTGTTTCGAACGAAAACCCATTGCTCTTTTACTAATGAACGATTAAATATTATAACCGTGTACAGAACTCGGGATATTCAGACAATTTCATAGGTATAATTTCATTACACGAGGTTATATTAATTGCATTTCATTTATTTCAATAATAACGCATCGTTAATTCAGACCATAAATATTAAAATTAAATTAGCGAGCCAAATTATTTCTCGTTAAAAAATAATAATATATTTCGGTGATTTTTTTTTTCTTTCTTACATTCATCGGTAATATCCGTACACGTATACTCAAAACGCCATACGTTTCACGCGTGAAATAATAATCGCGGACTTTTGAAAAATTACATTTTATAAACGCGAATTAATCGTAATAATTCGTAATGATTCGATAAATCGAAATTAAAGATTTTTTTTTTAAGAAAAAAAAACCCCTGCGTATAAAATCACATTACGCGTATAATTTTTACGTTCTTTTTTTTTTTTGGTTGAATTTTACAGTTTTCTCCTCTCTATTAACCGGCACAATAACATTTGTATATCTGTCATCGGTTATAAAAAAATGTTAACTCCATACACAGGAGTCCTTAAAATCATATTAATAAGTAAATTAATACGGAACAGCAGTGCGATTTGGAACGTGATTTCGAGCAAATAGTAATGTCGTAGAAAATTATTTCCATTAAAATCAAAGTTAAATTTATATATTACTTGAATTGTTTCAAATTGTTTACGATAAAAACGTTACAAAGTTTTATTATTATTTTTTTTTGTTTTTCATTCCCTCATTCTTTGAAGCAAAAAAAAAAACCCCCCGAAAGATTTATAATGCTTATTTTATGATGGTATACGAGATTCTCTTGGATCGCCGACATCGGTCAACTGCTCTCGATTGATTATTGTTTGATTCGAATTACGCGTAAAGTGAAAAAAAAAATCGTAGTACCGTGTTAGTATACGTTTACACGTTGTATCGTGTGAAATAAAAAAAAAAAATTATTAACTAGACCAAATATATTGAATTGTTTACTAAGCGGACCGCGGAGTGTAAGTTTATTGAAAAAAAAAAATATTTTGTACAAACTTTTAATTTTATTCATTATACGGGTACAATTAAATTCGTTATTGTTTGAATTACAAAAAAAAAATAATCGATTTAATATTATTTTACGACGACGACGATAACACATCGGTAATTTTCCGTTTTTTTTTTTTTTTACTATCACTCGATCTCCCGATAAAGAATTTGTTGTCTATTGAATTTACGCGACAGTGTTTTATTATAATGGCTTATGACCACGCCACCAAGTACAAAATTGAAAACTCGCGAAACACACGCGGGCGGTTATCGAACGACTGGATTAAATGCCGGAAAACCAAAAGACACATATCGATTATAGAATAATAATCGAACGATAACACTTGTTCGCGTTTACAGTGAGTTTATCAGAAGACAAGACGAAACTGAAATCGAAATTTTTATTATTAATTTAAAATTGATTTTTCATTCCGCGGGTGAAAAAAACGAATGTACCTCGGTCGTCATACGTCGTATTATAACGTTTTTTCGGTTCGACGATGGATGGTGGGGGGGGGACACAGAAAATATTAACACGCTTATAATTATATGATAATTGGATAAGAGTATATTATTATTATTATTATTATTATTATATTCGGATGGACGACGGGACATTAGTCGTCGCCGCCAACGGTTTTCGAGATCCGTCGAAATACGATTATCGTCGAAATGTTTTCGCGTAACGGTATCGCGATCGCGTCTAGTCGTCGATTGCAGTGCAATAATTACGCCGTTACGCGGCGAGAGGATTTCGGTTTTTGCACAAACACGTTAATATACTAACGACACGTTATTGGGCCGTACGCCGGCCATTTAAAACGCAAAGTGTTTTTACACGATATTTGTTGTAAACGATATAACGGTTTTGGCGGCGCGTTATTCGTCGTTACTCGCGCCGACGGTCTGTGACGGGGACCGTTGGTCGAATGGCGAATTGAAATTTCTTTGCACGGGAAAAAAAACCGCGGGACTAACGAAACAGTATCGCCGTTTTAGACGCAGGAGGAGAAAAAATACGCGTAAACAACCACCCGAATCCGAAGTGTTCGAAATTTTCCACTCGCTCAAAAACACGAATTTAATTTACAAAATATTTACGTATATTTACGATAATGGAAACCACATCGATCCCCGGCCAGTGACGGACGGCCCGGACACGCCGCACTGTAGACGATTGTGTGGCAATAACCGGGCGTTAAGAAATAAACGAAAAAAAATTCGTGTTTTCCGTTATTGCGGTCGTCCCGATACGCGCCAACCGGTGTGGCGTGTTCGAAATCACCAATAACCGTTACTCGCGTCCGTCGCCGAAATCCGACACCGACTGCGGCGGCGGCGGCGGCCGCGACGCGATCGTATTAAAATCGACTTTGAAGCAGTACAACTATAAATAATAATAATAATATCGTGGAAATCGTATACCGTATGGTGCGAACGGGGTAGGCAGGTGCGATTATACGCGTATCAATCGTTGGAATTCCGATTTTAAAAAAACGAATTAAAACGTACACGTGTAAGAATTGCGTTCATACCGCGGTGTCGTGCAGTGGCTTTGGCACAAAAACCGGACAATGGGGGGGGGGGCCTCCATCGATGTTTTGATTTCGAATTACCTATAGTTACGATTTGTTTAGTGCATTAATCGATATTGAATAGATTTTGAAATAAATACACGTTAAATTTATAGTATTGCTTGAATTAGGAAAACGTATTAGTTGCTGTTTCATTTATCGCGCCTAAATACTTGATTATTATTTGTTTTTAAATAAGTACCGTCGAGCGACTGACCGGGGACTCCTTTTCCAAAACTCCTGGTCACCAAGACTCCTCCAGTGGCGCACAAAGAATCAAAGACGTTTAGAGATTAAATAAACGATGTCTTTCTTACAAAGAACGAGATATTCGACGCCAAAGATTCCCAACGGCCTATTTACGGATACATTAGTTTTTTTTTTCGGGCTTTTACGGCCATCGCGGTCGTATAATATCGGCTGAGAATTACCACCGTATCTCGTTTGTAAATTATGAAATAAAATCGTTTTACGTTATTTTTTTTTTTTTACCAAATAATTTTTTTTTTTTTACGTTCCGAGTTTTACCGAACGCTCTCGGTAAAAATCCGAAATTCGGACACAATAATATATGTACGGTGAAACCTCTAAATACCGGACTGTCTCGGTCGATGAAATTTCCCGTGCTAACCACTCAGAGAGTACAAAATAAATGTAAATATCGTTCCTCAATAGTTAGCTGAACTGTTAATACGGACGCCAGTCCGATTCGTAAATATTATTATTATTATTAAAATGTATATGCGTCGCTGCAGTAAAAGAAAACTTTTACAATAAAATGTATTCAATTTAATTTATTAGAAAATTATATATAGTTTTACTACGCGTTTATATAATAAAATGTTCAACGCGTATTGTGTACAGCAATAGTAAAATATTTGCTCGCATTGAAATCCACGCGGACCGCGGACAAAAAATAACAATTATACAATATATAATTATAATTATATCGTAATTATACAAAACGAAAACTTCAATACAAAATACTTCACTATAAAAACGAATATTCAGAGACTGAATACTACGTATCGGTCGGTGGTCTCGTATACGGACACGGCGCATTTCTAATTTCTAATATATGCGTACGTACGTATCGCGTGGATAAATCAAATATAGTTTTGAAACCATAAAATATGAACTATGTATATATGGATTTGATGAATTAGACTTGACGTTTATGTAACGCAGAGCCCTCGGGAACAGTATTACGCTCTCCGTAGCGGTAGAAAGTAAGAAAAAAAATAATATTAAATAGAATCCACCGCGACTATTAAGGGACGCACAAACGCGTGTATTTATGACGTAATAACACGTAACCTAACCAACACGAAACGTGCCGTTTTTGACAATATTTCTTAAATGTATTCCCTTTTACTTTCTTTTTACACGGATATATAATTACGCCTTTTGCGGTACGGTTGTCGGATTGAATTTATCAAAATACGGGACTTTTTATAAAGAAAAAAAAATGTCCACGGTTAATTTTGTATTCTTAACAATAATAGCAATAAAAATTCCAAAACTCCCATCCAGCAAACCCGCCTAAATCTCGTGCGTTACGAAGAAATAAGCGTAAAAAGACCGCGCGATGCGTTCCGATTTCAAAAAAGAAGAATACTTGAGGTACACCTACGTTAAGTTTTTCACAAATTCGTTTTGTAGAATTTGTCGTAAATTTTTTCACAGAGAATTTTGTTGTATAATAATATCTTTCGAGTTATTCGGCACCTGCTTAATGCATACGAGTCTATTAAAAACGTCGAGTGCGACGAGAATACAAATTGTGGCGTGTTATTGGAAAATATCGTATGGATATTTTTAATTTCCCGGCCCGGCAATTAAATCGTCACTGAGTCCCTGGATCGCAGTGCATCTCATAATGTCGAATACATAACCGCTATCGACGATTCCAACTCGCACAACCGGGGGGAAACTAAAAAAACTACAAATTTTCTTTCGTCGAATTCCGTACGGCGCGCAAACGTTGCGTTCGCGCACGTAACACGCGTACACGAGCGTAAAAGGCCACGTAGCTGAGAAATTTCCTCGAAGGGTAAAACTTTTATTGATCTGTTGCGGCCTCTCATTCACTCTCTCTCTCTCTCTCTCTCTATACGAGCAATGTCAGGACCGCTCTCGCACGCCTCCATTCCGCGCGCTGTCCGTGTCCTCCGTCCGCCTATATTCGCACAAAGGTCGACCGCACGACGACGACACGTAGTTACTCCGCGCCGCGCGAACATACACTGCCAATGCAGTGGACTCGGGACCCCTTGACAAGTGCAATAGTTTATTACATTTCATTTGAAAATCCAATTAAATTATATCTGTTAAAATGCATACGATTTAACACTTTTATTATATATATTATTATAATATATAATCATATTTTTTTTTTTTTTTAAAGAGGACCCCCCAATTTGCCCAACATGTGGAACAAATCTCACTGTCAAACACATCATATCCGACTACCTTAATTACAAACAAGAAAGGATCAATCATGGGATTTCCCACAACCTCGATGCAGCCCTTGGGCCCAATCACCAGATCAATTCAGAGCTAATCAATTTCCTGAAGAAAACCAATATATATAATCAAATTTAAAGTAAATTATCATCTAATGTATATACTTTTATTAAATTATAAAAATTCAATGTATTATTACACATTTAAGTAAATAGTATCTAAACAAATTAAATGTCAAAATTATAATAACTAATGGCCATTGTTGCCGAAGTTGTAACAGATCAATTAAAAAAAAAAAAAAAAAAAAATCTATTTTTATTATCTATTAAAAGTTTTGTTTTTCATAATGTAGTTTTTTAGACCCCCCCCCTTGAAAAAATCCTGGGTGCGTTACTGCTCGCAAATGCCGTTACGCGTTTGGCCGCCTCCCGTTTTTTTTTTTTAATCTGCAATTTCCATAATTATTTAATAAACGGGGGTTTTCTCTTCTTCCGACGTGTTTTTGTTTTCTAACCGCGATCTCATAAATGTTTTTTTCTTCTGATTATAACACTCGATACAGGAAGGCGGTCATATAACAATCCGCCGCCCCAGCCCGTCAGGTTTTTAATACTGTTTGGAAAAATCACGAAACCTTTTTTTTTTTTTTTTTACCTTCTTTCTAATTTCTATATGTACGTCCGTAAAATAACGGAATTTCATTTCGCATAATACGAACTGGGAAAAATAATAAATTTTTGTTATCGATAATATATATTTTAATCGCGGGGCAAAAACCTATAACATTGAAAACTCGTGAGAATTTTTAATTTTCTCGTAAGAAAATCCCGGCTGTACGCCTCGATTCCGTAAATTCGTACGGCGACAATTCGCACTATATATGTGTCGTAGGAAAAACGAAATAATTGGCGAACCGCGGCCCGGCGGCACGTTTTCACCTCGTTCCAAATGGAAATTCGTTCGCGTTCGTTGCGCGCTGCGAACGGCATCGAACGCGCGGCACGTAAAAAAAAAAAAAAAAAAAAAGAAAAAAAATCGAATCGGTCCGACCTATGAGAGGTGTTCGGTCGAGGGGAGGGGCTCGAGTTCCCTCACCTGTGCGTTTAAATATGCGACCCCTTTTTTTTTTTTGTTTTGTTTTTCGCACACGCGTCGTAAACGCGATTGCGCGCGACGGGGACTTCGCGTTCGCAATGGCCGTGATGAAAACAAAAAAAGAGTGTTGTACGCGAGGAGAACGAATCGAAAACCGTACGAGAAAACCGATTAGTAAACGATTTGTTTTATTTAACCGGGAACAAACATTTTCGCGTACAGAGTAACGCGCGTTCGACGGTCCCCCAACGGAGCCGTTCTAAAGCGTCCGCGGAACGGTGCGAAAATAATCGGATTCATCGCGTTCGTCTTTACGCGAGATCTCGATCCGTTTGAAATCGGTTTGTGTGTTTTCGGGAATAAGAAAAAGTCACGTTACGGTATACGGAGAGGACACGCTGTGAATACCGATATTTCGGAATTTCTCGTCTCCGGTCCACAACGGTTTTTCGCGCACGCTCTTTGCGTACAAATCTTCCGTTGTGCACACGTCATCGACACGATCCGTAGACTGCGCGCGCGCGTTAAGAACTTTGTCATTTGTCTGTACGCGGTCGAACAGCGAGTGTTTTTTTTTATTTTTTTTCTTCATTTCGGACGCCACATTACATCCACACGCAGAAGCCGCTGGATTCTTTACGATTTTCTCAAAATCGTTTGTGCTGTTCAAATGTTTTAGATTGTTTCAAAAAAGTTCCAATCGGAAACGCCACGCAATTACGAGAAACGTCATAAGATTTCATCATATATAACATATATATATATATAACACCGCGAATATCAATTTCCGATTATGTGTTTTTTTATATTTATATCTTCACGCCGCCACGCGTGATTTTAGTCGCGAAAGATCGTTTTCTTTTTTTTTTTTTTTGATCACACCTCTTGCGCATATACATACAGCGAACGAAACTTTGGTCGCAGAGAATCATAAAGAAAAAAAGGATTTCCCTCAAAACGTCGTGTGCATCGTCGGCCGTATTGTCAATTGCGTAATGTAAATCGCATCTCCGTACGGGCACGGAGTCGCGAAATCGGATTTATCGCGTTTCACGTGATGCGAACACGTCAACGGAAAACTTTAAGTAATTACAATAATATGGTAACTATGTACAAATAAAGCCGATACGACAATGTGATTGGACAAACGGATGGAATGGATTTGAAATAATATACGCGCGTAACGTGCAAGTCGTTTTGGAACCGTACCGTGTGCAGGGGGACGATTGACAGCGACACCGCGTATTGAAACCGAGCGCGATACATTATAATATTTTGTATTGTAATCGGATCTGTCGTAACTGTTACACAAGAGATTTCTCTGTTCGTATGACAAACGCACGTTTTTGCTTGTACGCGCGGGAAAATCGTCGCCGGAAAAAATATTTCGGAACCGTTGTGTGTGTGTGTGTGTATAAAAAAAAACGAATGTTAAATAATAATATAAAACAAACGCGTGTGATGCCGCGATAATATACGGCTGAATGACCCCGTCGCGTCTGTCATTTTTGATTTTCATTCGTTTTACGTATCGTCCCCGGTGCATAAATAGCTGGTCGTGTACGCGTTACGAATTATTTAAAACGACTATTAAAAACGTCATGGCAAAAAAAAAAAACAAAAAAATTCGAAACATACCACCACCCCCCCTCCCCGCACACCGCTCGATCGATATTCGGCGGAGGGCTTTGAAAATTCGTTGCGCGCACTATACCGCGTTGATCATGTTTTCACGGAAATGGGTTATATATTAATACTTCATCTACGAGCGTTATAATTTGAGCGTTGTTATTGAAATTATATATATAAAACATTATTTTTAGCGCGCGAATGTGCAGGACGCGACTGTACGGAAATCCGATTGCACGTGCGTTACGCGAATATCTGCGCGCACTCTGGAGAAAAACGCCTACGGAAATGTCTGATTTGAATTAAAAAAAAAAAAAAAAAATCTTATAATTTATTGCAAAAAAAAAAAAAAATAATAAATAAATAAATAACGAAATATTATATGAATGCCGTATAAAAAAATGTTTGCCATTAAAACGAGTCGTTGAATGAGCAATGAATATACGGTATCGTTCATGAGGAAAGTTTGAATTCCGATGCATCGCGGATGTGTGTTATACGCGCTTTGTTGGGCGATTTCTGTTTCTGACACGCGCGCGAGTTTAAATGGTCCTATAAAAGGGTTTGAAACGTTTTCGGCGAAAACCGATCGAGCCTATGAAAACGATCATAATATTATATTCTCGCGCGATTACAAACGCACAGATTTCATCTCGAAGTAATTTCGGTTGATTTGCAAACGCACAATATTGTTATTATTACATAACGGTATATATAATAATAATAATAATAAGTTATTCGTCGAGTAGTAATACAGAACTCATTTTCATAAAACAAAATTTTAAAAACAGAAAATCGTAATTAATTTTACTAACCGATTCTACTACACTTCGTTTGAATGATGTGTATAAATGCGAAGGATCTATGAATACAAGAAATAAAAATAGATATTTGTGATCCTCTACTATATATTATGTAATTTTAACCGATTCAACGCTTTATCCGTATAAGAGACCTATTGGATTTTTTGAAACGCTTGTTTAGTCTTTTCTTTAATTACTTCAATAGAGTCGTTGAAGAAAATTTTGTAAATATCACGTCAACGAATTGTTTTGTGCCCATCTCGGGGACGTAGAAAAAATCTTCGTGTAGGCAAAAAACAATTTTTTCGAGACGCCCTATAATATGACGGTCTTTTTTTTTTTTTGTTTCACGCAAATTTACTCAAATATACACGGAATTCTTCTGACGAATATTTTAAAATTTCACAAGTTTACGTTCGAAATTTATTTTAGATACTACGAGCGAAAGGACACTATGATCGGGGGTATCAATTGCAACGAACTGTTCGCTGGTTTTCACAAAAAAAAAACAAATTATTTTTTTCTATTACAAAAACCGCTAAAAATGAATTCCTCGCATCCAGTACAGCGCGTCATAATATATATATACGTCGTAAAGTAAACTTTTTTTTTTTTTTTTCTACAGCGCCGTGTTATATTATTTTTTGTTCGTCCACTTTTAATCCGCGGCCACTATAGCTGCATCTAGACATTTTTTTCCCTTTCTTCTTTATTGCCGCGCTTGTAATACGATATTGTAATATAACGGACACTTATTACGAAATAAATCGCGGAGCGGTTAAAACGGAAAACGACAAAAAAAAAAAAAAAAAAAACAAAACAACAACAATTATTTCTGACGCGGAAAACTCGATGTCATCGGCTAAACCGCGTCTCGCGTTTTAAAGGCGGTTCGTTGTACATATGCACTCTAAAAAAAAAAAGAAAAAAAAACCGCGCTGTTACGCCGCCCGTTTACCTTATGCCATTGCCGCGGCGAACTCGAATAATACAAACACACTCGTATAATATATAAGAAAGAGAGAAAGGAAAAAAAAAAAAGACGAATAATAAAAACATAAACGAAAAGAATTACCGACGGAATAATAATATAATAATACTACACACACACACATATATATATAGGTATATTCCGTTATTCTCCTCGTACAGGTCTCGTCGTCGGTACGCTTTTATATATACGAGTATATATGAAATTTTTTTTTTTTTTTTTTTGTAATAATTAGGCGTATAAGCGAGCGGTTAATAAAAGAGTTGTGCCGTGTAAAAGAGAGCTGCCGGTCTTTTGAGGTGTACACACACACGCCTTGTAAAATGTATGCGCGCGCGCGAACGCGTGTGTGTGTGTGTAATGTATATATATAGGAAACGCGAGAGTTTAAACGCACAACAATGGAAAAAGAGGATGTGTCCGGACAGCAGCATGTGGTACATGTGTTTTATTGGCTGTTTGGGTGTTGTTTTACAGAAAGAAAAAGAAGAGAAAAAAAAAGAACCTCCGGAACTAAACCGCGGGGATCCATTGTGGTGTGCGCGAAGGGCCGGCCGGGTTAGTTTTCGGGTTAGAAGAGAAAAAGGAAAATCGCTCATTCTCTCTCATCCAGCGGTAATACCGCCGTTTCCGTCGCCTCCGTCCGTCCGTCTGATTTCTCGGTGTTTTTTTTTTTTTTTTGTTTTTAAGTAGATGACGAAATCTTGAATACAATAACGGCTCCGGCGGATTGAAACGGCAATAGAACAGTCAACTGCGCAATCGATACAGTTTTTTTCTTTTTTCACCACGAAGAATACGCCGAAAAAAGTCACAGAAACAAGTCGAAAATAATATTAAACGCGTTGTACTCGTAAAAATACAACAAAACACACATGATTTGCAGGTACACCAAACATTGCGTCATACAGGCGTCTCGACTCTTCGGCGTCTCGCTGTCTTCGCTGTCTCCGCCGTTTTTTTTCTTTTTTGTTGGCTACATCTGATCATGGCGTTTCGCATGAAGCTTTCATAATCCCACTCCAATCGCTCTGCTCTTAGGAACAATTTTATCTTTGATGGCTTTTTGTACAAACCTTTCTAGATCACCGTTTGCTCGTCTATATAGTGTGCGCGTCATTTCGGTTTCGAACGGGCACGGTCCTATTTTGTACAATTTTCCTTTCGAAGATGAGTATAGAAAGTGAGTAGGTAGACCGCGTAGGTATCCCTGTCGACGACGGCAAATAGGAGGTAATACAATATTTCTCTTTCACAACTATGGACAGCAGTGTAGATGTGAGCATCTCATTCGTGGCAGAACAGACTTTTTTCGCATTGGTTATTTTTAACCGGATTTCGTTATGCGTGTCGCGTTTACCATAATTGAAAAATGTAAATGAATATTAAAATTCTACAGAATTGATAATAATGAGCGGCTAATTGACATGCAAAACTAATAATATAATTTTATTAAAATTCATGAGTAGGTCTTTACGCTACCGACTATAATTGCTCAACGATTTTTATCCGTTCGTTCTTCGAACGTGCACTCAAGTCTTTTGCTTCTAATATACGAGACGATATTTTGGCCTTCTGCTATAGCGTAGTAAATTCACTGTCGTATCGCACTGTTTCAACAGTTCGTTTGTACACGAGTTTAATCTTAATATTTTCCTCTCGAAAACGATAAGACTATATGGGATTCCCTCGGTAATTGCTCGAGTTTCATAGCCGTGCGTTAAGTAATATAGTAGCTGTTGTGTGTAAGATATTTTTTCTATATATTTATAGTAAATATTTATATAGAAAATTAATATCAAAAGTGCAACGCGTTATATAAAATTGTTCGTATAAATTGAATCTAATCGATACATTACCGCGAATAGAATTTCCGAGAGTTTATAAACGTTATTTTTCAGTAATCCTTTTCCCTGTGTGTATATATATATTTGTTCAAACCGGTGATTTTAATACCTGACAGCGTTTAAAGTTTCAACATCGGGCAGAAATTCCGATGAATTTTCATCGACACAACATAATAATAATAATAATAATGTATAGTCTGCGCGTCATAGAAAATCCTACCAAAATTGTAGTTTCTCTCTCTCTCTCTCTCTCTCTGGAGCTGTTAATTACATCGTGGTTTAACGTCATTTATCGTTCGACGCGTGGAAAACCGATCGAAACACTTAAAATTGTGCGTTATCCGAATCATTCCGGTAATCAATCGTCATCGTCGGCACGTCTATTTTTCACTTATATTATTTTCAACGTGGAAAACGCATTCGGCCGTAGAAACGAGTCGAAAAATTCGATTGAAATTCGAGTTTGTTTTTTTGCGCGTGCGCAAACCGAGAGTACGAAGAATAACTTATTTTCAGTTCTAACACGACAGTTTAGGGAACTACGCGCGTACGCGCACGCCGTCGAATTCGTTTACCGAAATACACCGCGCTCAACACAACAATACAATACAATACAAAAATTCGAAAATTTTTTTTCAATTTGTATTTTCTTCGAAACTCGGCAAAAACGTTTCCCCCCACTCCGTTCGCCTCCTGTTAATCGAAGAATTCGACATCGAAACACTCTCAAGACGCAAGACGAGGAGAATGGGACATCCAGACATCTCAAAAAAAAAAAAAAAAAAACATCCCTCTTCCTCAGCCGGTCTCCTCGGTCGTCGACATTCGATAATGCGCATATACGTAGTACCTAACTCGCGCGCACCGGAGAGACGCCGTTTTTTTTTTTTTTCGTTTCCGTTTCTTTTCGTTTTCGTTTTCGTTTTTTGTCTTTACGCAGACGTGTGCAACGGCGTGGCGTAAATAAAAAGTAAGTAACAAAAAAAAAAAAAGTCGATTGGAATTCCGAGAAACCGTACCGTGTGATGTGTGCCGAAAACAGGAATGATGTACGTAGTCGCCAAACGAGTCGTTGTCGCGCGCGCATGTTATACGCGTGTGCGTGCGCACTTACTCCTGAGACGGAGTGAAAAGAAGTGAAGGGAAAGAGTCGTATAAGAAGTCATTGTAAGAGAAAAGATAAACGACGGCGGCTTCGGCGTTTTCGGTGGCGCCCATTTTGGAATGTTTCGACAATATATTTCGTTTTGTATTTTATACCGAGAAAAGGCGAACGTCGGTTTTTTTTTTATTCCTCGTACCAGGGGACATTTCGGTAACATTCGTTTATTTTTTCTCCTTGCCGACGACGAATTCCAAAGCGTCTTACGAAAAGCAAAAAAAAAAAAACGATAATCGCGCGCAAACACACACACATAATATACGGACGTGTTTTGCGCGCTGTCTTCAAGCCAATTTTATGAGGTGGTGGAAAAGGGAGAGTGAGCGATTTTCCCGTCGGGAATCGGCGGATTTTTTTTTTTTAATTTCTGACTTATTTTGTAGACGAAAATTACCAATAATTTTAATACACCGTTAAAACGTGACTGTAATCGAAAAGTATTTATTTATCGCTTTCGTTTGACCACGTATTATTATAATATTAAATAACCGTTAATATTATAAGCAGCGATGGGCATTAAACGAGTTAAAAGTCAAAACTATGTTAAAACGTTTGATTAATTAACGAGTTATTTTTTTCCCCCAAATTGGATTTCAACATTTGAAGAGTTACTTTTAAAAAAAAATTTAACGTGTTACCGTTAACTATTTACGAAATATGCAAGCCAAGTGAAATTTTATCCATATAAAATCTAAGCTACGTTATAATTTACAACATGCTCATAGGTATTATATTAGTGTTTCTATTTTATATAAATATATATATATATATATATGTAAGTATCTCGGTAGCTTTCTCGCGTTTATGCTGTCAATCAGAAAACATTAATTTTTAACTAAGCCAAATTACTATTTTTTCTCTAAGCCAACAAAGAGAAACATATTGCTCGATTTTAATTTAATTCAACTTGACGAGTTAAAAGAAATCTAACAACATTGCTCAGCCCCGATTATAATAGCAAATATTATTTCGTACAACGCGTCGTCAGTGGCGTCTCGCAGGCTGTCTGTCTGAAGTTGTCAATGCAACAAAAATAAAATAACTCGTACGTTTCCAATATAATAGTACCCAATGGCGTAGCATGACTTGTCGCGTTTTAGATGATAAAACTGTCAGTAGTCATTTGCACGGGCGCAAACCAATTTAAAAAGCTCTCCAAATTACCATAGTGTTTAATTTTAAATACGCAAACGTGTACATTTCGCGGTTCAAATGACACCACTGACATAATCCAATCATTTGGAAGGATAAAAAAAAATTACATTTTTTATATCGGATTAAATCGCGCGTTCGATATGAGGTGTAAAAATTCGTTATAATAATATGTACGTCGTTTTGGTGAGATGAGTTGTTTAGACAAAATGTTGCAGTGATCGGTCAGGTTAGGCGATCGCTCCCCGTCGTTCTAAAAAACTCCACCGCTCGCCATGTATTACCGTTCTGATCTGTAAATATCAATGGAAACATATTAAGGGGAATGGAAATGAGTATTTTTTTTCTGTTCTTCTTGCGCGCGCGCGCGCGAATCATAATAAAATAAACGCTTTTCACTTCCAACGTACCTATGAAGGTGAGATAAAGATTCTGAAAACAGATTTGATTTCATCGTGAAATCTATTAATTAATAATTTTTTAAGATCCTAAGATAAAGAAAAAAAAAAAGGAAAATAAGTAGAAAAATCATTCTATTAGCGAAATTCACGACGAATTCAAATCCGTTTTCAGAATCTTTATCGCATCGCTAATTATTGTGTACGCTGGGAGTACCACCGAAAACGTTTATTTTACTACGATTCGTGTGCGAAAGACGTGGGAGAGAAAACACCCGTTTCCAATCATCTAAATACGATATTATTTTTATTTTTTTTTTTACTTTACTTTACTTTACTATTGACTTTTTACACCTTCGGCAGACCCCGTTCGAATGTGACCGCGTGTAATTTGGAAAATGGAGAACAGCGGTAAAATATAATCGCCGGTCTCCGTTAAAGCCCGTGCACGCGATTTGCGTTTTTTTTCAAATTAGACGATTTTTTTTTTTTTTATACACCATCTCTCTGTATAACGCAATAATAATAATAATAATAATACGTACACGTATACTCGCGTAACCACCAAAGACGGTCTACGCACGCACCGTTGTAACAGTATAATGAATATGTACGCGCGGCACCGCCCAAGTCAAGTCTGGACGATTATCCGGCAATGAGTGCTGCTCAGCCCCGTAGATATATCAATTTGTGTGAGCGTAAAATACCCGGTGGTGGTGGTGGCATATTATTAATACAACGCGGTTAGAACGTACGTAAACTATAAAGACCGTATATGGTTTCTATATATTCGTCCTGGCCGCGTTAGAATAATATGCCGCGATGTGCAGGGTACGAAGAAAAAACAAGAAAAGAAAAAAAGTTCCGAATCGTTTCAAATAGTAGAAACGGTTTACATTTTTACCGATAACTTACTTATGAATGACGAAAACATTTTTTTAGGTGAATTTAACGTTTTTGAGTTTTTTTTTTCAGCCGTTAAAATCGAGTTAAAATGAGAACATTTCTTTGGAAACTTCGAACGATTAGAACAATTATTGCTGACCACCGATAATAATATGTATATAGATTTTATGGAAAATATTAAAATTAATAGTCCACGTTTAAATGTTTATAATTTTTTTATTTATTTTTTTTTTTTTTTTGACGGGTAGTAGGGTTCTGAAGGAAGGATAATCGAAATACTTGGTCCCTCTCCACTCCGTAAATACGCCAGTGTATAAAGTATTACGAACTCGAACGCCGCGTTAAATAACTGCGACGGGAACGAGAAAATCGTAAACGCTCATTTATCGTCTGAAATTCGGTTGTGCGTACACACAAAACGATGGTCCAACGGATGTATATTTATATTTTGACGGCATACTTCGATTGGTCGAATGGTGTTTTTGAACTGCTTTCACACATGAAATTTGGTAATTGAACACGCCGCGTTTGAAATTCTCGCGACCGGTCCTAACATTATGTGTCTTTTTTTACTCATAAAATATCTTATAATTATCTAACGATAAACTGTGCAATTGGATTAAACTCCGTTCTAACGGTTTCTTACCACGATAGACTCACAAATAAAACGAAAATCTATATTCGCGGATATTTTCTAAAAACGTACATAATGAAAAATCGTTTCATATCACGGAACATTTTTCTTTTACGGACTATCGCGCGATGTTGAACACTGATAGTCTTCATTTTCAGCTAGACCCCCCCCCCAAATAAAAAATAGGAGTTATATATATATAAATATTTAATTATCAAAAAAGAAATAAAGTAAAAATTTTTTATTGTGACCACGATATATATATATATTCGTTTCATTTGAATATATTATTATTTCGCGTACACGGTCATAAAATGTGTCTTATTATTTTTAAAACGAATTACGATTTATGCAGATTTGTTACAAGTAAAAAAGACGAATGTAATGTAAATTATTTACTTGTTTGGTGTGTGACCATTTCAAATTTGGTGTACTTATCAGAACGGGCGAAGTTCATAAAATGAACTGGGTATATTCATTAATTAACTGGTTAACGGAGTTAAAACCTGATGTAATAATTGACCGAAACAATTCTTTTTTTACGCATGGTACGTCGAAGGTTAAACAATTAATTTATTTTTATTCGTAATAACTTAATATGAGCGTTATTATTATGCACAAAAATGCGGGGAAATTATAAATAACGATATAAATAACATCGGTTTCGTTTTTCAGTGCGTTTTTCACAAAAATAACTTAAGGAAATGTGTTCTTAATATACCTGAAGCAACCTTGGTTTTGTAAATAAAAAAATAATAATAATTAGTTCACATTTTCTTTTCTATTTCATTACATTCTACTGTAAAAAATTGCGATTTTTATATACGCTCATATACGGACGTATTTCTTTAGGTACAGTACGCGCTATGTAAGAAAACCGCGCAATAATTGTACTTCATACAGTGTATTTTTTTTAGGGAATTTTCACCAAGCGACAAAAAAATATTTTCTAAAATTAAATATTCAATTTTGTTTCACGCTTATATTATAATTATATATATATATAATTTAAAAAGTTTCTTTTGAAAAACGTGCGTCATCCAGTCTTTAAATATATTCAATCAATTTGGTAACAGAACACTGAACGATGTTTGTGTGGCCAATAGTTTACTAGCTCAAAAAATAGTCTGACGTCGTATATACCTTTCAATAAGCCTTTTTAAAATAATAATAATAACAGAAAAAAAAAGATTTTCCGCATTACCAACGTTTTATATTCTTTGAAATTCCCACGGACGATATTTCAATATATAAAAATTACAAAAACAACGTGTTGTACTCACATTTGTACACTGCGTGTACACGCTTATCATATTTAACAATTGATATTCATAAGTAATAATTCGCATATTATATACTTTTTATCTCGTCGTGTTTACACACATTATTGGCCTCTCTCTCTTCTCTCTCTATCTTTCTGCTGTATATTTTATAAAAAAACATATAATAATGAACGGATGTGAATAGAAGGATTTCGCACGGCGCGTATTCGCGGACGGACGTGCTGCGTTTTTGTTTTATACGCATATTTATAATATATTGTAATAATAATATATTATTGTTATTTGTTATTATAATAGCCACGCGTAATACTACAAACCAGTTAAATACGATGAACGAAACGTTGTAATACAACGTATAAGCGTATATAATTAAAATTCACTTCGAATAGACACGCGTATAATAATGAACGTGTACTATGATTTTGGTTTTTTGTAAATTTTATATGTATTATTAAAAATTAGGTATCGATAAAATATAGTTATAATATAGATTTCTGACTTTTAGACGGTTTGTAAATTTAATTAGAAAAAAAACGACTAGAAACACTTAAATAAAATAATTACGAATTATTACAAATGGTATGCTCGAGGAGAGTATAATAAGACACGTTTGTGTTATATTATTATATCATCGAAACTATATTTTCCCCTAGGCCTCACAAATCCCAAAAGAATAGCTCGTAAAAAGAAATACAAGTATTTATTACGTTTACTTATTAGCCTAAATATAAACTATCTATCTACAAATCATTTTGATTTCTATCGTATTCAACGCGATGAATCCGCGTGCATACAGAACGAGAAAATTTCGATACGTTAAAAAGTATCGTATAAAAATATAACACCTATATAATATGGTTTGTATACGAAATGTACTATGTAGTTATAGTTTGATACTTCAATATAATATGAGAAATTCTTTTTTACAGAAAATGTGTAACCTGTAACTCGTACATAATATGTTTGCATGCTAATTAAAATTATAATTAATTCGATTATAACGTTTATATATATATATGTATATTATAAATTACTCATAAATAAATACCGAGTAATTATGTAAGTGTATATGTTTGTTGAAAAAATAACGTCGAACTACAAGTACTACATGTGACTATTTTTTTCCTCTTCATATAGAGCACATTTATAGTAAAAAAAAAAAAAAACTAATTATGGTTCTAAGACCAGCAATAGTATTTGTACAGAATATTATATGTAAACTGCAGCAATATTTTTATTTTCTTATTTATTTCAAATAATTAATTATGAAATAATTTTAAATTCGTGTAAAAAAAAAAACCACATGCTGAAAGATTCGGTCTATTTCAATATAAATATTAAGGATATTTATTTACACAGTAGCAAATATAATGTATTAATATGTAATACATAATTAATTAAATAACGTTTTTACGGACTTACTACATATAAAGGTGCAATCATATATACATTTTTTTTTTTTATGTAATAATGATACGTACACAGGTAATTGTAAACATTAATACTTTATATTATCAAACTCATTTTTAATACGTTACCCTTGAAATATTGAAATCCACATTGCTTCAATGAGTTTGTTGGCCGTTTTAATTCTTAATATCGGTATAATAAAAAATATTATATTTCTCTATTTTTAATCGTATTGTGCTTAATTTAATAATTTTTATGTGTTCGCGCATTGTCTTCTACTCGATAATATATTCCAAGAACTCGCAGTTGTGTAATAGAATAATTTTGCAGCGAGAAAATATTATAACGAATAAATCGTACAATAAAAATACTATTTTTTTCTGTATTCGAAAAGAACTATTTTCAACTAATATCAATTAGCAGCTAATTATATAATCGATCGATTTGATCTAAAACGATTTATTTCCGACAATTTATTTAACACTTACTATGAGTGTTTTCATTTCGATAAATGATGGTTTCCTGAAATCAACGCAAATGATGAACATATTTTGTTTTAATTTCTCGTAAAATTTTCGTTAAATAAAAATTACTTTTTATAATTTTATTTTAACAACACTATTTATGCGTATTAAATATTCGTGTATTATAACTCAACATAAAATCATTCGTTTTAAATCAAAGTAAACGTATTTAACGAAGAAGATTTTTAAATGTTTTAAAATAATTATTAATACATTTTAAAAATTATAGTTTAAAGTAAAAAAAGTATGAAGCGATTTATATGAATACGGGACAAGTTTTCTTTTTTTCCCAAGTGTACATTATATTATTATGATATATTTAATCGCGTTTAAAACATATGTACTCGACACGTCTTTATTACATGTTCTCAATAAAAATATATGCTCGGCAATGCAATATTTTCGTAATATTTTTTGATTTACAAATTTACAATTTTTTTTTGTTTTTTATGTTCCACGTAACAAAATTTCAAACGTATTACGCGTACACGCGGAGTACAATTGATCGGATTACGCGCGTTCCCCTCTAATCGTTCACGAGAACGTTTGAAATTCCCGGCACGCATTACGTTTTTCCAAACGTCCTTGGAAAAAATTCCGCATGCTCTTTGGATTTTCCGTTATTACCCGTTTACAGGTTAGGTGACGCGTGCATGACTTTTAAATTTCCTCTCTTTCCCTTCGCCTTTCCTACGCGTCTAGTTAGACAACGTGCCAGTTCCTGTAGCACAATTTGTTCGCCGTTTTCCCGTTCGCGGTATTCAATTATTAATTAAAATTAAATTTTTTACACGTAAAAATGCCGCGTGTGCATGCGCTTTGTATTCAACCGGGAATATATATTTCGTTTCTCTACTGACTGCTATTATTATTATTATTATTACCGTCATTATTAAGCGCCGCGTTTTAGTATAACGGCGAAAACGGCCGGATGGAAATTTACAGTGTTGTTAAAACACGCGAAACATCGTTTTTAACAGAAACAGTGTCGGGCGCGAGCTTCAAACGGACCGTGAATGTTATTACGAGATAAAATAAGGGTACACCCGACTTAATACCGTTTTCGTTTCGCGCGATTTAATTCAGAACGAAAATAATTTTATCCGGCTGTTGCTATCAGCTTTTGTTTTTACTTTTACAAATACGTTTACTCGGATAAAGTAATTTATACGACTTTTATTATTATTATTTTTTATATGTATATAAAAAAATGTTGACAAATCCCGTTATCCTATAATATACGTAACCGTTACTTTTAACGCGTAAAATGCACCGCGTTTTACTCTTAATAAATCAATATTGTATACGTAGGATTGAGTACGGTCAATATTTTTTAAACGTTCTAAAGACGTTATCGGACTTCTTTCGTTTCACATCTTGAATATCCGTAAAGTGTGCTTACGAAATAAATAAATAGTATTTATGTCTTCGTATTATTATTATTTTTATACTAATCAACTAGTACGCGTGCCGACGTCCGTCTCATTTATTAATAATTTCTGAGAATAACATTTATATATATAATTTCGATTACATTAATCGAATTTTTTTTTTATTATTATTAAAATATCTCGTCTCTCTGAAATAAAGTTAAAAAAAAAAAAAAAAAACCACTACGAATACCGGAATTTCCGTAAACGATTTTCAAACGATGCGATACTTCCAATATAGATTTGAATCGATCTGTAACATGTAAAATAAAATAAATTAACGTCCGACAATAAACCGTATTCGATCGTACAGAACAAAATGATAGGTATGAAAAACGCAATGCCGGTCTAATTTTGTTTCTGAAATAAGCTATAACGATTTTCTGAAAGACATCTCATATCGAATAAAGGCTATATTGGTATATTTTACGATTCTCCTGCCCGTTACCCGGGACAATATATGAATATTCATGTCCATGGTTACTACATTCTTGATTATAAGAACCGTTGTAGATGAGTTTTTTCTCATTACGATTTGGTTGTCCGAAAAAAATACTGAGTGTAATACCATAATATACAATACATATTATAACCGTACAGGAATATTCTAAAAACAATTTAAACGCGAAAAAAAATTATATTCTATATTTTCGAAAATTCAAAATACAATAATTCGGTACCGGCCACTTAGAACTATTATCGTACCATATAAGCATGTCTACGACGTTGAACATTGATTAATAAATACAAATTATACCGTCGTAATAATGTAAATACAAATTAAACGGTTTACTTGCATATAAATAGATAGTTATTATCTATTTATTAAAAATACGTATTAAATATATATATACAATTTACAAATAAAAATAAAATATTTTTTTATATTCGTCTTGGTTTTAGTTTTGACGAGTTTAAAAAAAATCTGAGAGGTTTTTTACCACACTCTGTATATGTGGTATGCATTGGATTTACGATCGTTTTATAGGCGCGTACGAAAAGATACACACGCGCATATTTGACTAAACCACAAAATTCGCGAATCTAAAAATATCGTTTATCGAATAATAGTATATATATATATATATATATATATTACGTTATACGAGAAAAATCGTTAATTATTTTTTTTTCGACGATTAGATGGACCGCGAGAGGAGATAACGCTAAGGGCTCGGGGTCAGAGAGATTTTCAATCGTCGTATATATTTACGACAAGAAAAAGAGTAATCGTGTGAATATATCAATAAAGCCGAGACGAGTGAAAACAAAAACGGAAACCGTTCTACATAAACGATTCACACGTCATTCGAGTCTGATCCGTGTACGGATACTGTAAATAAAGAAAAAGGCGTTAAAGTTTATAAGTTTTATTTTTTTTTTTAAACGTTTCCCCGCACCGCGCGTAAGATAAAATTTCGGCTACACGATCGATCTTATAAAATGTGTAAATACTAAAAAAAAAATAATAAGTGGGCGAGTGCAGGGTATAATAAATGCGATGAGAAATCATATTTTTATCCTCTCCCTCTCCTCCGCACGCTGTTCAAGACTCTTATTGCGTACACTACTGACTGTACGCGTCTCTTATACCAAAAAACCTTTTACCGCGGATTCCCGTCGTCTTCTTAATATTTTTTCTAGAAACTCGAAATAACGTTCACGCGTAGATTATGCGTTCTGCAGCGAACGCGTTCACCGATAATATTTTTTTTTCTACTAACGCTCATTATATATAAGTATATATATATATATATATAAAAAAAAAAAATCTTCCGTACACATTCGCTATGTGCGGCCAGGTCGGTTTACAAATTTATTGTTTTTGCGCTCACTCATATATAGTTTTTCGGTGACGATAATATGTCGTATAATAATTATACGCTCTGTCGTTTAAAAAAAAATCGTCCGTATCCTTTGAAGACGATAATTCAAAAAAGAAAAAAAACCGATACTACGCACACATACACGTCGCGTCGTGTCTGAGAAACCGACACGATGGAATTTATATGTCGTTACGACCGCGTGTAAGAAATGGGTTAGGTTGGACGGAAATCGAGGAAAGGGTACACGAGGAAATAATATAATGTGCGAACAAATAATAATAATAATAATAATAATAATATGCGCGTAGGTACAAAAAAAAAAAGTAATAATAATAAGAGAATATAACACACAACGTTTGCACGATAAATCCAATAACGTATACTGGCCGACGGTAAGTCCGCCCACCGGAGTCTCGGGGACCGGTTGTCCGGCGACCGAGGCCAAGCCCACCTTCCCCACGCGCGCGCGCGCCACGAACCGGTCCACCGCACACAGAATCCCATGGCGACGACGACGACAAAATGCATCTAAAAAAAAAAAAAAAATCTACAGCGGCCGCGTAAGTATACGTCCACCGATATAGTATATACAATAATAATAATAATAATAACAATAATAATAATACGCACGCTCGGATCAGTTTTCCTCGTTTTCAACGACTATAGAAGAGATAAATGGAAAACATTTTTTTTTTCTTCTTACCGACAAATGAAAATATGCATATTATTTACGAATATAAATTTAATGCCGAAACTCTAAATATATGTGTACTTTATGTATTTGACGATTTTTTAACGGTCGTTGTAGTTGTATTTGAGTCATATAGGCGTGCGCAGACTTCTGACTTCGGGTAACGCTAAATTCGATCCGACCTGCACTACTCACCCCCGTCACGGTCACAGAAGAAAAAAATTATAGAAATTTCTACTACAAACTTCGAAGCGATCGTTTTGTTGGTGACCGGAAAATGTGAACAATCGTCTGCCATTGTTTCACACATACGATATTCGTCAATTCAACGTGTTAAACGTCCACGATCGAAGACAGTAATATACTGGTTGGGTTGGCCAATCGATTAGTCAGTTCAATAGTCAATTCACCGCATCGCGATGGACGGCCAGTTAATCGTGTAAGATATCTATGATTTTGATTTATTTTGTTATCGATTTTCTGCGGCAATAACGCCTTATTGCTTTTCAACTTTTATATTCGGTCTCTCTCGGATATAAAGGCTCAGGTGGAGCTAAAGTCCAATCAGCCCTACCCGTGCGCACGCCTATATGATTTAAATAGTGTCTAGAAAATTTATGTAGATATAATAATTATCACGAATGAATTCCAAAGTACTGAATGAATGTGACGTGGGATTTCTACGTTGGTGATCCCGCAAAACTCGGTTATCGAATATATTTCGTCTTATCAAACAAATGGGAAGGACTGTCGCACGTGCTCGTGTACACAGTGGCGTTCGAATCGGGAAAAAATTTATGAACGTAATGAAGAAATAAAAACCGAAAAAATGTGCGCCACGAAAGAGTAAAATGTGTTTTCTAATATTATAGTGATTTGCCCCGCCGAATCATAAGCGTGTTTTTCATGACTGCGCGATCGCAAACAATCGTTTTTGTTTTTGTTTTCTATTTAAAAAATATATATATATATAGCGAGCAGTTGTCCAGTAATTTATTATCATATGTAATATTATAATATAGTGCGTATAGAATACGGATAATTTACGATCGACCGGCTTACAGTAAACACACAGCGTTCTAATGTATAATTTCTTACCGCAAACCGTGTTAGGTGTAGATAGATTATAGATTTGCTTCTTGAACAAATAATACAATAATAATGTGTACAATTAAATGTCAATCGTAAATACCGATGACTTCTTTTTTTAACGCTTTTACAATATTTATGCGTCTGCAAAGTCCATCCGAATCCGGTCCTAAAAGCACGTATAATTTATATTCGCTCGGCATGCGTATATGAAAACAAATCGAACACGATAGATACAATATACGCTCTCAAAAGTACATTTTCTAAACACGCGATTGTTATAATTCGTACGCGGGCGATAACAAGCTATTTTTTTTATTTTTTTTTTTTTAATAACGTAATAAAATAATAAATATAAACATATATCCGCTCTGGCGATCACTGTACAACAAACGTATATTTCAATCGAATTACGTTTCTATATACGTGCAAACTGCACGAAGGATTAAAACTTATAATGTACAGTCCGGGAGGATAATTACACGCTCTAGTCGTATACATACGCGCACGTTCGTAGAAGAATAATATAATACATTATTGAAGAAATGAAACGTTGGAATATTATTACGCGTGTATAATAATATATATTTATAACATAATATTACAATATTGTCGTATTATACAGGGTGGTCCGGTAGTTATTTTTTTTTTTTGCTCCGACGATTTTTATCTCATTATTATTACACGGTTTTTTGTTTTTGTTTTTAATATAATACGAGTAATGTGTACAAGACAATCGATATATATATATTATATCATATACGCGTGGTCGTATATTATAAGTCCGCGCCCAGCGGAATCACGTGCTCGACGATATATAAATAAAACATATATAATGATTTAAAAGTAAGTAATCGCTTTATTGTTAATCATGTGAATCATAATTATTATTATTATCATTGTAGTGCTTTGTTTTTGTTTTTGTTTGATTACGGCTTTTGCCCGCGACTTCGTCTGCGTGTAATTCGAATAAAAGCAAGGTCTTTATGTATCAATAACTGGTGCCCGCGACTTCGTGTGCGCAGTATTAGTATTTCGAGTAGCTTATATTAGCGTGAAAAGAACTAACATTATGACATTAAAATTATAACATACATAATTTTTGGGTCGTATTTGAAAATATAACAGTCTGACAATATTGAGATGTTACATTCGCACTGTAATAACGTAACAATATTGTCAACATAAGAAATACAGTAATTAAGCACTGCAAACCCTAATCATAGGCCTATAGGTAGCTACTGCAGTATGCTTCTATAAACTATATTTAGCGATTTTTTTCCTTCAGCATAAACATGCAGATTTTTCGCTTTGGAAACACGTGAGCAAGCCACATAGAGCTGACCGTGAGAAAAACATGGCGTGCCCAAATGTATGCCTGCTACCTTTAAGGTTTGACCCTGCGATTTGTTGATCGTCATTGAAAATGCGACTTTCAATGGGAACTGCAGGCGTTTAAAATTGAATGGCAAGTTGTTGGGTATGATTGGGATGCGCGGTATAAGAACATTGTCTCCTTGGCTTCTCCAGTTAAAATTGTGGCCTTCACAATGTGCCTCCTAGTTCGTTAACTTGCAACCGAGTGCCGTTGCATAATCTTGGCGCGTCCAGGTTACGCATTAACAAAACAGGTACACCTACCTTTAATTCCAACTTGTGTGATGGCACCCGGACAACTCTAAAGAGTTTAGGAACTCTACGGGATAACTTGTAGTGTCATCGGATGACATAACTGTGTCGATGGAGTTATACACGAATATTTCGCTAGTTATTTTGTCCAAGATTTTTATTTACTTTCGAAACAGTCTCATTTTTTGGAGCCAGTATGGTTCTTTCACACAACCAATTTTCGTTATAAAATTGTTGCAGATTCGGAAAAACTTGATCAATTAGTTCGTCTTCCGACTCCACAACATGACAAAATTGGTGTGTGAAAAGAACCATACCTTCTGGGTCGATGTCCAGGCGGCCTTCACCAATTTCTAGGAGTTTTTGAGCATATGCTCCTGACTCGACATCGTGGAATAATTGAACTCGCATGTTAGTGGTAAGATAAAGCTTTTCAACTTTGGTCCACAGATATGATGTTTTTAGACATGCGCTAATTTCGTCTGCTGCAGTGCCTCTCTCGATAACAGGTAAAGTCTGTCTAAAATCCCCTGCCAATAAAACTACCATACCACCCATCAACTTTCGATTGCTTTGAATGTCTTGTAGACAGCGATCAAGCGCCTCGATGGCGCGTTTGTGTGACATAGTGCACTCGTCCCACACGATTAGCTTACATTGTTGCAACAGGGCACCGCGGGCACTGCTCTTACTGATGTTGCACATTGGGGTTTCTTCACTTGCCAGATTAAGAGGTAATTTAAAAACCGAGTGTGCCGTCCTTCCACCACTTAGTAATGTTGCAGCGATCCCAGAGGATGCCACAGCTAATGCCACATTACGGTCCTTACGAATTTTCGCTAGAAGCAAATTAAGCAAAAAAGTTTTACCTGTACCGCCCGGAGCATCAAGAAAAAAAAGGCCGCCTTCACCAAGCTCAACTCGTTGTGATATTTTGTCATAAATTTCTTTTTGCTCTGGCAGCAGGCGTGGCTCAGTTTCGCTGACCTGGGCATCTAATAAAGCGGTATTGTAGCTTAGTTCTTTAATCAAATCGGTCGACAGCTCTCCTCGTCGCTGTGGTGTGGGCATACCGAAATCGGACAATTTCTTTCCGGAAATCGTTATTATTTTGTCCTCTATAAGTGTCAGTGCTTCATTCAAACATAGATCATCGTTGACTTGATTCATCCTTTCAAATCTGTGCAAGATATCCTCTGATAACGCAGTTTTATACTTATCCCATAGTTGTAGAGGATTAGATAAACTTTTTCTACGATATTTTTATAAAAAATAATTGTAATTTGCTGATTGAAAAACAAAATCAAGCTTTCGTTGTATTATTATTACCATAGATACCATAGTATCGCGCGTTCGGTTTGTCATCGTCGTAACTATTAAAATATTTGTCCAAATGATGTATTGTGAAGGACAAAATTTATCTCCTTTAAATACCAAAAGCGATAAAAGTATTCATTTTGATAAGGATCCATTTATTACTACCAAATGTGCATTAGAAATAAATTATCAATTTTTATTGTATTTATGGTTCACTATTTTGACAATAATGGCTTACTCATAAAAGATAGATATATATGGTGTCGCAGAATTTTTTGTAGGACTATTTAAGATAAATATTTTCACCATACATTATATACATGTAGCACTAACTGTTTTTGCAGCACACGCCTGAATAGCTCGCAGATTGCAGAATTTTTTCAGACTTAAATGACATTTATCGTTATATTTTGGACAATTCACACAACATCTTTATAAATTATAGCCTATGTGTTATTCTGATCTATAAGCTACATTACTGTAAAGTTTCATTAAAATCCGTTTAGTAGTTTTTGCGTGAAAGAGGAACAAACATCCATACATCCATCCGTTTCATCCATTCATCGTTATATTTTGGACAATTCACACAATATCTTTATAAATTATAGCCTATGTGTTATTCTGATCTATAAGCTACATTACTGTAAAGTTTCATTAAAATCCGTTTAGTAGTTTTTGCGTGAAAGAGGAACAAACATCCATACATCCATCCGTTTCATCCATTCATCGTTATATTTTGGACAATTCACATAATATCTTTATAAATTATAGCCTATGTGTTATTCTGATCTATAAGCTACATTACTGTAAAGTTTCATTAAAATCCGTTTAGTAGTTTTTGCGTGAAAGAGGAACAAACATCCATACATCCATCCAAACAAACTTTCGCCTTTATAATATTAGTAAGGATTTAGGTAACGCGAAAATTCTGTTAAGAATTCGATACATCGCATTGGTTACATATTATTACGTATACGTTCACGTTCGATTCGTTGTTCGTTTATATAACACACACACACACACACAGCTGTTTCGCTTAATTAATATTTTTAATTTCTTTTTTTTTTTCGCCCCGAATTCATATAATTGTCCGAGAATATTTATATATGAATTTTGATTTTAATCAACTCCACGTTATATATATCAGCTGCTTAATACAGTTGAAACCTAAAAAGAATTATAATAATAAATAAAAAAACTTGCTTAGAAACGAAATATAAGTAATTACCATCATAGTTGAGGATAATAACCAGGATTCTGCATGTTGTAGCGCATTTGTTAATTATTACAGATAAAAAAGGAAAATTAGCGGAGTAATATAAATGGTTATATAAGAATTTGTTTCGTATGTATCGAAGACATTCTGTGTATTGAATATTTTTGCATATTTTAAGCGTATTTTTCATTTCCCAGTTATTATGCGATGCTATTTTTATTTTTTCTACGCGTCAATACGCTTTGGAATATTTTGCGCCTTTCATAAATCCCGTAAATCTAAAAATGTAAAAACGTAAACATTTTCGTTAATAAATAAAATACATCTTTTTTCTTCTTCGCTATTTTCAAATCATATTTGAAATTATTTGTTGTATTATATAAAATGAATACGTATATTTATAGCGCATATTTCAATACGTTTTAGCGTTACGAAATCCGAGCTCTGGTAATAACAATTCAATTAGACCATACGTGGTATTGATTATATATAAGTAATCAGTGCCTACAATCAAAACAAACGCCGTTTTCGTCGTGTTTTAAATGCGCGAACGAATAATGAAGGCTTGGAATATATACGATGAACCTATCGTAATACGCGCACAAATAATAATAATAATAATAATATATCGTGTGAATATTATTAACAACGCTATATATTATATTAGGTTTATTCCTTAATCGTATAGCTCTGTGTTTTTATTATTATTTAATCATAAATAATAACCTTCAGGATTATATGTATTATATAGAAATCTCCACGATACGATCTCCCCCGCACATTATTCCATAAATGGAATAAAAACCGATCACGAAAGGTGTAACCATTATAATGTTCCACGAGTGGGGAGTATGAGTACGCTATGCGACTGTGGTGACACCCAGATTATGAGGCATGCATAGTTGAGACCGGCTTTCTAACAAAATTTGACGAGGGAGTGAAAGGAACTTGTGAAGGTGAAGAAAACACGACGGAATGGCTAAGAAATTTGAAAGTCCATCTGTGATAAGTACACTAACATCAAAAGTCATTTGACTATCACCAGTTTCCTAGTTGTATGTTAAATCTGCAAAAAAAAAAAAATCTATTAAAAATTAAAAATCTTGGGTAGTGTGCTAAATATTAAGGAATAAGGGTGTTGCGGTGGAATTTCGAAATAAGTAAATAACTGAAATCGGTCTCGAAATTCTGTGCCTAAAAGATTGAATGAAAACGAGTACGAAAAAGTTAAAATACGATTCAATTTCGTTGAAAAATTCAAATCATATAAAATCGGTGAATTTCTTATTTTGATTTTTAATTTGCCCATACAGATGTTTACTTACTCGCTTACCTGTATTTATACGTATTTAATATAATATTCTCAATGACTGCGTTCTACGCACTAAATCGACTCGAACTGGAGCCGTAAAACGCTAATAGTAATAATAATAATAATATTATTATTATTATTATTAATAAAAACTCTAATGATGTAACGATACACGATTCAAATCCGTAGCTTATGCATAACATAATTATATTACATAAACAATTTTTTTTTTCAAAAAATTACTACACGAATAACATCCGGAGCCGTATAATGTCATATAATTCAATCCTATATATTATGCTTTCGGATTCGTAAACATCGAATTAATTTTACAGAAAAACAAAACGAAACGAAAATATAATAATAATATAAATGTTCTTCGTGCGCGTAACTGTAATAAAAACGAATAAAGCGACATGCGTGGTCGTCCGATTTGTCGAATAATTATAATATGATGTCCTTGACAAAGAATCGGTCCAAGCAAAGGTAAGAAAAATGTAACTGGCATTTCAGTTGACGAAAAAAAAAAAATATATATATATATTATATTTAATAAGGAGTCCGTATCGATAAACGCGAAATTAAGACACTGTAGTACGGTTATTAAGGTCTGTATACCTCCAGAACGCCTTGCACACTAAACACAACCAGACAGTTAGACAAGATGGAAAAAAAAAAAATTATACGGAAAATCCTGGGACCAAGATGCGCGGATGGAAAGTGGAAAGCGAGAAGCAACACTGAGATCTGTGCGAAAACAGCAAAAAAAAAAAAACAACGGATACGGTGAGGAAAAGAAGAGTGGCTTTCGACGGGCGCGCGCGTTAAAAGAATGAACGAGGGGAACGGGGAGATTATTCAATTAATTCGACGGTGGCCCCCGGAGACACGGACGACATGGATAAAGGAGGTGATAAAAGACGCGGAGGAGATGGAAATAAATTGGAGAGAAGAGATGGGTCCGGAGGATTCCAAGGGTTTTCGAGAAAGGGACAAGTATAGAAGACGGGCGTAAAATGGACCGAAGAAAAAAGTAAACGGCACAACGGAGAAGGACTATCGGGAGAAAAGCGAGAGAGGAGAGAAACAACAATCATGACGAGAAGTTATTTCGCGTGGTTCGTCCGGTCGGCGGGCGAACTCGCAGAAAGAAGAAGACGTACGATATGAGCTCATTGTATGAAAACGACATACCTATAACTAGCTGCTACGGGTAATTTGCGCCGGACCGTCGTCGCGGTTAGAGTTTGAAAAAAATAAATCAGAAGGCGGCGGCAGTCCGATCGATAAAAACAAAACAACAAATTAATAACAAACCAATTATGCGGTCGGTCTCTCGTACGACCTTCGTCGTCGTCGTCTCCGGGATCGACGGTCGAAAACCGGTCGTCGAGGACCGGATGACGCGGCGGCGGTGACCATCGTCGTCGTCGTCGTCGTCGTGTGCGGAATACCGTGCGCGTTATTCCATCACCGCCGTCGCACCTAACCCATATACAACCAGCTCGTTCGCCTCGCCAATGCCGACGGACGACAATATTTATTATTATTATTTACTGTGACTGGGAATAATATTGTATTGCGCGCCAGAAATATTATGATAAATACACGATGCGAACGAAAACGACGACGACGACGACGGGGGGAAACAATACTCCAAATACGGCGGCCGCCGTTGTATTACTTTCGAAAAAAATTAACGCGACGTCGTGAGTGTGAACAATTTACGGTACAATCGTATTGCGCACTGTCGTCAATTTGCGTAACGACGAGAAAACGAGTATTGCAAACGATAAAATTTTTAAGTGTAAACATATATTATGTATAAAGAAAAAAAACGACTTCGATTTTTTGATTTACAAAAACAAACAAAAATCGTTAAAAACGAACGCCGGAACAAACTGTAACCAACGATTTTAACAACACCGTGTGTTTAAACGCACGTACGTATTGTACCTGAAATAAATTATAATATTGCGCGTTTTTCGAGTTCACAATAAAATCACATTTTTTCCGGAAAAATGTATCATCGTCCGATAAACCTATTTTAAAATCAAAAGACATTTCATAAATTCCGATGCATTCACACTAACGATATTATTATTATTATTAAATATTCATAATAGTGAATGTAAAATAGGTCCATTCGACATTACAGTTAATTAACAAAACACTTTTGTAATTACAGTTGATTTATTCGCAAAACAAATTTGTAGACGACTTAATGTTTTTTTTTTTTTATAATTTTTCCTTATCGTTTAATAGTTTTTCAATGTTGACAACACGCGCGGTATACAGAAGATACCACATAAAAATATACGAACATAATAAATAATTTAAAAAAAAACATTTTTAAATTCATCACCTCTGGTTATATTGGTAAATGTATAAAAAAAATTTTTGATATCCAATTACACAGAATCTTCAATCCATTCTATTTTCTATAATATATACGCGTATATAAAACTTGTAATATTCTTTTGCTGCTGTGTTAGCGGACCTTGTACATATATATATATATATGCGTACACGAAGTTTCGTGTTTGTTTTCTAACATCTATTTCATTTTGATACCCCATCGTACAATTCAAAATATGATATATCGTATGTATTATAAGCATATTTATTATGTATATACCGCAATAGTATAATATAATATTCGAACAAACGTCTGCACTCGTGTTGTCAACGACAACGCGCTGAACGATTATTCCATGTGTACACATTGCATGTACGTGTATAACAATTTTCCAAAATTAAAAGCGAATAAAAAAAAAAGGGACAAAGATTTTTACGCGAACAGTTATATTATTATTTGAAAAAAAGTAAATAATCGACGTGTGTCAAACACACGTTTATATTTGGTTATAGGCGCGTATTATTATAATATTAAACGATAGCACTCGAGTGTAAATATATATTTTATTTATACGAACATATAAAAACAAAATTAATACGAATGTATAAATGCTATAGGTCCGAAAAATCCAAGTGAATTCTGCGCAGTCTTGCTGCGTAAAATATATATATATAAAATAAAAATTATCGTTTTTGTTAAGAATTACTGCACAGTTTGTGTAACTATATAATATAAATACACGGTATAATGTAATACGCATAAATTATGAATAAACGATGATGGAGATGTGAATAAAAAGATTCATACGGTGTAGACTACGTATTGTTCGGCATGGTTATAATCGTCTCGGATCTTCATTTATTAACACAAATATACACGCGGTTTTCTAATAATTATTACACGAAATACTGTTGTAGTTCAGCTATTGAAACGTATACATATAATATATATAAATTAGTTTTTTTTATTAACTATTTATTATGTACAACTATAACTTTGAAATATCGTAATAGTAATATAAGACTATATATATTTATAATAGTTATTATGTCTACAGGTATGAGTTTATAAAAAAAAAAAAAATAATATTCTGTCGATCCACACGTTTTATTTAGTCTTTATACAACTATTATTTTATATTTATATTGTGCGCCTGTGTGTACTACAAAAAAAAACTATTGATGTTTAGACTCGCAGTAGTATTATTTATTTTCAAAATATATATAATATAATACATAGTCACAACTTTTTTAAACGATTTGCAATCAATTTTTTCAACTACATAAATACACGACATCGAATATTACTATAGATATAAACTGTATATAAATATATATATATATATAGGTGTGTCTTCAAAACGATTTAATAAAATAATTATTATTTATACGTATACACACGCATAACTGTATCGGTTTTATTAATTACATAATATTTTAGATATAGTATTATATATATATATATATAAATAAATATATATATAGACATTATCAATTAATTTGCTTTGAGAAATTAAATATTATACGTATCTATACATTATCCGATTTAATTAAAAAAAATTTAATTTTCAATCGATATAATATATTATATCTAATGTAGTATTTTTACTGCATTACAATATTTATTTTCCATTTGCGCATTATTATTCGTTTGCCTATTAATATATACTATTTAGAATTATCGCATACGTAATAATTTTTTAATATTTAAATGAATAAAAATCAGGACATTATACCCATCATGTGCATACGTACGCGTTTATTTTACTACAAAAAAAAAAAAAAAAATTACAATTTAGTACTTGAGCAAATATTTTACAATTGAATGTATATATATATATATATATATTTATTTATTTATTGCGAATAATAATTTGTTCGCTTATGCGCTACTGTTGAAATTTTATTTAATCATCATCAGACGAAATTATTAATTCCTGTGGGGATTGTTGACCGAGTGCAGCGCTATCTCACGAGCGTCGAGTCGACACCGCGCTATTGCGTGTGACATAGCGTATACTCTTAAAATATTTCGACTTTGGGAATAAATTATTTCGACTGTAGTGGTACGCAGCGAACCGTGTTCTTATGGAGCAGTCACGTTTTTTGATTTTAGTTGCCGGGTGGGTTCTGAAACTTTTCGGTAGGTTAGGTTATTTTTGTTTGTTTTACAAATTGTTATTTTTGATCACCTCGGAGCAACGGAATCCGCGTTGTGGTGTATACTTGTACGAATCGGGAACACCAAACATTATCTAAAACTAAAATTGTCTACGGGAAAAAACTACCCTGCAGTACTCTCTGCAAAGCATATAATCGTTGTGTCGGCCTCGGCTAAATTATAAAACGCTACGCCGCCCCGTATAGGTACTTTAACAACGGTACATATTGTAAATTTACACTTGTCCTCCGAATTCAATAGCACTTTTTATAGTCGTATAAGAATTGTATTTATACTAATAATTTAATTATAATACACGCGTAAGTTTCTTCCCGAATAACGTCTTGAGCCTCTTATATGAATAATACACCTATGCGTATATAAAGCGTAATAAAAAAAAAAAAAATCTCCGTTTTGACAATTGTCGATTTGTCAAACTCTGCGGTATAGTCGAAATAAACAATTATAATTTAAATCTTTTTTTTTCTTTTTTCAAAATTAAAAATACAAAAAAATTAAAATTCGATTACTATAAATGTATATGTTATTATACGGTTATGAAATGCCGTCCGTGGGATTTTTGACAAAAATTGCCGCTCAGCTCGTCACTGCGACCTATTATACTGCGCGCATGCGACGCGGTGATCGGGAACCGGCAATGTCAGTGTATTGATGATGAAATGAGCTTTGAAAATAGTCGGCGAACTCCGTATTCGTCAGCCATAGACGCGTTACCTAAGTTGCTGAGCTGTAAAAGTGTTATTATAAAAAAAATATATTTTTTTTTCACATAGGCTATATATAAACATAATATTTAATTAAATAAGAACTCCAAATGTCAGTTGTAAATGCAATAAGTGGAAAATATAATTATTGCGTCGAAAATAAAACAAAAATCGAAGTCAAACTGAAACCTTTTCTTTCCTGTTTGGATTATGTCGAACGTCCGTCGTTATATACGTCCGGCGTATTGGACAACGACGAGTATTGAACTGAATTTCGATCGTATATAATAAGAAGTGGCGTTTTTTTTTTTTTTTACGGACAACAGCAAAGCGGTTAGTATTAAATAATAATAAAATCGATTTTTCTCTATTTTAAACAATGTAATAATATTTAATACCCCCGGCCCGTATAATAATAATATGTTATTAAAGAGAATCAAAACGAAAATGTTAAAATTCGGTGTTTTCGGAGCCGCGTACATTATCCACAATAAACGCACACTGCAAATCCCCCGGCACACCGTGCGCGTGAACGTCGAAGGGGGCCCGGTGGCGTTGGCGTCGGCGTCGACGACGGCGTTTTGCGGTATATCGCGGCGACGGCGGCGGCGGCTGCGACTAGGAGGGGGGCGCCAAAAGTCCTCCGGTCGTTACGTCGGACACATACGCCGTACACGGGGTGGTGCTGACGGCGGCGGCGGCGGCGGTGGTGGTGGGCGCCGTATTTTAACACCGGCGTCGTCGTCGTCGTCGCCGCCGCCGCCTGAGCAAGCGTTGACCGGCGACGGCCGCCGCCCCCACCAACGCCCGCCGCAGACGCGCCGCGTCCGACACGCACACTCGCACACTCGCAGGCGCGCGCGGGCGACGCAAGTAAACACACAAACACACACACAACACAACACACGTACGCGCGGAAGCGACGCCCGGCACAGTGTACGTCGACGCGAGCGCTGTCCGGGCGAGCGTCTGTGTGTGTGTGTGTGTGCGTTGTGTTTGTTGTGTGTGTGTGTGCGTGTGCGTGTTGACGCCGTTGCGTGAAACCGTCGACGCTTGCCGATTGGTCGAGCGGGTCTCGACCAATCCGGACGCGACTCTCATTAACACTCGGACCGGGGCGTCGGTGTTGTCACATCGCCGCCGCCGCCACACAGTCAGTCGGCACTGAGCGCGCTAACCGTTATCGTTGTCGCCGTTGTCATCGTCGTCGTAGTAAAATTAGTGCGAGTCGTCTCCGCTCGGTACCGGCCGTCGACGCGTATATATATATATATATATACATATATAAAAAAAAATTCAAATTTTTTTTTTTTAACTCGACACTTTTATTTTCCAAAAAAATCTCCTACACACTCGCGGTATCGCATCATAAACGTTACAGTGTCGACGCGTCATTTCTTCGGGTCGTCGATACTCTGCCAACGTACACACCGTCGTCGTCACAACGAGCTCCGCCGTACCGCGCGCGAACGCGTTCGGTTTTGCTTTGTTCTCTCTTTCTCACTCTCTCTCTCTCTCACCCGCGGAAAACATTTGTGAATGCTCGTGCAGAAGTCTGGTCCACCGTAGTGGCCGGGGCAAACGGTAGCGGCGCGGACGGCGTGGCTGTTATGCGGTTCGAGCAAGCGGACCTCAGGTGCCGGTCACCCCGTGGGGCGCCGGACACCCCGCAAACCGCCACCGCGATGACCGGCGGCGGCCAACGTTCGCCGGACACTTCTTACACGGCGGCCCGTGCGTCGTCCACCGATTTTTCCGTCAGCTCGTTGCTGACCAACAACAACAGTAACAGTAACAACAACAACAACCACAGCAGCGGCGGCGTTCCGCCGTCCGCGGTCCAACAGCAAGCCGGCGGCCAACAGTATCCGCCGCCACCGCCGCCGCCGCCGCCGCCACCGCAACAGCCGTCCGGTCTGTCGGCCGCCGCGGCCGCGGCGTACGCCATGGGCGCCTGTTATCCCGGCACGATGATACCCATGCCGAAGATGCATCACGCGCCGCATCACCCGGGCGCCGGCGGTTATCCGGCCGAAGAGATGCTCGCGTTGGCCGCGGCCGTCGCGCACGGCGTCCACCATCCGCATCCGGCAGCCGCGCTTCCTCGTTCCGTGGTCAGGCCCGAGGACGACGGCGTGGTCGACGATCCAAAAGTCACTCTGGAGGGCAAGGATTTGTGGGAAAAATTCCACAAGCTCGGCACCGAAATGGTCATCACCAAGTCCGGCAGGTCAGTAGTCATATAACGTTTGCACGGTCCACGCATTAAACCGGTTAATATCGGTTTCCCTATCGCCGTGCTTACGTGTCGCGGAGAAATGCGCGTGTCACTTAATTAAACGATTAATTTTCATAAATTCAATTCTCAATAAAATAGTTTTCAATAATAATAATAATAATTGTTCTCAAAAAAAGATTGATCAGGAAAATTATTATTATTATTATTTTTTTTTAAAGTGATAGATTTTATCCCGTAGATTTTCACTGAAAATTCATAAGTTAAAAAAAAAAAATTACGTTAATCCAATCGGTAAATAATCAAAATTCGGAGTGTAAAAACGACAAATTCTAACTGTCCGTAATTGAACCGTCGTTTTGTATTGCGATCGATTGAAATCGAAATCCTTTATCTGAATATTATTATTATTTTTATTATTATTATTATTATTATTATTATTATTATTATTATTATTATTTGTATATTTAGAGCCGTAATGAAAATGTCAGTTTTGTGTACAAAAGTATTTATAACGGCGCGTGTAAACGGCTGGGCTTTTGATTGATAATATTTACGCAGTACACGGCGTTGTCCGCTTATCTTTAATCATTCCATTATAAAAACGTATACCTATACATATATATATATATAATTTATATTTATTATTAGAATACGCGTTAACGTGTTGTGAATCGTTTAGAGTGCGAGATTGATTATGAATCATCATTGGCGCAATCGATTCGGACGTTTCAAGAAATATTCCTATAAGTACCTATCGTATATTTTTTTAAAAACAAATTTCATTTCGAACACACGGACGGTATAATTACGCACGCCGGGTTTATATATTCAGACTTTGCAGTCGTATAAATTATATTTTTATCGTAAAAACGATTTGGCGTAATATAGTAATCAAATGCTTTTTTTTTCTCCGTCCAATTGTTCGTACTAGATATATTGTTTGTTACTGTACAGTCTCGGTGGAACCGAATTCTAATCGGAATAGCCGAATAAACGAGGTTTAGACGGGTATAACGTATTAAATCGTTTTTATTGTTATGTTAATAAAAATGAATTTCTTTCGCAATACTGACACTATATTCAAATATTGTCTTTCAACTTACGAATTAATATTTCATAAAAAAAAAAAAAAACGCCTTTTATTTATTATAGAAATTCGAAACGTATTTATTTTGCATTATACGCATTAGTATTATATAAACACAACTGTTTTTTTTTTTTTTTTTATTCTCGCGATTGTGGTTTTGCAAAATATGTGATATTGCACTCTCTACCCCGTTGTCACCTTAGTAACCTCTTTAGTTCGGTGTAGCTTGCAAATTCGGTTCAGCGTCAGAAATCATTCGTCTGTCAAAACAATACGATGTCCATTTTTCCTTCAATTTTCCCTTCTATTAAAGTAGTTCATTTTCATTGACTTGTCCAACCATGTTTTTCTCCAAACGGTTTTAATAATATCTCTCTCTCTCTCTCTGTGCTCATTTATTTTACTGAGCACATTATGTTTTCGTTGATACGGCGTTATTCTGTTCAACTCACTACTAGCAGCGTATCCTTCCCCAAACACTACATTTAAAAACGTTCGGAGAATTCTTTTGCTCCTGTTTCCTATTCCAGTTTCGCAGCCATCATATAGCGCCACGCTCGATATACCTATATTTTCATAATATTTATCTATATAAAATGCATTAGTATAGAAAATAGGACAAAAATCGAGTCTTTGAACTCGCTTAAATAATAATAATAATAATAATAATAATAATAATAATAATAATATATAAATAATTATTTGTCCGTATTAGCGGGACTTTACTGTACACATATTTTTCTTTTTTTTTTTTTCGTAAAAGTATTTGAAATTTTTTATTTTAAAACGGACGATACAATAAATCATAGTGGATTTTATTTAATATTTGTCGCATCGATGAGGCGTTGTCTTTTTTACTATCTGTGTCGAGTATAACAAAAATATAATATCTCTCGTTGTGGCGCCAGACGACAATTAAACCGAAACATATTACGGACGCGTTTCCATTAAAAAAAATATATGACGACGACGGCGATGATGAACGACTGTTCATCGCCACTGTTACGCTACTGTTTTTTTTATATATATATAATATAATATAATATCAATTAAATACAGTTTAAGGTCGTCGATATTATATCGTATCAAATCGAACTCGATTTCGCCGCAAACGGATAATGATTATTTTTTAATATACACTTTATTCGCTCCGCTGCAGCAGACAACGTGTATAATTAAACATATTAAACTATATGATTTTCCGGTATCAACAAAACGCGGAGCACACGATTTCACCGTAATAACAACAATATATTTACGTATCGTATAATATTCGTTTGGATTCATTCGATTTATATACGAATGAGCGGAATATTTATTGTATAGAACAAATAGCAAAAAAAAAAAAAAATGTGTTTAAATAAACGACGGACTTTTGTGTCGTTTTATCCGTTTAGATATAACGCTCGTCCGTTCATAACGCGTAGAACATTCAATATAATATTTAAGATTAAATCGAAGTGGGGTTTATTTTTTGTAATTTTTTTCATTTTTTTTTTTAACGTTCGCATTCCGTTATAGAAATTTGACGTGCACATAAAAAATAAAAATCGTTCAAATCGAACCCATAATAAAATAATATAAATATTTGTTACAATCCATATCGCAGTTTTGCGATGATATAAATGTAAAAAAAACGCACCGTTTAACGATTAAGTTTTGACAAGGTTAGAGAAAATCAGTTATTCGAAACGTTACAATATATTATCGTGTGTTATACCTATACATATAATTTCTTACATATATTTCTCGTATATTACGTAGAAATTTAAATAGATTAATATATAACGAATGTTTCCAACGGCATTAATTATACGTATAATAAATACAATTAACTTTTATTTTAAATATAATTAAGAACGGCACCGTTACAACCGCACGGTTTATTCGCTAACGAAATTCATAACATGAATTTTAATCCATTTTTTTTTAATACGAAAAAATGTAACAGCATACACATTATAAATACGTTATTAAACTCTCGTTCAAATTACTATATTCATTTACTCGTTCAAATTATTATTTTTTAAACGCGTTTACATTATACGTAAATATATATATATATATATAATGATCTCGACATTTATCTAACTATAATATAACATTAAATAATATACGAACAATATCGTATATAATATTGGAATATTGCAACGTATTATTTCTTCCGAATAAAACCATTTGAATTGAATTTTAATAGAAATTACTAAAATTATATATAGATTACGTTATTATTTGTAGTTATATATATATTTTTTTTTAATATGCATGGATTCGATATAACTACCGTATTATTGATTTAATCTTTTCCATATAAGTAAAATATAATGTTTTCAAGAATATATCGTAATCGAGAATAATAATAATAATCGTATTGAGAGACTAAAATGTATTTTACTTGACTACAGTGTATATAAAATATAGTTAATTACTACAATTTTAATAAATATCAATTAAAATTTAAAAAAAAAAATGTTTTCTTTCGCAATGAAGTCCATCATAATTATTTGCGATTAAACTGTACGTTGAATACGCGTTATAAACAATATAATAAATACGTTATAATATTGTGTTAAAATTGTTTTTTTTTTTTTTTTTATATTTTAAATAAAACGGTAATTTAATCAAATATAATTATAATGCATAAAATAATATAATACACATATATTAATATGCGCGTATATTTTAAATAAAACGATATAATAATAATAATAATAATAATAATAATAATAATAATAATAATTACCTGTCGTTATAGTTATTATAATAAATTTAACGATTAAAAATTTTAATTTATATTATATATATATAATATATATAAACTGTAACTTTGCGTTATAAGTAATAATAAGTAGTATATGTTATAGGCTCGGACCAAGAAGGTATTAAAAAAAAAAAAAAACAGTTAAGAAAAAACATATAATGGACGTATAAAATAATAAATATATTTTTTTTTTGTGCTGTATTATTTACATAAATAAGTAGTAACAGTAATTTTTTTATTGCCGAGAACTTAAAAAATAAAAATGAAATCCCACGGGACGTGTTGGCCGCAGTAGTGTTGATAATATAATATAAATATGGACTAAATGTATAATGGATTATCGGTGAGGATCGGGATGAATAGACTTTTTTAATATCGATTTCAATCGAGTTTAAGAGAACGTATAATTTGTATATTAAATTATACAAATGACGTCGCAGTGAAACGTAAATGCCGGTATAAATTTTATTATTTACACAACGGATCTTTTGTTTTTGTGTATTTTGTTGTGCAGTTACGCGCGGAATAAAAACGATACGCTCGCATTCTTCTCGCACGTTTATACGCTATTTTTTCGAAAAATATTCTCTTTTTTTTTTATATACATATCATGTTGTTATATACTGCAGTAGTGTATACATATACAAAACAAAACCGTTTTGATATTTCAAACGAACGTAAAATAATATAAAATCGTTATTATAGTGTTTTTTTTTTCAACATTGCCGAGTATTATTGTTCGAAGAAATCATTTTCGTTTTCCAACGTCCGCGCCAGACAGCGACGAATTGGAATGGCCGAAATCGTCTCGTAAATGTACGGACGATTTTTGTTTTCTGTAATTCGACGCGTTTATAACAAATATTTGTTCGACGTTCTCTCGGATAATGTGTTGCTGCTACTACGTCCAACACTTATTGTCATCGGCGTATACAATAGTGAACACAAAAACGATATTTTCTTTAAAATAGCTCGCTTTCGAACTGATTAGTTCGAATTGATTATACGTACATAAAAAAAAAAAAGAATTCAAAATCGACGATCGTGTGATTTATGTAATTTATTTTGTTTTTAAGCCTAAACTGCAGAGGTAATTAGCTTACAAGAAAATTATATGTTACAATATTTACAAAGATAACAATAATATTAGAACATTTTTGGATGTACATGTACAAGACAATAGATTAAATTATACAGTTAAACGTGTTTTAAGAATTGGATGATTTTCTTTCCCTGTATCTTTCCATGGTCCGGATCTCAGTGATCCGTGCAGTAAGTGTTGATGGACGTTTTTTTAGATCTTTTCTTGTTTGTGCACGGTTCCTTCTATTAATTAATACGTGTGTTTGATGTACGCAGAAAAGAGCTTCCCCACGATTTCGACATTGAACGGGGGGGTGAGGGGTTATCTTCTTGTCTCATAACGTGCTCTTAAATCTTAATCCGTAAATCTTTCTTCGTCGATATCTACGCGGTAAATAAAGGCACAGAAAAAGAATCCCCGCTCTCCATCTCCGTTTTCGCCGAGTTGGAAATATTATATATGATTTTATACGTACCTAATAGTTTCCCCGTGACTTTTTACCAGAGACAACGACGATAACTAATTGTTTTATAATAAGTTTTTTTTTTGAACGCGTCGAGCACACGTATTTTATAAGTAGTTTCTAATAAATGAAAAAAAAAAACGGTTGATCTTTACACCGCGCATGATCGAATTAAGCGAATCGTTGGGTAAATGATAAATACATTATTATGACACTAACCGAATCCGGATGCTAACCGAATGTGGCGCGGAACGAACTTTCGCCGTTATTGCAGGTCTCGCGTTTTGTTATCATAACGGTTTTCGCGCCAATAACCGATTAACGTACGGACGGACTCGACGGTGGTAGTAGGCCCTCTCAAAGACCAATGCCGTAAACATTTTTTTTTTTTTTTTTTTTGTCACCGTAAACGCTATTATTGTGCGCAGTACGTGTACATATAATACGTAATATTACACGAGTATAACGCGTTTTATTTATTCGTTTTTCGGTTCGGCTACGCGTGTTTAAAAAAAGAAAGTTTTAAGACTAGAATAATAATAAAAAAAAAAATCAAATCTTACGAGTCCTGCTGTACATACTATGCCGATTAATAACGCGTAATTAGTTCGCAGCTCTCGTCGAGCATACATCGCACAGTATACCGCACCTAAACCAGGGGGCTCGTATCACGCGCTGCTGCCGTCGCCGCGACGTCGTCTCTATATATACGGCGTGTGCGTACGACGTGTTTGTCTAGTGTTACAACACACACACAAGGGGTAGTAGCCGCGAAGACCGGTAGCCGGATGAATGAGGCTCACACACACACACACACACACGCTATTTCTAGGGCGATGGTCGTACAGTGCGGTGAGTATATTGTAAGGGTGGGGGGCGAAGGGTAGAGTGGGTCGAAGGGAGTTTTTTCACCGGCAACAATGGACTTTCTCCGCACCCCACGCCCTCTGACAACCGGCATACGGTATGGTACGGTATACAGAGGAGAAGGCGGCGTGCGCGCGGCTCCTTGACAATATATGTATAAAAGTGTGGTGTGCGTGCGTGAACGGCCCCGTACTACACGCGTATTCTCTCCCCGTAACATTCGTCGTCGTCGTCGTCGTAAGCCTTCATGTGTGTGTGTGTGTGTGTGTGTAATGGATAATAATAATAATAATAAAAAAATGTATACGCGTTTGGTGCACACACACACACACAGAGTTGTGCGTTATGTACGCGGGTCCGCGCGACACGCACGCACTCACTCACTCCGCTCTCTTTTGTTCTATTCGCAACGACGCCGCCGCCCGCCACCCCTGACGTAGACGACGACGCGTTGTTTTATTATTTTATCGATCGACGTGTGCACGTAAGCCCGCGTAGTGCCGCTGCTGCAACATAATAATAATAATAATAATAATAATAATAATAATAATAATAATAATAATAATAATAATAATAATAAACAATAAATAATAATAATAATAGTAATAATAAATAATCGCGTGAAAAATAAATCGCGACGAACGTTTTCGAAACGTCGTTATGGATCAGTCACGTATTGCCCTCCCGGAATAGTGTAACTACTGCCGTCAATAGTCGAATGGATCGTCGTAGAAATCTTAGAGTATTCATATTGAATATACAATCAATCGTCTTAGGTTGTGACGATGACGATCGGCGGGAAAAATCTCAATCGCGATATTACGGAGAGAGGGGGGGGGAATAAAATTACACGATTTTAGTAAAACAATCTCATACGTATTATGTGTAATGCGTTAAATTAAAAACCTTTTCGTTCGTACGCATCGCACCAATAATTTTTTTTTATTATACATATTTTACTAGTTCAAAAATGTATTTTTACCGGACGTTTTCACCGTTCGAAGCGGTAATCGATGACAACGTGCACTGCGCGTGTATTGGTTATTGGTATTCGCGTGAAGCAATTGCTGGTCGTTTTTTTTCTCTACAACTCGGATCCTTTTTTTTTTTTTTTGCCTTTAACTCGTAGTAACAACGGTGGGAAGGAAAGCGGTCCGTTCTCGGTTCCCTTTTTCAGAACAGCAACGACATTTACGAATTACCAAAAAAATACGGTCGAATGAAAAATATAAACTTTCACTCCTGAGAGGTTTATTTACCGAATTCACCTTTCAAAAAAAAAAAAAAAAAAAACCAGAGAGGAGTGGATATAGCGGAAAAAATACAACCGGCTTTTGAATAACCTGTGACCGCCGCCACTGGTCTCGTAATATTATAATATTATATTTTATACTTTTTTTTTTTTTTTTTTTTTTCGTGACAATATTTTAAGTTCTCCTCGCGGATTTTTTCACGCGAAATTGTGTGTGTGTGTGTGTGCGCGCGTTTTTATTATTATTATTTTTCTTTTCCAATCGCGTCCATACGCGTATGGCCGAAGAACGGCGGCAGCAGCCAGCCAGAAGTAGCAGCAGCCGCCGCCGCCGCCGTCAAAAGTGGGAGTCTGAGTGTGTGTTGTGTGTGCGTGCGCGCGCGCGGGCGCGTTTTGTGTGCATAACCTCACTTCACTCTTTACACACACACACACGCACAGTATAAAATATTGTACATGGCGCGCGGTACCGTATTATGAAAATATACGACTATATACCATAGTACACACGGTGTAATTGCCTGCACCGACCGCGGCGGCCGACCGGTCAATAATACCGAATAGTGGTGGTAATAAAGCGTCGAGGTCATCGTCAACCACCGCGGAGGACGAGAGGCGCCGGTGGAAAAATCCTATTCGGGGGAATTAAATACTCGCGCGACCGCGCTCGGATTTGCCCGCAAATGCTTTGCCGCACCCGTCCCCCCCTACGCGATCCAAGTGGCGCAATTGTCACATTCAGGGCCGGATTTAGTGGAGGGGGGCAGGGGGCCCCGGGGCTCCACAAAATGAGGGCCTCCACTTAATGGGATCTTTTTGCATCCGAGTGTAAAACACAATATAATATTTGCAAAATAAATTTAAAATTTCTAGTAAAATATTGTTTTGCGGTAAATGTCAATGTATCATTAAATTAAATTCACTTATAATAATATATATTAAATGTATGTTATCGAAATATAATATATACATTTAAGGTGGGCCAGGGGGCCCCCACATTCCTAAATCCGGCCCTGGTCACATTACACGATCTGATATCGTGTCGTATCGCGATTGTCTGATGTACTCGTAGTCGCCGAACTAAAAAAAACTCTGTGCGATTAACACACATTTTACAAATAAACGCTATCGTCCGGAAGACGCGGCATGAAATATAGAGAGTCTGACGAATCCCCGGGTACCGGTGTGTACGAAATTTCAATACGTATCCACTACAGTCTCGAGTTTATAATAGGACGCGCGCTCGGTTGCTTACGAGCTTACAATATCAAAAAAAAAAAAAAAATAGTGCAAAATATTTCAAAGGTGCGTCCGTTGCAAAGACCTCATCATCTCGTCCGTCGTCGGACCGTAGCGGACGAGCTGAATATCGGCAAAGATCGCGGTGTACGCACGCCGCCGCAATTCTAACTGAAAAACAAAGTCTGATTTTATTTATTTTTTTCTGTCCCGCACTTGTTGGCCGTCGACGATCCAAAAACTGTTGTAAACAGCTATGAAATTAATTTGTGTTTCGTGCATGACTCTCAAACCAAACGGCATCGTCTTTCTATCCGAAGTCGAACACGGAAAATCGTATTGCACGCTCGTACGCTCGGTGCCGCGAGAACGCTCGAGACCGATGTGACCGCGAAATTTTCGTGTAATTCAGCTAATTACATAATATATTAAAAAAAAAAAACCGCATATTTTTTTTTCTTTTTTACCGTTCCTTTATAAATACTATACGACTCGTAGTGTACGTGCAGTCATCGTTATGGCTACAAATACACCGGCAATTAACCGACGTATCGATTTTTCTTTTTAAACCGTGTAAATTATAAACGATATCAATCGCGAGCGAGTCAGTCGTTGTCGCACCGGAAATTTCGTGTCTGTCGGCGGAGAGAGGAAAAGACGATGGGTTACACGCATATAATGATTATTCACCGTATATTATTACACGTATACGAGTATTACAATAATATGTTAAATTGGACACGATCCATAAAAGTGCTCGCGAAATTTAAAATATTTAGAAATATATTTATTTTTCATTTTTTTTTAACTCGTCCGTCGTCCATTGTGCGCCTATATTTCATTGTAATCGATTTATTCTATACGTTTATATACATATATATTATATTCATTTTAACGCCGTACAATTCGATTCATTCATATTCGGCGTGTACTTGCTGTATTTATTTACACACAATATTTCATTCACTACAATATAACGTTCGCTTTCTACGTCGTCGTCATGTATGTGTGTATAAACGAAAATCTCAAGAGATAATTATATGCGGCGGCTAAAGACCCCTCGGGCTGCGAAGTGTATCGCTACACTGGCCGTGCACACGCACTCGTGTTGTTATATTTTCAGTGCGCCGCAAAATTATAACGTAAGATGTTGAAAAAAAAGCACTCATTTTCCATTAAATATACATTAATTATTATGAATTATTTATATGTATATAATAATATAAGTCGCGCAAAATCGTCAAAGTACACCCCGGTCGAATCTCTGTACTGTGAAACAAATTGGCGCAAGCGCTTGAATCGAAGCGCGTGTCAGCCTCGTAATATGCGCGTCGTAGAAAATTAAAAACAAAAATATAGCAAAAAAAAAAAAAGTAGCGCGTCTCCTCCGCACTACTTTTTGTGTGTGTGTGTGAATGGAATGGAACGTACGCACGAAAACGACAAATGCGAGCATGAGATCACACTTTTGAGGGTTATCATACGGTACACATATATGTACATATAACGGAAGAGTTGTTGAACGAGAGGAGATGATTAATTATGTACGAGTTGCGGAGATATACGCGATCGTGTCCAATAATAGTCGGAATCTGGTGAATTTCGCAATTATACGTATTTCTGTGTACCGGAACGGATCTTCGCGTGTACTCGTGCGGTTGATCCATTTCGGTTATCCGAAAGAGTCAGCTGAAAATGAATTATTATTATTATTATTATTATTATTATTATTATTATTTTGACGGCGGAATTCGATAAAAACGAGTTTCAACGGTGCAAATATATCCTATAATGGAATTCCGCGGGTTTTCTCTTCGAAATACACTCTTCGCTGCTGGAAAGCTATGAACGCCGCTTCCCGCCTTTGCCGCATAAATCGTACTTTTTTTTTTTTTTGTTACGACGTTATTATACTATGTACTTATCTATAACATATATTTTTTCGTCGACAAATACGTCGTTAATATTATTATCCGTATTCGATGGAAAATCGATTTCTCGGCGGGTCACTCGAATTCGAAAATATCGTCAAAAGTCGGTTGGCTTCCTATAAAAAAAAGTTTGTCCGATTTACGAAAAAAAAAAAAAGACGACCGACCGCCGCCTTTTTTTTCCGCTTTCGCACATCGGCACATACGGCCGCAAGCACAATTTTAATAAAAAAAAAAGTATATATATATATATAAATATTATTACGCGGTCGGTGTATCGACGATTTTTTTTTTTTTTTATCGCGCGATAAAATATAAATATTTTAATTTTCTATTTTATTAATTGTACTACGGTAACGAGAACGCGCGTTACACGATGACGTAAACGAGACGGCAAAATAAAAATCCGGGGTAGTATTTATTTAATTTTTTTTTTTTTTTTCTTTAAATAAAAACCCGGAGATCGTTCGTGTGCAGGAGCAGCCGGCCGGCGGGTTGTGAGTGGCGGGCGTTGCGGCGGCGGCGCGGGCTCTCTCGCGTGGCGGCCGTGGGCGCGCGCCGGACGAAACTCTTCGCGACGACGGCCGCGACGGGCGGCGGGTGGGAAAAAGTAAAATTGGACGTGATTAAATAAATAGCGTGCGAGCGCGACGGCGGCGTATGTGTGGCCGCAATTAGACCAATTGACTGTGTTCGACACGAATCGGCGGTGTGTGTGCACGCGCTACAGTGGAGGACGAAAAAATAGAAGCGCGCGTTACGAGCGTCGAACGATAAAGAGAGAGAGAGAGAGAAAAAAAAATATATATAGAATATGAAATCAAAACCGACCAGCGTCGTGTTGGTACGTAATTATCGTTTTTTTTTTTTTTGTTATATGTATATATATATACGCTTATCGGTGGTACTATTAAATAATAACAATTGGTATCCGGTAATGACGGAATTGTACGAAAAACGCGCGGGTTATAAAACTGTCCGAATTGACTATCGCCGTGAGATTTCGAAAGAATATCGACGAAACGAATATTTTATAACACGTTTCTCGAAAATCGTTTATTCAATCGCTACGATTTTAAATAAATTTCGCTTCCTTTTTTGTGCTCGACATTCTGAACGGAACGAGGAATAGGTTTTCACAATGATGCCGTTTGTTTGTTCTCCCCGTGTCTAAAATCATATCTACGGAACGAGTGCCCGGTACGGTGTCTCGCGGTTTCTTTTCTCCGCGGTACCACGGCAAGGCAACAAAAATCGCATCTGATCGACTTTTACAGAGGCGATTTTCTCGAAAAGCGTCTAAAAAAAAAAAAAATTACGTTAAAAACGCCGTGGTAAATACGCGTTCATATTATATGAAGGGAATTCGGAATGCTCGCCGAATTACGCGCGTAGTAACTATTTCTACCAACATATTGTGTATTAATAAAAAATAAATTTTTTTGAAACATCCACTTCGGGCTATCTGCAAGACCGGTGTTAGGTTGTGAGCAATTGTATTGGTCAATCTTTAAATTATATGCCTCACGCCGCTACATATAGACATTATTATTTATAATGAATAATATGGTATACGCACCGCGAGGCTCGTCGCTCAGAATCGTTTTCACGCAACGATTCTATCGCGCATTTAATTTATAGGATAATATCGTAAAACTCTTAAAATCTAATAATCACTATATCGCCACCATTTGAGCGCGGCGACATCGGCTCGGTACCTTTTTTTTTTTTAAATTTTTTTACAGTATACGACCAAAAAAAAAAAAAACGTTTTATTACTATTGGCTAATGAGAATAATAACGTTTTTCTTTTTTTTTTCTTTTACTTTGTTACTAATAACGATAATCTACTTCGTAGTTAGGAAACGTTTTACGTGTAACACTATCATATCGACGCGTGCTCAAGACGCCTGTTTCTCACCGCACCCCGAGTACGGGATAATCGCGTGATACGCTGCCGTTTTGCCAGGGATGCAGAATGGTCGCGCTCTTTTATTATTATTATTTTTTTTTTTGTTTTGCGCCTCTCCCTGCGCGCACCGTATTACGCATAAAAATATAATAAGCTCGTTTGCAGCTTTACGCACAACGCCGTTTGTTCGCCTATTCGAATTTTTTTTAAACGCTTCCCTCGGACGAAAAATAAGAATGTATTAGTGTCGAATCTCGCGTATTGCCGTCGTCAAAATTAAACAACGCGTAACCAAATATAATATATAAAAAAAAAATCGTATTTACGAGAGCCCGTTCGAGTCCTGTGCGGTGTCCCGCGGAGGTAATCGCCACGCCGTGCAATTACTGTGTAGAAATAAAAAGAATAACGCAACTTTTCCACCTACTTTTGGACCGTCCTACACGCTGTACAATAATATTATATAAATGGCGCGTTTCGTATGAGATACGGTTTTTCGGTGTAGCGAAAATCACGACTCCCCGGTGGCGCTTCTGGATTTTCGTCCGGCGAGTGTTATTATATTATAAGGTCGTGCAAAAAAAAAAAAATATATATATTAAAAACGATTTCGCGATTTCCTGCCGGCCCCGGTCCATACAATTCTAGAGTTTGTTGTTTTCTCGGTTGTGTTCTCTTCTCCGGGTGTTGAAACCGTGTTCGCCGTAATCGTCACGCGCATTTTCACTGGCCCCAAGAACTATAGTAATAAACGAGAATAGAAAAAGAAGAAAAAAAAACTCGTCTCCTCGTGCGTTTTACGAGTATTTAAAAACGAAAAAAAAACGTGTGTTTAATCGGAGAAAATAATTACTGCCACGCACGTTTTGGATAAATGTTCGGAGAGGGAAAAATAATAATAACGCGCGCGCGGTCTGTCGACCGTCCGGGACGGCCAGGCGCCTCGCGCCGTTGTTCGTGAGGCGACGACTATCGCGCGTATCGATCGAATAAAAGTGATTTTTTTCTTCCCCCGCCTTCTCTGTTACTCGCTCCATCCGTTTCACTCTTTCCGTCTCCTCGATCCTGCGGTACACACACGGTACGCGCTTTTAATATTCCGGGTCGTGGAATTTTTTTTTTTTTTTTTACGTCTCTTTTTATCGTTATTATAATCGTATATAATAATAATAATAATAATAATATAATACCTCCGTGTTAGGTGTGTGCGTGTACGGGCGCGGACGCGCGCTTGAATCGAGACGTGTCTTGTTAGTGTGTGTGGTGCGCGGGCGCGCGCTCTCGTTGATGGTGTAAACCAAAAACAAACAGGGCGAAGGCGAGAGACCCGGTAATTATAACATCCATCAAGTAGGTACACGGGAGAAGAGAGAACAGAAAAAGAAATAAGGAAGAAGACGAGTGAGAGAGAGAGAAACGCTAATGATAGGGTACTTCTCCGTTGTGTGTGTATGTACGCGACCGGGCGGGCGATCGTAGCTCGTTATCCCGTCGCCGTCGACGCGTTCTATCCGCTCAGCACTAAATAGTGCGTTCCTCCGTGGCAGTGGTTCTCAGTCCGAGTGCTCGAGCTCGCTTTGACCCGTCGAATACGCCGTACACGACGTTTGTCAACCATTGGGGCGCGCGCGCGTTCTCCTCAGCCGCCGTCGCCGCCGTAACCAGTTTAAACGCCGGTCGTCGCCGAGCGCTTATTATATTTTATTATTTATTTCTCTCTCTCTCTCTCTCTCCGCCCCGTTCTTTTCCTTTCCGTATACTCTTTGCCCGGAGGCGCTCACACACACACAGGCCGCACCACACGACGCGTACGTGTATAGTCTTTGGTGGCCTCTCCCCGCCGCCCTAGATCGCCCTCCCCGGCCATTCCTGTATCGGCTCTACATGGGAGGGCTTAATTATTCCATCAACGGACCCACGTCGAAGGGGCGTGGCAGCGATGGTCGTGCGTGCGTGCGCGAAAATAAACAATATAAATCATACGTACCTAGTGTTGTACACACACACAAACTCATATATTTGATAACGCGCGCCTGCAGCGGAGCGCCACTTCTCTCGGCGTTTTGTCGTGGCGGTTTATTCTCGAAAAATAATATACTCTATTACATTTTCCGTAATAATAACACGGCGATGGTATACGCTGTAATTTTGGTTTTGTCGAAATTTCTCTATATAAAATTATTATTATTATTATTTTATTTCCCCGAATGCGTTTCCCGAACGATCGTTTTCACGAACGCCCAAATCCCAATATACACGGTCTTACCCGAAAGACCGACGACGACACAAAGCTCATCGATAAACGCACATTAAAACGAATAACCCAACACAACCGAGTTCCAAAACGAAATAAATTACAAGCTATTGCGTTAAACACGGTCTTGGCCGTTGGCGTGAAAACTGTATCGAAAAATATGTGTGCGCGGAGAAATTAAAAGAAAAGAAAAAACCTAAATAAAATGTACCTTTGGAACGTGAAAACGACGATCGCCCTGGATTATTCGGAGAACAAGTTCACAACGTTTTATTGATAAGTGTATAAATGAATTGTATATATATAAAAAAAAAGTACTTGCGTTGTATAGTACTCGGATCATGTTTTTATATCCTATAAATTTTAAAAATTATTAAAAAGAGGGAAACAAATAATACATAATATCATATAATCGAATAATTTATATATGCGTTTATATTCTTTGGTTTTTTTTTCGTATAATAATAATAATAAATGTTCGCGAACAACGAAAAAAAGAAATTCAAAACATTTGACGTATAAAAATACCATACGTAAATTGAGCTTAATAATGAGCGCCAGAAAAGTAATGGCCGTCGTTTATTATCTATCCGTGAATAAAACATTTGTTACAGTTTTCTGAAAACGAATGATTTATTATTCGTTTTACTATTAATTCGCACGCTAAAATATATAAATCGATTATTATTTCTACGTACGCGATAATATAATATATATATATATATAATATAATAATAATATATATATATATATTATTGATGTTTTAACGTCCTTACTTGTAAAATTATATATATATATATATAGAAGCGTGCGCATGTCTTCTTTGACAGGGGAGACAAGACAGTTGCTAATGAGGTCCAGACTCCAGGCTCTTCTCCCAAATTTTTTACCAGCCAAGACCTTGGTGTGAGACAACAATCATTAGAATGAATCCTCACTCAAGATTATTGATGTGCTTCCATTAAACCATAATGTATTAATATTGATCTATGCGAATACACGATTTACTACGGGTTAGGTTGAACATAAAAATACCGCAACAATATGTACAATGTTATAATTCTTCTTAAGATTTTATTATTGTTGTAATATAAACGTTCGGTTTTTGTTGATAAAGAGGTGGAAAAACGTTTTTCAGTAAAATAAACCGAACAACACGCGCTATACACGTAATAGCGACTTTAATGCGGAAATTTATAACGCGCTGGAAATGTTATCTGTTACAGAGATGTTATATTATATAAACGTTATTATCGAGCGTATAATTTTTTTATTTGTATCTAATCTACAATAGTCACTGGTTAAAACTGATAACTATGGGGTACGGATTTTGAGGCGATATAGATGATAAAAAAAAATTAACGATCATATGTCTTGATAAATCATCTCCCGTGAGTTTCAGACGGTTCGGACTTAAAAATATTTTTATATATTTGAAAATGATCTATCAACGTCCGTCGAAGTTATCGGCGCGTAATTTCATACATATAAGCTGCACACATTTGTCGCCTCAAAATCCAATTGATAACGTAAAAAACGTGTTCAGCAACGAGAATAATTTATGATTAAATTACTAAAACAATAATGCACACTACATAATCCATTTGCCCCATCATAGGTCCCTCCATAAGTGCACGGGACACTTATAATTATTCGCTACCAACTTTTTTTTTTTTTATACGACTTGTTTAACGCATTGACACACATTGATACACACGATGAAGCACTTATTAAATGTATACAAACGAGTGTGAAATTGAAATTTTTTCGATATTCGACGACGATTATTGCAGCGGTTGTGCGAAAAGAATCGGATACTCGAAAGCCGAGGAATTATTCAAATCCGTATTAATTTTTCTCGTCTGCAATCATATTATGTATATGCGTATAATACGTGTGAATAAATCCGAATTATTTAACACGTTAATGATATACACCGCGCGTTATAACGCGGTCAATTTAAAATACGTCGGACGTTTATACGTATAACACTTGAAATGTTTTCGATTTAACAATCGCCCGTTATAATTATGGTTTTGCAAATAATATACGTAAAATAACATATTGCGTATAGCTGGTGTTGTTTCGCAGAGCGGCGGTGTGGGATGACGACGAGTTATTTTAATCCGAATAGAACAATATTGTTTTTTTTTATTTGCGTATTAAATCGATTACACATTTCGCGACGTTTCTGCGATTTTCAATTTTCAAGCTCTTTCGAACGGTAATAAAACAAAATCATAAATTTCCAATTTATATAATAAAATACATTCAGCATTCCGATAGCGAATCTCTAGTTCGATACTCCTCGTTCGCTCCGTGACGCGTATTATTATTATTATTATTTTTTTTTTTGCGATTTTCAAGTCGTTTATGTTTATAAATGTGTACTAATTAGATTGTTTTTATTTCCACGAATTTATATGCACGTCCAAACCTTTGAAATCAATTTACGATCGCGACAAAGTCTTTGTCCTCCTTTGATTATCCATCTTCGCGATACTCTCCTAGTGATGTGTATATAAATAACACGTAATTATTATCATTTCCCCCCACACTTTTCTGTACGCATTATTACGTGTATATATATATATATATATGTAAATGAAGTGTACTCATAATTCATTACTCAAAAATTATTACGAGTCGCGTATTGTTGCGTATACATTTTATCGATTTCTTTGTTCCCTTTACGTTTTATTTCGTCGGCGATGTATTATATACGAATTACCTATTCCTCGAAGCGTCCGCGACGGAATCCACCATGTATTTAAATACATAAAACGCGAATATGAAAAGCGTCTCCAGAACGGGGTGTTTTGAAGAATGAGTTTCGTTTCGAATTTATATACTAAATACAAACTGCAGTTAACTAAAATCAGTTTTCTCGATAGTAATATTAGATTAAAATCAACTGGTTTTAATCGTCGAGTACAAGTATTCGTATGTTTTACGGTATACTTCCGATAAGTTGCCATTAACGAAATTCATCTATCTTTTGTAGGCGACTAACGCGCGACCATGGCTAATAAAAGAAGTTCATCGCCACCAGAAGATTAATTATCACATTTTTTTTTTACCATTTTTACGTTGTATTGCGAAGAAATTCGCGATAAAATTATATTATAAATATTCGAACCGATCCCTTGAATTTTTTAACTAAACGGAATGCTAAATTTGGGCTAAAATAAGAAGGAGCGTACGCACACGAAACGAGCGTGTCCGAGAGATTGAAATTTCAAATTAGCGTTATATTACCGTAATCAATGCGTATATTACACGCGAGCCCTCCGTAAATAAAATATAATATAAATTATAATGATTTATTAAAACATATTAACGATTATTTTATATATAAATACGAAATATTCGTCAATGAGCCACAAAACACGACAAACATCGCTCGTTCACACATTTTCTATTTTTCTTTGTATTATCTAAACGCGTCTTATATATATATGTACATGTGTTTGTGTCTTTTATAGTAACCGTTTGTAATTTTTGACGGTAATTATGTCGCGTTTCGTCTATACGTATAAAACCATTCAGTCGTTCATATGCCAAAATCCAGATGCTATTCAAATCCGTTCACCGTATTCAAATTGTGTGCGTTGCGTCGAGTAAGATTTTGTCAAAGGAGAGCCGTGTGAATATGCATAGAACGCCCGGGAAAACAAAATTAATATACATAATTATCGCGGTAACAAAATGTTAATCGATTCTATTGATTTATTCCATTCAAAACGTTCAATTTCAGTTTTTATTATTTAATTTAATTGCGTATTTCGTGTACATAACGCGAAAAAGCATAATATATAAAAGAGCCTTGGGATAAAAAAAAAGTTTGGAATAATATTGCACTACAATACAAAATATGAAGATTCAAGAAATTCGGAATAAATGAGGAATACGCGTATAACCAATACGTAACTGAAAACGTGTTTTAGTTCCCGACGACGATTATTCGTGTATTTCAAAATGCACGTGTAGGATAGCTGTATATTATATTAGGAGGTACGTTTAAACGGACGTTTCGTATATGCGAGGTGAGATTTTTAGTTTTTTTTTTTTTTCTAAACACCTATTCCAAATCGCGATATTATTTGATAATAATTTTATGGAAATTTATCGTTTTGCTCGTTCGCCCGTTATACGTACCTACGCCGCGCGATATAATTTTCACGTCGTATATCACGAGAGGAGAATGTTTTATGCGCGCAGCGTTTGAAGTATATTGTCAGTATAATTATTATTCCAAGTCCTTATTTTATCAAAAACTCGAGTCGTTTTTTGGTCCGCTATTAATTATATATATATATATATACAGACGGACGTTGGAAAAGTTTTTTTTTTCAGAAGCAGACCAACCGTCGCGTATTACCGAATCTTATTAATGTCGACCATCTATTATTATTATTATTATTATTATATGTACGTAACGGAGTGGAGCTTTGTAATCCCGTTTTCTCGCGGATCGCTTTTACAAAAAAAAAAAAAAAAAGAAAAAATTTCGAAAAGCGCGTTTAAAACGTCTTCCAACATAATTATTATTATTAATATTTTTTTATCGTATAACCGGCAAGACGCTATAATAGTGTTTTCAATTACATAATATACGAAATCCATCGTGTCGTATTTGGTGAATTACATTAATTATAATAGATTATAGAAAACGGCATTTGTTTTCAGCACGTACACGCGGAAACGTATATAATACTCGTTATATTACACATTATTTGCTGTGCAGTCGAGTGTCGTCACGCTACAGACGTCAACCGTGTCACGGATATTGCGTACGGCTCCGGTGGTTTTTCTTTTTCTTTTTACGAAGTTCATTTCACTACGGGCCCTTTTCCGCGGGATTCTCGTCGAGTGGGTACTCGCAGCCGCACTTGTTTCCTCCTATCGTCCGTCTGCACGTACAGTCGGAAGGAAACGACAGTGCGCTGCTGCTGCTGCTGCTGCCGCGACCGGCAGTTGTAATGATATTCAAAGGGATTATAAAAAACAATAACAATAATAATCGAACCGCGTGCGCATTTCCCGCGTTATTTACCGGTCCTCGATAGCCGAAACGCTCGCGAGTTTCTCGTCACCGGGAATCGATTTATCGCGAGCCAACGGTACTTATAGATTTACGCATACACGGGCATTGGAGATTTTCGCGATCGCGCCAAGTTTTGTATGAAGAATAAAAAAAAAATTAAAATAATAATAATCGTACGGACTCGAGAAAAATCGCGTTCGAACCATCGCGCGTGACCGACACAAACTAGAAAAAAAAGAAGAAACGTTATTAAACGTCGTATAAAATCCTCTCGCCGTGTAAACGTTATTCGCGCAGCAACGCGCGTAGCATAATTTATTATTATATAGCGGAAGAAGATCTGCGTTCTTGTCTCCACTCCTCCCGCACGCGCATTGTGTGTATTAGTCGAGTTTGTTCGCCGCCGGACCGTAAATAAGCCGAGCAGCTGTACAAAAGCGCCGTCTCCTCGACCTTCCCTCGTAATCATCCCTTCTCTTACCCCGGTATCCCTGCGATACACAAAAGTGCTCTCGGACGGGAAAATATGGAAAAGCGCTCGCCGTTTTTCCGGCGCACGAGTTTCTCTCCGCGTCGCATCCGTCGTTTTTTCCACTGCGCCGTGCCTGCCTCTCTCACTCGCGACGAGTGGTGGTGTCCTTTTGTGTGTGTGTGTTATACGCGTTCACACCGCGGGCTAATAATAATTTTCGAGTCCGCGGAGCGCGTCGCTCTGTGTTGTCGTCACACAGTCAGACAGCATCACCGTTGTCGTCGTGTACCAGAAAACGTCAGCCAACGACCCACAGACTAAACGCAAACTTTTGTTCGCGTTTTTTTTTTTTTTTTTTCTCATATAAATCTTTGTCGTTTTCTCTTGGTTTTTTTTTTGTTGAACGGAGAAAACGAACTGCTCTCCCCTCCGCCATCGTTGTAAAAAAAAAAAAACACCGCGTATACGCCGAGACGATTTATTTTATTATTATTTTTTTTTTTTTTGTCACCATTACCGGCCGAATCGGCCTTGCGACCGTTCATTAAACAAAAAAAAAAAAGAAATCATAACGTTTCTCCGATTTTTTTACGATTTCCGCGTACGATTATCACCGCTGAAATAGTCGGCGGCGGTTGTTGTTTCGCAGTTGTTTCTCGGACGTACAGTTTTTTTTTTTTTTTTTTTTTTGTTTTTTTATCTATATTATTGCAGTGTAAATTAAATTTTAAAATTTATAATAACGTATGTGTTTATCGGCGGATTTCCAAAGAATCCGTCGTTAGAAATGGCAATATCGTAATCGATACCACCGCTGTCCCCATCACGATATATACGTGGGTATTTCGTTAAATGTGTTACGAAACGTTATGCGTGTACGTATTTATGTGTAATAGCTTTATTCCGAGAAAGATTATTTTCTTTTTATATGTGATATGCGCGCGTACACGAAGTAGCCATGAGAAAAAAATAAATAAAAATTCGATACGATAACCTTACGATGACGACGACGCCACCGCGTTGAAACCGCGTCATCGGACGCGCACTGTGCGACTCGCGTAAAATCGTTTATAAAAATTTTTTTTTTTTTTTTTTTGCTCTTTTCTATCTTATATATTACTACGTTTTTTTTTTTTCAAATAATATTTTATATACAATACAAATCGTATTAAATTATGATAGTGTGTACGATAGTAAATTTTCGTGTACTGCGGGGGTGTCTCCTGAGATTACTGATAATAATAATACGTGTAAAATATACATCGTTTATATACACTTGTCGTAAAAACTATTCATTTTTTTTTGTTTTATTCGGAAAATTATTTGGATTCCGGAATCGACGGTATACGATAAAAACATTTGTTTAATGTCCCGGCGGTTATTGAATCAGCTATACAGACGCTCATCGAAACCAAAAATATGGAATCGATATATCGGCGACTGGATTATTGAAATGATACACACAAAAGTGGTATTCCAATAAATATAACATGTGTTTTTAATAATAATTTAGATTTATTTAAAATAAGACGTATGGAATGATGTGGTGGTTATGGACGTGTGTAATTAGAGGAAGTCTTAATGGGGGGGGGGAGGGGAGGAAATAAGAATTTTTGAAAGAAATTACCAATTTTTCTTCTTTTTAATCGCGTCGTCGATTCGGACGAAAACGACGACGAAGTCTCGCATAAGCGAACGACGTTAATTGCGAACCAGTCGCGGTGGTAACTACTAATTCAATCGGTGCTAATTTCAAGAGTGCCGTACGACGGTGGTAAAAATGTATCGAAAAACTAATTAAATGTTACGTTTTCGCATGAGTTCCGTGTCCGTACTATACGATATAAGAAACGTGATTTAAAGACAGAGTTTTTTTTTTTTTTGATATTTACTATAATTATTGAAATAAAAACGCGGTGATAGTTTTATTGATATCGAACGACTCGCGCGTGTATAACATCCAGATGAATTCCGTTTCCAGTCGAACGTTCGCTGCGAAGAAAAACTTCTCGTCTTTCCCGTCGCACAACTGTTTTGGAAATGTGTACGGTGTCGAAATCCGCACACGGCCAGTCGTCAGAATTATAATAACTTTATCGCCACTGGTTAATGGCGATCAGCAGTCTTTTAAAATCGTTATTTCGTTTTTAACGCCACCGATATTCATTGCGCCGCGCTATTCGCGACCTCTCGTCGTAATACGGCTTTAGTGTTACCGTGCGGCGTCGGTACTATACTTACTCGTATTTCGGTACCGTTTTCCGTTATTTTTTCTTCTTTTATGCCATATACGTGTAACATCGTCGCGTATTATAGTAAAAGAAAAAAAAATGAATACGAACGGGGTAGTAAGAATAAAAAAAAATTCGGCGTGTCCGTCTCGGCCGCGCCGAGCCCCCGACCGAGTCGACCGGTTGACGAGGCTGCCGTCGCGAGATGAACAGAGAGAGAGAGAGAGCGAGCGAGAGAGGGAAAATAAAATAAATAAGAACGTGGCGTTCAACAAAGCGTTTATAAATCAAAAAGTGACGAGAGAATGTAAAAATTAACCGGAATAAATATATATATATATATATACTTTTTTCTTCTTTTTCTCGTTCCATTCTCGGCCCCCTTGGTCTTCTCGTCTCGCTCGCTCGCGCACGCGTCTCTTTTTCTCTCATTCGTAATATATAATAATAATAATAATAATATTTTACGACGACGACGACGACGAATAGATGATGGGCGGACACTCGGGTTATTTTTACACGTATTTTTTTCTTCTTCTTTCGGCCCGCGGGCTATGTTTGTTTTTACTGTTGGCGCCACCACCCGCTGCCCCGAGCAAAACCACTATCAATCATATCGTTAACCATCCGTATATATTATTATTATTATTATACGAGTATACGACGCGAGCGTCGTACCTGTGTACACCACCATCACCACACAAACGGCTCGTCGTCTTCGTCGTTTTACCGAAATCGTTTTTATACACGCGTCGTCGTACATTTTCCATTATTATTATTATTATTATTATTATTATTATTATTATTTAACCCGACGATTGTTTTTTTTCTCCTCTCCTTCTACGTATATATATATATATTTTTTAATCCTTCTCGAACTCGACGCGCGCGCTCGTGTGTATTTATTTATCATCACGCGCGTGTATAGATACGGTATAACGCGATTTACATATTATAATATTAAAAAAAAAAAAAAAACAATAAAATTATTGGGAATTTAAAAAAAAAAACGTTTTAAAGTACTATATAATATTATGGGTTAGGAAGCACTCTCGTTTTGCTTCTAACGCGCGGCGCGCGAATACTTATCGTCACCGTTTCGATTATTATTATTATTTATTTTTTATATAATAACGGTGGCGCGTATTAATATTTTATGAATGACGGAAGTGTTTCTCGTATTAATCGTTTGCTTGCTAGTACTTGTCGCGAAATTTCCAATAAGTGCGTTTGGAAAATATCGCAAAAAGCGTTTATGTAAAAAAAAAAAAAAAACTTTTTTTTTCGACGAACAGAGAGTGGTAAAAAATATGTGTGTGCGTGTGTTAATAATACGTAAATTTCGATTATTTTTATCGGTTCGACCGAAGACGTGGGAATAAGTTTAATTAAAAAATCCGCGTTGAAAAATTCTCGTCTACACATAAGTTTACACGTAAGTTCCTCACGAATGTCTTATTTCAGGCGTATAGTGTAATTTAGTGTCATAATAACGACACGCGAGATGAAAAAAAATTGATCCAATGTTTTCTTTATATAAATTTCTATTATTTTATACCGTATAATGGAACAAAAAAAAAACAGTAAAAGTGTATTCTCTTTTTTGTTAAAATTTCCGTTGATTATTTATTTATTTTTAATTAATACGTTTATTTTGTCTTATTATTCCGCGGCACGTAAAACGACTTTTTTTCTTATATTTCATTACACGTGTACACGTCGAAAACAATACGACGATAATCCGTGAAATCATTTCGTCGTATACCTATGTGTAGTATATAAGAGAACTTAAAAACGCCATAATATCCCCCCCTGCGGCGCGTATTATTTTAAGCAGATTATTTATATGCGAACAGGAATGTATAGGAATTATTTTCTGGGGGTGTGCTTCGGAGATCCGAAACACGTGTTGTTTCGATGGGATAAAACGAATAATTTTCAAACGTAAAATGCAAACCGTCGTTAATTCTTTGATAAGCCTATGAAAATGAAAAAAAAAACTCTCAAGACTCAAACGAGAGTATAAAATAAGATTAATTAAACAAAAAAAAAAAAAACCATTGCAAATAACGAAATTACCGTGTAGTAATATTTTAAAAATAATGAGTTGTAATTTTCATTTCTTCGTCGCGATTACAGCACATCTATTCCGTTTCTCTCTCTCTCTCACCATCATATAGACTGCAGGCAATCATTTCGTGTTGTGCGGTCCGGTATTATAGTCGATAAAATGGTCAGATAAAAACCATCTGAAAACTGTTGGAAACTACCTGCAGAATCGGTACGTTCAATTATTATTATTATTATTATTTTTTTTTTTTTTTCGTTAGTTCTTCAAAACGGGGGCTGCTGCCCATCTCGTCGCTCCTCCGTATCTTTTCGATCTGTTTACATTGAATCCGGAATAAATGAAACGACGGACGAGTAGGACGCGCGGAATAACAAAATAAATGGAGTACGAATGGAACGCTGGACGTGCATTATAGTAGCAAAGAACGAGAACACGATATGAATGAAACGTTATCGGATATCTGGGGTACCAATATGAGTTAGTTAGGCGAACAAAAATAACGAGCAAAACCGGGAAAACTATCAAGACGGAACAACTATGCGAGATATAGGACGACGAATAATTACACGGCGAGGAAAGCAGTTTTTCTATGCCCGCGGGCGCAATTATTTAATCGCACGCGTGGATTAATAAGAGGAGATATTTGTAGAAGGAGACGACGAAACAAGTTTTGATGAAATTGTTCGCGAAAAAAGAGAAAACCACGTCATCGTTGAAACAAGAAAGAGTGGTTTATTCGCTGTGCACGTCGTTTAACGAAGCGTCTAATACGGAGGGACGCGGCGGCGACAGTTTGTACGAGAGTCCTTCGAACCCGATTTTCGAATTTTTTTTTAGTCTGTACTTCGCAAAGAGCCGTTCAACGGCTATTCTTTTTTTCCTCCCCGGAACAAAAGCGGGTAAAGCCTTAATAACGCATTGCGATTCACACGATATTCAAACGAAATGGCTAAATGTGTTTTATTATATATTCCCCGGACAAAATACTTTCGCGCGGGTGTGAAACGCGGTCGCGGCATACGCCGTCGTCGTCGTCGTCGTCGGCGGTTGTTATAACAATATTTTTTAATGCACAAAGTGTTTTCTCTCTCTCACTCTCACTCTCTCATTCCGATCGCAGTCGTGCTACAGCGTTTTACACGGTACATTAGGTGCCGTGACGAAAGTACGGGGATTGTATTTAGTGTGTGTGGTACTGCTGCACACGCAGCCACGCCTCATTGTTGTTGTTGTTGTATTACGGGGTTTTTATATACGCTCATCTATAATATTTTTATCACGCGTACAATATTTTTAGATATACGGTTAGGCACGCACTTATGACGTGCAGTAGCAGAGCAACCCATTACGCACAATAGGAAGAGAGAAACACCTTCTTCCTTTGTCCAATCGACCGTGCAGTCGTCGCCGCCGCCGTCGCGCGTCCTCCCCGCACCTCTCCGGGCCCGTCGTTGTGTCCTCCAGGGCGCGCCCCTGTTTTGTATTATACAAATACAATACGTATGCGCTTATGATGTTAGGCGCGCGCACGCGAAATAAGTAAAATAACACTTTCTTCGAGTGCGCCGCCGTCGCCTTTTATGTTGTTATAGGTATCGGTGGTACGGTCTACGGATTTATAGGCGCCGCCGCGTGTGATGGAAAAGAGCGGTTTTTTTTTTTTGAAAACACCGCGCGTAAAAAAAAGGATTTCTCTCTCTCTCTATCGAATCGCGAAAAAACCCCTTTTCTTTCTTACGTACAAAAAAAAAAAAAAAAAAACGCGCTAAATACGTTTTATGTACTCGTTACGTATTACAAACATAAAAATTTATTTTTCGATTCGATTTGAATTCGAATTTGGAAGTCGATTGTATACTCTCGTCTGTTACAGCACTCGCGCGTATGACTCTAGTAAATCGTCTTGTCTTATCAAACCCCCCCCCCTTCCCGACCGAATCGAACGCTGTAATTACACCCTTGTGTAAAATATAATTTTATAAAACATACATTTTTCGTATATACAGGCATGTGCAAAATAAAAAATATGCGCGTGAAAATGTTAATTGACGGAATTTGATAAAAACAAAAAAATACCAGAAAATGCGCTAAAAAAGGAAAATATAATTCAAAAAACGCGAAATAAAAGTTTCGTAAATGACTTTGTTGTCACGTGATTCGAATTTTGTGCTTAGAGAGCTATGTTTAACAAAGAGCTAAAAAAACGCACTTCCCAACAAATTCGTAGCCGTAATTATTATATTATATCGTTTCGGTCTACACCGGATTCTCCCCATCAAAAAATACTGTACACACTCGTAAATTGAATTCTACGGCCCGTTCGTGTATTGTAGGAAAAAAAAAGTGAAAATATTTTGTCACACACACACACATTGTAGTTTTTTTTTTTTTTTTTATTCAAAAAGCATCGCGACGAATTTCTAACATTACCCGTCGTACGTTGAGAGTGAGAGAAAAACATTATATGTACAGGTTATTGTAGACAGTAATATGGTAAAAACTGCCGTTGTTATTATGTACACGTTAATGAAAATTCGCGTGTGTATTATGCGAATTACGAGTGGCCACTCACGGAAAGTCTCCAGAGATTATATTAAAAAAAAATAATAATAATAATAATAATAATTCCACCGAAAACTTTTATATTATATATTATACGCGCTTGTCGCGTGCAGTTTGTTATTATACAGTACACACATTGTTGGAAAACATCTTCAAAACGTTTTCGCGTGCCGCCCGGAACGGTGTGGAAAAAAAAATTATTATCGATTTTTCTTATAATATTATAATAATAACGAGCGTTTACAAAAAAAAAAAAACTTTTTCCACACTCGAAAACTTTGCGTGACGCGTGCGCGCGCGCGTGTGTGTGTGTACTAAACGATCGATTAATAATTAACCATTTTATATTCAACAATTAATAATTAATAAACTTTCAAAGCACCACCTTTTTTTTTCTTTTACTCAACACGCGCGTGACACTGCTCGTAATATATATATACATATATGTATGAGTTCTTTTTTTCTTTCGGAAATTCGATTTCACTTGCGAAATAAATGGATCGATCCAATCGTTCGCTGTCCAACGTGTCCCCCGTCCTGGTGTGTTTCTCCGTAGCTAAATTATCTATAATAACAATAATATCAATAATAATATTGTACATACGTAGTGATCTATACACGTTGGTTTCGGATTTTTTCCTATTGCGCACCAAAGTGTCCGGAAAACGATTTGATTATTCAAAAACATTTGCAAGAAATCCGGTAATTTCCGGTATACCGGATCTGGTGGACGAATTTTCTCGGAGCCCGAATTATCGTTTTGTCTCGTTTAATATACGCGGATTTTTTTTTTTTTTCGTAAAAATTATTTTCGAAATCGCAAACGAAAAAATTTATTACGGTATATTATTAATACGAATTAAATACGTATTTAATGCGTTTTTCCGTTTTAATCGAATCGTTTTGAACGTTAAATGATGTACACGAAACGAATAAATGTATTTGGTTTTACAATATGATGAAGGTGTTTTTTTTTTGTCTGCGTATACGCCCAAATGTTCTAGCAGAAGGAATGCTCCGGTCTTTACAGTCGTAGTTTTATTTTCCCCCGGTTTCATAGCGAATTGCATTTAATCGATGCTCTTTAGAGAGGTCATTTTATCGATTTTCTCAAAAATCCATAAAACTACCGAAAATCACATCGAAAGCGATGTAAAAACGCGATTTCGTCGAAATCGATTATCGAGTGTTAGCTATCGGTAATTTTGAAAGTAATGCGGTTTACACGGGAACCCGAAATATTCTCGCTCAATCACGCGGGCGACTTTAAATTATGGAAAATAATTTCATTCGATTTCTACCCAATTTAAAGCGAATTATAGATTTTGAGGTATTCACGGAAAAGAGGCGTAATTTTTAGTTTTAAGGATTACAAATTTAAATGCGTAACGTCAGATATAATTTATATTTTGAACTATATTAAAAAAAAAAATACGCTTTTTACTACGTGTATCGACGATAACAGTGATTTTTTTTTTCGAAAACCTTTAATTCCTCCCCCGTAACGGTTTATTGTAAGGAATTCTATATTGAAACGAACGAATCACGCATTCCATAAACACGCTAAATATTGTGTATCGTCAACGATATTTACAACGCTAAGCTCCGTTCGGAATCGTTTGCAATCGAACGCAATGATTCGCTTTCAAATTCATACCGGGAAAACTCTAAAAATCTTCTTGTCCACTTAGCGCCCACGGCTATTGTGCGCCACGCGGACTCGTTACGGTTTTTTGTTTTTGTGTTGTTCGTGATACTCGTATTGCATTGATGACAACGAATACGCCGCCGTTCGCATAGTAAACAAACAGAAAAAGAAAAAAAACGAGAAAAACCAGTCGGACAACAACCGAAATTTGGTTTTTTTTACGATTTCCACGTATAAATTAGATTGTACACAGAAAAGACAGTCGTATATACAAATAATATAATTATGTTAATCGCCATGCGCGTGTACCAATGTAAACACTCTCACGGGGATCCTTTGAACGATCGCCGCGCGCATGTGTTTTAATACACACAGGCAATGGACACGGCGTATGCGTTTACACGGTTTAATATTATTGTAAATCCGTACGATTCGCCATTTAGTCCCCGTCGTCGATCGGCAAATATTTGAAGTGTATTATTTCACATTATTTCATATACACTTTCCCCCGCGATTTCATGTCGAAATTATATCGCACGGTTATTTATTTATTTCACTATTTTTTTTCCCCTCGCGTCGATGTGTTATTTTATTATTATTATTACTGTTATTATGTATATCTACGCGCATTGTCGTCAATGACAGTGGTGTTTTGAGTCCCCGGTACGATTTTCAGTAATATTGTCATTTTGCCGAACGATCTTTCGCGGGCTCCGTTGTTCGCGAAAATCGCGTAATAACACGTTAACCGCGCGGCGGTCGTCGTCACACTCCAGTGGTGTAATAAAATAATAATTTTGAACGGAATTCGCACAAGAGTGAAATAATTTCATATTGAAACAGTCGAATTATTTGGGAAGAATGTTACGGCAACAGCACGCTGTTAGGTTCGCGGGCGTATGTTTGAAAACACGATCAATCGTTTTGTCAACATGAATCTCGCTCTGTTCGGTGTTTGAACCTAAACCAGCCTCGTTCGTATAATCGATTATACGTTTGATTAGTGTTGTATAATAATTTGAATTGTATTAATCGGTATTTAATTATTAATTAACGTGTGGTTTTGGTTAGTCATATATAGTGAATCAATAACCGCTAAAGTACGATGCAGTCAGAATTATCTCACATAGTGTTCGGGATTACACGCGTTCGAACAATATTTTTAACGCGCATAAACGCGATAACGAAAAATCATTTGCGTAAACAAATAAATTAAATATATAAATAAATAAGAAACAACGGCGTCAGTTACAGAAGACCCTTAACCGCGACTTAGAGTGAACTCGACGAGTGTTGTTGATATTTTCAACAGAAGAGAAAAAATTCGATTTTAATACTCTTTTTTTTTTTTTTTTTTTTTTGTAACAAAAATAAAAACCCAACGAAATTGTTATTTTCAATTTTTGTTCCTTTTTTTGTTTTTACGTTATTTTTTAAAAACGATAAAGTTTTGTAAACAAAAAAAAAAAAAACAAAAGAAATTATCGCCCGTTTTACGAATTAAATACATCATAATCTACGATTTCTGGTAGACAGTCGAAAATCAAAAGAATTTTTTTTCCGACGCTTGCAAAAAAAAAAAAAAAAAAAAAAAAGATTTCTCTAATGCATCGGACTCGTATGGATCGGAGCACCACCACCCATTCCGGGTCGGATGTGTCGGATACAGACACAAAAAAATAAAACTCAAAGTACATCCACACTTTTTTGTGCAGATACGTCGGTACACGTGGACACGTCGTCTTGTGGTCACTGGACTCTATACAGTCGTCACGGGATTGAACGTTCGAACACGCGTTTACGTTCGCGTTAAATCTGCTTTCACGTTCGCATAGCAACGTCACGTGATTGATGACGTCACTTCTGGTTTTGCGTTATGCAAATTTTCTTACCCACACCCCCAAAGGGCTAAGAACATTTTCATGTGAAAAAGACAAAAAGATAAAAAAAAAAAAAACCGCATCTTTTGTAAAACCAAATAACGTCCGCTCAAAATCCAAAACGTATAATTTTTATTTCGCCGATAAAAACGTTTAATAAAAACGGTATCGGATGGCTTTGAATTCCGCGGTGTACACCGCACAAACACACACACACACAATGGATGGACGCGCGATACATAATAGGAACGAATTACACGTGTGTGTGTGTGTTGTTCGACGTTTTGTTTGGTTTTTTATTATTATTATTATTGTTGTTGTTATTATTGTCCGGTCGGAATTTTCGACAATGCGCTCGACGACGATATTATCGGTTCAAATAAAATATATAAAAATAATAATACAATAGAAAACGAGAAAAAAAGGAAAAAATAAAAAAAAAAAAAAACTCGAAAACCTATCGCGTTTCTTTCTGTACGTATAGCGCGCGCGATATAAATTTATTATTTCGTTTCCGAAAAAAAGGAACGTTTCCGCGGTACGGCCGGGCGACGGCGGGGGCAGGAGAAGAGGGGGTTAGCAATACTTCCCCCTTCTCCTTTCCGCCCCGATCGAATTCGGTTGAGTTCACATCCGGGGACTTTTCGGGGGATATTTCGCCCACAAAACACGCCCTCGCTGCTTACACGTATATCCCTTCGCCGCCGCCGCCGCCCCTCACGCTAATACGCACCGCCGCCGCCGCCGGTTTTCTCAGTCCGTATTAACACACACACGCACACACGTATATTATTTATTATAAGGGATGAAATTTATACCGAGAGCGCGCGCGCCGCGTATACATAATGTATACAATGCGGAACGAGCTGCGTTTGGCCGAATACAACAACAATAATGGATCACGGCGGGGCTTTGGCGCGCGCGCTCGGTTCGCGTTTATTAAATACACGCGGTGTGCGCAGTGTATCCGTACACGGGCAGTGGCGGCGGTGTGAAAAAAAAGGGCGAGCGGTGGAGCGTACTTACCGTAATAATAAAGTGCGAGATATCATACACTCATCCCATTGTGACCGATTAAATATGGCCGCCATCGTTTAATAGGGTCCGAGGGGAGGAAGGGCAGGGGCCGCGGCCGCCACCGTTGCTGCTGCTACGCGCAGAAGCAGATGGTTTTTATACGTATAGAGTTCTTTTTTTTTCTTTTTCTTTTTTTCTTTTTTCTTTTTTTTTTTGACGTACGTGACGGGTGGGAGGACGACGCGACGCAGGATCGGGGATTTCCGAATATAATATGTACACCGTGTCGTCGTCGTCGTCGTCGTCGGAGGGATTTCGCCGCAGATACTACGCGTATTAACTGCTGATGCTTGCTGCGGCCGGAGACTTAAACAAATACCGTAGTAATCGACATGTTTTCCAACAACAATACCCGGCCATGTTGTCTCCCTATTTTTTTTTTTTTTTTTTTATTCTCACACGAAAAAAAAAACACCAAATTTTTGGAAAAAAAAAAAACAAAACAAAAAAAAAATTGTCAACAGGCAAATGTTCCCCCAAATGAGATTTCGCGTGAACGGTCTGAACGCGAAAACCAAGTACATCTTACTGCTGGACATTGTGGCGTCGGACGACTACCGGTATAAGTTCCACAACAGGTATTCCAATAAACATGATACATTACGTACATATCTTATTGTATTGTTATAATCGAGTCGAAAACCGACCTCCTCCCTCCATCACCCCCCCCCTTGTATAAACGTAACGAAATGTATTTTCATTTTTTTTTCTACGTACTGTTTTTTGTTTTTTTTAATTTTTTTTTTTTTTTTTTTTGTTTGCCTCGTGATTTTTAGTTAGAACGTTTTGTTTTGTTTTGTTCGATTAGGCGGATGTTTCCCGCTTACAAAGTCCGAGTAATGGGACTCGACAAAAAGGCCAAATACATACTACTAATGGACATCGTGGCCGCCGATGACTGCCGCTATAAGTTCCACAACAGGTACAAAAAGTAAACAAATTTCAATCTAAACGAATACAAAAAAAAAAAAAATAAATAAATAAATATTTATCTAACCTAAAAATATGTTTAGACAATATAATATTATAATATTTAGGATCTCGTTAAAGGCGTGGCGGGAGGGTTCTGAAACGCGTCCGTTTTATTCCGATATTTATTTGTACGTTTTATTATTTATTTTTTTTTTTAACTATTTCGTAACGTCGCGTTATTTTCTATGACGAAGAGCTCCGCGATTGCGCGAAATTCATATATTTTCTCTTTTTCGTACTCCTATATGAGCCGATGATAATACATTGTATTGTTACATACGGATTTCGAGAGTACACGGCCTTTTTGTCAAGTTCGTCCGTCCCTGGGTTTCTTCTCTCGATTCAATTTCATCGTATTCGTTATTATTATTATTATTATTATTATTATTATTATTATTATTATTGTTTTTTTTTTTAAATTATTTCTCGCGGAATAAAAAAAAAAAACAAAAATACCTCCCGAGGGAACGGGTCGGATTCGGCTCTCGAAACTCATATTAATTGTATTTATATCGCGGATCGTTGTTAATAGCATGATCTTTTTTTTCTTTTTTTCCATAACGCGATCTCAGCCATAAAAATATTATAATTTCCGATAGGGATTTTGAACGTTTTTACACAACGTCATAATATTATAATCGTTTTTTTTTTTTTTTTGATTTCCTCGCTTTTCTCGATTTATTCCGCATTTATTATTATCATTATGAATTTTACGCGGTGCAGATAAAATATTGTAATATTTTATCGTAAAAAAACCGTTTACAAACGCATTAAATACGAGTTTAATGTGACTGTTAATGTGCGTATTATTATTATTATTATTAATTCGTTGTTTAGCCGATGGATGGTGGCCGGAAAAGCGGATCCTGAAATGCCGAAACGAATGTACATACATCCCGATTCCCCGTCCACCGGCGAACAGTGGATGCAGAAAGTCGTTTCGTTTCACAAGCTGAAGCTCACCAACAACATATCTGACAAACACGGATTTGTAAGTAAAAAATATTTCGTATACCACCTCTACTGCAACGTAACCGGGGCTCGCGGATTTTCTGTATAACGTTCGCTGATTTATTATTGAATACGGATGAAAAAAAAAATGAAAAAAAAACAAAACGATCTCTAAAAAATTGCGTCCACGACGTAAAATTTCGCGTATCGCGCGCGTTTCAAGCGTTTGTTTGTTTTTCCCCTCTTGTTCGTCCTCTGGTATTTCGCCGCTATTATATACATATATATACGCGTTAAATTTAAATCATTTTATTTTTCCTTCGAAACATTTGCGGACAACACGCCTTGAGAAAAATTATTTCGTTATAAATTACACTACGATCGTATGTGTGTCATTTAGACGATTAACGTCTCGCAGGCAGTGTTGCGCGCGGCGCACTATATAATATGTACATCGATCCAAAAACAGAATTTTTTTTTCTCCGCAATTTTTTTTTTTTTTTTTTTTTTTTACATATATTTCAGTGCGTTCTAAAGTTATGGGATATCCCGCGAGCGCTGATTGTCGTATATTTCTAGTGTTATTATATGAACTGCGCTCTCAGTCGTTTTGACAAAAAAAAAAATTATTGAACGGATAAAAGTACGGTTATTTTTTTTTTTTAACGGGACAAAACGGCGACTTCGACAGCAGCAGCATAGTTCCTTTTTCACCCCAAGGGCGCGTTTTAACGATTGCTACTTTTCTAAAGTGACAGACCAGACTAAAACACGGAGTTTGGAACTCTCGAAATCCGTTTGATCTTTTTTCGTGTGGTGCGTTCACCGAATTCGGTACGCAACGACGACGCGTACTGCTGCTAACAACGCGCGGCTCGTCCAAAAATCGTTTAAATTTTTTTCTCGGTTTTCGAACAATCGATTGCAAATGTATTGGACAGAAAATTTAGATGTAAAAGGTTAAGTTAAAACGCTCTAAACCTAACCGATGCCGTTAACGCATTGTTTAATCGTTAGAATCGTATTTGTCGACGCCTTAACATCGATCGCTTGCACAATTATAAACCGAGAGGATGAATTTGTAAATATTTTCAAAAAAAAAAAAAAATCGTCGAGATATATACACGACGATTTATAAAACGCGTTTAACCACCGGGGTGAAGTGTGATTTGTTGTTTTGTCGTAAAGGACATTAACGATTTGTACCTTAAATGAATGTGCTGAAAACGAACACGAATAAATTGAGGGAAATTTATTAAAAGAAAAAAAAAAATGTTTTCACATTTTAGTAGAATTTGATCGCGTACTGAAATTCGCGTATTTTCATCGCGCATAACGCGGAGAGTGATTCGTTTTTTTTTGTTTTTTTTTTTTGTTAAAACGCGTTTCCTCCCCTCCTCTCGAGGTATGCGAAAAGATATGTACGGATATGCGAAAAGGAATAAAAGAAATTTACGACGAGAACGCCGTCTCACTTGTATAATGTGCGTGTGGGAATTCGCCAGTCTTATAAATATATTTATTTTTGTATATTTGTTTTGGACCTCGGCGGACTGGCGGGCGAGAGGGAATATGGTATGGAAAAAAAAAAAAAGGCGGACGCGCGACACCCTTCCTTCGGCTTTGGCGTCGGCGTCGGCGCGAACAAATAAAAACGGCCGCCGACTTTTCCGCCGACCCCCCTGCGCCGTGTACCTTGTGTACAAGTTGGTTCGGGGACGCGACTGCGAATGGGCGGAAGATTCGACTGACGGCGGCGGCGGCGGCAGACGGTATTTGTATGCGCGCCGCCGAGTGTACCTCGTGTATTTCGTGGGGGGAGAGGGCGGCGTCGGGGCTCGTACAACACGGTGGCGGCGGCGACGACGACGACGACGACGATACATTTGTCGTTAAGTGTTTTCACAAGGGTTTCGGTGTTTGCGCACACAGAGTGTGACGAGTGGCGGGCGAAAAACATCGCTCCGGCGGCCGTTGTTTAATGCGAGAAGCTTGTGTGTGTGTGTGTGTTTTTTTCTGTTCCGTCGTTGGGTTGACACCAAATATTTGTTCGTTTCAAAAAAAAAAACCTCGACCCTTTTACACGTAGTTTTTATCCTTCGGAGCCAACGCGTGTGTGTGTGTGAAAATCGGATGTCATTCTCTGCGCGAACCCAACGGTTTCTTTTCGATAATGAAACAAATATCACGTATTACTGCGCCCGCGTGTAGTCATTGCGGCCGCCGCTGCAAAGATTCGACGCGAGATACGCGGATTTTTTTTTTTTTTTCATAGATGTTCAATTAACGGATTCCCGCTGAGAACGCGCGCGCCAGACATTTTCTATTAATTAGGGATGTCGCTGTCGCCAATAGTCATTAAACGGTGGCGGCGACGGCGGCGGCACACGATGCAGTGCAGTGCAGTGTGAGAGGGTAGTGCGAGCCGCCGCCGCCGCCAGACGGCCGAGCCGAGTGCGTTGTGTTAGTATAGTATATAGTAATAGTGTCCCGCAGTCCCTCTTGGCGCCTTCCGACACCTTTTTCTCTCTCTCTCTCTCTTTTTTTAAAACGCTATTAGTTGTACACACATATACATTTACGCGTGTCATTTTTATTCGTATACAGATTTAAGGTTTTCTCTCCCCGTGTTTTTAAAAACGACCCCCCGTCGCGGTGTCCCGCGGGCGCCACGCATGTATAACTGCGCATCAGAGACAAGCGCTAAAATCTCGGAATTTATTGGTACCATTTATATATAATATCCTATAATACCCGTGTAAAATGACCGAAGGGTGGGGAATAGGTAATAAAGAAGACCAGATATCAGCAGCAGCAGGCTCCGGCCGCCGACAAACGCTCGGTTATAATTTCTTTTTTGTCTCGGCGCGCGTCGTGTTATTCCGTCGTCGATATTCTCTGCAACACACACACACACATTGTAATTAATGAAACACGCGTACTCTGATTGTGTTTTTAGATTTTTTTTTATTTTTTTTTATTACACTATTATTTCGTCTAACGGTTTTCAACAAAAGTGCAACGAGAGGAAAAAATAATTGTAAAATTAATAGACTCGGTCCTAGAACAAAAAAAAAAAAGAAGAAATGAAAAAAATTTGGTCACGCGGAGACACTCGGGATAGTGTTTGGAACAACTCTGTGAGAAAAGACAATCGTAAAAAAGTTCCGTTGCGTTAAAAAAAAAAAAATGCTCCGATTAAATTACGCGTTTTGTGATATTTTTTTAATAATTTTTTTACTCGTGCGCGTATCTCGTAATCTATATCGATAAAACGGAAATTCTTTATTTTATAAATGTAAATATATCTTTTTTTTTTTCTTCGCGATTTCTCATAGAAAAGTGGACCACCGAGGAGTGGTCCGTAAACAGTCCAAAAGGTGGTTACAGCGATATCGACAAAACCGCGAGACTTGTTCTATTTAAAATTATTCGTCCCTCTTGCATTTTCAATAATCTGTTTTTATATATTATATATATAATTTGTAATTATGTAATTTTCTATATATATATCTTCGAATCGTGTATTTTTCTTTTTTCTTTATGAGCACCACCATTTCGTTTTGGACGACACCGCGTCCGACCGATTCTTTGATTCACACGACTATAGTAACGATATTATTGGACGGCCAGTAATGGATTCGTTTTACCCATACGCGGAATTAAAAAAAAAAAAAAAGTTTCTCTTACATTTGAAATTAATATTATTACGCGGAATTTTCGCGTAATTTCCTCGCAATAAAAATAATAATAAACGAAATGAACTCCCCCCCCCCCTCCCTATCTGTCTATCGATCTTCTGCGTGCCCCCGCCACTCTGTGAATAATATGCGGCAAATGCTTATAAATAAAATCGAAAACGTATATAATAACACTCGCGGTGTATACATATATAACGCAGTTGCGGTGGACCGAATATTACAGATGATGATGATGGTGATGATGATAATAGTAATATATTATATCCTTTGCGGCGCGGACGGCGGCGGCGGTGGCGGCACTTTGGCGGATGACCGTTTGACCGGAAAGTCGACACGTATTTTTCGGCGTGCACGCATCAGTGACGGCGGCGTCCTTTTTTTTTTTGCTCTCCAAACGAAATAACAACACATCGCCGCGTCCCTTCGGCAGTACACACACGTATACAATAATAATAATAATAATAACGCGGGCTCGTACATAATAATAATATGTACCGTGTGTGTGTGTGTGTACCTGACACCGCGCCGCCACTGTGGCCGATGATGGCGCCTGCGACTCGAGTGGAACTGTCACCTCGTCGTCGGACCGTGTGTCGTCGTGTGCGCGGTACTAATAATAATAATAATAATAATAATATATTATTATTATACACACGCGCACGTGTGTGGCGTACAAAACATCCCTTTGAGTATATATTATGAAGTTTTACACGACTACTATTACTACTACCCCGTGTGTAAAACGACCGTGTGACGACGAGAATTTTCTTTCTTCCGGCGGTCGAGGCGCCGTTGAGCCGCGAACCGGCGGATTCTCGCCGGCAACAGCTGAGCCTCGCGCGCGCACCGCGTTCTCAGTGGTGGGAAGTCGCTGCTGTTATAGGAGCCGGAGAGGAAGTGACTGTTGCCACTTCGACGGAACCGATTTACTGGCGTCCGCCGTATATTTTGTATATGGAGAGCAGAGCGACTGTTGATTGTGTACATACACACAGGGCCCGGAGTGGCTATAATAATTTCTTTTTTTTTTTTTTTTTTTTTTTTTTATACAATCGAACACAAAACGTTTTGTTTTTAAAATGATAGATAAAAGTTTTTTTTTTTTTTTTTACTACGTGCGACTACGGCCAATCCGTTTTTTTTTCTCTCGTCGTAACCGCGTCGTTTACCGACGTATTTAAAACGAACGATTGTCCGAATCCGTCCGGTCTCCATACCGCGTGAGATCCTTGTAAAGCGTTTCTTTTTTTCTTTTTTTTTTTACACGTCGTACGTTTGTGTGGAAAGAACGCATTTACGATTATCGATAATCGTCGAATGAAACGCGTGTAAAATTTGTTAGGGGAAAAAATATAAAATGCGTATTGTCATTATTAATATTATAGAAATGTCTTGATTTCCACGTGACGCGTCTATGGTTACCGCGTATTACTCGGTCGATAGGGGGATTCGCGTGGCCGTTGTTACGAAACAGTCTTATAACACTGTATGCGTACGAGACCCGCATTCGAATTAATTATTAAATTATTAAATTTGAACGAAAAGTAAATATGATTCAATGCGAAGCAGGCGCGTGTAGATCGCGGAACAGAAGACGGGGACGTTTTTAAAGAGGATTTAAAGAAAATATATTTTCTGTCGTCACCATGGGAACGCCGCCGGTACGCTAGCCGCGTGTGTTACGTCGGTGCGAGCGGCTCGCGGGACGACGCCGAATCGAGCGTGTAGAAGAGGACGGACGTCGCGCCGCCGCCGCCGATTTCTCCGTTTATTCATCGCGCGCAGTTTTCCCCTGCCCCTTTCGACCGCTTGTTAGTTTTTTTTATTTTATATAAATTATAAAATTTCATCCGCTACGACGTCGTCTCCCCGCGTTTACTTATTTACAAGTATTATTTTACAAAAAAAAAAAAAATAATAATAATAAAGCGGCGTAACAGTACGAGTTATATAAAACACATGTAAATAATGCGTTAGTTATAAACGCCAAAAAAAAAAAAAAAAACTGGTTTATTATTACCGTATGGGAGGGGGGGGGGAAACCATTTATATATTTATTTATACGAAATATTAATTTATGGAAATCCACGGCTGTTATATACACACACACACACACGAAAAACTCTGTGTGTGTGTGTGTATAAATACGATAATGAGCGTGTATTATTATTGCATCGCGTTCGCCTACACGAGCTATATTTTGTTTTTAATTTGTTTTCATTAAAATTCCCGTCGAAACGCGTTCGCCTGTATATAAATAATTAGTCGCAGAAGAAGAATTATTATATGAATAACGATTAAAATATTCATTTCACACGAGCGGGGATTCTCCTCTCCGACGCGTCGGCAACAAATGTGTGTGTCGTCCGCAACACCGTGACGACGGCGGGGATATCGAAATCGCCGGCGGACACATCGCGTCCGTTGTACAATACACGCGAAATGCGTTGTACGCATTCGATAGGCGAGGGGTAAAAGACAATTTCATTTTATTTTTATTTTTCCTCCGTTTTTAATCGGAGCATATTCGCGTCGTTAAAAGTGGATGGAAAAATAAAAAATAAAAATAAAAACCTCCACTATACCGGCGACGACGCATCACGCGCACGCACCACGCGCCACGCATAATACGACGACGACGGTTTCTGTGTACATTATAAATAATACACCGCGGCGGTATTTGCGAACGCTCCCGTTTTCCGCTCCGCCGAATATTTCGGACGCCGCCGCCGCCGCCGCCGACAATAGCGTGCGATCGTCGCGGCGTCCGTCAAATGCGCGACGGTGGAGGTCGCCCGCGACTACGCGCGCTGAGCGTGCCGACGGCGAAGGGAATATATTGAAAAAGAGATAACGTTTTTCGGGTAGGATTAATCGCGGGCCACCGGATTTTTTTAAAAAAATCGACTCACCACCGTGCGCTTGCTACCGCTGCTTGCTGATGCTGCGGTACGTATATAATAATGTACGTTCGCGTATATTATGCTACACAATCGTCGAACACACGCTGGCTACACACACCAGGGGGAATACATTACGGCCGGTCGTATAAAACGCGTTATATATATATATATATATAAAATATTATATTATAACCCATCCAACGCGCGGTATCTTATAATGTTATTAGACCGCCGCCGCCGCCGCCGCGTGTACCGCACGAGTATGGTACAGAATAAGTAACTGTTGCGTGAAGACACGAGATCCCACTGGGAAATCAGTGTGTGCGTGTGTATTATGAGAGAAAATAAAATACACGAAACGGGCCGCCGATGAGGGAGATGAGCACGACCAAAGTGCCGCGAATCACACGATACATACGTATATATGATCGCGTTATATTTTCGTTATAACATTTAGTTATGCGGCAAACGCGAGGGTTGGTAAAAAAGAAATTTCCTTTTTCTTCCGTGGGGGGTTTTTTTTTTTTGACTCCAAGCCAATCCATAAGTGGCTACGATAAAATAGCCTTTTAAACAAAAAATCCCTTACGTCCTCTGTTCGCGCCTTTGAACGTTCCACGCGTTACGTTCTATATATACTGAAAGCGTTAATCTTTTCGCCCACGGTCCCTGCAGGACCTTTCCTGCTGCCAGGTCTCTGTGATATTTACTTACCGGCTGCGACAGTATCCTGCAGTACTTTATACCGTCGTCTGTCCCTCGTGGTACCTCACTATTACCATTACACGCGACGACGAGATCTCGCGTTATTTCCGGGAGATCGCTCCTCGTTATCCTGTATACTCCTATCCGCACGGGTCAAAACTCTTTCCCGTTTATACGTTCTTTGTATTTAAACCAATGTTTTGTGTTTAAAAATTGAAATTTTATATATATATATATTTAAAATTGAATTTACAGTCAATTTCAGACCTATAATCATACGAATTATATAATATATACTTATATTGTATATTTAATATTACTCGTATTAGTATACGACTTGACTATATATATATTGTATAGTATATAAAAGTGGCTTTCGCGGCGGCAGCATTCGTGACAATCAGTTTTTCCTTCCCGTTTTCATATCTAACGTAGTCGAATAATTTTTTTTTTTTCTACACAATTAAACGTACTCTTTTTTTAATAAATAAACACATAAATGAAAAATAAATACTAAATGAAAACGTATTGGCCGTTGTCAAATCTCCTGTTAGATATTATTGATAACAAATCGCGTAGAGGAGATGGCGATTTTGCGTACTGCGAAAATTCGACTACCGCGCGGGATCGATCGAAAATATAACGACGGCGAAACATTGCGTCGCGTACATCGAATTTTCGCATCGGTGTCATTATTGCAGTAAACGTTTCGGAAATCGTTTTATTATTATAAGATTTTTTGTTTTCACCCGGCGTATTTAAATACGAGTGTCGTTAGTAAAAAAAAAAAAGAAAAGAAATTGTAAGAAGAAAAAAAAAGAAACGAAATCTTCGTGTGGAACGTCCATTTTATTACACACAACTGGACGATGTCACCGCGGTTGTTATTTTTTTTTTCAAATTATTTTTTGTCGTTAATTAAAACGGTGTGTAAAACGACAATGTCGAATATCGCCGACCGCTATAAATATATATTATATATATATATATATATATATATACGAGACCGGCTCGCGCGGCGTCTCCTTGTTATGGTAATTCGATCGTTTTCGATCGGATCTATTTTTTATTATTATTATTATTATTATTATTATTATTATTATTATTATTATTATTATTATTAATACGAGCGATTAACAGGAATAAAAAAAAATTGTTTTCACTCCAAAGAACGTCGTGTATTTCCCCCTTCCCCCACCTCCAAACTGACGACGACTACACCGCTGCGCGATTTGGTGGGGGGAGGGGGGTATAAAACGGCGTTAGAAACCGGGACGCCCAGAGGGGATTATCCGGGCCACACCCCGTTCTCCGTTCGTCGAATGGTCATTCGCCGCGGGCGTTTAATAACGCGCCGCGCGTTCGTTTTCACACCACCTAGACAAGGGGTTCGCGCGCACCCTCCCCGAGATCGCGTTATTGTGGAAATAAACGGACAAAAAAAAAAAAAAAAAAAAATAATATGGAAACGAATGATATATGTACTCGGCCGTCGAGACGCGGTGTACATTTTTTTTTTTCTTAAATAATTGTGGATATTTTTTGAACATTCTTCTCCTAGTCCTCGCGACCGCAGTGGCGGATATCCGTCGCGATAAGCGTATTTATCCCCACTCACGTGGATAAATACTTTTCTTTTTTGTTTTAAATTACCAACGTTAATCCGCGTAAAAACAAACAACAAAGTCGTTTACAAATTCGCCGTTATTTTAATATTATTATTTACGTAATATTGTAAATTATTTAATACTCGTTCTAAACGTTTATTGAAAAGGGGGGAGGATTTTAATAGAAGAGGAAATGCGTCTTTTTTTTTTTTTTAAAAAAAGAAAAATTAAAATATCGCAATTGTCCGTAATTGATTTGCGTCGCGAGACCCGATATAATAACGAGATAAGGGGGATGATGCGGCGGTGGTTTCACTCCGTGATCGGGGAGAGGAGGGAGAGCTCACGGTTGAGTTTCAGTTAGTCCTCCTCGAGACTTCCATATAACCGCCATTGCCCGCGCGCACCGTTGTCATAGGCTACTGGTCGAATGGCGTTTTGGTTTTTTGTTATAGCCAACCTGAATCCAACACGACCTCATCGTACTGCAACGAAGGAGATCTGTTTGCTCTGTAAAAAACGAGTTTTTTTTTTAAAATATGTTTTACGTTTATTATCGCGAAAAAAGAAACTCTGACAGAGCCAAAGAAACCGAATATCGCGCCGGGGGGGGGGGGGGTGGAATTTTTAAACTACGCCCTTTCTCGTGTTTCGACACAGGACTAATAATTAGAGTATATTGATTTTATAAATATATATTTATATTTTTTAACTAAATTATCGTTTGAAAACGAGCGAGAATAATAACAAAGTGGCGATTTAAACAATACCGAATAATATTTCGCTCAGAAAACACAAAATAATTAACAAAAATCGATATGACTAAATAAATAACACGTATTATACAATATATTTTAAAATTGAATTATAATTTTTCCGGCTTTTTTTTATACGGCGAATTTGGTCTATGAGTTCGTTAGTAGTATTCCATAACTTGTTTACCAGTGTTAATGTTCAATCGCCAAATCATAATGTACGTTATTGGTTCGTTGACGATTTTCAATAGTTTTTTATTATTTTTAATTTCAATTTACTAAACGATTGAATTTACCACACGTCGCGGTCACGATAATTGGCAATATCAAAAGTATACGTAAATTTTTAATTTCTTAAAAGATTTTAGACTTTTGTTGTTATTATATTGCGTATTAAATTCGAAAGCAACGCGATAAATCATTGCGTTTGCGATAAAAACTATTCTAAGCGAAGAAGTTTCGATACAGTAGCAGTAAATACAGTTTGTAGAAAAATTTTAAACGGTTGCGACTTAACGATTTTTAAGATTTTTCGAACACAGTCGAATTAACAAACGTGTAATATTGTTTTAAATTTTTTAAGCATCGAAATCAAAAATCACCTCTCTTTTACGAATTAAACGCCTGGAAAAAAACCTAGAAATTCCGAATACTTTTATGGGTTTAAAATGCCATCCTTTTATAGGTCTATCGGAAGAAAATTGCCGGCACTGGACCGTCGTCGCCCGGCTCGTGTCCCTGCAACGTGTAACTGAAACACGCGACAGTTATTACGCGTATAAAAAATGTATAAAGAATAAAACACGTTTTTTTTTTGAAAAAATTATTCCTCTTCACTCTCTTTATTTCGCGTCCGTACAACAAAAACCCGAAACGGTATTTTGTCGTCGAATAAGTAAGCTGCCGGCTCGGTCACCGATCGGGGGTTTGTGGCGGCGGCGAGGAGGCAATCGAAGTGCTACGCGACGCCGGTATTCGATGACTGCAATAGATAAACGAACCTGTACCGCGGTGGTACTGATAATAATAATAATAATAATAATAATAATAATAATAATAATAATAATAATAATAATAATAATAATAATAATAAGTAGTAGTAGTAGTAGTAGTAGTCATGTGTCGCGCCGGTCTTTTTGTCGGTGTCGACGGCGGCCGCCGCCGGTCGAATGTTCATCGTTAGGTATCCGAAAATATTTCCGGATTTTTTTTCTCGACGCGAGTTTTTTTTTTGTTTCTTCTCGTGCGTATTATTATACGTAATAACGACGTTGGCGCTACGGTGGGAGAAAGAAAATATATTAAAAACTACGAAGGGAAAAAAAATAAAAATAATAATAATAATAATAAAACGGGCGACCTGCTCTCATGTTATTATACAGCAGCACTAGCCGGAAAAATAAAAACAACAGAAAACGGTCGTAAAACACCGCGTGTACGTACACGCGGTGGTGGGCGAACAACAACGAAGAATTTCAGCTTAATTGTCCCGTCGGCGGCGGCCGTTGCAGTTACTCCTCGTCGCTTACGTTATATTATTATTATTATTACGCGTTTGTAATGAAAAAAAAAAACGCGCGGTGCACGACGCGTATTCTGCGGTTAATTAAAAATAATAATAATAATAAAAATCCGATGGGGAAGAAGGGAATTGGTGAGAGGGGGGGAGCCGGCTTAAGAACCGGAATCTTTGCGCGGGCGGGGCGGGCGGCTCATCCACGACGGGGAATCATTCACACCGAATGTTTCTTTTTTTCTTCTTTTTATTGCTGCGCGTACGAATTATTGAATGCCGCACAAATACCGAGTCAGATACGCGTCTTATTGACGCAGTCGTATAATAATAATAATAATAATAATATATGCGTGTTTTTTTTTAATACGGTTTTAATAATATGTACGTTTTGATTTTTCGTTTTAAATAAAAAAAAAAAAAAAGAAAAACTCTAAAGTAATATTTCATTTGTATGGTGCCTAACAACGAATCTTAATACTGCGATTGTGCTCGAAGAATTGTTATTGAGAAAAATTGCAAAAAAAAAAAAAAAAAAAAAAATCATAAATCCGCCATTGTTTCTGGTGCCAACAGTGTTAGGATTTACATATTGCAGAATATACTGTTCGAGTCCCCGGTTATTTTTTTTCTTTCTTTCTTTACAACCGATTTCTATAAGAATTAACGTTATATACTCTAAACGATCGTTTTTGTAATCGGTATATGTTTTATCTAAAAACAAACTCGTATCCACGTTTCGTATTTTCTTTCGCTATATAACAATCCACCGCCGCCGTTGAATCCATCGTGTTCCCCATGACTTTTTATGTAGAATACCAACGCGTTTTTATTTTACTCTTACCGTCCGGCTTACCGGAGATAACTCTTCAATCGGGGCATCATCGTATATTTCTCATTCGCGTACGGGACTCGGTTTTCGTGTACACGCCGAATATTTTATATATATATATATATATATATATTCTTTTTTTTCTACACGCGCGTATCATCCGACTCGCAGCGAGTATTAAACAACAAATGTATTGCCGTCGCGTCCGTGCCCGCGCGGAGATAGACATCTGCGCGGTAAACGTGTGCACCTAACTATATTTGGGATTTCTTCTTCGAACGCTGAAAATTAAAATAAATCGATAATAAAAATAAATCGTCTGTCAGTCTCGTCGCAGCGGAACGAGATCCTCGTCGTGTTTTTTTCTTCTCATTTTTTTTTTTTTTTTTTTTTTTTTTTACTCAACCCCATTGTATTTAAATGAAGACCTCGTGGTCTCGCTGTGTGCGCGCGCGCGCGCACGCGTTTTAAAGAAACGGAATGAAATCGATTTCCACGTATTTATACGAAACGAACGGCGGCGAAGCAGGCGTGGGGTGGGGTGAAATAATGAAAAAAAATTCCAAAACCCGTAATTCAACGTGGAAGGAGTAAAAAAACGTATATCGTGGCGCCCGACGTTAATAATAATAATAAAAAAAAACGCGTATAGTTAAAAAAAAAAAAGTAATTGTCGAAAATTAATAAAAGTGAAAAAAGTACCACTCGTGTCCGCGTCGGCTATTGCAGAGTCGTGGATGTCGCTCGAGCGATTATATAATTATAATTATAATTCGAGCGATTTATAAGAGTTTTGCATTCGGTAAAAAGATTCCGGGATTATCGCGGCGTATTATTATTTTATTAAACGAATGCGAACGGTATGATTTCCAGCTAAAAAAAATAAATGAAATCCGTTTTGACGAAAACCTCGCGAAAACGTTTATTACAATATATATATATATAAATGGCGATTAACGATTTCCGAGATTTTTGTTTTTGTTTTTTTTTTGCTAATATAATCCAACGCAATCGGCAGACGTGAAATTTTTAAGCGTTTAAAACCCCTCTTTAATACACGAAATAGCCTTATGACAATAGTAGCTGAAAATTGAAAGTAATTTTTTAAATTATTTTTATTAGTTATATGGTTACGAAATGAACGACGATTACGGCGCGATAATCGATTTCGCGAGGAAATCGGAGTTTTTACGTAAATCGTTCCGTAGTTATATCTGTCGGACGTTTGAAAAAAAAAAATATTTGGGGAAAAATTACCTCTCTAAATATAGTACACTGTAAAAAATAAATCATCGGTGGTACAACACACGCCTTCTGGCAAAGGATTTTCGAGTACAAATATTAAAAAAAAAAAAAACATTTCAATTTCATTTGATTCGTTAACACGTGAAATTCGCCAATACGCCGGAGATCTATAAAAATACAAATACATTATGATTTTTAAAAAAAAAATAATAACGTTTCCGTCGGGTTAGCAGCATCGCGCGAAACTATAATTACGATAATGATTGAAAACGTATTTATAATATATTTCCCCCCCCCCCGCCCGTTAAAACGCGGTTGGAAATTTATTTGTCCGTGTAAAGTAGTGTGTGTGTGTGTGTTGTGTACGCTCGCGTACCTAACGAGCCGATTTCTCAAAAATCCGTATTCCGACGAGACGCCGCGTGGCGTGCCGTTAGAATTATTACGAGGTTTTTTTTTTTCATATTTTCAACGTAATACAATAGAAAACCGCGGTCAATTAAAAAAAAAAAATAGAGAGAGAAGAAAACGTGTGTGTGTTTTTTTTTTACCGAATAAATTTAATACCGCTCGACGACGACCTGTACATTATGTGCGCGCGTATGTAAGTAGACTCGACGTAAAAAAATTAAGAAAACAAAAAAAAAAAAAGAACAAAATAAATAAATCTCTCCCGACGACGAGTTTTCCCGCGTCTACTAGATTTCCGTCTCGCTAATTGAAAGGTGACGGCGGCGGCAATCATACCGCGTCCAATTATTATTATTATTATTATTATTTTACGTACGTGCGCGCGCGCCCGTCGTTAATTCTTTTGGCGCCTTACGCCCGCGCTCGTGTACAGAGACCACGACGACGACGATAATAATAATATTATGTAAAAAAAAAAAAAAAGGTGTATCACGTCCGCCGTGTGTCGCGCGCGCGTCCTGTGTCGGTCGTTTTACGACACCGCCGCCGCCGCCAATTATATATACGACGACGGCGCACGAATATTATTATAAATTTATTTATATTATAAAACAAAAAACAAAAAAAAAAAAAATACGATCGTATTATAAAAAAAAAAAAAAAACGACGGCGCGCGTTGTAATAGCGCCTTCCGAAATTCATAACTGTAGCCGGCGCTGCGGATCTGTCGATCTGATGAGTACTCTGTGTTTGCAGTACAAGCGTCGGAACCGTACTCGTTGGAGCGTTCCCGACGAACTTTTTACCAATTGCGAAACTGACGTGATAGGACGATTTTTTTTTCTTCGTTTAAACCGTCGGACCGTTTATCGACTGTATTATCATTGATGATTGCGCACATCCGTGTCACAAGTGACGTTTTTTTATATTTTTTTTTTCAAATTTCATCTTTTCCTTCGGTACGAATGCGCAAAACGTTGCTCCTCCCCACCCCCGTCCCATTAGTCGAAAACGAGAAAATTAAATTTTTTTCCTTCCTTTTCCGCCCGCCGCAAACCAGTTCCTAACCTAACAAAACGGTGTCCGTTTGGACTTCTCTCCTCATACTCGTGTATATATATAGGTATAGGTATGAAAAGAAAAGAAAATATTTATAACGGAATTGTCGCGGTATTTTGAATATTCGGCGGCCCCGGTACAACGGATCATCTCGTCACCGCCGCGGTACAACGAACAGTTTTCGGGGAGGGAAAAAACGTTTTTTTCGTGTGTGTGTCGCGCATACTTGAAATATTATTCAAATTAATAAACGACCGAAAGAAACACGGTGGTATTAATTACAATCGTACACACGAGAAATAAAAAAAACAAAAAAAAAAAATCGTCTCGCTGGTATATACACGTGTATTATACACCGCGGCTACTGGCGGCGCTGCGATGACGGTGCAGCGGCAGGCAGCAGCAGGTGCCCGGCGCGAGCGATGTCGTCGGTTGATAAGACGAATAATAATAATAATTCACACGCGACTCGTCTTCGGCCGCGTTCAGAGCCCGCGACCCGCCCGAATATCATTTCCCTATACGCGTTTTTTATTATTATTATTATAATTTTTTTTTTCGTTCTTGTAAAAAGAGTGATGACTATTGTTGAGTGGACAGGGTGAGCGCGGCCGGTTTTAAAAACGGAGGACGTCCCGTCGTCTCGGCCCGTCGTCGTTCGGAACCGGACCAGCGCGCGCGCGCTAACTCGTCGCGATAGTTAATAACAATAATAATAATAATAATAATAATAATAATAATAATAAAAAAGAAAAACACGAGTCGCGCCCGGTACACGCGCGTATATAATAGATTCTCACACACACACACAAACATAAACGAGCGCATTTACACAGTGTGTGAGAAAGAAAGAGATAAAGGCCACCCGAACGATATTTATATGCGGCCAATAAATAACGCTAGTGTTAATGGACATAACCCTATCTCCCGTCGTATATATATTGTTTTTTTTTTTTAGTACTTTCGTATTACGTGTATTTTTATATGCGGCGCAGCTACCTCAGCAGTAGGTGTCATTAGTCGTGTGATAACACAACCGAGAACGATCGTCGTCGTTTTATTTTATTTTATTTTTTTTTTTAGTATTCTTCCAAGGTGCGGCCCCTTAATGTTCACACGCATATATTTATACTATTCCGGTCGTCGTCGTCGTCGTTTTTTTCGTATACGCGTTATTTTATTTTTTATACATATAATTGGGATCGGTCCTTTTGTCTCGTCGTCGTCGTCGTCGTCGTTTTTTTTTCCGTTTTGGTGTGCGTCTTTCGTGCCGTCGCAACCGCTCTCTCAAACAAGACTCTTCACTTCCCCGCCCCACACCATCCCCTATCATCCGACCTCTCTCTCACAATTCAAAATTCTATACTTGTACCGAATTAAAAAAAAAAAAAAACGTATTTCTATTTTCCATTTTATTAATCACGCGCGATTACAAAAAAAAAAAAAACATGTTATCACTCATTTAATCTTTTTATTCATATAATATTTAATATGGTATACGAAACGCTCACGCTGATGGAAAATGAAAATATCTCAAAGATTTTTTTGCGCGCACCACACAAAAACGGTCCATATTTGGAGGGTAGCAGACGTCCCGCAATTCAATATATTATAACGTCCCCGGTGTCCCGACAAAATCGTTGGAAATGTCCCGTGATTTTTTTTTTTTTTTTTTGAACTTCGAGTATTGGTCGTTCTATTTATTACATAATTTTTACTCGAAATTCGATATAATATATTTTATTGTTTAACGCATTATACGATCGCGGGATTATAAATGAATTTCATTTATTCTGAACAATTTCTCGTACGATAAATTGTTTATCATTGTCGTCGACAAGAAGGAGTATTATACGTCGTTGAAATCGAAAAAAATAAAAGTGCATTTGTCAAGAGAATTCACGGTGGAATAAAATTTTAAGATTTACGTTGTTTACACGCTTTATATCATTTAATTTCGATGTTACAGAATTATAACGCGTTAAAACGCTGTTTTCCGCCTGTCCCCCCCCCCCATCCCACGCACACATTATTTACTGGTCAATGCAAAAACCATCGGCTCGGTTTTTTTCTCCATATCCAATCGGCCTCGTATTTTTTACGTATATTCATTAAAAGTAAAAGTAAAAAAAAAAAAAGTCCCGTAATTTTTTCAAATTGTAAACACGGTGGGGGATCCGCTTGTCGCGGTGCACACGCAACTGAGTCCCTGAATACTCGAATGAGAAAAAAAATATTATACTAATATTGAGTGTCCACGCTTGAGTTTTCACGTGTACGACATTAGAAAATGTACACTTACGACTTTACGTTCACGTTTAAAATTCATTTTTACATTTTAATTTATCAAACGTTTTCAAACGAACATTACAACATTACAATTAATACACATTACAATACGTACCTAAAATCTTACAAATCGTCGTGAGACATACCGAGAACTGCTGAATTCGGGTTTTCGTGTGTTTGTACGACTCGATTCGTATAGCCCATCCGTGGACCACTACCACCACCACCACCGTCAGTCAAACCGTCATCCGTTCCTCAGACCGACCGCGTCGTGTGTATTAACCACAATCGCGAAATCTCTTCACGCAGTCGCCGCTTGTGCTTTTTATATATTAATATAAAACCGTTGTCGTATACACGCGCGCGAGCACGCCTTTATTATTATGATTATTATTATTATAATTATTATTTTAAACGCGTATTCCGTTTTCGGCGGCTTGTGTTTATAATATAAGCATTGTAATAAATACGGAATAATAATAATAATAATGTCTCGAAACGCGCGTCCTGGTCGTCTAGCGTGTCGGGCCCGAGAAGCATTCGAAAACGAACGCCGAGAGACTGTAATATATTGTTTTTGTATAATATACTATATTACAGTCTCGCACCCCCGTCACTCGCCGTTGCGCTCCATCCCCATTGCGCGCTTGCAACAGCACACGTTCGTGGTGTATACGACGACAGCACACTAATCCGTTGTCGCCGCACCGCTGTTATTGCGACCGTCGGCGAGTATAATGCGTAATAAAATATTATTATACGCGCGACAACGACGACGACGAGTCGAACGCGTGTAAACGCGCCACTGAAACGGTGAGAAACCGACGGCGGCACGTTACGTGCTTTGGGTGTGACAGTACGCCAAAGTAAACCGTCTTTTTTTTATTTATTTTTTTTGTCGATCTCTACAATCGTTATTATTACGCGTTATTCGATATTTCGGCCGACTAAGAGGACGCGTCCCCGGGGCCCACACGAAAATTGACGATTTAAATCATTATAGTTATTGTCGAAAAGGTTAGGGCAAAAACGTTTTAAATAATGAAAACTACGCGTATACGTTTCTGTAATAATGCAATTACGAACACTATAATCGCGTAATATTAAATATAGTTTTAAAATATTTCAATTAAACGAACTGTAAACTGTAACGCACATTGTTTTTTTTTATAAAAATTAATTGACATAGTTCGCTGTTTTTCCTCCGTTTCAGACATTTTCACGGAAAATTATAATACATTATATTATTTTTCACTACGTTCCCCGGCGGGTTCAATTGTTCGTTAAAATCCGGCGCTGATTTCGGCCCGTCGTCTTTTCCGAATTTTTATTCTAACAAATATCCAATAAAGTTTAGCCGAGACTATACTCTCTCTCTCTCTCTCTCTCTCTCTACCGTGGTACAACGCGTGTCTTTTGATCAGCCCATTTGGCGGCGGTACGCGCGCTAGTGCGCATATTTTTATTTTTACTTTATTATAATATAATACGACGCGTAACGTGTAATATTGTGCGCAATATAATAATAATAATAATACGCGTTTTCGATTTATTATACTCGAATATTTATTGTATATCGATATTTATTTTATACGTCATTGTATACACGATTTTAGGACTTGACACGAGGCGTATGAAAAGAGAAAGAGACACAGAGAGAGAGAAACTCGAATCCGGAAAGTGCGACGCGGATTAATTTATATGTGTGCAATGCGCTGCTCGCTTCGCGTATTCTGTCTTCTCTGTGTCTACAGCAGCAAGAACAACAATAATAATAATAATAATAATAATAATAATAATAACGAGCTCGTCGTGAAGAGCATAGTAAAAACGACGATTTTTTTCATATATATATATATAAACTACGTTATACCGTTTTTGTAACAACCGCGTGTGATCGTAATATACCGCCACTGCCGCCGCGTCTCGTGTGCGAAGTCTACTTGACAAGACCGTCAAATTCGCGTCGTCGATTCCTTGCGCGTCCGTCGAATTCGATACGCGTGTCACGTTTTTCTTCTTCTTTTTTATTATAGAAGAAAAAAAACGTTAAACGTACCGAAAACTCAAATAGCGCGCGAATGGACGAAGTAAATGAACTCACGTTGAACCGCGTTTTTTTTTTTCACTTTTAATATTCACACACGTATGGAACGTGGTCGTAAATTATCGAAGGATATATTTATTTATTTTTTTACATCGTCAATTGCGATTACTGTGTCGGGGCACTTTCATTATTTCAGTTCGAATCTAAGTCTTCTCTATACCTGTATTTTTATTGCCGATAAAAAGTTTATTACACACTTGCGTAATAAATTTAATAAACTTTATATTATAAAATTAAATAGGATTTTTTTTAATAATAATAATAATAATAATAATAAAAATACACACGCCACGCCGCGTTACTTACATCGAATTCGTCACTTTATGATACACGCGTCTAAACGAGAAAAATAACAACGAGCGGTCTCATCAAACACATAAACACACAGGCTCGTGTTTTTCTATAATTTTTACTATTACATACTACAATATTATATTAAAAACGCATATCGTTCATCTCAGAATATCTTTGATATAGAAGACGCGTTTATGTGTCACATGTAGGCACATCGTAGGAGCTTTGTAAATAATTATGTTTACGAGAAAATTCTGCATGCCACACAAACATACGGTATAGGTATAAATATTAAAAAAAAAAAATGAATTATTTCGCTATTTTGAACTTTTTTTATTTTTATACCCGAATTCCGTGTAATAACGATAATAAATTATCCCGTCAACAACAACGACACACACACACACACAGACAAAAATCCAAAATGTTTATAATAATCGAAAAAAAAAAATGAATGTATTTGCTTCAATCCGTTATATTGTTTATTAGGGTTTAAATCAGTTTTCGCTACAGACCGTAAACAGACCTATCAACCGTTTCCACAGATTTCCAGAGGTACGTAAAATAATATACATATACATATTATACAGTAATTATAATAATAATGATAATGATGATAATTTCGATATTTCAAATGCCATTCTCTCGCGCATAACATTATACCGCCGTATACGTTATTTTCTCATTCTCTATCCGAATGCGTATTTCTCACACACACACACACACACACACACTTGTATACAACGCACTCGCGATATTATAAATTTTTTTTTTTTGTTTTAACGAGATAAATGACTCGGAGGTGGTGATGCTGTTGCTGATGGTGGTGGTAGTGCGGAAACGGGCACTGTTGTTGGGGTTAACGTGGACTCGGCGGTACCCGCGAATGGCGGTTAGTGATGATGAGGACGAGACGACGAGTTGATTAGGAGGCGAGTAGCCGTGAGAGATTCGTGAGAACGTGCCGGGGTCCCGTGTAGTAGTTTTAGTAGTAGTTGTAGTAATAGTTGTAGTAGTGGTCTTGTTGAATGGGAGAGAAAAGGAAAAAAAAAAATATGTACACGACGCGCCGCGGCGGTGGCGCCAAATGACGCGCCGCACACGTCTTTCGTCCGCGCGCCTTCGATTTCAATATTTTGAATGATGCGCGACGGAAACGACGATTGTCGTCCGTATCAGTGGCTAACTGACGACAGGGATTTGAGGGCAACTACCACTCGGCCCGCAAAAATGTTTCATGAAAATTACTTACGCGATGTATATTTCTAGTCGAATAATAACTTAAAAACATTATATCGGCACATATTCTAATTGATATTGCGTTGTGTGTGTGTGTGTTTAGGTATAGTCAATTGAATACAGAATAAACGGCTTACGTTTTAAAACACCTTTGGTCATATTGTTTTACGTAGTTTATTCCAAAACGAAACTCTTCCCGGAGGTCCAAAAAGAGAAAATTCATGTCTAAAGTACGACACTGCACGTCGTCTATGCGCCATTTTCCTCCTCCCCCTACTCCGTGTTGTGTACGAATAAGCGTATAGTTTTTTTTTTGTTTTTTTCAGTTTTTCCTTTCTCCCCCGAGCCGTCGGACGCGTCCTCAGAATAGTATTTATCTCGAGTCGGAAACGCGCGTCGGGAGTTTTATTTTGTCGCGTACGCTTGCGGCAATTGTGTTCGGGGAGGTGAGGATATTGAAGCGCGACGTTTTTTTTTATTATCGTTGACACCCACTCCTCAAAAAAACAAAATTTATTTCTACCCTCTATTGGAAAAGAATTAATTTTTTTTTTTTGATCGTTGTTTAAAATAACTAAACGTTTTACAATATTCGATTATGAAATCCGTTTCGCCGCCGCAAACTGCAAAACGTCGAGTTTTTTTTTTTCTTTACAAAAAATAAGCGCGTCCCCTTTTTCTACGTTTAACGCCGTACGATAATCAATAATAATAATAATAATTGACGATTTTCGTTATTTCGAAAGTAATAAAAAAAAAAGTCACTCTATATATACCGTCGTCGAGTTGTGTGAAACTTTTACTCTGTAAAAGTATTTAGAAAAAAAAAGAAAAAAAGAAAAGACGTCTCGGCCACCGCCCGTGAAAGCTTTCGCGCACGCGGTCTACAATTTTTAACGTTTATTATACGGACGGGATTCTTGAATACGGCGGCGGCGGCGGCAGGACACAGGACACGCAGGAGGGAATAGGGCAGAGGAGCGTTAACGGATATCATGTGTCTCTCCGGTCAAACGGAACGCGCGCGCACACACACACGAGGATAATAATTGGACACGACCGGCGTCTAGTATTTTTACACACACGCGCGCGCGCACACACACTGTGGTCAGTACAGCGGAGAGAAGAGAGTGGCAAGACCGTCACGACCAGTTCCCTCGCCGCGCCCGCCCCTCCTCGTCGCCGCCACCGCCGTCGACGACGCGTACTGTATATATATATATGTCGTTCGATTTGTTCAATATCACCGCTCGTACACACACACACACAGCGGTCTTTTCAGAGTCTCGTTCCTCTCCCACCCATTCCGTTCGTCCGCGTACACTGCACTCGTACACGTTATATCGTTAGGTCTCGTATCCTCTCTTCTTCTTCTTCTACTACTTTTTCTTCTTCTTCTTCTTCTTCTGTCCGACCGCCCGTTATAACACGACCCGCACACACACACACACTACACCGGCGTCGGAGCCGGCGTCTTTTGTGGCGCCGCCGCCACCGACGCCATCGTCCGACTGTGATTTTCATATATACATATATATATATATATATATATATATATATACGTTTTTATGTATAAAACGCCCGTGCGCGTTTGATCTGGTGAAAAAACAATAATTTATTTTTATTAAAAATAATTCCGCTATACCGAAATTAATTAAACGTCCCAATAATTCAAGGGGGAAAAAAATCGTTTATTTCTTATTTCTCTTACGAATGCCCCAGAGTATTTATATCATCGACTCAATTACCGGCGTTTTTTTTTTTTTTTTTTTTGTAAAAAAAAATTCCGAATTTTTAACTCGTTGCACGGTGAGATATTTCTCTTTTACAACGCGTTTCTATAGAACGCCGTAATTTCCGTACAAAAAGAAACCGCGATATATTTATGACTTTTCTTTTTCTCCCACGTCCGTGGCCGTTGGAAAACGGTATAGGAACGAATTCGTTGCCATTTCGCAATATTTCATATATTCCGGGGTTTTCAATCAATATTCGTTTTCCGTATATATACAATTACGAAATTTTCGAATTTTTTTTTTTATTAACGTTATTTTCTGTTTTCAAAATATTAAAGCGCGTGTACGCGATTCCAAGAGTTTCACGACCAATAATTGTTTTTTCAATTTTATATTTTAACGACGTCAAATTACACTGCAATCGGAGAAAGCGTTTTATCGATCGTTTTCTGGACGCGGGCGCGCGTGTATATTATTTTACCTAACTGCTGAACAACAGTTTAGTAGTAGGTCGTCTTTCGGTCGACCTGTGCAAAAACTATAATTTATTCGAGCGTATTTATAATATTATATAGAATACACCCAGTAATTAAGTTTCATTATGAATACCGAGCGGCAGAATACCGTCGCATTTATTATTATTATTATTTCGCGTAATTATTCGTTAAATATTTATATTAAATATATACGCGCGTATGTAATCGTCGAGGAGAGTATTTAATATGAAAATAAAAAAAAAAAATGTAACCCCGTTATTAATACGTTTTTCGAGCCGTGTGTGCGTGTATTAATCGTTATAGTTTCGTTACAAACGTCCCATTAATAATTCACCGATAATATTATTATTATAGAGAGTATTATTGATAAAAACGGCGAACCCTCTGGCGCGCGTAAATTATTTAAAAATCGTTTTTGGTAAAATTTCGACGAAACGACGTAGTTTTAGTAGATTTTGAGCAAAGCGGAGCATGTCTATTGATTTTTCGCAATGACGCGCCTATTTATTTTTATTTATTTTTTTCTATGTCTGTACTCGAAAATTCTATCGAAAGCAGTGTTCCGATAGTATGTTTCGCCCGGTAAGCAAATCCCATTATCTAATAATTGTAGCGAGAGGTGATTTTTCGATTTTCAAAATAAGCGTTCAAAAAACTCAAAAATGTTTTAAAAAAAAAAAACCAATCGGAATCGATTAGCACGTTATTTCTTCGTTATGGTTATAATAAAAACATGAAATATGTAAACTCTATATTATAATATATTAATGTAAAAAAAAAAAAAATTCTCTCAATTCTAAACTATTACTATAACGAATTCGATTTTAAAGTAGAACGTTTCGAACACCGTTCTTCTTTTTCGTACGTACGTCACTGCTCCAGTGTTCTCATAATAATATGTAGAGGAATAATAAATATTCCACCTCAAATACATCGCTGTATATTATTATTATTATTATTATTGTTAATTAGAGAGTTGTTTATACGCGCGTGTCGTTCTCGCGCGGTTAACACAGCGTAACGCGTTTATTCGACACTAATTTTTCCATATAAGGCGATCGTTTTTTTTTATTCGTTTCCTTCGTCTGGCGGCATCGGATGTGTCCGATATATAAAATAAATTGTCGTTTTTACGCCGGATGTGACATTCCCGGGACTTGCACCATTTTTTTTTTTTTTTTTTTTTTGTCAAAACGTCTGGTTTTTAATAATTCAAACAGCCTTTTATCGCCGTCCGCGATCGCCACCTGTGCTCTCCGGCAAGCCGCCCGCCCGCGCGCGCGATACGTACACGCGCCGTACATCAGGTGCGCGTATCAAACGGCCCCGGGTCACACGTTCGCCGCACCGTTCTCGTCGTCTTCTCACTCACTCTCCGTCACTATTTAGTCGCGTCGGTCGTTTGTACCGACGGCGGCGGCAAACGATAAACGATAATTGATTTAAATCGATTGTTTTTGTTTTCGGTGTGTTTGTCACTCGCGCAGACAATATTGAACTCGATGCACAAGTACCAGCCACGTTTCCATCTAGTCAGAGCCAACGACATCATCAAGTTGCCGTACTCAACTTTCCGCACGTACGTGTTCAAGGAAACCGAATTCATAGCCGTGACCGCGTACCAAAACGAAAAGGTATTATACACGCATATATAAGTGTATATAATATTCTTGTTTGTATTCTTTTTTTTTTTTTTATATATATATATATAATATATACTTTATAATAATTAATTTACATCCGCAAACGTATAGGTGCATTATATGTAAGCAGAGCGATCGGGTCAAGGCTATAAACGTCACTTTCGGAAGAGAGAAAAAGGGGAGAGTTAGGGGTGGGGAGGGGAAAACGAGAAAAAAAAGTGATTTTTTTAACGACGCATTAGAAGGGGAAAATATTCAAACGCGATTAACGTATTTGTTAAAATATTGCACAATAATAATAATAATAAATAAATAACATGGACTCGATGTCGATGTAGTGGCCGGTATTATCGTCATTTAATATTATCATCTCTGATTGAATGTGTTTTGATTGTATCATCGAATGTCCCGACGAACTGGCGCACATTAATTCGTTTAACGATATTACGGATTAACACATACGGGCAGTAAGGAAGTCCGTGTTGTTTGAATTCCGCGACTCATATGAATTCGATAAAATCAAAAATATTACTGTGTTCCGTATTAAATGACTTGTTGTGTTTTATTGCGAGAGGAGAGGTAGTGGTCAAAAGTCATCTTAGGAGTGATAAAATTGCGTTTTGACTCGATCCTGGCATAGGTCCCCTAACCCAACCCATTCTAACGATTTATTGTTTCGAACGAAATTATGAAATCGTAATAGTAAGTTTATCCCTTTAATACAATGCCGTGGAACATTTGACAATGTTTCCTTTCTTTTTTTTTTTTTGTCATTTAAAACTCTGCGCGTTTTAAACGAATTCATTATAGAGCGCGGATTCACGCCGCAATTATTGTTCTGTACACGTGTATAATCGGTTTTTTTCTTTTTGTGTGTGTGGTACGCACAGATCACTCAGTTGAAAATCGACAACAATCCGTTCGCCAAAGGATTTCGAGACACTGGCGCCGGGAAACGAGAGAAAAAGTGAGTATTGAACAATTTTAATTTTATATTTGTTATCATTGTGATAATCGATGGGTTCGCCGTACGGCCGGTGCAGAAATAAATCTTCCTGTAATAATTTTTCCCGAAACACACACGCGGGTATATTACGTCTTAAATTATGTTTTTTTTTTTAAACGCGTTGTTTTTATCGAAGAAAATAATAAAAGTATAAAATACGAGTATCATCAATCGCTTTGATTTCGGATGTTATAATGTCTCTCGTACGCGTCCGCGACGATTGAACGTGAATACACGCCGGGAGTTTTCATGACATTTGTAGTTATCGTATAAAAAGCGCGCCTTTTGCTCTGCGTGATTCGGATGTTGGATCGAAAGTATTTTTCGTTGAAATTTAATGTGCGACGAAGACGGTGATAATAGAGAGAGAGAGAGAGAGAGAAAAAATGATTTTTTTTTTGATTATCGTGTTAATCAAAATCCCGTAATGTATACGAATGCTTTCAAATTGTCGTAATATATCGTAGCGAACACAAACGACGTTTTCATATTATACGGTTTGGTTATAATATTATATACGATGCACGCCGCGCGGAAAAAAAAAATCGTGAAAACGATTGTTCGCGATAAAAAAACGCTCACAGAAAACTACGCGTGTAGCGTTTTTTTACATGCTTTACAAAAAAAAAAAAAAAAATAAATACGTATAGCGATTCACATTATTATAATTTTTTTCTATATTTTATTATTCGTTACCGGTCGGAAGTACCGCGCCGATTGTTATAATTGTGGTGTGTCCCCGACACCGCGTATATAATAATAATAATAATAATAATAATAATAATAATAATAATAATAATAATAATAATAATTATAATAATTATAATATACGAGCGCGCGCACGTTTTACGCGCGATACGATTTCGTTTTGGTGGTGCGTCACGTCGCGTGTATACGTTTATTATAAAATTCGCCGCTGCCGCCGCCGCGGCACGGTCGGTTTTTTTTTTTTTTTTTTTTTGAAAAACGTTCTCGCCATACATAATTTTTATATCATAATATCGTCCGCTTTTAAAAAATGCTAAATCTACGCGAAACACGTACACGCGTCTCGTCGTCGTACAGTGTGTTATTATTATACGCGCGTCCTTGCGACGAATTATACACACAATTTACAATGACGAAAAGAAAATAAAAAAATTATTGTCTTAACGTTGAGAATTATATTCGCATCTCATTATTATGCTGTACACATACGCGTCAACACACGCACACGCACAAAGAACGCTCGTAACTCTCCGAAAGTCTCGAAGACGTGTGTTATACGAGAGAAAAAAAAAAAAAAAAGATAAAATCCGCATCGACGACAGTTAAAAATTGCGACGCGTCTCCTCCGCACACTGTTGCATTTGCGACGTCCTCGCAAATATCATTTTCGCCATTCGCCGCCGCCCGGAAACGTTCGGTTTTAATTTCAGTCACGAAATTCGTCTCGGTACACGTACACTGTACACGAACTCGATGTAAAATAGACAAAAAAAAAAAAAAAAACGTAAATCGTCGCGCAAATGAAAACAAATCAATAACGTGATTATTGAGACTCAACGCAGTTTCAAATGCCGGATCGTCTTATAAAAACGGCGAATCTCAATCGGCCGTGACAAAAAGCCCGGGGTGAGGAGTGAGTATTTTTATGTCGAATATCGTATTTTTTTGCGTACGTATTTTCCCGCGGACGAACGGCCGACGAGAGCGTAGAAAACACACAACGAGACCGCTTTTGTGCACTCGTCATGGCCTTACACGAATCGCGCGTATTCGCGTGCTCGCCATATGTCATAGGGTTTGTTATTTTGGAAAAAAAAAAACAATTGTCGTCGTTTATTATTTTTGATTATTTCAAAAAAAATAAATAAATAAACCGAGCGTTAGAATCAATCGAAACGACTTGGAAGTTTGTTGAAAACACGCGATACGAGGTATTATTTTGTGGTGTTCAATGCACCAAAACGATTTTGAAGCCGAAGAGAAATACGAAAATCGATTTTTCCTAACCAACCAGTTTTTCCTAACCGACGTCTCGCGGGATATTTAAAAATGAAATATAAACCGCCGCCGCACCGTGACCTAATTATTATTATTATTATTATTATTGTTATTTGTTACTGCCGCGGTATAACTCGCGCGATTTTTTTTTTTTTATTATTATTTTAATCCTCGCGCTCGTATTACGTATAAAACGTGTATCGTCGTTTATTGATTTTTTTTTTTTTTTGTTTTTTTGTTTTCATTTCCCCGACAATATTGTCGCGTCGACCCCATTTTTTGTTTCTTTCCCGTCGTATTTAACCGCCGTCTGCAGTAGTAGTAGATAGGTTTGCACGTATTTATTAGTACACGAACGCGATGTGTTTGTGTGTGTGTGTCGTAATGATATGCGGCGAGACGTGGTCGTCCGGATAAGGTCAAAGCGAGTCGGCCGTTGCCGCGCGGTTTCGCGGGACGCGCGCGAAAGGGAACGCGCATGAAAATTACTACTAACGCGCGGGAGCGGTGCGGGTTCGCGTTTTTTTTTTTTTCACTTTTTTTATTTTTTATTTTTTGTGTGTGTGTATTAGCCTTTGTGAGCGTAAACGCATAATATTATACAGGGGCGGTTTACGAACGAATTACCGGGACGAGGAGGAGAAAGAGGAGAGTTTGGGACGGTGCGAAGAGGACGCGAAAAAAAAAAAGTGTAACGTACACAGAGAGAGAGAGAGAGAGTGAGAGAGGAGAGCTAATGACACCGCAAAAGGTCGCGTCGTCCAAATGCCTTTTAATTTAAAAAGTCTACGCCCACCGGATATATCCGACGACGACGATAATAATAATAATAATAATAATAATAATGATATGCGCGCGCGCGCGACGGGCCATTTAATTCGAAAGGCTAAGCCCCGCGCGGTCGCGCGCGTTTTATGTGACCGCGCGGCGGGCGCGGATGACGAGAGAGACGATGCGCGACGCGGAAACGATAGGGCGGTGTACAGTAGTAGTAGTGGGTGTCGGGGTGATGCGTTTTTTAATGTTTTCTCTTTCCCTTCCCCCCCCCCCCACGAGTGTGGGGAGGTTAAAAGAGAGAAAAAAAACCGCACAATTCGAAACGTTTGCCGCGAGAACAGCGCGTATAAAATACAAAAAAAAAAATATATATAAAAAATTCCCCGTTTTACTATATTATAATAATATGGCCTACCGTTTTTTTTTTTGCTGTTTTGTTTAATCGTACACCGCACGTTTATACGCCGCTATCGTGTGTGTGTACAACTGTGCGGTATTATACCGCGCGGACACGGTCATTTGCACACCGAAGACCGAACGACGTGATGACCTCACTGTCGTCGTACGCAAACACCGCACGAACGCGGGGTGAAAAATGTATAAAATTTCCGTGAACTTTTCACTTTTTTTTTATTGCGCTTATAACAAAAAAACAAAAAAAAAAGGAGAGAGAAAAAAACCGTTTTTTTTTCAACTGTTCCCGCGCGCGCGCGAATATATTAATAATTATTCGACGCGTGTGCCGTCGAAACTCGCTTATACGCTATTTTTTCTCTCTTTCTCTCTCTCTTTTTATAAAGAAAACGAGTTTTTCGCTAAATAATTTTTCTCTAATAAAATAATATTTACTCCGTTAAGTGTATTGTATTACTCGTTCGTGTTATATCATCAGCCTCGCGGTTTTCAGGTCAATGAAATATTATATTATGTAAAAGAAATTAACGCGTTGTTAGCAAACCGATTTATTATAATTCCGCGATGTACGACGAAAATGGCTTCCTCCTCCCCCTCCCAACACGGCCGTGTCTTCGTTGAAGTCGAGCGGCGTGTGTGCGGTCAGCAAAGACGGCGGCGAATAGGCCGCCGCCGCCGCCGTCCCAAGTGGCGTACGCGAGCACCGGCACTGCACACGCACGCATTACAAAATAGCGTCTCGTCTAATTTGTTGAACGCCCGGCACTGACACGCACACGCGCGCGCGCACCCATCGCCGTAATTATTGCGTCGCCGGCGTTGTCGTTACTTGTTGTTGTCGTCGTTGTTGTTGTACACCACCTTGTCACGACCACCAGTTAGTACACACTATCGGCACAGTAATAACGCAGTGCACAGCTTATAGCGGTAGCCGTGTGCGCGCGGTACAATATTATAGTACGGCGCGGGGTGCACGGGAGCAACGGAACGAGATTTTTAAACGCCTTCTTTTTTTCTTTTTTTTCATTTTTTTTTTTTTTTTTTTACTTATAATATGCGAAAGGTCGAAATGGACGAAAGCGGCGTCGTCATTTCAACTGTTTAAAACGGGAAGAGTTGTGGAATATTGTTGAAAAATCAGAAAAAGGCACTGGACACCGGGGGCCCCATTGACGAAATCGATGGCGAACTATATTTTATACGATCGCGATCGAATGACGTTTAATAGTGATTTATTGAATGTTGACATTTTAGAAAACGATGGTTCTGATAGAGAAGAATAAGTAAAAAAAAAAAAAAAAAAAAAGAATGATTCGAAGATATTTTTTTCTAAAAATTAATAAACTTTTAAGAATCCAAAATGAGCGCGGAGATAGAATATGTTAACTAAAAGAAGCGGAGACGTGTCATCGTCCCCCGTCCCCCCACCAAACCTTCGACCACTGGTTATAATAGTAGCGGCAGGCTATTATCGATCCGCGTTGTTCTCCGAAGTTGATTAGACATTCTCGTATTATATTATCCGACAACGGTCGGTAATTTTTGTTTTCAAATTACAAGTTTTAGACTATTGTTGTAGCGGTTTTAGATGCTGATGTGTTTAAATTCATCGAAACGCTTAGTTCTTGTTGTATAGCCGAAATAATATCGTATTCCGAAGGTCCGCTCAAAATCGAACGCAATAATGATTTATCTTTCGAATTCATAACGATTATACAATGGTACGCTCTGAATGATCTTTATCCGAGTAATTGTCGCTTAAATAACATTCAAAACAGCGCGTTACCTTCATTCATGTTTCGTGTATTAGAACAAAAAATAAAAACGAGTTCTCCTACGCAGCGTGCGGCGTTTAATACGATAATCGTATTTGCGTTTGTTAAATAATAATCGTATTATCTTCGTAGTGGCCGATATGTCGTTTACACACGGACGATCGATCGTTATACGACTTTACTCCTCCGTGTCCCGTCGAGGCCGTGTACGCGCACGATATAAATGTATAACTTGGTCGGTCTGTTGGACTGAACGCCGACCGAAAAGTGTTGTTGCTGTTATTATTATTGTAAATTATCAAGGATACGGTGTTAAGGATTTCCACTGATCACCGAAGAAAAAGAAAATTGTCCTTGTTGTCTTGAAATATTGAAGTTTTGCGCGGTATATATTCGTGAAAGTATGTAGAGAATTTTAACCGGGCGGTTCTAACAATATTACTGGAATATTATACGGAATTCTCGAGCAAAAGCTACCTTTTCTAAAATTCTAAAGCATAGCTCAAGATATAAGTAATGATTTTTTTTTGCTCGATCGTAGAAAATTCTTGTACGGAGAATTGTTTCGACAGTTTTTCTTGAACACCGAATCGCGGAGTATAAATAATAGTCTATAAAAACCGTATATACAACATAAAGTTTAATGCGAAAATAGTTTTTACGAAATATGTACTGTATTTTACGCGACAATCGGAGAGTTATGATTTTCGGAGTGTTCCGCGTTAATAAACGCGTTATTTGAAATAAATACGAATTTGAATAAAACAATACGTCTTCTTTTTCTTTTTCTCCGTAGTATTCGACCATTGAGATCATGGACTGCTGCTGGTAAAATTAAAAAATCATTATCATCGTCCGATTCCGCCATCATTTCCATATAACATCCTTTTTCACTCGGTCCTCACGCATCTCAATCGCGGTCTCCACAAAAATCTCTTTCCCATTGGTGCACCCCGTACGTCGGACCATCCGCACTGAAAATTCTCCACGCATGTCATCGCAGTCTCCTTTTAATAAATTAAATTTCTATAAATAATATATATATATAATAGTTTTATTTCGAAAGCCCGTTTTGGATTTTCCTTTCCCGGGGAAAAAATCGTATCTATCCCACTGAATATTATTATTATTGTTCGGTTTTTTATATATATATATATATATATATAATTATTTTACACGCGTCGCGTATCGTTGAGTTGATTTTATCAAAAAAATGAAAAAACTCTAATAACACGTAGTAACAAAAATAATTCGTGCTTTATATTGTTTGTATTCGCTCGCGGTTCGAACACAATAATATATAATAATAATAATAATAATCAACATTATTGTCCGTCCGACACCTAAGTGCGGTATATTACGTGTATTATACGTGTGTGTGTTATGTATATAGAAAAAAAATAAAAATAAAAACGATTATGCGAAAAATCGACACGGCCTTGTTGTGTGTCCGCGCGCGTATACTGTAATTATTATTTTTTTTTCTCTATATATGTGTAACGTGATAAAACTCCGGACGAGCATCACACGCGTACATATATATATAATATAATAATCGTGTTATTATTATAGATGGATCAAAACGTAAAAAAAATAATGCAAAAAAAAAAATAGAAAAAAAAACACACGAAATAAGTGATTATAATTACACTGCAAACACGCGCGTGCACTAGCCATTATTATAATATAGTTTCCATCACGTTGTTTGTGTGTATATATATATATATATATATATACAGCGTGTTAAAGTGACGAGAGTTTAACGTCGTATTTTAGTATAAAATTCCGGCGATCCGTTCAGATAATTCGTTCGATCGTAATAATTTCAAACGCGCGTCAAAAGTTTGAAGAAAATTAAAAAAAAAAATAAATATCCGACGATCTCGTTTATGGTCAATGATTAATCATCCGTCACACGTCCAATAAACTGATTTTCGCCAATGCACCGAAATCGTACTATTTATTGATATAAATACGTATGCTGTGCAGGCGGTACAGAAGTTTATCGTCACGGCTGTGGATCTTTTTTTTGTCTCAAACAGTATTTGATAACTTCAAACCGTCACGAAAACCGCGCACTATTTTTTAGTAAACTGCAATTTGGTTTCGGTATAAATTCTAAACACAAAACTTACGCCAGAAATAGTCAAGACTCGAATACGATTATGAAAGAGTGTGTAAATATCGAGGTTTTTTTTCTAAACGCTTTTTATATTGTGATCACGAGACAGTGTTTTGTTGTCGGAAATATTTCGAATTATTTTGCCGTTCCGCGCGCGTTCAATGTTGTTCCCTCTCATAAAAAAAATATATATTATCGATCAGTTTTTTCCACATTACGGACATAGTGAAATCCGTATACGAAACGCGCGCATTATTGAATCGTACTCCTCTTCGGTGTTCTGTGAATTGTGTTTCAAAATATTTTCAAATAAAAATACGTTATGTAATGTATGATTCGCGGGACTTTGATTTTGCGCACTCCAATACCGGAACGCAGTTATAACGGAATAATAATTATTATATTATTTATATAATAATATTTCCAACTGATCCCGTTGTGTCGGCGGGGAGTTGTTTGTTTTCGATATTCTTTTTGACGAATGTACAAATGTGTGTACAGTTTTCCTTTTAATGAATAAATAATACATTAATAAACTCGCTTCTTTTTTCTTTTATGTTTATAAGTCCCCGTTAATAACAATAACATTGGACAACGTCCCCGCGAGTATAATATTTATTTTTTATATATACGATATAACATACACCGAAGAGATGTGTCAAACGATTATTTCGTCGAGCCCGTGCGACGTAATTAAATTCCAATTCGAATTCATTAGCTACCGCAGCAATAGAGCACTACTCCCCACGTGAATATGTTATATATTACACGCATGTATTAACGTGCGCATAATCTCGAGACGAAACAATTTTTTAAATTTAAAAAAATGGTCTTTTTTTTATCCGCGCGTATTACTTTTTTTTTTGAAGTCGTCTTCGCGCTGTATTGACGTAAATTTCTTTGTAGAACGCTCATTTTTTTTTCTTTTTTTAATATTCGCAGAGTTCCTATTTTTAATTTTCCCCAATTCGAGCATCAACCGGCGGCAAATATTAATGAATTTAAATATATAAGACGTAATATTAATATTCGTCGCGTTCGGTGCAATTTGTCGTTTCGTTTTCCAACGCCCGGACCGTTGGCTCGTACGGTCGTAAGAGCGGCCGCGGCGGAGTGTGACGAGGCGGTTAGGTCGGACGAATGAATAAGTACATTGCTCCGTCGTCGTTATAAAAACGAGTTTACACGTGTTATAATAATATGCGAGTATTTATTATATTATACAGTGTGAATAATAAAAATATATAAATTGTATTTTTTATATATGTGTATATAATTTTCGTCGCGAACAAAAACATCGTCATTTGTCGATTGGCGCGCGCGCGCGCGATTTGTACGCGTACAAAAGTAATGTGAACTCACGTTATTGTTTCCCAGAAATCTTTTTCTCTTCTCTCGTACAAAACGCTGTCGTGTTCTAATAATAATATAATAATTATAATAGGACGCGTATACGTTTTCATATTCGTAACCGAATATTGTTGTTGGGGGGTTTTTTTTTTCGTGGCGCATATTATTAGTTCTGGTGGGGAGTGGGCGATGGCGTGTAAATTCAAATTCTATTCTTTAGTCGCGGGTTTCGTCGTACTGTAATAGTCGAAAAACTGCAGAGCTGGCGGACAATCGCATCATCCTTTCCGTTTTAAAAGAACTTTACTGCAAAACTGATTAATACAAAACGTTTGATAAAATTTTCAAATTCAACGTTTAAAATTGTAAGAATAATAATTATGCTGATATAGTTTGGTTGAAATGGATAAGTGATGATAGATTTTACGACTTCGTAACGATCAGTATTAATCCTAGTTTTTTTTTTTTTTTTCGTTGCCGAAATTTCTTTTTGATATTTTGACGATTTATTTTCCTTTTGTCCTACGGACGTCTCCTTATAATTTGAACTTTTAAAAAACGCAGCCGTTTTTTTTTTTTTTTGAAAAAAAAATACGATATTTTCTTAAATAATTTAAAAAAAACAAAATCGATTTAATTGTATTCCGATGGTTAAAAATATATTCGTATCGTGATCTGCAGTAATTGCGGGAATAAATTAATCGCGTTTATTTGCAAAACACATTTGTTGTAAAGTGAGTGGCACGGGGTCAAAACGCTTTAGAAATAAAAAATTTATTAATTTCCTATCACTGGACTTCAATGGACTCGAATCGTGTTGTCGCCTGTACCGTAATTACTCTGATTGTACTTATATTATTAATCACGCGCGTATTAATGTGTTAAAGGCGAAAGACTTGGTCAGTTGTAAATGTAATAAAAATACGGACGTATTTTACACGGCGAACGCGCAGTCGACGTACTCGCAATAATAAGAGAATTTGGTGAACGTTCAAAATGTACACTATTTAAAACAACAACGAGATTACCTTGACACTCGTGTACACATATTTTCAGTAAAATAAAATTGAAAAAAGAGTAATGTCGACTTTTCGTCAAACGAATCGCGAATATTTTCCTTCTTTTTTTTCTTTTTTCCTTTTTGTTGAAAAAATCTCGTGCGACTCGACTGTTGGTCAATATTCTTACCGAACTTCATTCTACACTGCGAATGTCAACTATACGTATATATACACAGTTACTGCGGTCTTTCATCGTTTAACACATTTACAGCGTTAGTCACCTAAAACACGTGTTTTACCGTCATTTCCTAAAGAGATTGTCACTGGTCTATTTATTTATTTACTTTTTTTTTTTTTTTTTGTTTTCTGTCAATCTACAGATGTGTACAACGTAATGGTGTTTTCAGGCAGGCAATGTTGGCGGCGCAACGTCACGGTGGCGGCGGTCAGACGGTTCAGGGCATGCAGGACGAGAAACCTTCGAGTTCCGATCACGAAGACGATAAACCGTTGGACGTGGTGGGAGGCGGTGATCCCGACTCGCCGATTTCCAACCACCACCATCATCACCATCATCACCAACCCCATCAACCCGGTAAGTAACAGTCGTCCTCCGGAACGGAATCGTCACTCATCGATTATTATCGCTGTTCGCTCTCTAAAAACGTACCGCTTGCTGCGCGTTTCTGTTTTAGGCTCGTGGTTCTCGGGTTTGGCCGACGGTAGTCTGCTCCTGGAGGACGCGATGAGGAGACGACTGGCCAGTCATCCGGCGCTCCATCACGCCGCGTTCCTGCAACACCACCATCAGCAAGCTCACCAGCAGGAAATCGACAGCGAACAAGAGAGCAGCTGCTCCGAATCGGGTCGGGACAGGATGAACTCGCCGCGGTCCGACAAGGAATCGGCCGGTCCTTCCGGTAAGACGTATTTCTTTTTTTTTCTTTTATAAACGCCGCAGGAATGGACGTGTGCGACCGACTACCGAGTACGTCGCGCCTCCGATTTACTCACATTCATTTCTTTTTTCTTTTAGTTCTTTATTGTTACACTTTTTTATTACGCCGCGGTAAAGAAAGGCGGCTAGAAATCGAAATAATAACGTTCATAAAAAAAATAACGTACATTCTATTATTTTTTTTCAATTAAAAGTACTCGTGTAAATCATATTTCCGTAGTTAATCGTAGCACTCCGTTTCAGTACGTATTCTCAAAATATGATATTTTAGTTTAGTGAGCGCCGAAATATAAGTCACTCTTTCGCCACCTCTGGCATACACTTCACTTGATTATTTTACTTGCATGCGCGAGTTTTCCGCCAATTCGAATTTTAAATTATGGCAATTTTCTGTACGAAAAAAAAACCGGAAAATAATAATGTTCTGCGCGGCCGGGTTAGATTGTATTCCGTTATCGCTATCGATGGTCAGCCTTATACATGGTATTCAAAGGGGCGAGGTGCTGTGAAAACGGAGCATAACCATAACCATAATTGGATCAACTTACAAGTCGATACTGTTGGGTCAGAGATATACTGAATTTAAAAATATCAAATCCCAATATGGGGGGCGATCTCTACCTTTAGCACTTATTTATAACCGCCACTGAATCGAGGCTGTGCACAAACGTCGTATGATGTGCTCGTTTAAAATTATTCGTTGCGTACACATTTTATGCCACAGCCAAATACAATAAAATTGACTTGAGTAATACAAATGAAATAAATGTTAATTTTTGTTCTAAAACGGATTACGAAAACGATAATCGCGGAATGCCGCGGTGTCCGGCATTATTATTGACCGCTTGAATAAATTGTGATTTACGAGTGGAAAAATCGCGCACAGACCTTTAGTCCTGGCTGTTATTTTTTAATGTGGAAAAAAATCATTTTTTCTGGTCTTCTACCGAGTGTGTTTTCAGCCGTCACGATGCCTTCGCGGTTTTTATCGTTATCCTATTGTCCACTTCCTTTGCACGGTACATTCGTTTTTTATTCGATATTAATTATCGAGTATTTCGGGTGGTTCGATTAGTTTTCTGGCTGTTTGAAAGCGACCGAAATCCGCGAAACAACCGTTTTTCCGCTGCTGCGAATAGAGGATATTTAAACCGCGCGCCGCACACACCTATACAAATTACTCCGCCGAATCGCATAGACTTTGAGTAACAACTGATAACTGATTTTTTTTTTTTTTTTTTCTCTCTCTCTCTCTCACTCTCTATCCGCAAACAGGACCCGGACACAGTCCCAGCGATTACCCGTCACCGAACGTGTCGTTCGGTCCGCCGATTCCGCCGTCGCCGCACTTGTTGCCGTACCTGTACCCCGGCATGTATCCCGGCGGTTCGGGCCTGGGCGGGCCCCTGTGCCCGTCCGCGCTCAGCCCCACCACCAACCTGCTGTTCAACGCTCAGCTAGCGCTGGCCGCCCACCATCCCGGCTCGCTGTTCACGCAGGCGTACTTGCAGGGCGCAGCGGCCGGAGGCGGCGGTGGCGGTAACCCGTTCAAGATGACCACGGGCGGCCTGCAAGCCGCCGCCGCGGCCGCCGCCGGTCTGGGCCGGTTTCACCCGTATCACTTGAGTCTGCACCATCACCCGTCGTCCGTCGGCTCGGCGTTCGAGACTGTCACGCCGGGCCGGTGCTCGTCCGCCGGCAGTACGCCACCGCCCGCGCCGCTCGACCTACAATCGCCCACCAACGGTGGCCGGCGGACGTCGTCGTCGCCGCCGCCTCAACCGTCGTTGTCCGTCCCGCTGCCGCCGCCGCCGCCGCCGCGACAATCGTCCGTGTCACCGCCGCAACGACACTCGCGGACGTCCAACCCGCCGCCGCCGCCGTCGTCGCAACAGCCGGTCAGCAGCGAGCTCAAGTCCATCGAGAAAATGGTCAACGGACTCGATTCAACGACCGTCACCGTAGCCGCCGCTGCCGTCGCCGATGAACAACAGGTCGCGGCCACAGTCAAGTAAAACTTATACCGCCTTCCCCCTATCACGCATTCACACACAAAAAACGCATGGACGAGCGCTTTTCTACTACTATATTTATTTAATATATACAATAATAATATTATTATATTGTATTTCTCTTTATATATATATATATATAAATACGATTTTAACGTCGTAAGTATAAGTATATAGTTAAAAAAAAAAAAAATAATATATAAGGCATTTTTAGCGCATAAATAGATATTATAAATATATATATATATTTATTCGATTGTAGGCAATGTATATAAAATAAATTTATATATATATATATATATTAAACGTAAACGTGCAATAGTTAATAATAATATCGTTGAAGTACATAATTATTATTATCAGTATTTGAACAATACTTAAAGAATATTACAATATATTTATATATATATATATATATACTGTATAATATAAATACGATATGAATAGTGATTTTTTTTAAAATTAGATTTAGGTGGAGAATTTTCGTGTAGATATCGCGTATTGATTTTCCCCGAACACACACACATATATGTATATATACATGGAAATAGCCGATGATTATTGTCGTCCTTATAATTTATTGTGACGTATAAGTCGTTTATATTATTATTAAATATATACGCTGAAAATTCGAAAAAAGTAAAAAAAAAAAAAATGTTCCTAAATATGTACCGAAAATATCCGGAAAATAATATTTATTATCCTATCGTCTCGTAGAAAAGTTTTTTCTTTATTTTAAATGACCAGTACAAACTTTATATACATATATAAACGCGCGTTATGATCCGCCGGAAAATAAACGTGTTTTTTTTTATTTTGTAATAATAAAAAAAACTGTTCCTACGCGGTTTCTTCTTTTTTTCAAAACTGGTGCTATTATCCGGACTTTTTTACGAGAGGCAAAAAAGAAATAAAATAATAAAATCTGCTCACGTTTTGAAAAAAAATTTTGAATAATTGACATGTACATATCCTCTTCTTCTTTTTTTTTTAGTGACTTTAATATTATATAATATTATAACCGGGCGTCTTGTGTGTAAACGTTAAAATCGGAAAATACATACTAATAGACGATATCGGTCTCGGCCGACAAGTTTTTTTTTGTAATTTAATGTAATATATATATATACATATACCTATTTGTTGTGTGCTACTTAATATTTTTCTTGTGTAAAAAAATATATAAATAAAATTAAACGAAAAATACATAAGCATAAATATAAGTGTATACATTGATTTCGTTTTATTTGTGTCTGTTTTATATGATTATTATTACAGTATGAAAAAATGAAAAATTCACAACGAATAATTTCACCACAAATAAGTTACGATACCTATTTTTTTTTCTTTTTTACCATATAATATACACGGGGAAGGGGAAAATCGAATTAAAATAAAAAATATTGAGATACAAGTCGGAAAAGCAGCAAGAAGAGAGTCCGTGTAAGGAGAAAGAACGTTGAAGCGATTATACGATATTATATACTTATTGTATACTTTACGATATAATATAAACGGCAAAAAAAAACTATATTAACGCGTGAGTACATTGTTTTATATTCATTTATTTGAACGTTTTATTATAAATAAAAATAATAATAACAATATGTTAATTTACCAAATTATAGCGTGATAAGTATCATTAGTAGTGAAACTTACATTTAAGTAGTGCTTGAACTGAAGACGAAGTATCTATTTTTTTTTTTTAATATTTCGGCGTCTCTTTTTTTAATTTTTCTGTTATAGAACGTTGAAACCTGCAATGAGATTAGGTACTTTTTTTATACAATATATATTTATAATTTTTGTTTAACTAAAAACAAAAAGAGATTTAGACGTTTTACGTGGTCGTTATCACAGTGAAAACGATAGCAATTAACGAACATCTCGTAATTTAAACCAAATGCGCGTAGACTTCCGAGCATTTATTACAGTTGTGTCCGATGTTTTTTCGTTCAAATATTTATGTCGAGCGAATAAATATAGGAAATTAAGTAACCCGTAGTCTAAAAAAATTATCACCGATAAAAACCGAGAAAATTCGCGTTATAATTGACGGACACATTTTTTAAATTTATTACCGATTATTATTTATGTTTTAATAAAAAAACAAAAACGAAAATTATAATTGTCTACGGTTATGATATACTATGAAATATACGACTTGTTGAAGCGACGGCGTTTCAATACACTTTTGCGTCGTTCTATTGATTTATTCCGATCCGTACACCGCTTTTGAGCGATATGAAGCCGTCCGCGAAATAACGAATATTTACACACTTGCGCATCGTTTATAACGAATAAATATTTTCAAAAGTATATAATTAAAAATTCAATATAAAACGCTTAGATGGTGTTGAAGTGATGCTCGACTCCCGAGTACCTACGAGGAACTACAAAAACGTTCTATATTACATACACGCGTTTTTAAACACACGCAAAGTCTGCGTGTTGAATCGAAGGACTGAAAATCACTTTTGTAAGATAATATATTTAAAAAAAAAAAAATCGAGTATAAACGCTTATAGCGTGTTTTGTGTTTGAAATTACTCTTTCTTTCACACGTAAGCAAATATGTTTTGAAAATGCCTCGTATAATCGTATATTAGCGAAAGATGATTGAAAACAACGGGGGTTTTTTTTGTTGTTAAACTACTCGTATTTTCACGTGGAACTCGATAAAATCGTATGTACACATATTCCATCCGTAAGACAAATTAGCTTAATGTGTCGTCATCATCGTGGACGTAATTTGCGCAATCGTCTATGAGGTGACACACAATTCATAGTAAGCTGACCGTTGATCGGTGTTCAAACGAAAAACGATTAAATACTACAGACATCGGGATAAAAAAAAAAATCTCGACAATAAACATTTTTTTTATTATTATTAAATAACAATCAAATAGTAAAAACGAAAATCAAATAAATAAAAATGGTATAGACAATAGAAATTAAAAAAATAAATAAATAAAAACTATAAATTAATAATATTCGTATATAATAAATTTGTTTATATACGTACGTATATATGTATTGTGAATATTAAATATAAGCCAGTGAGCAGTGTACGTGTGCAAAATATGTGTAAAATATAAGAGTCGTATTTGAATTTATTGTGAAATTCGGTATAAAAAAAAAATAATAATAATTGAATCGATTATAATATTTGTTTCTTTTTAATTTTTTTTTTTTTTTTACGAAATATCGGTGAAAACATTTCTTCCTCCTTTAAATCGTACAAAAACGAGGCGCAATCGTCCCCGGTTTACCCGTCTATTACTCGGGACGATAAAAACAAATACGTGTGTTTTATACTCACACTTGGTGCGCCGCATCTTACGGATAACCGAACAGTAGTAGCAGCTGCTGCAGGTGACGGATGTATGAACGAACGAGCAATCGCGTATTATTCATAAACAAAAATCATTTTATATGTGTGCACATCGGAGGAAAAGAAACCTGCGTTGACTAAACAAAAAACGAATATTTCGAATATTGCGTATTATATACACCGTATACGCGTAAAACTTGAAATCGTTTTAAATGTCTAACGTTTTATTTTTTTTTAAGCATTTTCAAACCGCTATACACATATTTATGCCGGAAACTTATCCAATTATTTATGAATAACAATATATATTTAATATATAATAATATATTTATACATTATTATTATATAAATACGAGAGAATGAGATTGATTTGTTACAAGGCAGACGGTTTTTCATTTGCTAAACGCATCATCCGATGTATAGAATGGCTACGATCGTATCCAATGTAGGAATGATGAAACGGTACACAGAACGGAGAAAACCGGCCGGGAGATCAACCGGGAGAATCTCGAAATTTATTGCAACAAAGCTAAGAAATTCACGTTGAGTTTTTTGAAGTCGGCATGAGTCAAATAATATTATTAATATAATTATTACGGTTTAACAATACATTCTTAGTACACGCGTTTATTGTTTCGAGGACATACTCGATAAATCTACCCGTGCTGAGGGAATATTTTATATTTTTCTTCTACCACCATCATTAGAAGATCGTTTTAGGTCTGTCAGTCTTTCCTATACGGATTTTCTCCGTTCCTTTTTTGTCTTTTATTTCTCCTGTTAATGTCCGTGTATATTTATAAAGTTCTAAATGGTCCTTTTTTTTCCTCGCATAATTCCTTCCAGTACCTCAGCCGAGCATATAATCCTATAGGCCATGTTCTCAATATTCTTTTTCCCGATACCCGTGAACAATATAAAAACTTAAAATCGTTTCTATTTAGAAAACCGCGCTTGCAAACTATAAATATATATATATATACGTACACACAACATAATATTATATAATATAAAGAATTTTTTCTCCTCGAGCGACCGACCGCGTTCGAATAGCATATTTCCAATATTCAAAATCTCGAGAGTACACACACACACACACACAATAAAAGCCCGGGACACGAGAGGAGACTATTCCGTTCGTCCGGGACGACAGGTACGACACGACCCTGATTCGAGCGCTGAGAGCGGAGGGAAAGAGGGAAAAAAATCGTCTCGTTGTAGTAATAATAACAGTGTGTATATCTGTTGAATACACGAAACGTGCTCTCGTCTCGAATATTACACGCATTGTAACATAATATATATTATAATATTATCCATACGTTGTTGTGTGGTGTGTCTCGGTGAAATTGTCAGGAGAAATCGTTGAACTGTATTTTATATTATTAGCCGATGTACAGTCAATGGTGGCTGCGGACCAAGACCTGCTGGTGCTGCACTGCGGATAAACGTAATAACATTATATTGTGTGCGATTGCGTATTGGCGCGCCGCGTGTAATCAACCGACCGAGCAGCACATATTTCGTCGAGTGCTCTGTGGGCACGTAGAAAAAAAAAAAAACGTTTTTTTTTGTTCCACCACGTTTTCATCGTCCGTACGTTATATTTTATAATATTATTATCGAGAAGTTTAATGTTCGTTCGGCTCGTTTTCGATATACTTTTTTCGTGTTTTTTTTTCCTACGACCGCCAATATGGTCGTCGATCGCCATCCACCAATAATAACATGTGTATCGCGTCCGACGTTTCGGATTACCGATTAGAGATTTGTATACACGCACTTATTATATCACCGCCTATTGTTGTTGTTTGACAGGAGCGGTAAAACACTTTTTCTTCTTCTTCTTCTTCTTCTTCTTCTTCTTTTCGGCACAGATCTATACTAAGAACAGTACTTTTTTTTTGACGAACGGTTTTCATAAAAAAAAACAAAAAAAAGATAATTGTTTTACTATTATTCAGTACCTATTTATCTAAAATGATTATACAAACGTATACTGCTTGTATAAATAATACAATATACTGTAACGAAAAAAAAAAAAACAGATAGTTTTTAAAGAAAATCGGACTCGCTCGTTTTAATCATAATGTCCATGCAGCAAGTCGTTAATGTTCGTATTACATTCATCACGTGACTTTCTTTTTCTTTTTGAAATAATATAATTGTGTCTCTCGCGGCACAGCGTGTTGTGTGTGTGTGTGTGTGTACAACGTAAAGTGTTATCGAGACGACAATAAAATAAAATTTAACGACTCGTAAGATCGTACGGTTTTCGACTCGAACAGCAATTTTAACGTAACACGTATAATTTGGTAATATTTTGTAGAAAAGAAAAGCGTTGAGAAAAAGATGTGTTGACGTCATTCGCTACGTCTTTTTTTTTTTTTTTTTTTGGAAATAATCGTTAACGCACCATAGGATAATATAATATACATATATGGACGTGTATAATTAACGTAAAACCATATATGAATAACAATCATTTCGTTTGGAATAATATGATTTATTTATTTTAATAAAGTATATTTTCTCAAAAATGAAACAATTGTATTTTACGCGGGTTATTTAGTTGTTTTTCTTTATTTCTCCCGAACGTCATAAAAAACGGGCTTGCGTCCCTCCTCTTTATTGCATTTAACGATTCAAATATGCGACCCGGTTGTAATCATTTTTGTTCATTTACAAATATGCGCGTAAAATCTTATTGAAAATCCATTTTATCGATTTCCGCCGACTGTTCGTAATTCTGCGATTATGTATTGCTGTTATGATCATTTTGAAAACCAGCTAATAATATGAATTATATCCGTTTCGAAACGTTGAAATACGCAATTGTTTTCGATAAAAACCCTGCAAAATTATAAAATAGCGCAATTTTTTTTCTCGCAATATGCGTACGTTAAAAATGATTTCAATTGGTTTTTTATACGAGCACATTTTGTTTTAATTGTAAAGAAATATGCACAACAATTTACAATAGACACTGATCATGCAACAAGACGTAGAAGACATAAGAAGTAAATAAACAACACACTTATAACCGTCTATATAAAAAAAAAATAATTACTCGTCGACAGCCGTACTATCGTATTGAATTTCGGTTTATAATACTTCTTGGTCTACCCGTTAATCCATCCGAGTACTTTCGAATGGTTTTCATTATCATAAAAAAAAATACTATATAACGTTATATACCACCGCACATCTGTTTATTAAGTATACTCACAATAATCATTACACACATATATGAGCAATAAAATTCGAACGAGTGTATCCTCATTTCCTCGGTGTAATCAGAATCCTCAATAAATAATTGTAAATATGGCGGCAGTAAAGCCATGAACGTTCGCGTTATGAACACGAATTGGTCTGAATAATAAATCGTATAATAATAATAATAATAATATTATTATTATTATTATTATTATTATTATTATTATTATTATTATTATTATTAAATATACGTTACTGTTTATGTGAGGAATCCCCGGTTTATATATATATATACAGAAAAAATAAAACTAGTCATTCCATTATCATATGGCTTCGTGACACTGTAAGAGTTTTGTCCACCGCCTCTGTCAATGCTCTCCAACTTTCACGATCCTGGACCAACTCTTCCCAGTTTGTAACTTCCAGTCTCTCTAGATCTTATTTTACCCCATCTATCTAGCGTATTTTTGGCCTTCCCTTTGGTCTCTCCTCTTCTGGTTGCCAATCCATGGTTGCGTTGGATTTGTTTGTTGAGCGACGAGTCATTGCAAAAACTAAAACAATAAATTCTTCGTTTCGGTCAGAATGTAAACAAATAAAAAATGCCCTAAATTTTCTTTTGGTGTCCGGGCGAACTAAACTTTTCTCTATCCACGGATTTCGCACGTGCAAACGAATAGCGAAAGCTCGGCGCATGCAGTAGAATATCGTTATATGAAACAAGGAGCGGCAGTTTTCCTAAATAATTTTTTCTAATTTTGTCTTTTCTCCTTTTTTTTTCTTTTCTTTTAACCGTTCCCGTATCGTTCGTTCCTGCGGGACGTTTCACAACTAACCCGACACACTGCTCAAACAACACGCGACAATATTATAGGGGAACACACACACACACACGTCCGATGATTGTTTCCCATATATATATATATATATATACACATACGGTGGACGGACAAACGTACGGTTAATCAGTACGTACGCGGTTGACCTTACACGAAAATCTAGGGCTGGAGGAGGGATGGATAGGGATGGGATACTGTAAGTAATCCGACACGACCGCGGCCGCGACGCGTGCAATTGATTGCCGATCGCGCAGGACGAAGGACGACGAAGACGACGGCGGAGCAGGAAGATAAACACAAAAGTAGTGGTGCAGCAGACTGCGGGAAGACACGCAGAAACGTCCATTGGAACGGACAGCTTCTCTATCCGTGGACCAGTATATATATATATATATACATATACGTTATAAGGGCTGTAAAAAGGGAAAGGAATTTGTGTGTGTGTACCGGCCGCCGTCGTTGCAATTGAAATGGGGCTGCAGATAAATCATGCAGCTTTTGATTGTCTGGGGTAGCCCGTCGGAATAATCGAGGCCAGCCGCCGCGTGCAGCATACAACGTTCACGGTCCATTTCATCTCGCTCTCTCTCACACACTCACTCATTCTCTCCTCGTCCGTTCCGCGGCCGCGCGGACAAATCGTTCGGGCTTTTCGTTCGTATCTCGCCTTCCTTTTTCCTATCCTTTTCGCCGTTTTTCGATATTTCTCTTCGACGTTCTTTTAAATTACAGCACCCGTTTTTTCCATTACAATCATCTGCGCTTTCTCGTTGTCGCTTTCGATGTTTTAATTCTATGTGTGTGTGTGTGTGTGTGTATCTACCTCGATATGTTAATATCAAGAGATTTTCAAAAAAATCTCTTTATGCCATACAAAAAGAGGATTCCAATAGTCTAAACAAATCCGTGTACCGCGATGTGACGTGTCCTTAATTATCCAGGGACAAGATTTATTATATTATTTTGAAAAACATCCGTCCGACGGATGATAGAGTGACAAATTCGGAAAGATATTTCATATGGGAAAATACACTATTGATTTTTGCACGGTCACGTACAAATACACAAAGTTGTTTTTGTTTTCAACCAGAAGAAGGCCTTATTAGTTTTCTAATTAATTATAGATTTTCGTGAATAACTTCTGAATGGAAAACCGCATACACTGTCCTATCAACGGGAATGCATTGTTTAAAATCTGAAAAGCGAAAAGTTAACAAAATATCGTGAAAACGGGCAAATGTCGAGATTACGTCTCCGGGTAAAGACAAGAGTTTTCTGGGGGTCGACTTGCGCGCTTGTGAAAATTTATTCTCCACACGATAAATCGAGGCAAAGCAAAATGCTTTGATTGACACGATGCCAGTTCTACTACTTTATTTCATTAAAAAAAGTATACAAATTAAAATTATATTAAAATTAAAATTATGATATTAAAATTTTATCGTTTATATTTAAACTTGAATCTTATACATTTATAGAATTATTTAATATTCATGTTTAAATGTAATTTGTATTACGAACAATTCGAATAATACCAAGCCAAAGAGTATTATTCAAAATAAAGAAAAAATATAATAGTTGTTGTATTAAATACGTTCATTTCACTTTGTTAATATTTTTATACATATATGTATAAAAAAATATTTATTTAGCCCTATTGATTTTGTTTTATGTTTCTACTCCTTTAACGTAACTTCTTATATTTTACTTATTTATTTATTTTATTTTTTACTGTTTTATTAATAAATAGGTATTATATAATTATATATGATATGCACCATACAAATCACAAGCACGTGCGATAGAATCCTTTAGTATTACGCGTTTACAATATAATCGATGCTGACAACGGAAAGATCGACCGGTATTTATAAGAACTCAACAAAAAAAAAAAAAAAAAAAAAAATGTTTTTTTTATATTTTAATTATTTAACTAATTATATATGTATATTGAAAAAAATGTGTAATCAAATTTATTAAATATAATTTCTCGACAATTCTTCGGCCTTTAACGTAATAATATGTATATTATGTAAATGCGATGCGATTAAGCGTCCCGTTATAATATTACAATATAATATAATGACGTGATGTAATAAAATAAAACACGTAAGCGTATAAATATCATCGCGCGTTAATTGGTTTTTAACGAAACAAAACTACACGACGGCGCGCGCAATCACCAATCGCTTTTTCGGTTTGTATATTTATTCTATTCGTATACGTTCCGTAACGCAGTAACGCATTTACGATTTTTACACGCTTGACGTACACTGATGAGATATATTTTAAGAGTCAATAGCTAAAAATCATAGCTCCCATCCTGACCGACTGGTCGGTTTGTCACCTTGTCAAGATCAAAACGATAATTCGACATTTTCGTTACTATTATTAAATTATTGTTACCGTTAAAACAGTCGGGGGTTAGGGTAAACTATGATTTCTCCTCGTCATAAGCTATTCCAATATTTTTTCTGCTAATAATGTCTCACCCAATAATCCCGCATAATATTCTTAATTCCAATTCTCCATTCGCATAATTATAGCAGTATTGAAATGTATAAATCCTACTGCTCTAGGGTACTCAATTAAATTTTTTTTTATTTTTATTCTTATTTAACGCGTGCGTTTTTGCTTTTGTTTATGTTCATACGTAATTAATTTTACTCAGTTCACCGTTTATGTTTCTATTTACAATTGTTGAGCTGTATTAACACAGTTGTTCGAAGCTTTTAAAAAAAATTATGGTCAACACATGGATAAAGTATCATCCCGGTCACTGTTAATCGCTAGAACGGCGACAAGAGCACGTCTCTCACTAGTAAACGAATATTTATTTTCATGCGTCTAATATGTAATTTATTCTATTTAGTTATTGCGAACGAACGGTACGATCGAGTTTTACCCGAATCGTGTCCAAAGACAATAGCACATACGTCGGTTTCTTTCAGACGAAGCACACGAATTGTACAGATGAATTATACGTGAAATGACGATCGTTTTATTTATATTGTCCTGTAGCTTCTATTCTTATATAATATAAATACGTCGTCATACGATGTCTGTATTGAAAATATCGCAAATTTATTTTGCATATTTTACAATTTTCATTAATAAGTGCATATTTTGTGCGCTTATTTTCTGTTTTTTTTTTTAATACACGAATCGTAATGTAAGTGAAGTGTTGTAATATATAATAATACATTTTTTTTTACAATAATCGAACGATTTGTTTGTGTCCGCGGAGGAAAATCGGACAAGAAAAAAATGTTTTTTAAACCGTTCCGTCATTGAATGCAGTGCATCCGAATGGGAATTCGTATTTTATAAAAAAAAAAAATTACGAGAACAAAATCTGTTATTTTTTTTTTTAATTTTTCCACGTGGAAATTTCGAAAAGAGTAATTTTATTTTTTCTAATATAAGTATAAACGTACGATTCGGATATATATTATTATTATTATTATACGCACTGTTCGTCCGTCTTGTGTTCAGCAATCGTTCTATACGCGTTTTAGGAACGCGCATACCTACCGAATACGATCTGTGGAATGTGTGACAGGGACAGGGTGGTCGTTATTAATAGTCATTACCCTTTTTCTCAGTCAAACACACATCGAATTTATATATGACCGCGGCCCTCGTCGTCTCGTCTCGCTCGTTACAGCTTCCCCTAAGACAATAATAACGATAATACCGTATTATGTATTATATATATATATATACATATAAATAACACGGTCCGACAACACGTCATATATTTTATCTAAACGCGGCGATTTGTTCGGTTATGGTATTTTTTATTATTATTACGAAAATAATATTAAACCCTTCGATATTTAAATACAGTATTTATGTTAATGAGACGTGTCGTGTTAAACACGTGTTTTCAACCCTTTCTTTGTATTATAATGAGCTGGTGCCGTAGTCGGACGCGCAATTACGTTTATACAGCACCGCGTGTATTAATACGCGTAAACATTTTTTTCCGCAAAATTGTATAATACACATTTTTTTTTCTCATGTAAAATCCGTTAAATAATATTTTACAATACTAATTAATTAGTGATAATAAATAGAAGGAAATATTTTTTATCGTATGATAAAAAAAAATATAATAATAATAATAATCGTTGAAATCCACAAACACGCGTGAACATACTAGACTTGAGAACGATAAAAAATCGGTATCGATTCCAGTACGGAAATATCTTATCAAATTTCCGTGCGCGAACGTTGAGAATTTTTGACGAATGATCGTCGCTGCAGTGTTTTCATCGCATCACAGACGATTGAAAAAAATCTGTTAAAATGTAAAGGAGTGGTGCGAGTTTATTTCCTATTGTCTCTAAGTCTTTTAACATTCGACACGTTTCCACGAATCGAGTTTACGCGACTGTTTAACGTTAAACGTTATAGGTGATTATTGCTTCGGCTATTAATTTTTCATTAATTAGTTTTTTTTTTTTTTGCTTTCTCTCTCTCTCTCTCAAAATGAGTAAATCAAAAGAAAGACGATTAAAAATTGTTTTACTTAACTTAATTTAAAAAATAGGTATATAGTATTAATTTCGACCGAGTAGTTGATGAGTTCGATGCAAAATATGTATATGTTTTGAAGAAAAAAAATAACGTATCGATTCAGTTTAAAATTAAAAAATCGTATTCATTTTTCATTTTTTTAATACTATATTGTGTAGCGTTATTACAGTTAGAATAATTCAATGCTTTATTAAGGGCAAACGAATCAAAGCATTGAGATATATATATATATATACATGAAGAAAGTCGAAGGTACTCGTAGGTTGGAAATTAGAACGTTTCTCCGAACCACCAGAAATCGAGACCAATTTACGCCGCACTGACTCTGCGTCCGTGCCATTTGGTATCACATATATAGCGTTATATTCTCAAAGTACGTTTGGTCTACATCAGCGGTTTTCTGTAAATTCACGGGCCACAGTACCATTAGAAAATAGTTTGTGTTTTTGACTCGACCAAAATTATTCAACTATTAACTACTGTAAATAGTACACGATGGTCGGTAAAAGCGGTTGAATCGTCCATTATTGATTATTATCGTTATAGTTACGCGTTACGACGACTACCAAACCGTTTGCGTAAATATTATTACGTTTGACTTTTGTCAAACGGTCTAAAACGAAAAGCCTTTTATTTTATACGACTTATAAGACAATATAAGGCATTACAAGACATCGAATACGTTTAATTTCTATATTTCTAATAATTTAATACAGAAATCGACAACGTTTTATAGACCGCACCACGGAGACCATTGGATTCATAATTTAAAATTTCGCAATCTACTTAAACCGAATTTAAAAAAAAAAAAAACAAAAATATCGATTAAAATACTTCAATTTTATTCGTATGAATCGGGGTAAATATAATTTTTAATTATAAATGCTTATTTAGTCGTATTTTTATTTTTTTTTTATTCATATAATTTTTATACGCCATGATTTACAGGACACGTTTTCTCGGTGGAAGGTCAATAAGTTTGCAAACAAATGTTCAAATTTTTCTACAGACCATCGAAATTGTTTCGCGGACCGCCGGATTGCGATCGCCGATCAAACGTGAAACATAAAACTATTTGGCGGTTTTATTTACAAATAGTTTTAAAATCGAATTTTATATTATATTTTCTATCAGACGGCTGAATTCGTAAGTCTGGAATGGTATCCAATTTTTTTTTTTTTTTACCGTTGTTGTTCATATGTTGTGTCGAATTGCGTTTCGCCTTTTGTCCCGACGTCTTCGAGGGGAACGCGCTGGTGAATAATTTTATACGAATAATTTTCCTGCGAAGAACCGAATCAGCCGAGAGAGTGTCGCCGCGTCGAGTTGGTCGGAATCAAATGCGGATTGCCGCGACGGATATGCGTCCGGATTACAATCATAGCCAGCCCGTCGACGGATTTGAAATATTCTTACCGCTGCGCGCTGATAGTCGCACGATTTTACGTTGTCCATCCCGTTCGTTTTTCGTTGGTTCTTTTCCGTTTATTTATTTATTTTTTTTTTATTCTGGTCTGCCGGTAACGTCCGAAATCGTTCGCAAAAGCGTTCCGACAAAGTCCACTGCGCACATCGCGCTTTTGCCGCGGCAAGGGCATTGTGGCGGCGTGCCATTTTCCCGTTCGGAAATCATTTCACCCCGTTCCACGCCAATTCAATTAACCCGAATTAAAATAAAATCGATGCTGGGGACAGTCTATATAGGGAATTGACTGCGACAGAGGTGTACACCGGCAAACGCAAACCCCGCTCTCATCAGCACGACGATGACCCCATGCGGTGGACGCGGGGACGTTTCTAGAAAGCGTACAGTCAAATCATATTTCTATTCATCCGTTGCGTGTACACCGGAAATATAAAACGCGTACAATAACACCGAGACTCCCGCCGAGTAATTGGACGCGCGTAATTCCGGCGCATTGATACCACCTACAGCACCGTCCACCTACAGCGTGGTGCGGCATTCGCCGCACGTTTTTTTCTTTCGCAAAATCGACACTGACGATTGTCTGCGTGTAAGTAATTTTTTGAGATTTTAATACGTATATATACATATTTATAATAGTTAATATGTTGTAGATAGTGACGTATTGTAATTCATTTTTCTAGAAGATGTTAGACAAGCAGTGAATTTCAATTGCATATAAATACGGAATACGGAAATTAAAATAACATGTTTTAAACAGATGTGTAAATGTTATTTATTTTTTTTCAGTATCGCGATTACACGCTTTGTGTAATTATTGAAATATGCGGAATAATAATTCGTTCGATTGTATTGCCTAAAATATATATATATATTTTTTTTTTTTTATAGAGAACCGCAACAAAGTGGTTATAATTATAAAGTTTCCGATAATATAAAAATATGATTCATAAGAAAATATATCATATCATTGGCTAGTTTCAGAGATTTTAGATTTTGTTCAATAATATATATTATTATACGCGTGTCTATATTTGGTTTCTGTTAAGAATCTGTGAATTTTTTTCCTAGCTAATATATATATATATGCAAGTGAACCGTTGCACTGCATGAATCTCGATTTTCTTCTCTACTACATTTTACGATACCTACGTATTACGTAATATTATTATTATTATTATTATTGTAGCCACACGATTATTATGTTTATTCTCGGGTAATTAACATGTTAAACGCATTCGTTTTAAATACGTTACGGGACGCAAACGTAAAAGTAATAAACACGCACGTTATTATAAAATTTAATATTCAAGTGTTCGAACTTGTTCTCCGCCGTTTTCACGTTTGTGTCGCGGTCATACAATACACGCGTATAATATTATAAAATATCGACGACATAGACGTGTTTAACACGGACTCGCAAGTCACTCTGCAGGCAATGACCCGCAGCGGATCAGCAGAATCCAACCCGCGGCTAAATTAAAAATACGATTTGCCAGTTGTGATTTTACACCACCGGCAGAGTCCAACATCCATTCATTTTAGAACAGCAACCTCTAGTTTTGATATATATATATATTTTTTTTTTTCTTTTTTGCTATAACTAAATTTTTAATCTGTTATAAAATGAAGCGAACGGACATGAAACGAATATTGCACAATGCGCAAAATACTATTTAATAGTAGCTAATCGATATTGTTTCTAAAACAACTAGAATAAAATTTTAATAAATATATACCTTAAGTGCTTTTGCACTAAATTGTTAAATACACGTTTTCACGCGGTAATAATTAATAAATATAATTATTTGAGAAATATTTTTATCGACGTTTGTATCGATTATAGTTTTATCCAAATTACAAACTTATATAAAAAAAAAACCCCACCGATCTCTCGACGATTTGAAGCCAGAATTGGGGACGGCCGGTCAAAAGAAGACGGAAATAATATTAAGTGGTTAAGGCCGATTCTCCGTCAACCGATCTTTCGAATGACACTGCTTTCGGTATATTATTAATTCTTCCGATTTTTTTGTATTTTTTTTTTTTCGGAGATAGAACGCGTTTTTTTTTAACGCTTTCTTTTCCAACGCTTTCTTTTCCAGATACCCCGTACAATGATCTCCGAACGTTATATACGTTACGGGGTCAGTACGGTCGGTTTGTAAAAAAAAAAAAATCTCATCAAATACCGCAATGTGCGTGCCAACGTTTTGACCAAACCCTACGTAGACAGTAGTTATTATATTAAACGCCGAAAAAAAAAAAGTTAATAAAATAAAAATTTCTGCCATTCTTAAAATAAGTACGTGTACACATTTATAATATAACATGTGTACACGCGAAGAGTAACGGGCCGAGTGTACGCGTACAAAAAAAATAGTACGAGGGTGAAATCTGCTGCTCTTCTCGCATATTATTCCAAGGGATTACAAAGGGCTACGTAATTTCGGTAAAAAAAAAAAAAACACCGAAACTGTATAACCCACCACGGAGGAGATATCTCTTGCAGACCGAAGCACATTCTTTCGAAACATGTACGTGTACGCGTTTTGTGCATAATATTATTACATTGTAGATATAAAATAACATACGCACACGACGATTTCCCCGTCCAATATATCGGAGTGAGTTATTTTTTTTTTTTTTTATATATATATATTTATATTTAAATACCGCGCGACCGTATATTATTCAAACCTAACCCAACTGTAATACCTTGTACGGTGGAAAATAGAAGAGAGAATTCGAATGTGGAGACGTACAAGACGACCGACCGTCGGCGAAACCGGAGGACGATAGACGGGAGCTTGCCTCAACTCCTAAAAACGTTTCTATAGACCCCGCTGAAATGTATAAAAAAAAAAAAAAACAAAAAAATCCTTTCATAAATCGGTCATAATAATACGATATGAGACATAATTATATAATATTATTTTGACATTTATCCTGGCAAATTGCCTATGCCGGGGCTAAGTCGATTTATTTTTTTGGAATATTATCGAGTCCTCTAGACGCGTTTAATCTCAATTAGTTGCGCGACCAACAACACCATCTATTAGCAGTGTGCGGTATGGCCGAGTGGAAACGATGACGGAATAACGAAACCGATTGATTATCGGGCCGAAAAAAAAATGAATTTTACACGTCTGACCGACACGACGGAAAAGAGGAGAAATCGGCCGCGCGCGTATTAATATAATATATTATACACCGTGGCGAGTACCAGCTTTATTCGCATCGCACAATACGAATAAAACGAGGAGTCCGGGGCGGTGGTGTGTTGTAAACGCCGGGCAGTAAATGCGCGCCGCGAGCTCACGAAGAGAAAGGAATAATATACGACACGCGAATACAATATTTACGACGACGTTGTGCGTTGTCCGTACAGTGTAACACGGGTATAACGAATACTTTAATATTCGCGCACGGAGTAAAACCCTTGTCACTGGGAATTTATTTTTCGGTCAAACGCGGAACGTCTCTCGCGCGCGCGCGCGCGGAATAAAATATACACCTATACGAGGTACACGAGCCCGGCGGCGTACGAAAATATAAAGAAATACATATATATATATAAAAAAAAACAACTTCATATGCGCGTATAAAGATTATGAATATAACAATATGGTGTACGTGAGACTTCTTTTCCGAACGTGTACAACGCTGCGACGGTATATCGTTAATCTAAGCAATTATTGCGCGTACACATATCGGCGGCGTCGTGTGTCGTCGGATCGACCAGTTCGCGGACATAATTTTCACGGCAAGCGGGTTGGAAAAAAAAACGATTATTATTTTTTTTTTTTTTTATATATATACTCGTATTGCATATATATAATAATTTTTAATTCGTCTTGCATTAAACGTCACTGGATCGCGCGCCCGCGCCTATATGAATAATGGAACGCTCATTTTTATCCGTTATATAGTGGTCAGTCTGCAAATTTATTCGTAATTTGTTCGATTACAATGGATTTCGTTGCGACGAAAACCCGCGCACTGACGATCGTCGTCCGAAGAATTTCCGATGACGGTGGACGTAGGTTTTTCAAAAAAACACTCTCTGGCCCGCGAAACCCGTGATCAAGTCCCGTTGAAATAAAGTAAAATAGCAAAATATCTATTTGAACCCACCGTTTATCCTTAGAAAACGTAACATTTCGATTCCTAGTGGTGTCGTGACGTTGGCCAAGTCTGCCTCTATGTCTCACCGCACCGACTTCCATTTATATATTATGTAAAACGAAATGAGATTATTTTTACAATTTAATAAATTCCGCGACCATACATATTGTACACAATATTGTAATATTATGGTCGTAAACTAATTAAAAACGATATTATAAACGCGTATACGAACGCGTATCGGTTCGTACACGTGAAACACGTGCAACCGCATTTCGTGGTGTGCAGTCTGTATTGTACACGCGAAAAAAACTACTGAAAATATCGACAAGCGGTTTGTGATTTTATTATTATTATTATTATTGTACGGAGTAAAGATCGTTTTTTAGGCATATTTTGAAAAATATCCGTGCGGACAAAATCTTAAAAAAATTAATGTATTTCACACGAGAAAATATTATTTTAATTTTCGAACAATTTCGAAATGTTAACAATTTTGACAAGCGCACAAAACGTATTCACGTGAAAATCTCTGTCGCGATTTTGGCAACGGTCGCGACTACTTGTCGCCTAATTTTTTGTTTCTGAAATATTGATAATAACGATTTTCCGTTAAAATCATTCGAAATTCTCAACTACAATGAATCAGTGTCTTTTTAAGATTTAAAAAGCTTTCGTAAAGCATCGTTATTAATCCCGGGCAACGCCGAGTACCGAACAACAGCGATATAACAGTGTGAATATAACTTAAACCGTTCAACGGTTTACGAAACCGGGTAATTCAGTTAGTTACGTTTCGAAAATACGTTCAATTAATGCGTTTTGAAAATACGAACGAGCGTTTAATATTTTGTTTATTTTTTTATTCATAAACGACAATACATTGAACAGTGCGCGGTTTACACGGAATACGCAATTTTTTTATTTTTTCTGCGTGTTTTACCGCAGAACTTAGTACTTAAGTACTTGCAGTACTATAAAAATTTCAAACTCTACGTGGCTATCGTTTTTCGATTCACAGAATTTGTAATAGAACATATATAAATTCACGAAAATCCGTAACTTTGACATTATTATTTAAGTACAAAATATACGATAGATAGTGTTTTTTTTTTTTTTACAACACTATAAGTGATATGAGTGATATACAGAGTGCGGCATTGGATTCTAACGAGTGTTAGAGAACTCTATGGTTACCCACTGAAATATACTGAGATATATCGGTTTTTTTTTTTTTACTCGATTAAAATCCGCGGTATATATTATAGTGTTTGACATTAACAGCAGTAGCCGCATGGACACGTGGCCCCGAGACGAATCAACGGCCGTTATTGCGTATATTTAATCCAAGTATAATATCATATTTTTTTTTTAGGGGAGGACAGAGGGAGCGGGAGGAGTAACTTCGTTCTTGCACGCGTAATGCAATCTCAGACTGGTATCATAAATTCAAAAAGTAACTGATAATATAGCTTATAAATACTGCGAAAAATGTTCGTGTCCTGTCGTTGGACTTGTCTGACAGAACTGTGTGCGTATAGTTTCACGTACAGTTGTTTACAAATAAAGTCTATACAAATTTTGCAGAAACTTCTTCAGAACAATTTTAATACGATAATTCTCCGACACATATTAAAACTTGCATTTTTCTCATACCAAATATAATTTGTACAATATGTCAATATTTTGCCTTTAATACTCGGTTCATAGATGAAAATACCCACTTGAATGCCTTAAATCAAGACGGAGCGTCATGCACGGTACAAGACGAGATCACCCGATAAAAGCGCGAGAAATACAGGAAATGTGAAAAGAAAGGAGTATATCACGAGACAGTGAACCGATATGGACACGTGCAATAGAAAGCCTACCGCCAGGGCATGACATAAAATACGGGATATCGCTCTTAATCGATTGAGAGCGGGAGTAGCCGGGACTATTCCCGCTCTCCAATGAAGGAAAGGAGATAATGTTAAATGTGTGTTTGTGAAAGCGTCCAGAATGAAAAGCACCTATTAGGATGCCCCAATGATAGGGGACTCGATGCGAATAGACGGATCAGTTCGACAATCCAAATGACGCAGTCCCTAAAGCGATCAACTACTGGACCGAAAGAGGAATCCAAGCAGCTGACTGATATGAGACTAATTACTTATTGTAGACGAACATTTTCGTCGGACCCCGCGTTGCTTCACCCTGCAGCATGTATAATGGATGAAATCCATAACATCATAACTGCACAGCGGCGCAACCAGAATTTTTTCTAGGGATGGGGAGGTTCCGTACTTGTTTAAACGTAGGCATTTCAAATGAGATAAAAAATTAGCAGATCGATATTCGAGTTTTTCATTCAAAACGAGAGAAATTTTATATATATAAAAAAAAAAAAAAAAACAGACATGCAGAAAGTGGTCATCCAATAAATAATAATAAAAACCGAATGAAAACATATTTCGACGAGTCACGAATAATAACAATATTATCGTGAGTAATATAATGATCCATACGGGGAAAAGCATATTGAAAACGTTACTGTATACCGGGATCATGAAAATCTAGGGTGTATTTTTTTCTTTTTTTTTTTTTTGCCGTTTGAAATGAAAAAAAAATCGCCTTTTACCCTCTCGTCCGTTTCTCCATGTCGTCTGACTAATGTTTAAGACTCCTATAGATATATATAGACACCGTGTTGGTCCATACACGATTTGGTGAACGTGTGTGTGGTGGCTTACTGTACCGTAGCGGATGACGGGAAACCGTGTCCAATTGATTTCTATATAAACACGTATAATACTACTACTACTACTACCCTTCGACGTGCGCGCCGCAGAGTATACAGGGTGGGACGAATGTTTAACAAAAAAAAAAAAAATCCGATTGAAATTCTCTCGATAACGGTTCGTATACGACGGCTTAGTGGTTTTAAGGATAAAATCGTTTTTATATTATAAAAAACCAACTCAAATTATATTATATGACAGCCTCCGTCCGACTCTAAACGACGCGATCCGTTACCGTCCGGCCGTGACCGTGTTTAAAACGGGAGGCCGTATTGAAACATTAGAATTTCCACACTCGCGCGCTGTTAAAAACAAAAAAAAATAGAAAAGAACGAACGAATAAAGCGTAATACACCGGGAAAAAAGTGGACCGCGTAAATATATTTATATTCGAGCGTATTTCAACGAGTTTGACGAGTCCGTAAATTTTTATAATTTTTTTTTTTTTTTTTTTGAAATTCTGAGAAGGGAGCTAAGAGTGGACCCTTCTCCCCCCGCCAATGTCATTACAAGTAAAAAAAAAAAAAACCAAAGTCGAATTTGTAAAGAAAACAAAACGATCATTAGAATCGTCGTCGCTTTTCACTACTCCATAAGTTATGACCAACGCCGTGTTTTCGTTTTATCCAATTCGAACGTGCAGCGCGAAAAATTCATTTGTTCGAATTGTTGAACTCGTGATTAACACGCGAGAAACGCACATGACTATCAGTGTGTGTCCAAAGGTTTTTAATTAAACGCATCGACGACCGACGACCAAAACTAATATTATACGACGACTCGTTTTATTACCAATTTGTCAATCATTACGATTGATTTATATATACGTATATCATTTTCGCGTGACGTTGTGACGAGATTTTCCAATCTCGTGACTGGTGTGGTTAGGTGACCCACGCGGACGCCGCTGCGACCAATTGCACCCCGGTTCCTATATTTTTTGTGTCTTTCAATTATTTTAACGTCGAATGTCCACCGTTTTAGCGCACCGCCCTGTATACCGTACACACACACACGGGTAATGAATCGCGACGTCGCAACGGCGAAAACGAGGGCCTTCAATTTATATAGAGGGGGGGGGGGAGTGCGGCGGCGATTTTTCTCATCGCAATTACACAACCGTACACACACACACAAATATCGCGCGCCACCCTGTCTCCAACTGCCAGCACGTTATTCGCGTGCTGCACGTCCTGCACACAGTGTATAACGTTTTTTAACCCTCCACACACACACACACACGAGAAAACACATAAGTTCTTGTAATCCGCCGCCACCGTGGTAATCGATATAATTTCTCTCTCTCTCTCCCTCTCCGTCTTTTTTCTTTATACTTTCTTTCTACTTTTTTTCCCCCGTTCTTCCCTCCCCCCCCTAACCACCCGCGTTTCTTTCGCTTTGGCCGCATTCGGTCGTTGCGTGTCGCCGCGCGCACTGCAACACAATTTTCTCGCAGCGAATACGGGCCTAGTGTGTGTGTGTGTGTGTCGGACCCGCGACGGCAGCCGCCGGGTGATGGATGCGATCCGAATACTAATGTGACCGGCGCGTGGACCGACCGACCGCCGCCGCCGCGTATTACACAAACCGCCGTGTTAGCCGCTTTAATAGTAATAATAATAATAATGAAATATATAAATCTGTAAACGAATTGACCCTTATCCCGTCCCCCTCCTATCATTCCACTCACCCCCCAGAGGGAGGGAGGAGAGGGGCATCGGTCATTTTCGTTTACAGACCGCGCAATATTCTCAACAACTCCCTTTGTACGACAAATCGCCGCGAAAACGTCCGGCAACGACGGACATCGTTGTTATTATTATTATTATTATTATAACGTCGTGCGCGGCCGAGTGAGAAATCGCTTTTCTCGCAACAAAATAGCTAACCCGTCGTGTACACACACGTTTGACGTTTACTCTGCGCGGCACGCGCACGTACCGCCGCCACGAGTAAATGTACGCAAATGACAAACGACCCCGTGTGTGTACTGTCGTCGTCGTTCGACGAGACCGATTTGCGGTTCGGCCGAACGTAGGAGAAAAAAAAAAACACAAATAATATTTTACGGAACAGTGAGGGGGGGGGATGAAATAAATTTTAGATTCCGAGCGGAGTGCGAGTATTTTGTATTGGTTTTGTGAATGATGATGCGATTGTTTTTCTTTTTTTTTTTACGTCTGTACCGAAAAAAAAAATATACTACCGTTAAGAACTGTTACTTTTTTTTTCTCGCCAGCCAGCATTTCATCCGCGCGCGCGCGCGCGGTACAGAATCGCGTCCACTCCGCGGAGTGGACTCATTTCAGATATGTACGTAAAAACATAACGATATAAATATTATTGTCTCGCGATTAGTATCGACATCGTATTAACTTCTGCGTGTTCGCGGGAGTTATTAACGTTTAATGTTCAGAATTGTTTTCCGCAAAACGACGTAATTCTGTTGTTTCTTTTTTCTTCTTCTTTTTCGTTTAAATCGCCAGTGGTCCGTCTGCACTCGTCTAATCTGTGATCCGCGTATCGTTCGTTTTTTTTTTATATTCTCGCCGGAGGTTTGGCTTTTCGCATATTTCCGAGGGCGTCCCGCGGAAAAACGAAAAAGGTCCCGTCCGTCCGTTTCCGTAATAATACGAGAGTCCGCAGGATATCATCTTATCTCGTACTTTATGCGCAGCAATACCGTGTCCGAGCAGTACAAAAAAAAAAAATAAATAAATAACCGACCCGAGTACACAGCCCGCGGAGCACAATAATCGTTTACCATATCGTTTTCTGAACGATTTCGAAAAAGAAAAAAAAACTTTATACGTGTATATATATATAATACCCGATCACGGGATCGACAGTGTAGTACGGCCATGGCCCCGAGGGCAGAGACTGCGTGTGACCGTTGCAGCCTCCGTGGTCATAGAAAAGGGAGAGAGAGATTAGAATATAAAAATAAAGAGGAGGAAACCGCTAGACGACGGGCGCACAATATTATGGTGAGTTTAAACAACGCGAACGCGCACGTACGTCCACACACACACACACACACACACAGAATACGACAATAGACAATAATACAATATTGCGACCCCGTCGTCGTCGTCGGCTTATCACAAATATATCGCATAAATAGGGTTTGCGAAATAAAAACTTATCGATACAGAGTGGCCCGGGGAAACGTGAAAATTTCTTTTGAAATTTCTTTCTTACGAGAGTTTAGAGCAATATTTTTGCCCTAGTTTTATCGCGGGCAAAACTTATATTTCAGACAATTGATAATATGCCGCGTAAAAGGTTCGGGGGAAAAGAAACAACTGATATTTCAAAATAACTTCAGAGCGACTACTACGCGTTGTCCGTTCGGCGTGCGGACGTTTCGCAGGACACCCCGTAACGTTTCCGTGGCGATCAAATCGATTTGTCATTTTTGTTCGCATCGACCGGAGTAGTTGAGAGACGTTGGACGAGTGGTGCTGTACACTTGTACAGACGGTGTTAAAGGAAAAAAATCACACACAAGTGACCAATCTGAGGCTAATTGAACGTGTCGCCGAACTGTGTGAGACGACTCGCGACGATTCGGTCGGGCAGTACGAGAGAGCTCCGTCTCGCCGAAATCGCGGACTTTGAAGACCAGCGAAAAATGTTGGTCGAGCCCGTCGACTTACTTGAGACGATACGGAGAGTCGCGCAAAACCTTCACACCGGAATACACTATATGGACGGACACGATTTGTTCATTTTTCTTTTTTTACTGACGTTATTTTCCGAAAAAGTGTGTTCTTTTTTTCTTTTTCGTAACGACATATTATTCGCTCCGTGTTTACTCCACAACTGCCCTGTATACAGGACGATTGTAACGACGATGACGCGCGCACGCGTGACGTTTAACGCAATAATTTCTGTATAAATTGTCGTCGTCGGAAGTGTGGCAGATTGAGAATATCTGTAAAGCAGGACGCGCGCTGTAATATCCGATTAACGTATATTATTTATAATATGTTCTTTGTCGTCGTCGTCGTTATTTTGTAACGCGCCCGCGGAAATGGAATGGGGTCGTATCGATCGGAAGCAATAAAATATTTAAGTCGCCGACGCCAAAGCAGCAAATTGCCCGAAAACTCCGGAGGGGACCACGGAGGATTTCGCGAAAAAAGTCACGGCGACGCCGCGCGTTCATGAACGCGCGCCGCGTTTTATTATAACGTAAACGCGAAACGTGATTTCAACAATATTATTTCGTCTCTTGATGGAACCGTTTTGAAATCGCGACGATTGTTTTTGGAAACGTTCGAAGACATTTCCGAATTCGGTTGTACGATTCTCGACAATTCCCGTCTCGATTTCCGCACGATTTCAATCAAACACCGCGCGACCTAACCACCTAACCGCCGCTCTTGTGTCTATTGCAACCCCGTCGTCTCGTAATGTGTTATATTTTTTAAGGGATTGCGGAAGCAGCGAATAATTTCTCTCCTAGCGTTTTGCACACGCGAATCGTAATAAAACGAACGTTTCGCGCACTACCGATCGACCTGGTGATACGATAAAAATTCTGAAAACAAAATTTTTAATTCTTCGTGAATTTCACCTAATTTTTCCAATTTTTTTTTTTTTTATCTTAAAATCTCCGATAATTGAATATTAGCGATTTTTTTTTATTTTAAATTTGTTTTTAAGGATTTATGAAAAAACGAAATTAGAAATGTGAGAAATTCACGTTATAGTAAAATTCACACGACGAATTTAAATCTGTTTTCAGACTCTTTACATATCACACATCACAAGGACGATCGGTACGTTGTAAATGCGAAACGTTTATTTTACTATGATTCGTGTGTACAAGACAAAGAGAGAAAAATCACTCGTCTCCAATTTAATACTAATATAGATTAATAATACTATATACGAGTATATATATATATAGTTAATGAAATATCGAGGGAATAAATATTAAAAAACTTATAATAATTCGTGACGTTTGCAAAATGATTTTTAGTGAAACGTTTAAAACAATGCGAATATTCGACCAATGTCTAATTACACTAATAATTAATGGTTCGTAAATTGTTTTTGTAAAAGATTATCGAGTGCAAGCGTTAGATTTATTCGACAATATCATTACAGTGACATAGCACACGTTTGACGGACCCGAGAACGGTGACACGATTGTGAAACGTTTTGAAAATATTAAATACCTCGTTTTAAAAATCGTTAAAATGTAAAAGTCCAATTGCGATATTGTGACTATTAATATTATCCGGGAAAAATAAAGCGTTAAAATATTTATCTTTATTATTATTATTATTTATTAGTTACTATTCAATAAATACATAATTTAATGTTATTATTTTTTTTATACTTACAACTTTCAATATCTGACATACTACACATATACAAATATAGAATTTTTTTGTTTCTTTACTACCACCGACAAACGTATCGACGACTTTATCGACTTTTGAGGCGAATGCTCCCTATCGTTGTCGTCCAAACGCAAAGAGTACGCGCCACTGTCCGAGAAAAACAAAAATTTCTTTTCCTCTCAACGAACCCGGCGGGGAGAGGAACGATTTCCTGTACGATCACCCATTGACCGACATCACGCGTTTACAACAAATAAATTCTAATAACATCATTCGAATCCTAATTCCTGCGAAGGGAAACACGTGGAAAATACGATGCGTCCGACGCGTTTCGTTTCCACTTTTTATTGGCCTTTTTTTCCCTCCCGTTATTTTTGTTCTACCGCGTGCGGACGGGAAATGTGCCGTCGTCGTGGAAGGTATTTACGCGACGACGATCGCGTGGGTGTGTGACGAAGTGGAGGAGATCGCGGAAGATGTCACCGCGCGCGTGCCACTGCGGTTCGCGTGTGAAACGAGAATATTTAAGAAACAAAAAATAAAAGAGGGCGGACGACGACTATGACGACGGTACTAATAATAATAATAATAATAACAACAAGAAGAAGAAGAAGAAGTTGGTGGTGTAATTCCAACGACGGGAACGACGATAGGCGGTACGAACGACGTTACGCCGCGGTGTATTAATTATTATAAATGCTCGGGGTTTTCGTGTTTTTTAACGATTTTAATAAAACCGTCGAAAAGGACGACGACGAGTTAGGTAGAGGTAAGTAGTAAAATAAAAAACAAAAAAAAAAGAACCGACAGTGAACAAAAAAAAGAGCGAAAATAAACGGGATATATTGTTGTCGTTGGGTACGCGACGCACGAAGTATGTACGTATAATATAAATGACGGCGCACGAAAATCAGTAACCATAAAATTGAAATATTTAATAAACGGTATACGTTTTTCGAAACGGGATCGCGTGTGTGGGTAGTTTATGTGTGTTTAAATATTATACTACACCACGCGCGCGCGTATATACCGCGAATAATATAATAATACATAAACGACAACCGGAATAAATTAATACGATGAGCGAGCGAGTAAAAAAGAAAAAAAAACCACGAAAAAGCGAAACTCGGGAGGTTTTTTTTTTATTTTTTTAACCGAGCTTCTTCACGAAAACACCGTTTTTGTGCGCGCGTAAACGGCCCGAAGGCAGCACAAAAAAAAAATAATAACGCTCTGTATAGTTTACGGGCGTACTAAAAACAAAAAAAATTATTCGCGCGTGCAGTACGCGACGCGAGGACGTCGTGTCGCGGCAATTATATTATAGAATAATTTATATAAAAACGAAAAATACATTTATGAGATGATTATTATTATTTTTGTTGTTGAAATTTAATGTATGCATACATATTAAAAGAATTCTAATAAAAGAAGAAAAAAAGAGATTGTCATTGTGGCGTGTACACTGGCGCTGCACCGGAGGAGATTCTGACCGCCCCGAGAGAACACCTATAATAATGCTGTGTACTTTATTATTATATATTTAATATTATGTTAAATAATATAACGTTTACGAACGAACGGAATACTCGTCTACGTATTCCCGTATCAATAATTACGTATATCGCAATATATTATAATATTAAACCTGACGCATATTCATATCTACGGAACGGAATTTGTAGTGATAAAAAAAATGTACGTATTTTTGTCAAAACACTTGAAGAAACAAAAATTACAATATGAAATATTATGTAACAACATTTTACATTTGTTTTCAATCAGTTCGTATGAAATTCGTAAAAAAAAAAATATATATATATATAGATTGACTTATAATGTGTGCAACAAAAAAAAAAAAAACTAAATAATACACACAAAATAAAATCGTATAGAACTTTCACGTCGGTTTTTTTCACGTTCCATTTGGAAATCGTATGAAAATAATTGATAAATAAAAAAATATCAATAGTGAAAAGTATTATAATTTATTGAAAAAAATCAAATATCATTACGAGCCAATTTCTACATATTTTGATTGTCTTTAATATTTACAACTGTTTTCCGTTGAAAAAGAAAAATACACAGCTCTTAATTCTTAAATTTTCTTTTTTTTCCAAACGTGTATGGATACACAAACAATCGGTGATTTTTTTGTTTTTTTTTTTTTAGACCTAAGCGTGTACTATAAATACACCAATACATATTATACGGTTACAATACATTTATTACGTAAGATTCCCGCGAATAATTGTAATATTTATTGCGATGATTATATAGGAATTCAATCGATCACTATTGCAATAACGTCTGTATTAATGAATCCGTCGATCGTACTGTCCAAAACGATAAAATTTTATTTAATACGCGTAAAAAATATTCGTAATATACGATAATATGAATTTACAATCGCACGCGTGTATCGGACCAACATCATTACTAAAATGTTATTTTCATATTTTATTAATCAACTATATTATTAATATTACAACGCGTATACACGTATTATAAATAGTTACAACAGTGTTTAATATAATGTAAATGAAAGATTTCCATAGAAATTAAACAATTTTACGATGTTTATTCGATTTTTATTGTTTTATATTCGTATTCATACATATAAATTAATGGTTGTAATACACTTGTATATAGTTAACCTAATAACTACATGCCGCGTGTATCACCGGGTGTATTTATTATACCCCAATAAAATATTAATAAATACTAATAATAATATATTATGTTTTTTTAAGATTTTAAATAAGGAATATTAAACGTATTAACGGGTTTTAATACGAAAATCGATAACAATATATTATCGCGTATAATGAAAAATCAAATAGTAGAATAATAATTTTTAACGGAAATATCATTAGAAGTACGGCGACTTATTTTCCTCTCTCCTACTATTCGGCACTGAAACGTTTTCATCGAGACAAAAAGGAAAAATAACTCGTGTATCGATCATTAAATTTTTTTCGTAAATGCCATATAAATTGTCGACAAAAAAAAAAAAAAGAAATCGAAAATACATCGGATGATATTAATATTTGACTAATGTTTCTTGTGTTTTGTTTTACTCATAAGTAAACCGTACTCGTGCACCAGTTCGCGCGGGTTTCGCACGGGTGAGCCTTATAGACATAATATATTATATAGTCGCGCGTTTACAACTGTTTTTTTTCCTACTGCAGTTCGACGATTAAGTAAGTTTTCAATTCGTTTCGTACGAGTGTTTCAATAAAAAATCCTAAAAATAAAAAAAAAAATGTATACGTTTTTTTTTTAAAAAAAAAATGGGCGAGTTAACTATTTTACTTGCGCACAAAACAGCCGCGGAGCAATTGAAAATTAGCTTTACGACCGTCGTCGAGAGGACTTCGGACACTGAAAAACGTTTGCAGAACGGCGCGCGATCGGTGCTCGGAGAGTTTTCCCGTAATCGCCGGGGACGTGTATCGATGAAAAGTCGTGATGTACAGTGATCGTAGTTCTATTTTTTCGTTTGAAGTCCATGTGTAGATCATAATCGTTATAATGCGTTTTCGTGTTATCTAACCTAACGCGCAGCACAGTAGTAGCAGACTTGCAGCAGCCGCTGATCTTCACAGTAGACGTCTCGGTTCCGTGATATAAGGTTTATACGACTATAATAACTAAATAAGTGAATCAAAACGCGGTTCGGATAAAACTCGTCCATTAAAAAAAAAAAAAAAAAAAACCGAAATAAGAATATTATTACCGGCACCCACCAATGTATATAATAATAATAATAATAATAATAATAATAATAATAATAATAATAATAATAGGCCAATAAGATTTTACTGTAATAATACGTTTGTCCGGTCTAACAGCAGCACGCGTATATGGGAATAAAAAACAGCTGTACCGAATACGCGATTACGTATATAATAATAATAATATTTCCTAGTAAGTAGCGATATGTACACACAAACATGTACTAAAACAAAACTGGTTTTCTACTCGGATAAAATAGCATTTTATGACTTTAAATGGGTTTCGCTTGTTTTTCGGTGATTTCTTTTTTTTTTCTACGGATTCATCACCGGCACGTAACGCGCTCGTAAACTCCGCGGTGGCGTACACGCACATACATAATCGTATAAAACCGTATTTCTATTTTATACACAATATTTGTTACCGCGGACACCGTCGCGAAATTATTTATTCATTATAAAATGTCTAAATTATGATATTTGCGCGCGCAGACACATTATTATAATTATTATCATCATCGTATGTTTGTGTATTCAACGGGTTATTGGCCGGTGCCCAAAGTAAATGATACGGTCGTCATAATATATATATATAGATAATATTAATAATACATAATAAATGCGCGCGATGCTGTGCGTATTCGGTAGATAAAAGATAATACGTTTGGCTTTGAATTAAAAAAAAAAACAGCTCCTCTGTCACAGACTGCGAGCTGCGTTTAAATAATCGTGTAATATATATTTGTAGTTTTTATTCCTCTCTCACTTTTTTTTCTTTTTTTCTTTTTTTTTGCCTCCGTCGACGCGCATTTTATGTATACATACTCGTATATATACATATTTTTTTTTATTCATCGTGTGTGTGTGTGTGTACACGAGACGACGATAATTCGTTGTAGACGGAGACCGTTTTTTTTTTCGACCGTATAGTACAGTCCGTTTCGTTTAATTTCGTTTCACGTCACGTACCACACACACGCACACAACGAAGAGAAAAGTACGAGTAGCTGCCGTCTAACATAACCGCTTCGCTCTTTGTAGATAATAATAATATATTATTATTATTATTATTATTATGTATTGTGCCCGTATAACCCGCGCGATGTGTACACGTTATATTATTATGATGTGCGCGGTGTGTACACAAAACAGACTCGATTATCATACAGCGCGCACCGCGGTAGTCCAAAGAAATCCCCGGGACCGTATAATACATATTAGCCGACTAGCGTTTTAGGCGCAGACGCCGCTTTAAATCATCAATAAATGATGGTTCAATGCACGGTGCAAATCTGGTTCATAGCACCGTGTTTTTGACAAAAATGAATACCGGATTTTTACATGGGTTTAACCGCACTATGAAAACGTCACTTTCGATTCGAACACCGTTAGCGTACGTTCAAAATAGGCACACGAATCAGTGTGCGTTTACAGTACAATTGTTAGTTAAATATCGATTTGTAAGCTGGTCCAATTATGTTAGGATTATGCTCGGTTCCCCCGGCACCCCACCCCTTTGAACATCACGTACAAGGCTGGAATAAGTGTCCGACCGACGATCAGCGTCTCCATACCATTATGCGCTGATCATCGGTCGTGATCGAGCGTTCAGTGTTTAGCTGACGGTAAACTCGGTCGGTCCAAGAAACGTGTGAATGTGAGTAAACCAATAAAAGTTAATGAACCAGTAAAAAAATGTAAAATAAACGTATAGACGAATGTACAACGAGGAGATATAAATCATTACGTTAATTTTATTTCACTGAAATACGCGAAATAATATTATTATCAATAATAATAATAATAATAATAAATATGGCAAACAAACACGCATACGATTGATCGCTCGATCAGCGTCAAACTAAACACCCGCGTATACCGAAATAGCGCGTCAGTCGACCGTGATAAAACAGTAAACGAAATTAGGTCACTAGATAGCGGTACTGCACGTCAGAGAGGGGGTAGCTGCTAACACGCGTATAAATAGCGGTCCGAAACCGCCGGAACGCTCAGTGTAGCCGCGGCGGGCAAACGCTAACGACCTTGTTCGCCTCCGACCGCGGCAAAAACACCGTGTGTATGTGCATATACACGAGATGCGAATTTTTAACCGTCTGATGATAGTGGTGATCGTAATCTCGGAGTAACGGCCGGTTTTTTCTCTTTTTTTTTTGTGGAGATTTTAACGATTAATACAAAAGTACGGACGCGCGGGTCTTAATCGAATGTATATTATTATGTTGAGACGTTACGACAGCCGAATATTGTTCTTCGCTACGCTCGCAAAAATAACGATCAAATGCGCAGCGTGCACGGCTGTTGTCGTTACAAATTTTATGGTCTATTTCACGTTTTGGCGCGGTACGTCGTTGTATACGGATAAAACGCGCCGTCGTCTATTCGGCTCCTCTTATATCTATTCCATAAAATAATTAAGAATTGAATCAAATACGGACGAGTTGAAATGTCAAAATTGTACCCACTTAACTTTCGAACTCGACGGCCGATTGTTGTTATAGGCTCTTATAGTCGATTTTGATTTGAATCGCTTTATCCCGCGATTCATTTCGACCAACAATATTAGTGCGCGATTTTAAACACCGAAAATTCGCAAAAATGATCCGCAGCTTGAGTTGAGTTGCGAACCACTGAACATTATCTACGTTTTAGTTATGTTTACGAATAATTAAAGGAGGAGGGTTTGACGTGTTATAATATATTGTCGACGACAAATCGTAGTGTTATCGTATAATAATATTTCGGATTTCTACACCGAATAAAGTGTAAAAGAAAATAAAAATAAAAATCCGAGCGATACGTACGACGAGTGACGAACACGCCCGAGGCTCGGGGCGTGCCCCATACGGTTTTCGCTGGAAATCGCCGGTAACGCGATAATTAATATTACGAACAGGATTTGGCAAAATCGCGCGATGCGAGACGCCATACGTGTACTTATTCAATCGATTATTATTATAATTGTATAATACGCGTGTGTCGTCGCGAAAAATAGTGCAAAACGAGACGTGAAAAAGAAAAAAATAAACAAATATTTCAAACCGTATACAATAATAATAATAATATATTCCACTTGATATTATTATCGTAATTAAACGCGATGAGCCCAGATAGAGAGAGAAAACGGACTCCCCGCGGTACGGCTGAAAAAACCAGTATATTATAATATACGCGACCGACGACGGTTTTCTCGGGTCGTCTTGTCAATAAACAACGACCAGAGGTGGACGAACAGCTCCATCGAACAGATCCACCGTTGTTCCGATCGTACGCGTTTCGTTAAGAATAATAAAAAATATATATTTAAACAAAAAAAAAAAAAAAAACAAACCGACGCGCTTTTTGTCGAAAATTCGTTTTAATTATTATCGAAAAAAAAATAATAAAAACATATTTTTGTCGTCGTCGTCGTCACGAGTCAGACTGTTAGTGCGCGCGCGCTCGGTGCGCACCGCCCGCCGCGCGCGAACCCGTACGGGAAAGGTGTCGACAAAAAATTTCGAAACACACACACACACACACCGAATATAAAATAAGTACGTAATATTACTTATATACGTGCGTGTATAAAATTGTTTTTCAAATTTATTACGGTCGTTATTTTAAATGGCTTTTGGACGTATTTTTTATATATATATATATATATTTATAATATTATATTCACGTATTATGCCGCGGGCACGTTTTTTTGTTTTTAATACACACACACACACACACCTGTAGTGAATTCCTAAAAAAAAAAAAAAATTACAAAACGACATTTCACGCCAATGGATGTGTATGCGGTAATTGTTTTATATACCGTTGCGGACGATCGTCGGAATAGATGAAAAAACTAGAAAAAAAAAAAAAATTATAAACGTTTTTCAACGAAACTGTTCATACTTCTTTCCGTACGTCATTGTGTCCGATCAGACGACATATATATTTATATACTGAGGGATTCGTATAAATCTATTCGAAACGACGCGCGAACGGTCGTTTAGAACGAAAGTTAAAAAAAAAAAAAAGGGACGGGGGGGATGTTGTGGAGATGACACTTAAGCGAATTACTCGGTTAACGGCTTTAGAGTTTTATTGTTATTACACTTGAAAGCGATGTGCGGATAAATCATCGCGTTCGATAAAACGATTACGGAGCACCGGTGCAATACACTTTGTCGACAAATTCGAAATGGTTATAAAAAGAAATTGTGACTTGACGATTTTCGACATTTTTTTTTTTTCTTTTTTCTAAAATCGAACAAACAAACTTCTCGCGTCGTTTTACGTTCTTAAGCCTTAAAGCTAAAAATTACCTCGTCTTCTGTATGAATTGAATACTTCGAAATATACGATATTGCTATAACTAGACAAAATTTAAAAGAAATCATCAACATGCGATCCAATGTCACGTATTTGATGAACATTTCAGGTTTCTATGACCATTCATTTCGTAAATTACGAAGAAATAATCATAACCGATTTTGACGAAATCCCGTTTTTACGTAATTTTTCAATAATTTTTTTCACCGACGTTTCAAAAAAGTGTTGAGAAAATCGAAAAACGGTATCTTTTAAATACCAACCGGATGTAATTTTCTACCGGAAAACAGTTAAGATCGGGGCACCCCTTTCTGGTAGAATTTTTGGGCACAGACATAAAAAATAAAACTTATCATTGTAAAACCAATACATTTTTCGCTCAGCTTAGAATCTGAAACAACGTTTATATTATTAATTGCGATTCGTTATTTATTCGTGAAACGTTCTATAGTACTCCATACATAATTACGGTGTTTGTAATTTGTTCCCTTTATAGGAGGTCGCGTTAAAAACGAAACATCCCCACTATATATGTGAACAATTTAACACGACACATTGAAATAAAATATTTTTTTTTCTAAAATAAATTATATATATATAGTAATACTCGTCGAATAATAGAACTTAACCATTTTGTTATAGATATATATTTATTAGGATTTAGAAGACAGAAAATTTTTAATAAAAAATTCAGCGAGAACTTCTTTAGGTTTAATCGTCGCATCCTTTTCACCAATAGTCATGAGCACATATCTAAACTATTTGTAATCTTCTCAGTTGAAAACTAATTTTAGATTAACGTTTTATGAAATAAAAATGTCAATACCTCTGAGAGGTATTTTCCGATTTTTCGCAGACCCGCACTTTACTCTTTTGTGATAAAAATCTTCATCATGACACATCGTTAGCGTTATTATAAATTACGTTTTAATTGACCTATTGCAGATAGCGGGTGTATTTAATCCAAAAACCTTCTCGCAAAAATTCGCCACCGATATTATATTGTGTCTTGCGTAAAAACCAATACATTAGATATGGAATTATATAAACACTCATGAGCAAAAAAATCGACTCATACCGCAAACTCGCAGTAAAATATCTCCAGCACAGAAATTAAAACTTGTATACCATTTTCTATTTTTAAATCTATAAAGTCTCTGTTTTAGTTCTAAGAAAACATTTTAAAACTAAGGCTAATTTTGAACTTAAAGGTTTTAAAATCAAAAACGGAATTAGAGTTTAAGTTTTTTAGCCAGAGATATTTAAAAGCGAGTTTGCGGTATGAATGGATTTTTTTGCTCACGAGTGTATATAAGTCGACAAATCGTAATCAGGAAAACGCGATGTTTAATTACTTAATCTATATACGAATAGATCGTTTATATGGTGTAATTTTTTATCTATCGTGAAAAAAAAATACGGTAAGTTGATAGGTGTTTTTTTAAATAAAAATGTTAATTTTATTGTAATAATTCGATTACAATATTACTTCCGTTTCCACCGGGTTTTCAATATTATTTTATTATTATTGGTTTGTTATATCGTTCAGTAATAAAACCAATTGACCGTAAGAATACATCTAAATGTACACCTAATGGACGTCGATATCAATTGTATAAAAACATGTTGTATAAACCCGTTCAGTGACTATTTTAATCACCTACACACACACACACTAACCTTCTGTTACGCGCGCTCATATCTACCGCATAAAACGACGAATAAAATGTCTGTTGAAAACGGTAGTGTATGTAATATAATCGATAAAACTTCTTAGCCCAGTGATAGTCAATGGTAAATAAATATAAAAAAAAAAAAATTATATTTTTAGTTTTTAAATGTGTTTTTATCGTTTGAACGCATTGGTAAAACAAGTTCTGAACTATCGTTTGTGAAATGATGCGTTATTGAAGTACTTAATTAAATAAAAAAAAAAAAATCGACGATAATAATGTGAATAACACACAGATATTACGCGTCGTTATATGATTTTATGGCTATACAAAATAATTATAATTCCGACGTTTAAATATGCAATGAACGAAAAAATATATTTTTAAGTGAATATTCAAGAATATCTTTTCAGTCACGAATCAATAGATTTTATATACGTATGTTTGAAAATCGATATATTATTATATATATTTGTATAGGAGTAAAATCGTATTTTTTCCGGATGCCGAAATTAAACGTATTCATTCGATTACGCTAATTCGGCTCGATTTAACGACGAAAAACATAGGGTCTATCCCCGTGTAGATATATAAATTATCTATTTAGTTGTAATTCAATATAATAATGGTACACTATTAATCAAAACGTTTTTACAAAGCCACCAGAATAGAATCGTCTAAAAAAAAAACCCCCGTAGTACAATTAACCGTTTAAGTTCAATTATGGACATCTGCATTACATATTGTATCTAAAAATCGTTCATTTCGACCTTCGCGGCTCAATATTACGCTTCGATACGCTAATTTAATCTACTCATAACGGTGTAATATAATAATAATAATAATAATAATTAAATGTTCAGAACACGCAAAAATCGTATGTATCCGTTCTGCAGAATTGCAGCAGGGTAAGTAAACCAGAATTTCTTTAACAGAGTAACAATATAAAGTTAAATAAAAATTCGAATATTATTATTTTTTTATTCGCAACACACGCGTTTTAACGATTTTCATATGCGATCTGCGTCTATTCTCGTTTTAGATATATTTACGTTCGTTTCGAATGTGTTTAAAGAGTATGATGTGTGAACAAATAAACTCTCGGCGATAAAAATCGAAGAATTAATCGGTCTAAGAAAAAAAATAACCTCACCGCCATGTTGAGTTGACGTAAACGCGATTCGAAATAATGTACAGTTTAGTTAAATTAAATATCTATAAAAATAATTTCGATTTTGTAATCGATATGTATAATTTTTTTTTTTTTTTACTACAGCGTCAGTGGCGTATTTACGGGGGGGGGATAGATCCCTTCTTTGTTTTTTTTTTTTACTTTGAGTTTTTGATATTCTTATATTTACAATATCCAATGAGTATAATTTTTACCCGGACAATCTAACAGAGGAAATGCATCAATAAGACGCTTTACGTAAGTCAGTATTATTTGTTTTTCTTTTTTTTTTGAAAATAACGAGTTTAATCAATAATTTGTGTGTGTGTAATAATAATATTAACCACAGTGTTTTTAAAAAAAATGTGGTGACGGGAGAGGGCGAAAGAGCGAAGCCCTCTTCGGGTCAATAAAACATTTCTCAATACGTATCATCCACTCCCCCTAGATAAAATCCTAAATACGTCTGTGCGTTTATTTCATTTACAAAATGTAAAAAAAAATCGTCATTACCGTTCTGACGAAATTGGTCGGCGTTACACGAATAGAACGATCTCGCCCATACAAGTGCCGCAGTGTGGCAGGGGTATACGATACACAAAACATTATATTATTGTATTAATGCGCTGTGTCTTCTGCGTTCTATGCCGTTCTACGCATAACACATTGTATTATGCCACCGAGAATCGGACGAAATTGCAGTTGGCCCGGGCGAAAGGATATTTATGTGTGTAATGTGTACCGTATATGAGCAATATGTGTAATAATATAATAAAACGCGCAACACCGGACAGAAGGTCGGTCGTCGGAAAACGACGCGATCCGCGAGTCATTGAACAATTCCCGTAAATTGCTTCGCCGCCTACAACGCGGCGTATACGTAACGTCTCAATTTTCCCGTTCCGCGGACATTCGCCGCCGCCGCCGCCGCCGCTAATTTCATTATTCCCGGGGCGTTTTTGTCCTACGCACACACACATGAGACATACGTATAACGTGTGTGTGTATTGTATACGGATTTTACGAGCCGTGAATAATGCGCGCGCGCGCGCCGCTGTTATGGTGGCGACGTAAATTAAAGAGCGTTTTATCCGGTTCGAAGGACCGTTGCCCGCGACGCTCGCGTCGTCGTCGTCGTCGTCCGCGTGTAATATATAAAACGTACGTACGCGACGGCAATATACGCCTCGTACACACACACACACATAAAAAAAAAAAGGGAACAATGAACAACAAAGAGAGGGTTGGGGAGGAGGGGAAAAAAATCCCTTGACGGATTAATTAATTAAAAATTCGGCTAATTCGATTACCGGGTTTTTATTCTCCGTCCCTCCACACACATGCCGTGGACTTTCGACGGATTTATTATAATCGAGTAATGTTACACGAGTTCTGTTACACGTACCGAAGCGCAGCGCCCGTATTTCCCGGGGGGGGGGAATTCACGGGATTTTAAACCCCCCTTCCTTCCCCCACCTCGTTGACTTTTGAACACGTATCGTTTTTCCGTAGCCAATTGTATGGATTTGTAAAAACAAAAAATTGTAATAACAACTCGGCGGGCTCACTAGTTTTGGGCATTAACAAATTATTAACAATCCCCGATGTGTCGATCTCGTTGTAGGAGGTTTTCGGAAGACGAATTTCACTTGTGTTATGACAACAAGACGTACAAGACGCGTTATGCGAGTACAAATAATAAACGTTTTTTTAAATAAACGCGCCCCCCGCCCCGACCGAAATTCCCGAGTAAGGGACAGGGAGCGGGAGCCAAAAACGACATCAGGTGGTCGGCAAATTTTTCGAAGGCGAAATTATAAAACTGAAAGAATCGCCCCGATATTTAAAATCGGTTTTAGAAACGATAGTGTATTGATTGTGTGCCGAGCAATGCACGTTTTCGTACGAGATGTGAGAAATAGATTGCAGGACAGCACGAAAATTATTTTTTATTATGGTGAAAGGGGGGGAATTTAATAAGAATTTAAACATTTCTACGGGTTTTCCGTGATGATTATTGCCATTCGAATATTGAAAATGAAAAATAACGTATTTATATATATATATATTACAGAGATCAACGATGCGACGATCGGTTTTTATTTTTGTAATACGAAGAAAAATTTACAACGTTTTATACGTTACACACGAAACAGCAACGAAGCAATATTACAATGTATTAGTGAAGACTTTAGAACCACCCCCGACTGTTGCGGCTAAGAGAGTCAATAATTTTTTTGTTTTTCGAATAGTTATAATTTATTATAGGCTCGTTTGATAACAAGCAATGTGTCTATGATCTTCCTATGAGATTTGATTGAATTCGCGAGAGAAAAGCAGGAGGGAATAATTGCAGAAAACGTATTATTGTGTATTGAAATACGTAGAGGCTCCGAAGAACCCAGTCTTATATTAATTGGTGTTTGATACTCACTTAATTGGTCTTTTGATTAGTTTTATTACAATTATGCGGATTACCATATAATATTATTATAATACGTCTTCGGTTTTGTCTGACCGCTAATAAACCGCGTCATTATAACATACGCGGTCGTACACGTGACACTTGTATATAAAACACCTGCCGCTCGTGTTGTTTTATTTATATATATATATATATATATATATATATATATATTTTACAAGTTTAACGACTACATTGAATACACACGTATAAATATTCCATTATTATTATTATTATTCCGTTATACAATATACGCATATCGTAATTTGTAATGTGGACACTATTTAATACATTTATGCATATATATATATATATATTTTTTTTTTATACTCGTGTCGAAAAAAATTAACATATTAATATATATTACGTTTACGTGAGCGTGCGATAATTTAATTTTTATAAAACATATAACGTATATACACATATAACGTAGAATAATAAAATATACGAAATAATATGCAGTCATCGTATGCAATAATATATATTATAAATTATCGTGTTTTTGTAAGTCCGTTTTGTATTGTTTGTTATTAAAAGAATTAAACGAAAACGAAACGCGTACGAAAACGTGTTTTACACACATTTATTGAAATACTATTCCGAGAGTGGTTTATTATGATTTGGATGAAAATGATTACCGCGGTTAGGTACGAATTATACGAGTTAAGGATGAATAAGTATTTATATACTTATTTCTGTGTCATGAGTGTACACCACACTAACGTATAGAATTATATTTATTTAAACATATACATTTTTTTAGATGTTTTCAATTATTATATAAATAATTTTGAGACTATTGGTACTTTCTTTATATTATGACACCTTATTTTTTATAATAATTTCCGTCGTCTTAACTGAAATATCATCTCGAAATTACATTTTGTACCGCAAATGTTGCAGAAAAAAAACATTGATTTTTTTTATTTTAAAAGAACAAGCGCATTAAAAAGTTATTCAAAAAAAAAAATAACAAAAAACATTTAAAACGAACGCGAATGCTACGGGTATTTCTAGTAAATGGAATATTAAAGCCGAATTCTCTCTAATAAAAGAAGAGAATATTGCAATAAAAAAAACATTTTGATGAACCGGCTCGAGATTTTAGAATTGAAAATGATAAACATAATTTCAAATTAAACGTACATATGTTATAAAATTTTGAATATAATTTGCAACCAACTTCTCATAATCGATATCAATAACGAATTATGTATTTCAATTTTTGAGTTTTGATATATTATACAATAAATCTCCCATTTAACGATATACCTTTCTCTAAAACATCAAATAAAATACAATAATGATTTATCAGACGAGTTCCAATTAACTAATTAACTAACAATTAGTTACGCCAATTTCGATGAATGTTGTAAAAGAAAAACTATTAATAATTCAACGCCATATTATACGAGAGTTTGTTGAATTCTTAACAAAACAATCATCATTATTATTATCATCATCATCATCATCAAGTGTTCCAGAAAATGTAACGATCGCTTTATTTAGTAAACTTATTCTAATTAAGTTGCCGTTTACCAACTACTATCAGCAAATGCAGAAAGTCCGTTTATTAAATGAAAAATAATAAAAAGTTGTTATTTCGCAGCAACGGAACAACAGGACCGGGAGTCAACGATATCAGTTTTATCGAAGCCAACGGAGTTGAAAAAAAATGGATGCAAGAAAAGTAAAAATAATTAATGTTTGCCGAAACGAGGACAAGAGAAAAAGATTTTAATTCAATACTCTCGTTCTGATTTATTTCGAACTTGAGACGCTTAATTAAAAATCGAAGACATTTCGATTATACGAGATTTCTAATATTATAATACGCGGGGCCCTCTATACATTAGAGTTTTTTCTTGACCCGCTCAAGAACAAATTCATTATAACACGCGTAAGAAGAGAAAGTATACGAATAAACGGTTTGAATAAAAGTAAAAAATAAAAAATAAAAATATATACTTTTATTTTGATATCGTGGGAAACGAACGGCCGATAGATCGTGGAATGCAACACGCGTTTGAAGTTAAATTTTAGAATTCGCATTGATGTTATGTAAATTGTTGTCGCGTTACAATGGCATTTTTCGGTCGATTTCAGATGCGCGTTTGCGTTTTAAATTATTCCGAGGTATTGTGAAATTCTTCGGAATTATATCCCCGCGGCAATTATATTCTCGTTTTATTTCATTTTAATTAATCATTTTTAATGATTAATATACGAATAATGGAACAGAGAATAATATACGCACGATTAACATCGTACGCGTCGGTTACAATATTATTGTTATGGGTACACGAAGTTCACTAAACAGGTACATTTGGTATAAAATTATAATACAATTACGCATTGCTCATTTTTATTCACTACGACTTCGTATTATTTTTGTAAACATCAAAAAAACAAATAATAACGCTGACGTGTCAATATATTTAGATTTGCGTTATATAAATTATTATATCGCAATATTGCATAATATATTGTCTCAATAAGAATAATCGATAAATAAGAATGAATAGTCGTTATGAAAATTCTAAAAATAAAACGTAACAGTAATACGCATATTATTATTTGTGTATTTTAACAAAACGTTCGTATTAATATAATATTATAATAATTAATATTCGACAAATAACTTCTTCTTCTTTTTAATCGTATTTACCGACTGCAATTCTAATAAGAAACTCCATTGAATATAATATAATAAAATTAAACTATATATATATATTTTGTAGAAATTAATCTTAATCGTATGGCAAACGACGAATCAATATAAATATTTAAATTTACAAAAAAAAAAAAAAATTTAAAAAATTCATAATATCGTGTTTACTTTTATTTTTTTATCGGACGGAAAATATTAAAAAAATAAATAAATAAATAAATAGATTACGTGTGTACCATATAAAATGCAGTTTCATCAAAACGTTAATACAAATACTGTTATACGCGAAATAATGCGGTGTTGTACGTTTTAGAAGTGTTAAAATCATCGCTCTCGTTTTATGGCGTTTGATATTTTAATATTTACGTGAAAAATTATTTTTATGGATATGAGTGTGTGTGTGTGTGTGAATACTTATATTGTTTTCGATATAACTACACGTAAGCGTGCATTAAAACGTTCGGAATATAGCGCACGAACACAAACAAACCGTTAAACAATGTAATAATTGTCTGTAAATATACGAGTGTAAAACCAACATTTGAATAGCGTTCTGTACTTTAAAATTATTGTATAAAGTAGATAAGTAAAGACAAAAAGAATAATAATAATAATAATAAAAAAAAAAAATGGCAAAATTTAGTTTTACGATCGTATTTGAATTTCCGTTTTCTACAAATAGCTTTTAGAAAACATACTTTTCTTTTTTTTCTATAGCCGACGTCAATCACGGTATTTTTCTTTTTATCCGTGAGATATAATATAATAATTTCACCCCGTCTCTGAGAACGAAACTGATATTATTACTACGCAGTGTTTTAGATTTTAAAACAATTATAAGCGATTAATCAGTGCACAAAACTATTCAAATCGCGCGGCTGTCCGCTGTGAATATGTGCGTTGTACCTGTTGAAAAAAATGTCCTCGAAATAATTTATGGTTTTTTTCTCACTATAATATAATGACGTAGAAACATTTATTTTCAAATAAAATATTATTTTCGATAAATATTGAATATAATTAGATAATAATATGTCATCATTACATATATATATATATATATATATAGAAAACTCGATAAGAATAATTAACAACGCGTAGTTGTAAGTACACGACTGTAGACGGCTATAAAATGCGCAATAAATATTTTTTATATCGTTTGGTCTACGCGATTAAAATTTAAAAACTAAAATATTATAAATACAGTAAAAGAATAAAAAAAAATATATACATATAATTAAATAAGACCTAACCTAACCCCCTGGCAAAATGTCGATTAAAAATATTTATAAACGCTATAGGTATAATATTGTCGAGCAGTGGCGGATCCACGGGGGGGGTTTTCGGGTCCGGACCCCCCCCCCATGGGATCATATACTTTCAAATTTTATGCTTTTATTGGGCATGTTGGTGAAGTTGAAACACAAAGTTATTAATAAAAATTTTGGACCCCCCTTAAAAAAATTTTGGACCCCCCCCTTATCAAAACAAAGGTACTTCTTGTCTTAATTTATAGGTAACTATTAAAATAATATTAATGTAATGAAAATTAAATTACTTACCTTAAGGCATAACTCTTAAATCTCAATTGGCATTTTTTTTTAAAATAACACAATCAAAAGTCAAAAAACACTTAAATATAAAACACGTGGAAATTTTGAATATGTCACGGTCACGCACTTAATGTTGGCTGTTGCAACCACAGAGTAATAACATACATGCAACTTACGACTCGTGAATACGTCTTCTAAAGATGAATTCCAAATAGTATATTTTATATTACACCAGCATTATTGTATACCTAACACTTCGTAGGTGCGCAGTATTTTATCAAATATATCCACATTATATTAAGACGGGTAATTGGGATGCCCATTTCCAAATAATCAGTTCTATTATTATTTATGTACAGTGGTTTGTGAATGCATGATTAAAGTATCATTAAATCATTCGTAATTATGGGTAATATTATTATTGAGTTACAATTTTATAAATATCATGTTATTGACAAATCATATAGGTAATATTTATTTAAAATTGTTGAACAAATAACCAATACATTCATTCATTTGTACATTTTTCTCCTAAAACTCGACAAAACATTTAAAAAACAACAAATACGCAAGAAAAATAAGGCCCATTCATTAGCGAGGCCTTTTTACATTTATAAACCGCGGGGCCCGGGGCAACTGCCCCTATTGCCCCCCCTCGCGCCGTCCCTGTACATATATAAGGAAGGTCGTCAACAATAATCTAAATCCAATGAAATAACGTTAAATTACAAACTTTTTTCTACCTCTCCTGACCAAAAAGTACGTCAGTAAATCTAATAGTATAACAGTATATATGTATAATATCCAATATAAATTATTCATTAAAGCCTACTAAACTAGCTGTTTTGTACATATCAAATATCAAAAAGTAAATATAAATATAAATTTCTAGGTGGGACAGGGGGAATAAATGCCGCAGTATTCGTTAAAATAATAATTTAACAGTAACTAAAGCGCGATTTCATATTTACGTTTAAATTGCCTCATACATATAAATTAGTTTGACGCTCGGATTTTCAACGATTCTAATATACGTTTAACCGATATAATCGAAAATTGTGACACCAATACATTTATGGAAATTTTACAGAGGATTATAAAAAATATGTGTAATACACAAATACACGTACGCTTACATGGTTGGAAGAGGCTTGTGGGACACTCAGTTTTGTGTTCTGTTTAAATTTGATAAGCGCTATGTATTAATACAAATAATATTACACCGCCATTTGGCCATTTATACCGCCAACGCAACGATTAATCGCGTTTTTTTCAAATTTTCAATAATAACAAAACTCAAAAATCTTTAACCTAGTAATTCATTGAAGCGGCGACATTCACTCTGCGGAGTTTCGCTAATCTTTATTTTTTTGTCTAAAAGTACTCGATATTATGATTTGAATGTATAAAAAAACGATTTAAATACAGTTTTATGTACGCGTATTATTTTTACGTTATTTTTTTTTGTTTTTTACTAATTACACCATCGCATATCATATTGGAATACAGAGTGTGCACAGACTCTGGTTTCGGGGTAGCATGAGATTAATCTGGTCGATTTTCCAGTTTTTCTACATCGAATCCGGCCTATGATCTCACCTATAGGTACTTTATTTTAGATGTCCATATTTGAATTTTTGTTGGGAAAATAGTCGTCTCAGTGAGATGAACTTCTTTACAAGCCTATGACGACTATGACTATGACTATTTTTCAAGCCGCATATGGTTCATGTTTATAATATAAGATAAAAAATTAAAAAAAAAAAATTATTTAAAATTTGAAAATTATACATAATATATTTTATTGACTTTTATGACATAAAATATGTGGAATTTATTTGTGCATAATAAATCTATTATATCAATACAAAACTAAAAATTCGGACATTTTTAAAGGAAAAAAACCACCGAAAATCAAATACGTCATTTTATTAAAGTAGGTATATTATTAATAATAATAATAATAAAAATTAATCTCATAATGTTAAGCTATACGTTGCACGCAGGTATATTGACCGGGGAAAAAAGTACGCATATGTTGCCCTCGGTACGCTTGCCAATGGATTGGAATTGTATTTTTTTTGTTTTAACGATTTTCAGAAAGAGAAAAAAACCGCGCCGCAGATTTAATAAAAGCGAAATATCCGTATCGAAAAACACCGGATTGTATGATATAATTTAACCGAGCGTTAAGCTATTAAGTACATTATCGCACGTTTCCAAAATCCGCGAGTAAACGCACTGTGGCCGAGTAATAATAATATGAGCTCTCCGGTGCTGGCGCGGAAACGGTGGTTGGAGAAAGAGGATTTAGTTGTGCGCGTTTTGGCGTACACACTACTGACCAGCTGTACGGAGTGCACGCACGCCAATACGAATAAAAAAGAGCCCGATTCGAAAAATATCTATAAAATAAATCTGTTCCGCATTATAAATGTACTATTACAATATTATATTTTTAAAGAATTACGAACGTTACACTAATTGAAACGGTTTACGGTTTTTTTTTTGTCGAAATTCTTCCGTTTTTATACGTTTGCGTAACATATATAAAAATAGAGTAAACCGTTATATGTACTATTGATTTTTATGAGTGGTGCGAGTCTTATTTTTTAACGATACAAAATGTTTAAAAATATGGCATAGAAATATAGTCGGTGATCTATTGTGAGACCCGATGCATTTAGCTGGTGGTCCTGTGCCGTCCAAACAAACTACTAGTATCCATCGAACGGGATCGGCAATATAACGCTTGGCGTTCCGTTATTTTTATTTACTATTAGAGACCGGATTTAAATGCGTTTGAAATCCAGTAAAATAAGTGATTTTTATACGTTCTATAATTTTATCGAAATAATATTTTATACGCGCATAAATATACTTTTTTTTCTTTAAATATTATGTTTTATAAAAATATAAGTTAATCATTAAAAAATTACTTAAACAGTTATACATAATATCCTGGTAATATTCTCCTAATAATAATAATAATAATAATAATAAAAATTAATCTCATAATGTTAAACTATAAGTTGCATGCAGGTATATTGGCCGGGGAAAAAAGTACGCATATGTTGCCCTCGGTTAGCTTGCCTATGTATTGGAATTATAATATAACGAATATCTTTTCTTTTTGGAAAATATTATGTCTCATAAAAATATAAGTTTATCTTTAATAAATTACTTAAACAGTTATACATAATATCCTCGGTGATTCATATTGTTTTTAGATATATTTCACATTATTAAGTGTACTAAAAAAAAAAATTAATTATTATATATATATATATAACATATATTTGAAATAAACGTAAAATTCAGTATTATGAGCTGAAAGTAATAATAAAATATAAGTAAAAAAAATGTCAACAAATATTGATTATATCGCGTTCATGTCGAACGATAAACTTCTCCCGATCTAATCATGACTTTTGAGGGGGTAGAAACTGAAGGAGATCGCAATTCATTTTACATTTTTTCTTCTTTTAATTTTGTCATAAAACATTACATTTTTTTGTGATGTGTTCGAATTAAAACTCGCTATATAATATATCCTTAAAACGTATATCGTTTTGCACAAAACATTTTCTAACATGAAAATATATTTTTTATGCGCTAAAAATTTTCCGTACATCAGTTCATAAGGAAACGAATCGTCAGATTATCTAATTATTATCACGTCATTATATATTGCCGGGAAAAATCACTTCAATTGTCCGTCGTACTACACGAAACAGTAATAATTTGTACTCTTTAAACATTCGTTCATACATTTGACCACTACGTTTTTTCATGACCTTGTCCCTCAGATTAAGGACTTCTTTTATTTTCACGGTCGCGGTGACCGAGAACGTAATAATTTTTTTTCAAATATGTAACCAAATAATTTTCTATTAATATTTTACTGAATATTCGCAGAAGTACCGTTAACGGTTTATTTTCATATCCTTAACAATTAATCTGGCCAATTAAAAAAAACAACAGAATACATATGACAATCTCCAAGGATACAAATTGAATACTTTAAATAATAAAATATAGCGAACGTCTTATTTCAAAAAAATAATTAGTATTAAATATCTGGACGTCTTAAGTGCAACAGTAAATTTATAATTTTGACTTTGTCAACATGCTAATAATCAATTCGATTGTGTTATATTTCTCGTTATTGATTGTGATGATAGGATTACACAAAATCAATTATTACCGGCATAAAGTGGTGAACAAAGTAAATGTTAACCATGGAAAAATACTCAATGCGGCTAGTAGTATGTATACCTATATCATAATTTTAATAAAATTGTTTTACTTTTGAATGCTTATGAATAGTACTTGGATGTTTATGAACTTAAAATTACTGTAATATTTATGGATTTATGCATTAAAACATAGTTAACTATTCGTTTAATGATATAAAATATACATTTTTAGCGGAATAAAACCAAACATTTAAATTTTACGTTAACACGTAGTACTCTTTAGTTATACACCAATAAAAAAATAAATATAAAATTAATTTTTAGTTATACATAGCTCGTTAATTTAAATTATTATTAAAAAAGGTAGGAAATATACTGAAATATTTTTTAATATTCTTATAATCCTAAACTATGCGTTTAAAATACAAAATCACAAAATATACAAAATGATAATAATATTATTTGATCCAGTAAAAACATGAATTAAATTCGTATCCAGGTCAGCAATGAATTGAATAAATAGAAAAAAATATGCAATTTCATAAACATCTGAGCCCCAATCATAAAGTGTTATAAATCTCGCATATAAGCGAAACGAAATTCATTGAATACGATATTGAAAATCGGTAATATTTTCAGGAATGCCTGGTCGATCTTTATTGGAAATCTCTAATGAACAAAATGACATTTCGGGTAATAAAAATTCGGACTTTTTAAATGAAGTTCATAAGTATACGGCCACAAATTTGAAGAGAACCGTGAATGATAATATACGCATTCAAGATGTCGGTAAATCACACATTACTAATATTATCTCCATTCATTATGTTTGGGAGTTCTATGATTAGATATATCAAATAATTCGATTAACAATACCTTATTCGATTGACAAAACTACAATCTTCAAACACGTCAAGTATGTACTTATAATATACGCAATGTATCCTTGTTATTTATAGAGAAGCCAAACGTTAAAACAGACGATGGCTTGGAAATTAGATTCAAAACGAAAAGAAACAATCCGATTACGTCGTCCACACAAAAACCGTATGAAGACAAATGGCATATTATGATATACAATGCCGTGGAAATTCCATTAGCATCCACAAAGAGATTGGTTTCGTCGTCAACCGAAAGTGGACGAGATTCGTCATCATTTACGAACACACGGTCTTCGGATTTCAGTGAAGGCTAGGATTCACAGTCGACCGGGGACGGACAAAATTTGGTGTCGACCAGGATCGTACATGACTTTCCGTCGTTGTGTGACGAAAGAGTTTTACCGTCATCTACAGACAGAAGAGTTTCGCCGTCGCCCGGAGACGGACGGGTTTGGCAGTCATCTACAGACGGACAGAGCTTGCCGTCGTCTATAGACAAATGGGTTTGGTCTTCATCAACAGACGAAGAAATTTCGTCATCGCCCGGAAACAACGGACAGGACTTGCCGTCGTCCACGAACGGACAAATTTCAACATCGTCCAGTGGAAAATCAATTTCGCCGTCGACGTATAATGATCGGATTAAAGCGTCATCTATAGATAGAGAGACGTTTACAGCATCCAGTGAATGACGGGGTCAACCATCGAACACGGAAAGTCGAACGAAATTCTCTAACATGCACAATTGGACGAATTTGGTTACCAAACCAATGACGGACTCCATTTACCGTCATCCAGTAACCGACGGGCTTCGGCGTAGTTCAGTGACGGATTGGATTCGCAATCGTTCAATAACCGACGGGCTTCGGCGTCGTTCAGTAGCGGACGGGCTTCGCCGTCCAATAAAGGATCCGCTTCGTCGTCGTTTAGTGAAGAAACGGGTTTCACCGTCGTCTAATCATGACTTTTGAGGGGATAGAAACTGAAGGAGATCACAATTTTTTTTACATTTTTTCTTCTTTTTTTATGTCATAAAAAATTACATTTTTTTGTAAAGTGTTCGAATTAAAACTCGCCATATAATATATTCTTAAAACGTGTATCGTTTTGCTCAAAACATTTTCTAACCTGAAAAAATATTTTTTATGCGCTAAACATTTTTCGTACATCAGTTCATAGGGAAACGAATCGTCAGCTTAGCTAATTATTATCACCTCATTATATATTGTCGGGGAAAATCACTTCGTTTGTCCGTCGTACTACACAAAATAGTAATAATCTGTACTCTTCAAAAGTTCGTTCATACATTTGACCACTACGTTTTCTTATGCCGTTGTCCCTCGGATTGAGGAGTTCTTTTTGTAAACGGGGATAAATTCCTCTTTTTAAATTGAGTTATAAGTGTAATTCTAATGCGTGTACATAAAGAAAAAAAAACTTAATGGTTTCGTCAATTTTCATATGAATCCGCTATTTAAGAATCAATTTTAAAATTACCTTTTTTTTCTAACCGGTATAATTCCATTATACAAAACGTCTCTGGAAGAACGTATTCAAACTTTTTTAAACATTTTATTTTTCTCTACACGTCAGTATCACCAAAAATTGTTGGTTTAAGTCGGCCGAATGTGCATGTATTACAATACGGTCAAATAATTTTCCAAATCTGGAAACTTCTATATAGTTACACGCATCACCAGTGGCGAATTTTACGATGGAGAGGGAGTGCATTATATAAATATTTTCATTTTTTTTTTAGTAAATTCAGTCATTTTATTTGCTAGGAGCGGAGATACATGGTTAGAATTTTCTATTTAATCTGTTTTCGCAACTCAATGAAACGATGTGGTCATAGATGAAAAGGAATCTTCAATATCACGTATTACGGCGACACGACTTTAGAAATCTAAACGATTAAGTGTAATCCATATGACGACGAATATTTGTGATAATAAAGAAATTAATGATGCCAAATTGTAATACTCCAAGTGTATAAATATCTTTAACTTTACCATATTTCCCGCTCGTGTTGTCTGAAGTCACGGCATTTATAGTTAGGTAGTCGTGATACTAACATTTTAGTGTTATACAAAGAGTTTTGACTATTGTCATTATCGATTTTTGACTGAAAGTTTTGTAATTTGTACGAGCGAAAATTTTTTACCTTCCCACCCATCGGAACTCGTCAAGGACTTGGCCTACGGATCGGTGGCAATAATTTACTCACACACACAACCGTACATGACACTGACAAAACAGGATAAGCGCGTCGTCGTCAGCGCTCGGTCAGAGGAAAAATATTTACAAAAAGAAAATTTAATTAACTACGTGTATACAGCGTGAAACCGCACGGGAAATTTAAATATTCATTTAAAAACTTTTTCTCAAATCGAATGTACGTGAGACGCGTTTCACACAGTGAAATATATATTTTGCGGACGTCAGTTTCAACACATATATAATAATCGACATATATTGGTAGGTGGATAGTGTATTTTGTATTCCGGTCGTCGGAGTCGAGTAAGAAAATAGAGGTGTGATTATATAATATGTAACAATACGTTATATATATGTAATATATTTCAGTCAATTACTGCGGCGTTTCGTTTGTCAAAATTGTAATCATATAGCATATATAATATATATATATATCTATACGCATAACAGGACAAAAAATACTCGGCGATGGAACACCGTTATTTATCAGTGGCGAATTGGCGGGTCTATGGCGCGAGGGACAGCGATCCCTGTTGTTCCTCGAGACTTTGTAGACACTATTATATTCAATGTAATAATTATTTAATTGTAATAAGTATCGATATTATTCACAAGCAACACGGACGTTTACTAGTGTTTGCTGATTTTCTCAATAAATACTAAAATATCTCAATTTTTTCTTCTCTAAATCGGTCGAATCGAACTTTTTTAGATCTACATTCGAAGTCGTACATTATTATTATTATTATTATTATTATTATTATTATTATTATTATTATTATTATTATTATTATTTCTATCATTTTCACGGTCGCGGTGACCGAGAGCGTAATAATTTTTTTTCAAATATGTAACCAATTAATTTTCCAGTAATATTTTACATAATTTTCGCACAAGTACCGTTAACGGTTTCTTTTCATATCTATAACAATTAATCTGGCCGATTAAAAAAAAAAAACAGAATACTTATGACAATCTCCAAGGATACAAATTGAATACTATAAATAATAAAATATTTCGAACGTATTATTTCAAATAAATAATTAGTATAAAATATCTGGACGTCTTAAGTACAACAGTAAATTTATAATTTTGACTTTATCAGCATGCCAATAATCAATTCGCTTGTGTTATATTTCTCGTTATTGATTGTGATGATAGGATTACACAAAATCAATTATTACCCACATAAAGTGGTGAACGAAGTAAATGTTAACCATGGAAAAATACTCAATGCGGCTAGTAGTATGTATTCATACCTATATCATATTTTTAATAAAATTGTTTTACATTTGAAACCTTATGAATAGTACTTGGATGTTTATGAACTTAAAATTACTGTAATATTTATGGATTTATGCATTAAAAAATGATCAAATATGGGTTTAAAGATATAAAATATACATTTTTAGCGGAAAAAAAACACCAACATTTAAATTTCACGTTAACACCTAGTACTATTTAGTTATACACTAATAAAAAAATAAATATGAAATTAATTTTAAATTATTATTAAAAAAGGTGGAAAATAAACTGAAATATTTTTTAATATTCTTTAAATCCTAAAATATGCGTTTTAATGAAAATAATATTATTTAATCCAATAAAAACATGAATTGAATATGAATCCAGGTCAGCATTGAATTGAATAAATAGAAAAAAATATGCAATTTCATAAACATCCGAGCCCTATTCATAAAGTATTATAAATTTCGCTTATAAGCGAACCAGATTTTTTTGAATATGATATTGAAAATCGGTGATATTTTCAGGAATGCCTGGTCGATCGTTATTGGAAATCTCTAATAAACAATATGACATTTCGGGTAATGACAATTCGGATTATTTGAATGAAATTCATAAGTATACGGCCACAAATTTGAAGAGAACCGTGAATGATAATATACGCATTCAAGATGTCGGTAAATCACACATTACTAATATTATCTCCATTCATTATGTTCGGGAGTTTTATGATTAGATTTATCAAATAATTCGATTGACAAAACTACAATCTTCAAAACACGTCAAAAATGTACTTATAATATACGCAATGTATTTTTGTTATTTATAGAGAAGCCAAACGTTAAAACAGACGATGGCTTGGAAATTAGATTCAAAACGAAAAGAGACAATCCGATTACGTCGTCCACACAAAAACCGTATGAAGACAAATGGCATATTATGATATACAATGCCGTGGAAATTCCATTAGCATCCACAAAGAGATTGGTTTCGTCGTCAACCGAAAGTGGACGAGATTCGTCATCATTTACGAACACACGGTCTTCGGATTTCAGTGAAGGCTGGGATTCACAGTCGACCGGGGACGGACAAAATTTGGTGTCGACCAGGATCGTACATGACTTTCCGTCGTTGTGTGACGAAAGAGTTTTACCGTCATCTACAGACAGAAGAGTTTCGCCGTCGCCCGGAGACGGACGGGTTTGGCAGTCATCTACAGACGGACAGAGCTTGCCGTCGTCTATAGACAAATGGGTTTGGTCGTCATCTACAGACAAAGAAATTTCGCCATCGCCCGGAAACAACGGACAGGACTTGCCGTCGTCCACGAACGGACATCTTTCATCATCGTCCAGTGGAAAGTCAATTTCGCCTTCGACGTGTAATGATCGGATTGAGCCGTCATCTATAGATAGAGAGACGTTTACAGCATCCAGTGAAGGACGGGTTCAGCCATCGAATCCGAAAATTCGAACGAAATTCGCTAACATCCACAATTGGACGAATTTGGTTACCAAACCAATAACGGACTCCATTTACCGTCATCCTGTAATCAATGGGTTTCGTCGTCGTCCAGTGACGGATTGGATTCGCAATCGTTCAATAACCGACGGGCTTCGGCGTCGTTCAGTAGCGGACGGTCTTCGCCGTCGTTTAATAACGGATGGGCTTTGCCGTCGTCTAGTGACGGAACGGGTTTCGCCGTCGTCCAGTGATGTGACGTCAATTACAAATGATCGGGTTTAGCCGTCAAACCACAGACCGACGGAATTTCGCCATTACTCGATGGATACAACGAATTCATTGCCAGAGAGTTTACAAATTCTTTCAAACAGTTATGTAGAAGTTTCTAATTTAACCCCAGCGTCGGGACACTAGTGCGATTATACGATTCCGTCAGTCAATTCAAGAAAAACGGCCGATAAGTAGTTTACGCTGTTTCAATACAGATATACAATGTTTTGAAGTATGGTACATAAACAGTACTTTATAATTTAAAATACAAATTGTTATTATTATCATTATGTTGCGTGTGTGTTTTAGAATATCATAATACTCTTTCTTTTAAAATGACGCTCTGGGATAGAGTGATCATACGTCCCGTATTATACGGGATTGTCCCGTCATTACCAAAGTTATACAAGACGCATTTTGTCTCCTTTTTTCGAGTCCATTCCGTATTAATCTCGTTTTCTTACCTTCTGCTAATATGTATGACTTTTGAACTGTATTGTCGACGTAATTAGTTCGGAACAACAGTACGCAAAAACAACAGAAAAAGAACCAACCATGAAATGGGCGTAGAAAATGGTAGGTTGTTTAAAGGGGAAAATGTGAATTTTCGAAAATAGTATTTTCGTGAAAATTGCTCTAACGACTTAAACATATAAGATCCAAATAAGTCATATTGTTTTAAGACCTTATATAAATCTAAACCGACGTAACTGCGCTGCGAAACGGCCGAAACTTCACTCGCCTCTCACCACATTTGTACACCCAACATCGCAATATAAATTATAACGGATAATACAATAATGACAAAGGATTATTAAAATCGATGAGGATAACGCGTTTTCAAATATAAGACCTTAAGTCTTAAGATTTAAATCAACTGTTCATTTAAGTCAACAATAATTTAACCGAAATTAAATTATTGACATCATTCTAATCATTGCTATCATACATGTAGTGCATTTTATTATTACATGTATGATAGCAATGATTAGAGAGCAAGTATTTGACTTTGAACTGTGTGACAGCAGCAGACATAATATTTTGTATAAACATATATAATTATTTTAAATTTCAGTTTTGTTGTGGACGTCATCTTCTAAACTTTATTTGTGTAATATAAATATCGTTATTATAATAAGCTATAGTAATTCATGTTTAATTGAAATAGAAAAATTCTTTGTGTTTTTAATGGTGCCGTTCTACAGCAAGTGTAGCGATCAAACATTGCATTCCTCTCACGTTTTCTAGTCACAAATCCGTAAATACGCCATTGTGGTGAACATTTATAACAATCATTTTACATACTACATATACAGTGACGGCGCAAACTATTGCGGGGCTCTGGGCAAAATAATTTATGCGAGGCCTCCTCCAGAAAATTGCTTCCAAATATAAGCATAAAAAAGGTCTTCGCCAAAAGCAACCACCCCCCTTCCAATAAAATTTAAGTCGTACAATTTTAAACTATATTTTACTTTTTTAAATACCCATTTGATTGAAAATCTTTTGTAACAATTACCACTTTGGTTATTATACTTGTTACTTACCCATATTGTTATTAAATTATCATTGCTGTATCAGGAAAAAAACAGTAACTTAATTATATTAGTTTATATTATTTAGTTATATTTTCCATTTGTAAATAAAAATGTTTATAACAAAATATTATTGATATGAAAGACTAATTTTATATATTCTGAAGTAGGTATATTAATTGTAGTTATAATTGTTGAATTCCTCATAGTGCACGCAAGGTATGAGTGTGTTAAACAAATACCTTCCCCCTAAAATTAAAATAAATAATTCAAAAAGCTCCTGAAAAACTATATCTACTAGACTGACTTTTGACTATTAGTCCTTATAAAAATAATGTGTTTGATCAATCAAGTACAAAAGTAAAAAATCTCTGAAAACTGAATCAAAAATAGGTATTTCATTATTATAAAAAACAAAATTATTTTTAAAAATGTTTATTTATTAAAGTTAATAAAAATCAAATTATTAAAATAGAATATGATAATAATATAATTAATTGGTAATTCAAATACTTATATAAGAACAATTTTTATCATTCAAATATTAACAAACATTAATATCAACAATTAATAATTCCAATACATATTTAAGAACAATTTTTATCATTAAAATATTAACAAACATATTAATATTAAAATATACTTGAGAACTTGTGACTGTTATACTACATATTATAAACCCAAAATCACAACAACAAAAATACTCTTACTACATATATGTATTTCAACAACTATGCTGTCATCTTCAGCACTGAAGATTTTATCCAAGCATTCAACATGTTTTACCCAATATTGTAGAAGCCCTAGGACCCATAGGAAGTATCACTAACAGCAAATGACTCAATTGCCAAAAGTGAAGCTAAATCCTTAGCTAGTGAAATAAGCACATACAAATTTTTGTAAAATGTATTTATTTGGCATGATATATTAATCCAGGTTAATATAGTTAGTAAGAGTTTACAAAGAACAAATGCAGATATTAATATTTCAAACGATATGCTATCAATAACGAGGAAGACAATTAAATTAAAAATTAATAAAATTGAATTAGAATACTACTTTTCTTGCTTTTTTTGCAGCAAACTGGTTTATAATATTATCATAATCAATAGATTCAGAAATATCTTTTTCTCAGTGGCGGATCCACGGGGGGGGTTTTCGGGTCCGGACCCCCCCCCCATGGGATCATATACTTTCAAATTTTATGCTTTTATTGGGCATGTTGGTGAAGTTGAAACACAAAGTTATTAATAAAAATTTTGGACCCCCCCCTTAAAAAAATTTTGGACCCCCCCCTTATCAAAATCCTGGATCCGCCCCTGTTGTCGAGAGACGTTCATCGACACGTAATCGCGAAAACAATCATTAACATGAATTACCATACTCTATTCGATGTAAATGGTAATAATGAATACTTTTTTTTTATCGATCTCGCATAGGAGATCACAAAGGAAGTTCTGCAGGAAATCGGAAATAGCCTCGCTTGAGAACGCTTCTACGTCAGTCGTCTGTAATCAATATTTTATTAAATAAAACGTATAATTTCGAAATCGGTTATTGCAGTGTTTTTTTAATCAGTGAAAACACTATTAATGTTTGGACTATACAATATCCTCTCACAATAAAATCCCCGAGTAAGTACTGTCATACTGTCAACTCCTCTGCTGCATTTAAAACAGACGTTTGTAATTTTCTGTTTTCTAAATTTTCGATAATATTTTATTTATTTATTTTTTTCAAAAATTATAACGCGAGTCGTTGTCGTGGAATCATTCCGTACAGGGTCTTTAATTATTATTAAAACACATTATATGTATAAAAAAAAAACACCCGAAATCCATCCCCCTTCGCAGGAATACGTGTATTCGACAGAAATGAGTTGAAAACGGTGGGCCGTATTATACAAACATAGCGTGTTCGAAATAATATTATTGCATTTTACTTAATGAGACGCACGCGTCACTTATATATATCGCATTATTATTATTATTATTATTATTATTGCTTTATTCAATACGATCCGGTATATTAAACGACGGCGATGTTCACTTATTATTTCACGTTTTCATGTACATATATATATATATATATATATATATATATAATATATATAAGCAAATACGAAATTGTTATAATCGTCTTTTTCGGTCTGGCACGACGCAATACCCGTAACAATATAATACGATAATAATAATAATTATTATTTTATTACCGTTTTTCCGTATTAATATTATTATTATTATTAATATTATTATTATTATTGTATACATATTTTATATAATATTATTATCATGTCGTACATCAGCGGGTTGTGCGTTATACTTGTACGCTGTTTCCTCATCAACGAGCCTACACACGTAGTTTATTATATTGTACAGTTATATTCTGTTCCTTGAACGCGCGCGCGGGTTTTGTTTTAAGGATTTTTTTTTTTTGTTATTTATTCACACAGACTATAAAATATGTTTAAAGTCAGAGCATAAACTAAAAGCTCGTTAGACATAAAAAACGTCGTAAAATATAATAACCGACGGGGAAAAGTGTACGATTTTTGTCTTTTCATATCTCGTTATAAAATTGCAGGATAACATTTGTATAGCTGGTGTTTAAAAACGACAAAGTTACTTGATATCTATTCGTCCATTAACAAAAAAAAAAAAAAAAAAAAATCATTAAAAAATCCGTCGCTTTTCGATTTTCTCGAAAATATCGAAAATTTGCGTATAAATACGCGCGATTTCGTCAAAATCGATAATTGTATTGTTTTGAAACTATACAAGTGGTAGAAACTTGAAATTTTCACCAAATACGTAACTTTGATCCGGTAACGTACACGAGTGTTTGGCTATTCACAGCGATTGTATTTTTCGAGGTATTTAATCCCGTAAAAGAAGTGGTAATTTTTGGTTTGAAAATGACATTTCAATCGACGTCAGACGTCTGTTACTCCAACTGTAGTATGATATAATCAAAAAAAGAAAACAAAAAGTCTTACGAAAATATGTAATCGTTTAGTCGCAATTTCTTTTTATAACCGTTTCCAATTTTTTCGACAAAGCGTTTATAATCGAAGCATCGTCCGAATCGTGCGTCATTCACTCTATTTTTTTATGACTCAGACGCGGTGTAGGAAATTTCATATAGAAATAATATTCTGTTTTTTTTTTTTTTTAATAATAATAATAAACTATTCCCAACGGTATAGTATTAATTTTTTTTTTAAAAAAAAATTCTGTTTTGGAGTGAGGAGAAAAAAACGTAAAATACGATAAAAGCCTCCCCCCCCCCATTCCACTCACACACACACACACCATAATATAAAAAAAGCTACCCCCCCTAACCGATCCCTGAAATATATTTTATACAGACGAGGCGTTTGGACGTGGGCGCGCGCGTGTACGCCGCAATGCGTACACAGTGTACCTAACCTGCACGTCGCGTTTTGTCAAAATATTCCTTTTCTCTCTCTCTACAGAGACGGGGAACAAGATAGGTACATACGCGGCGTCGTCTTCGTCGTCGTTTACAATAAAATGTATTATAACGTTTCCGTTTATTATTATTATTATTATTACACGACGCGCGGTATAGTAGTATTAAAACGACAGTAAAAACCGAAAAGTTTTTATACACACACCGGCACGCATTCGTGTCCCGTCACAGTTTACACTCGTCGCCTGCACCGCCGCCGACACAATGACAAAAGCAATATTCGCTCCGTCCTACCGTCCTCCGCCGCCGGTGGTACGCGTTACACACGTATAAAACGTGTGCGTTCGGACGGGCGAGGGGGCAAAGACAAACAAAACTAATTCTGGGACGGTTCGCGTGCGATCGTTTCGATGTTATGTGAAACGCGCGCGCGAGCGTCGCGTTCGTGTACCGCGCTGAGAAATAATACGCTCGTAATGATTATTATTATATACGCGGCGCGCAAACGGGTGTGCTGAGCACGACGACGAGAGTCTTTTTTTTTTTCCATTTTTCCTCCCCTCATTTTCACGTTTTTTTTTCTCTTTTTCTGTCAGCCACCGCTGTCGTCACGTGATTAAAAAAATATTTTCGTGTTTAATGTTTTTTTTATTTTACTCGCGTATAAGGTCGCCCGAAACGACAGAACTGCCAAGTGCCAGCTCGTTTTCCATCGCGCACAATAACTATATTATTATTATTATACGCCGCTGCACGCAATACGTAAAAAAAAAAAAAAAAAAACTCTTATTACGTACTATTTATAAGCCGTTTTTCTCATTCGCAGTCGTACTGAGCACACGAGATTGTATATGTACTACAATACTACTCCGGCAGTGGCCAATTTAACGCGTTTCTACCCTCTCTTATACAGACGGTATAAATATTATATAATCTCGTAACTTTTTCTAATCCGCATATTATATACGTATATTACCCATCCTGCGCACTCATAAGGGGGCTAGTTTAGGACGCTTAGCCCTCTCCTCTAAAAAACTTATCCCGTTGAAATTTACAAAACCTCTACAATTTTTTTTTTTTATCATATATATATATATATAGTACGATGTGTACCTTGTACAATATGGGTGTATTGATTTTTTCTCAATTCTACATATTTTATTATTGAAAATTGGCAATATCGATCATTGTTTTTATCCTTAAATACAGTCCCCCGAGGTGTGGAGTCGCACAACTGTATTAATCCGATAGTTACGCTCGTGATACACGTAGGCGGCGTGCATACGGAGTGAGTAGGTGCGTGGAGTTCCCGTGTTCCCCTAAACTCCCGAAAGAATAATTCTTCTAATTAATAGCGAATCACCATGTATAAAGTTCAGACGAAGTATGCTGCGAAATATAAAATAATATGTAAGAATCAATGGTTTTTTTTGTTATCGCACTTCGTTGCGTGGAAAACGCGACGAAATTGTGTACGGAAAAAATTCGATAATTTCTTAAACAGAGTCAAACGTTTATGTTTCTTAAAAAAAAAAGTATATCTACTACGCATAAAAACCGTATTCGATATTTTTTTTTTTTTTTTTTTAGACGTATTATACGAAAATCGGCGAATTGACGTTGTTTTATTTCGTACGTATACGGGGGCGGGGAGTGTGTTTCATAACGAGTTTGCGAATTTTTATACGAAAAAAAAAATTTCGTCGCTTGCAGACGGAAATCCTTTATTTCTTTTCCTTCGCACCGATGTGGAACTCGACGATAGAGGAACAGACGAGTGCGAAGTGTTACATATACATATTGTGCAAAGGGGGAGGGGGGATGGGGGAAAGAAACAAAACCGTCAATTATTATCGGCCACTAATCGCTTAAAGCAGTGCTTCTCAAATTTTTTTTATTATAGGGCCCCCTTAATTTAATGTAAAACTGTCAAGGGCCCCCCTCTCAATCAAAATCATTAATTATTTTTTCTTAATGATATACTAAATTTACATGCACTGTTTCACACAAATAAATTATTAAAACGTAAAAAACCTCGGGTTTAACCTAACTAAATAATGGAAAATATTTTAAATGAAATAAATGTTTCAAAGCCCCCAAGTCGTATGGCCACGGCCCCCAGGTTGAGAAGCACTGGCTTAAAGCTATAATACCTCCTCCTATACTCGTCCCACCTATCTCGTAGGTCGCGTGTATCAGTTGTTTTATTCATAAATTTTTCTTTTTTTTTTTTGCCACTCGCGCGTGAAATTCCGCCGGCCGATTGTTCTGTTCCTCGCCGCCACGAACACCCGCCGGAGTAATTACATACACTCGTACGTATATACAACCCGAAGTACTTATTTGTATGTAAATCGGACGACGGCTTTTCGCAGCTACGCGACAATACAATAATAATTATTTTATCCGAACGGTTTTTCACACGATTTTTCTCCCCATCTCTCTCTCTCTCTCTCGCTTTCTCCGTTCCTCTTTTTTTGCACCGTTCGCGGCGTGAGACGTTCCACAATACGTGTGTCCGCGCGTTTCCGTCGTACGTATACGCACAAACTATTGCAGTCATTCCGCCTATATATATATACACGGGTGGAGGATAAGTTTGAATATTTCTTATTATTTTTTTTTTTTTTTGCTTTTTGTAACTAAATACTTCATATTCAAATCGTCTATATAACGCTTGTAATAATTTTTTCGCGATTCGCCGTAACATTAGTAAATCGAGTGAAGAGCTCACACACACACGCGTTTGCCGTCTCTGTCAGCTTACGGCCAATGACCTAACACTCGTCATTCAGTTTATATATATTTAAAATTTCCGAATTTTCTTATTAGTCCATACAAAAGTGTTACATTATCTGTTAGTTTGTTTTTTCTTTTGTCTTAATATGAGTAGTTTTTAAAAAAAAAAAAAAAAAAAAAAATGAAAATTCGACAAAATTCTCAATCGTTATACATATATCATTCGATTAGTCGATGAGATGGGCTATGGAAAAATAATAATAATAATAATGATAATAAAAACGATATATCGCGGATAATTATTGATTACGCATTGTAATACAACCAACACGCTTGGACGCAAAAATCAGTGGAAAATATTCTCATTTTCAAAAATCGCGATAAAATTTTTTTCACACGCTTATGGATCGAATATTTTTCTAAACGAAGGAGTTACACGAAATAATTATTTTAAAATGTTTTCCCTAATAATATTTCTTTTTTTTTGTTGTTTAACTTTGTATTTGAAATATATTTTAAAAAACGTTGATAACATTAAGGTGTGCGCATAATTTCTTCGATTGTATGAACTCTATGAAAACAAATTTTCCATTCGCATGATAAATACCGTGTAGCATCGAAATTTCCACGAGGCTCCGAGTCAATCCTTAGTCCGCTTATGGGTAAATCCGATTCTGTTTTTCCGCAGACAAATGATTTACATTTTAGTGTCCTCTGCCAGTAAATTGTTATACGATTTTCCGGAACGTGCCGTGTGCTCGTACGAATATATTGGAATGATTTTCATTATACACATATGTATGCGCGTAATTATGAAATAAATGAATAAAAAATGGTATCGGAAAAACGACGGAATTCAGTCCGTTGCCTACGACAGGCCCACGAAGACTCGCGCGTAATTGGTAATGAAAAATTCGAAAATTTCGAAAAACACGATAATTTTACAATATTATATCGTCGTAGACACATTGTGAAATTGACAAATTCTCGACACGATAAATTCTTATTATTATCGTTTTTTTTTTTTTAATTTACAATCCGTTGACCTATTATTATTATGTGTAGGGAATGATGAGCACATAAATAATATAATAATATTACTACGAATTTCATTATATCGATATATAAAACGTCGTGTCAAAGTTTATACGAGCCATTATTTATCAATCGCTCTGTCGTCGTACCACCGTACTAACAGATTTCACGGAACTGCGTTGTATAAAAGAATTTTATCGTAAAGAAAAAAAAAATCGTGATAATATATTTTTATTAAAATCGCGAGAAATCGACGGATTGACGACATTACTTTTGTCTGACACACACGCATAAATATGTATAGGAAACACATATATTGCGATTAATAATAATAATAACCGAATTAAAAATAAGAACTTGCTTTAATATTATATTGTATTCTCGCGTTGTGTCATCGCCCGATTTTCATACGGTGATCAATGGAGTTCGGAAACAGATATTTGTAATATTAATAACTTACAATTTTATAATATCCTATATACGAATGAATTATATACCGATTATTATTATTAAAAATTGGAAAAGTTCATCAAAAATTTTGTACACACGCGCGGTTTGTAATTACAAAAATATGTATTACGACGTAAAATACGCTCTTTAAAAACATAATAATAAATTACCGTATATATATATATATTATTATAAGTATTATCGGTAGTACTTGCATTAAAAGCCGCTAATTGCTCAGATGAAAATGTAACAAAACGATTTATATGTATAAATTAATATCAAATATTATTAAAATCGCCTCCGTCATTAATCGCTATAAGTTTTATATATAACTTCAATACTTTAATAATATTGTACGAATTGTGTTATCGAATACGATTTATTCATTAAACAATATTATTAATATAGTTATAAATTAACTGGAATTTTACACATGCGTGTATTATTATCGTTGAGAATTGTATGTTTATATTCGCACTCCTCCAGTATTTTTTTTTTTTTTTACTGTCAGTATTGAAAAACGAATAATATATATATATATGTGTGTGTGTGTAGATGATGATCGATTGGATTTCCTTATAAAATGAAATGTAGAAAAAGATTGTACATAGTTGATCAAACGTATAAACAAATTATATAGCAACAGTCGATTTTGAAGACCCGTAGAATTTATATTTAAAAACGTACATTATATGATTTCCAACGTATTAATATTTAAGACAAATAAAATAAAATAAAAATATGCTTCGCTGTACAATAATAATAATAATAATAATCTTTGCGTTTATTACTCGTTCGTACTTTGACATAATTATAATAATTTTTTTTCTGTATATACATTTTGACAAGAAAATTATAATCGTACCGATATATAAAACAATATAGCAAAAACGATGAAATTCGAAAAAAGTTTTTGTTTCTTTTTCTGTAAAAAAAAAAAAAAAGAAAAGAAATGAAAGTATTGGAAATATTTGTTTGAATTAGTTTTGAAGTAAATTCTTAAGCCTAACCTCCGTGACTTGATGTTCTGCACGGCCATGTGTGTATTAAACGAGTATTTAACTGTTGTCTATAACGAATATTTATACTCGATATCCAATTCAATCATATTATTTTTACACTTAATTAAAAAGACAACACTGCTATATATAAAATATATAAGAACGGCGGTATAATATTATATTATTGAAACGTTTTCTTCGTTGATTTATATATATATATATAATACACCGCAAATACAAAATATTTACTTTTATTATTTATTTAATGTTTAAATACACAAAACGTTAACAATTAGTGTATACACAAAATACGCGTGATTATGCATTAAAAAAAAAGTCAATAAATTCAAAACGATTAACGATTTCCTACAGTTGTGTAATTTGTTATGTATTTTGTTACACACCGGCGAGAGATTTTGTTTCAGAGATCATATTTACATGAAAACAATGGGATTCACACCGTATTTATAATATATGACGACATCTCGTTACTCGTTTATTTGATTTTTTTTCCCGAAAATTATTATTTTATATTTACACGAATTTTTAAAGATAGATAAAACATATATTATCGTTAATATTACAAAGAAATTATTTCTGTTTTTATACGTAATTGTTGTTGTCGCTAACAGCCGTCGTCGTCGTCGTTGTTGTTGTATGTTTTAATAGTAAAATATAAAATGATTATTAGTCATTATAAAAACTATGAATTATTTTACATTTCGTCCATATTTGTGCGTTCACGCAATACCAATTAAACGTTCAAAGTCATCATCGATATATTATTATATATGACGTTTTAAATATTAAAAAATATTCTTTTTTATTATATAGCGTTGAGGAAATCAAAAATATATTTCAAACGTCTCCGAATGAGTACTCGTCATCGGTGTGAGAGTCATAGTATAGACGTGTTGAGATGTGCTATTATAAATAATACGTATCGAATAATAAATAATTATATAAAAACGGTATCATTATTCGTAATTTCATGCAAAAACGACTAAAAATTTAATTTTTGATATAAATTAAGTATTACACATATTATAATATAAGCTCAAAAGTAAGTTGGACATTTATATACCTATATATGCATTTTCTGTGCGCGCTATCAATTTGTGTCAAAAAATACGTATATTAAAAAAAAAACAATTTTAATAAAGTTTTTTCATTACAAAAACAAAAAAAAAAAAGAAGTAAATCAACTTTTGATAAATAATTTCAAAAGTAATTTCTGATTGCACTTCCGATTTCGGTATCAAAAACACACATTTTAAAAGAAGAAAAGCCGCGCGCATGAGTTGGTAAATTACATTTAAGCCCTCGAAAACTTGAGGATATAACGTTTAAGATTATATTACACCGCCAGAATAATATAAATATAATAAACGAATGAATGAGCTAATGAAATCTTATATTATTCGATCAAAAGTTCTAAATAAAAAAAAATCAAAAACAAAATAACCAAAAGACTGTACGACTTTAACCGAACTGCAGTGTAATTATACTTGAATTAAGTCGGTTTCGGTTTAGGTGACTGCGATTTCCGACATCTGTCAATCACACATACGTGTCCATCATAATGTCCCAACAGAAACTTATTAAAATAATTATTTTCTCCGTTTATAACGTCAACTTCTCCTGCACAAATTCTCTGTCTTTCAATAATCTCTCTCTCATTAAATCCATCTTGAATTCAATCCATAAAACCACCGCACTATGGCCAATATACGGGCTTGATATTTTCCGTTTTAACCGTACAATATATTGTATATAAAATAACTTTCCGATCGGTCCCAATTTCTATCAAAATCGTTTATAAATATAATTTTCTGTATTACAGAGACGGTTTTTGTAATTCCATTTATTATTAATACTTTTTTTTTTTTAAGACACACTGTCGAATTTTAACAATTTTATTAATAATATTGTTAGAGCCGTAATATAGTTTTAACACTGAAATAGCTAAGAATAAAAAAAATAAATATCGTCTTAAATATTATAGGCACGAAAAAAAAATATTATTTGAACTCATTGTATTTATAATATATATATATTTTAGCTAGTTGCGTGAAAAAAAAAACTCTTGGATTTCACGTTTCACGTGGTTATTAAAATAAAAATACCTACGCGTTTAAATTACGTTTTTTATTTCTTTTTTTAAACGTTTATACAAATATTAAATATTTTTTTGAATTTTTTCTACTAACTCCTCCACCCCCTCGTACAAATTACGATATAAATAAAATAATATAATATAAAACGATTACGTGGAAAATTATATTTACCAATTGCGTGCGCAATAGCTGGTAGATATAATAATAATAATAATAATAATAATAATAAACATATTCACTTGTCGCGTGTACAAACCGAACCGATTTATACGGAATAACACACGCGGATATGTGTTTATAAATGTGTAATCAACGAGCATCAACAACGTATTTTGTTAAACACACAATTCCTAAAAAAAAAAAAATATTATTATTATTATTATTTATAATAATATTTTATATTTCTTCTTTCTCCTTTCTTGTTATTATTATTTTTATATCTTATGAAAATAAAATAATTCTAAAAATAATGTTGAAAATGAATAGTATTTTTTTTTATGTACTTTACATTTATAAATACTCTCTCTCTCTCTTTTTTTTCGTTAGAAAAAAAAAGATTACCCTAAATTCATATAAATGAATTACTTTTTTTTTTTTTTTACTAGCGTTTTAAACTTTTAGAAAAATCGAAAAAATTCATTTTTATCCTTTGAATTTGAAATAACCGTGCGACTCGGCCAATTTTCTATTTAGAAAAGAAATTATTGAACGTAATAATTTTTTTTTTTAAAAAATTCGGTTTGTCCGAATCTCGTGTCAAAATATACAAGTTGTCATTTAAAAAAAAGCTAGTTTTTTTTTTTAAGCGAAATTTTGAAATTGCTCTAAAAATGATATTTTGATATTTCGATTTTTTCTTTTTTCTTTTTATGCTCTATCTTTAACTGGTTTGTGTGATTCACCATGCCAATACGCGTATACGCCGCGATTTCAAACGTAAAAATTATAACCAGAAAATTATTTTTTATCGTGTTTCTTATAAAAAAAAAAGTTAAAAAGTGATCGAAAAACTTAAATAATGCCGTTTTAATAATTGTATATTATTTATGTTGAAAAAGAAACACAATATAATATAGAAAATTTTGTGATAATGGAAAAACGTCATATTAGTAAATAAAAATCACATTTATTTTTTTCGTAAACTCAATATTCCGACTGTTATGAAGTCTAGAGAAGAATTGACTTTGAATTCGACCTTTCCACAAACACTTGTTGTTTGACGAACTGACGCTTGCTGTTGGTCCAAACCGTACGCCATATAATCAGGGTCTGATTAAGAAGTTCATCGCCAGTAGGCTAGGGTTAATTTGGCGTCCCTACGATATATTCGAAAAGGGAAGGTTCCAGAGGGAGACCCGTGAAAAAACATAGACATCAAACTTTTAGTGTTTAAAATAAAATGTATTTCACAATTGATGGAATATTATACAAAAGAAATATAAACATTTTCAAATTTATGATTCGTCAGATATAAATAAAAAAAATTACCTTGATTCACACGAATATTTTTTTAAACAATTTGCGCCAAACAATAATTTAAACCGTTTACAAAACAGTTTTTCGTTCTTGATTCCAAGGACGCCGCAAAAGATTCCATTATTTCATTGAGAGAAATAATTTTCCATGAATTCACTTTCAATAAACAAAAGTGCAAGTGCTTTCATCTTGTCCTGGCGTAATGCGGATCTTAAAAAGTCCTTCGACCGCTCAAGAGCAGAAAATCACGACTTTTACATTCATAAGAAAATTATTTTGTGACTAGCCCCCTCTCCCAATTAACATTAACCGAACCTTAGGCTGTAGCCTAATTCAGCCTATTGCAGGTTAATCAGACGACCCTGATTCAACCTTTCCAAACACTCGTCATTTGATACTTGTTGATGGTCCAACCTGCAAACCATATGAAACGAGTATATGGGCAAACTATTTCTCGTGAGATGTATTACAAAAATTATTGTATTTTTTATTTACCTCCACCCCGTACAAATCTAATTATTTTTAATTATTATAACAATACTGTTCTAGAAAGATTTGAATAATAATTATAATAAAAATAATAATGTAAAACGTATTCTCGTTTGCGGCAATTATTTCTTTTTTTTTAGATGTTTTCGTCGCAACAATAAATTTGATTAATTATCAAACGGCGTATATGCAGCGCCATCTGTGTTTACCGGCCAAAAACTTTTCCCGCTTTAATTCGCTGTTATCAACGGATAAAATGGAAAGATAAGGACGCTGAGAAAAAAAAAATGTAAATATTTCAGGAATTTTTTTAAAATTTTTTTTTAACTATTAAAATTAAACGTATCATTGAAATATTATACTTTTACTACGTAAACGTTGCTACGTTGTTTTGTCGAAATTTTCGGCTGTGTATAATTTTTATTTAATTATAATTAAATTTCTTTTTTTTTTTTTAATTACATTCCAATCTTTTGGACCTGTTGTCGACACTCTTCACACCCTTTCAACCACCAAACGGCCAGTGTTCGTTGACGCTAAACAATGTTCAACGCGGAATCTATCGTACAACCGTCGTACACGTATACGATTGGTGGTGTAAAAATTGAAATGCCTGTTAAACCATATCCGTCACAAATTTCCATGATGGACAAGGTATTGTGCTGGTGCTCGGATTACAGTATGTGTGTGTGTATTAAACGGTCTATTGGTTCGTTCCAGGTGATTCGTGGTTGTCAAAAACATCAAAATTGCCTTTTGGAAAGTCCGACAGGATCGGGGAAAACATTGGCTTTGTTGTGTTCTGCGTTGGCGTGGCAGAAAGCCGAAAAAGGTTGGTGTCCTTATGAATCTTGAACATTTCTAGTATTACAGATTTGTGTATTATGATAAACTAGCCGAATTACCCAGTTTCGCCCGTCAAAACTTTTGCCCTGTATGAGAAGTGTTAAATTGTGAAATGTAATATTATCGTATTCGTGTACAAATAGTAATGATGGCAGTGCTCAGATACGGAGTTGTTGTGCGCTGTATTTTATCCGTATAGTTATATTTCTTACAAATTTCAAACATTTATTTTAACACCTTTAGGGATAGAATTTTCAAGAATCCTTTTTTAATAAATGCATACATCTCAATAGCTATTTGTTTATCGCCAAATTTCAGCCCAATCCATCCATTGGTTCGAATTGTGCTTTGATAGATGACTCAGTTGCGTTTCTCTTTTGCATATTATATAGATACTAATGTTATTAATTGGTGTTTTTGGATAAATACATTTTTGATATCAAACCTTTACGTTATGTACCAGTATATCGTTTATCTAATATCCAAATTACATACGGCAATGACTCATTTGTTTTCAGGTTGTGGCATTTTAGAATTCATTATCCTAATAGTTAAATATTTATGAAAACATTTTCAAATGGTGGAAGTCTATGTAGATAGTATTTTTGAGATATTGAAATTAGACTAAGTATCAATATAATATCATGTAAATGATAATATATTATAATGGTTTTGCAACATTTTTGTTTCATTTATAAACCAAAAAAATTGTATTTATAATTTTTATTTAATATGAAATTCTAAATTTATACCTAATTTTATTCCATTTCAGTTACAAACGTTGCCTCATAACCTTAGTTTAAGTATCAAACAACGTACATATTGGTTGACATTTTGTTATTTTATAAAAACATTTTAAATACTAATTACATCTTTTAGCAACAATATTTAATGTATAATATATGTCTATATATACATAATACATATACATACATACATACATACATTTATATATAGGTAAATTATATTTAACATTTTGATTGATGATTTTATAAGAATGGCTGTTAAATTTTTATTTAATTGTTACATATATGGAAATTGATTTGATTAATAATAATAATAATAATAATAATAATAATAATAATAATAATAATAATAAGATATCCCAGTTGGGTTAAAACCATACAGTGGACACTGTACAGTTTACCTACATATGTATCGTTTTATCTGCATAATTAATTGTCATTTAATTGTCACAGTTTTATTAATCGGTATTTTTTAATTTATTTCCGAACAAAACTGTACAATTCTAAAAACTATGTCGTTGTTATCTAGTCACGTATGATTTATCTGTGGAGATAAAATTGTCCAGTCGAATCGTACAGTTTTAACTGCACGTGTGTCGGTGTGTCGACCATAAATGTGTCACTTAATGTAATTAAAAATACTGTTATCAATATTTTTTTACCAGCGTAATGTCAAATATCAGACATTTTTCGCGGCACAGTAGTGTGCCGTGGCACACCGGTTGAGAACCACTGTATTAGACAGAGAAAACTAATTGTGCAAAATTGTAATAATTTTAGGCAAATTTCTGTCACTGCTATTTCTAGTAAAAGATTATAAAGTATATTGACATAAGTATTATTATACCTATATATATTTTTTTATTAGTATAAATCGTTTAAATCTGTATTTAAAAAGTGTCAAATAATTGTATAATTAACGTTCATTTAGATACTACAAATACTTGAAAGTATTATATTCATAATATGAAGTATATATATATATATATTTTTTTTTTTACTTTCAGCATTTTAGTTCTTCTTCAGTTATTGTTCTGTTTAAATGTGCGTATACTCATAAATTTATTTATGAATACACCACTGTTTGTGACGTATACGAATAATAGACTTGCCGCATGTAAACAATCCGTATTGAGCTTTACTGTTTAGTGTTTACTATTTAAATTTTTTTTTTTTTTAAAAAAATCTTATTTCTAAATAGAAATTTCAAACTATTTGCAACAATTGAAATTGTCATAACTCATATTCATTACTAAATCGCTCAAAATAATGTAGTTTATTACCTGTTAATATTTGTATCGATAAAACAGTAGAAACGTGTATTAAGTGTTATTATTGAAACGTTTCCTTAGGAAGTTTCCGTAAGATCATTTTTAATAAAATCCTGTATTATATGCGTTATTTTCTTATAGACAACTCAATATACACGTTGGGATGAAAATAGGCTATTTATTACATTATTCAGGAGTTAAATCGTGTATTTTTATCTTATTAAACTTGTACTTTTCGTCGGTAATTTTTTTAGTTTTCGATATTTTACTGCATGTAATGTTAATTTTTAATATCGGATATATATATATATATTTATTGGAATTTCGAACACAATGATATTTAATTATTTCATGATATAAATATAGTATTTGTAAATTTAGTAGGTATTGGAAATATTTAAGCGATGTCTCGCGCAAGTATGCGATCATTTTTAATAAAAAATAGAATATTATTAGGTTGTTACTTCAGAATAATTTTGTTATGGTCTATTAAAAATTAAAATTACGAAAATAAAAACACATAATATTTATTCTAACTTATAAAATTCGTCGAGTTCTTATTTCACTTTGTTATTAACGTAATAATTTATAATTAATTATTTTTCCATTCTATACGTATTCAATTAGATTTAAATGGCTTTAGATTCTTGAATTGTATTGAGTATATATATATATATATATAAAAACGATTATTTTACAAGTAAACAGTACTAGTTGCAAGCGGTTACGGTGTATAAAAATCTGATTTTATAACACATAAATTTTTTTTTACATTTAAATCGTATAAAATGGAATTTTAAATAATTTTTCGATAAACGGTATAACATATCAAGAGGACGGTACACGCAGGCATTTAGTGTCTCCGCGCAGTCTTACACACGAGCATTATACAGTACTCTCATATAATTCAAACGCTACGAAATAAACATTGGGACGTAAATGTATATATCGTTTAAAAAATGAGAACCAGCTCTACTACGATGTTTTGTTGGAAATTTGATTTTCAAAATAACGTTTTATATTTCACGCTATTGATTATTTGACGAATGTTTTTCCATGTCACATTATTAATTCGTCAATACGATTTTCAGAAATCCGTTGCCAACAAAACGTATAAGCTTAACTTCTTTCTTGTCGTTCAAACAGCTCTGTAACGCAATTCCTGTTCTTATACGTTATTCTACAGAATTACACAGCGTTTGAATTGCCGAACGATATTTTGTCACATTGCCCGTAAGACTGTTGGCAAACGTTTCTCTAGATATAACTACAGAGTAACACGCGCGTTATATTAAACCGAGATTTTTTACAGTCTGGTTGTATCCTGGTATTCGTGAAATATCTTATAGAAAACGTATTATTTTTTTTTATCTCTATATACCACAAAATTTTTATTGCTCTGTCGGGGCAAGTACTAATAGTTTTAAACGTGACCGCACGTGTTCCGCTTTCGAGCCGTACGTACGTACGTACGTGTCCCGTCCGTCCTAAAAGAAATCGCGAGAAAATGTCCCGCTTTGGAATAAAAAAAAAACCGATCCGCGTAGCGTCGCGTTCTATCAAAATAAATAAATAAATAACCATTTGAATAAATACCCCCGTTTGATTATGGACAACTACTATAACATTACATTCATGTATTTTCGAATATTCGCGTGTACTGCGAATCACTGTGGATAAGAATTGAAAATAATTGTATTGAAGACGTTATCGCGGCCGTCAGGTCCAGTCGATGGAATGTTTTTTTTTTTCATACGAATAAAACGTGGACTAGTGTGAAGAACTCGAGAGTTACAATATTGAAAGTATGTTGCTGGATAACCTGCAACAACTGTTAACATAAACACAAGACGTGTGTGTCAACAATTCCATTCTTATATAAAAAGAAAAAAAAAGACCGGCTCGCCGAAACGCTCAAGATTAGTGTACTGTTTTAAACGAATTGCTTGAAATTTACAGACGCTCCTCATCATCTCCGTTCCCTCGCTCCGAGGAAAAAAAAAAATTACGGTCACTTTGGTAATAGCTGTGTATACTACGCGTACATATTGTCGCGGTTATATTATTATTATTATCATTACGTTTTTTTCCCCTCCTCTCTTTTAAAATTTTATAAACGAGAAATATCGATAAACGCGGTTGCGCGCATCTCTCCTTTTATCCGTGTATACGTATAATGTATACGATTTTACTGACATTTCGTTTTTGTCCAAAACATAACATCTTTTATTCCATTCATAACTGTGGCACAGAGTATTATTGTTATTATTATTATTATTATTTTTGTACGCGCGTGCAATTGAAAAAAAAAAAAACACGGTTTTTCATATCTGGTTTCGTAATCGTTCGACGCATCTGTTAAAATCCAAAATAATAATAATACCTTGTAATAATATATATATATATTTGTATGCTCACAAAAAAAAAAAGAAGAAAAAAAAACGAATACAAATAAAACAGAGAGAGAGAGAGAGATAATATACAGTATTGTGCGGACAGAAAACGTTTTTAATTTACTAGAAAAACACGTCAATACTTAAAAAAAAAAAAAAAAAGAGAGAGAGACCCGCAGCAGCAGCAGCAGCAGCAGCAGTCCGTCTAAGTGGCACTTACAGAAACGCGCGTATTATTGTTATTCCGGTTTCCGATCTTATTTGATAAAGATCTTTGGCGAAACAAATATATATATATATATATCGCGCGGTATACAGAGAGAACGATGATCTCTATAACAGCGTGTGTGTCTGCACAGCCACCGTCTGTAGTGTATACACGACGGCGGCGCACAATATACCTACAGCAAACAAGATTACCACTACGTTTAGGAGAACACTTGACAGGTTGAGAATGGGATGAGATTTGTTGGGTACTTTTTTTTTTTTTCTCTATTATTATTATTATTATTCAATAGCCCTTGCAGGCTGCTATTGCTGCTGTTGTGTACATCTACGCCACAAACGTATACGCGTTATGTAGTCGGCATTTTTTTTTTTTTTTTTTTACTTTTATACGTTTTTATTTCGTTGCTCAAAACTCGTCGTAGTCTTCGAAGCGATATCGTGTTTACCTACCCTAATAAAAATTCTTCGCGATACTCTTTTTTTTTTTTCTTCTTCTTTCTTTCGTTTCTTTTATACATTAATAAGAGTCTCGTGTTTCTGCGCAACAATCTTGTGGAATCTTGTATAGGAAACGGACAAATCGTTGTCCCGGCAAATCGCGCGTACGCCGCTGCTGCGGGGCAGGGACGAGGCTGGCGTTTCGAACCTTTTTTGATGAGTACACGGAATTTTGAAATATTTTACGTATATTTCAAATCTCGATGAAACGTTGTCCGTTACGGACGAATTCATACGATCAAAAGTTAAAAATCGTAATAGAATATGTGAAAAAAAAAAATAAAATAAATACAATCCAGCAACGTAAATCGTGAAAACACTTCGAGCACGGAAGTATTGTACATATGCTTTTTCCGCCACGTTTATGTACTACTTTTCTCGCGTTGACGCTATTATAGGCCATTTATATTTTATGTTTTTGATTTTGAAGAAAACAAAGATTTAAATCACGAGACAATGTATTTTTATTCACATAGTGTACCGGAAAGTCTGACCAACGGAATCGATGTTTTATTTTTGTATTACGGTTATTCAGCCTCTATGTACATTTATAGGACTGTTACGTTTCGGGAAGACGTTTTTTTTTTTGTATTGCGATCGAATTATTATTATTATTATTACGACTTTTTTTTATGAATTCTTTTAAAATTATTAACGTCGCGGAGGACGGATAAATGTACAATGAGCCGTTTCGACAGGGCGACAAAATGACTATAGCGCCGCGTCTGCATTATTATAAACACACTTGTAGAAATGCTTGTAAATGATTCCGTTATAGGGGAAATCCGTGTTAAATCGATCGCGTTATACGTTATTAAACGTTATATTGAAAATCATCGGATTATTACGCTGTAATTAATAGCACTCTGTATAATCGTCGTCGTAATTCATCGTAATACGTTGTGTGTTCCGTATTTTGATCCCCCGAAGTGTTTTCCACATTTTCTAAACTCGACACGGCGGGATTTGATGACAATTAAAGTTTAATTAATGCACTCTTGTCGTATCCGTCGCACCGCATCCGTACGAAAACGCAATTCTCCCAGTAGGTACAGTGTAATTTTATCAATAAAACTATAATATTGAGGGGTACGTAAAATTATTAAAAACGCGGAAGAAGTAAAATAAAATCGAAAAATTTCGTATAATTTCACTAAAGCTCTTTTTTTTTTTTTTTTTTTTAAAAAAATGAATGTTTAGTTTCATAAAATTCTCGTTTATCAACGAGTATAATTTAAATCTTTACCTATTTCATGTGTAAAAACGCTAATGAGTAGTCGATTTTTAAATTTCGTGTCCCTTATAGTAGTTACCGCTCTCGTGTATACAAAACAATAACAGTTATCGGAAATATTCAAAATTCGCCCGTTTATTCGATACTTATGAAACACGAAAATATTTTATTATTTTTTTAAATCTATCGATACGAATACATATATATATATATATATATATAATACACGTATTTATACAATAAAATTCGTATTGTTCGTTTCGAAAAATTAATTACAAATCTCAAGTATATTATCTGATGCGCATTGTATACGCGCGGCAGTTTATTTTCTTTTTCTTTTTTAAAAACGGTATTTTAACGACGTACCGTGTGTACATAAAACATATTTCGTTTTACCTTGACAAAGAAAAAAAAAAAAAATCATAATCATTGGACCGTAGAAAAAAAAAAAAAAGAACCAACTGAAATATTCAATCTCTCCTGTGTCTTTAATTTCCACGCAGACGTTTAGAGAATGTGTACCGCGTGTATTGCGGAGCAGACGGTACAATTTTTTTTGGAGATTCAAAGCCAAAGGGGGGAAAAAAAACGAATAAGAAAACGGGGTTAACTCCGTACAATGGAATATGATAGAGGGGCATTTTTTTCCCCCGTATTGCGCGGCGCATCATCTTTTGAAGTATATCATAAAAATTCCTATTTATTAAAAACACCCCTCCAAGACGAGAGGGAACCGCTTTGTAATGTCTTATTTCCAATTGGCCAATTCCGGTTAGTTCTACAGGAGGATATCCGAACCATGTGGGATATATTATATTTCGCGTGTATTCGATACAAACATATGTATTATTATTATTATTATTATTATTATTATTATTATTATTATTATTATTATGACTATTATGTACGCGTACCTGCATAAAATATTATGTAATTTCATTTGGTTCTTTTTAGTCAGTAGGACCGTAGTCACGTGGCACATCACTTTCGAAAATGTTCGACGTCGTCGTCGGCTGTGCTTCAGTATTATTATATTACTCTGTGGTGGATTCAGTGTTTTTGTTTTTTTTACATATAATTTTTTTACTCTTCGGTTTCAATCATTTCCAATTGGTTTTCATTGTCGATTTTATTGAATTATTATTAGGTTATATAATGTTCGTAACGCGTGTGCGCGTTATGTGACATATACACCGTCATGTGTGCGTGCACCGGCTGTAAACCTAATACAATCGATTAATATTCGGTAAGTACACACGTTTGTGTAAAATATTAATTCATTTACCCCACCGCTGCGGTGGCGTATCATTTTATTAAATTCGAATTATTTGTGCTCGTACAAAATGTGATATGTCGTATATTATACGTATACAGAGAGTATAATATATCGATTATTATACGATTCGTCGAATAAATTTGGAAAACATTTTATTTTTTTATTTTTTTTTGACTTTTGTTATCGATTCGAATCGATTTAGTGTGTCACGCGAGCCTTTTTTTTTTTTTTTTTATTTTTGTTCATTTGAATTTCGAGATCGTAAATAATAATTGTTCCGCAAAGAAAATTTGAATGAAATTTTTTCGCGAAATATCAAAAGCCACGTATGTATTTATATTTATTTTTTTTTTTTTCATATTTTTCGCTATATATTTGTCTGCAGTATTGTAAATTACGTTTTTGGTACAAAAAAAAAAAATATATATATACATAAATTATGCGTGTTTTGATACACGACGTTTTCTTTGCAGTAATCATCCCTAATTGATGGACGTATCGGAAACTGCGGGATATTATCGATTTTTTTTAATATTATATTTAATAGTAGACGTCGTAAAACAGACGCATTTTACACAATAATACGCAGCAAACATATTTTATTTAATAAGATGATAATTAAAACGAGTTCGCCGGTATCGTTATACGATTCGGACGCGTTTTTACACACATTTTTTTTTTTTTGTAAAAATAACGCGGATTTCCTAACAGTTTTTTATTTTTATGCGTGTTTTTCGCAACGGAAATAATTTTTTTTTAATAATAATAATAATATACGCGATTGACAAAAAAAAAAAAACATTACGTTGTTTTCTATTAGATTCCGTCGTCATTCGACAGTTACGAAAACCCTATTTATAAATGTAAATAATTATTCTTTATCGCGTTTTATTCTCGTCTTCTAATATTATATAATTTTATAATTTTTTTCACTATCAACACACATTTTGTGTATTTATCGATTTTTCCGTGTATTACACTTTTTTTCGCGCGTATTTATATAATTCCCCATCAATGGCGTAAATCGGGTAGTACAAGACTATATACTCTTGGGTACCGCCAGAAAATCCTTACACGTGCAAATAAGCTTATAATTTTTATTCTTGAAAGTTTATTAAACAAGCATGTTACAAAATTGTGATTGTATAGTACAATAATTGCCGTTTTTTTATATTATATATATATATTATGTAAAACGCGCGTGTATATATATATATAACGGCAGGGCCGGATTTAGGAATGTGGGGGCCCTGGGCCCATCTTAAAAGTATATATTATATTTCGATAAAATATATTTAATATATTATTATAAGTGAATTTAATTTAATAATATATTAACATTTACCGCAAAACAATATTTTACTAGAAATTTTGGTTTAAAAATATTTATATTAAAATACCAAAATAATAATAATAATAATAATAAAAATGTGGTACAATAAAAGTAGGTAGTAAATTATATTTATTAGATAATATATACCGTCATTATATCGTATATATACATAGTCTATAATAATAATATTAATGTAATACTTATACTTGGACGCGAAAAAATCCCGTTAAGTGGAGGCCCTCATTTTGTGGAGGCCCGGGCCCCCCTGCCCCCCCCCCTAAATCCGGCCCTGTATACCGGCCGTGTGAGACGTTTTATCCGGTTGATTATGCCCAGCCGCCAAATGGTATAAAATAATGTATCGGGCGGTTGGAAAAAGAGAGAGGAGAGTCTCGAGACGAGATAAGGTGCATCATCTCCTCGTATACACACGCGGTGCGAACGACGAAAATGCAGAGACGGGGGGGGGGGAATCAAAATCGCAGCGGGCGGCGGCGGCGGTGACGCGATGGGTGGCGGTGACGCGCGCGTCGTTTGTGTGTGTGTACCTACGTCGCGGCCGGTCGATTTCCGTGGGTGTGTGTGTGTGTGTGTGTGTGGTGCAGGGGGGAGTCGTCGTATACACTATACGCCGGCGGGGCGGCTAAAAACGAAGGGCGGCCTGCAGCGTCCCCTATATGTGTGTGTGATCTGTCGTGTGCACGCGCGTTAGCGTTCGCGCCGCGGGGCGGTGGCCAAAGGGATTTTTAGGCGGCACGGGGTGACAAAATGGACTCGCCGGACGCCGCCGCGGCGTGTGCGCGCGCGCTCGAGCAATCATGGCGGACGAGACGACAAAAGCGGGCCAGCCGCGCCGCGATCGATCCGCGCCTGCACCGCCACCGCCACTGTCAACGCCACGTGGGGTGACAAATTTTCCCAGCCGCCGGCGGTGGTGCATTCGAGTGTAGTTGTAGCGCTTATTACGGTGCGGCGAACGGCTGCGGGGTGGGGAGTGGCTCGTTCGCCCCGCGCAAACGGCGGTGCATCCGTCGTTTTTCGCGTAAACACAACGATGTGAGACGACGCCGTTCTGCGTGCAAAGACGCGCATTATTTGTTTCGCGTGTTATACGAATTCGGCGTCGCCTATTATTATTATTATTATCGTATTTCGTAAAATACTTTTAAACACTTTCGTTTGTTTTTTCAAAACGCGTTCGATTGGAAATGGAGAAATAGCGAGAGAGAAAAAAAATTACTTTAACCTCGTATTGTGTTAATTGAAAGTCACGGTTCACTTTAAACGCGCAAAACAAATATTTTATAACGTTTGATTCCTCCGTCCGCCCCTCCCTTCCAAAATAATAAAACTAGTACTCGGTAAAAAAAACTCGCGACACCGCCGGAATACGAATACGCGGAAATTAATTCGATTTTTCTTCTTTTTATTATATTATTCGCATCGGAATTCTTTCTTCTATACAACTGTTTCCATTTGATTTTCCCTCCGTCCATTTGATCTCTAAATACACATAATCTTCATCCGCAACCACGTATTCGCATTGCTCGCTGTTTGTTTTCGTTACTCCGATTCATCCGCGTCTTCTCGCACATCCATTAAAACGCTCCGTACAAACATTTTAATAAACTTTCTATACGAGTTCCGAGTTCGAGGTGAATATTAGCAGAGAGAGAGAGAGAAAGTATTTATTCGTTTTCAATTCCCTCGAGCAAAACTATACTGAGAAAATCTGAAAACGTATCGAATCAACTGCAGTAATTGCAAGATACAATATTTCGCTATCGGAACGGTAAAAACGCGTGTCGATGTCGGGGAATCTCTTTTCTAAGAAAGAACTTATTTTCACATCAAACTCTTCAAAAGGCAATAAAATGTCGGGCAATAGTTCCCAGTCTTTTGAGAGAATACACTCGAATGCCGTTACAATTTTTACTTACGTTTTATTTCCTCGCCACAAAAATATTAAAAACAAATACAAAAAACAGTCGCTATATTATTTTAATTATTACGTTGTTGTGTTAAACGGCGGGGGTGTTTTTTTTTCAATTGTAAACAGAATTTTAGATACGCGTTTAAAATTTATTATTTAGCTTATATTTTATCGAATTGTAATTAATTTTCACTGCGCGTAACGGAGAGAAAAAAAAATAAATAGTTTTTCGTAATATGTACGCAACTACTACTCGACTGTCTTCACGGCTCAACATTGCGCGCGTATCATTTCGACTCCGAATAAATGATTTTAATTAAATGTAAACGCGCAATTTTCCGTTTGTTTTCACTGTTGTATATAATAGACTGTAGTGATACAAAGTGTATAATGTAAAATGGAGAAAACGGAGAGTTTTTTTTTTCCCAACATCCCAACGTCGTTTATATTTGCTACGTTAATAATTAGCGAGTTTTTAATGGGCGTAATACGCGCGCGAGTAGTGTAAATATATCTAACTGACGCGGTATTAAATACAGCTGGAGTCGATCTTTCCAGTTTACAATTTTCGTTGTAATTCAATTTTTTTCGGTACACCGCGCGATGTTTAAAAAGTATTTAATTGACGTGTTGTAATAATTTACGTCCGTATTACTGGGCGTTTAATGGCGGCGAATAGATAGTGCATCTTATTATTTGGATAATAAAATCCGGATGTGATTAAAAACGTTCGATCGCGTTGTTCCACTGAACGGAGTTTTCAATTATTTATAAATAATTACAATGGAATTTTAATATTTATTTCGATTTCTATTAAAAATATTTATTATTATTATTATTATCGTTTATTTAAAAACGTCCGTTTAAAAAAAAAAAAAATGCGTTATTTGTCGTCGATATTTGATTGTTATTGACGAAATTTTCTTGGATGCGGTTACGTAGTGGTCAATTCCAATTCCAATTCTTCAATTCCATTATTCCTATATAGTCTAAATTGTGTGTTTTTCTTTTTAATAAATCTACACGTCCTCCTTGTTTTTCTCGTAAAATTGTCTTGTATTATAACCATTTTAAATAGAGTGTTTTTTTTTTTTATTATTATTATTAAAATATGCGTACGGTTAGGTACCTAACACAAATCTCACGTCACATAATCCATTAATAGGGTTTTTTTTTAATCATTATTTATTATTTACTTTTATCAAATAATAATAATACTCAAGTCTTACGTAACGTTTTTCTGTATTTCGCGAAAAATTCATTTCTAATGTTTACTTTTGTTTGTATATTATTTATCAACCGTAAGTTTGTGAATGTTTTTTGCTGCTTTGCCGCCATTAGTGTATCGTAGTACAACACCGCATATTTAATATTTACATCGTTACGTCTATTAATCAATTGAATAAACGCGAAAGCAATTATATTTTTTTATTATTATTATTATTATTATTATTATTAAAAACTTTGAAATTATAACGTTATACATAATATCGAATTTAAAATAGGGGAAATTGTGTTCACTATGAACAGTTATTTAACGATTCAAATTTTCAATGATGTAAACAATTTGAAGTATTTTATTCTGGACGATTAATTGTTACAAAATATACAAAGTTTGATTTTAAATGTCTATTTTCTATTAATGTATAATCTACATTTAATACATTATATTGTGAGTTTTATACAATCGGTAGGTAATTTTTAAAGCAAAAAAAAAAAAAAATATATATTTATAAACTATTTTTAGAAAATAATAAAATATAAATTGTTTGAAAGTATAGTGATGAATGAAATAAAAGTAATAGAAGCTTTCTCGAATTTTCTCGGAATTAATTATTGAAAAGTTTTAAATTTCTAAATTCACTGAATATAATAAAAACGAGCCTATGTATACGTTTTTATTTTTGAATCGCCTTGTATATTTTATTGTATTTTATTCATACATCTGGAACTCGTATTCGAATTTTAATTTGATGTTTATTGTTTTACAAATTATATTCTAATCGAATTGGTGTTGAGAATCGGCATTTTTACGTCAAAAGGTTTTCGTCTGATGGAAATGTTTAAAAGAAAAAAGAAGACGAAAATACTCGTAAATCGTATTACAAAGTTATTTGTATTTTTTTATGAAAAATATACGTTGAAAACAACATGCGTGTGACAATAGGTTTTTTTTTTGATATCGTCGAGTTTAAAAATCATTGCAGTGGTAATAAGTAAAGATTGGATTTTTTATGTTTTTACATATTTTTTTTTTTTACTGTGAGTATACAGCTCGAATTGGATGGGCTTCGACGACAACGATTCGTTTTCCTATGAGTTGATGTACAAACAATTTTAGCGCATTAAAAAGCGTATTTCAAGGTTAGAGAATATTTTGCGCAAAACGATGTATTGAAGTTTAATTTAAACATTTTTCATAAAAAGAAAAAAAAATGTAACGATTTACGATAAAGGAAAAATTGTGACTTCCGTCAGTTTCTATCGCATGAACGTCGTGATTAGATCGGTTGAAGTTCAACTTGAACGCAATATATCAATATTATTTAATAAATATATACATATATTTAACGTGTTATTATTTTCAGCTCATGATACTGAACGTTACTTTTATCGCGTAATATATCATGTAGATAATTTGTTATTTCATTTTTTCTTTTTTGAGTACACTTAACAAAGTGAAATATACCTAAATAATATATATATATATACATCGCACCAAGTATAGATTATAAATACAGCTGTTTAAGTATTTTTTTTTTTTTTTTTTAAGATTACGATTAATTTAACAGGCTGTTATAATTTTTATAAATATTGTTACTTTTATTCGTTTTTTTTTTCCTAGTATTATTATATGTAATACATTTTTATGAAACGTACGTTTCCAAAAAACGAATATTTATGCGCATATTAAAAACTATACGAATGAAATTATATAGTGCGTAGAAACACCTCATTTTCTTAGGATTTTAAACTCATACGAATCCGGTCTCTCGATAATGAGTATGTACATTGTAAGATATATAGTACAGTTGGATGATGCCGAGTGTGACCGCGGTATTACACTACAAGGTACTCGTATTACAAAATGATTCGTGTCCCGGATATTTATATTATTATTATACGTTTCTCGTGCACTTCGTTATGTATTTTCATATCGCACGTATATATATATATATATATATATATATATATATATATATATATATATAATATATATATATATATATAGAAAGAGAGAGAGAATAACGAGCTGATCTATAAAGTCGTCGCGCGTGGAATCGACGAGGAGAAGAGTTTCGAGTAGCAAGTATATAATACTGTACACACACACAAAAACTTGTAAACGCAGAAATCACAGTGGTGTGTGTACAGTGAATTCGCAATTATTTTCACGTTATATACTCTCCGTATAACGTATTATAATGTAACTGCAATAGAATATATGTATATATATTTATTTATTTATTTATTTATAATAACAGCGACGGGGTCTAAACGACGCCGGCGTGCGTAAAAAAAAAATATATATATATATATTATACTGTACGAGTGTGGAGCGCGCGCGTAGTACACAAGCCGGCTAGTGCCCACGGCGGGATGGCTTTTCAAGTGGCGCGTCGACATCGTCGGGGTCGTGTGGGCGGAGGAACGGTACGGGGAAAAGTGCGCGTGGTGTGTGTGTGTGTGTGTGTGTGTGTGTGTACACATTGCGCCGTGTGACGAGGGACGCCGCGTGTATATATATATATAAGGGTGTATAGGGGGATAGAGAAGGGAGAGATGTAGAGCGGGATCAAAGGACTCCTCGGCAGGGGTCCCTGGGGTTCGTACGCCGCCGACGCGCGGCCATATTGCAGCAGCGAAGGAGAAACGACGAGAAGGGTTCGTCGTCGTCGTCGTCGTACACGCACCACCGAACACGCCGTCCCTTTCCGCCCGCGTCGCCTGCAACAGCGGACTATAATATATTTTGTCCTCTCTCTCTCTCTCTCTCGGACTCCGGGTCTCTCCGCTCTCGCCCATCACGTCCCTAAGGACCTCCGCTATACGCGATCCCCCTACCCCCGTAACCGATACCCTAAATGCAAATTCTGTATTGCGTCTTCATCCGCATACTCGATTATGCTGCGAGCATTACACCGCGGTTAGGTGTATGTGTGTGCGTGCGCGTACGGTCTCGCGTTAAGCAGGGATGAGAGATCCCTCGGGAAAGTTCTGCGCGACGCCTGTCGTTCGGCGTTTGTTGTCGATGATATATCTGGCGCGGTACGTGTATATATATATATACGTCGTATATATTTGTAACGTCGTCCCTCGAAACTGCGGAGAGAGTGGTACGGTTAATTCGATAAGGATCCTCTATCCTGCGCGCGGTCCGATATGAAACTCCGCGGCCGAAGCTTTTAAGTAGACGATATTTTGTATATATTAATTCCTAGGGTGATGATCTCCCGTCCAGATGCACACACGCACAAATATATCGAAATATATTGTTTTCTCCGTACTCTATCTACTATTATTAATATATATGTAGAATGTACATATATTAATAATTGTACATTGTACATTGTACTGTTTAACGCGTAATAATATTGTTGTAATGTTGTACCTCGGTTATGTTAACGACATGTATATGTATGTAAGTACAAATCTAGGTCCGTTCGATTTACTTCTCCGCGAACCTTTGAAAGTCCGGATGAAAATGCGGTGGCATGTATGAAATACCTACCTATATATAAATAAATATATATATATATTATTATTATTATTATTATTATAGTCGGTTTGATAATAACATACTATGGAATTTGATAAGTCGCGTACGACCGTATTGCCTTTGTAAAGTACGGGTCGTCTGTGAATTTCGATCCCTTGTAATACCCTCCTCTTAACTTATGCTGAGTTGTGATTGATATGTGTATAAGGAACGGACGTATTTGTAATATGTACTGAGGTCAAGTTGACGAATACGTTTTACCGTTGTAAAACGGGAAGAAAAAAGATTATTATATATATATATAAAAAAAAGTACGTTATTTTGCGTAATATCGCAACGTTTCATATTGCATATCCCTTTAAAGTAGTATTCCGAGTCGAACGACTCTTATTACGATATTACTAGTGACGCGTTTAAAAACGTGTTATACAAATAAAACGTATGTATAGTATCATCTTTGGTTCCAAAACATCGATGCTCATTTTACCCGAATATAGATCGGAAATTGTTCAACGAATCGTCGTTCTTAAATATTTCATTTATAATTGAAGAGATACGCTTATAGAAAAAAAAAAACTATCGAAAACGGAAAATTTTAATTTTAAATTTTGAGCGGAACAATGAATTGTATTCGTTTTACAATGATTTTTTTTTTTTTTTGTCTGTACCCGAAAATTCTACCAGAAAGAGTGTTTCGAGTGTTTCTCTTACATTCATAGTTTGTTTCTGGTAGCAAATTGCCTCTAGTCGAGAGGTCATTTTTCGATTTTGTCAAAAGCGCTTTAATAAAAAAAAAACTCAACAATTACCGGAAAATTATATTAGAACGGTGGTAGAAACGCGATTTTGTCAAAATCGATTATCGTTATTTTTTTCGTAACTTCGTAACTAATAGTTATAGAAACATGAAATTTTCCCTTTCCTCCAATTTTCAATACCTTAATAATGTATAAACAACACGTTTTATACAAAAATCGTATATTAACGTAATTCACATATATAACAAGTTCCGATAATTTTTCAAACAAATTTCAACGATTTTAAATTAATAACAAAATAACAGGATTCAAAAAATAATAATAAGTACAAAGTCGTAATAAACCTAAATCGATTTAGTGTGAAAAGAAAAAAATTGGGTCTGGAAAAATTAATTAAATCTAAAAAAATAAATGTTTCGGGAGGTGATGTATCACCCAGAACCAGGGTCGGCCCGAGGTATTATAGCGCCCCGGGCAAATTTTTATAAAGCGCCCTTAAAAAATATTCAATATACTAAATACTATTTTACATATAGGTATTGTTTAAAACGACTTATATTTATAAAATTCTGGATAAAATAATAATTATTCGGACACAATTATCGATAAATGTATTATTTATTCTTTAAGTGCATATAGTGATTCTTAATTATTCTAAATATTTTTTCCTTGATTTTAAATCATCAAAAATTTGTATTGCTTCATTTACATCTAATTTAGAAACAATATCATTTTCAATGCTGATTAATGCCGAATTTTTTAGACGTTCTTCTGTCATAGTTGATCGTAAGTACGTTTTTATATTAACTTTAACTTGCTAAAATTTCTCTCGCGGCTTGCAGTTGTTACTGGAATTGTCATCATAATTCTTTTATGCGTTTTGACTGAAAACAAAAAAAATGTCCGGCTCTCGCTGGTCGTCTATTTGGTGCCCTAAGGCGCCCCAATAAAAATCGCGCCCCGGGCAACCGCCCGGTTCGCCCGTATCTTGGGCCGGCCCTGCCCAGAACATGTTCTCCTGTTAAGAACATGTTCTTCTATTCTTCTTCTTAAGCGCACTGTTCTTCTGTCGCTGTGTATGACACTCTGCGGCGGTGACTTTAGGTTGGGGATGGTGAGACGCTGGGATGTTGTGGATGCGGGTTCGGAGTCATGGGTAATGGACGAGCCAATAATCCTTTATCCGGGCAGATTCTGGCCAATTCGTAAACAAGCGCTCGGCGCTTGGCGTTTAGTTCCTCCAACTTGTCCATCACTACGCTATGACGTCTGAATATGGTACTGAATTGTTCCGTGATTCCGGTCGATGTCAACGTATCGTTTGTCGTTTTTAAGGCTTTGTTGATTATTATTATCATTTTTTTATTGAGTTTAAATGTTTTTTTTTTTTTGTAGCTAGTTAAAATATACGCATGATAAATAATCACGCGCTTTTTTTTTCGATTTTTAACAATATATACATTTCGTATAAGTACGCAGCGTGATTTCTTTTTTCTTTTTTTTTTACAATACGTATAGCCGAATTTCAAAATTATATCAACGCCACTGTTTTGGATGCCCGCAGAAGAGGCATTCGTTCATTATCCACTGAAATTTTAAAATTTTGTACACGAATGTTCAAGGTTTTTTTTTTTTAATTACCGGAATGTTGAATTTTTAAAATTTTAAAAATACTTTGTTCTTATTTAATAATTATTTATATTAATCGTTTTACGGTAATTATTTTTATTAGCAAATCTATGACATATGATACTTTTATTATACTCGCGATATTCTAAAATACGAAAAGACGATTGTACGTACATATGTTATATGCAATTTTCATAGAATTTTTTTTTTATTGATATTAAAAAGGACGGAGTTAACGCAGAAAAATGTATACTCACATCACGTTTTATTAATGTATTTAAAATTGAATTTTCTACATAAGTTCGTGTGTATTTAGCCCATGTGTGAGAATTTTATTCCGTATTTTTAGCCCATTATATCGAATACGCAATTAATTACTATTTCCGTAAATAAATGATTTCGCCAAACCCCAAGTGTTTATTGTTCATATATATGATTTAAATTTTTGTAAAACAATTTCTCCGAGTGTTTTACTCTCATCGTTAACCATTAACCGTTTAATTTACACAATAATTCTACTTGAGTTAAATGAAATCGTCAAAAAATTAAAAAAAAAAAACTACTAAAACGCCAGACGCTCTATGATAAAAAAAAAGTCTACTCAAGCCATAATAAATTACGGTGTTTATAGCGTAATATGAATATTCTATAATCCATTTTTAATTTTTATAACAACGATTATTCATTTATGGATTTTCGACGAAAGAAAACCGTACGTAAATTTGTATTTGTAAACATATAAATTAATTAATGATATTTCCGTCGGTTTTTTTTTTTACATTTAACAAGACTATTATTATTATTAGTGTTTAAAGTAATTTTCAATACGTGTATTTTAGCGCATTCATTTAAAAAAATAACAACGACGTATATTGTACGGACGAGAAAGGGAAAGGTTTCATCATCAGCTTTGAAAAATTCTATTTTTAGTGGTAAACATTTTAATGCATAAAAAGGAAACAAATTTTAAATTTTCGAATTCGTTAAATTCAAATATTAAGCACCGTGTAGGTTTTTAAGTAAAAATACGATCTGTCTGTTGCGTACAAAAAAAAAAAAAAGTATTTTACTTCTTAACATACGCATTCTCCTCCGGTCGCTTATTAAAAAAGAACTACGACAACTTAATTATTGTAAAAGAAGAAACGGAATCTAAAAAAAAAAAAAACTACGCTGATTGCGGAGGACAAGGCGAAAACGTCTAAAAAAAACAATGCAAAAACTCCGTCGGAATTTCTTTAATAACAATTCAAAAAAAAAAAAAAAAAAAAAGCCAATAAAAAAGCCTTACGGTCGCCGCGAGCTTTATTATTAGGTTTACTTGTTGTCTGCTGCTGCTGCGCTTGTGATTTGCAATACACAAAAGGATCGATCTTGTTTGTTCGCTTCCCGTTTCACTTTGTCTGAGGAAATACTAACCTTTCACAGACTGATTGATGAAAGAGGATCGGGAACCATTTTAGATAACATATATGACGTGTTCTTGAATTCAATTTCGAATTTGATTTCAAACTATATACGCGCGTGCGTGTGTGTGTGTGTGGTAAGTTTCGTTCGCTCACAATAATAATAGTAATAATAACCGCACTACGCGTGTTCAGTAAACTATTTTTATGCATATATACGTTGCTCGCGTATTATTATTATTATTATTATTATTATTATTATTATTATTATTATTATATATGTATATATAAATACACAAAATGTCGCGAACGAAAGTATTTATTATGTAGCGTCGAAAAATCCGTTGTAATTACATTTTTTTTATTTTTCGTTCCTCTTTTAAATAATTGGGAGATTTCATTTACGTTCTTTTTCTCTCTCTCTCTCTCTTTCTCGTCTTCTTTTAATACATATATCCCCCATGACGTGATGTCGAATACAGTCGGTGAAGTGGTTCCTTTGTGCGACCAGCGCCGTTCACCCCTGTCAAATTCGCCCTCGAGACCGGCTCCCCCATAGGGTTAATTAATACGTCTCTCTTTCTATTGGCCGCCTAATAGTAGTCGTACTGCAGTAGTCGAGCTGTTTTTTTTTACGCGACCGTGCATTTCACGGGCGCGCGTATTGTTGTATGGTATTGGAAATGAAAAAAAAAACGAGTCGTATATTATTAAAAAAATCCCTCCACTTATAACTTGAAATGTCAATACGAGAAAAATGTCCTAGTCCAAAACGACGGTTTTAATTGGCTCTCTTATTGCGTCGCGCGTCCCTTTTCTCTCTCTCTCTCTCTCTCTCACTCTTTTTCTGATCGAATGTACAAAACCCCGAGGACAGATTTAAAACGTATAATAATAATAATAATAATACGAGCCAAATCCCGTTCGAGGATTTGTGTTGATATAATATGTATGTGGAAGGAACAAAAAATAAAAAATCCAAAACCAATTGTTTAGTACAGTGATATCCTCCATTGTGACGATACCTGCAATTATATACGGGTTTTTTTTTGTTCTTTTTTTCTAAGTATATTTTATATTTTCATATACACCCGCCTATGTGGGGGTTTTTTTTCCTCGTGTTTACGTTTGCGGTTCGACGACGAACAAATTCCGTCGTATACATTCGCCGGTGACACGGAGGAATATTTTGAAATATTCTTATTTCTAAAACGGCATTTCGCGTATTAAATCACATACCGTTTTGTTACGACGGATTACTGAATAACATACGGATATATGATTAAGAGCTTTTTGGCCACGTGAGGGAGGGGGGTCATTTCAAAATTAGCGTTATCCAATTCCGCATAAGAACAATTTCGAAGACGATTTTTTTCAAAATACCATTGCAAATTGATTTTTTTATTTTATAAAAATTGATAATATCCGTGATAAATGTCAAAAAATCAGCATTCACTTATTTATATATTTTTGCTCTACATGCAATCTAATTACAGAGTGTTATGAAGAAATTAAAATTTCATATAATATGTAGTACTAAATTTTGTTTATTTCGATGATTTTTTTATTTCTAAAGAATGTTTTTTACTAGTTGTTAATTTACTTATTTTACATATTATCTTCCTTGTAATGATGTAGGCGGTAGAAACTGATAAAAAACTCTTCTTTCTTTTTTTTTTTTTTCATAAAATTTATTAATTTTCCTCAACTATTTTTTCGCGAAATAGTTTAAATTTATTTTTCGAAAACACCCTTAGTTGAAAAGTTTTCAAAACCCCAAAATTAAAATGTTAAAGTTTAAAGTTTTAATATTTATAAATGTGTAATTTTTTTTATTTTCGCAATTAAACGGTATGAAAACGTTCATAAAAAAAAAAAAATGGTCATTTTGTATTTTTATTGACTTGTATATAGTCTTAAAAAAAAATACATTGCAAAGGCGCAAATTATATATTTTATAATAAAATGGAAAAAACTCGGAAATTTTTGAGAAAATACCCTATTTTTCCTTCTAAGGTTTAAAAGGAAGGGATTTTCTCGTTTTTTTTAATGGATTTTTTTCTACTTCCCATGTTTATAATGAAGTTTTTTTATGCGTTTTTAATCGCTTATTTTGATAATTTTAAATGCTTCAAGTCCCGAATCCTGAATATAATAATAATATTATAATATATATATATTTAAATGTTTAATGCAATAAAACGCAACTTAATGCTCGTGTTATAGCTTTTGAAACATTTTTCATTAATTATCTCCGTTAAAAACTTTTTTAAATTTCGTATGTAATAATTGTTAATAATAATTCGTTTAGTAAATAATTGAATTTCTCATATCAACAAAATGATTATACATATATTATTGATATGTATATAATTATTTATATTAGCCAATAATTCCTAATGCTGAACTATTGTATTTTATTGTCGAAAAATAAAAATTTTGGACAATTGTAGAATTTTTAATATAATTATATGTAATAGAATAATAATTAGTGTAAATAAAACAAAAATTAATTACTATTTACTTTGTACGTTTAATGCAATACAATATTTATGTTCGTGGTATTTATTTGCCTGTAAATGTTTACAATATATTGAAATTACAAAAAAAAAAAATTAGAACTAACTTTACTTCTTCATTTATCTACTGTTTATAAAACATTAGTTATCAACATTGATATTTTTAAAGATCGTTGTTGTTAAACCATTTTTTTTTTTTTTTAATTTTCATTTAAAGTATGGATAATTTCTGCAGTTTAACATACAATTAGAAATAGCATTTAGAGAAATCAATCCAACTTGAACTAAGTCGATGCAATTTTTTTTTTGTGTAAATATTTGAAATTTCGTTATTTTTTTTTGTTTTTGTCCAATATTATCGTAAGGTTGTTTCTTCGTTTTGCAAGTGAATGGTATTACTGCTATTATTGTTTCTTGAATAATTTATCAATGTCGAATATTTGGAATAATTTGAATAGTTCAGTCGGACGAAATATATACAATCATCCCAGGAATTTATACCGTATTGTATTAATGACCGAGCCATTGAAATTAATATTTTAAAAATATTTGGAAATATTTAAATATGGCGGTATTTTATTTGCGCAATGGAAACGAAAAATAATAATAATTATTATTATTATATCGTAGTATCATAATTATTTTTAATATGTTTTGTATGCACTCAATTTTCTAGAACGTTTAGAAAAACTGTCGGAACAAGAGTTTGCACAGAAATTAATGGAATGGCAACAAAATGAGCAGCAAAAAATACAACCAAAGGAGAAGAAAAAACAAAAACCACTCGAAAAGAAACCCGCAGGTACATATTTATAATATTATTATATATATATAAATAAAATTCGCACGTAATTATGCGCCTTTTCTTCCGGTGTTCGTACAATATTCTCTTTCCTTATGATGTGTTCCTATAATATTAACGAGTACGATTTGATATAGGCAAGCGTACTAATAGAAAAAGTTTTATTTATACTCAATACACGAATAAAAATCTTTCATATATTTCCATTATTATTATTATTATTATTATTATTATTATTATTATTATTATTATTATTATTATTCATTAAATCGTTTAAAATGAGTTTTCGATATTATTATTTTTTAATAGTTATCGAAAATCCAATCAGTACATTTATTCGTCTTTTTCTGTATACTATATGTGTTCATATAAATCATTCATTTAAATCAATATATATATATATAACGTAAAAACTAAAATTGTATTGAACCGTACGTAGTAAATATTTTATTATAATATTTACTATTTATTATTATTTCGTAATAACACCGCATGGTAATATTTACCGTTATTTTTATAACGAATATAACTCTTTTTTTTTTTATTTGACTAACTGCAGTTAATTTAATATTTTACGTTAATTGTATAGCTTGTAGTATTTGCAATGATTTGCGTATTTGTGTCGACAAAAATATTCGTGTACATACCTATATAAATTTAACTTTCGTAAAACGAAAACGCCTATGGGGTGTAATTTTTAATTTATATTTGTATATAACGTATAAGTACCGATTTTTAATATCCATTTGGTACCCCTTATATTAGTAAAAAATAAGTACTTATATAATGCGATTACACTCACAAATCTTTGTTAATGATTTTTTCATTTAAAATCTACACACGTGTATAGTATGTTATTTATTTTTTATATTATCGATATATATTTTTTATCATTTGATATTGGGTCAATGATTCAAAGTAATACACACAGATCGCGAAATTTCAAAAACGATATCAGTTTAATACGTAAATAATTACAGCGTATTTATAAAAGTCTTACTCGTTGTTTTTAACACTTTTCACGAGTGTTACATATATGTAGTGCCTTATATTATCATTCCGGTAGTTATTTACGAGATAAATATGTATCGCGCGGAATGGTCTTTACTCGTTATTTATTTATTTATTTTTTTTTTTTTTTTGTCGTTTTCGTTCAATTATTCATACGATCGTGATTTAAACGAAGATTTTTTTTTTTCAAAAAAACGTAGTTGGCATATATACGTATGTAATGATATTTATATATATTTATGAAGGGAAAAAAACGCTCGTTGTACGAGGCTGTATACGATATCATATGATGTAAAGATGTGCGCGCGTGGTACGGCCGGAAACGTCGTTGCAGTCGGCTTTCAGCAGATGACGGTGGAAAAAAAATGTATATAATGACGAGCGATGACCGTTAAAAAAAAAAAAAAAAATGTTAAAAAAAGGGCGTATCCACGGCAACGGGATTCGGGGGAGAAAAGGCGTTGCTATATTATCACGCCGGTTGCTGCGCGCCCGTCGTCATCACCATGGTAACTGGACTTTAGGACACCTTCAGACAATGGTGTCAGCGGGCCGCGCACTACTCCCCTGGACCGCCATCCCTGCAGGGGCACGCGGTTTGTGCTGTGCGCGTATTGAAAAGCAGCGCCTGGGGATATCGTTTTGCGCAAGGGTTGTGGAAACTCGCGGCGGGGCTAAATTAGACGGTCAGAACCCTATTTTGTCCTTTCGGCGTGCGCGCGCGCGCGCTCGTCACCCATTTCCCGAAAAGCCGCACACCCCGCGACCGATATACAGAGGAGTCCAAACGGAATAAGCTAACGTATACTTGTAGAGCAGAGATGGCGAATAGGATTTTTTCAACGTGCCAACTTATGATACAATTCGAAAAAAAAATTTCAGCCGTGCCACTAATTATTTTTAATCAATTTTAAATATAAATTAATAATTATCTATATGTATGTGCATTTAAATATTAATTTAGTATACGTTACTTAAAAATTTATAAATACATATTGACAGATGAAAGTTTTCGAGTGCCATCGAAAATCTCCAGCATGCCAACCTTGGCACGCGTGCCACTTATTTGCCATCCCTGTTGTAGAGGAACGAGGAATGTATATTGTGTTTTTTCTTTATGTCTGTGCACAAAAATTTTACACCACGAGTAAATCCCTTACGATCGCATTCGGTTTCTGCAGGGAGCGAATTCAATATAATTGGCGCTTTACAGAGATCGTTTTTCGATTTTCTCAATACATACTTTGTTTTTATAATCGTCAGAAAATACTACGGAAATATTACATAAAAAGGAAAAAGAAAAAACGAAACGCGATTTCGTCAAAATCGATTATTATCGTTATTTCTTTGTAATTTCCAAAATAATGGTCGTAGAAACATGAAATTTTCATCAGATTACAATGTAACTTTGTACTGTATTATTAACGACGACACAATTTTTTCAAAATATTTCTTTTAAATTTGGGCTGTTTATAGCAATTGTAAATGTTTAGGTATTTAATTCATAAAAAAAAAAAGATGGTAACTTCTGATTTCAAGGCTCAACAATTTAAAACAATATCGGGGCGTTTGTTATTTCAACTGTATTCAAAATGTCTTAAAAATCGTTAAGTCACTGTAATTTCTTTTCGTAACCGTTTCAAATTTTTCTGCAAATTGTATTTACACAATTTTACAAACCGCGCAGAATCGTCGTTTCACCGAACACAATGATGATTTAACACGCATTGCTTTCAAATTTATAGTGATAACAACATATTTTGAAATCTTTATCTCAAGTTATTCATTTAGAAAAAAATTCCAATCCGTCCGCTGTAATAATGAATACGAGTCTGGAATACTTTTTAAAATTATTTAAAACGCGTATTCGAATACTTTAGACAGTTATTTTGATAAATTTTGGCAAAAAAAAAAAAAAAAAAAATTGTTTTCTAAATCGATGGCATTATTTGACTGACGTTTATCGCTATATATTATAATGCCATTTTAATATATGCCGGTTTTGAGCCATATGTTTCTAATTCGTACTTATTATTATCAGACAAACGATTAATTTTCATATTATAAAAACGAAGTATTTATTTACACGCGCTCGAATGTAATATATTTGTTTAAATGCTTAAAATAAGTTTTTTGTAGTAAAAAAAAAAATATATATATATGTATTCGAATACTTAACGAGATTGATTGTAAGCTTGCTTAGGAATTTGTCGTCGTAGTGCTATTCTATAATATTTTCGACCAAATATTTATTATAAAATCGACCGATATGTTGCGCGACTCGCCGAATTTTTAATTCGGTAACTGCCGGACTATGTATGTATTATTATAGGTCAGGTTATGTACGAAAAATTAAATTTAACACAAACAAAAAACAAAAAAAACCACTTGCGTTCCACAACGCGATAAACGATATTCAAAATAGAATATATTACTAATTAATTTTCGATTATTATTATTATTATTATTATTATTATTATTATTATTATTAAAACGTGTTATTTATTATATAGTTTTCTGAATAAACTTTTCTCTCGGGCTATTCATCATCAAACGGACCATTATTTCGTGCCGACTAATTCCTCCTCTCCCCTCAAACTATTTATATATATATACATTATTCTATTGTACGCATATTAATAGCGCGTCTAATTTCTTTTGTATTTCTTCTTCTAATTTTTTTTTTTTTTTTTTGCACTCGTTTCGGCACTTGTGTGACTCGCAAAATAAAAAAACGCGCGAAACAAAACCGAGTTAATCGGCTTGCTCGGAATTCATCAAGGGGGGGAAAAAAAAGAAGAAAATCTTCCCCTTTCGTTTCTTCGGGACTCGAAACAAACGAGACTTTACAAAAAAATATTTATTTTTTTTGCTTTTTTCCTCTCTCTCTCTCTCTCTCTCTCTCTCTTTTTATTACAAAACACCTTGTCTACCTTCTGTACCGCTGCTGCTTACTACTATATTATATACACACAACGAGACTTGTGCCGGCTGTGTGCCTATACACGTTCCTACACGTCGTCGCCGTGAATTGGCCGCGCGGCTTCTTTTTGATCCATTAAACGCGATACGATTACATGAAATAGGTACGCGTTCACGTGGTGCGGCTTATCGTTTCTCCACAGCGCGCGATATATCCTTTCCTTTTTATGCGCCGGTTGATTTTTAACAATTGAATCCCGTAGACGGGACGACGGTCAAATGCCCCCGTCCCTCCGAACACAAACGAACGTTGTAACAATATAGAAAAAAATAAATATATATATATATATATTTCGAGATATCTGCGGCGGTGAGGAGGAGGGAGGCGTGGTGTGACGTTTTTTGTTTTTTTTTTCTTTTCGCAGGGATCTCTGAAACTGGTGCGTATAGACGCGTACAACAATCGTCGTCGTCGTCGGTAAATCGCAATATTGTACGAATATCGCCCCCCATTCGTGTTCATATTCCACCGGATTAGCGTTTTAATCCGGATGAAAAATGCAATTAAACCGTTTGTGTTTCTTTTTTTTTTTCCCGCCGCTCGGCAAAGCGCACCATAATATACGCAATACGGTAATGTGTACGTCGTCGTACAATAATTTCCAATACGTTTGATTCTGTGTGTAAAAAATGTTAAGCCTTTATCGCGCGATCACACTAAATACGATTTTTACAATAATATATATTAAATAATACAAACGGATTATTTATTACATAATATATACAGCTTAACGAACCATCGAGGTGGTCCATCGGCGCGCCATCACGAACTTACGTCTATCTGAACTCCTTCCGCTAGTGTTTTTTTTGTTCTTAGGTCTTTTGCGTCACAGTCCCTCCATCTTTTTCCAGGTCTGCCTAACGGTCTTTTACCTCTCGTTTCTGCCATCAGTCCTTGTCATTCACGATTTAGTCATACGCCCTTCGTACATATATACTCCTAGTCACTCAAGTGATTTCCTCTTCTCGTGTATGATGAGAAAACATATTTGGTCATCCGTAGAACACTCGTAGTTCATTATTATGCCTTCTTTTCGTATCGTTCCGTTTCTATGTTGTATAGAAGACAAGTGAATTTGTCTCTCGAATATAATTAGATTCTTTGTGATTTCCCTTGGTAATCGACCAAGTCTCACACCCTAGTTTATACAATTTATATCACAGTCTCTTTAAAAAGTTTAATATGTTATGTCCTAACATGTCTGTTGTGACAATCGGTTTGTTTATACAGAGTAAATATAATTACTGTTTAAATGCACAAAATCGTGTATTTATTCATACTGATTTTCTCCTGTCTTTTTTTTTTTTTTTTTTTGTGAACTCTACAATACGAAAATAAACTTGAAATTTGGATATTTTTCAATACACACGTTATACTTAAACTGTTATGAATTTATTGTGAGAAAAAAGACCCCCCTCGTCTTAGGAGAACGCCTTCGATATTTCGGGGCCTATTTTCTACGAATTGTCAATATATATATATATATATATATTTGATTTACCGAACGTGATGCGCAGAAAATGCGAGATTTCTTGGCGAACATATTATTTTTGGAGACTTGGAATTTTTTTTTTTTTTTGTGTGTGTGTGAAAAATCGAAAACGTGGAGAGTAACGCGCGCGCGGTATGAAAAAGATGTGTTGCGACGAGGACGGAAAGATGCGGTAAGCGGCGACGGTGGTGGTGGGGCGTTCGGCCCGATGGAGAACACAGGGGGGGAGGGATGAGATTCGTTGCGCGCGGCTCGGCGAGAGCGATTTATAATATTTTCCAAGTGTGAAACGCGCCGCAGCCCCGGCCCGTCACGGTATCCCTTGGCAACGGCAACTGTAAATAGGTGGTGTGCGCTATATACACGCGCCGTTTAACTGCAGCAGGCGGCTGCGGCGGACGTGTCGTCGTCGGCCGCGGCGGCGGCGCCGGCGTCCAATAAAAACACGCCTGCGGCGGACACGGACGCGCGCGCGGAAGTCCGGCGCCGCCGTAACGACGCGGCGCGCGATAAAATGGCCGGCGATCGATCGCCGGCCACTACGCCTCCCGCTCCCCATCAAACTCTCTCATAACTCTGTACGCCGGTCTCTTGTGCGGACGCCGCACGGGCACAGCGCGAGTTTCTCGTGTGTGTGTGTGTGTGTGTGTGTGTCCGGCGGCGGTGGCCTCACCAGCACACTTTCCGTGTGCGCGACATCGCGACGCGGTCGACGCCGCTCCATGTCACATAAAACGCCCGCGCGCCTCGTTCGACCTCGGGACGCTACTAATGTAGTACGATGCCAATGTTGCGCCGGACATTGACGATTAGGCCGCGCCAAGCCCAAGTCCGGGTGATAACGGCTGGTTCGGTCGGCTGGACGATCAAAGAGTACCCGGGTTCGAGGAAGCCCGGAATCATGGTTATTCATGTTATATAATAACATTACCTCCCGACTCGTTTTATATGTACACATTATGATGTATTCATTATTATAGAAATAATTGTTTATGGTTTTTAAATCCGCTATAAAACATATCGGGTTTGAGTATATCGAGGGAATTTCGGCGTTCAAACAAAGGCCCGGTTCCGCTGTAATGCAAAAAAAAAATAAGTTAAAAAAAAAAGCCGTTTTAGTTAGTTTTTAAAGTTTTTAGTTTTTAACGCTTTTGAGAAAATCGAAAAATGACCTCACTAAAGTGCCGACTAGATTGTGATTTACCGTCGGAAACCCGGGCGTGGCCGTTATCATACGGAGCGCACTCCTGGTAGAATTTTTATGTACAGACATAAAGAAAAAAACCACATCGTTGTAATAATAAACCCCAATACATTCCTAACGCTCTGTTCAGAATCAAAAAAAAAAAAAAAAACTTAAAAAATTCGCTGTATATTTGTGTGTATTATATAATTTATAAGTACTATGAAACATATCCCGTGCACAAGACAAGGATTCGAAATCGGACAATCGTTCAATATATTATATCGTTAAATTGCAGATTTAACCTCATAGTAACAAATAACAATAACTAACATTTACATATTAAAAATATTTCGATTATAATAATAAATTCATATTATGTTCGGATTATTATTTAATTATTTTCGTTATAATGTTATACGAATATTATTTTCGAAATAATTATTAAAAATTAAATTCATTCATTGTCTCAAATATTATTTTGAAAACACTTGTATAACATCACAAAACACATTTTTTATATAATACGCTATTCTTGTAATGACTATAATAATATTATCATTACGAAAATGTTAATGTGGGTAAGTTACAAATTGTAAATTATCATCTAATTTCGGTAATAATATTTATAAAACAAATTGTTTTTTTTTTCATACGAGTATTTTATGTATTTATATATATATATACTGGCTATATAATATCGTACGTACAAAGTATTTCTATAAAGTACGCGGTTTACAATAAATAACGAGTTTTTTCTTTCTTTTCTTCTTCGTATATAACTAAAATTATCATACATTTACTTTGTTGTTACGCATTGAAAAAACAATATTATTCGAAACGGTTTTGAAGATATTACTTTAATCCATTTATATTATGTAAATCATGAGGTACAAAAAAATTAACAAAAACAAAAGAATGAATTATATTCCGTTATACGAGTAAAAACGAGTACTTACTTAATATACAATACACAGTCATCGTCCTCCCTGCAGTCGGCGCTTAAAAGAGTCTGCAGCAAACAATTTATAATACAAAAACGTATAACCCGAAGATTATACAATTCCCGAGAGTCATTAAAAACCAAACATTATTTTGCAGCGAAAAATGAGGGAAATTAACTTTTGAAATGCCTACTCGAGTCGCTTAATTATCGTATCTTTTAAGACAATATTTTTGAACACTTATTTTTATATGCACGCTTATAATGTATTTTTCCGCATACTATATAATATTATGTAATGATTTGTTTGAGCAGTTGTTATTTGAACGTGTGTATATACTGTCCTGGAATAAAATACCGAGTGTTTCATTGTTATGTATATTTCTTCCCGCTCTGCGCGAGATATATTATATACGACTGTAATACCGCATAGTAAACTTTATCGAATTCACACAATTTTATCTCCGAAATAATAATGCATTTCTTTCGTCAAAATGAATTTCAATTCGTTTTCTATATGTTATTTCGAACTTTTTCTTTATTATCGTTAAATACTTTTGCTACAATTTAAATTCTAAACGAATATAATATTGATTTTATACAATAATGCGTTTAAGAAATACGTCTTACGAAAATCGGTCAAATAAATTTTTTTTTTTTAATAATCATCCAAATTTTAGTATTATTTAAAATAATAGCACGTATAGTGCCTATGTAATAATAATAATAATAATAATAATAATAATAAAAAAAAATAATAATAATAATAATAGTAATACTTTTGACGTTTTCTAAATGAATATTTAATAAAACAAACTCAAAAGGGCAATATTATTATTATTATTAATGCGCCCGAAATATAAAACACTGACTGATGTTAAATTAAAAATAATTTATAGACAATTGTTCAGCTGATATAAAATGATAGTTTGTTTTCCGTGATAAGTATAAAAAATTAAAATACTTACAATTGCACGTCTTTATCATAATAATAATAATTATTATTATTATAATATATTGTATATTATAATCATTAATCACAGCGTGAATTTACTCGAAGTTAGGGTTTATTCGCTTGTCAATTCGTTAAGTAATATTTAAAGTAACTTTTTGTTTCGGTTCTGTTCAGGAAAATAACCTATAATATTATTTATATACCACTAGAAATTAGTATTTATTTATTTATTATTATTTTTTCGTCAAAGTCATCGAAAAATATTAAATTAACAATACATATAGGTATACACTAGTTAATTGAAAATTAATGTGTCGGTTTAGCGAAGAAGAAAAAAAGAATCGTTATAAAATATGTAATAAAATTATGAAAACATAAACGGGAAAAAAAATATAAATAAATACATTCTGCCTTTAGCGCGTATTTCAGAGAATATTATTCGCGTTCTTATTACGTTTATACATATTTATGAGCAGCAGTCAATTAAAAAAAAACTTTATAATACGCATCGTGTTCGTTGGCTATATACGACAAAGAATATAAATATATAGACACGAGATAATTTAGCAGAGCTTTTTTGCTTTTTACCGCATCGTTCGACGACGTCGTGCGTCTGTTATTATTTCTTCCCCGTGTATTCTATAATCGAGGCGAACAACAATTTTTTTTATATATATATATATACATAAATCCCCCTGGAGAGAAAATTGTTCGGTATATAATGTGTGTGTGTGTGTACGCGTATAACGCGTCTCCTGTCGGGCGAATATCCTCCCCGGGGGGCTTTTCACAAAAGGGATTTCGATGAAACCCTCCGGTTTGTCATTATTAAAAATAAATGGGGGAAGGAAAACGCGATTAATAATATTCCCGCGGGCGCAGCGCAGCGTGTGTTGCGTGTGTGTGTGTGACGATATAATATCCGTTCCGGATAAACTCCCGAATCCGTTTACGTATACAAACGAAAAGTTTTGGCTATCGTCGGACGATTTTTCTCCTCTTCTCATCCCATAATACGTATAATATATTATTATCTTCAAATTATTATAAAACCGGACGTCTTCGGCTCATACGAATATTTAAAATGTCTTCGACGGGTTTTTTTTTTCATTCTCTCTCTCTCGCTCTCGCTCGTCTGCAGAACCGAACGGCTGCACGGTTGTTGCTCCGGCGAAAATTAAAGGATGGTCGTCATCGGCCGTCGGCGGTGGCGGCGGCTTGTGTACCGACGACGAGAATTCCGAAGAGGAAATGGCCGTGTTCAAACAGCCCGGGAAAAAGAGGAAAATGAACAAGACAAAACGCGATTTCGTGAGCGGATTTTTGTTCTGTTTTTTTTTTTATATATATATATATATATATACGTACATAGGCGTGCGCAGACTCGTGTTTCAGGGACAGCATGAGATCCGGCCCATATTCCAATTTTTCCGTTAAGCCCGGCTTAATTATGTCATCTAGGTACTTTATTTTAGGTATCAAAAATTGTATATAGGTTAGTCGTTGTCAGGAAAAAGTTGTTTTCAGTAAGATGAACTTCTATCATATTAATAAAATAAAGACAAACAAATAATAATATTAATAAAAAAATATTACTTGAAATTTGAAAATTATATATACACACACACACACACTTATATTTGTAATTTATAATAGAGTTTGTATTTTCATCTTGTGCGGGTACATCATATTTTGTGGTAGTATCATAATTTTATTTTACTGAAATAAAATTTACAGAGGCCCGTAATTCAATAAATGACGGCCCATGCGGCACAAAAATATGATTTGGGGGCGGGCAGCATATGCTGCCTCTGCTGCCTCCGTGCGCACGCCTATGTATACGTATATACCTAACCGAACCGTCGCGGAGGAGAATTTCGTATATATATTTTTTTTTTTTTTCCCGCTAATTTTTATAGAAAGTGAAGACCGACGGCAAGGACGGCTGCTGCAAGTCGAACGACGATTCGATAATGACAGACGACTCCTGTAGCGCCAACGACATCAGCGGTCTGATAACAGAAGACGAAGACGACAATTTCGACAAACCGGCGGAAACCAAAAACAGAATTCCGAAAAAATCGAAGTGAGAAACGCTGTCACCGGCTTTTTTTATACAGTGGTTAGTTGGGTAGCTATGGGCGCATTAAATTTCAATGAACGCGTGGGTGGGGGGGTGGGGGTGGAGGACGGCAAATATAACAGTCAATATCAGTGTAATAGGATTTTCGCGAAAGCGTCAAAATCATACTAATATAATATATCATTAGACGTTAATATACGAATGTGTACATAAATGTCAGGAAATACAACATCTACAAAAAAAAAACATATATATATATATATTTCCTTTTCAAATTACGTAACATGTAATGTTAGGTGTCTGTGTATAAATAATTTGTTATTGTCTGTTGTTTTTTTTTTTTTAATTTTCACGTTTTTACATTATTGTGTTTATTCAAAATAAATATACCTGCATTTATTTTCTAGACAAGTTGTCCCTGTAATATATTTTTGTACGAGAACTCACAAACAAATCGAACAAGTCGTAAAAGAATTACAAAGAACTGCTTTCAATAACGTCAAGTGAGTGGGAAACGAATACTCGCGTATTAATAATAATTGTAAACAAATAAATGTTCCGCGTTTAGGAGTTGTATTTTAGCAAGTCGTGAACACGTGTGCATTCAAGATGCCAACTTATACTATCCTCAAATATCGTACAAATCGAAAACTGAACTGTGCAAAGATCTATTAGATCCCAAAGCGGTAAGTGCCTATACGCGTATACGCAATGCGCGTCGTGTATACGTACATCATCTGCAAATGAATGTGTGCTCATATTTATTATTTTCTGTTGATTAACGTGAATAATAATAATAATAATAAAGATTATAGCGGAACGAATGAACACCGGAGAGACACTATAGACTGAGACGGCTAGTAGTATAGCTGCTCCGTCATGGGCTTTCACTGTTTTTATTGATTTATTTTAACAACCACTGTTGTTTGCCACAGAGACGAAGGAATTCGAGGAAGATCAAAAGGGATATAGACGTATGTAGTTTTTACGATAACGGCGGTTTGAAAATAAGCACTTACGAACAATTAGCGAGATTCGGCGTATCGCCTGTTTGGGACATCGAAGACATAGTGAAATTGGGCCGAAAGAAAACTTCTTGTCCGTATTACGGTACACGAGCGTTGCTCAAAACGGCCAATATCGTTTTTTGTCCGTACAATTATATCATCGATCCGATTATCAGAAGCACGGTAAGTGTGTGTGTGTGTTCAATTCGTTTCCCCTTACTTTCTTGTAAAATAAAATAGTAAAATAATTAAGTGAGATGAAAGTGATAAGTTAAAGGAGGAGAGTGGTACGATAGGATAGGAAGAGAATGGACAAAGGGTGGTGAAGGGACAAAGGGAAAAGTTAAAGGAGGAGAAGAAGATTCTTACGCGCTTGTAAAAAAAAGAAACTTTAGAATCAACAGTAATAATTTTGCTCGGCAATTAGTATAATTGTGAGTGTGAACATTTTCATTTCAGATGAAAATGCGATTAAAAGGTCACGTGATTATCGTCGACGAAGCTCATAATATCGAAGACCAATGTCGCGACGCTGCGAGCTTGCAACTGGATCAGACGGTTTTGAATTTAGCGAAAATAGACTGCGAAAAAATGTCCAAACTCGGCACGAACTCCTCTTCGTACGCAGCGCTAGTAAGCTATGAATATTATGTATTTATATGATAAAAGTGATTATTTTTATATAATATATATAAGTCGTATTCTCAATCGATTTTCAGGCCCAATACCTGTTCGATATATCGAAATGGATCGATCGTAAGTCGAAAGAAATCAAATCGTACGACGATTTTAATCGCGGCGTCATTTCGTGGTCCGGTCCGTACACTATGGCTAGTTTCAACCATTTCGGTATCGGTTTGAAAGACTTCGAAAAATTCAAAGTGCCTATACCCACTATTATTATATTACATGGACATTTTGTTCATCGGCGTAATAGTGGTTTTGTTTTATTATTTTGTTTTGTTTTGTTTTATTTTTTTTTTTTTAGAAAAATTGCGAAAAGGTATTGGACGACTTAAAAGAAGAAAATGACGATGATGACGACGACGACGACGACGATGAAGACACTAACGGAAATAATAAAGTAGTGAGGAAGGAAAAAGAGAATTTGCCATACGATTCGGCCATTTCAAATGCGACCAAAAACGTATTGACGTCGATTTGTATGGTTTTCAATTTGTTTTTCGACGATACCTACGTAAAGGATTATCACATCTCATTAGAGAAAGTGATGCGATTAAATAATTCCCAAGACAACAAATCGACAGTGAGTGTAAGATTTCGTTGATGTATTTATTCTTCTATCGTCAAGTGTACAGGATGGTGTTACGTAATGTAGTATATATTACCAGCTAGTAATAATTCGCGATATTTTCTAACATAATATTTTATAAAACGTGTGAAAAATAAAAATACACACGAAACTCTATTGGATTTAATTTAACGTATTTCATGCGGTACTTTTTTCTTTAACGAAATCTGCAGTCAGTACATTTTTTTTATTACGTCTTTTTCAATATTGTAATCGTGAGAACATCCATTTTTTTTTTTTTTTTTTTTTTTTTTTTTTTTTTGTACGTGCATGATTTGATACGCGACGGAATTATAGGTATATAATAACAATATTATTAATTGATATAATTAATAATTTTTAAATAATAACTTAATTTTACGCGGGAATATTTCCAAACGTGTTCTGTTACGCGTCTGAACTGACTCTACTAATTTACTATAATCGAAAAAAAAAGGTGCAAAATTCAAATTCTAAACCTATTTTTGTGTTATAAAAACGTATTTATAGATTTTTCCCTCTATGTATATATCTCTGTGTGTGTCTCTATATATGTCTCTTTATGTACAGGCCTTTCTATATGTGTATCTCTCTCTACGTATGCTTCTCTCTCAATGTGTCTTGCTCTATGTGTGTGTCTTCCCATACAACAATTAAAAAACCTTAACATTTTCAAAATATTTTATTAAATATTTCTTTTTAAATATTATAAAAATGTTTTGAATATATTTTTGGATAAAATAGTTTTAACATAATAATTTTAAAATGTTTCCAAAACATCGAGGCGATCATCTAAAATGCAAGGTAAAACGGGCTCGGAGAAACAGCCTGGGAGAAATACTGTGCGTAATTTTTAATTATTATTATTTCGCGACTTTCAATAAAATGAAATGAACGTAAGGATTTATCTTTTTCGTTATGCATTCGTTGATACGTTTGCTCTTTTATTTTACACGACCATCCGAGTTTGTAGTCAGCTAAGCACTAAAAACTCGATCACGTACTGTATACGCTGATCGTCGATTGAGGACTAATTCCAGCCTTATACATTATATTCAAAGGGGGAGGTCGAGAATGGAACATAATCATAACATAATTGGACCAACTTACAAGTCGGTGTTGTTAAGTCAGAAATATGCTAAATTTAAAAATATCAAACTCAAGGGCGGGGGCGATCCACCTTTCGCCCTCCCCCCTCCTTATAACGGCCACTGGTTCCGTACGAATATTGTCATCGTAAAAACTACACCGCCGTCCGTCCCGTACATTATACGTTCTGTTGTCGCGTGTGAAACTCGTGTTACTGCCCGTTTAGCCACCGCTTCGGGGCCTTAGAAATCAACGGGAATTTATTTGTTTTTGCCCGTCGTTACAGGGTATGATGGACGGATGGCTCAACAGCAGCAGCAGCAGCGACCAGTCCAACGATTTGAGTTCGATGTGGAACACCATCGTCAGCTTTTTGTGCCTGAACCCAGCGACCGTGTTCCACGAACTGAAGTCGACCGCCCGCAATATAATCCTCACGTCGGGCACCCTGTCGCCGATACAGTCGTTCCAGTCCGAACTCGACACCCAGTTCCCAATCACCCTGGAGGCCAACCACGTGATCAAACACGATCAGTGTTGGGTGACGTCGGTGAACAGCGGGCCGACCGGGTTCGATCTGAATGGCCAATACCAGAACACCAACACGTACGGTTTTCAGGATGAGATGGGTCAGGTGTTGAAGAACGTGTGCGAGAACGTGCCGTACGGCGTGCTATGCTTCATGCCGTCGTATCTGCTGATGGAGAAACTGTACGCTCGATGGCAAGTCACCGGATTGCTGAGAGAATTGAACCGGATCAAGGTGGTCATGTGTGAACCTCGACGCGGCGATGAACTGGAAGAGCTGATGACCAAGTATTACGATGCCATACGCAACGCCGAGTCCGCCGGTTCCTCCGGCATTCAGTCCGGGGCATTGTTTTTGGCCGTTTACCGCGGCAAAATCAGCGAGGGCTTAGATTTCTCGAACAACAACGCCCGAGCAGTGGTGGCCGTGAGTAATGGCAACGTGACTCACTAATTATTCCAACTGAGCATCAACAGTCCCCGCTGCGATGGTAGTAGTGGTCCGTTTGATCGATTCTCGTTCAACATTTCCAGATTGGCATTCCGTTCCCGAACTACAAAGACGTGGCCGTCAGTCACAAAAAAGACTACAACAACAGACACCACAAGGACAAGGGACTTTTGCCCGGTTGGGAATGGTATCAGATACAGGCGTACAGAGCGTTAAACCAAGCGCTCGGCCGGTGCATCAGGCACAGGAATGATTGGGGAGCAATCCTGTTGGTGGATAGTAGATACTCACAGCCCAAGAACCTTTCAGGGCTGTCCAAATGGATAAGAGGAAGGGTGAGTATTTTTACATTGTCCTTGCGCGCGATTAAACAATTTTTTTTACTTTTTTTTGTATTCAGGTGGAAAACAATGGCTCGTGGTCGACTACAATAGCCAAGCTCAAGAATTTCATACGTTCAAGACAAGAAGAAGACGACTCCAAAGCAAGCTGATTGAATAAAACGACGTTTGAAATTTACAATGTTCCGTAATAATTATTATATTCTTATGACCAAATGAAATTCAAGAGAATGTCTTTCATAAATATGTTTTTATTATTATTTTCATTTTTTGCATTTGATATGAATATAAATCGTTTTCTTGTGAATCACACACAATTTTCTTTATGCTTCTATCTTTGAACTACAGAACAATAGCTAAATACTACATATATAAATATTGAACTTAACAACTTATGATCAAATTATAGGGCCATTTGCGTTATTAATCAAATAAAGTCTGTCGCCATTTATTCCCCATGTTAAACATACAGTAGCTACATCGTAATAAGCTTATTGTTTACGTCCTAAAACTCTAGGAAATGTTCCTATCTATCGTATTCTATCTTTCTTTTGAAAGTGAATACGTTTTGTCTAATGTCTATGTGTTTTAATATTAATATATAAAACACGTTTATAACAATACTTGATGAACGCTGTAAAAGAGAATCCATGTATGCATATTTTAATTTTTAATTTTAGATTTTAATATTTTGAAACGTTTTATTTCAAAGAATATTATATTATATTGCATGTATAAAACATTCTATGGTCGTATAATATCGAATAAAAATAAATAATTAAAGTCAGATAAAAAACAATTTTAATAAAAATTACAAAAAAAAATAATGAAATAACCACTAGGCTGAAGAAAATAAAACTGATTTAATGACCCCAATTAAATAACAATTATATTATCAATATGCATAAATTGTATACATAAGAGTAACATACAATATTATATTATATAAACGTATTGAAACAATTATTTTCAATTTTTAATATGAAACTATATATGAAAATTACCCTATTTCCGACTTTTTTTTTGTCAGTATAAACTACAAAAGATAAATTTTGTAGTATTTTATAAACAGTCATATTTTCATTCCAAAATACCTTGTTTGAATGCTATAAAAATAATTATTCAAAGTCAATGAATAATATTCAGTTAAAATTATGGTGTTATAATTTATTATTTTTTTTATTTTATCATATTGCATTTTAACGTGTAAATTGTTTTCCAATAATTATATATTTTTCTTTAAAATCGAACGCAACAAATACAGTGTTTTAGATGAAATTTAATAAAATATATAACATCATATATTGTTTAAACGTTGTATTCAAATTTTTAATAGTAACAATAACAATTACCTGTAATGGGATATTTATACAAATTTTATAAACACTCGATTAATCGATCCATTTTTATTACTGATTTAACAACAATAAACTAAAGAATTTCGTGTAATCAATTGATGTCGATAAACTATTTTTAGGACCTTCATTTTTTTTTTTAAGTATTTCACACCTCGTATAGCGTTTTGTAAACATTTAAACTAGCGTCCTATTTTAGAGAAAAAAAATAAACATATATAAACAATATGCTAAAATTACAGTTAATCATAGTACAAAACATTTTCGATGTAAATTAAAGTCTGGGAATTTTTTTTTTTTTATATTACAGTTTGTCGTATATCTATTGATAATAAATAGACATTATTATTATGTAAACGGAATTTGATATCGTGGAATGTCATGTAAATGTACAAATACGGCAATACGAAGAAAAAAAAATTGTAACATTTTATTACATAATACAATACACATTTTGTAAATTCAATAGAAAAAATTACAATTACGTTGGTGAACATAAAAGAAAAAAAATATATATAATATTGCGTCAGTGGACGGGTTTGTTCATGAGTACGTATTTGTCCTTCCGATGATTAATGGAAGACACTGGGAAAGGGAATATTAAAATAATAGAGAGCTACAGGATGGGGAAAATCACAATTGCATTTTTTTGGGATGCTTAAATATAAATAAATATATAACTTGCAATTAACTGTTTTACTACAAGATTTTTATAATAAAATTGTATTTAATACTTTGGTGCAAACTCTTCAGTAAATTTGTAAGTGTTAATGTCAATTTGAATCCCTGGTCTGTAACAAATAATAACAGGCATAAAGATTAAATATACATAAACGCGTTAGTTTTACTACAATAATTTAGAAAAATGTATATATACTTTCTTTCAAACCTCAAAGATAAAATGTCCCAAAAATTAACCAGTAGTAGATCTTTTTTAAAGTTAATTATTACATGTTTTTCCTTTGATTAATCGAGCAAAATATATTGATGAATAAAAAAATTCTACTCAAAACACAAATGCCGTTATTATGAACTGTGATGTGTTTTTCAACTAACTTTTTGTTGTAGGAATGAGGTGTTCCTTGTCCCCTGATTAGCCAAGAACGTAGTAACCGAATCGTCACTGTCCCCATCTCCATCGTCATCATCACTGTCCGATTGAAACTCGTCATCATCGTCATCGAGGTCACCTGTCATAGCGGCCTGCAGGTCGTCTATGCGCTGCAGCGCCAAAGCCAAGTCGGCCTTGACAGTGGTCACTTCCGACTCTGCCTGTTCAGCTCGTTTTTCTAGCGCCCGTTTCCGGTTCGTGTCAGCCGAGTCTTTGGACTCCCGTTCGGCCATTGATTCGCGGGCTTCGCGTACCGACCGCTGCATCTTACGCACCATTTCTTGTGCCACGTTTTCTTTGCTTTGGGCCACCTCTCGCTCACTTTCCAACCGTTCGGTAGTCTCTTTCAGCCTCGCTATTTGCACCTCTAATCGAGTCCGGGTAGTCAGCTCTAACTGCAACTTGGACTCCAATTCGGTAACTCGGAGCTGCAGCCGTTTCAAATTCAACGATCCAGCTGGATCACCGTGCGTTTCCATGTTGTCCAATCGGAACGTGAGCTCGGCCAAGCGCTCCTGCAGATTTGATCGATCTGTCTCTAGCTCTGCGATGCGACCGGCCTGTTCCTGTTGCACTGACTGCTCCACACTCAACTGTTGGACTGTGGCTCGATACTTTTTTAAAACCTCGGCTAATTCTTCTTCGTTTTCGTCCAGCTGACTCTGCAAGTGATTCTTATCTCGAGCCAGTCCAGCAGCCCGCTCTTCGGCAGTCCGCCTTGCTACCTGCACTTCGTCTAAAGACGCCGTAACTTCCGCCAAGTCGGTCTCGGCCATTGTCCTGGCCTTTACAGCCGAATCCCTAGCGCTCTCCGCATCTTCCAACTGGTTTCTCAGCTGCCGCATCGCTATGCGGTTCGCATGGCTGTCGCTCCGCTGTTCTTGCACTGTCTGCGCGTCTCTCAACAGTGCTTTAAGTTTCTTCATGTCCCTTCTCAGTCGGGCAATGGTCTCTTGATCGTTCATGCCTCGACACCGTTCCCTGTCCTCGGAGTCGACAAGCCGTCTCTCCAGGTCATGACGCTCCCGGATCAGGGCCGTCCTCTCTTCATGTTCGTTTTCGATCTCGGCCTCTAACGCCTTGATTTTCTTTGCGGCCGAACAGCGGGTTTCCTCGTTTTCTTGTTCGCGTTGGGCCAACTCCCGCCGGTGCTCCTTGCGCTCCTGTTCGAGTCCCATCTCCAGACGAGTTTTGACTTGCTCCAACAGCTGCACCTGGCCGGCCAGATCGTCCAGTTCTTCTTCTTGATCTTTGAGTTTGCTTTCTAACTGATGTTTGGATCGCTTGAGCGCGGCAACTTCTTCCTCGGTGTTCCCGCTAAAAGTCAACTCTTGTAACTCGCGATTTAAACCATTGACTTTCTGTTCTTTCAGTTCCAATTCTAACTTGACACTCTGTAATAGAAAACATTACGCGTAAAATTTTCGGGAAATTCGTTCTTGACGACCGTGACGGCGATGGGAAAAAAAACTTACACTCAAAGTCTGTTCCATTGAAAACTTATCCGACATCGCCATATCTTTTTCTCTGGTGATTCTTTCTCTTTGAGCTTTTTCTTTTTTTAATTCCTCTTGTAAAGAATGCAACTCCGTATCGAATCTGAAAAAAACATATAATATATTATTATATTTGAGGTTTTTTTTTTTTTTAATACTTCTCAATCCGGTAAATATTTCAAACTCTGTCTCGATCTCGTCATTATCGCCGACAAAAGGGAAAAAGTTTTAATAATTTTCCACTCACTTCTTTTGTTTCTTTTCGAGTAAATTATTTCGCGAGTTGCTTTCTTCCAACATGAGTTTCAGGTCGTTCGATTCGGAATTCAGTTTGTTCACTTTTCGTTTCCATTGCGCGACTATTTGACGTTGTTCTTCGACGTTTTCGTAAACGCCGGCCATCTGAAAAATCAAAAAAAAAGAAAAAACGTTATTTCCAGTATCGCAAGCGTCGATTTTTGAAAATAAAAGAAGAATACTCGCTTTCTTTTCGAGCTGCTTCTTCATGGCCAACAGTTGTTCCATGTCGTCGTTGTGCTGTTGCTGCAACCGTTTCTTCGCGTACTCCAACTCCCGGCAAACGCGCTCGTACCTTCGCCTGTAATACTGGTCGCCGCCTTTGTCGCTATTCACCACGGCACTGTCGTCGTCGCTCATCGTACCGGCTACAGATGACGAAGACGACATCAACGACGGGTCCGTGGACCTCATGCACAGCAGTTGCATTTCCAGCTGTTCGTTGGTCTCGGCCAACCGATTCTTGACCGTCTGCGTGTCCTGCAGTTCTTTCTCGAGCCGTTGCCGTTCGGCCGACTCGAACTGCAATCGCTCGGAAACCATAGCCACCGCGGAATGTTCCTCGGCTAAATCCGCCGCGGTTTCGGCCAACTAGAAAAGAAGAAGATTATACGCATTGCGTTATTTACGTTATTTACGAAGAGAGAGAGTGTGTGTGTGTGTGAAAGGAAAAAAAAACAAAACAAAAGCCCGAAAACCTTGTTCTCGTGAAGCAGCTGCTCGAGAAGTTTCGCGCTGAACGACGACTTCTGATCGGCGTTCGAGTGACAAGACCGGTACGATAACGGCGACACGGAACGCGAAACCGATCGGGACGGCGTCGCGCCGAAGCGCCTTCTCATTAACGCCGGTGTGAACATTTTGGTCGTCGAGCGGCGGCAGACGTTTGCGAACGAACGGCAAAACGTTTTGAGGAAATGTCGCCGCGGTCAGTTGTGAACGAAACAGGAGTGTGTTCTGTCTCTATTGTTTATGTAGTCTAGTCTTAAAATATCGGTCGCGTATATAAATAGATCCCCGTCCCGGGAGAGGAAATTAAAATGTGTTTGACCGTTTGCCAATAACGGCGGTTACGCGGGAAAAACTCTCGAGCCGCTGTTGTAGCAGCAACACGTTAGAGTGTCGGGGGGAAGGGGGGGGACTCAATTGAGTGTTTGAAAAGAATTCCTCCTCTTATCTACGTAAAAATATAACTACTACTATACTCACTCTTTGCTCCAAACGATCGTTGTCCATTTTCAACTGCGACCGTTCCTGTTCCAATTTGTCCACTCTACTCCTCAACTGTTCCAGTTCGTCCTGCGGCAAACGCACAATAGACGAATTAGTGAATAACAAACAACGCGTTATATCGAAAAAAAAATTAAATACTTACGGATTTCTGTTTCAGCTCGTATTCGGTCCGGTGTACGTTCAACAATGGCGTGATCCTAACCAATAGTCGCCACCACGGCCAATCCCTGACCATCATGAACTTTTTGACGTTCCGCTGTATGCATCGTACGGCGATATCGTTCACTTTGCGTTTGGCGTAGTCTTTCCGTGCCAGGTATCCGCGACAACGGGTTTGCAACTGAGTAAAGATTCCCGACAATTTCTCGTCTCGCTGCGATTCGAGCGTCTGCAAGACGGTGGCGCGGAAAAATACCTGATAGGAGGAAAATTAAAAAAAAAAAAAAACATGAAATTTGATTTGAAAACGTATTTATTTTTTTTTTATGTTAAATGTGATTTTTTTTTTCGTTTTACTCCGCCCCGAAACACTTTAAAAGTGTTTTCCAGAAAAATTTTAATATTTTTAATTTTTCTATTGTAAAAAAAAAAAAAAAAAAAAAAAAAAAACCGTTTTTGAAACGCGTACGCGAGAAAATATGCGCGACACGACGACGCACTGTGGTTCGCCGTCACAACAGCTCGGTAATATTTATCGTATAAATAATAAATAGCTGGATATTTACTGCATTGTGAAAAAAAAACGTGAACCGTCACAGTCATTAGAGAACTAAACAATGAGAGAAAGAAGAAAAAAAAACGTAATCCGACGACACATTATATCTACTTAACATACAAATTAGGAATGTAAAAATATATAATATAATAATTACGGTGCACATGGTATACGCGGATAAAAAAAAGAAATACGGCGAAATGAATATTAGATTACGTTGAAATATTTATTATTTTTTTTTTTTTTTGTTTTGTTTCCGATTTGTGGTGTACTTCAAACTTTATATAAGCGATAAGTGTTTTTTTTTTCACAATAGAATATTTTTACCGGCGAACGCGTTTTTTTTTTTTTTTTTTATTAGACGCTTTTTCGTGTTCGGGCGTACGCACATAATATATTTTATAAGTAATCGCGTACAAATATTTATTAAACGGAAACGTATATGGAAATCAAAAATAACGATAGAAAAATTATGTTTATTTATTTTTTTTTTTTTCTATACGAAATCGTATAAACAACAATAAACGCCGTTGACCTAACTAGACGCATTTTTTCTTTTTAATAATAACGATAAAACTTTTTAACACTTATTCGCACATGCGTCCAGATAACAGCCGAATATATAAAAAAAAAAATATATATATATATATATACAAACGAAATTACGTTTTTGTGTGTTGAAGCGTGACGTGACGAATATTTTTCTTTAATTTTCGTTACATACAACAATACGGTGTAAATTATACCGAATAATAATTTATATAGATACAATACGTTCAAAAAGTGTACTGAATTCTTCTATTTGAAAATATTAAAAATGTTGTAACGAATTATAAAATTATCTCTGTCGGAGAGTACGCGATCCCGCGGAAAGTTATGCGACAAATTTTTTTTTTCTTTTTCCATTGATCGCAGCAATATTTAAAATCATTTTTCCTCAAGGTTTTCTCTTTTACCATTACGCTAATTTCAATATTTTCTACAAGCTCGTTGTCCATTCTCGCCTTGTATTCTAACTTGTGGTTAGAGACGGCTAAAGTCACAAGAAGCTAGTGATTGTGGGGGGGGGGGCGGAGGTTTTATTTTTGTCAAAAACACACGAACTGAGAGCGCTACTTGAACAGACACATTGTCGTAGCCCAGTCGTCTACAACAATGTCACTTCGCTGGAAACGTTTTCCAATTGTCCATTCCAGGACGTCTTTGTAAAAAGCCTGATTTTTGTCCGGGAGGTAAAAACTTTTTTTACACGATTCCACGGCGGTCGAAAAACAAAACGCATCGTCGTTTTTATCTTTGATTTGTTTCTTCAGACGAGGTTAAGTTAGGTTGAGATTGAACACTTTGTGCCATCTAAACATCGTATTTCTGAATAAAGCAGATTCTCCGTAAGCCTTCAATTGCAGTTTTTTTTTTTTTTCATTTCACACAAAATCTGATTGCGTATCTCGCTGTGAGAACGTAACGGTAGTACGTTAACACGCTAAAACATGGCTGTTATTATATACGGTAACGGCTATAGCAAATCGAATATACTGAACTTATCAGGTTTAAAATCCTGTATGCGTATATACCGTCTTGTAAATAATTATTTTGCGAACGCTCTGATATGAAATAGGTATAACGGACGGAATAACGTTGTCATTTCATTCGAGGGGAATTCAGTACACCATTCACTGCTTTTTGGGACACACCTCGCACAATGAGGTATTATTATATAATTACGTTAAAATGCGATAATATTAATGTATTATCTAATTCGGTATAATATCATATGGACTTTGCGATCGCTCCTATCGCGCGCTCGCGAGTGTCAAAAGACATACTTTTACTGCTGCAGGCGTTCGTATATTCGGTAAATTGTTTTAAAAACGCGCTTGCACGGGAGAGTATAGAGAAAGAAACGTATTCTTTCTCTTAACGACGCGTTTGTTTGTGTTTCGTTACAAAAAAAAAAAAGAAAGAAAAACGCGATATTATTATTATTATTATTATTATTATTTAATTACGAATTCTCGGCGAAGAACACATAAAAAAAAAATGTCACGACGTTTTCGTCGAAATCTCAAGACAGTAGTGAGAGAAACGCGCGTCGTTTCTTGTCACTAAAAAAAAAAAATGTGCGCGTTTATACGCGCCTCGTATTGTCGTTGTGTCAGGCAAAGCCGTCGCGCAATTAAGAAAAGTAAAAAAACACTTTGCAACATCATCAAACGTGCAACGCGCCCGAGAGAACGCGACGCTTGTCAAGTGTTACCGCGAAAATTTTTTTTTTTTACAAAAACAATACTAGGACAGACTTAATTCTGAGCTCATAATATTTATTTATGTAAAGTTAACAATTGATTATATACAATATATTTATCGACAAGTAAAAAACCCCATACGGATTTAAATAAAACCCGGGAGAACGCCGGCACACCGCAATACTTACTGCAGTCGACCGTTAGACGTAACACGCGCGTTTATTTTAGTTCGATCATATACTGACCGAATTTTATAATTCATATCATTTATTTTATCATTATAACAAAACAATTTATTGTTTAACTTATTTTTTACTACACACAATTTAATATGAATAGGTTCTAGGAATCGAAATATTTTTAAAAATTATCTGTAATACGAAAATATCAAATGCCGCCCTAGGCCTGGGCCTGAAGAAGATTTGTTTTAAACACGGAGTTCGGAACTATTTACGGATTGACAATGACCTGTGCTCGTGCGCTGACGTGGGACTAATCACGGACACTGTTGGAAAACTGTTTCGTACGAACGCAAGAGTACAGAATAGATAGATAAAAGATTATTATTATTATTATTATTAAACGAATGAGTTTGTACGTTGTAACACTACTTTCGTTATATTTCTGTACGAGTATCGTTATCCACGGGTGTGTTGTCGTTAATTGCAGCGCTAAAAATCAAAACTATTTATTAGGCCTGCCCCGCACGAAAGAAAAAAACCTATACCGAAAATGAAAATCCATTCTATTATACCTACAAAATTGTCGGTCTCGCTCGTTTTTTGAAAATTTAATAAAGCAACACACATAAAAAAAAAACAACAGCAACATAAAAAATAATAACATCTGAAAACGTAAACCAAATGCCTATTATCTATATTACGTCAAATTATAATTAATTTCCGATTTCTATGTAAAAAATACCATATCTAACGTTTGATAGAATTGTAAATTAAAAAAAAAAAAAAAAAGTGTAAATCTAGTATTTATGTATTATATCACCAAATATACAAGCATTAAGATTTATTTTTCTAATAATAATATAACGACGATGTGGGACACAACTCTATTCTATATCGGTAGGCGCAGGGTATCGACGACTATTTTTTACCGTTTTATTTTTAGAGAAATTTTTCTATTTTTTGGTCGATTAAAATTCCTAGAGAATAAAAAAAAAAAAAAAGCGCGCTGCTTTATTCATCGACTCTTTACACTACGTTTGTACAATAGTAGTATAATATTATTGCTACTATAAAATTCGACAAGTCTGCTACGTAACGATCGCGCAGCGGTTTTGAATTCCGAACACACGAGCCCCGCCGTTGTAACACACACATACGCTCATTTATCTCATTTATTTCTATACACTAGCAACGACGCGCAGATACGATGTGTTATGATTTGATTTTTTTTTTTTTTATCGTCGAACGCGCCAACTGTGTGAATAAATTATTAAAAAAAAAATTAAAAAAAACCGTTGGGCCGCGGCCCGTCTCTTCGTTATACGCGTCCGCGTATTTTCTTCTAACCCGACACACAAAGTACAAACTAGTTTTTTCTCTCTCTTTATTATTATTATTATTATTTCGAACGGATTAATCGAAGCGGTGTTATAACGGGAAATCGCATATTTGCCGTGGCAAGCGCGCGGAATCGATTTAAGTGTTTTTAAATCGACACACACGCGCTCGCGTTATAATAATATAATAAATATTTACGGCGTTTTCTCAACGAGACCCCGGGAAAAAAAAAAAAACGTTCCGACGCGCGTTTCCCTCCTATACTACTGGCACGCGGCTCGTAAAAAAAAAAAAAAAGATGAAAAAAAATCGCGTTTTCTCGCGTCCGTATTACAATTTTCTCATCTACTACAATATTGTTTTCAAGCACACGAACGCATTACACATTGAACACCCGCGCGTTCTGCCGTTCGCGCATGTATTCCGAAAATGATAAAACGTTTTGTAAAACTTAATGTCATCGGACACGTGGTGATGACGGACGCGAGCATTGTGCGAAGCAGCGGCGACTTCGTAAACGCGTAATAACAATTCACCGTCGTCGCAGGACGAGTGGTGGTGGTGCTCTCAGTGTAATTTTAGATTGTCATCGGAGCTAGGAATCCATTGGTTATATAAAGCCGTTTTTTTTCTTTTTTTTTTAACGTCCTTACCAGAAAATTCTATCAGAAAAATTGATCTGTTCTTTACGCGTGTAACACTATTTTCCGATAGCGAATTCCATCTAGTTAGGGGCACTTTAGAGAGAGGTCGTTTTTTTTTCGATTTTCTCAATACTACTCCTCTTTTTAAGCGTCAGAAATAATTACAGCGAAATTTCGTCAAAATCGATAATCGTTGTTTCTTCGTCATTTTGTAACTAATGTGGTCGCGGAAACCTGGAAATACGTAACGTTGACGAGACAAATTTTTCAAAAAAAATTTCTTTTAATTTGGACTATTTACAACAATTGTAGATGTTAAAGTGTTTACGTTCACAAGAAGGTAATTTCGAGGCCGAAAAATTTAAAACGATATCGGACGATTGTTACTGTATTCAAAAAAAAAAAAAAAATCTTAAAAACCGTTAAGTCACTACAATTTCTTTTTATAACCATTTCGAATTTTTCGACAAATTGTATTATATCGGAACTCCGCTCGGAATCGTTTTATCGAACGCAATGAATGATACATCGCATTACTTTCAAATTTATAGTACACATTGAAATCTATATCCAAGTAAATCACATGAGTCGCGATGTTGTGTTTTTAGTTTTGTTAGAATATTTTGTAAATTATTACGACAGATATCCAATGAAACATACATTTTAATAATCATAAAACTTCTCCGAATACTCTTGACCGCAATAATCGTTGTGCAATCCTACGCGCGATATCCGCGAGGCAATACAAATCATATCGACTTTTGTATAGGCACTCCTGTATTTCAAAACAAAGTGAAATATTGTACAGTATTTGAGATATGAATATAAACACTAAATCAATAAACCGAAAATGACTTTTTAGAGTCGGATATAAAAGTGTATTCCTTACAATTCGCGGATACATATCACTGCGCGACGAAACGAGAACGCAGGGGTGTCATTTCAGGTGTGCACAAAGCAGACCGATTGGGCCTATAAGGGACGCACACCCTGTCCCTACTCCCCTCCCCCCCCAAATGACGCCCCTGTAATACAACATTTCGACGAGACGAGACGAGAACGGCCAAGCCGTGATTTTTATCGCGCGCGATGATATACCTTATCGTGGTCGTCATCACGACTATAACGGCAGTCCTCCACGGTTTCTACGCTATTCGGTTCGGTGGACGAGCACTCGGGTATGGGCGACAGATATCCTCCTCCTGCGGTCGCGACGTCATTTCCTGCGAAATGGCGGTGGACCGTTGAGGAAGCGCCGTCGTCGTCGTCGTCGTCGTCTTGGTCGTCGTCTTGGTCGGGCTTTGCGCGGCAAGACAAAGCGGGACAAGACGGCGGCGGGGCGAACGTGACCAACCGTTCGAGGCGGTCTTCCGGGGCCGTAACAGCCGCGGCGTCGACAACGGTACGATAACAGTCGTCGGAGGACGACGAAGAAACGGACGACCCGTCGAACGCGTCGTACGGCGACGACGGTTCGGGCGCGCCGCCGTCGCCACCAAACACCCACGAATACGGTACGACGGCCGGCGGCGGCGACACAATCATCGGCTGGTGTTGGTGGTGATCCGCCGCGGTTGTTTCTTCGACGGACTCGTAGCCAGAGCTGTGCGGCGATCCGGGTACGTCTTCGACCGCCGCCACCACCGCCGCGTCACAACACCGCACCGATTTCTCAGAGTCGGAACTACTGCCGCAGTCGGAAGACGCGGCGCCGCTGTCACCGGCGGCACCGCCAACGATCGGTATTCGGCTAGCGGAAAACGACGACACTGCGACGACGACGGACCGACGAGTGCGGTGCACCACCGGATCGGCCGACAAAAGTTTTTCCTGTCTCCGCAAAATCTCGTACTTGACGACGGGCACCGGCACCGGGTGCTGCGAGAGTTTCGGTATCCGCGTGGCGGTCGTATAACTATTGTTACTACGCGGCGGCTGGGACGACGACGACAGGTGCACCGCCTGAAACTTTTCCGTTATCTTGGACACCGTTCCCGCGGCCACCATAGCGACGACGGACGACGGTCGCGAAGTCGTAGCCGCGGAAGCGCGCGCGTACCGACCGCCGCCGAGCAACGCTTTTTTGGTCTCGCGGACGCGAGAACCACCACCGCCGCCGCCGCCACCGCCGCTGTCCACGACAACGGTGGCGGCGGCGGCCGTACGGTCGACAGCGGGCGGCATGAGCGCGTACGCCAACAGCAACGAGACGACGTGGTCCAACGACGACGAAGACGACGACAGCTGCAGTACCAACAGCAGCACCGCCAAAAACGGTGGCGAAAAACAGCGACACCACCGCGACGACACTACGACCATATGAAGAACACGGGCCGACCACCGCTGCAGCAATAATAACGACACATCGTCATCGGTGGCGCGCACAACGGACGACGCGGCGGCGGCAGCACATCCGGCGCGTCCGGAACAGTGGACATAACTGTCCCCGTGTGTGTGCCCGGCGGCCGTGGCCAATGTCTCTGATCGCTCCGCAGGTCGTCCGCCGTTTCGGTCCATTCACGCTCGCGCGCGCTCGTCGTCGTATACACGTCACATATCGAAAACTGGTTTCGCCGCCGTTCGATCGACGACCTTCATACGTGCGCGCGCGCGCGCAATCCGCCAATAATAATACGCCTCACGGAATTCGTTCGTTCACGTTCGCTGTTGTTGGTCGTATAATTTAGTTTATTTATTTTTTTTTTTTTTTATACATTTAATGATATTTTTTCTAGTAAGATTTACTAGTATTGTCGAAACGAGACACATGTACACAAGCAATCCGTTAAAATATTGGTTTGCCCCCGGATCGCGTCCCCGGGAAATGCGCCCTCGCGCGGTCAAAGTTGTTGCATCTATAGCGAAACCTCCGTAATGCGCATTTTTATAACACATAATTCAATCTTGTTCGTGGTGTGATTTTAATAAATACAAGTTGCGGTGTGTTTAATTTCTTGATTACTACTTCTCTCTTTAAATCAATTTGTCGTATTGAGACATTCATTACACGTGCACATAAAATTATTATATATGCGAGTACTCGCGATGCCTGTAGAAATGTATTTCGCAGAGAAGCCACCAGCGGAGCACCTTTTTTTAAATTTCTTATATATTGCCGTTTTCAAAAATTTTAACGAGCACTTATACTTACGGACCGATATTACTCTATACTTTTATATTTCATATACTTTATACAATATCATTCGCGTTTGACGTTTTCAACGTGGTGAGAAAAAATCCACGACTGTTTTCACAAAAAAATACAATTTGAAAACCTCGTGCCACGCAACAGACGTCCGATAAATGTGGAAACGTATAAAATTGCAATAATCCTGCAGACATTAAAGTGTATCGGGGGGGGAGGGAGAGGCATATCGCTATATAAATAGGACTCGGCAGGAATGTTAAAAAAAAAAAGGAAAACGTCACGAATTCGAATATAATATAAAGTTACGATTGTAGAGAATTGTCTTTATTTTAATGGAAATACAAAATTTCGGATGGTCCCCTCCACCGGGTTGCGCGACACACTACTGCCGCGTGAGTACCTATTACTGGTACGGACATGATTTTATAACAATATCGTGTGCTGAAAAAAATAATAATAATAATAATAATGTACACGTAACGTGAGTGGAAATAATAATAATAATAACCGAAATAAAAAAATCGTGACATTCCTACGTACGTAGTGAACCGAAGTACACGCGGAGTCATCGTCGCGATTTGTCCGACCGAACATATAAAAAAAAAAAAAAAAAAAATCCTCCACACACGTTTACACGCCTAGTTTTGCAGCGAATTCAAACGACGTTCACATGCCAGTATTTTCGTTCCAACACATATTATTATTATTATTGTACGCGTAACGTTAAAAAATCGTGTGCACTACGACACACTTTACTTTATATATATATTGTTTTAAACGAGTTTAACCCAATACAGGTATTCGTCGACCGGAATAATAATAATAATAATAATAATTTTCCAAAAGAATTTCCAATCGTTGCGGTTATAGCCGGTTGTCGTTACACTCGGCAAATAACAAAAAAAAAAAAAACGAATCTTTTAAATATAGTTTCATTATTTTCGTTAATATTATTTAAAATATCATGACTGAACCCGAGTATACCTTTAAGACATATCTTCCCCCCCCCTTAACACTTATTATTCAATACGTGTTCTTGTGTGCGCTTCGTTTGAAAAAAAAAAATATATATATATATATAAATAAAACCCATCGCGTACAAAAATGCCAATGGTTATACATTTTTTCAATCGTTTTCCTGACGGATTTTAAGGACGCGTTGTATACGCGCACCAAAACAAAGAGTGCCGTGTTGTTATTATTATTATTATTATTATTGTTATTGTTATTGTTATTATTATTATTGCCTCGCGCGCATGAAAAACTTCTCGCCGTCGCCTAAAAATGCGTTTTATTAACACGTCAAGCCAACGCGCCACAGTTGCGGAATACCACCACGGCCGCCACCGCGTGTGATTGGTGTGTGTACAACGCGCGTATATATTTTTAACAGTACTTATTAACCGCCTCGAGCACAACGGGGCGAAACGAGTTATTTCGACCGAAAGTATGTACACACACACACACATACATCGTGACGGGTCTCTGCGACTGTTGGAAAGTAGTAAAAACGGTCGAGGAATGCGTGTTTTTTTTCCTCTCTCACTCTTTCATCTCTAGCACACATACCGCGCGAGATGTGCACACACACACAGCAGTCGGCCGGTACAAACGGCGCCCCCGTCTCGTTGAAAAGCTCTTCGGCGGTCGTCGGCGCGCAACGTCTTCCGCACGCTTTGGATAAACTCTGTCTATTCGCCAAAACTAAATACTATACACACACAAAATGTAATACAGACATAATCTGTTTTATATTACCCATATGAATATTTATGTATTATTTTTCTAATGATCCAATCTCCTCGAATCATCGTACAAATATTATGCAAACATCAAGCACGCGGTTTGCACAAAAATCGTATGGATTAACGCACAACACATTCGTTAATCGTGTTCGTTTTTTTTTTTTTTTTTTTTTTAATATTTCATATTCGTACGGGGGATTTTTTTTTTTTTTTGAGAAAAAACAAATCGGAATATCTACAGTGCGTGCAAATAATACACCGGGGTACACGAATACGTCTTGTGGCTACTGAATTCGGTCGACATAGGAATGTCACAAAACAGCAACGACGGTCTCGTTCATGACGTCAACGCGATGACATTCTCGGGCGAATTTTCGGAATGACGACCCCCGGCCACAAGACATACAACATCCATGTCGGTAAATAGTCTTCACCGAGTTCTATTTATTGGGTTCATTGAGTTTTCATTCACAAGCATATAAAATATATTAGTATAAAAAGCCGCCGAATAACAGAATAACAGAAGTATGCGTCGTATAACTTTAAACTTATTCTCCCCCGCTGTTTTCGGGTTCGTTTTGATATCTTTTACGAAATTCGTAATAATCGCGTCGATGCGTCGTACGACGTCTGGACTTCGACATTGGTACGATGTAGGGTTTATTGCGTCGCGTTGGTTTCATCGTTTTATTATTTTAAATAAACGCGCGCTCGTTGTTAATTTCTAACCAATTTTGTAGCCGAATGTCCATTATACCATATCAACGCCGCTGTTGTAGACGCCCGCAGAAGTAGTGAGGAGGAGGGAGAAAAATGCGAATTTGTCCGCCACCCGCCCACTGAAGAGGTATTAAAATTGTATACAGATTTCGTTATTTCACATTTTTAACGCAATAATATTACGACGTTAAAACAGTCGTTTTGCAATCGTCGACGACGGCTCATTGTCGTGGGTCATCGTGTGTATAGAACGCGGACCAGTGGCGTAGACACGATTTTTTTTTTTTTTTTTTTTTTTGTGAGGAAAGAGATTCAAAGGAACTATCTAAAAAACACTAATTAATATTTTGTATATTATTTATTGAACAATAACTTTTATCGAAAGAATCCGGATAAGTCGTAATAGGAAAAATTGAAAAGAATATTATACTCGTATAATAATAATGTTGAGTTAAACACAGTCCCAATCATAAATTGCGCGTTGACTGATGCACCAGCATTCTTAAAAACGATTTACGTGATTAGAAGAAAAAAATTTTTTTTAAATTCACGTGACTAGTGTCCGAATAAATGAAATACATAAATACTTGCAGCCCCACATCAATGTTTCGGCGCCAACTGATATAATATATACACACGCGTATATATATATATATGAACATAGAATTCATTAGTTTTTTTTCTCTTCGTGAATTTTCAACAACTAAAAACGAGTTTTTTTTTTTAACGAAACGAAAGAATAGCGTTTAAATATTTATTGACCATTTATACACAACACATAAGACCGTATTACGTATTATTTTTATAGAAGTGTAATTTGTTTCGTGCCATGACATGACGTTTTGCCAAAAGTGTTTTTCTATTTATTTTTACCACGCGTCGATATGCTATACGAAACGAAAAAAAAAAACAACAAATCAAAACGATTTACAATAACGTTAAAGTATTGAATTTATTATACGACGTTTTAATAATGTGTACACGAACAACTCGCGGTCGTCTGGGGAAAAAACCTCGTATATACATAAAATAAATATAATACACGTAAATTCCTTTACAAGAAAAAAAAAAGAGGCACGAAATAATTAACGAAAAATAAATATTAGTTTCGCATTACTTTTCTCAACCGGTTTCTTTCTATTTATCTATTTTCATTTTGATTATTATTCGTCAAAATTCAATCGCGAACGCGCGCGGCAATATAAGTAAATAAAGCGATGCACATCACAATATTATTTTAATATATAATAATATACTCGTCAATCACAAATCCTATTCGAAAATTATTAGCACTCGCCGTGTCCGTCTAATATGTTATTATGACGCGGAATTTTGAATAAATCGTATCAAAATCGTGTACAAAGGCCAACTACTACTAAAATAATGACTATCACGGATCGGATATAATAGCAGTAATAATAATAATAATAATAATATACGAAACAATACGCGACAAAGCGAATTATACGGCAAAACGGGGCGAAGCTAATTTTTTATAAATAACGAAGCACGCGCACACGGTACGTTTAAAAGTTTCGACAATATATATAACGTAACACGGCAATTCCGTCGGGATAACGCGATTTAAAAACACCACATATAATAATTCGTCGTCGTGTATACGGAAAAAAATATAAATATATGTCATTGGGGGGGAACGAATTAAATATTGTATGGACACATTTCCGTCGTGAAACTAAAAAAATAAAATAAAACATCGGTTTATTTATTATATATTGTACGTGTGTGTAATCATTAAAACGTATATATTAAAAGCCGTGTCTCCTCACTATAGTTACAACGCGTGCGTAGTGTTGTCGATCCGAATTTTTTTATCGACTAAAAACGGATTTTTCGTTAAAAACCGTATCGCGCAACGTTAATAACAGCACGCAAATTATTTGTTTTAATAATTCGAATTGAGAATAAAAATCAATAAACATTTCGCTTACGCGTATACCCCGTTCAATTGTTATTTCCGACGTCTTATTATAATAATAGAACTATTTAATTATTATTCAATAATATTGTACACTTATAACGACGAAAATGAAATCGAGACATTTGTAAAAAAAAAAAAATTAAAATTAAATACAAAATTTTTTTTTCCGTATATCTTACACAACGATGTTGTTTCATTCTCGTATATACTCTTATATTCAATTCCACACAAAACGTTTAATGAAATATACAAAAACGAATTCCTCTCGCGACGTGTCGTCACACGACAATAATTATTCTTTTCACTTTTTTTTTTTCTTTTTTTTATCTCATCGTTCAAGACTCTTCTGCAGTACAACGCGTTATGTCACTTACTTAAGAGACAAGGTCGCCGTCGTCTCTTCTTTCTTTTCTATTCTATTGTTACGGACCGCGAGAAAAGTTTTAAGAATTTTCACTCAAAGCGTTACACTTCTAACGCGTGTTGTTATTATTATTATTATTATTATTATTATTATTATTATTATTATTATTATTATTATTATTATTATTATTGTTATTATTATTACCTATTATTGCTTTCGACGATTACGAACAAATCCAAAGCATATTATTTTATTTTTACTATACAATAACATTTCTTTGTTATTCGAACGAACGCGCGTGGTCTAAACTACACGTATATGAGAAAAAAAAAGAAGAAAATAAAGATTTTCTATTCATTGCACGTTACGAGCTAGGAGAATTCGGCCGCGTATTTACGAATTTATATTTTTACACGAGACATAATAATCCGAAAACAATAATAACGGCTATATAAATATATGTGAACACGTTATTTGGAGACGATAAAATTGTGGTGTAAAAAATAATCACGCATGAGTCGGATAGAAATTTTTAAAAATTTTCAATGTAAATCAATCGTCGTGTTAAAATGTCTTTAAAGAGAAGTGAGTTAATCTCTCTCTGTCTCTCTCTTCGACTTGCACACGCGAATTCATAGTAAAACAAACGTTTCGTACTTCCGACGTACCACCCGATCGGTATGGTGATGGGATAAAACAAATTTGAATTCGTCGTGAATTTTACTATAGAATGACTTTGTCGCTTTTTTTTTTTTTTATTTATCTCAAGATCATCGAAAATTAATTATTAGCGAGTTTTTATTATATTTTAAATTTATTCCAGTAATCGAGAAAATCTTTCTACCTATATAGAAAAATTCACGACGAATTCAAAACCGTTTACAGAATCTTTATCGCATCACTAGATATTATGTCGAAAATACGTTCATTTTATTATGATACGGGTGTGCAAGACAAAGAAAGAAAATACTCGCTTCCAAATTCCCTTCGAAAAAAAGAAAACAAAACTAACATGTACTCGTATGTTAAACATTTAAATGCAAATCTGTTTAAAATAAAATCAAAATCCGTTATATTTTCTAGTTTTTTTTTTCTTAACTCCGCTATACGCATAGTCTTCTCGTGAGAACGGCCAATTCCATTACAATACGCCGTAACAAGAACGTATCCGAGAGATATTACTATTACTTGTTACAACAGAGTACCACCACACGTCGTCGTCAATCAATGCCGCGGGCAGAATCCTCGCGCGCAATTATTATATAATGGTTTAGCAATTCGTATTGGTCGTTTAAAACGGTATATTAAAATACTCTCAATGCAATACGTTTATGTCGAGCACAATAACGCAGTGTGTGAAAAATTCTTAATAAAAATATATACGAGAACAACTAAATTATATTTTTTTAAACTGACCATCATCAAAAAAAAAAAAGAAAAAGAAGAAACGTTCTGTCCTTTATTCTAAAACACGACGTTATTTTATCATCGTTAAATAAATAAATTACGAACGATTAATATGGACTTAATGAGAAATTAATAACAGTTAACGCACACATTCTTAAACCCTGAGGTCGGAATTCGTTATAATAACGTGTCTGTTTCAGCTATTATATAGTTAGGTATTATATCTGAATACACATACGATTGAAATAACTACAACTTTTTATAAAATTTATTTACTAATAAATAAAACTATAGACTCTGTAGTTGCTAAAACGGACGATATAAAAAAATGTCGAATGTATACATTATATTGTTATAAATTATTTCCAAAAAAATTAGCAGTTTAAACAAACCTTCTCGTTACTAACGAAAGGATAATTAAGAATTTACAGATACTTTATCCTGAGAACAGATCGAATAAAACATATAATTGAACTATCGTTTTGCAATAATTATATTAATTGAATGGCACTTAAAAAAATGTATGCTTTTAAATATGTTTCTCCTAAATATAAATACATCTATAGTAAATTTAAACGTTACATACAACTAATCCGACGATTAATGAAGACAACAAAATAAACGATAAACCAAAGCAACATAATGAACCAGACATGGGTAATAAAAAGTTTAACGTCCACGTTTATTGTTTTATTGTAAAAAAAAAAACTGTTATAACTGTACATAAAAATTGTGTAAAGATAAATATATTCGCAAATATTTGCCATAAACATTTAACAGTTAGTTGAACGTGCTATCAATAATCGTAACAGAGTGCCAAACATTAAGACGTGCACATTTTCTTAAGTAGGAAACATAATGTATTATACTACAAATGTACAAGTAAGAAATACATGCATATACACATTATAATATTATACATGCTACGTATTTACTACATTTAGAAACATAATATGATACCGCGAACGTGTATACAGCACACACAATTACTGACATACATAAAAAGTGGCCCATTAATAGTATAAGACTTATACTATAAGTAATAAACTTAAACCAAACAGGTTTTAATCATTCATTACCAATGAAAATATTTAGTTAAATTAGAGGATTATTTTTAAATGGGCCAGTGATCCCTAATTGAAATATAAAATTTATGACGATTTTCATCCACGAAACAGCTACAAAAATATTGAAAATAAATCCGTGATGAATACCACGAAAAGTTTAATTTATTTCGAAATCTGAATTGTTCACGCAACTATTTGAAAATTATGTAAAATTTTAAATGTTGAATAAATTTTAACTCTAAACAATTGACATTTTTTAAGTTTGCAAAATATTTTTCTCTTTGTTTTAATTACTTACTTGTATTTACCTTACTTTTATTTAGTAGAAAAATATTTGGAAATTTTATAATTTTTAGAATATAAGCATTAAAAACATATTTAAACCAAATTTTAAATAATTACCTACAATGGTAGATATGTTTTAATTATTATTTTAACTAATTTGTTATTACTTTTGAATAGTAAAATACAGTTAAAAATTTCAAGCATATATTATTTTACTATGGAACATCGATATATATGTATAAATTTTGTTTATTATACATGATGACTAAGGAACAATTGTATTTAAAACCGGTTACAATGTATGCCGCCAACACTAGGGCTACGACAGTGGGTGATGATCATACGTAGGTTTAATTTTTTTGAGTAAAAATTATTGAAAAAAAATATACAATAATGGGGAACGTGGAAAAGAAAATCAAATTTACATTTAAAACTGGTGTTTAATAAAGAGAGTATATTACAATTTGTGAAAAGCTTAAGATTGTCCTAGACAGATTATGAGTGAAAAGCAGATGCTTGTTAAACTGATCACAAAAAACTAAAAAGATATTCAAGGCAGGGATGACTAAATTCAGTAAGAAAACTTTAGAAAATATCTTAAGAAAGTAATACTAGAATGCAATGAGAAACTAGGCTTAGCTTTTAATAGAGAACAAAGGAGCAAGTCAGTTTTAGCAGCAAAGAGACACTTAAATAGTTATTGGTATACAATTACACATACATTTATTAATAACCCCAAAAAATGTGTTTAGAAACATTATAACCAATACCCATTAATATTCTGTACACATTAAATAATATATTTTAATATTCATATACCTAACGAATATTTTGAAAATAAAATATACAAACTATTACAAATTATACACTTTATACATTCATTAAACATTTAAATTTCACGCTTTTCGAACTCCTTTTGGAATCCATATGACAAAATATGTACAAACTAATTAGTGAGAATACTATATATGTTTTTGTATAGTGTCATTGACAACAAAAAGGAATTAATAATAATTATATCCTAATAACTGTAAAAAAAGCTCATTATTAAATTGTCTGACCTTTAAGTTTAATATTAATCGTTTTTGTTAATATAATACTGTTTCAGTGCATTTATTCAATTTGTTTATTATTACCATATTATCATTAATAAATGATAATTTTAAGATTTTCTTTTTTTTTTATTTAAATACGTATCCTTGCAAGTATAAATATATAGATTTATTTAAACAGTAATTTTCAATATTCTTAATATTTTTTATTGACAAAAACACAATATAAAACTTACCTGATTAATTCCGATCTTATATAATGATTCATCCAAATCCGCTTTACTCATGATCTCAGCAACACAGTGCCGATGATCTTTAATGGTGTTATTCAAATCATCAGTTTTTAAATTGGTAGGTAAAAATACAGAAAACTTTCGAATAAACTCAGAAATATACATAGAAGTTGGATAACCTTGTTTATAAAACCGAATAGTTGGTAAAATATCAGCACCGCGTATCTGAAAAAAAATTATAAAAAGTTACTTAATTAATTTTTAAAAATATTGTAATTAATTTAAAAGTAATTTAATAAAACTAATATAACTTACTTGTTGCCTCAACAACGGTATGTCTACAGGTTCAGTATTTGACTTATTAGAATTAGGGCTCAACGTAATTCCTTGTAGTTTGTATATTGTATTAAAAACACGAGTAGCTGCAACATCAGTGCGATTAGTAAAACCAGCATCAAGTTGTGAAACAAATAAATGAATAAAGTGTTGCCCGGTTCGTCGCAAGGTTTCAATCAGTCCATCCTAAGAATGTAACACAACATAATACAAATTACAATTACAGTATAAAATTACAATTTAGTTAGTATTATACTGACCACAGCGAATCTTATTTGAACACATGTTAATTTTCTTTTTAATGTAGCTGCTGTGCTGAGACTACCAAATGTAGCTCGCCGAATACTAGACATACGTCTTAATGACTGTGTTCCATCTACAATAGCCAATGTACTAGTGAGTCCAGCACCACGATTCTTAGAGAATACAGTTGAAATGTCAATGCTAAATAATAAACATTTTTAAATAATAATAAAATTAATATAAAACTGTTAATTCAAAATTATTTTACAAACTTGGATGAATCATGGAGTAGTGCTATTGCTGTTTTTGACATACAGTCACGACACATATCCAACCATCCATTTATATTATAGGTAATTGGAATAGTTTCGCGAAAATGAACTAAAGTGAACTCATTCGATTTACTACTTTTTTTCAAAATATTCGAAAATGCTAAAGATAGAAAAATAGAAAATTAATACATTTTTAGAAAAAACTGTAACTAAAATTAATTATGACTAACATTTGTCATTGGATAAGTTTTGGATTTTTTCCATGAGATCGTGATCAGTTAAATTAGTGTCACCAGCAGTATCATCTAGAATTCTCAAGAGACCAGGACACGGTTCGTGTTTCAAATCTACCATTGATGGACTACGACCAAAACCAACTGCCGCTTTAACTCCAACAAATAATTTTAACATGTGGTCTTCAGCACAAAATTCAGCTTCATAGCTAGCAGCTGTTTCTACCTTTTCTATCTTATACTTTTCTAATGGGGCAACAACGGCATAATTATGGTAACTTGATAATAATCGTTCGTGAAGATAATTTATCCAGAAATCAAACATGCATGCTGACTTTGACTGAACAGTATACCCCGGATAGTCTGGAATTAGTATGGAACATAGGGAATGGATCGATGGAGCTAGTTTACTGAAAAACAAAACAAATTATTTCAATGAATATGATTAATATATATATTACACATTTTAAAATATAATTATACCGATTAATAATAGATGCTACTAAATTGAATGTCTCTGTATAAAGTCCAACAATTAAAGAATTTATCTGTTCACCAATATCATTTTCGTTGAATAATACAAGTTCTGGAAATACTAGGCTGAATAAATCATCAGCATTTCCAATGCCGAGACATTTCGCAGCTCGTTTTGCCGCATCAGAATTACTCCAAGTCCATTGTATTTTATCTTTAAATATACTATCTAGATCAAAGACAACAAATTAGAAAAATTAATAATTGTAATTTATCATTACCTAGAAAAATTAATAAATATAAATTAATAATTGTAATTTATCATTACCTTTCTTCACTATTTTAGTATGACCAAGGTGTATAATGGCAGCTAATACCGCATAAATTGCTTTCAGTTCAGTGTTGGAAAATCCAAGAACCATCATAGCAGATTGGAGATTAGTGAACTCTACAGCTGCTTGGCTCTTATCAACACCCTAAATTTAATAAAATAATATAGTCGTACGATTCTCATTGCATAAAAATTATAACATACCTTTAAATCATCGTTGATCTGATCCAAATATAATTCTTTTCGTAATGCAGGAACATTTTCAATGCCGGCTAATAAATAATAGAACACATGGAAAGAAAATTCATTGGGAGGATGGTCAATAAGTCTCCATTTGTCGTAAAAATGCATTTGAACGGACATTGAAGCAATCTGTCCTCCTTGATCTAAATCAACGCTAAACAGATGTACAGATCTAGTTGCATTTGGATTATTTGCAGTTGCCGCATTTCCAAATGCTTCTAACACTGTCCACATAGCTTCAACTTTTTCAAGAGTAACAATCTAAAAACACATTAAAAAAATTATACTTCTAAAGTCAAATAACATCCATCAAATTTTAAAAATAAAATATAATCGTACCTTATTAGGAGACATTGCTGTTTGTATAAGGTATTGCAATAAATGTTTACACGAAGTTGATTTTCCACTAGCTTGACAACCCATAGGAATCAAAGATTGATCGCGGCGTGTGGTAACAGCAGCCATGTATACGGATTGAGCCATAGCATAAACGTGAGGTGGTGGTTGTTTGTTAATTTTGTGAAGGTTTTTAACCATGTGCATAACCTATAAAATAATAAGTAATATTTAAGTACCACCATTTATATATTAAATTTTTAAATAAAATTTACCTTTTCCGTATATAAATTTAAGGGAGATCCGGGATTGATCACCAACATTGTAGGTCCAGCATATGTGTGAATAAGATTTGAAGTATATCTGCTGCGTATTACATTTAAAATACTAGACTCATTCAAATAGTTTAATTGTGATAAATCTTCAGCCAACTGCATTTTTATAGGATTCATCTGAAAAAAAAATTCAAATTTACTTAATTTAATTAATTAAAATTATACTCAATATGAATAATCAACCAATTGCAATTGCAGGAAGGCGTCAGGAAGGAAGGCGGATGGGACACACATCCAGGGCCTCGCGATTAAAAGTCAGGAAAAACGTCAAAATCCTTATTTATTTTCTAGAAAATAACTGAACACGTTAATATTTTCAAAAATGTAGTTATTTTTTTGTGAAAATAATTTCATATACACTCGTCATCTTACGATCCTTTTTGTTAAAGCCATCATCGCTCTAATATTAATAGTTTGAGGACTTTGAGGTAAATTGAGAAATAGCTAATAAAGATCCAATAAAAAAATACTTAGATTTGCAATTTAAGTGATTTGTACAATATAGTTGTTTCTAAATTGTATGAAGAGTTGCTAGTCTATTGAAATGCAATTGAAAAAGGTATTATAAATAATATGATGCAAACACTTGGTTTCTATTAAAAACATGCATTTCCTAACACTGAGATTTCTCTTGGAACGTTATTAATCACACCAATTTTCTCAGCATCAACCGAAAGAAACTATTCTCCAAACTGAAAATTATCAAAAACTATCTGTAAAAAAATACAATTTTTCAAAAAAAAACTAAATGAGTTGTAATACATGTACTATAGGCAAAGAAAATTTTCTCGGAATAATATTTAGGGTAGAGTATGAAAAAAGTAACTCTCACATAAAATCGAAATGAGACGAAAATGTAAACTAATCTACAAAATATAAAGCAAAAAAAAAAAACAGGATAGTTATTATCAATTTTATGAGGAAAGGGACTCAGCAAATCGTAACGTCGGCCCTGATAATTATGTATCTACACGATTATAGACATATAATAGATTACTTGTAATCAATAGTAATAATAAATAATGGTGGGTGTATCTAGAAAGTTTTTCAGAAAGAAACGTATACGTAAGTACTCGTATATATATATATATATTTTTTTTTTTTTTTTGAACAATTATTGTATAATTTTGCCCAGAGGTACTTTATGAATAACGGTTTTCTATTTTCTCAGTAGGCTTCTCGACTAGACTGAGAAAAAAAAGATAATAATAACGGAAAAACGGTTGAAAATCATTTTAAAGATTATAAAAAATTTACACGTGAAATTTAGATTTTGAAAATATCAAATTTAGATCTTTCGTCGCGTTAAAGAAATAAAAACCATAATTATTACTGATTACACGACATATATTTTATATACATATGTAATATCTAATAATAATTGTATTCGATATTTAATAATTTGTCTTACCTTTTCTAGGCACTCTTCGTCTACATTATATTCTTTGCCCCCAAAAACTTTGACCGACACTTTTGACGTACCATCCGAAGCTTTTTTCTTCGTGTATTGTACGGGCGAAAATCCTTCGTTGTGTACCAACCAGTACGCATCAGAATCGGGTGAATCCAATTCAGCCGCGGGCGATTCGTGAAATTCCAGTTCAGTCTTTGAAACCTGAGGAGAAAAAAAAATATATGTATTAAAAAAAATAAACACAGTTGTTCATATATATATATATATATATATATATATATATTATGACGGTGCCGCGTAAATACGCGTATTAAAAAATAAAAACTATAATAATTACGACGATTAATAATAATGTATTTATCGCGTGAAATATTTGGAGTAAACGAGAAATGAACCGAATGAATATAAAACCACTTCGGGTGGTTATACACATTCATTGATAATAATTAAGTGAAAGTGAAAGAAAGTGTATCTATTGAAAGTGAATATGTTTGGAGTCATTTCGGAATTGAACACGACATTGAAAAAATTAATACGCGCAAAATATATTTTCTAACGAATTTCGCGCATACTTAAAAACACGCGAATGTATTAGAACACAGTGTTGGCGACTTTTAATTTTCGACAAAAATGTATTCTTATAATAACGGGTCTTCTTATTTATAATATAACCGCGGATCTCTCCCGTGATGATCCGCAATAAAAAAGAAATTCTGTTCTCAGAAAGAAAGAAAAAAACAAATGCGTACATGTATTATTGTAATTATATATATATATATATATATATATATGTACACACACACAAACGTATACAAATATCAGTTTAATAATGGCAAAAAGAAAAAAAACACGTGAGATAATGATAATAATAAGAAGAGGGAAAAAAAACAGTGTCAGTATACGTTTGGCCTTAATGGTCAATGACCGCGAAATGCGTTTACACTGGGAAATAGGCGGCAAAAGAAAAATTATATTATAAAATAGTTTCTAAAACGCGTTGAAAAACAGTCAATGGAAAAACAATGACAGAAATTGCGTATTGTTTGCAACACATTTTATTTAATTAGACAACACTGTAACGACGACTTCTGACGAAAAGTAACTCCGAGATTATTCGTATATACATTCAATTTCTCATATATATATATTAGTGGTCATCATCATCACATTTCGCTATTATTCTCGATAATAAAACGTACGGTCTACCGGCCACGTTCTACGCAGTACAGCTGCCTGCACGATCAGCAAAAGATCGACGGAGGAGTCTAACAACAAACAACAAGTTGTTAAACGGTTTTTTTTTTTATTTATAAAAAAATCTTTTTTCCTCGCACTCGCTACGAAACCGATAATGTCGATTACAAAAAAAAAAAAAAATCTGACACGTAAGACTTCGGGACGAAATGCAATTGTGAATAAACACAAGTAACTAGAGTTATCAATGTATATTTATTTTTTTTACACAATCCCTTGTCTTGATTAAAACAAGACTATTCTTAATTTATAGTACGTAATACGCACCACAACCGTGCCAAAACGTGTAGAAAATCAGTTAAAAACCATTTTCACTCGCCGACCAAGTGGGAATTCTTTTGTTTTTTAACATAACGTAAACAAAATATGGAATCGATTTACACGTTTTCGTGGTAGTTTACAGATAAACAACAACTAATGCTCGTACGAATAACGCGTATACAACAATTGTGTCAAACATAACTTTCGAGTCAAAAAAAAAATAAATAAATAAATAAATACCGCGCCAGAAACCCGGATCATATCCAAAGAAAAGAAAAAAAATTATAAAATACCTATTTATTAGACAATATGGATATACGGTGATGATTACTAATTATTAGCGTATTAAATTCGAAGATTACGTGTAGTTGTAAAATTAATACACGCACACACATAATAATCATAAATAATTCGATAACAATAATAATTAAAACGAGTAGATGGAAAACTACGCCGTTATAGTGTTTATCTGTGTTTTATTTTAATTAGACGGCTGGTACACGTAAAAGTATAACCTTCTCCTATGGAGTTCGGCTAATAAATACAATTTTTTTTTTTCAATAATTACACGCGACAATTATTCACATTATCGTCCGCAATCAATGCTGAATAGTTTTTTTGAATCGCTGAAACACTACCAGTCGGATTCGAAAAATTCTTTTCGCGTTTGATAGACCTATTAATTGTCGAGAAAAGTCATAATAGGCTATTAAACATTACGCTAAGAAACCGGGGGGAAAAAAGAATCGGAAAGAACGCAAAACTAAAACGAAGTAACGAAGCCCGTGATGGGCTGGCGATGCGACGCGACGGACACGGTCGGAGGCCGACTGCAATGTCAGTTGACGACGGAATAAGTTTTGAAAAATCGATGACGTTTTATTCGTCAGTCATATATAGATCGACACGCGTTACCTTAGCCGAGTTAAATTAGTGAAAATTAAATATGGAAAACGCAGATGTTTACGATAGAAGTGCCTTAGACAGTCGCGATAAATAAATTAACCCGAATATTTATTTTGAAAATCGTTTGCGATAATGTTATAAATTTATAATATATATATATATTTTTCATGTAGAATTTTAAAGAATAAACGATTAAAAACTTTAACGTAAGTTAAACGCTACAACGGGTGTGATGAAATGTGTAACATACAATATTATCATTGTATTGGAAATAAAACAGAAATTGAAGTTTAATTTTTTTTTTTTTTAAGTTTTAAACAATCTTACACCGAGTATTGAATTGAAGCGAATATTGAATAAAACTTGAATCATAATATAAGAGATGGCATTTTTTACGGGGGACGAAATGCACGGGGATAACCAGTTGATATTATTACAATCGTCTACGGATTCCAAAACGAGAAGCAATAATAAACTCACTGGTACCGAGTACATAATATAATAGTATTAAAATAAATAAACTATAAAATATAATATATTATGTAGTAGTTTTCTACGCGCTATTAACTCTATGACGTTTTTGAAAAGACACAATCCACGATACGTAATATGGACGCGATGCGTTCGAAAAGTAAATACCTATTGTGCGCGAGATGATGATCGGTCGAATGGTTTTTTTTTTATCACAATGAACAACGCTTAAAATGTCTTTCGATAAAAAAAAATAATAAAAAATTTAAATGGACGAAAATAAGAGGAAAAAATTATCTCGTTCAAATACGAAAATACGGTAATTAAACGAGTAATGGAGAGAAAAAAACGGATATTTTTTTATTATTATTACTGAAAAAAAAAACTTTATACAAATAATAACATCATATAATACACGATTGTTTCGATTAATGTTTTTTTTTCTACACACCATCGACAACTCGACTAATTAATTTTAATGACTTGACGCAAAAGAGTTCGATAATACATATACTACGTATACAATATTATAATTTGTACAACAAAAACTACATAACCCATTATTATTCACACATAACCGTTAAATAAATTAATCGACAATAGAACACGTAAATGAACTAAAAACTGTATTACCCTACACGCAGATTACATTACAATTAATATATGGATCATTAAAACTATATGATTATTACTTACGTATGCAAGTATATCGTATTAGCGCGTTTGTAAAACAATTTGTCATATTTTATAGCACACAGCGTTCGTATCACAATAAACGCCATACGCGATTATGTGGTGAATCAGTGATTATATTTTAACGGGTTCGGTCGGTTTCTAAACGGAATTAAATTATTTATTATTAGATTCGTGAGCGAAGCGAGGAATCTATTGGTCACGCAGAGAACTGTGTTTTTTTTTTTTTTGTCTAATGTCTATGCCCAAAAATTCTACCAGAATGAGCGCTCCGATCTCTACAGTCACAGTTTGTTTCCAATTATTGTAAATTGCATGTATAATTGGTACTTTAGCAGTGAGAGGTGATTTTTCCATTTTCCCAACACTTTTTTTTAAGCGTCAACAAAACCAATCGGAAAATTACATAAAAACGCCATCTCGTCAAAATATCGATTACTTCTCCTTCGTAACCATGAAACTGTAATGACGAGACGAATTTTTCAAAAAAATATCTTTTTAATTACGGGCTATTTATAAAAATTGTGGATTTTGAGATATTTAATTTCATAAAAGAGGTTGTAATTTTTACAGTTTTAAGTCTTAAAACTATTCAAAACAATGTCGTACGTTTGTTGGTTACTATATTCAAAAAAAAATCTTAAAAACCGTCACAATTGCTTTTTATAACCGTTTCAAATTGTTCGACAAATTGTATTACTCCGCTCGCAATCGTTTTATCGGACGCGACTTGCTTTCAGATTTGTAGTGGTTACAATAACGCTCCGAAAATCCAAATAAAATTCACATAAGCGACAGTTACGACCGAAAAAACGAACAGCGGTATCGGGCAAAACGCGAACACACACGTGACCGAAACGCAATTACGTCTATAATATAGAAACGCACGAAATTATTAGAAGATTATTCGAACCGAATGAATAAAATACCGTTCGGATAACGCGCGTGTATCATTATGGAAAATCGTACGGATTTAACGGTTAAATTATGCACGCTTTAGAAGAAGAAGAAAAAAAATCATCCATTATTATAATAATAATAAAGCGGTCTCGACTATTTATTTTTTTTCGTACGCCTACCTATCACTGCGCAAGAACATATACGCATACTACGTTACTATACTACGGAATACAAAGTCGAAAAAATATTCTTACGAAAAAACACAGACGTCCTCAAAATTTTAAATATTCTCTTCGAGTCCTGTGATACCTATACCTACCAGACGACGACTTTTTTTTCGAACTCGTTGTAGTAAACAAATAAATTGAATACGACTACTCTTATACGTACATTTCTTTATTTTTCATAATATCGACAAATGGACTTGATTGAAAACGACGTTCGTTCGTATACATATCTATTATTCGCCGCGGGTGCTATAATTTATATAGTTTTTAATCTCTATTTCTTTTACACATCCTCGTTGATTATTGTATTTGTTTTTACTGTTTTGTTAATTATTACGAGACACTCGTATAATTTAAAAATCGTGTTCTCGTTGTGTTAAAATATTATAATTATATTGCAATGGAATTAATGCGAATATGTATCGGAGTGGTTGCTTGGTGTATACGATACAATAATTTACTTATATAGCGATCTAATAATATGAATTATATTGATGAGTACAGGATATATCGGCTATTTTAATATATACTTGCTAAATAATACAATATTATAATGAAACACGTAAAGAACACAGATGATGAAGCGAAGAAACTTGTTTAAGCGACGACTGTACCAATAATATACAATGTGTGTGTGTGTGTGTATGTGTGGGAAACTGTATATATTATTTAATAATAATAATAATAATAATACAATCATGCCAAATAATGGTCAAAGAGGTCAATAAATTCATATGCGACGATCGTTCGGAACAATACGCCGGGGCATTTTTATTTATTCATTATCGCAATGAATCCCGTTATAAAATTATAATACGATAGAATGGTGTTTCTTTCTTTTTTTTTTTTTTTTAAACTATAGTCTTTAATCGGACGTGAAATCGCGAAAACATCTTGCGTTCAATACATTATGAGGAATACTTAAAACGTTATACATACGCAGCGATTGCCTCTGGCGGCAAATTAAACTTGTTTAACGGCCGTCCAAAACGCATATTGGTACGAGAAATAATTATAATTAAGCAGCGCGAGAAATGAGCGGGAAAAGATTTTTCGTCAACTATACTCTTCTTAATGAGAAGAAGAAACATATTTTTATTTTTTTTTTTTATGCGTCAGACTGGAGAATCGTCATCATTATTCGAATGAAAAATGTACCGCCGCACTTTCAATTTTACGTATTTTCCAAACGAGATATTTTCGAAAATATGGACTTAATTTTTAAAACACTCGGTGGTAAAATATTTAAAATATCCGCGCTATTGTTTTTAATATAAGTTTTAAATTGCCTGCGCGGGCCATTGCTTGATTATAACACGCCACTGCGTCGCGCGCGTACTGCAGGGAGAACGATTTTATCGTTGAGAATTTTTGTAAATTTTTTTTTTTTTTTTTATCGAAATCGCCAGGAAACGGTGGCGACGACGAGGAGGATAACGCAATCGTCGCGCGACATACGGCACACGCCCAACTCTTCGCGGTCGTGTCCTGTGGCGCACTGTGTCGAATCGCTTAAGTATACGTAACCAGTGTCGAGAAGAGCACGCCCATACAAAAACGCGATTATTATTATTATTACTATTTATTGCAACAGCGATACCTTAACGCGATCGACAGACGTGGGCCGACGACACTTGTTGTAGGGCTGCTGTTTCTTGTCGTCGGACCACGTCGTCGACGCAGTGATATTTGCCGCCGCCGTTTTCCTGAACACCGAGGGCGGGACCGGTTTGGGCCGGATAGGAATACCGGACGCCCGGCCGGCTCTGGGACTCTGCGGAACGATAGCGGCGGCACCACCCGACGACGACTTGCGTCCGGTGGCCATGTCCTTGGCCAACACCATGGCCGCGGCCGCCGGCGCGCAACCGCCGCCGCCGCCGCCGCCGGACGACGACGGTTGTTCGACGACGGCGTCGCGCTTTTGAACAGCCGCGACGACGGACGTCGGCCCGGCGCCTTTTAACAGCTCGCCGACCACTTTGGGAGGACCGGTGGTGACCGATCGCGACCGTTGTCCTTGCAATGCGCCCGGCGGCGACATCGTCGTTAACATGATTTCGTCGTGGCGGCGACGGGCCCTCACGCCCTTCGTTCGGTGGCCGAAAAAGCGACGCGCACCACACACACACAGAAGACGGAAATTTAAAAAAAAAAATATATATATATATATGAGAAATCCAAACACGAAACGCGCGTTGACCCGGCTCGCTGCAAACGCACCACTGCACGACTCGCTTGCGCTGCAGCACCGGAGTGGAAAACGAAACGCGCTCAACGGACGGAGCAGCGCAACGGCAAACGCGCACGACACCAAACCGAGTACTGCCGTACGGATAGGTGTGTTTGCACGGAGCGTGTTCCGTTTGATTTACAGATTAGCGCGCGCGAGCCGCCCCGTCAACGGGAACACGCACGCTTCCCATAATAGTGGGGAACGGAGGGCCACTCCCCGGCGGCGGCGGCGACGACGCAACGACACAACAGCACTCGAATCTTAATGAAACCGATAATAATACGGGGCAGCTGTCTAATTGATGAATTGAATGACTGAGCGCCCGTTTAAGAACCTCATTCGAATGCGCCACCACAGCCGCTGACGACGACGACGACGACGACGACGATATATAATAAATACGCACAACAGAACCACGTCGACGATTTCTTTATAATATTACACACTTATTACGCCGTCCGATGAGGAGCACTGCAGTGTCTTTTATGTATACGTGTGTCGCTTCATACCCGTTTTGTATTAGTCATTAAAATAATTTTACGATTTCAAACGCCGTTACGATAATACGCGTAGGCGGAAATTAAGGGAGCCCCCCCCAAAGACCTCACCCCGATTCAGTGTCGGCTTGGCCGGTCGATTGGAGAACGGCGGGGCCCGGGTAACAATTTCCAATGCGACCCCGCTGCCGTTCTCATTTCACGGTAATTGTATATCGTCAAAGAAATATTTTTTTTTTCCACACTATCTTTGTACTTTGCGCGAGTTCGTATTTTTAACAACAATACGTAACTTTTTCTTTTATATATATATATATATAAATTAATTTTGTAGAATTACAGAGAGATTAGAAAGAAAATAAATCATTTGACATATTTTGTCTAAACTTAAAACAAGTCAAATTCAAAAAAAAAAAATTTTATTTTCACAAAACTTACGCATTAATTTAACTCGCGATTTGAATGAAAAAACAAAAAAAAAAATTATCAAAATACATTTTTATATCGAAACAACAATCCTTTAATTCCCGATTCGAATACTCACACTTATTTATTCCTTATTAATCAACCGAATTAAGTTTTCTTCCGCATATAATATACAGAGAGATAAAACGTATTTCGATTAACTCGGAACCGACACGTTTGGTTTTGTTTGTATTCACAGCTTAGAAAAGACTGTGCGCGCGTTCATATATGAAAAAAACTCGCGTACAAACAAGTATTAAAATATTACACTGTTACACAAATCAAATTAAATAAGCCAGATTTTGAAGTTAATTCGTACAATACTAGAAACACTTCGGGTAAACAATAGTTGCAATTTTTAAATTTATTTTGAACATTTTTTTGTTCGTTTCTCTCTTCTTCTGCGTTTAAAAACGATTCTGCTTCATTATTTTCATTGTCTGATGACGGGCCCATAAATCGCTAGGACCTCAATTTCGTTTTTTTTTTTTATCGTTATCATTATGGCTAAGGACTTATAGGGGATTGTATGTTATTTAATGATCATTCAAAACATATATTTAATGATATAGAAATTTGTTTCATTTGCATATTTTGTTATATTTCAATTTTTAGAACGCATATTTCATTGAAATAAATACTAATTTTAGTTTTATTTAAATTAGTACTTAATTTTTCAATTAAATACTAATTTAAAAAAAATTTCATTTAAAATTGGTAAAAACAAAAAATATTCGATAAAATGAGTGAGCCTTGTATTCCCCCCCCCCCCGTCTATTCGACAATTTACATTTGAAATTATTTTATTATTTTATTTTTATTTATATTGAGATTATTTTATCATTATTATTTTATCGGTTTACATACATATTTTTTGAGTATAATACGAGTGACGGTATTATTATTATTATTATTATTATTATTATTATTATTGTTATAGTATTATCGATGCTTATAGTTTTATTGTATATAACATTCAAGTTTTATTAATATATATTTTTAACAATAAAAATTAATAATTGTTTTCGTTATTTTTTTAATCTATTACTTAGTAGTTACACCATCATTTAAATGTTTTGGTTTTCATATTGTTTATTTTAGTAAATGTACATATTTTAAGGGAATAAATGCATGCATTACATATTTTAAGACTTTTTAGAGCATGAAGACCGTAGCTTTCACTAATATTTGTTTGAATAATTTTACACGGCTGATTTTATTTTCTCTCTGTAATTCAATAATTGCCCAAAATTTGAATAAAAAAAAACATTACTCGTTTAGGGAAAATAAAAAAAAATCAATAAATTTTGAGTGTTTTGAAATTTATTATTTTTAAAAATATAACAAAAAAAAAAGTGGCGAGCTGCGGGTGCAGTTTTAAATGTCGTCACTCACGTGAAATTACTTGGATAAAGATATTAAAATTTTGTTATTACCTATAACTTTGAAAGCAATATGATACATAATTCGATAAAACGATTCTAAGCGAAGCTTCGCGATGTAATAACATTTATTATTAATAACATAATGTGTATAGAATACATAATTTACGATTAACCTTACAGTACACATCATTTTAATGTAATTCCTTTAGTAATTCTGGGTAGTTAAAATTTTTTCAAAAATTGTTTTCGTTAATATGGTACAAAGTTACATATTTGGTAAAAATTTCAAGACTCTAGCGGACCTTTTGTACAAACATAATTTTCCAATAAAAATAAAATAAAATGCGCTTAGTCGAAAAATTTGAAATTGTGACAACCGATTTTCAAGATTTTTTTTAATATATAGTTGAAGTAAAGTACGACTGACATTGTATTAAATTTTTAATTCTTAAAACCAAAAATTATCTCTTTTATGAATTAAATGTTTCAAAATCTATAATTGCTATAAATAACTCAAAATTGAAAGACATTTTTAAAATTTTCTTTTCCCAATATAAAGTTAAATATTTGGTGAATACTTCATTATCCTATATAACCATTAGTATCAAAATAACGAAGAAATAAAAATAATCGATTTCGTCGAAATCGTTTTTTTACTGTTTTTATGTAATTTTTCAATAATTTGCGGTTCGCGGACGACACCACGTCGTGTACCTAACCTAACCTAACCAAGTCTGAACCGGGAATGAGCCAATTACTGAAGCGTGTAAAAGAAGCAAGCAAAAAAATATGGACTGACAATCAACAGAACCAAGACCAAAGTTATGGTTATAGATCGAGCAGGAGTTTTACCACACACCTATTTAGGTTCAATTGTACAAGCAGATGGCGGTTCATCCAGAGAGATTAGGCGTCGTGTTATACTTGGGAGGGAAGCAATCAGCAGGCTAATACCATTTTGTAAGGATAACCACATCCCCAGGAAAAACAAGTTGCAACTGCTTATTGCATTTTCCTTCTCAATGATGCTATAATGATCTGAAACATGAACACTCAAAGTGGAAGATGTAAAACGCTTTTGAGATTGTGGGTCTATAAACGAACGCTGAAAATATCTTCAATGTAAAAGAGGACCAACTTCTCAATTCTGGTCATGCTAAATGTGGAAATAAGACTGGCAATGGTGTAAAGTACCAACCAAAATAACTAGACGCAATTTGATACCGGAAAACAATTATGACTGTAAAGATCAGAGCAATACTTTCCTTCAGATAGAATTTTTGGGTACGAACATTAAAAAAAAAAAGAAACAGATCATTGTAAAATTAATACATGCCTCATTCCACTAAGAAGCAAAAAAAAACGAAATTCGGTTTGATAAACAACTCGTACGTGTTAATTGCGATATTACCGGATTTTTTGCAAATTCATTGGCAGTTTTCAAAACTAATCAACAACTTACCTTTTAAACCTAACGAAAAAACTATTAAAAAAATAAAAAAACCTATGTATCAAATAAAGTAGGTACCACCAAGTACGAGATATAATCTTTTACCCGAAAATAATCAATTGATTATGTATTACTACTTCACTCAGAATCCATGAAATCAATGTTTTCAGGGCTCATCTCGTAATTAAAACTTTTAACACTCCTCCCATCTTACAACTGTGTGTATAATTTTATAGGCACTTTACATTAATATAAAAAATATAAACATTACAATATATACAACGTCCTCTCGAGACAACATCGACTTTATCGAGCGAATTATTCTTTACGATTTATGCAACAAAGCGTACAAACATACTCGGTATAATTTCGAATAATTTTAGCAACCGAATTAGATCGAACAGCTAATACAAATTTTATCATACCAAATTTACTCGGTTTTATTTATGATCTTCTCTCTCAATAAAAAATACTATTTACACATTTACAATATTTATATGCAATAACTTCCATCCGTATTCAAATTTATCGCAGTTTTTAAAATGATTTTAAAAATATATTAACAAAAAACAAAAACGCAATGATAAACGAAATTAATACTAACTCATGCTATTTCAAGGATATTAATTTGTGAAATATCAACACATAATCAGTGGGTACCGCCTGCAATAACGTAATTAAGCGATTTATTATGATTCATTTAAATTGAATTACAACAGTATAACGACTAAGTAAACCGTTTAATCTTGTTTAAATCACACTTGATATTGTTATTATTAAAATGTTAATACAAATTGATACACATTACTATGAGTGTTAAGCATTAAATGTAAACTCATAAATAGTATACCACCTACTATGAGTCATTATAACAATCGTAATATTATAATATAGACAATATGATTTTCAATTCGAACGAAAACCATTAAAATAACTACAAAACAAATATTTTATAAAAACTGTATAATAACAAATGTTAATATCATATGATGAAAAATAGGGTATGTTTTAAATTTCTATAAAATATAGGTACCTAGGTATTTAATAATGAAATTCAAATCAATACATTTTTAATACATACATTATAATCAATACATTATTAAAAACTTTACATAAATTGTAACCGGATGAATTCTATGACCTTGAAATATTTCCATGTACTCATCAAAATATAATCACATATCTACTAAAACATACAACAATGATAAATATTTGTATTTTTTTTTTGTTTGGGTAAGCGTTATTACAATATATATATATATATATATATATATATATGTAATAGATTGTATTCTATTAAGTATAACATACATTTAATTAGTACTATTAAATTTTTAACTTGCCATTCATTATTATAAGCTAAGTCCTTGTTACCATACCAATGTAAAAACAAAATTTGCAACACAGACACATTTTACATAATACAAAAAATATATATATAATTTAAATGTTAATATATAAACCTTGCCCGTTTCTATGACACAATAAATAGTAAAAGTAATTTAAATTGTGCAGTATTTGTATTTGGTTACCTCATTCGTACATGTACAAGCCTACATTATTTAAAAATTTGTATAACTTGGATATTTAAAATGAATACATTTTATAACTTAGTATTTTATAATACTAAACATAATATTGTCAGCCTCTAGAAGTAACTATTACCTTCTGATTAATAATGTTTGATTAAGAAAACTCATTTCAAAGTATAACACAATAAAAAAAAATTCTAATTTAAAGATATGTTTTTCTCCGATAAAATTAAATAGAATTTACTCATTATGATTAATATATCATCTAATAATACTTAACCACAATGATTAGATACTTATTTAATAAATAAAATATTATTACTTATTACATTTTAGATTTTTACACTTTGTAGTTTTCCACAATTTAAAAAACTACACTATTGTTAATTTAGCAAAAATATTTATTGAAACGTCTTTTTTTTAATTTGTTCATTTAAAATTTGAATATATTGTCATAATATTCAAATATAACCTAATTTATTACATAACATATTAACATTTAACGTGCTTGTAAATTTTGATTTGTCTTGTTTGAAAGATATTAAATAAAATTAAACCAATGAAAATGTATGTATATTTCAGTCCAAATTAATCGATTTCCCAAATAACAAAGTTCAAACAAAAATAAAATAATCAACTGCTACCTCTAAATAAAGCTAAAACACTTATATATAGATATTTAACTAAAGAGTTTTAAGAAATCACTTACCACATTAATTCCATTTTGACTGCTTAAATATTTTTGACTTAATTCGTATAATTCCAATGCTGGTTCTACCTATGATTCACACAAATGATTAACAATAATATGTCAATACAAATAATAAACAATTGTAATTGTAATAATTTACCTTGACAGTTACACTTGTTTCTGATGACTTTATCATATCAATAATTTCATCCCTATTTTTCTCTAATACAGGGCTACCATTCACTTCTAGTAATTTATCCCCCGGAAGAAGTCCAGTATAATGTGTTTTATCCTGTCCTGGTTCAGCAAAAATCACTGGTTTTAAATTTTTGGCAGCATTCTCCGACACCAGACCTCGTCTTAATGAGAACCCAAAATCACTTCTGGGACCAGCTCTTCTATTAATAGTCAATACTCGAGGTTCTACTTTTATAACTGGAATACATGGAAGTTTTAAGTTCTCATCAAATTCATCAGTTAAGTAATCATTGCCAGGACTGAGATTAAATGGTGTAGCAAAACTACTATTTGTAGTTGAATCGGTTAAACTGTCAATACTTAATACTCTTGGAACATTTTCGTAAACAATTAGTTCATTTTTTAATGTATTAGTTTGTAGAAGTGAATCAGAATCAAGATCTTGTAATGGTCCATGTTCTAAAATTGGTGGTGGTTTGAGAATACCTCTGCGAGGCGGAAGAGGAGGGGTGGTTTGTACAGATTCATCAGTCTCATCACGATTTAATGGCGCAAAAAAGTTGGCACTATAATCTGCTGTTATTCCACTTGGCAACTTTTGTTTTTCTTTTCGTCTTGTGCGTAATTTTAATGATTTTCTTACCTAAAAAATATATAACAAATATACTTAAGATATCTTGAAACAATGAATTAATATTTTTTTTTTTATTATTACCTCATCTAATCTTAACAAATCATCAGAAGACATACTGAAACTTCCCTTTTCTCTTTTTTCTTTTTCTTTTCGCATTTTCTTCATTTTCTTTCTTTGTTCTTTCTCTTCAGACTGGTTATTGGTAGAACCTTGTAACCCACATCCAGAACTGCTCCCGTTATTGACCACATTGTGGGAACCAGAACTTTTTTTCATAAAATTGAACATCACGATAAATTCACTTGCTTTTTACAAAAACCTGTAAATATTTAAGAAAATCGAATAAAAACTTAAAATTCGACAAAAAATTATTTTAAAATCTACAACAAATAATGAAACGTATAGTTTGCCATGTAAAAATGAATAATAACTACTCAGAATCATTAATAACATCAGTACCTGCACATTATTTAAGAGGGGACATATATACCTATACATTTGTATATAGAAAGTATATTATAATAGTACATGCAAAATTATTATTTTCTACACACAACAATTCTTACCTCAAGCTACTCTGTCATTCTAAAAAGGCATTGAACTGACATTCCAGTGAAATTAGAAGTACATTTATACGTATACCAAGTATAACAATCATTTTTCGTGTGCTGCAAAAAAAAAAAAAATTACTTCACTTAACTAGTTATTATTACATAATTTCTGTATAATATACATATAATATATAAATAATATATATTATAATTCATAAAGTAAAAATAATACAATTATTATATAATAATATTAATTTTTCAAACAGTAAATTTTAATTGAGATGTATTGTTATTTGATAAAGAAATCTCTATTTATTTAACCAAGAACAAAGATATTTTAAATCTTATATTTAACTTTGGTCTTTATTTATTGTATTAGTATTTTATCATCATTAAACAACAGTTTGTGGTTATATTAATTATTTGATTTAAGTATATAGGACACAAAATACACTACAGTTACTAATAAATTTCATAAAATTAGGTATATAACGCTTGAAACTCACAAACATGTCATCAATTACAGAAATGTAAATAATAAATATTAAATAGAAAAAACCATGTATTATTACATTAATATGCACAACACTTATTGATATATGACACGTTAAAATTTTATTCAATTATGCGTGTAATAATTATATAAATATTAATTACCGTTGATTTCAAATTTTAAATATATACATATTAATGTATAACATTAATTTAAGCCAAGGTGAACAAAGCGAGACGATTTTTCAAAGCCTGATGTTTGTACCCTATACATTTTTGTTTATTTGTTTATTCAATACAAAACCAGTAACAGTATGTCTAATCTCATAAAAAAATATATATTATTCCTTTTATTAAGTAACAAATAATGAAAAGCGAAATTTCATCAAGTAAAAAACTGTTCATATCCCAGACCAAAAACATTTTCAATTCTCTATAAATACCCAAAATTTTTAATGTGTACTTATATACAGATATCCAGTTGTATAAACAAACATTTTTATCATAAAAAAATTATTCTAAATGACAAATGTGGATAAAATTTGCTGTTCTAGGACTACGATATAAAGAAGTTTTATGAATTATTCGTATGACTCACGCATATGAAAAAAACATAATGAAAACTATTTATATATAACCCATTACCTAAGAAATTGTGAGTACATGTCATTGCATACGAGAATGTAAACACCAATTATCATTTAAATTATATTATAAACATCAAAAAAATTATTCTTTACTATATGTGTTTTTATTAACGTTTAATATACAAGACATAATTATGACGAATAATTACAATAATACAATAAACTAAACTACATTATAAAAACAAAAATAATAAAAAATACATACATTTTCTTTTTAAATTGATGATAGGTATAATATTTTAATTTTACAAACTTTTTTTTATACATCTGTGTGGATAATATATTTGAATTATTAATATATGTGTAGGAGGAAGTACAATTAAACAATAATAAATTATATAACAAAAAACACCTGCATAACAACTGCCAACCTATTATTAATCATCTTAATCATTATCACGTTGGATTATGATCCAAAGTGATTACTATAATTAAAATGTCTATAAACCGCTGGATTTTGCTACTCGGTATAGAAATATTTCACTGAATAAAAAACAATTTCGACGATAAAACAATATCTATATACTGTACGGTATATTGTACATAGTATAAAAAATTTGATCCTTGCACTTCAGTCGATTTCTTCAATTCATAATATTTTATCACTACAATCAATTATTATTACCAGCTGTTGCCACTAATTTTTCAATACGTTTTATTTTAACTTCTACATATTTTGTCACGGATATTTCCATAAAATACAATAATAATAATAATAATAATATTTTGCATCCTTCTGTAGCATTCACATTGAGTAATTTTTGAATTTATTTTAAAATTGTATAGAAATTTCCTATATTACAGATGTTTTTTTGAAATTTTTTTCTAAATTGACGTTAAAACAACAAATATATATTTTTTTAGCTAAATTGTTTTAAAAAAAACGTAGTAGATTGATCTTCATTGAAAAAAAAAATTATGTTCAACCTAATTGTATACGTAAACAAATTGACTAGGTACATTATACACATTATTATTAAACAATACAAATATTTAAAAAATAAATAAACAAACACTGACGAGAATAGAAATTGTTGTTAATGTAATTGTTATTTTAAGAAACCATTTCAACCCAATTAGTTAAAAAAAACATTATCCCCTAAACAGGTAAATAATAAACGTGTAATTAATTACGTAGAAATGTTTGAGAATTTATAAAACCATAGACTAATAGCAATAAAAAAAAAAAAAAATAAGCGCGATTCTAAAATAAAACTATAGGTCAAGTACCTCACATGATAATGAAAACTAATAAAAAAAAAACCGAAAATTCACCTTGGCTCATAGTACGTCAAAAGTCTAAACACGACGGTACAAAAAAATATACCAAATAAACGAATAGAATTAGTAAACCCGAGGAAACACTTACAATACTCTTTTTTTTTTTTGGCAAAATCCTTCTTTTTTTTTCCTCGGGGTGAGACCGTCTTCAACGGAACGGGTCCTTATCAAATACACACTTAATAAACATAATATAAACGCACGCGTGTGCTATAAACAAAACGAAAACGAGTCTATAATGAAAATAAAAAAAAAAAAAAAAATGTTTAAATTAAAAAACGTAAACGAAAAACGAAAAACTTAACGAGAACCGTTGCGCGCGCCGAGCCCAAAACGAACGTCCGTCCAGCGCACCAGAACCCGTGAAGGCGTGAAGCGTTATCACGCGCACTTTATTGGTAACAATTTGTTTTTTTTTGTTCCATTTATATTTATTTATATTCGAGTACGCACGCACAAGCGCCGGTCGCGTCGGTGGAGGGAAAGGTGGGCCACACGACGACGGCGGCGCGTTGAAAATTAATGAAAATCCATTGTAGCCCGCCGCCAGGCGCAGACGTCGAAAAAGGCCCGCGGCCCGGGATCGGGAAACGCCAGTGCGACCAACCGTCCGGTGTCCGGGAAATTCGCGATCGCGCGTTTAACGAACGACGACGACGACGACAAATCGTAATAGCACTTCGAAAAAAAAAAAAAAAACAAAATTCGTTATTAAACGCGATCTAGATTCTAGCGCTTCGTTACACCGTCTGTGGTGAACGCGATTTCCCTCGGTGGTAATCCGTGGCGGTCGTTGCGACGGCTGTGACGTTACGCACTATAATTTGGCGACGTTCCTCCGATGACCGACCGATCCGAACGTTAATCACTCGTCGATCATAATAAAATCGTCCCGTCCGCAGTTATTATCACTTCGTGTCCGCGCGCGAAAAGCGAACGGGCCGTATTCAATCGATCGAATTCGCCTTCGTCGTTCGCGTATTCACCGTACGCCATTTGTTTCGCGCGCGTATCTCGACGATAACGCGTCGTAAAAGCGAATCCGTCCGTCGTCCTGGTTCTTCGATAAAAGGATTTCCGCAAAAATCCCACGAGCGAATCGGGTTCTTTACTGTACACTACTACTACTACTGCTACTATTACTCCGCGTTCGACGCACGGGTACTTCGTGTGATGTCCTGCAATACGTAGCGAGCGCGCGCTCCACGAACCCTCGTCACCGACGACCTACGCGCCAGCCAGCCCGCTCGGTAACGATGCCGGGCATCGGTGTCAACCTACGCGTGACCGGCTACTGTAACCAGGGCGGTAGAAAGTACATGGAGGACATGTTCTCCGTCGCCTATCAGCAGACTCCCGACATGAAAGACTTGGAATACGCGTTCTTTGGCATATTCGACGGACACGGCGGCTCTGAAGCGGCTGCATACGCCAAGGATCATTTGCTCGACACCATTATCAAAGACGACGCGTTCTGGTCGAAGAACGACAGCGACGTGTTGAGAGCCATTCGCAACGGTTACATTAACACTCACATTGAAATGTGGAAAAACTTAGGTACCTACCTATTTGCACTGTATTCACACAAATACCATAAATTTTCATTTACACAATATCTTGTTGCTTAGAACATTGGCCGCGAACTCCATCTGGCCTGCCGAATACGTCCGGTACCACTGCAAGCATAGCATTTATAATGAGAGGGAAAATATATACGGGTCATGTCGGTGATAGTTGTATAGTACTCGGTTATCAAGACGAAGGTAATTTATTATTATTCGTATTCCTTGTAAATGTTCTTTTGTTTTTTTTTTTTTTTATCACACTTTTCTTATTTCAGAAAATGGAGAATGGAAAGCCAAACCGTTGACGCGAGACCACAAACCTGAATCTTTCGAAGAAAAAGTCAGAATTGAAGAGTGTGGTGGCAAAGTTATTAATAAATCCGGTGTCCCTCGAGTAGTATGGAATAGGCCCCGTATTGGCCACAAAGGTCCTGTACGTCGTTCGACTACAATCGATGAAATACCATTCTTAGCCGTTGCACGTGCTCTTGGTGACTTCTGGAGTTTCAATTCTGAGCACAACAAATTCGTTGTGTCTCCTGAACCTGACGTTGACGTGTTCAATGTCGATCCATCTAAACATCGTTGTTTAGTATTTGGTACTGACGGTTTGTGGAATGTCCTTTCAGCCGACACAGCAATTTCAAATGTATATGGAACGGAAAAACACAATATCGAAATGAAATCTTTGGAAGTAAGTTATCCGATGTTTTTAAGTGCATTTAATTTGCGCGATTAAAACACCCATATGTTTTTAGAAACAAGATTGGTTAAATCCTTCGAAAAATCTCGTGGACAAGGCTATATTACAATGGAATAAGGTCAGGTTGAGAGCCGACAATACCACAGTTATTACATTAATGTTAGATCCACCTGGTCCACCCGCTCCACAAGTGCTACTTAAACATAAAATGCAAACTGGTAATATGAAATGTGAAGATAAAAATAATTGTAAATGTGTTGATGGAGATCCACAAGTTCAAAGATTTGGTAAAGGTTCAAGCGGTGGATATGCTATATTCACTAGGTATCCCACAGATCATTTGAAAGCGTCTAGTGCTCTCGCTAGTACTTCAAAATCGTAAGTGAATTTTTTAATTCTATTTTATTCATTTTAAGTTTTAAATGTCTACTTTATTTTATAGATATCCTAGTACACCAATAACAACACCATCTCCAATAAAAACTAATAAAGTGCTCAGGACGTCTGCGAAACTAAATAACAATAATAGTAGTAGTAATAGTTCTAGTAAAAAAAGTAATGAACTGACTGGAAAAAGAAGTACACGCACGAGCAGTGGAAGAATTGTCAAAAAACAAAAGTTAAACAAAGAGTCAATATCAACCACCGATGATGGTGTGAAATTTAGAAATGACTCGGAAAATAACCAATTGTTACGTGAACAGTGGCTACTATCGCCCACAAAATCCATTAAAACGTCGGAAGTTGCTGCTTCAGTGGGAGTAGTTTTAAGAAGTTCTAGTAGAATTCCAAAAAACTGGAAGTGTTATAACCATAAAGATGAATCTACTCCATCTAAGATTACAGCAATATCAAAAATTAAAACACCTTTGACAGAACCAATTACTAGAACATTAAGGTCACACAAAAAGAAAGGTAGTAGAAGATTTAAATGTGCTGCATCTAGATCATCATGGTCAGCGGGTATGGTAACTCGTAGCCACAGAAGAAGCGTTAAATGTTAATAAATATTCAATTTCTTTTTTGTGTGCAATTGGTTATTTTACCACAATTTTATTGCATACATTGTTTTTTATTGTAATGTTACAAATTAGAGTTAAACACATTGTTAGTGTTTTTTTATTATTTTTATTGTTTTATCTAACAAAATAAAGTATAAACCAAATATTTAATTTTTAATTTTTTCCAAATTAACCGCTTGTAATTAATTTAAATTGTACATTTTATACAATTGTGTTTCTATTATATATAAATATATTGTCTTTTTTTTCTTGAAATATTGTTAATGCTAATATAAAATTTAATTAATAGTTATTTATAAAATAATTATATTTTTTTAAATGTAAACCTTTTATTATTACTATTGATGTATAAACTTTATAAATGTTTACAGAATGTAAATATTTGTTGAAACTATTAAGATTAAATCGTGCATATTTATACTCAATTTCAATTTCTCTTTTGTTATTATTCTTTTTTTTTTTTACTCATGAAACATAATGGTTTTTTTTCCTTTTTGAAATTTTGAGTTGCAATTTATTTCAACTTATAATTCGTTAGTTTAATAAGAATTTTATTCAAAGAAAAAGTTATTATTATGTGCAATATGACGCATCATTTTATATATCCAAATGTTACAGATAATATAATTTTAATATATCGACAAGTTTAATTGTAATGTCGAGTTTAAAAATAAATCGATTTTGATGAAAAAATGAATATTTAGAAACAATATTTTTAATTTATCAAAAATCCACCATTTTAAATTAAATTTATAATTTTTTTTTTTTGTAAGATCATATTAAAATATATAATGAAAAATTACATTTAACATACTATTGTAACGACCACGCAGTAAATTAGAAATATGACTGTATCGGGTTATGAAAAATAACCGCTTAATTACGATCCAAATTATTAAATCACTTGCCGATTGCTTTATAAACAAATTTTAATTTTCAATTTAAAAAGTGTATAGATATACTTGTTGCTTATTTCAAATTGTTGTGCACAACGTTGCAGAAGTCGTTAATAGTAACGTGTAAAAATGAATTTTTAAAAATTTCGTTACCGAACATGTATGTACGCCGCATAGCTTTTACAATTTTTATTTCCCGCCAAAAACAAAATTTACGATAAATTACTATAGCGTTTTTATATAAAAATGTAGCCAACATCATAATAATACAATTATTATTCATCTGCGGTGTTACTGCCCCGTCATAATCAACCTGTATATATGAAACGATGTTTTTCCATTAATAGGTAAAGGTTTTTTAACGTTTATGCGTTACGAATAGTTCATCTTTTTACATCGTAATTTTATTTCAAACCCCATGTGTCTCGGACGCTATAATTGATTTTTCCGTATTCACTATTTGATCGTTAAACGACAATATTCGAAATGGAATTTTCAAACCCACTCGTAACCGATCGTTTCCAATGGAATTTCGCATTTATATTTTTGTCATTATTGGTGGGTGACACGTTTCTTCTGCGCTCGCCGCCTACACAAAAATAATAATAACCTTATCTCGCTTATTTATCACGTTTCCAAAGCATTACACGGATTTACCGATTTGAAGTGCACTAAAAAATTATTTTTGATAAAAATGATAACGGTACTTCACTACGATCGTATGTGCTCTATTCACGTACGGTTTAATATGTTGTTTTCTTTTTCGGATTATTGTGAAAAAACAATTTGATTCGTTACGGTCCCGATTTCCTTGTTGCGTTTACGTCTTAGGCGATTTAAGTGTAATATAGTTACCGATACGAATAATTTGGTGTTTTTCGAATTCTTAATGTTTCGTTAGTGAGGTTTTCAAGTTCACCTACTCATCTCCATCCTGTTTTTTTGTTTTGTAATTTTGATGTGCCCTGAATTACCGAGATGGAACATATAAAAACACCAAAAGTAATTTATACATTTCGTAGCCGTGTCTGTGTAAAAATAAATGTTCTAAACAATAGTGTCGAAAACGAGTATTAAAAGCAATATATATATATAATATTATGTCGGGTGCTTGTGGCTGAGGTTAACACATATTGTGCATGTGTGCTAGATATAACTAGATTCCTATTCACGTCCTAGCCAACACGATCCCTGACGTGCCCACCTGTAGTGTGTTTCTTTATTCCTCTTGGAAAAATTATGGCGAATCGTTTGTATTTCTTGTAGATATCATAGTAGACCTAACCCATGGTTGTTGTGCATGCTTTTGTAGGATACGCAGTGAGTTGTGTGTAAAAGTTGTAACACACGCAATTGTATGGCCGAAAAAGACAGGTTCGTGTCACCGGCCGGCTTCCGTCTGTATCGTTTGTCATCAGCTCCTGGATCGTATTCTCTGTTCTGCCGTTTCAGGTCGTGGTTACAGCGCGAGGCTGCCATGGCCAAAGTGGCCAGGCAACAGCAACAAGACGGTTCGGTCATTAAAAAGGTACAATGTGGTTATTCAGTTTACAAAAAAAAAAATACCTGTTTACGTTTTAAAACAATGATGAGAAATATAAAAATCTTTCAAAACCGCCTTTTTTTCATTCTAATTCAATTTTTGATACAAATTCGTATCTATAAAACGAAAATAATTTAATCGTTTATAAAATGTATTTATAGTCTTTTTTTTTTAATTAATACATAGCGTTTCAGATATATTATAAAATTATTTGTTATGAATGTTGATAAAAGTAAACAAACTCATCAGTATGATGAAATTTGGCATAGTAGGTAAAACACTGATTTTACAACTGAAAGTTGTATTGTATAGGATTTCATTAAATGAAGAGTAAGCGATTTTCCAGACCTCACTATATTTTTAATTACAACAATATAGTAAAATAAATCTTTTTTTTTTTACTTGTAGGTTTTACAAAAATGTTTAGCTGGAACCTCAGAAATTTTAAAAGTGACTTAAGAATCCTAGGTCATATATGTATTATAAATAAAACTATATAACAAAAAAAAGAACCTCTTTATTTTCTTCATTTTTATTAAAAAAAAAAAAAAATATGGACTACAATATAATAACTCATTAAAAAATAAAACTTTTGCTTGAAGATGTAAAATGCATGGTGTAAAAATGGAGACGAAAATAATTTCACACAAAGATTATGTATTTTTATGTGGTTTATCGTAAAAAAAAATATTCTTGTATTTTGCTTAACTAATAACTTAAATTTTGATAATTATTAGCTTTAGGTATTATCGTTTTGTAGATATAATTTTTTTTATATATAATAATAATTCCTAACCTTCAATTGTGTTACACATTACCTTTCCTTCATTTAAAATAAGCTTAAGTAGCTCACACCCTAACACGCTGTTAACATAAAGATGCTTTTTAATATTCATTATCCATTAATTTTATTTTTTATTTTTTTATTATATATATATATATTTTTTTTTTTTTTTATTATTCTTTTAATTTCAGATTGAAAACGTTCGAATGTTAGATCGTTACAATTCCAAAAAAACATCAGTTGGTACATTATATTTAACAGCAACACATTTAATCTTTTTTGATACTGAAAATAATAAAGAATTTTGGGTACTATTAATGCACATATGTAATGTTGACAAACTACCACTTACAACTACTGGCAGTCCAATATTAATAAGATGCAAAACATTCCTGTCAGTTACGTTTGTCATACCAAAAGAAAGAGATTCTCACAATATATTCATGTCACTTCTTGTTCTCTGTCAACCTGGTCTGTATTTACATTTGTTACATAATTTATAAATGACAAAATTTAGGTATAAGTTTTTCAAATTAATGGTTTTTGTTTTCAGTAAAAATTGAAGATCTTTATTGTTTCTTATACAAATCAAATTCTGATAAAATATCAAAAAGTGCTGGTTGGGATAGTTTTAATTTAGAAAAAGAATATAAAAGAATGAATGTACCGAATGACTCTTGGAGTTTAACAACATTAAATCAAGACTACCAGGTTAATAATTGATATTTTAAATTTAAAATTGGTATTTTAATAAAACAATAACATTAATGAATTATTGACAGTTGTGTGATACTTACCCAAAGTTCCTTTTTGTACCATCGTCTGTGAGTACATCCATTTTAATGGCTAGTTCAAAGTTCCGTAGTAAGGAACGGTTACCTGTACTTACATACTTGCACAATAATAAGGTATAATTTAAAAAATGTTTTTACAAAGTTATACATTATAAGTTATACATTTTCTTATTTTCAGGCTTCTATTTGCCGTTGTGCACAACCATTGTCTGGTTTTAATGCTAGATGTATGGAAGACGAGCAACTTCTTACATGTATACTAAACACAAATCCGGGTAGTGAATACATGTATGTTGTTGATACAAGACCAAAGGTAATATAATCACTGAAATATTCAAATGAAAATTTATTATCTGATTTAATTGTTTACATTTAGATAAATGCAATGGCAAATCGTGCAACAGGAAAAGGTTATGAGAATGAAAATTTCTATGATAGTATTAAATTTCATTTCTTAGGTATTGAAAATATTCATGTAATGAGAAGTAGCATGTCTAAAGTGGTAGATTGTGAGTAATTCCTTATTAGTCGATTTATATTTAATGATGATTTTTGTTTCTTTTCAATGTCTATGAGAATTATTGACACTTTATTATTAGTGTGTGAACAACGAAATCTATCAATGTCTCAATTTATTGGAGGACTGGATAGTAGTGGTTGGTTACGTCACATCAAAACTATTCTCGATACTTCAGCTTTTATATGCCAAGCAGTCAATGGTGGCAAGTCTGTTGTGGTCCATTGTTCGGATGGATGGGATCGAACAGCTCAAGTCTGTTCGCTTGCTTCACTAATGTTAGATCCATATTATCGCACACTACAAGGATTCCAGGTATAACTATATTAAAAGAAATATGTATACAGGTATTGTAAAAATAAAAAATATATATATTTTTGTTTTTTTCATTATTTTTAGGCACTCATTGAAAAAGATTGGTTAGCTTTTGGTCATAAATTTGGTGATCGATGTGGCCATGTAACTGGTGATTCTAAAGAAGTCTCTCCTATATTTACACAATTTGTAGAAGCAACGTGGCAACTCACAATGATCCAACCCACCACTTTTGAATTCAACGAAAGATTTTTATTAATTTTACACGACCATGTAACTTCTTGTCAATATGGGACTTTTATTGGAAATTGTGAAAAAGAACGTAGTGATCTTAAGTAATTATATTAGTTTTTGGGATTGTTTTGACATTTATGTTTTTAAATAATTTTTTAGACTCAAAGATCGCACATTTTCTTTCTGGGGTTATGTCGAAGAACACAAGAAAGAATTTTTGAATCCTCTTTATTGTACTCAACCAGGAACTATGTGTCCAGATTTATCTCCACAAAATATAAGATTTTGGCGAGGAATGTATTGTCGTTTTGAAAATGGAGTACACCCACGTGAACATGTTTATGATATTTTATTGGCTACTAGTGAACAGACAAAATCTCTCGATGACCATGTAAAGTTTTTGCAAAAAAGATTATCATATTTTAAACGTAAAATATCTGATGGTGCAGACATGATTAGGAACAGTTTGTTCTCAAAAGAAACATGCATAGAGCCCATGAGCTACAACAAAGAAGATAATATTATACAATCAATGAATGAAACATTTGATAATTTAACTGTTGCGGAACCAAAACTAGATGAAGCTCATAAGGTTGCTATCGAATGGAAAAGTTTAAGAGAATCAGTTTCTTGTGAATGTTCTACCGACTCTTCTACAAAAAAAGTACTATATAAAAAAATATTTATATTTTATTAGAAATCCTCTTAATATATTTTTACATGAGTTTTAGCATCACTGTTGGAAATGTGGACATGTTTTCTGCACTCGTTGTATAGATATGAATGTTTCACTGCCTGGTCATCTTAGTCAAGAACCTGTGCCCGTATGTCATGGTTGTCGTAGAATTGTTTCGAGATCATCAACAGAGTCTTCTTAAGCTTATTGTGATTATTTATTAGTTAATTTTACTTGAATCAAGACCAGTTATAATATTTGTACTAAATGTATAAATAGTATTATTCCAATAAATGTATTTATTATATATTATATTGTAAACGCAACATAAATTATTTAATAAGTTTTCATTTTTTGAATTAACTTTTCTTTATTCAAATATTATTAATTTTATAATTAAAATAATCGCACAATACTTTTTAAAACTATAACTATATAAATATATAGAGTCATTTAATAGTTATAAATTGACATGTTATTATATTATTTTAAGTTTTGTCTTTGAATAAACTGAAAAATAATAACACAAATTTAATTATATAGCCATATTTATAAAAATTAATTTTAAATTTGAATCTTAGTACTTTTAAATTAAGTGTTTATATCATTACTATATATACAGTCAACTTTCAATACAATGACAATCTTGATATAACAAATAAAACTATCGTTCTCTTAAAATATCTCATGATATAACAAAAAATTAAATGTATTTTTGTACCCCTTGCTATAATGAAATTCTTTTAATCAAAGCGCTCGTGTTGTAACAAAATTTTTACAATTTTGGAACTTGATATTACGAATTTTCATTAATATAAGATACACGTCTGCTGGTGTATAATAACTAAGAAAAATATAAAATAAAATAAATAGTTTGGCGATTATCATGCGATAAGATAAAATTCATGTTGATAAATGTATAATGACTTTATAACATTAATAAAAATAACTGATTTTTAAAAAAAAATTAATACTTGTATAATATAAACAATGAATAAATATAATAAACAATAAATTATTTAATTTTTGAATTTTCTTTTAAACCTCATTAAAACAAATTTTGTTGGTTTATGCTCTTGATATAATGAACTTTTGATATACTAAACTTTTTCCTCGTTCCTTTGAAATTCATTATATCGCAAGTTGATTGTATATAAATAACATTTCTAAAAAATTTAAAAAAAAAAACATTTTAATATTTCCATTAGGTAAGAACATTGTATTATGCGTTCATAACGTTACACTTAAAATTCGAGATTTCATATTTCAATGTTTCACCATATGCACATGTAATTATGATACCTTTATGTGGTTCTTCTCAATGATTAATAAAACGATTGACACTTTTAGTTATTGAATAATTAATTTAAAATTAACTATTATTTAGCTCAAATTGTTTTTAACTAAATTACACTATTATATAAAAAAAAAATTGTATTAAAACAAAAATTATTCATAAAATAATTCATTGTAATTGTTGAGCTACAGTGCTAAATGGCGAAAGCTCTGTTTTAAATAATAAAAAAAAAATTCATAAAATAACATTTAATTAATCTTAAATATTTAAAAATTAGTTTCATAGATATATGACACTAAAACTATATTATAGTAATATTCATATTCATTGAGAGTATCTTTTATTTTATTTTTATATAAAAGAAAAGTTATGTACTTACATAAATAATGTTTTCTATTCTTTAAAATAGTTTATAATAATATAAGTTTTATTAAAACTATATTGCTGTATATTATATTATAAAATGTATAAGTAAACAATTATTGGTACATATTTTGAAAGTATTTTTAAATATTTAAATGATTTTTTTAATATAATTCAGAAAACAATATAATATATACCTCTTTACACAATTATATTTCCATATTTTCAATCACAATTATTCATTTTTAATTTGTTATCAATATTATCATCGTTATTATTATTATTATTAGTATTAAATAAAAAAAAGAAAATTAAATAAAAATTATAATAATAACTGAGCCTAATTATTATTTTGTCAAAATTAAGTATTAAATTATTTTATTTGAAACATAATATGTTATGCCAAAATCTCAAAGAAAAAGAATACAATCTAAGAAATAATATGTGTTTAAAATTGAAACATACAGTAAATAATATTATATAATTAAAAATAAACAAAATTTATTTGAAGCCAATAAAATATTTTATAGGTAATAATTAATTATATAAATTCGAAAGTATGAATACATTAATATTTTTTCTTTCCAATTGCATTAGTATTATCTCCCTAAGTGTTATAGAATATTTGTGAAACTCTTTTGCTATAATGTTATATCTATATCTATGTAATATATATATATATATATTTGTTTTAAACATAGACCTATGAACTGGGTCGTGTGGTAGACACAATCCAGTAGTTTATAAATTATAGATCTATGGTTTTAAATATTTTGACTTGATAAATTACAAATGTGTTTCATCACAAAGCATGAAGAAGCCAAATTTTACTATATTGTATAATTCTGAAAAAACCCAGATAGAGAAAAGACCCTTTGAAAGAATGAGGTGGAAATATGTGAAAAACTAGAAGGATCAGAATGAAAACACGAGTATTGGATAAAAATGGATGGAAGTCTGGATGTATGAGAGGACTGTCTTACAGTCCTACGCTGTATACCCCAAGGAAGAAGAAATTCCACTACAAAACACATTAATGCCTGTAGATTTAATTATTTTAATGAATAAACGGTATTAAATCAAAGAGCACGAATACTGTTGCAATGCTCTTCGCGGTTTTTTTTTTTTTATAACAAAATAATATTTAAAGTTGGCGGGTATAGGAAAAAATATTTAATTACGATATCAGTGCAGTCCGGTAATCGACGATATATCATTATTAATGCTCGTTTATTTACCGCTACAAACGGCTACACTAACGGTTCTGTAGAAACTTCGACGGTTTGGGACACGGCACGAATTATGTAGATAGACTGGAGGCCGAATGGAAACGTAAAAAAATGAAGAACGAGAGTGCTTTTGATGTGTCAAAACTATTTGTGCCATTCAACACTAGTGATTTCTTTTTATATCAATTTATTAATACTATCTTACCTCATGCCCCCCGAGTATTGACATTTATTATCGTATCAGTTGGTAATCGCTAATAATTTTCTTAAATTTTCTCTGTAAATAGTAAAAGAATCGTTTCTTGAACTCTTGATGAACGAATAACATTAGCGGCAGTTTTTAAATAAACGCGGGAAATAATTTGGTATGAAAGCGCTGCTGCTAGTTGTCTTGACACAACAGCCTTAGCGCTTTTGGGTTTCAATATTTTCTGTGATGTAATATATATGACAATAATTATTATTATATAACAGCATAATTCGCGCACATGTTATTTTTGTTGTTATACGTATCGAATACGCAGAATTTGTTTTTTATCATAAAGAGAGCTCAAGTAGGTCTTTTGTTGCCTATTAATAAGTTTTAAACTGATTTCTAAAATGGGTCTTATTAGAAGGCCAAGGGCGAGTTTATGTCCAACAAAAAGAAATAATAAACAGAATGGTGTGAATGTGATCTGATCGGTTTGAAATCCGTTGTTTCGATGATAATTAAACATATGACATGGGATGGGTCATTTACAAGAAAATCTTTATCGTTCGTCGATGTAGTCGACACGTAAAATCGCGTCCACGTATTAGTAAAAATTCACGTTGTACCTCGTCATTTTTAGGAACAAATTTGTTTATGTGACAGAAAATATGTGTGTGTGTATGGACGTGTTTGTCTCGCATAACAGCGCACGCGAACGTTTTCGGCGCATTCCACACACACACTATCCGTCGGCCCAGGGGCGTATACAAGGGGGGGGGAGCGATCGCCCCCCCCTAGATACTTGTGTATGTACCTATATTTACTGACAACTAAAATTAATCGAACTAAAACTAAAATGTCATAAAACATTTTTTTATTTAAAACTTATTATTTTTATATAATTTTTCGATAATTCTAAGTTGGCAACAGATTCGACGGGCCCTTTTTTCTATTCGCCCCCCCCCTAAGGGATGAAGTAAATACGCCCCTGGGAGGGACCCGGTTTAAGGGGCCCCCGTGGCCGGTGTCAACACGTCGTCGACAATACTGACATGCAGCAACCTGTTTTGTCTTGTGAATTTATGAAAACACCTAAAGCCTATATATTATAAAAGCTATAGTAAAATAGCTTCTGTTTCTAACTAAATTCTTTTCTAATAAAGCGTACAAATATTGGTTTTTTTTTTCTTTTTTCGAAATAATTTTGTTAACGCAGAATTCCATTAGGTATATTTTACAATCCATATTTTTCTCCTTTCATATTTACCGAAGGCGAAATACGACCGCATCTCTGCAGTCTTCCTTAACAGATTTCACTTTATTGTTTTTACCGAAAACCAGTAACGGTGCGCACAATTCATTTCACTCGTACGACGAATAATAAACGCATTGCGTACCTACTTTAATTACGCAATTATCGAGGAAATTTAATTGAAAATCTGTTCATTTATCATTCGTACTACATGCAGGGTTGTTGAAAACGTGTTATTAAGCTTTAAAATAAAATCACCAAATTATTGATAATGAAAAATAATAAATAATAATTCCCTATTATAAGGGCCCTCGCACACTTCCCATATCTACGTCACTGATCTAGTTTATATAAATAACTAATTATATTTTAAATCTATCAAAACGCAACAATATAATATATAAGACGTATATTGTACATAGATCAGTGCCGTATTAAAATATTAATTTTTTTTTGGGGGGGGGGGGATGAAGACAGAATAATATCATAGTCGAGTAATTTCTAAATTTTAAAGACAGAACTTCAAAAAAAAAGTATTACTAAAATTTCGTAACCTATTTTTTTTATTAGCTTTTAGTGATACTATTACAATTCGTAACCTATTAAAAACAACTACATATTAAGAATTAAGTACAAATTTCGTCGTCGTCGTCGTTTAAACGATAAATACGTAGTTGTTAATAATTTTAATAACAAAAATATAATTATATATTACTGGGCAAAAGAATACATCGAAAAAAAATCTCGTAAAATTTCGAGGAAGGGGGGGGAGAAGCTAAAATCCTATCAACTCCTCCATAAATACACCCCCGATATAGATATTGAATTATATATTATATTTCGTATAAATTACGTAAATTATTTACGGAAATGGGCGATGGTAATATATAGTTGGCCTTCCCTGCTGCTATTTGTATTTTATTGCGAATACACGCCGCCGCCGCCGCCGACACACAAAGTATGTTCCACACCGCGCGTGTACTGCCGTCAACTGTACGTATCGCGCGAGTGGTAGTCAAAGCCGTAAGCTCCGCCCCGCACATTCATCGGTTGGCCGACGCATAAAACTCTATCCCTGTCGTCCACTGATGGACGGGCGCCCTGCCGTGCCGTCCCTGTAGCCTCCGGCCATGGAGAGGTCGCATCATTATCATATCGCAAACTGTATCCGCACGGCCACGGCGGCGCACGCACTTTCCCATCGACCGCTGAGCCGCAATAATAATAATAATAATAATAGCGTAGTCCGATGTCGTCACCAACGGTCACTCAGCCCAATCCGCTGTCGGACGGACTGTCGTCGTTGGTGTTGTCCAAACGGTATTTGGCATGCGCGAGACCGCCGCACGTGTACAAGTTGGACCACGAGAACTGCAGCGGCGCGAACGACGGCGACGTCGTACGGATCTGCGACGATGGCGCGGCCGACTGCAGCGTTTGGCCATCGTCGTCCACCACCGTACAGGCCCGGTACGAACCGTCCGATTTGTTTACGCCGCTGGTGTTCGAAGAGATACGACAACCGTCGTGCTCTCCTCCGCCGCAGCCGTTGCCGCCACCGCCGCAGCACCACCACCACCATCACCACCATCATCACATGGCCGACAACAATGACGACGCGTGCTGGTTACGACCCGTCGACCAACGGATTCCGTTCCTACCGCCACCGCCGCAGTTCGCAACGACACCGTTACCGCCTCCTCCGCAGTTCGACCATCAGGCGCTGCACGCGTCCGGCAACCTACTGCAGAGACGACCGTTGCAACATCTACCCCCGCCGGCTCAGTCGACGTTACCCGCCGCAGCTGCGAAACCGTCGTCCGACCATCATCATCGTCGTGGTCAACAACCGAACGGCAACAAACCCGGAGACTTGAGCTGGCTGGTCAACTTTCAAGTCGCGTCCATATTCGAACCCACGACCGTCTGCGACGAGACGGCCGCGACCGAAGGTTCCGGCGGAACTGGTAACGTCTTTGGCGGCGAGTGGCAGCAGCCGGAGACGTTGAAACAAAAAAAGAAAAACGCCAAAACGGAGCAAAAACGTGAGTACCTCTTCTACACCTCATAATCGCATGTTTTTCTTTCCACACAACCATTGGTGGATATCCGGGGGGGGGGGCTTAGCCATAGCTTGCAAAGCCCCTTCAAAATTATTACCAAATTATAAAAATATTGTATAGTTTTGTACTTAAATACATGAAATGTTTTCATTAAGCCTCCTCTCCCTTCATGACATAGGTTTGTATAAAAATAGTAGTCCCTCCAACATTTCCAGTGGATATCCGCTTATGCGCGCAACTGCAGAAATACGTAATTTATATATATTTATATGTGACAGTTTAAGACAAGTCCTGATATACTGCAGGCTTTAAATGGTACGATTATAACAATTTAAACGTTATTTTCAATTCAATTATAAGTTAACTTATATTTAATATTTTTATATATTTGCTTATTAATTAATCGGTTCGAGACAGTCAGGACCGCGTTTAACAGGGAGAGGGGGGCAAAGGGGGACACGTGCCCCGGAGCGGCAATTTATATTAGGTTTTATGGGGCGGTAAAATGTTGAGAATTTGGTATTTAAGATAGATCAGACAAGATCCGTATTGATCATGTATTTTGTCAAATGATACCCCATACGTATAATGGTCCCTATTCCACAGGAAACCATGAAATATTTCTAATCTGTATAATTCTATCAGTCTACAGTATCGTAATAAAATTGTCCTCGGAAATGTACTCGTTTATATGTACGTATTTTATTTACTATTATATTTATTAGTATAGCTGAACCGTGTAATTTATAGATATCGTACAGTCATTTAATTGAACGTTTATATTTAAGTATATGTGAATGTTTTACAGTAATTTTTTAAAAATATGTATAATATAATATATATTATTAACAGTCTATTCGTAAATCTCGTTCATACCGCGTGTTTTACAAAGATATCGGAACATTCTTATCCATAAATAAATCCATAGATTTTTACAATATTTGTAAACAAAATTGTTTGACTAATAGCATATTTTATACTATAGATTTCATAAAGTAATTTATAATTTAATAATTAAATAAACTTAAAATACATTAATTCAATTTACATAATGTCAATCAACTAAATCAATTATATTACGAGATGAACTCAATACAATAAAAGAAAATGGTAGGTAGAAAAAAGTGTGCAATTAATATAATTTAACAATGAACACATGATTGGCTAATACAGAAATGAAAGGTTATTGTATTTGAATTGCACGCAAGACGAATAATTAGGAAGTTGGGAAAGTAATTTGATGGTGAAAAAGCCATATGGAAAGAAACAGAAAAACGAATACGGCGACAAGGGACATTCAGAGTAAAAGTAATTCAAGACAATCGATGTTAGAAGAGAGAAGGAAATATTAGCGTCTACATCCACAAGACGTTCCGAAGAAAGAATATTATATTGGATAGGAGAGTAGTTATGAAGTATATGCGTGCAGCATGACGCAAGAATTCTCTTTGGACCTTTTCGACCATTTTGTGGACAGTAGTTGAGGAAGAAGCTCAAAGAACAAAGCTATAATCAAGAACAAGGCGGAACTATGGAACAAAAATGGACTACTAGTGGAGTGACCGGTTTAATTATAATTGAAACGCGATTTATGAAACCAAAAAGTTTGAATAATTTACAAATTGAAATATATATATATATTTTGGATGTGTTGATTAGATCATAAAGTCCACGTAAACGAGTAAAGCGAGTTCTTAAAGGAGTCGCTCACAATTTTTAAAGGAACATTTTTAACGCAATAGGCATATATAAGATCAAAGTATTATGGCACCATAAGTCATAACTGAACACTTTGATTGTATTAAGAAGACATGATCCTGCAATGATTCTCCACTGGCAAGTAATCGTTGTAGGTCGGTTTGGAGGAGTTGACTGCGATCAAAAACCGAACGAATATTAAGGAAGACAATTATTATGATATAATAATAAAAAATCATAAATTATTATCATTGGTTATACTATAACGAATGATACTATAATCGTTATAGAGTACCTATTATTAATTTTTATGATACAATCAATTATTATTTTCAAAGTTAAAAAAATCAGTGCGAAGCATGCCTATTATTTATACGACAAAGCGTCATAAACATGAACTATAATCTCGTCGATGTTCTATATTTTAGGTACTTGAAAATGTAATTTTCTTATCGATAAAATAGAGGATAGGTAGCGAGCTATGGATATAGCGGGTGTCGCTTAAGTAAATACTTAGATAATGTTTTATAATTTTGTCATTACCCATAAATTTGAAAGCAATGATAAATCATTACATTTGAAAAACAACGATTCTGAGCAGAACTCGGTGTAATATTATTTATTATTAGTATAGAATGATGAATTTTGACAAAATCGCGTTTGTGCCGTTTTTAAAACAATTTTTTGGTAGTTTTTTAGATCGCGTATAAAAACTATTGAAAAAATCGAAAAATGACATAACCCCAATAAAATTTGCTACCGAAAAATTGGTACGAGAGTGTAATGATCCGAGCATTATTTCTAGTCGAAAAATTGTGAACAGAAAAAATAAAATAATTAATCGTGAAAATCTAAAATGTATTCCGTTGACCTTTGTAAAAAAAAAATTATCAATGATATGTGTTATTCGTGTTTATAATATTTTCATTTTTATGCGAATAAAACATCTTAAATAATGAATGAATATCATTTTTATTTAAATATTATACAATTATTATCTCTAGTAAATAATTGTTTTTAGTTTCGTCTAAAATCATTCGAAAACAATACAGAATGCCACCTTCAAGATTGGACAAAGCCAATAAACCCGGTTACACCTATACGGAAATGATTCATCAAGCGCTGATGGAAAAAAAAGAACTACCAGTAGCAGAAATTTATCAATGGATATCGTGAGTATAAATTCGAATTCATTTTTAACTTTAAATGAAATATTTTAATCGTACGCGACATTGTATTTTAGTCCAATCAACCCAAAACCTAACGGAAATGTCGAAATTTCCTATTCATTTAGCGAAACTACTGAGGTATTATTTATTCATAGTCAACACTAGTATTACCCAATTATATAATTTGGGCTTTTTTATGAAATATTTATTTCAAAATTACAATAATTTTTATTTAAACGGGAAAACACTTCAAACGTTTTGTGTAATCCCAGCTGTAGATATGGACGATTCGATTTCGATCGACGAATTTAAACCATTTTTTTTTTTTTTTTTTTTTTAGGTGTAAAGCCGAGATTAGCGCAAAACAATTCTATTTTAATTACAAATTTAAAATTATAAACCGTGAAAAACACTGTTCATTTTAAATTTAATGTTTATCAGAGAAAAGCGATTGAAATACGTTTATTTCGTTTATCGGAAATAAAAAAATTTCGTAATAATATTATATTCCGGGGAACCTCTTACTAAATTATAATTATTGTACTTAATATATTAGAATCGTGCAGGGCCTGTGCGCAGGGTTAAGCGTCTTTTTTTTCTTTTTTTTTCAGTCTATTGTTAAAATGTCTCCACCACAATATTTATGTTTGATATTATCCCTTATGTTGTTTGCTGTATTATACAAACGTTTTACCTACGCGCCTATCGTATAGTCATCAATTGGCAACCACAATAGTTAAAGTTCCCACACCCCCCCGCTACAACGTCCCCTGAGCGTGCTAACACCAATTTTACGGTTCAGTGGCGGAGGAATCGCTGTTTATGCATCGCGTGACATTACGAAAACACACACACACACACAAAATATAAAATATTCCGTATAGGCTATACAGTAAATATCTCAGAGACCCAGACAAGTGCATTTATTATATAGGGCCAGGACTGTGACAACTGAAAACTGCGCCCTTTGGTTTCAACACAGAACCAGTATAGTATTAATTTTATAAAAATATATGTATATATATATATTTTATTTTAATTTGAAAAAAATTATCGTTGAAATTAAATATTATATTAATTTTTTAATTTCTTAAATGTCTTGAAAGCCTCCCCTTGCTACGACTCCGATTAAGACCTAGTAAAATTCTCCGATAAAACGAATACGTTGCAAACACTACCTCGCATACATTTATATAATATTTTCGCCGCTTTACCAGGTTATACCACGACTTTTATATGTTATAATACACACACACACACATTGGTGTTACATTTAGATTGCGAGAATGTCTTAAATATTTTTCGAGCAAAAAAAAAAAATAAAAAAAAAAATTTTGTTGAAAAACTGAAAAACTGCGCAGTAATTATTATTATTATTATTATTATTTGCTTTTACGAGTATTTACGCGTATAGTTGTCTATCGCACTATTATATATATATATATATATTCGAGAGTAATGAAATCAAAATATCACTATTACACTCTGTATACGCATACGAGTGTTTATGATTTATGTTTATTCGATAATATTTTAAATACTATGCTATATTATACGGTCATTGCGCATTACGGTTTTCTTTAAAAATATTAGAACCTACTCGCTCTTATAATGATATAAGTAATACAGATTCCACTAATAAAGGTCATTTAATATTATCCTCGTGATATTATACGCTATAATATCTCAAACTAAATAAGTCACGAAACTGCAGTGTGATACATTTTTGATACACATCTTTTCACACATTCATACACCCTGTAATCGTAATCGAATCATTATGGTGTACCTTCCTATGGGAAATAAAATCTCGACGAGAAATAATTACATATTAATATAAACGCAGTAGTCGAGAAAAACGATTAATACAATATAAAATATCACAATTTCAATGCAAATATATATTCACGTTTATGATATTTATGCGAACTCTAATCGATTACAATTTCCCGTGGCACACGCCCTCGAGGTTAATATTAGCAACAAAAAAAAAAAAAAAAAACTTCTTTACGTAGTTTCACTTCGCAGTGCAGTGCTGTTCACCTGTCTATGAATTTCCCATAGCCACGTGTTAGTGTTTCCTGTGTAAAACGGTTTTGGAAAAGAGGGTTGGCACGGGTTAATTATAACGGTCCGCTTATTGTGCAGTCTATTTGTTTCCGTAATCAACCGGCCGTGAAACTTTTCACCTATTGCCAACCCCGATGACGTGTAGATGATGTGTGTTACATAGATGTCGTAAATAAAATATTTCGATTAGAATTTTATTTAAATATCATACGTACACATAATATATATACGTATGTCATAGAGCAAAAAATCAAAGCAGTAAATTCGTTATTAAACTTATGCAATAATAATAATAACAATAACAATAACAATAATAATAATAACAACAATAATAATAATAATAATAATAATAACAATAACAATAATAATAATAACAATAATAATAACAATAATAACAATAATAATAACAATAATAATAATAACAATAACAATAATAATAATAATAACAACAATAATAATAATAACAATAATAATAATAACAACAACAATAATAATAATAATAACAACAATAATAATAATAATAATAATATATACAAACGTATTACCATTGATTATATATAGTATATACTATATATAATCAATGGTATTACCGTAGAAAAAAAATTAATGTATACGCTTAACGTTATTGTATTTAAAGGTATATAATATATTATATATATATTTTTATTTATTTAAATTTAAACCCCCCCCCCCCGTGAAATATCGCATAAGTATGCGTATTGTGCGTACTTATAGAGGTGTATATTTTTAAACCGGTGTATAATATACACCAAAACGAAAAACCATAATTTATAATCTATGCGCGTCCTAAATTGTTCACTTCCCCCCTCCCCCCAGTTACAATTGCTCACATTTAGCTTTTCCGGTGAATTTCTCTATACGAGTATATTATGTTATTCATACGTAAAGGAACAACACAACGCATATATATTATATTATTATTTTAAAGTTTAAACATTTTTTTTTTTTTTTTGATACTTAATATTTATGTGGTAATATTTTTCTTATTCTTCTTCTTCTTCTTCTTCTTCTTCTTCTTCTTCTTCTTCTTCTTCTTCTTCTTCTTCTTCTTCTTCTTCTTCTTCTTCTTCTTCTTCTTATTATTATTATTATTATTATTATTATTACTATAACGTTCGTGTGGTTCGTGACTCGAAAATGTCAAAATCGATTCCAGCTTGATACTTTTGTTTTTTAATTATATTTGAAAATAAAATACAAAATAATTTCCTCGTAGGCCTATATGTATATATTTGTAGTAGTATAAACGTTATTATTTATGTACATTCTTCTTTTCTTTTTTTTATTCATACGATACAAAAACGCAGTGTCCAATAATAAATATCGGCGTGGCATTTCGCGTATGTAGGTAATTAATTAATTATTCGTGTGAAATACTGAGCGTATATTTATATAAAAACAACAACTAATCAACGAAAAACAATAAATTCTATAAATCATAACATTATACCGATGAGTTTTGATCGCATATACTAATGCGTAAATTAAAATATAGTTTTTTTGCCACCAATTTAAAAAAAAAAACGATATTGTATATTATGTGTGTATGAGTGTATAGCGTGTGTACTGCGTGTGCGCGTATTAGGTATGACTGAAAATAACACAACCCCCCCCCCCACACACGTGCACAGGTTTATTGTGTTCGTACCACCTTGGTGCCAGGCACCCGTTTTCCATATTCCTTCTTTTATATTTAAATATCTATATATATATATATAATATAAAATAAAGAAATAAGGTTAACTTTACCGAAAGCGCCGTTCCCCTTTTCGACTCGGTATTTTGATATTTTATATCTTACGACAATAGCCCATATCTATACAACCGTATATACCAATAATATTTCGTAAATTCTAAATATAATTTTTTAGATACGGTTTCGGTCGGACCATTTGTTTGATTAAAAAAATACGAATAAATCGCAATCAGTTAGGGAATGAAGAAATAATAAAACGACGACAAATCGGCGAAATGTAACACGTGTTAAAATACATTACGCCAGCTATACTTAAATGAAAATTATTAAATAGCTGGTACATAATGTTCGATATTCACAAGAGCTTAATAAACTCGCAACGGATGTATTGTAATTTGTAGCTGATGTATAATCGCTGTCGCGTGCGATGAACATTTCAAAACTTACTAACTATATTATATGATATAAAGCATTTTTCAATCGTTCAAAACTCGAGACGTTAAAATATAATCCAATAGATTATTATTGTTACGTGTTCAATTTTTATTTTTCATTTTTTCTTATGACTCCGTGGCGTTTTCAAATTTTCTCAGTTAGCGCAAAATACGCGAATATAACGATTGTCTCACTCAATATAATATCCTTGGAACAATATTGAACATATAGGGTACGCGCGCAGCACAATAGATTTTGTACGAATCATCAAATGTTTATTTATTCAAATGCTCCTCTAACGTTCCATTTCGGACGAATGGCCGCTGTTATTGCAGCAAGAGAAAACGAATAATAGCAAGAGAAAACGAATTCGTCTAAAGGACGAAGACAAAACGAAAAATGTCTTACTAATTAGCAAGGGGGTGGGGGATTCATGTCAATTTCGCATTTATACAGACTTTATCGTACGGAATGGTGATGTGATGTGGATAACTAACAAATTCGTAAATACCTATCGATGAAAGGCGTAAACGTTTGGTTAATTTTAATAAAACTAGAATTTCGGAATAATAACTTAAATACAATAATAAATAATTAATTCTAACGCTATAAGTACTTATGATTCTGTTTTGAATATATATATATATGTATATTTTTACTTTTATCTCGTTCAAATATAATTATAATATATTTGTTTTTTTTCTCTTTTAACTTAACGTAATACGATTAAAATGTTTTTTTGAACTGAAATTTCATTTTTTTTTTCTTATACAACATTTATTTTTGATGCTTCAGCAAATACACCCGTGAAACCAATTATTATTGTAATTAGTCATCATCACACAAGTTCAACTGCGCAAAATAAACCCAATTGCCAGTGACGGTTCGTGGGTTTTTAATGAAGTAGTGCACATCTAAAAAAAATATAACCAATATTATATATATATATTATAAATTGTATTGAATAATTGTTTACAAATTTTAGTTATTTACCAATTACCTTTTGTTTTGTTTATGTTTGTACACGTATTTAATAATAAATACATAATAATAATCATAATACATTTTCAAGTAAATATACTATGACAAAGTACCAGGGCCGTAGCTAGAGCCTTGGGGGCCCTGGGGCAACAAGTAAATTTGGGGCCCTGTTTCTTTCAGGACCAAAAAAGTGGTCGACGAGAAGGGGCCCCTTCTCGTCGGGGGCCCCGGGGCACCGCCCCGCCTGCCCCATGCTCGCTACGGCCCTGCAAAGTACAAACTACATATAAACTCGCGAAAAGAACACGAACACCGCGCGCGCGTGCCGTCGGTCACGGCGGCCGGTAAGAAAAACCCGGTGTATGAGTGAATATTCAATTGTTTATGTGAGCACTGGCCGTCATTATCGCTATATCGGGACCGAACAAAAATAATTCGCTGAAAACAATTTAATTGGTTATGCGCACAGAAACAAATGCGCACACCAATATTCCATTATAACGCGGGTTACGCGTTTCGACTCGTTTTAATTTTTGTACTGTACAAATGTGCACCACAACGATTGTGTGCACAACTGCGCCACCGATACCGTTCCGTCGCGGACAACCGTCCGGCTGTTCGGCAGTCGAAATAACCCAATCCAAATATTATATTATTTTCATAATATTCTGAATTTATATTTTGAAAAATAATCCTAATAACACTACAGGTACTCAGTTGTATTATTATGTTACATGTCTTTAGTTTTCCTTGAGTTTGAGCAGGTAGTGCACATATACACGAGTCGCCACTGCCAATTGCACAGTAATAGCGTTGCTAAATGATTTTAAATATTTAAAAGTATTTTAAAACCCGTTATTTTTAATTCTTGATTCGATGATCCAAACTCGACAATTGTTTATTTTTTTGATTAATGTTACCCGAATCAAGTTTTCTTCCAAATATACACTATCTACCCCGTGCAAGATGTATTCGATTAATCCAAATTTGGTTTTTAAAATGTTCAGCATAGAGAAAATACGTGTTCATAATATTATTATACTCGTGTACAAGCAAGAATTAAAACGTATATTCCTTTGCTACACAAATTGAATTAAATCGATCCGGATTCCTAAAAAAACCGATTCATATAATATTAGAAATACTTCAGGTAAACTGCAATCATCGCGATTTTTAATATTAAGTTCGTTTTTCGTCTTTTTCTGCGCAGAGCCGTAAGAAGCTCTTCTGGAGCCACAGGCAAGAATATGCGTCCCCCCCCCTTTTCATCAAAAAATAAGACATTTTCAAATGTTACCCGCTAATATGGTGGACAAATATTTTAATTGAAAAAAATTCGTCAAGGTTTAGCGCCGTCCCCATTGCATTGGCGCCTGAGGAAAATACCTCCTCACCCTTGCTACGGCTCTGCTTCTGCGTCGAAAAACGTTTCTGTTTTTCATTGTTTATTTTTATTGTTTTTTTTGTAAACGTATTTTTGAATACGATATTATATATTTTTGAGAATTCGCCTGTGAATCGTTGGCTGTGGGAAGCCGACACCGCACAATAACAATATATAAAACACATAACGTCTTGTATTTCGAGTTGGAAAAATGATATTTTTGTGAACGCAATCACCATCTGCGCACCGGTGTAATAATAACGAACGAACCAACGGGTTCGTTGTGTACTTCACAGGAGTCATTTCCCGTATTTCCGGGAGGACGACGAGCGCTGGAAAAATTCGGTCCGCCATAACTTATCGATAAACCCGAATTTCCGCAAAGGCCGGAAGTCACAGGGGGCCGGCCATTTCTGGCGGCTGTGCAACACCGAAGAGAGCCTGGGCCACCGCGAGTATACCGTGGCCGTCGAAGACGACGCGTCGTCTTCGCTACAAGAACCGTCCGAATTAGAAGAAGCGTGCAAGTATCTGGAAGGCGAGTTGCAGCGTGAAAACAGTTTGGAACACGTGAAAATAAATACGAGCCTCGACACGGAACTAGAAAATGGTATGTTTTTCGGTGTTTGAAAACGCGAGCGCGTATAGACGCCTAACCGTGGTAAGTGTCGCTACGCGCCCCGCCGGTGTCCGTGTGACGACGCGTCATTACAATAACGTTATTAATATTATCGAAAAAATAAAAATCAAAATTCTTATATCATGCTTTTGAACCCGAGCTATAAAAATGCGACTCTTCGTCGTAATTTTGTTATTGATTTTCGCTTTAATTTAAGAAAACACGTTTTCTTCAACACTTGTCTATCGTTAAATAGCAGAATCGAGTCAAATACTTTTTTTCTTTTTTTTTACTAGTTTTCAATAGTACGAATACAGTAATTATGTTACTATTTAATCGAATACAAACAGTAGTCAATACGTATTTAGTTTATTAAATATATATATATATTTTTTTTTTTTATACTCAGTGTTTATAAACATTAACACGTTAACTAATAAGTATTTTTTTTCCGAAATAATTATTTTTTTACATTTAAGTAACAATATAGTTATTGTTTTTATGTAGATACTATTAAAATTATGATTGGTCTTTAAAAAGTATTCAGAATACTATCCAAATGTGTTAAATAACTATTAATCGCACCAACAAAAACCTTTAATATATTTACCAACACTATTGCTTTTTTTTTATATGTATATAAAAATTAATTTAATGAGTAGTTTACTTTGCTGTTCCATTCCGATATTTTAATTTTTGTATAAAACATCGATCGTATTGTAATATTATCAAATGATCCGCAGCGAAATGAAATTATTAATTAACATTACTAAAAATAATAGAGACGATTATTATTTTTTTCTCGAATATTCATTAAATTGTTACGTTTATGTTATTACATTTTAAAATTATTTTATCTACTATCGCATTCGTGTACAATGTTTTGGTTCTTGTTGATTTAGTTACCGTTTTATTTTGTTATATTACCTTAATGAATAAAACCATTTTTATACATTTGTTTGTTTTTGTTTCAGAAATGTATACCAATTCGTTTTTGATTTCCAGTCCATCAAAGTACGTAAACGAACAAATCAGTATATCGAATAACAATGATTTCCATTCATACAATGATAACCTGTTGGAGGAACCCATTGACTTCCAGTATTACAATTTATAAATCTTCCAGCTCAACTGATTTTGTTTCCGAAATTCCAAGTTTTATAGAATCATTTTTTTTCTATGTGTTAAAGACTGACCAACAGGTGACTTTTTTTATAATGCCACAATTATTACACGATTGATTACTACTGTCAATTTTGACACAAAAATTTGGATTGTTTGCGTTTATGTTTGAAGGTTTTTTTTTTAAATTTTATTTGTTAACATTATATAAATACATTTTTGATCGTCCTGTATTAAAATTCTAGTCAATTATTTATTATTGAAAATAATTTTTGCTTTTTTTTTTTTTTTTTTTTTTTTGCAAAAATACACATATTATTAAATAGTTTTAAATAATATAACTATTGAATAAAAAATTTTTTTTTGAAGTACCATTTTTAAAAGAATAAATATCATATATAGTGTTTCATACTTTTATATATATATATATATTAAAAAACCAAGTGAATTAAAAAAAACATTGTGTATTGGAGTTAGTTTGTTACAGATGTTAATTATTATATTTAAAGTAGTTAGAAATTAACAGTGACCACGATCTTCTACACGTTGTCTTGGAGCAGCTTTAATGATACAATCGACGCGCAAAATCATTTCAGCGGCCTCAGCAGCGGACACTAGTACTTGACGTTTAACAACAAACGACTCTGTAATCCCGATATCTTGCATACATCCTAAAGTACCGTTTTCCATGTCTGAAATGAAAATAATAAATTATTAAAAAAATCGTAGTGGTAATTAATAATGTAAATGATTACTAACCAAGACCCATAGTGCTTTTACCAAGGGCATGAGCAGCTCTCAATTCACTGATGAGCTGAGCAGAATCCAAACCGGCATTATCAGCGATAGTGGTTGGCAATGACTGTAAAGCACGAGCAAATGCCTCCATAGCTACTGCTTCTTTTCCGGCTGTTTTAGCAGCTACAGTGCTTACAGCATTTGCCATTAGCATTTCACTGCAACCACCACCAAATACAATGGTTGGCTCCCTCACAGTGGAAGATAATACACACAGAGCGTCATGCAAAGAACGGTCGGCTTCATCAATAATTTGTTCTGTGGCACCGCGTATTACAATGGTGCACGCTTCACCAAGAGCTACTCCGGAGAAACGTAATAAAGTACTTTCTCCAATCATTGTTTCTTCGATAAGTTTGCATGTACCCAACTTGGCCGTGGCAGGAGAATCGAAAGTTGACAAAATTTCACCCCCAGTGACAAGGGCCAAACGTTCAATACCATCAAAATCGGCATGTTCAATAGCCATAATACCAGAATCAGCAAAAAGTTGTTCCGGATAGTTGTAAATCAATTGTCTAGAATAATACGATACATTCAAAAATTTAATAATAATAACAATAAAAACTTATAAAAATTAGAAAATGGTATATGGACACCAAACAAATAGGCAAGCGGAAAAATAATTTTTTTATGTAAAATTCTATGTTTAAAGACAAATTTATACTCCAAGTTCTTCTGTAATTTAAATGATTAAATACTATATTGGAATACCATTTTGAGCAGACAGCATAAAAAAACATGTATACAGTCAAATGTAAATGGCACATTCGACAAATAATAAATTATAATATCAATAATAATTTATACTTTGCAATACCTGTTAATGAAAACATTGCAATCATGTGAAAGTATTTTTGCAACTTTGTCTTTCATTTTTTCTTTTTCTGCCAATTCAAGTTCTGCTACCTTTGCCATAGAATCAACCTTAATACGAGATCCAAATACTTTAATTTTATCAGTATCCATTGGCGTATTCGCAATAAGTATACGAGCGTTTTCAATGCGTTTGGGCTGATGTTGACCGACCTTTTTGTCAAGAAGAAAACCTATTGAAATTAAAATATATTTTTCGTTAAACTTTTATTATTTCGATAATATTATAATTTTGTTTTACCTTCATCTAAAAATGAATCTTCCAAACATCCACCTTTGAGCTTAATAATTTGTACAGCTGACAGATTACCAGAACCCTTTAGACGCAAAATCGCATCAACAGATAATTTGGCAAAATGTTCTTTATGCTGTGACAAAATTTTAGAGCTTAATGTTGTACGAGCAATATTCAATAAGTCCTCTCTGAATTTAGCATTGTTTTCACTGTGGTTCATTGAAGCAGTTTTTAAAGCCTCATGTGCAATTTTCGTAGCTTTTCTCCATCCAGATACAATAACTTGCGGGTGAATTTTCTGTTCAACTAATTTCTCAGCTTCGCGCAATAATTCAGAAGCTAATAAAATAATAAAAAAAATGTAAAACTATAATAATTATACTTTGCATATTACGTACAATTATTAATACAATAAATAGAGAATACATATATATATATATATAACCTAGTTTGTACATTTCCATAGAGAAAAGCAATTTCTACTAAATTGTATGTAGTACAATAATCTTAGAACTATAAAGATAACAATTTATTAACAATAAAACTTCTGTTAATTGCAAGGAAATTCAAAGGAATTGAAAAAAAAATCTAGTGAATAAATAAGTTTTTTTTATAAGCAAATATAATGAAAAACCAAAATACAAGCACATTTTAATTAATAATTTGATAAAAAAAATATACTTCACGATATAAATAATTAATAGAATATTCGTTGTTCACCAAAGGCATATAGAAACCAATATCCAAACATACGATATTCTGTATAAAAAAATATTTTTCTAAGCTGTGTACCTAAGAAATTTGTTTACTATTAATTTATAAAATGTAAGAAAACCCACATTTTCACACATTGGGCGATTGTACATAATTAATTTAAATAAAATACCCAAGTCCTGAACATTAAAATTAAGAATTAAACGCCATATGTGTTTCGTAATCATAACCTAAATCATGCAATAAAAAAAAGCGTTTCTCGCTCATTTATTGTACACCCTAAAACGATAAGTACGATTAAAAACGAAATGTTACCTAGAACGGTAACAGATGTGGTACCATCGCCGACCTCGCCGTCCTGAACCTTAGACATATCGACCAAGATCTTGGCAGCCGGATTGTCTACACCAATACTTTTCAAGATGGTCGCACCGTCATTAGTGACTTCAACTTTGGAGTCCATTCCTCCACGACTGGTAGATATAAGTATTTTGTCCATTCCTTTTGGGCCCAACGTGCTTTTGACTAGATCGCCAATGGCGATGGCTCCAATGAAACTGGACAAACGAGCATTTTCCCCTACGTCTTCTTCGGCTTGATGTTTCAAAATACGTACTGGATTTAAAGAAACCTATAAAAAAAAAATAATAATAATTATCGTTATTTATTATACAAAAACGGACCGTCGAAATGCCTAGATCACAAAAAAAGGTTTCGGTATTAGTAGGTTAAGCGTACGGCATCGATACTTACCATATTCACGTTCCACTGATTATAAAAATACGGTACGGAATGAAACTTTAATTTATCGGAATAACGTTGAATTACGTTAAAAGTGGAAAAGTATTAATAACGAACACAAAAACGAAAATTAACACTTTTAAGTCGGTGCTTCTCGGATTCTTTATTTTTTCTTAACAAAATAACAACGAGGTATGGCCACGGCCGGTGGTGGGTTGGTTTGTTTTATCACACGCGGAACTTATCAGAGCGCGTTGGTATTACCAACGTGACGACGTCCGACCAAACGGGGAACACAAAACGCGGTATTTTTAAAAACAGTTTACAGTTTTTTTCATTTATTTCTTTCAAATTAACTTGTTAAACTTAAAGAGTTACTATTTTTTTAAAAAAACTTAACATGTTAACACTTTACGTTAACTCTGTGCAAACTATTCGAGTTAAGTTAAATTGTATGTATATAAAATTTCAACTATACTATAAATTATAATAGGTATGCACCGTTGCATCTAGGTATATTAGTGTTTTTATTTTATATAAATAGCTGGATTTATATTTTAGGCCCTGCGAGTATCTTGGCAGCTTTTTTATTTTTTCGTTAACAATCAAAATGTTTTAACTTTTAACCGAGCCAAGTTACTCCCTTTTTGCGTTGCCTATTATAATAATATTGTAATCGTTAATATTACTTGAAACTATTGTTTATAAAATATTACTGCGGTAACGCACACATTGTATTTTCTCAACGTTTATTATACGCGTAATATCTGTTTAAAAATTTGTTGTTCACGCGTTGTTTATGGAATTCGTTATTTACATATATAATGTAAAAAATATATATACAGGAAAATTTTCATTTTTTTTTTATTATTATTATTATTATTATTATAAATTCGTCACCATGAACTGGACGTTTTTTTTTTACTGTCTCCTGCTGATCCGATCGTCGAGAATCTGCAAAGGCAATCGCGACGACGGGTATGGAGCAAACGTCGCGGAGAAGCCGCTCATGTTGAACGGGCATTACGTGAGGTGGCCGTCGCGAAATACGAGTGAAAACTTCGTCAGTAAACGTCGGTTTACACCGAAAAACATAATTTACACGAGATTTCAGTTGTGCGCCGACACCGTTTTTTTGGCGGCTCCTCGTTACAAGTATATGGAATATGTATATGAATAAGATATACGTACATATATATATATTTCTTTTTCTTCACATATTTCGATAATTTACGCGATTCATCGCGTTCGAATGTTTCTATAAAAAAAAAAAAATCGATTTCCACGTGTAAACTCGTAACTGCAACATCGCGCGGTAAACGGCGCGCCTATTATTATTATTATTATTATTATTGTTTACAGGCACGGAGTACCGTTCACTTTAGGGAAAACGTCATTAAAGAACAACGACGACGGAGAACAACTGCAACCGAGTTACGACACGTACGTGAGCCCGTTCCCTTGCGCAGACGAGCCGGACCGCGCGGGTAAGGGGCCGCGGTACCGTTTCGGAACGTCGCTGGTGAACGTCGTGGACTTGGTGATGGCGACCGACGGTATCCTTTGGGTGTTGGACATAGGCGTGTCCGACACGCTCGGCGACTGTCCGTCCAGAGAAGCCGCACCGAAAATTGTCGGATTCGATGTGACCACGGGAAAGGTAAGTACATATATCGAAAAGCGTATATATGTCGTCTGCACTGCAACGGCGTATATAACGTGCAGAGTCGGCCTTTGTTTTCGCGGAGCTTTTTTTTTTCAATCAATTTAACTGTATTCCTTTTTATAATGCGAGACGGTGTGGCCCTAAGATGCGAGCGAAGCCTAGAACAAATTTCGTAGTCGACTTACTCTAGTCGGCCGTTCCCGATAATTCACTCGAAAACGCATTTGCGTGTCTGCGCACGAATAAATAAAATCGTTTCGTCATTGAAAATTATATTAAAAAAAAAAAAATCAACTCGCCGATTGTTGTCATTTGAAATTTGTTCCGCATTTGTTAATCGTTATTGTATGCGATTTTTTATGGCCAGTAGATTTTTCAAAAGATATTTTAACACTTGACTACATATCAGTTTAAGAAAAACTATCGAATTTTCTCGCGCGAAATTTCGTCGCGTTTTCTACCGTAACCGAGTAAAAACAAAAACCAATCGAATCAAAAACCAATAATTTATATCTTGTATGTTCACGTTCGTGTTAAAATAGCGTATTGCGACGCTCAAGATTCCGAATTACGTAATATTAATTATTGTGTAATATTGTTATAATGCAGGCACTGAAATTCGCTACCAATTTCATAATAAACGAGAATACTGCAATTTCAGCATTTTAAATGATAATTTCCTTTTGTTTTGGTTTGTTTTCGGAAACCCATCGCATTCCACTTCTCCCCCGGAATCTACGCTTACACACTGCAGGTGTTTAGAAACGGAATAGGAAACCGCGTAGATTTTTGAAACGACTTTTGCGTTATTCGTATTCTGAAAGTCGGCGATTTCAATGTTTTTTATATATATATATTATATAGATTAAACACAGGGTTTCATTGCGATCGTCGAACAAGAAGGTTCAGAGCCACTATCAGTATCTGGCGGTGGAACAATTGAAAGGGGGAAACACGGTGTTGTACGTGGGAGATGGCGGCACGCGGTCAATAATCGTGTGGGACGTTCGGAAGAACGTGGGAAACCGGGTCAAACTACCGCACTCGATCGTCGAGAGCTGCACGGTGGATTGGCACGAAGACGTTTTTCACGTGTCGCTGGTGGAACACGATGTTGGAAATTACGTGTATTTCACGTACCTGTCCGGTCAGGCGGTGTTCCGCATCAGAACGAAAAACCTGCGAAACCGAAAATTCATAAGTACCAAGTGCATTGTCAATATCGGTAAGTGTATACACGCGTAAACTGACCGTGAAAGTTTCGCCCTTCGTCCCCACAAACATCGCAAATGGTATAATAATTTGCGGGAAAAAAGAAAAAAAAAACCCCCACGAATTTTCTCAGAGCTTTTCGCGCGTTTCAGGCAATAAACCGGGAAAAATGGTGTTCGTGGGCGTGGGTTATGGATCGATCCTGTACTTCAACCTTAGGGGTCACAGGAATCTGTACAGCTGGGACACGAAATCGAACCTGCTCGAGGAAAACATTAAGATGGTCCGAGAGAGTCGGGACTGTAGGACCATAACGCACGTGGACGTAGACAACGAGGGCACGCTGTGGATTTTGGAGAGCAACATACAAGACTTCATCAACGACCGGACGGGTTGTTACGGCCCCAGCATTTTGTTGACGTCCGTGCGCGAAGCCCCGGCGGTACCGATAACGGACGAGTTCAATACATGAAAAATGTCTGCGTCGTAATGCCTATTAAGATAGTTATATGTTTTGTCGAATGCCTGTTGCAATGTTCGCGATTATCGTCTACTGCGCGGATGTATAACCGAGCAGAAGATATGACCGCGTGTCGTGCGTGATATAGAGCGATCAACCGCTTGTTTTGAGGATGACGGATTGCTTCGAGCCGTGCGCGCGCCGTTTTTGAAGACCGTCTTATTAACGCACGAGGCTGTTAATAAAATTATTATTATTATTATTATTATTATCGGTACTGGATGTCGATCGGTAAAAACGAAAATTTATGCACGAGCCGGGAGCGTCAAACAACTAGACACCAAACTAAACGCATTCAAAATACCAATATATGAATCAATTAGATATGGTTGTTATCCTACAACTACGCAACAATAACGCTAATTGACAATCTCAATAATGTACAATTTTGTAATTAATAAATAAATAATAATAATTTCAATGAGATACGTATAAAATAATGTTAAAGACAATAATATTCATTATTTAGTATTCTTTTTTTTTTAAATAATTAATATATTATCCGAAATGAAAAGTCATTTACGAATTGAATCACGACGATTTAAAAATTTTTAATTATCGTAATATTAGTATTCCCCCCCCCCCCGCCAAAAAAAAAAACAATTCTTGTAACAAAAATTATTTAAAAGAAAATTGTGTTTTAAATAAAGATGTTTAAAAAAAAAAGTTTTCAATAACGTTTAAAGCAACATTTGAAATGATAGCTAGAGTCAAATTATTTGGACGTAGTTCAGCGGTTTATGAACCAGCTACTTTCTGCTGCTTAACGCAAATTGGCAACGCACAGACCGCAAATAGATAATGAATGAAACACAATCGGTTTTTCAACTTAAAGTACTGTTGAAATTTTAATATTTATTTATAGATTAAAAAAAGATCTCAACTTTATTAATTTATTCTTAACGTATAAACTTATTATAATATACTTATATATATAATTATAATTTAATAGACCCTATTGAATATTAATACTATATATTATTACTCAGTCATATATTAAAAAAAAATTTATTTAATCAATAAACTGTAACATGTATTTTCTAATAAACTTAAATACATTCGTATATAACTATATAGTCTATACCTCAAATTAATAACGTTATTGTATCGTTTAATTGTTACAATTAAAAATTTGTATTCGAAACGTAAAGATTAAATTGAAAATACCCTGCATAGTATTGCTTTTTTCCCCCATGTCTCCTTTAAAATTCTGTTTGCCGACCTGAAGATTTATTCTAGTTACTGGCGGCCTATGTATCGGTAAAAATACGGCATATATTATGAAATTGACACCAATATACAGTAAGATATGGATACACGTATGTCAAAAAAAAAAAGACTCAATCGCAATGGATAAAGTAAATAAAGTAGGTCCCTTGTTGGTATACCAGGCAGTTATAAGCCCGTTCCTTTGACATTTTTTTTTAGTACAAGGACGTAAATTGTTTTCTATAAAGCAAGTAATAAAATAACCCCGTCCCTTCTGTTTTTGGCTCTTCCCCTCAATTCGAACGTTGACTCAAACGGACTTTGCGTGTAGAGGGATTTCAACGATGGGCATTATTGTGAATTATGATTTACGCGAATAAAATATGTTATAATATCGTATATACCTACCCTCCATATAATTGTCACTCACTACAGTCGTAACGATAAGAAATAAACTACGTAACATTTCACATTTAAAAATACTGATTTCGTTTCAACGTCTACTATCGTTTTGTAATATATCTTAATAATATGTATTTGCAGTACACGGTTTATGCGCGTGTATTATATAATAATAATATGTTTATAATACGACAATAAATTTCCTTAAATCGAATATACTACAATATAATAATGTATACTTATATAATAATTACAAATCTAAAAGTATTTGATTGTATTTACTGTACGAGTTTAGAATTATCTATGTACCTATACAATACGGTTATTTTAGTCGTTTAATTTCACAATCATTTATGTAACATAAAAAATTTAAGAATACATTTATTTTATACGCGGCATACAGCGTGTTTTTAAATTCCGTGTTTTAAGACAGCGGATATTATATTATTATGACTGTGTCTAAATATAGTAATATATATATATATTTATTTTTTATAAGTCTCGTATATAATATATTATATATAAATAAATTATATTTATATACACATATACACGCGTAAATATGCGTATGAACGGCAAGCGGCCGAGCCTAGAGATTGATTTCGCGTAGTTTCACGTGGTTATCCAGTACTTCGGTGAACCATTTCTTTTTGACGGGGTCGGCAAGGAACGTAGGTATCATTTTGAGGTGTAGCCCGATGATGGATTGGTCGTCCATGAGCTCGACGATCTCGTCGCACAATTCCGGACGGTTTTTCAACATGTACAGGCTAACGTACATGTCACCAAGCTTGCACTCCACTTGCAAATTCGAATCGACCCATTTATCTACGGCTGTCTTGGACCCGATGCTCATCACTTGGCCCTGGTACTCGGTGTACAACGGCGACAAGAACATGACCATGTCGGATTCCGAACAGTTGTTCTGTACGCATTTGTAAAACTTATTGTAGAAAACGGGCAGGTAGACCAAAACCTGAGGGGCGTAAAAAAAAAAATAAAAAAAAAAAAAGAATAAAACGATAATGACGCGTTAAAACATTTGAAACGATTATTCGTTTATTTACATCCATACATTACACGAATATTCTCGCGCGTGTATCCGCCGTTCGTGTTTATTCGCATAATATTGCACGTAAATACTACACCATTATTCGATTCGTCGTTCCGGAATGAAAAAAAATTCTTTTTCGATTTAATAAAAAAGAAAATTGAAATTATTCTACTGCAAAGCGGTTTACAAATAGAGCAAAAAAAATACAGAACGCGTGATCGTTGAATTCGTCGCGTATTATTATACATAAAACGATCGATTGGAAGATTTTTACCAGAATATTTTCATATTTCGTTAATTTTCAATTTGTACGCGAATCGCAATTAACTCTATACGTGCACAACTATTCTTGTCGACTGTGTACGCCAGCGTAAAATATATTTAACTATAAAATAGACGCGGATAAAGTGTAATAAAATCGTTATTGTTTAATTCAATATTGTAATTTTGAATTTTGAAAATTCGAATAATTATCGTTATTAATAAAACGTTGTATTGGAAAAAAATTTTTTTAGGTTCGGGACGAAAAATGTATTGGTTTTTCATTTGATGTGTTTTTGTTTTTTTTAACTGTCTGTCAACACTTTGTATATTAAGGCAATGCAAAGATGACCTTCACATATTTTCCGGTAGCGAATTACGCGCGTAACTACATGTATATAGCTGGTACTTTATTTGACATTTTGTAAGCTTTTTGTAATAGCCGTTTGCTTTAAGCGTAAGGAAATCGTTAAAATCGTTGGCGTATGCCCGTTTTGGACACGAACAATTTTCGTATTTATGGGCTTTAAATTTACACGAAAATGTCGACTTATAACATTTATTATAGTATCTTCATGAATAATAGAATCGTTTTCCGAAAACGAAGATTTATTTTTGTTTTCAAATTCAAAATAATCTCCTTCTATAAGCGACTCACTTGAGCCGACATTCAGAGCACCCATGGCTATCGTTCCTTTTATTATTATTATTATTATTAGTGTTACACGTGAGTTTAATAACCGTAATACATATATATTTTTTTTTGTGGTGGTCTAAACTAAAATTTGAACAATTATTCGAAGGGTTACCTGAAAAACGGTGTCGCCTACGGTGTACTCGTCAATATAATGCGACCCGAAGTCTGTAATAAAGTCCGTCACCATAGATTCAATGCCAGTTGATATGCATTTTAATTTTTCCGCAACTGGCGGTTTCAGTTCTACTAATTGTGTAAAGTTGTCGGACGTTTTAATTCGTTTCACCGGCCGCCTGTATGACACGATTACGAATTTTTGTCCGAGCCCTATTGCTATGTCGGGTACGCCAAAACGTTCGGATATCGTGTGTAGTGATTTGCTCGTCGTCAACAGCTTCCACGGTTTATCGGAAAGGTCCACTTGATAACCGTCGAAATAAACGTCAAATAAACAGTCTAAATCGGGACAGAATGTGATGTTTAATAGATTCGTGTGGTTTTTCGTGACGTTTAATACTTCACTGAAAAAAAAAAAAAAGTCACATATTAATTGTTACAATATTTACGTTATAATACTACTACTACTATTACTTATCAATAAAAAAAAAAAGTAAAAAAAATTCCTTTATATAAAATATATAACGTATATAAAACGTTTATTATTTGTGTATTTACGATTCGTACAAATATACTAAAATATTAGGGTTTACACTATTATAACTTATTATAAACTATAACTAGAAATTATTTATGATTTTTAAAAAAAAAACATATGAAATCTATTTAAATAGAGGACGAATTATTATGAAAAATTGAAAACAGCGAATATATAGACTTATTTATAATCATAAATTATACTATAGTATAAATACGAATACCTATAGTTTTTGTTTTAATAACATTTTAACATATTATATCGTCGTAGTTATTATTTTTTAAATATATTTACGAAAATTGTATTTATAAAATATATAATAAATCGTTAAAATGTATTGAATTTTAACTAAAATAAATGTATATATATATATTACATATTGGTTTTCTATTTTATCTCTAATTAATACGTGGTTCCGTTTAATTAAAAATATAGTTTAACATTATATATATATATATATAGTACAGAGGTGATGGCACGCGTTCCGAGCTGTTATATAATTCAAGTGGTCTGCTATAACGTTATGATTTATAATATCCTATCTTGACCTGCGAAGCTTTTTTAAAAGTTGTGTACGTTATACACACATGTTAACAATTTTTGGAGACCCCTCAACTTATGGGTGCGTCATTCTACTATTAATATAATAGTGTATATGTGTGTCATTGTTACATAGATATTTAATAAAATTGCTCTAAAATGTGAAATGTGATCTATATATAGGTAGTCTCTCAGAGACGGATATTCTACAATATTATATTTCGCCGGATAATGTTCTTATTTAATTCCAAAACGTATTGAAATTATAATCTTGCAGACTTACAATTAAAACGAATAGTCATATTATATTACTGTTAAACTATATATTCGTTGGACCAGCACAAGTGCATTTGTCACCACCATTCTTCGATGGTATGCGACGCTACGAACACTATCAAGACATCGATGTGATTAAATGATGATAATCGACAGATTACGTGCTTCATCTAAGCAACTGCTAATAGAGTAATATTAAGACTTATTGACTATTTATTTGTTATTTAAGAAGTCGAGCAATGAGAAAAGCCGAAATCCTAAGGCTAGCGACATTTGAAAAGAAAGTCCTAAGCGAAATATATGGCCCGATCTTTGATAGCTAAACCAATGAATGGAGAATAGTATACGAAATAATGAAATCCGAATTGAATTCCGAAGGCCCGACATATAAATTGCAATAAGAAGACTAATTTGAGCGGGTCAAGCTTTGTGTAAGCACGAATCTTTAATTAGGCAGGTGACTGAAGAGGGACCTATAGGAAAAAAACTTTTAGGGAGACCAATGTTATAAGGTGGAAAGACTGTGCGTTGAAGGGTATTACAGAGTAAGGCCGGAAATCAGATGGAGTGAAGTTGCAGAGGACAGAAACAGATGGCATGAGTTGTACATATAGCTGTATGGTCTTAAAGGTCGAAACCGAGAAAAAAAAAAAGAGTTCAATAAGTATTATACTTTTGTAAAAAATGAATTTTAATTTAAGAACCCGGTGTTTATATGTTAAATGACAATTTAAGAAATAAAATCTTGATCAAGCTAGTTAATTTTTATGGATTATATTTCAATAAAATTAATTAATTTAAATTAATGGATTTGTTGGTTTAAAGAGTGATGTGCAGGTTAAATCCACATTATAATTTACATTATTAATTAAATACGTGTTTTCTGCCGTTACTCGAGTTCAGACGCGTTTGGCCAGTTGTATAAAAATGTCCGATTGACTTGTTAGTCCATCTCTGCGCAGTTCTTTGTGCAAAATATTATAAAACGGCCTTGTTCCGTCCATTTGTACCGGTTAATAAATCGTCGTCATAAATGTCATCGGTATATACATATATATAACTGAACACAAGGTACGCGTATAGTCGAATAAATAAATATTATAATTTCTCATGTTTATAATTTCTATATAGTATTTTAAACGTTAATATTAACATAAATAAAAACGTACATCGAGTCGCGGATGCTTGTGGATATCGATTCAAGTGAATCGATTGACAGAGCGCGATTTTGGAGTCGTCTTATTATTTTCTAATAATAACTCGAGATTGTACTGCATTTTACAGCTCTTAAAAAAATACAAAAAAAAATGACTATGCCCAAAATGAATATTATAATATGTGGAGAATTTTTTTCAATTTTAACTGCGATTAAAGAATAAACTGTTGGGAAAATTGAAAAACGTGTCGCATAAAGTACAGAGGCTAGACACAATTTGCTTTCGTAATGTAACGCGTCGTGGAAATCATCTGAACGCACGTTCAATGCGAAAATTAAATGAAACAATTTTTATTATAAAAAAAATATTTTAAATAATATTAACGGCCAACAGAAACGGTGCTAATTTAATGAAACGCGCAATAATATTATATTATGTTTAACTATTGGACTCGTTCTCGAAAATTCGCAACACTTCATTATTCATACACGAATTATACATATTTTATTTGTTAGAACGTTCTAGATTATACGGATCGTTTAATTTTTGCAATATTATTATCTGCTAATGATGTTAATTGATACGCGGATATTCTTAGAATTAAAAGCCAAAACACAAATTAATAATTTTTTTTTTTTAAATTCAATAATGTATCGCTTTTAATTTTTATTAATAATAATAATAATAATAATAATAGTACAAAATACGGTATAGTGAGTGTAGAGCATAATTAACAAGATGTCTAATGTATATATATATATATATTTATCCACACACACGTTATTTTTATAATATGACGTCAATGTTACATATTATATAGGTAGGTACTTACTACGCGCATATACTCGCATATCTCGTAGATTGTTAATTAATTATATCCGATGATAGGTGAGCGAGCCTAAAGGTTATTATTCTTTTATAATTTAAATAGATTATAAATTATAACGTATAAATAGCCATAATTATAAAATATTATACGTGTATTGATATATCCTACACGTGTATTTAATTTTAGATTGTGAATGAAGCGAAGAATTTATTTGCCTTTACAATTTTTTTTTTTTTTTTTTTTGTTATGTACGAGTAGGAATACTTTTTCGCATAGAATAAAAATGTTCAACAAGCGTTAGGTACGTTTCGGAAGTGATTTCGGAACGAGACGGGGCGTTTTTTTTCTAATACAAATTTGTAATATTTTTATAAACATTTAAATAATTTTACAATAGGAAAACATATATATATGTACGCTAATATATATATATATATGGATAGCTTAACGTAAACGTAATTTTTTGAGCTACAATATTATTATGGGACGTACTAGGACATTGGTATATAATGTAGTGTCTTTATCACGGTTGGTTAACCACATTGATGTTGTTTATTATCATACCGGTATTGTAACGATTATTTAACAAGGTTTTATTATTATTATTGAAAATTTAAAATATTTACGACAGATAATGTAATACATTTATACAGGTATATAATGTGTGGTATATTTTTATTACCAATAATGTACATTCCGATATACTACATTCGATTTCTCAATAAATTTTTAAAATGTACGTCCAAGCCCACATATATGTTTTTTTTAATAATAAACTGTACAGTAATTAGTATAATTATATATATATATTATATATCTTAAATTGTATACGTAAAACATGATAATATATTTTGAAGAAAAATTAAAAGATATCCTTATTATAAGTATTATATAACACAAGTGTATTTATGTAGAATTGATATATATTTTATAATAATTCCTATCGTGTGAAAAAGCTGTCTCGTTTTCTTTATATATAAATAAATATATATATATATACATCTGATAAAACTAATTCTGTGCATAATATACTAATTTATTAAGTTTATCTGTATGAACTTAAAGAATTACAGATTATTTTTTATTTGAATTTTTTTTTACGTATAGAAGCGTACGAAAATTATATAAAATTAGATAATTTAAAATATCTAAAAGTATTATATTAAATAATTGTATACTATATATTCTATACACCTTTAACTGTTGAATATCACCATATATTGTTTTCCTTTTTTTTTTTCTTTTGTCCCTCTATATTTGTCATAAACCCTTCTAGTATATGTGTAATTGTGTAATTGAATAACTGTCGAGCTATCATAGTTACTAACTAAAAGCTAATAAAAAAAAAAATTTTAAATTTATCACATCGAATAATATAATATAGTTCGTATTGTTTTTGAACACACAATATAGCTTATATAATAATAATTTTTTTTTTGTGTTGGACGTCTGGAGCCTCGCTCAAAATTTATCAATATCGTATCGTATGTCCGAACGAACAACGTGAATTTTATTAATAATAATAATAAAAAAAAAACACTTCGGGGCGTAGTCTACAATTAAATCTTTTTCATCTGTGGTAACTATAGTAGTGCAATTACATTTTTATATATAGTGTATACAAATTACAAATAACACACCGCATACACAGTTCTATAGCTATAAATTACTTTTATATGCAGTTTATGTACCTATATAATAATGAAATATATTATACAGTGAATTAGACATTATTATTATTATTATTATTGTTTTCATAATTGAGTAAAATGTTTAACTGAATATTTATATAATTTAATGTGTGTATATATTGTTTTAAAATAATTTGGTGTTTTCGACATTTCGTATACTGCAATAGAGGAATATATGAATAAAACGTAAAAATTTTTGCCGAATAAATCGATCGCGGTACGGGTTTTGTACTATAAAATAGTAAACTGTTATTTTTTCAATATTACGTATACATTATGTACATAAGATTTGGTAATTTCTTTGCTATTAATATATTTGCGACGAACGCAGAAGATGTAATAAATTGAATATTTATTGAATAAATATCATTTGAAATCCGTTACATTTTCTCAAAAACTTTAATTATACAATTATTCAATACGCGTTATTGTATTTGTTTATTATATAAATACGTTTATGTGATAAAAAGAAAAAAATCGTTCTATTTAATCGAGAACAAGCCAAATCGTGGACGTACCTGATAACCAATCTGTATTTGGACTAAAGGAATGGAAAAATTACGGAAACGCATCCTAGCCCTTCTAATTGTTAATAACGGATAATAATGATAAGGGTTTAAACGCACTCGCCCGCTCACTTTATCGAATAGCAATTGTGTGTGTGTAACTCACGTGAAACGATCAGCGCCTTCGAGTATGTCGTGCGTGACGACGGTCTCCTTAGTGTTGGACTTGGACACGTCGCCGTACAGCACGTCGCCGATGATGCCGAACCGCTGGAGCACGTCCACGCCTCGGCCGATGTCCACGTTGACCGCGGCGGCCGCGGGCGGCGTTCGTAACAGTAACAACGACAACGACAACAACCGCAACGACGGGAAGGACGACGCGGTGACGGTTACACTGTCGGCGCGCCGGTGTTTCATCGCCGACGGAGTGTGCAGTGGACGTGCAGCGTGCGCGTGCGGCGATTTCCGTCACGATGACGACAGCGGTCGGACCGAGTACATTTCCGCGGCCGATTGGCGGCCTCGGTCGGTCGTTTTACGCGAAACACTAGCGGCGGCGGCGGCGGCGGCGGCCGATAGGTGTATATTATTATTATTATTATTTTTTTTTTTAAATAATAAATATAATTTTATAAATTTCTAGAAGAAGAAGAAGAAGAAGATTATTTACAAGAGCGTATTTACAATACCGTATTAATAAAGGAAAAATAAAAAAACGCGCGCGCCGCCCACACATCAGAATATAGACTTACCGCTGTATTATACACTGCGGCGGCAGACGTTCGGTCCGGACACCGCGGCCGGAGGACGACGACCGCTCCCTTCCCCCCACCCCCCGACGAGAAATATAAAATATTAAATTTTTTATCCCATACGTATTTATTTATTTTATTATTATTATATATATATTTCTTTTTGTGTTATAATACGCGGCATGTGCGCGTACCTACACACCTCCTCCTATTGCTGCAGCAGCAGCAGCAACAGCTATAGCATCAGCCGAACATTTTAGTCGCGTCACCGCGGTGCAGGACGTATCGCGCGGCGTTCATAACGGTTCAACAACGATATTTTATAACACGCATAACGTTATGATACGCGGCGCATGTCGACGCGGTACCGTTTTTACCGTTTCCATCGTGTATTATAATATATGCGTACACGGAAGACAAACCTACACGCGCCGGGTCAGTGCTTGAATTGTGAGGGGGACGGGGGGCGGAGTACCTCTTCTTTTTTTTTTTTTTTTGAAACGTTTTATCCGTACCTCCTTTTAATTTTTCATTATAAGTGGCCATAACTACAGAGCGAGTGATGTGGACACGACAATATATCATCTCCCAGATCTTTTTATTTTTATTGTGTTCACTTGTTTTATAATATTAATAATCCATATTTCATATATTATTGGTATGAAAATTAATTGGAACAATACAATAATAATAATAATAATAATAATAATAATAATGTCCTGTACAATTTTGGTCACGCGTTTTCTCTATATTGATATAATGGTATATACATTTATAAAAGCTATTCTATAAATTCAGAATTCTTAATTACTCTCCACGTAGTTAAAGTAAGTATATACACATACCTACCCGTATGGACTTGAATTTTTTAAAACAGTAAAATTTTTCTAAATATTAACGAAAATTTAGAATATACATTAAATATTTTAATATATTGATATGACTCGTATTGTGTTTCTACGTGATATTTTCTTATATGGTTTACCTTTATGCGAATACATAATTACAAATCGTGCGAATCGACGGATTGGGAACGGGTTGAACAAAACCAATGTTTCGTCCATCCGTCCGTTATTGTGCTTGTGCGATAAATTTTGAAAATAGATTTGAATTCCGGCATGAAGTCTATACTTGAGATAGGTCAGGCGACTTTCTAAAGTCGTATCCCCGTAATTTTCGTAAATTTGTTTTTAATATTTGAAAAATATTGCAAAAAGCTTTTAAATGATTTAAAAAAAAAAAACGAAATTCTAACCGATCTCAAGTAGATTTCATGCCGAGTTCAAATATGTTTTCAAAATTCCTATCGCTTCGTAACAAAAGATCTAATAGATGGTTTTACTATAATAGTCGTTTCTTAAGTTAAAATATCCGCTCCCGATCCCCTTAAATATCATATTTTCTTTTTGTTTTGATAAAATTCTATTATTCTGTATTGCCTGTTGAATCGCCGGCACAAGAGACGATAGATGGCGACAATGGGGTTAAAAAAAAATTTTTTTTTCTAATTTAGTATACGTTAATGAGTCGAGGATTTGTATTTTTCCCGCGTTTATTATAAAAATAAAAGAGAAGGACGTTTTTTATTAATGGCCAAATTTAAAATTTAAATAAAATTTTAAACTATTTTTATAAAAACCGATTCGACATTATAATAATGCAATTCGTTCGTTGATTCGATTATTACACACGCGCCGTATTTATAATATATTATTGCATCGCCGTTTTGCTTATCATTTTCTTATCTGAATTATATATGACTCTGTAATTCTTGTGTTTCAAATATTCCGTTTTGTGCGATTTGTTATTATTATTTTTTTTCTTTTATTTATTTCGTGAATCCGGCGGCGAATTTCATTATTTTCGATTTTAAATTGTTTTACTCGTAATTATATTTATATACGTGCCGATCGAGTAATTTCATTAAACGCGTTTTAATCGACTAAAAAAAAAAAAAAAAAAAAAAAAAAAATCCAAATAATAACGCAATATTATAACAATTTAAAAAGGGAGTCACGAACATACGGATTCATGAGTCAATTGTAGATACGTAATATTATGTTTTATGTAAGAGCGCGAATCGAATAGATTGTCGTCAAAGTAGATTTAAAAAATGATTGGTGAACACACGTTTTCAATATTATGTAATTATAATATTATTAACCGCGCATGGAATTTTTTTTTGTTTTTTTTTTTTACAATAACCAATGCGATTATATTGCGAGTCACGTGCGTATTCCCGGCAATCAATGACCAAATGATAATTGATTAAATCTCGATGACGTCGTTTCCTTTACCAGGAGTGGCTTTTATAGGGATTTTACACAACGATTTTTACACATTGTTCACATTTGACCTTTGCCGTATAAAACATACAACATGTACGGTCGTTTATGCAGTCGAAATAATATAATTATACTACGCAATAGTAGCGTTAAACTATGACGACCATAATATTGTGCGTACATTTATTATAGACACTGTCTATTTTACAATACGCGATAATTCATATGAGTGTTGTAAATGTATAAATACTCTCGTAGGGCCGAACGCGCGTTGAAAGTTGAATTTCTAATACAATATGTATAAGTATACATATTTTTCACGATAACTATATAGGTATGTACAAAATCGGCCAAATTTCTATTTGGAAAAATTGGTACAGTTGTTGTTCTGAACAAATAGACAGAATTCGCGAATATGCGAATAAAAAAAAACTTCAATGTAGCGCCTTATTGTACGTATACGGTAAAGGACGGACTATACAGATTGCGGTCGTCCCGGAGGCCGGATAATTCATTTTTAAACCGTGATGCGAAACGTACTAAATTCCTTAAACTCCGAGTCCACGTTAATCAACCCGAGATCGTCAAAAATACAAAATACGAATTGACATAATATATTTTGTAACGTTGACTTGGATTAGGATTAAAGAAAATTATAATACAATTCACAACGAATATATCTATCAGATCACACTATTAATCAGATAGATAAAAACACATTGTGATTTTAATAATAATAATAATATTAAAAATTTTCATTATAATTACAGAGTTTATGACAATACATTTTTGTCGAACATCTACCTAAAAATAATATATTTAATATAATAATTGTACAGTATATTTTATAAAAAATTATAAATTCGATTCGGTTCGGGTTCGTTAACATTTGGTACAAGTTCGGTTTGGGTTCGGTTCGGGACCTCAAAAATCTGGGTTCGTAACATCACTAATTTTATTGTTTAAAATTTTACATTATTAGTATACTGTTTTCATGTAAGATACACACACAAATATATATATATATATATAGGGATTACCAGACGCCCTGAGATATGCAGGACAGTACTTTTTTTCATAGCTTGTCCTGTAAATCGTCCGTGAGAATGAAATTTCCTGACTTTTGAACATTTACATTTCTAGTAGGTTTTGTGGCTATATGTTCATCACGTGTTTTTTTTTTTTTTATAAATGATAGTTGAGGGAAGGATCATCGATGTATGTAAGAACTTACTTAACTTAAGATGATATTTCTTTTATTTTCCAAAGAGCGAGAATCGTCCTGATTTGGTAGTTTTGAAGAGTTATAATAACCTTACTTATTTATATATATATTTATATATTATACGATGGAATTGGTCAATTGAGAACGACCTATCGTAATCTAATGTATTTAAGTGTGTTCAATTATAAAATACGTGTGTAATATTATTGTCAACTACCGACAATGTTTAAAAAAAAAATATATATAAATTATAATTATGTAATTATTAGGTATAATAATGTAATTTTTGTCTAAAACTCTATACCAAACGATAGAACAAACACAATAAATTGCGGCCTAATCACTACGTCATATTTCGCATTTATTTCAGGTCTCACGATACGCCAGTGAACAATAGATACTAACGAATACCAATTAAATCATTACACAATGACCTCATATCGCAAAAATGGGAAAAAAAAACAAAAAAAAAAATTACCCAGTAAAACTTTTAATAATATTATACGCTCTCACGTTTATTCCAATGGTTGTACAAATGTACAATTATAGGTTAATATTTTTATTTGTAACGTTTGATTTTAATTTCTTTGATATATATTATATTTAACGGCATCATATGTATTTGTCTATCCATAACATATTTTACAAATATTTTCTCTAATTGATATTTCACATTAAATAGAATAATCGCTTTCCAATATATACCACGCAGCATACATAACGATTGTTTTGTATGTTATACCGCAGATTTTAAAGAATAAAAAAAAAAATTACCAATTCGTTTTATAGACGTACACGTAAATATGGACATTGGTCAATGATAAAAACAATATATAACACGTGATAGAAAAAAAATGTACATATATTTTACTTTGTGAATGGATAAAACAATGTATAAATGAATCGTATTTTACAAAATATTACGTGCACGCATTTATGTAATTAATACCAATCAGTATTGCAGTAGTGCAGAAATATATATATATATAAAGTGATTATTTTCCGATAAATATGATGACATAATATCTCATCATGACGTGATCAAGAGTAAAACGGTCTCGTAATGATATAGCTATAAATATTATTATTATTTTTTAATTGATCTATAAATACGCACAAAGGAAAAACGTTTCAAACAATACAGGCAATAATTTTATTTCTGAATTTACAATAATATGATATTGTTTTCGTAATTAAATATTTTATTCGAGATTATATAACAGTGACTACTAACAACAATATTAATAGGTTCACACAACCCATTCATTTTTATGATTCATACAAATCGGAGAGAAACCATATACATTTATTCGTATAAAATATGTTTTAAATACAAACAAACGAGTTTTTAATAAATTATAAACGACAAAAAAAAAACAAAGATAAATTACAATTTCGTTAATAACAATTTAAACGTTAACGCATTTACTCAGTTATATCAATCGTAATTTGAATTACAAAAACGTTAAATACCTATTATGTATGTTTTACGAAAGAGATACATTTTCTATAAAACAATTCTTTGTATTTTTTTTGTACAAAGTATTACGGTGGACGGGGTAGTATTTTATAGCTTCTTTCGATGAAAAATTTTTCACTCGTTATAGTGGTATACACATTAGTTTCGTCATCCGCGGCGGCTGCTTCTCGTTTTAATTTATTAAAATGATATTTGTGGTCTCTTATCTGCAAGAATTCGTATACTTTTATATAATTTCATGATACCGTTGGTGTGCGCTTATTAATATGTTTGTTATAGATGACACGTCGACACGACGTTTTAAAAATTAATGTAACCGATAATTCGTTACACCAATTTTTATTTTATTGTTTAAAAATTTAAATCGTTTAAATGTAGAGTCTATATAGAGTTTATCTTCTTTTTATTATTATTATTATTATTATCTATAACAGGAAATAATGGATAGTATGATTTTTTTTCTCATCTTCTTTTACTAATTGTACTTTTGTTTTTTTTTTATATCCATGTAGATAATTCGTGTAATGATTTATTATAAAATATTTATCGTTTTGAAAATGAATTGTAATAGGTTAAACTCGGTAAATGTTAAAATGATCTTGAACGGAATAAGGAAGGTCAAATATTGTTTTAATTAGTTCAGGTTGTACATATACGTATATTATATGCGTATGTAATGACTAATGTAATAATAAGAAAATGTATTTTAACACGTTTAATATATTATATCAATCGAAAATAATAACTTTCTGTCTCTACAACTCATGAATAGTAAAATTACGCGTAAATTATTTTGTGTGCGTGTGTTTTTAGATTAGAGGTAAAATAATATTGTGTATATGTATGTGCAGTTATTCCAGATAACAGTAGAAATACTTCATATTATTATATTATAATAAGATTTATATTATATAATTTTTTTTTTTTTAATATAGTTTACTAAATGAAGGAAATGTATCTTTTTGTTTTTAGAAAAACGTTATAAATTATAATTTATATAAAGTAGTATTCGACAGTAAAATGATTTTCCTCAAAAATAATAAAAAAATATTTTAATTATTTGGGTCTAATATATTATGCGCGTTACCTATTTAAAAATACTTAAATATTACAATTTAGTTGGTTTCGTAATGAATATATAAAATATTAAATTTTAATTATTTATTTTTATTGATAATAATTATAAAAAAAACCAGTAAACATTTTCGGACCTCTTTAATGATCTTTTTAATAATACGACCTCAGATTTTTTTTTTCAAATAATTTCATATGATACGTTATATTGTGTAATTCAACAATGATCAGAGTTTTATCATTTTTCAAACTTCAGCTACAGACCACTCAAAATTGTTAGGTACCTTTAACATTATATTATAATACGTTTTATATTTTGAAAATTAAATGTATTATTATTATTATTATTAAATGCGTAAGTGAATATTTGAATGTGAAACACACGCTATTACTATATTTGTATTATATATATGTAAACTTACAAATACAAACGTTACAAAAAATGTGTACATATTATATCAATTGATTTTAATATATTTATTGACACTTTTATTGCCATGGCAACTGCGAATAAACATTGCTGTACAAAATCATAACAGGTAGGTTTGCCAGTACACGTTGGCCATCATCATTTGGGCTTGTATAAACGAATTGTGTGATATTATGGTCTACGTTTTAGAAATGGTTGTACATTATATTTCATATTTTCTTATTACAATTTCAATGAGTAAGTTCATTGTTATTTGTAATTTTTATTGTTATTATTATTATTATTATTATTATTATTAATATGCCTGTTGAAAAACTGAATAATTGTTATACAGCTATTATTAAAACATTTCATTGTATTTAATTTTACGTTAAAAAAATATGTAATGATCATTAATAAAACGAAATATCAATAGTTTAAAATATTAACGTTCGTAAATAAAACAATATGATTTTCTCTATGTTGTACACTTATTTGTGTAAAAACACTATAATTATACTATATTTTTATTATTAATTTCAATTCAACAACGACCTAAATTGTATAGTAGAATTATAATAATATTCGAAATTACATCATAAATAGATAATCGTAATTTATAACACGATTTTATTTAGTTCGCCCTGCAGTAGTCACCAACGAAATATATATTTCGCCTTTTATCTACGATGTGCAAAATAATATCGATACAGTAATTCGTATAAAAGGATTGGTCTCTACGACGGACATGTTAAACACGACAACGTGCAATGTAATGGATTTGGATTCACGAATTGTTGTGGTAACAAAAAAATTTATGTTATGTATAACTGAGCACATTTTATGGTAGCTACTTGCACAGTTAATATTATTTTCTTTTCTTTTTTTTTTTACACGGTGTCAAATTATAAAAATATAAGACGCTCTTATAGTTACATTACACAGTTATATTTAGGAGCATTCGTTTTTAGTTTTTTTTTTTAACATATAAATTATAAAAATCTTTGTACAACATGGTAAAATAATTTTACTACCGTCATTTTCAGTGTTAGAACTTTATGATTGTTTTTTTTTATGTGATACATTGCGGTACAATAAGTATTATTTTTTATTAGTTAATAAATTATATACGCATTAATGATAATTTATAATATTATATAATGTTACATAATAAATTATATTAATATTATACGTGCGAATCTCGTTAATATTAAAAATTAATCATAGAAAAACGATTAAAATAATATTGATTTGGTGTGGTTGAAATAACAATAGTAGTTGATTTATTTTTATGGTGTTCTACGAATATAAGCTAAAATAATTACTATACATTTAACCGTTAAATATTAAGAGAGATCTAAAACGCTTAAATTGACAAAAAATCAATTTAGGTTCTAAACATTTAAAGGTAAACGTGTTTTTGTTTTTGTTTTCTATAGAATACTGATTTGAATCTAAGCGACACGTTCACGGTACTTGCACGATTTGAAACGCCTGCATCATTAGGTGCTTTTAAAATTCAGTGTTCAAATTTTGGTTCATTTGTGAACTTCAGTGGCAATTTTTTACTTGTCAATAGTTTGCATTTAATAGTCGGAAATGTAGAACCAAATGCAATTAAACTCGGAGATAGCGTTTCAGTAAGTATTACACTATACACGTGTACGTACCCGTTTCATTTATGAATTATGCAGTAAAACTCTGAGCACACTGCCAAAATATCGTGATAATTCGTCACCAAAGAATAGATTACAATATATGAAATATCTAATGAAATCACAACGTGGGTAATTTTTTTTTTTTATCTTCTAAAGTATGAAAAGTATAAAGTAATTTAAATTTGACGCGTATTAGAAAAAAAACTATCACTAAAACTGTAAAAATAGCATTAAAAAAAAAAAAAAAATTAAAACACTAAAAACTACAAAAATACGTAATAAGTGATTTTAGACTTGGAATGATGCATAACACAAATTTATCTCACTTTACTAGTTTCATCTGTATACAATATAATAATTATTAACGAATACTTTGGAATTCGAGCCCTGCTTATTACATAAAGCTAATATTATTAAAAAAATATATTGTCTACAATATATTATAATATTGTATAGTATTTTTTTTTATATAAAAATACATTAAATAGTTTTTAAAATATTTCTTTACTTTTCCACCTGGATTAATCAAAGTATTATACGTTAATTATTGTTTATATTTTTAGTTTCGGTTAGAAATATTTAACTTGACAGAACCTGTCCCTTTAATGTGTTATTTGACTGACGGAGAAGATTATATAATTTTACCCACAAATTCGATCAACGGAAATAAATTATCATCGTGGATCACGTGCCCCAATTATAAACTGGACAGAGCTGCTGAATACCATATAACAGTAGTTTACTCATCTGATGCAATTGACGCGGCATTGAGGTATAATACATACAATTGTTTTATAATAATAATAATAATAATAATAATAATAATAATAATAATAATAATAATAATAATAATAATAATAATAATAAAAATAATAATAATAAATATGTGTACATAATATATCAAATGTAAAAATGGACATTAATTAATCTAGTACCTTTGTAATAATTTCTAGTTCGAACAATTTCAAAGTGGTGACGGTCCAGGCCGATCGGCCAAAAGTGATTAAATCCGGATTTACAAAAGATTTAAGATTAATTTGGTTTCAATTCGATCAGAATGTAGAGGGGTCAGATTCGTGTATCGATTTATTTACTCAAATCACGTTGACTCAAATCGGTTACGGTACAATTTTCACATAAATTACAATAGGTCGATAATAATTATTCAGTTAATGATTTGTTGTTCTATACAGATGCCGTTTGTTGGTTCACAACAGATCATTTAACCGTACTCCTCGGAAGTGTAAAAACAATTAAAGACAACAAATTAACCATTCAATTTTCTTCAAGCAGCAATATACGGAGCTATAGATCTTGGCCCAGATTGAGCTTATCAATGTTGAACAACGAAATTATTGTTCCTATAATTCCTTCAGAGGTAATATCTGATTAAATCACGTAACACTTTTTTTCAAAATCTAATCGTCGATACACAATTCATATTATATATGTGGTATCCGCCCAATCGCCCGAAAATACGCGCCCGAATCAGCATGACCGAATGGACAATTGCCCGAATCTACTTGCCCGAATGCTCATTTGTCCCGAATTTTATTAATAACTTAATAACTAAACTATATAAATAAACTCGTATAAATAATTAATTGTCAAATTTATACAACGAAATTCGTAATTTTAATTAAATCAAAATTGTTATTGATAACAAATACGTAGAAAATAAATCACGTCCGTAGTGAAATGAATGGATACGAGACGGCTGCAGTATAGGAGAGAAACATTTTTTTTTTTTGTATTTTATATATATATATATATATATATATGTGTGTGTGTGTGTGTTTTATTCTGAAAGCATATGTAGATAATTTTTTTTATTATATTATGTAAACTATTAAATACATCTATACAAATTATTCAACGAAAATTCCTATATGCTATAATAAATTAAATACGTATCTGTTATTGTAAAATGATATTAATAATTTAGACACAAAGCAGATTTGTATACTCTTATTAAAATCTACCGAGTTAATGGTAAAAAGAAAACTTAATTTTTACGACCCAATCATATAATATTAAAATGTTTGTTTTTTTTTTTTTTTTACAGACACTCGTGTTTTAATTGTTCATAGTTAATAGGATTTTCAACTAACCGCATTATAATATTCATAACGAAATTCACGAATGTGCATACACGTGTATATCGAAATAATAGTAAACAATTTATCTTGTTCATATTTGATTATTTACTTTATTCAGTGGTGTCATTTTTTAATGTTTGAAAGGAGGAGGTGGGCAAAACTTTTAACCGGCCATTATTTAACGAAAATAAAAAAAAAACTCTCTTTGCTCGCAACTACCCCACCCATTCACATTTAGCTCAATTTCCAGTTTACATAATGTGTCATATTTATTATTACAGAAAAATTATTTATATATAAACACATTACCCGATTGTGGGAAAATGTTAACTAAAAAACATTGTAGTTAACTAAATAAATATAGTACCTACTGTTGGGGCCGCGTCACCTAGGAATTTGGAAATCTCTCTTATATATATATTAGAGTATTCTATTTTTCGCATTTCTTAAATTAAATTTCTCTTTTAATCAAAATTAACGAATTCACATAAATTATGCGTTAAACACACTTCTTTTCGGAAATCATCATCCATTTTTTTTTTTATCATAACAATTACTGCAATTTTGAAACAATTCAGAACTGAAAATTATAATATAGTAGGCATACACTATTTGTATACAGTACTCATCATTCCGGAGTACACTGCACAATTTTAAGTTCCATTGTAATAAGTAGATGGGTTAGGTAATAGTATATACAATATCAGCAGCGTGTTTATTATTTTTAAATTTGTAATTTAATACGTATTTTTATAATAAATTATAAATATTAAGTAAAGCGTAAAAATTAAAGAGCACGTTTTAATAATAAATTTGTTTTTGCACACGTGTTTTTAATTATTAATATAAAGCTAGTTTGATAAAGATAAGAAAATAGATTAGATAACTCTTCAGTTATCGCAGTGTACATGCATTTTTATGTTTTGACAATAACAATATTTTAAATATGTGTAAAAAATAATATTGTTATTTTTATACTCCGTTACTCCGAATAAGACTAAAAATTATGTTTAAAGTTTGTTAGAGTATAGAAATGTTTTTAAGATAATATGTAATGAAAAACAACGACACTCGCACTAAATATACAAATATGTATACAGTGCCTACAGACTATTAATTTTATCGTGTAGGTACGTTTCAAGTGAACCGCACCTAAAACATTATGAGTTCGCTAATTTAATAATAATAAAAAAAAGAAAACAAGGAAAATATTTTCCATAAATATAATATTAATATATACCGATTCTTTTAAATTAAAAAGAAATAAACTTCTACTCTGACCTTATTTGATCGTATTAACTTAGTCGTCTTATTAAATATATTAAATTGTATTATTTCCGTAAAAGAAAAAAATTGTAATCCTTTAAACAAATTATTATACATTAAATTTGAAAACTGTTCAAATAATACACTATTACTTATAGTTTAAGTAATAATAGTAACAATTGCATTAGATTACATTGCCGATGTATTGGTTGTACGGACCTCGACAATTTTGTAACGTTGGAGACGAAGGAAACGACACTGGAACACTGTCCACCGACCAACTTGCTATGCATGACCACAATGATTGTACGGGTTCTGCAATCATAAAAATATCCACAATTGGTTCGCTTATGCTTAGATACAGTCCGATTTTGAGCTTCAACGACATTTCGAATTCGGCGCACACGATGTCAACGGAAGAGTCGTCCCGTCGAGCTTCTTTAGTGAGGGACAGCGTCAGAGGTCTTGTGATAATGATCAATCGACAAAACTTCACCGCTAGCGTTTGTCTAAACAGCGCTTTGGTAATTTTTACCTCAGAATGTCTCGACGTTTCTGTCCTTCAATTATATAAATTAATCAACAACATCTATTATACTTATATACTGACAGATGTTACCGTACGTTGAATACACGTTAGAAGTGTCGGGCACTAATATTTTGAATCAGTCCGGTTCAAAGGTTCAATTAAAATTCAAACTTATCGAAACCCATGGCATCAAGTCTCAACCAAAATTACAAATAATATCACGTCCGACGTTTGTTATTGGATCTGAAGCTGTTTTTGAAACCATGTTGTATCCAATTTGCGGCGAACCGATCGAGGATAATTATAATAACTTACAAGTAAACAATACACCTGCCTGTTTTGAATACTCCTAATAATTGTTTTTTATTCATTTTTCTTGAATATCAAGCCAAGAGTCTTACAAATAAGTGATCTCTGACAGTTTATACATATATGTGCATTATTGATTATTTATATACAATTATCATTATTATAGTAGCACGTAAATTATAATTCATTTATAATTATTTTTTCGAATTTATAATTTTTGAAATGTAGTTTCTATTTCTTTAATTGTGTTGCTGTAAGTTACCACGGACTTTATCAATTTATTTATATGTATATCGTTGGAGTTCATTTACGCATTCTCTACATCATCAAAATGTATATAAGAACATTATAAAATAAAATATAGTTTAATTTTTTAAATTATAACTAATCAAATGTTATTGTTCATGTCAATAACATGTAAGTAAAAATTAATTAAATGTCTGAATATTTTCTTACGCCAAAGATAAAAAAATATAAAATTATAAAATGTTTAACATTTGGTATAATTTTAAATTTATTTATTTATTTATTAATAAAGTGACTTTCCGAATTTAGTATAGTTGGTATTTCGTTACTGAAAACATTAAATACATCATCAATGGTGTAAATGGACCCGTATTAATATTAGATACAAAAGGATTAAATCGCGGCAAAAATTATACGATTGGTTGTGAATTACATAATGAAATCGCCATCTCAGAAAAGAAAACATCAGCAATGGCAAAAGTAAATATATATAATTTTCGATAAATGCATTCTTTTCATTTATTTTTATAAAAATGATATCGATTAAATTTTATATCGTAATATAACTTTAAAATTATGCGTTCTTAAATTTTGAAACTTAAAAGAATGATCATATTTCGAGTCAAAAAATAAATATATTTATCATTTACATAAAGATTATATGTTATAGGATGAAACGCAATTTAGAATTGAATCATTTGACGCAAAAACGGTTATTGTGCCCCAACAAATTGTAGTTGCGTTTGGTCGATCCATCCACTTAAGGACAAAACATCAAAATTATGTCACTGTAGGGAATGTACAAGTACGTAGACAGTCATATTATATTATTTAAAGTGAAACCATTTATCGGTTACACAAAAAAAAGATATATAATCTAAAAAAATTATCTTTCATATTTTCTTAGGCTTATTTAATTAAATAATCATATTCAGTTTATATAGTAAAAGTAATAAAAGTCGTACAGAAGTTACTGGTATGAAATTAGTACGTTCATAACCTGATTTTTTTTTCATAGTATAAATGGCTTTGCAAAACTACCAATGGTGATGATTGTCTAATGACTGGAAATTATCCAGAGTTAAAAGAAGCTATAGACGATAGATCATCACTAACATCTTCAGAATTGATTATCCGTGAATTGACGTTACAACCAGGAAGGTATGGCATTTTGACATTTTGTGTATATAAACGTATGGAAAAATTACGTTTTTAACACTTAAAACTTTCAACTATACACAAAAATAAATAATAGACATGATAGAATTTAAAAAATAATAATACATGAACTATATGTATGTATATACATTAATTTTAAATGTAATTAAATTTAACTTTAAATGTCAAATGGTATCCAGTACTATCACTTTCAAATCTAATTACACCAATGCTTATTCTAATACACATGCATTTATTTATTTTAGACTATACAAATTTATGACATAATTATTTAAATTGTGATTTGAATTATAAATAGATTATAATATATACTCGTATACTGTTATTTAGATATTACTTTGTCGTTCAGCTATTACTATCTGGCATTCCGTTGGATTCAGCTGTATCTGTGGTAGTGGTATCTTTTGAACCCGGTCCACACATAGAATTTTATTGGCCAGATGGAAATTTTAACCCAAGTATACCTTTACCACCGGGAAGCAGCTTCATATTGTCGGCTACTGTCTCATATTTAACTGCCGGTTGCTTAATTGCCTGGTCCACGTCATCAGAGACCGGTTACAGTTATTTAACATCGAAACACATGGTAAATATAATAGCGCGTTTATTTAAAAATATTTTTGAAAATTTGTTTAAATTTTTATTTACCGTAACAATATTATAATATAAGCTTCAACTTCCAAGTTATAATTGTATATAATTTACGATAACAATGTACGGTGCCAGTAGATATTCGTTACAAAATTATTGTTTAGGCATTAATAATATTATTAACTGTTGTCGCGTTAAATTATACATTTAGGGTGGAAAAATTAAAGTCGTCAAAGAATTTATGTTAGGCCAAAACGAAACATTTTCACGCGACGTTCGTATTGCAGTGACGTTGCCAAATAAAATCGAACAAAATACAAATGTCCTACTGAAACTGAATGTTCATTGTTCATCTTTAAGGCATTCGCTGTTTGGAGTTATACCGGTTTCAATAGTCGCTCCACCACGACCGTTTAAATTAGAAGTACGTATAGAGTTTAGTTTTTTTCTTTTTTTAAATATCGTATTATCGTTTAATTAAATATTTTTCTCTTCCATCACGACCTTCATGTACGAATAAGGTAACGCCGACGGAAGGAACTGGTCTTTTAACCGAGTTCAAATTTTACACTAATACCGCATATGACACGAAATCGAGTCATCCGATTCGATACAGTTTTGGATTTTACGTACCGAAATTGACAACGGAACCAATATATTTTCATTCGTCATCTTATGCATTACAATCGGAAACAATTCTGCCGTCAGGTCAGTGAAAAATAATTGCAAACGCGTGATTTTTTTATGCGTCAACATAATCCGCAATTTTTTTATAAATTCAGCCAACTCGGATGTGTCCAAGATAAAAACGATTTTAAAAGTGTGCAATGTTTACGAAAGTTGTAGTGTAATCGATGGTCCGGAAATATCTATTAGTCATCCGACGAAGCTTTCAAATGCAGATATAACGTGAGGTTCTTTAGTTTTCTACTTCACTATTTTAAGTGTATTTAGAAGTTAATTGTGGAAATATTCTTACCATAGTAGCTAAAACTTCACGAAAATTAGATGGAGTTCTGTCATCTTCTTGTTACATCTATGTTTATATTATATAAAAAAAGTATTATAATTAGTATAGCTAATTTTCTCATAACAACATTTCGTATGTTTATTAAAAAAAAAAGTTCCAATTTTCAGTAATTGATTTTCAAAAACGCCCCCCAAAACTTTTTACTGTGTACGTCTCTGATCGTTACGATAAGTAAAATAGTTCACCACTACGATATTAATTCCACTCTTTTCAACATTTAAAACACTAAAATATAGTATATAGTATAAGTATCTGTATACATACGTAGTCCAACTTTCATTGCAATAAGTAATATAATGAGCAGTTATTTTTAATCATTTTTTTTTTATTTAAATACGATTATATGAATGTTATAAATATTGTCGCAATATTACAATTTGGTGTTTAAAACTCAAACATACAAATTAACGTTTTTATAGGTATCTTGTACAAAAATACAAACGTATGTTAGTGAAACAAATGCTAATTGAATCTGAAACGTACGTAATTGCTTTAATGACGACATTAAAAACGTTCAATAATGAACTGTATGAAAGAACCTCTCAGGAATTACACATTGTCATTTCAACGCATATCAATAACGATATTATAGAAAGGTATCTTCTACGACGTTTATTAAAATTCGTTTTATAAATCTCAAATTATGCCAAAAGAAATAAAACTGTGAAAACGTTTTAATTATATTTATAACATTTAGAATATCCTACGGAAAAGAATACATTCCGGCCGGTTTAGCACTTTTGGATTCAATTTCCCGGACTTGTTTTCTACTACCGAAATTAAACAATATAGTTGTTTCACAGTCGTTAGCGTCATTACGAGATCGAATATACGCTAGATTAATAGGTATATGACGATAATTCGAGTAATTTTTTTTTTATTTACGGAATTTAACGATCAATTAACATATTTTCACAGCCTACGACAGTACACCAACAACATCATCAAATGCCATAAATAACATTAGATTCTTCGTTAAAAACGCAAATTCTAAAATACAGAATATTCACTCGCAAACAATGTTAAACGCCGAAATTGTATGTTTTCATAATATAATATATATATATATACATACCTAGTAATTGCAGTCTCAATCATTACCAGGTGAAACTACTTTTACAAGTCTCAGAAATTATGATATTGTATCAAGGGGATGGACGAGATGATGGTTCGAACGAAAAGAAAAAATTACTTGATAATATTGAAAACTATGCTGGACATGTGTGTTTGACATTACGAGAACAACAAGAAATATATGTGGGTAAGCTGAACATAGAGTAAAACACAATTTTAATGAAATGTATGTGACACACACGTTTTAGATATACTCGTTTAAATAATAAAATTATTATTATTTTTAACATTGAATCGGTTTTGTTTTTCTCGATTTATATACCTATACACAAAGGATCATTAGTTGGGAGTTTCAATGTACAACAATTAAACAGCGCCAATTCGATAGACACATATATTGACATTCCCAGTTGTAATACTAATGTGCATAAGAAATGCATAAAACAAAAATCAAAAGTAAATTTGTTTATGTTCATTAAAATATTTTAAGTTAGAGATTACGAATATTTTTAATTATTAAACCGCATAGTCGATAATAATAATTTAAATAGTAATAATTGCTAATTAACATCGATCAAACAAACAAATATTAATAATCGTTAATTAGAATATTATTTATAAGTGTAAATATTATTACGTGTAAAGTATTTATCTTTTTTTTTTTTTTTTTACGTAAATATCTGACGAAGACTTTTTGTCGTCGAAACCAATAGTAAATACATACATTTAATACAACAACTTTCATATATATTTTATTTTACGTAATACTCTTTTGGGTTTTATTGTACATTTAAGTATATATAATTATATATACAAATTTAATATTTCGATTCATTATTTCAACGTTTTTAAGTCGTTTATTTATTTTTTAGATTATGATTAACAAAAACATTTTTACATCTCACAGGACAGAATTTCCGTTGTGTTTTATGGGTTTTCATTTTTACGATGATTTTTTTACACAAGTGTATGGTATTAACAGCCAAATTCTTAAGAGGTAACTTAGTAAAAATTTATAAATATACATATGATTGTTACGAGTTTTAATTACTAAACAGGCATAGTGGAATATATGGATTTCATATTATGAATATGAATAATAATGGGAAATCTAATTATGACGGAAGTATTGTATCAAATTCTTTTAATCTGGTGAACGTTATTCAAATTCCTTTACAATCACCATCCAGTAGTCAATTAGAAGTACCTATACTGAACAATGATTATTAAATAAATAATTGTTCGAGAAATTAAAATATATTTTAGTGCAGATATTGGGACGGCATACTTAGAAGTTGGACTAATGATGGATGTAAGATTCTTGGTGTTGTCACTAAATCGTCGTCTAAATTTGTTACTTGTGAATGTCCGGTATTTAAATACTACGGGTAAGTTCTATAATAGTCGTTGGTCTGTGAATTTGTATCTCAAATAACATATTATATATATTGTACGCATTATACGTCTTTAGAATATTTTCAATTGACGTTGCAAACGTTCCACTGGATAATTCTATGTCAGATTCGACACACAATACAGTCGTTTACGGCAATAACAACAATCAATTTTCAAAGAATTCTTCAAAAACACAAAGATCTCTTTCTGATTTATATGTTGCTTTCAAGTAATAATATAATATTATTATAATTACCATTATAATATAGTTTTTAAAACTAAAAAAAAAAATCATATTATATGTTACTCTGATATTATTTCTTCATTTATTACATTTGTGTAAGCTATATGGGAATCTGAAACATAGTTCGATTTTTTTTTAACCAAATTAAATGATAAAATAATCTGCAAAACTAAAATAACTCAAAAATCAAATAATTTATGTTAATTAATAATAATTTGAATATTGTTGATTATTAACTTGTTTTTCTGTACACGTATATATAAACAGGGTAAATGGAGATCCCGCTGATTTCTATGACCAGAATCTCAAAGATCTGGAAAACTCCTTAAGTCGACAATTATCTGAAAAAATTAAATCCCTTTCATCGGTTATGAAAGAATTAAAAATTACTACGAGTAAGTTAATTTTGTTAAATAAATAATAGCTATATGATGAATATGAATCGAATTAAATTTAACGATATCCACGTAGTATATATTACACTGAAATAAGAAATTGTATTTAAGGAAATTCATACTTATTTGTAATACGATATTTATTCGTCTGTGTATTCAAATTAATTAATTAATTTAAGAATTAAGTAAAGAATTAATTAATTCTTATATTTATATTATTGAACGAAATTATACAATACAGTCTTCCGTTAACGCAAAATTTGATAGGTACTTTTTAATTTTCACTACAGGTGATCCGATGTATATAACTATGCGTTTAATGCAAACTGTAAACATCACTATAGATGACTCTATCCAAGACCTTGTTAAAAAACTAGCCGACGGTTCGTTAATATTATACGACTTGCATAGATACAGATTATATGTGCCAGAACAGCCGTTGAAAATCATGGAACCACGTAATACAGGTAAAATTGAAAATATAATTGATTATAATGAGTATACATATTTTATTCAAACAAATAAGATAATAATATATCAATATTCATTAATTTACTTACTTATATATCATAACGCTATACATTCTATTTGTTTTTCTCGTCAATTAATATTTTACTACACATGATTTATCATCAAATTTACAATGTACCTATTTATAAATTTTTGAAAAAAAAAATAGGAAATAAATATTAAATTAAACAATTTTTACAAAACAACTTTTTGAATCATCTACACTCTCTACGCAATAATAAGATTAACATTTATATTACAATAACTATAATATTATGATGTTTAGAGTTCGACAACGCAGGAAAAAATATTGCCTTGTTCTTCGCAATATTGGTCGCTTTCCTCGCCTGTTTTGTGTTCGGTTCGATATTACTTAAACGGCATCAACTCCTTACAGACATTTCAGACGTTCAAGTAAAGTAAAAAGAAAATAATAAATTAAAAGTACGCGACGACGGTGATGAGTGTATTGAAATCGCGTGGTTTGACATTGTTTTTAGCACGACATAAAAAAAGAAGTTCCCGTAAGAAAACCGAAATATAAAAAACTCGAGTCAACCGATTTGATCGAACAAAACGCAAGCTCGGCGGAACAACGGTTTCGCTATTTTAAAAACAGTACATTGAAATTATTATTATGATTATTATTATTAATATTTTAACGACTCGTTTAGTAAAACGCGGCCGTCTATTGCGTACATGAAAACCAATCGTATTCTTAATTTGTTATTTCAGACGTGGAACTTTCGGATTCTGGTATCACTTTGCATTCAGACAGGACACAAATAAATCTATTGCAGCAACTTCGTTAGGGCATATCTACCTATATACAATAATATATTTTTGATTGACAACCACCGTATCTATGGTTGGTTCAGTTATTTACTATATTATACTGATGAAAATATGACAAAATACATAATATAATATATGTTATTAATCTTGAATCGTACAATAATATGTATATAATTCAGTACGTTCTTTCCAACAACTATAACTCTTTTTCAATCGCTCTCTCTCTCTCTCTCTCTCTCTCTCTCTCTCTCTCTCTCTCTCTCTCTCTCTCCTGTTCTCTGTCAAATAACCATGTATGTGTGTATAAATAAAAATAATAATAGCTGCTATAAAAGGCGAAAATATTTTTGACAATTGAGTAAAGCTATCTATTGCATAAATTGTAAGTTATACAGGGGTTGTTTACAGGCGTTTTAAGCGAATCGGAGAGACGAAATCGTTTAAACGATTTATTTACATTCATTTTTGTTTATATACCCTCGTCGTCCTCAAACAAATTGAAAATATATTTTATTCCGAATATATACACTATAATGAACTTTTTTTTTCATATTATTTATGCAATTCTGCCAAAAAACAAATATAGTAATACTAGCTGATCCTGTACGGCGTTGTCCGTGATGAATTCAATGCCCATGGATTTACCCTTTCCGAAACTCAGTTAAAAGTCAGCATTAAGCTACATATATTTTTAATACAGTTATTTGGGTTGTTTTGATCAAATATACCCGAGTTAAAACGAGCGAAAACGAGTGTACAACGAGGAAAGATGAATCATTACGTTAATTTTATTTCATTGAAACACGCGAAACAATGTTAATTATTTATAATAAAAATAATATAATATATATACTCGTATATAGTAAACATACATACGATTGATCAGTGTCAGTGTCTGACTAAACACCCGCGTATACCGACATAGCGCGTCAGTCGATAAAACAGAAAACGAAAGTAGGTCACCAGATAGCACTACGGCACAACATAGTGGGAGGTAGCAGCAAGACGCATATAAATAGCGGTCCGAAACCGGCGGATCGCTCAGTCTTGCCACGGCGAACTGAAAACATCGTGCGTGTGTATAGCGCGCGCGGTGTGTATGTGTGTGTGTGTGTGTGATTGATTGCTGTGTCTACACTGTGCAATCCACTTTTACCCATGTCCATTATAGACTCACTCGTTTTAGTCACGGCAATCGGACGAAATAAAATAAGAAAAATAAAATTAATTAATTAATAACGCAGTTACATATAGATAAAATTCATGATGCCATAAATGAATGAATGAATAATTTCAAGGATATGAATAAATATAAGACAAGATAAAGAACAGGGAAGTTGAATTATTATTATAATTATTGATTATAACGATGACGAGTTCCCTAGATCTTAGGGTATATTTACAATATTATTTTAGAATATAATATGGGTAAAATTGGTGACGGTGACGATCGTGTTGCGACGGCCGGCGGGTGCACGTAAGAATGTACGGACGCAGCGGCAAAGCGACGGAAAGGTAACGTTTGTAAATTTAGTTTGTGTGTTGGTTTATGTATGCATTTTATCGTTTATCATTCTGATAAATAATCTGTACATATATTATTATATAAAGGACGGGTAGCTGGAACCGCAGGCCGCCGCTATGCCGCTTAATATGTATTCTCCGCCATTATTATTATTATTATTATTATTATTATTATTATTATTAATTAATTAATCCATTTAAACGCGAAATTTTTTTTCAAATTCGTTCTTCTTGTACATTTAAATTATTAGAGTAACCTCTATTTCAAATTTCAAGTTCGTAGGTAGTGTAGTTATTGAGATACAGTGATCAGTGGATGAGTGGTACCTATTTGGCTCTTATATATATAAAGATAATGCATTGATTTCAATAATCAGTATATACTGTCATTTAATAATACATTACGTGTAATTAATTAAAATTAAATTCATTATTTCAAATATTATTCGTAGGTATATTTTTTTCTAAATATATATATATATATATATATATATATATATATATATATCTGTATATTTATTTGAATATAAATTACTATAAACTATATCTACGTATCCGTTTATAATATTCAATAATAAATTAATATTCGTAAAAAAAAAAAAATTATACGTAACGTTCTTTCTTTTCAATTATATAATTTTTTTTTTTTAACATAATATATGCTATCAAAATATTTTTTGTCGTACGATAATATAAAAAGATAATACTCAAATATTTGGTGTGAAGTCATATTTATATATATATATATATATATATATATATATATATATATATGTATGTATAAAGCTGATATCATACACGGAATTTATGTGAGATAAATATAATATATTAAATCATTAAAAGACCACGTCACTAAAAATATTCTTACAAGGGTAGATAAAACGTAGATTACAAGGGTAGATAGTCGCTTACATATAGTGTCACTGCAGCAGTAGTTAGAATGTCAAAAAAAAAAAATCCTAAAAAATGAAGACATAACGCGGAAAACTGAGAAATATGATTTTGAAATTTAAAATTAAATTTTCGTATCTATCTGTTCGCGTTAAAATTTGTTAGTAAAAATGCGGAGCGATTAAAAAAAAAATAATAATAATAAAAAATTCGGGATACAAAAAAAAAACAATCCCTTAAAACTGGTAGTGGTGCACTCGTTATCATGTAGACCGTGTGGCCTAATGGATAAGGCGTCGGACTTCGGATCCGAAGATTGCAGGTTCGAGTCCTGTCACGGTCGCAAAACCCCCGGAATTATTTTTTGTTTTTTATTTTCTCGGCATTTCTTTTTTTATGTAATAAATATATCAAACTCTTTTTTATTATTTAATTCTACGAACACTATAGTATTTACACAATTTCCATTTTTATCAAAAATCGTTTTAATTTTATTTCATAGGAGTGAACAACAATATTGTTCACGGTTCATTAAATACCATAAATCATTGTTTGATTATGACTAATACGAATAAATTGATAACGATTGTAACGTACCGATTTATATAAATATATGAGTTTAAACTGCAATACAAATAAACTGTGTATCATATAATAAACGAATTTCGTTAGTTTAGAATAAAGAAAAAAAATTCAGAAAAATAAACGTATTTATATATATATATATATATATATATATATATATATATATATATATATGTATGTATAAAGCTGATATCATACACGGAATTTATGTGAGATAAATATAATATATTAAATCATTAAAAGACCACGTCACTAAAAATATTCTTACAAGGGTAGATAAAACGTAGATTACAAGGGTAGATAGTCGCTTACATATAGTGTCACTGCAGCAGTAGTTAGAATGTCAAAAAAAAAAAATCCTAAAAAATGAAGACATAACGCGGAAAACTGAGAAATATGATTTTGAAATTTAAAATTAAATTTTCGTATCTATCTGTTCGCGTTAAAATTTGTTAGTAAAATGCGGAGCGATTAAAAAAAAAATAATAATAAAAAATTCGGGATACAAAAAAAAAACAATCCCTTAAAACTGGTAGTGGTGCACTCGTTATCATGTAGACCGTGTGGCCTAATGGATAAGGCGTCGGACTTCGGATCCGAAGATTGCAGGTTCGAGTCCTGTCACGGTCGCAAAACCCCCGGAATTATTTTTTGTTTTTTATTTTCTCGGCATTTCTTTTTTTATGTAATAAATATATCAAACTCTTTTTTATTATTTAATTCTACGAACACTATAGTATTTACACAATTTCCATTTTTATCAAAAATCGTTTTAATTTTATTTCATAGGAGTGAACAACAATATTGTTCACGGTTCATTAAATACCATAAATCATTGTTTGATTATGACTAATACGAATAAATTGATAACGATTGTAACGTACCGATTTATATAAATATATGAGTTTAAACTGCAATACAAATAAACTGTGTATCATATAATAAACGAATTTCGTTAGTTTAGAATAAAGAAAAAAAATTCAGAAAAATAACGAGTATTTTCGTATTGATATATTTTTACCGTATACCTGGTTAAAAATTAAAAAAAAAACACTGAATTCAAAATTAATGTTTTAATTTATAAATTTTATATAATTTATAATTTTAAATAAAAAACAGTTTTAATGAGACAGATAGAATAGTAAAGCATAAAAAATTAATTAATTAATTAATGTCTGGTTGATACAGCATAACAACAGACATCCATAAGATTGTTAAAATATTAAATTTCGAATCATATAAATACAAAATTGTTTACGTTCCAAAACAAATATGTGGACAATATTAGAAAAATATTAAAAAAAAAACCCGCTGGGAAATTCGAATAGCGTCAAAAATAAATCTGTTGTCATATGTTCACTGAAATAACGCGCGTCAAAGATAATTCCCTCCGATCCCAATATTCACAGATAAAATGTAAAAAAAAAAAAATATTTTCCGATTAACTCGGAATTTAAAATACGATTTTTATTTTATAAATTGTCACCTGTGTTAAGATGAAAAAAAAAATTGCAAAAAGTAATTTTCGACCGTGACAGGACTCGAACCTGCAATCTTCGGATCCGAAGTCCGACGCCTTATCCATTAGGCCACACGGTCGGCTTGTTATTTATCGGGAAACTATTCTATATAAGTACGTTCGAACATGACGTAAGTATCTACAACGAAATTGTGAAACGTACGTGTTTATATTAGCGATTAAATAATGTTTCATACAAATATTGAAATAAAAAATTACTATTTGTCACGTATTCTTCAGTCCTGGAACAAAAATACGATTTTAATATAAATCATAATGTCATGTACAAAATAGAAAAATATGTATTATGTAGGCAATGGTGACGTGTATTTATTTATTTTGAAACGATACTGACATTTCTTTTTGTTCAAAACTCTAAACTGTAAACTCTTGAAGTTGACGCGTATACGAAGAGTAGGCACTTAGGAGTAGTAATGACAAAAAAAAAAAAAAAAAAGCACGGGCGACCGTTTATCGTGCACGTTTGGTGGCCTATACGTATATATACAAATTAAAATTAACGATGGATTTGTTAAAATTGGTCAACGTGGAAATAGAGCGAAGTGCCGAGTGGTTTCTATTTTGCGTTTGAAAAAAAATAAAAAAAAATAGTTAATTAATAGGGTATTGTGGTTCCGATAATAATTTACGAGACCAAGTATAAGAACAATTCGCCGACCGCGAAGAACGGCGGTATGACATAACATGAAACACAGCGAGAGTCCAATTCGTATCACGAGTTTCCTAATACTCGAATGGACGATGCGTAGCGGATTTCTGTGCGACGAATTATGGAATCGGAATCGAAACGAGGCGAATAGTTATTAAAAACGTGTGCACCGTTGCGGGCGACGGACGCCTGTTATTATGTGCGAATGAGTGTAACGTTCACTGTGCAGTAATGGTTTAAGAGTGTCAAGTGGACGGTACCGCCGTATGAGGGAGGCGATCGCATGCTGAAACGCGCGGACCCGCTCGATTCATGGAAACAACGTCGACGGTATCAGATCGTTTCTGTGGTAAACGTTACAAATTGGTTTATAAATTGAAAACGAAGGTGTAGTGGTACACGCGTAAGCGCAATTTGGGGGAATGGGGGGCGCTTAGCAATTTTTAATTGCAACGTCGAATTCTTACTCACTGTAATTTATGATATATCGAGATTATCTCGACGAGATATTATGTCATATAGGCGTTAGCGTTTAATAAATTTAATCTGCAAATAGCGCGTATGTCGGGTACACGGATACTTATACTGTTGAAGACAATAGGTGTCTAAAAAGAGATTTAAAAAAAAAGAAAAAAAAAAACGTTTAAAAAAAATGGAAGAATATATTATACAGTGTGTGGTGTGTGTGTGTGTGTGTCGAAGACGATCGTGTTCGGTAAGCGGGTTCAACAGGAAGAAAGCAAAACACCATTTAACCGAAGCTTTACTATTTCGACCGTTGTCAGACACGAGTCCCAAGTGCTCGTCCACGTCCATTCATCCCGTTCTGCTGTACAGTGAAAATATGCGAGGTACCTACCTCTAGAGGATTAGTTACGTAACGTGCGAGTTAAACGGTCGCGCCGTATTTTTCTGTTTTCTTATCACTCGACAACTTCTACAATTTAATTATCACGATGTACTGATAACATTATTTACCGCCAAAAAAATGTGTTCCGTGCAAATTTATTCTATAGTTATCGTAATTTAGGTTATGTTTTTAAAAGATTATTATTTTTTTTTCTTACAAAATTGATAAGACAATAATCGAAAATTAATATAAACACTTTTAACTCCGCTCTCTTATTACTTATGTACGATATTTAATATAATTTTTAATTTTCTGTCTCTCAGTCTGAAACTGTCGTTTAATTTTTGTAAATACATAATTGTAAATTAAATGTAAGTAAATCGACGAATTATTTTCACCAATATTCGTCCGAAAAAAATTACGTTATCAACTTATTTTTCATTTATAAACTGTTATTAAAACTACGACAATTTTTCTATAACGACCACTTAGTACAAATATATATTTTCTTTAAGAAATATGGCCGAAGAAGAATCGAATACCAAACCGTCTTATCCTCTGAAGGTATTGTATTGCGGAAATTGTACGCTTCCACCGGAGTATTGTGATTTTTCCTCGGACACGGATCGCTGTCGGGAATGGCTTGAAAAATATCTACCAGACGAGTTTAGTAGAATTATGACGTCTACCGGGATTGCTGGCAGCGATGACTCCGATGAGAAAAAACGGCAAAAACGCGGTGGTAAGGGTATGGTGAAGTCAAAGAAGAAAGACGATGGTCCTAAACAAGTAAGCGATCACACATTGTTATGACGTGAAATCAAAATATCACTCACTGATGTTTGGAAATTATTTAGGTATGTTTATCCAGAGCGCCAAGAGGCAAAAAGAAATCTGTTACAGTTGTCACTGGTTTGAGTACATTTAGTATTGACTTAAAAGTTGCAGCTAAATTTTTTGGTACCAAGTTTGCTTGTGGATCAAGCGTGACAGGTGACGATGAAATTGTCATACAGGGTGATGTGAAAGACGATTTGTTTGATATAATACCTGAAAAGTGGCCAGAAATTGATGAAGATTACATTGAAGACTTAGGAGATCTCAAACGGTGATCACAATTGCATTAAAAGAAATTTAACTTGAAGTGTGGAATGAAAAATGTTCAACTATTGAATATTTTGTTTGAGAAATGACAATATTTATTCTTTAATTTATTGTCAATCTGAAATATTAACATTTATGAAACTCAATATACCAAGTAATATTATTTCAATTCGCATAGTTATTATTCAAATTTATCATATACAGTTTCCTTACTGAAAAAAATTATTCTACCAATTTTCGAAATATCAAATTTTTGTCTTTCCATCTTTCTAAATGTAATGACCAATTTCATGAACATTTATTTTTTTTTCTTTTTAATTAACTTAATCTTGATACTAGTATTATTAGTACTTGAGCAATTATTTTTCAGGCAAACAAATCAATCATTATATTCAAGTTGTTTGAATATTAATAAAAATGTGTGAGTACCAATGTTTATCTTAAAAATATTAAATAATCCGAAGTATATTTTTTAACTTAATATATATATATATATAAATATAGTAGTGGTGGTCTTATGTTTTACTCTTATATGGAATCATATTATAATAGACTTTGACCCATAGAAAAATATTAATATCAAACGTGTTTTTCAATCAATACCAACAAAATTACATTTTAAAAATCCTAGTTAGCATACCATGTAGGAATTAAATCCTATGTTTTTAAAATAAGAAAAATATTCACACAACGATATAATTCATTAAGCTATATTTAATTTGAATTTAAACAGAAATAGAATTTTTTAAATATAATTCAAAAGTAATACAAAGGCAAAAATATATAAATAAAGTGTAATATAATTGTAAAGCTATTCGAAAATGAAATAACTGTTTACTACAACTGTTCCTTGGTGCTAAATATGTATACACGACCAGATGCATTTCCTCCAACGTAGATTGCTTGGGTTGGATGAACTTCTATAACTGGACAATATGTAGTAAAATACGTTTCATGTGTTAGATTATGCAGTAAATTTCCATCAGCACGATAAATTTGTATCTGAAAATGTACAAGAACTATATATATATGCAATTTATAACTTGATTATTTATTTCTTAGGCAGCTCTCCCACTAGCGCGACGCAACTTAAAAAAAAAACCATGAAACCGTCATACGCGACGAGTTTCGCTCATTCACGCGATTGAAGTCGCATCGTTAATACAATTATTGTACTTGTATTATTTTTGACTGTTCATCGCCAGCATCATCAGCGTACCTATTGAAAATGGAATCGGATAGTTCAGATGATAGTGTGGTCTTATTTAAAAAATAAAAAAAATAAAACGTAAATTTTGGGTTCATCCCTATTTAGCTAATAATATCAACAGAAATACGTATGTTGCTTCAGGAGAACTATTATTACGTCCAGAACGTTTTCAGTCATTTTACAGAATGAGTAAAGAAAACTTTTCAGAACTTTGCAACTTGGTTGATTTTGCCACACTTTCCCATCCCAAATCAGTTACATCTCGTTTAGAATAGTCGAGTAATTTATGATTGTACAGACAAGGGTATTTTTTTATTTCTTCAACAAGTTTTATGTAGTAAATAGGATCGTCTTTTTTGGCCATATTTACCAAAATCGCAGACGACCGTTGCAATGAAACTAACCATGTTCAGCCGCGTGTGATTCTTTGCGCTACAGTCGCTGCAACTATAGTTGTATTGCGTGTATGGGAGAAGTACTATTTATAAACATTGAAAAACCGGACGCGATAATAATCGTCAGTTGCATAATGGGAGAGCTGCCTCAGAAAGCAGTTTTGATTTTTAATAGTTTTCAATATATTTTTGTTACAATAAATTATATTTTACTCAATAGAATAATTGCAATTTAAGTACAAAGAATAAATCATTGAACTACAAATGCAGATTACATACATACTAATACATATTAAAACATACAGATACACATACATAATATATATATATATATATATATATATATATATATACATACTGTTATTTTTTATATGGACTCCTTTTTTTTTTACAATTATTGTACATAAATATAAATATTTTCTAAAGATTATTATTCAAGTATAATTAAATTTAATTTTTGGTTTTTTTTATTCATTTAATGGATATTTTTTTTTTACATATTTTAGAGTTTTATTAGTAAATAATAGTTTCATATTTTAAACTTTTAAATAAAATCTAGTAATTTGATATGTAGTTATGACACTAATATTAGTCCTTATTTTTTCTTTGATGAACTATAAATACTAAAAAATGTTAAATTTTTAAGCTACATTAACCAACACATTGATACCATATATATATATATAATGTAGGTGTACTGGTTAAGGTAATAGCTAGTTGTACATTTAAAAAAAAAAAAGAACAATAGAATTTTAATATGTAATGTATTAATGTCATGAACTAGTTATGATAAATGAAATAAAAAAAACATGCAATGCTATTAGCAATATGTCTACAAAATTACACAACACTACAACAGCTACTACTCGAATGAATAGTGCTAACATATAATGTACACTATACTAATTACAATCATGAAATAAATAATAACCATATATATATATATAAAGAGAGAGAGAGAGAGAAAGACATCACATACATACCCTATGTGGACGTAGCAATGAACCAACAAAAAATGTATCATCTCTTCCCGGATTCCATTTAGCTTTAAATACAGAGAGCCAACGTCCTGTATGATTTTCATGTGATATGCTGTTTACAGGTTCTAGAAAGTAATTTTGAAATAAATACATATTTCATTATTGAAATGTAGATGAGTATGAGATTAGGTATATTACTTGGTAAATTTAAAACTATTTATGTAATATATATATATATATTTTTTTTTTTTTTTTTGAGAAAATCTTATAAAAGACACAATATATACATTTTTAATTTAAATGAAATATTAGTAACAATATAAAATATATTTGTATAATATATAATTGTATCCACGAAAAGTAATGTTCAACTTACTTGTGGCTTTTTCACTTAATTGACTAGTGTTAAAGACTCTAATGTGATCATCATTACATGTTGAAACCATATTTGTACCAGTACTAGAAAAGAATGCACTTGTTAGTGCTTTAGGATGGTCAAAATTTAATATTGCATCAATTGTGTTGTTAGATGTTTTTCGTAAATCAAACAAACTTGCATTTCTAAAATTATAAAAATGAATATTATAAAACAAAATAATATTATACATAATTTAGCTATAATTATAGAAATTAATATAATTGATAATTATTACCCCAATCCAGATGAAGTTAAAAAGTAATGATTTTCCAATGGATGACACTGAACTGTACGCACAGATCTTTTATGGCACCAGATAAAATTCTTTACATTTTTTGGTGTTCGTGGATCAATTAGATATACATGACCAGACCCTTAAAAATGTAATATTTATATCAAACGGTGTAAAATATATTCAACTTGTATAAATAATAACGGACCACATACCATCACCAATTAAAAGATTTCTTTCATATTCAGTATGCCACGTGGTATGAGTATCTTTTATTTGGTTTTTATTTGACTGATAAATCTATTTGAACAGTACAAGTATCAATTAGTATAATTAAAGAACAAAAACAATACTTTGTATATTATTATTACTGACAATATCAAAAGTACATTTATCAATGTCACCACATCTGACTGTCCCATCATGACTAGTTGAAAACAACTTGTGTGGATTCCAAGTGCAAAACGAAACACAATTTACTGGAGCATCATGTACTCGATATTTACGCAAATCTGAATTTGGATGGCCATGGCAATATAAACCTAACAAATTTAATTATTTGTATTATTAAAATTATTATATTATTTCATAACAAATATTTCTAGTTTTATGATAAATTATATTAATTGTAAAAGTGGTCTCACCTATAATTCCTTTCATGTCACCGGTTGCAATTGTCAAAGCTACTTCTGAAGGATGAATAGCTAGGGAATAAATACGAGTTTCAGTTACTTTTGTTGCGGGGTTCTTAATTTCAAGACTTTTCACCACATTAGTGAATCTAAATATAAATAAAAAAGTTTTAACTTTATATGAATATCATTGTTTGAAAATAAAATAATCTGTTTCTAGTAGAATTTAGATACGTATATCCAAGTAATATAAAGCAAGGATTAAACTTTAAAAGTGGAAAATCATACTGCGATTTAAAAAGAAATATATATTACTATTGTATAATTTTTTTTTTTTAAAGATTGACATGTTTTTTTCAAGTAATGACATAGTCAAGGTGGTAGGCCAGAGGTCTCATCATGTTTTTTTATCTTATCAAAACCAAACATAATAACATTTAATCAGTTATAAATTATTATATTCTAAAACAAATTGTTAACAAAATTCAAATAAGCAAGAAATGATTGGAAATAAAAAAAAATATTCACCAAAATCTCCTGTAGGACTTCCACAACATTGTATATAGATGTTACCTAATATAAGAAAGCTTTCAAAATTATTTACTATTCTGTTTGTAACATTTTCACTCTTAAATGTACATTGTCTACCCTCAAAAAACTAATTTAAGATCTACTATAAGTGAAAAAAGGTTGAATGGTTTGATCTTAATGAACACTAAACTATAATAATATAGAAAAATATATTTTATTGAAATTTTCTAAAAGATCTTTTAAAAGAATGCAAATACATTAATTAAATTGAATGCAACACAATAAATAAAATTCAAGTCAAAGTTTTAATCAAACACTTTATTTTTCAGGGTTTCTTTATGCTTTTTATTTAAATAATATTATATTAATAAATTTATTCATTATTTCATACATATATAATTGCCTGAATTATATTCAAAAATTACATAAATAAATAAATAATAGTAAATTATATTTATGATTTTATTAAATTTTTAGATAATTCTTTAAGATTTTTAGATCATAAATGATTTTTTAAGTTAGATATTTAATTTAGAATTATAAAAAAAAAAAATGAATTTATTCAATATGGACTTATTGGGTTATGTATGCATTTTTTGCACATTAAAAATATATATTAATAATTTAGAATTCTTTACATACTTATCAAAGTTACATGTGTGTAAATCATTAACAACATCTTTAACCACCAAGTCTGCATGTACTTTTTTAAGAAATGTTAAGTCTTCTTTTGGAATTGGTATTGAGTCTAAGTAATAATAGAACATTTTTTAATTATAGTTTTTCTTTAATAAGAGTAATATTTTTATTATTTTAAATATAAATACTTACCTTCAAGAAATACTTTTTTAACAATAACAGGATCAGATAAAGATTCCTCTTTAAAAGAATTGTTTGCTTCAATTAAATGTCCATGATCATGTATATTAGCTATTCTTGCTGAACGTCTAGTAGGTGCTCTGAAAATGAATACATATTTTTATTAAATAATTATAATAATAATAAAACTAAACAACAAATGAGGCATGTTAGTTATTTTATTACTTACATAGAGGAAAATTGTTTGAGGTTTTTTTTATGTTCACGAATTGCTATTTTCTTATTTACATCTTTTTTTAAACTATTTGCTAAAGACTCAGCAGCTTGATTTACACCTAATACTCTGAAATATATTCACATTTTAATTTAATAAGAAATATGCACAAATACTTTATTATTTTGATTTTCATTGCGATTATATAAATTTATATAAAATGTTCATTTAAAATTCAATCGTTTCAAAATGTTTTTAAAATGTAGTCAATGAGAAATGCAGACTATAAATATACTCACATTGTATTATCTATAAATTCTAGATCAAAAACCTAAGTTTTTTTTTGTTATTATGGTTTAAAAATAAGAATAAGAATAATAAATATATTTATTTTCTACTTTAAACACGATTCATACTTATTTTATATCTAAGGACAATAAAATATAATATTTATTTATAAAAAAATTATTTTTAAATAAAAGAAAAATTTGAATCTTGTTATAATAGTTAGAGTCGAAATAAACCCAAAGAAAGAAAAAAAGTAGTTATATTAAAATATCAAAAAACATACATATATGTATGGTAATAATAATAAAGTAAAAAGTACATTATGAATTTTAAAATATTAAAATATTTGGCATGAATGTAAATTTAGCAAGATAAAATGAAAAATATAGTTTAAATTGATTATAAACCAAACAAGATTGTCCAGATATTAAATAAAACAACAGTCACCATAAATATAATTGTTGCATATAACTCACTCAAACATATCCATATTCTCTTTCATTCTTTTTTCTCTGAGCTCTGCATATGTCAAATTGTTATCTTCTTCATCAGAAAATAACACGATTTCATGTGTTGTTTTATTAGAAGGCGGTGTACTCTTACTCCGGAGCTCTGCATATGTCAAATTGTTATCTTCTTCGTCAGAAGATGACATGTTTTCACGTTTTGCTTTCTTAGATGGCGGTGTATCTCCACTCCTGACCATAATGCTAATAAAATAGTACCCAATTTGATGTATATAATATAATAGGATTGACACAAACGGACACGAGTGTCTAGAACCAATACTGGAAGAAATAAAAGTACAAAGAGAGTATTTCCCTGATAAAAATTTTCAATTGAAGACGTTGAAAATCAGTATCATAAGTGCTTAAGGGGAAAAAAAGCGAAGCATCCGTTGGGCAGTGTAAAACAAAAAAATCGAATATTTGCCCATAGACCTTATACTAAGTAGTGAGTACTATACCTTAGTATAAAGTCTACGACGATGTTATCGAAATAAAAAATGGCGCGAATGTTTACAACCTCCGTGTAATACACGCGGCGTCTCGTTTATTATCATCATTGCGTTATCAGCTATAACCGTGATTCCTACCAGCTCTTTGTCATTCGACGAGGACGACTGCATGACGCCGTTGCAGTGAAAAGTCGAAAAACGCGTTTTGTTTCTTTTGGTTTTCGTTTGACTTTGCGATAAAGTTTGTTGTTCGACAATTAATCGTTATTGGAAACGTTTAAAATGGGTGAGTGCTTCATAATAATAAAACGATTTCATTTTTCGATGATGCTATGTGATTAATATCGTATTGTAAATACTAATCGTGTATTGTTTTTACTGTTAATTATTGTAGAACGATTAAAAACGTTTCGACCACAATAATATTGTTGCGTTAAAGATTACGTTAAAAATCAATTCGTAAAACTTACTTTTAATTGTTACTACGAATATTACTCGCAGAAATATACAAAAATTTGAGAAAGAGTATGTGTTGGAGTTGAAACGATTATTATAGTTCTCTCTCTCTCTTTCGTAGTTTATGTTATGTTTTTGGAACAATTTGAGCTCAACGGTCGAAATTATCGTGTAATCCGTTTCATTCGTACTTTTTCTGAGTAGGACATTAAAATTTTATAAATGAGATTTTCCCATTAATATACGATATCGATAAGAAAAAACAGATTTTTTTTGGGTAATTTCGATAATTTCGGATATTATAGAATACAAAAAAAATATTGTTACACTAAACTCCTCATACTTTATAATTCATTCTTCACTATATATTATAACAATGCTACATTTACAATATAGCATGATGTTAGACCACCATTATATCTATTTATGACCAGCAATTCTAAAGTTGTATAATATTTGTGCCTATGAAGCGGACCAATTTATTGTACAGTTTGTTTTCATATTTTCAAACCTTTTTTTAGTAATATTAATTCTGGATGTTAGGTATTCTATTTTTGCGATTTCTAGACATAGTGTAAAATAATTTACTCTGCGTTTGATTAATATCTTTAAAAATATTCTGCATGCAACATTTATATTTAAAAAGTTTGTGTAATCTATACTTATTAATGGTATTTCTTGCTTAATATATGTATATTTAGATAATATTGTTAATTAATTGTTGCGTTGCAATGATTAATTTCATCAAGTTATTGCTATAAACGACCTCAGTTACATTTATCTGTTAAAGTAATATTTTTATAACTTTATGACTAATGTTTACCAACGGAAATAGAATAGGCATTAATATTATTTATATAATAAAAGTGTTCTTTTAAAATTACATTTTAAAAATCTAATAATGTTCTATAAATATTCAATTTTCAAAACATAAGTAGATGCGTAGGATTTTAAAATTTTACAACTTGATTCATTTAATTAAAATTGATTTTATATTTATTTTAGACGTTATTTTGCCAGCAGTGTCTGTAATTGTAAGATCGACTTGACTGGTAATGTTGTAATTGTTATTGGAGGCACAGCTGAAATTGGTAGAGGGGTTCCTTTTGGTTTCACTAAAAGAGGTAAAATATTTAATATTATTAGTTATTTAGAATATTATAGAATTATTAATATAAATATGTGTTTCAAGGTACGAAAGTATTGGTTACTAGTACGGGTCAAACTGAGCGGCCATCCAATTCTTTGTATGAATATTTTTGGAATATTGAATTCATTCAACGACATTCGAGTGTTTTCAAGAATTATTCACGATCGTAAGCTTATTTTATAGTTAAAATATCTGTTCAATTTTCTTGTGTGGTATCAATCGATAATGTACGAACCTGAAGTTAATGATGAGGAACCACTAAATCCACCTGGTGAGGATGTTGCTCTTCCGCCAGCTCTAGAACAAGCATTAAATTATAAAGAAGAAAGAGCAAAAGAAGTAGGTGTTGTTGTTGATGGGATTACTGATGTGATATCAGAATATTCACAAGAAAATGATAAAGATGATCTACAGACAGCAAACGATGAAGATTATGATGATGAAGAAGATGATGATGAAGATGAACAAGTAGTAAAATTGTCTACAAAGGACCGTAAAGTAGCAAAAAGAAGAAAGAAGAAGTATAAGAAAAAGAAAAAGAAACAGTTAAAAAATGAGCAAAAGGAAAAAGAAACATTGTCGTCTTCGGATAAAGAGAACAAGGTTGAAAAATTGGACATTATGGTTGAATACATACAAGAAACATTAAGTGTGTTTAACCTTGTACCTATGTATCGACAATATGCTAAAGTGTTTGAGAATTTCAAAATTCCTGAGCCAGAACAAAAACCGGCAGATCAACTTGGAGACCAAGAAGCTGTATTACCCAATTTGGATTTGAAGAAAGTACCTAAGCTCCCTGAACAAGAAGATGACGATGACGGTAAAAATAAAGATGGAGAAAACCAGCCTAAGGGACCTGATAAATTGTCGAGAAGACAATTTAAAAAGGTTACTCGATTAAGCGTGGCTGAACTCAAGCAACTCGTTTCTAGACCAGATGTTGTAGAAATGCATGATGTGACAGCTAGAGATCCTCACCTTTTAATACAATTGAAAGCGCACCGTAACACAGTACCTGTACCTCGTCATTGGTGCTTTAAACGTAAATATTTACAAGGTAAAAGAGGTATTGAAAAGCCACCATTTGATTTGCCTGATTTTATTAAGCGTACTGGTATCATGGAAATGAGAGCTGCCCATCAAGAAAAAGAAGATGAAAAATCACTAAAAAATAAAATGAGAGAAAGAGTTAGACCTAAAATGGGAAAGATAGATATTGATTATAAAAAGCTGCACGATGCATTTTTTAAGTTACAGACTAAACCTAGATTGTCACTTCATGGTGATTTGTATTACGAAGGTAAAGAATATGAAACTAAACTAAGGGAAAAGAAACCTGGTGATTTAAGTGCTGAATTGCGGACTGCATTAGGTATGCCGGTTGGTCATAATGCTCACAAAGTACCTCCACCATGGCTTATTGCCATGCAACGTTATGGTCCACCTCCGTCTTATCCAGCACTTAAAATTCCTGGCCTTAATGCTCCCATTCCCGAAGGATGTTCTTTCGGTTACCATGCCGGTGGTTGGGGTAAGCCTCCTGTAGACGAACGAGGTCGACCTCTTTATGGAAATGTATTTGGTACCCCTTCCGATTATGATGAATCACGTGTAGCTGAGGAGCAAGTCGATAAATCTATGTGGGGAGAACCAGATTCAGAATCGGATGCTGAAGAAAGCGAAGAAGAAGAAGAAGAAGAAGAAGTGAAGGAAACTGAAGAAGTGACAGTTGATGCTAGTGGTATTGCAACACCTGTTGCAGAAGGCCTGGCTACACCATCAGGTATTATGTCTGGATTGCCAAGTGGTTACGAAACGCCTGAATATATAGAACTGAGAAAAAGAAAGATTGAATCTGAAATGGAAAGCAGTGAACAACAACCATTGTACCATGTGTTGCCTGAGAAGAAGGTAGACACTGTACGTGGTTCAATGATGGCATCTACACATATGTACGACATACCAACTGCAGTTTCCAATAAACCTGGCGAAGTTGAAGTCAGTTTAGATCCGTCTGAATTGGAATTAGCTGGAGATGTTGAAGCCATGGCAGCGAGATACGAGCAAAGAATGAAAGATCAGCAGGGTGGAGAAGATGATGACATAGAGTCCGAAAAGAAAAAAGGACAAAAGCGGAAAGTTGTCCAAGAAACAAAAACAAGCAAAAAATATAAAGATTTCAAATTTTAAAGAAATAAGATTAATTTATATCTTTTGAATTTTAGAAAATATTTAAAAATTATTTATAAGTCGTAACATTGCTCATAGTAATATTGTTCATAATCGTTCTAAATATTAAGTGTTATTGAACGTAAATTGATATAAAATTTGTTTTCAACTTTAGATGAAATCCACTCAATAAAATCAATAATACAACTTCAGTAAAATTATTTGTTGTTTAACATATTTAAAACATTCTTAACATTTAAAATTTTTTATTTTAAACATTTTCGTCCTGTATAAGTTGAATAAATACATGCATGCATTACAATAAAATGGGAATACAGTTTTGTGTTGTATAAAATACAAATTGACAAACACTATTCTAAAACAAATATTTTTTGTTACATATGTAACATATTTTTTAAATAATCAATTTTTTTTCTTTAATGTTGAAAAAGTGTCAAATTAAAAATTTTTGCATATGTATTCTTATGTGTTTATAAATTTTAATATTTACTAATAGAAATTAATTTATTCTATTTGTAGATTATTTCATTTTTTTTAAAATTTGTAGACATGTAATATTGAGTGTCATTTTATTATTTTGTGTGTGTGACAGACTGACCAGTTTGTGTTTTAGTGCTTTTCATGTGAATGAAAAATAATATTTAACAGGATCGTTCAAAAAATTTTAATTTATATTTCATTACATTTTTTTTAAATATATATTATAAATATTATTGTTAATGTAATTTTTTACAATTTAAAAATCATCAATACTATATTACAATATTATAAAAATAAAATTTTAATTATTGAAAATATCAGTTTTCTGTACATCGCACGATATGTACATGCGACTTGGTAGTTAAACATTACAGTAACGCACTTTTTTAATCATTCTTTGTACAAAGTGTGTGTGTGTATATTTTTCTGTTGACACAACACGTCTTATGTTGTTAATCAAACAGTACTAGTCGAGTACGATTATTTAACATGGCAAACTGTGTGACCTGTATGAAATAAATATACAGAGCGCATTGTATTTTGTTTATTTTCAGGTTTTGATTGTATATACGCTTCGGTGAATAACGCCGGAGTATTTTACAGACCATTTGGACAGACTTGGAGTGAAGACAAATTTGGTAGAACGTTTCAGACAATTATTTAGGCAAGAACATTATACGTATGTCGTATACTCGTATATAATAACGCTATTGCTTTGTAACTGGTTATGGTCCTTGTAGTCGAATGTAGGAGGTACATTAAATGTACGTATAGGTACCTTATATGGTACGATTGATGATGATGATGAGTAACAACAGTTTGGATTAGTAATGGGATGTGATGAATCGAAGGGAAATCGAGTCGTCGTTAGGGAGGACTGGTGACTACATTCAGATTGGAGAGGAGAAGTTTTACTCGATTGTAATACAGTTACAAATTGAAATAATTGTTATTATAATCAAGTATTACAACGTGTTGTATGTATACACGTACATATATTATGTACCAAAACTGTAAACCATACTTGACAGGGTGTGGTGAATTCCTCGTGTTCACTGTGTTTTTCGAGTCCTAGGTAAATACGTAATATGATACAAAGAGTGGTTTTAATAATAAATATGTGATGTAAAACAGGCTGTACGGGCCAAGTCGAGGTCTGAATCACTAGCCCTTATCGCCGCAGACCGTTTCACTGCCGCCTTAGCAGAGGCGTAATTTATATATATATATATATAAAAGGGAAAGGTGACTAACTGGTCTTATTCTCGCATAGCTCGAACCACTGGATCGGGTTGAAATTTGACATACAGATAGCTATTATGACGTAGGCATCCGCTAAGAAAATATTTTTGAAAATTCCACATTTAAAAGGGGTTTAAAATTCGTGAGAAACTCATATGGTTGTCAGTTTGAAATATAATAATAATAATATAATACGATGTAATAAATAAAATGACAATATTAAATTTCGAAGTTTTCCGAGTTAATCCTGGGTACACGATAATAAAATTATTACAACAAACAATAATTGAGTTCTTATTAAATTTTTACAGAGTTTACTAATATTGGGTCCGTAATTTATTTTTCCAAATAACTTTATGAATTTCGTTTTTGTTTATAAAATTTGTCTGCCATAATAAGGTAATAAGAATTACAATAATAACTAATTATGAGATGGTTTATCTCGTTTATATATGAAGAACGCACGGGATTACAATAATGTTGCTGGTACAGGTTTACGTTATGTATAATGTGTATTATTAGTTTAGGTACGTACTGGACGAGTTTAATTATTATAGGAGACGACAACTGCATAATATCTACAATATACAGTAGTTGTATCAAAAATACATTGTCATATATTATTATGTCGTAAACTCGTAATCGAAAAAGACAATTTAAGGGCGCCTATTCGCTTGTAATTAATGTACTGAACAATTATTATGTAATAGCTAGGTGTTTTATAATACGGCATTTTAATATGGTGGTAGTAATTTCATGTTTCAGAACGTTATAAATTATTTGATAATTGAAATTAAAAATTACAAAGTTTGGTAATTAATAATATTTTAGTAAGTATATACCGAGGCTTTTTTTTATTGTGAAAAATGGTAATTGGTAACCATAAATGAATCGGACGGCGAAATGTCTTAGCTCCGCGTCGGGGCTTCGCCGTACATTTGACCGCGGTTCATTATTATTATTATTATTATTATTAAAATAATCTGAAAAGTCTCGAAACTATAACAAATATTTATTTGTTCTGTGTTATTTACGATCACCTCATTCGGTAGATTACATGCACGATAATTACTGTTATAAAAACGACAACTGTTCTCCCGGGGCTATCGTGTAGTACCTAAGGCTAGGTACTACTTTAGATTAAGAACTACACTGTAGTCTATATATAAGTACTTTCATTGTTCGCTTGTCGTTTTTACAGGGACAGCGTGGAAAGCGAGCTGTCCGCTTTGTGCAGGAACGACACGCTCTCGGAAATTCTGTGGATCCAGAGCTTGGTGTGGGTGAATAGGCAATTGACACTATGAACCGTATTCCCGTTTACGAGGTGGTTGATCAGCGACCGGTGCGACAGGACGACGATCCGACCGGCTTAGTTTCGATTTTCAGGCCGTTGACCGGCGACGAGTGCACTGTCGTGTTGACCGACGTCCAACTGTCCGACGATTGCGACTGTTCGTCATCGGCCGTGTTCGGCGGCGGTGGAGTGCGACGGGACGAATTTCGTGGGACGCTCGTGCAGGGCGAAGCAGACTGCACGGTGGACAGGGGGCTGGAAGCCGTGCTGTCCGGCATGCGGCCGAACGAGCTCCAGGAGTTCTGTCTGGGCGACGGACGGGGCGGCCGCGTTACTGGCCGGGTACGGTTGTCGGCCATACGGAAGCGTGTGGCCGGTGCGAGCTGGCGCGACGACGACTCGCTGAAACTGGCCGAGGCAACGCGGCATAAGGACGCGGGCAACCGGCTGTACCGTCAAGGGAGGCACGCGGACGCGTTCCATCGATTCAATCGGTCCGTACGGGCCGTGCTGTTCATCCGAGACCTGGACGCGGTGCGTGACGCCCGGGACGCCCTGTACGTCGCGGTGTGCAACAACATGGCCGCGTGTCAGCTACACATGGCCAACTACGAGTACGCCCGCCGGTTGTGCTGTAAAGCGTTGGCCGTCGAGCCGGACAACCTGAAGGCCTTGGTGCGCCGGTGCCGGGCGTCCACCGAGTTAAGGATGTTCGACGAAGCGCTAGTGGACGCGCGTAGCGCGCTGGACCGCGACCCCGAGAACACCGTAGCTAAACGCTACATGGATGTGGCTGACCGCGGGTTGCATGAACAAAACGTGCATTATGAACACATGGTCAAGAAAATGTTCGCCTGACGGCGTCTCGTTTTTCCTTCACTCGAGTACGCGTTCCACCACCGTTAACCGTTTTCTCATTTATAATCATTTTCAAATTAATTATAATTAATTGCCTACACTAAAGCGCGTTTTCTTTATTCCAAAGCTCATTTAAAGTTCAACGTGCTTTGCATTTTTCGGTTTATCGTATCGGTCCTCGTATTCATAGGCTCTTTCTTGTCCATTCGGTGGTCAAACGATTCTTTTTTGTTGTTGTAATAATCGTACTACTTTTTTCAACGTTAAATCACATTGAAAAGTTAAAACTAATTTAATAGAAATTAATTTTTTTTTTTATTGAAACTTTGTACAAAAAAAAACAATTAGTTTCGACAATTAATAATAATAAAAATTAAATTCTTTAGAAATTATAAAAAAAAAAAATCAAATTTTATTTTGTTAAACAAAGGACTTATTTTGTGTACGTAACAATAACGGAGTTTCCATCGTATTATTTATTTGGTTTTGGTTTAGTTTCAAAAAATTATTTACAGTTCAGTTTCAACACATGTTTAGAAGGCATTTACAAGTCAATAAGATACAAAATAATGGTATTTAAAAATATATTATATTTAATCATAATATCGTAACTACAAATACAACAACCTATTGAAAATACCCATGAACATTAGCAATCAATTTTAAACAACAAATAAAACAACGTAAAATAATACTAAACATATTGCATTGGTCGCATATGTTGTTTCATGTATGATTTAAGTATTGTATGGGGTATAAGAATGACTTATTTTGATTGCTCAATTTTTTTTTCTGTATAACAAAACCCCATAAAACATACACGAACATTACAAAAATACAATAAAATCCTTATAATTTTTATTTTATTTCTCGAAAAACTAAAAAATAAATCCAGAAATTATAACAGTCCCGTAATTAACTATATATCCATGGCACTTAAAAATAGTAACATTTTATATACATGTACTTCTAAATCATATACCCATGAGATGGTTTAATGAATTTACATTGAATCTGGCTATAATAATTAGCTAATAAATATATTATTTTCACCAATAAACCATTGTGTTGAACATTTAAGCTTAAATTATCAATAAATAAATAAATAGTAATAATAATAATAATAGAGATGATTAAATGAGATTAAATCAGAAATGGGAAATACATAAATTTAAAATAGGTTTATTACTGTGAATAATTATTGGCAATACAGACTTTTTAATTACTAGCCACATGTTAATTATAATAATAGTAAAAACAAATTTTAATACAGCGGTTTAAAAGACATTTGTTTCTAGTCCCTATAGTTTGAGCAATTTCAATATATTTTAGGAAATATTAATGTAAAAATTTAAACTGGAAGACTATATATATATATATTGAAAAAAAGGTGTTCTATTGAAAATTTAACAGAAACATTATTGTATAAAATCTGTTTACTCAATAAAAATTATTTTATAGTGTTGAAATAATATTGCAGGGTAAAAATTAAAAATTATTTGTAACTAAAAAAAAAGATTATAATTTATGAATTCAGCACAATAAATAGTATTAATACGTATAACCATATTAAAAATTACAAGACAATCATAATAAATTTCACATACAAATATTTTGAAACAATTTATATATATATATAAAAATATAATCACAGTAAGTTAACAGATGTGTGCCATTTGGGCCAATATGAAATGACTTAACGGCTTCATGAGGTGATATTATATCATGACTGTTTAAACCTTCCGTTCGTCTCAATATGAGAATTCATTCTCTGCATAATATGTGGCTTTACGCCAAACGGCGATTGCATACCGGATACTGTTGATGTTGAATTTTTCACAGCCATGTTGATAGCTTGATTTGTAGCCTGCTCTATTTTATTTCGAAGGAACATTTCATAAAATGGTTTCATAACCTAAAAAATAAAAAAAAATATATACATTGATTAATAATTTATACTAGAAAACTGTTCAGTTGAACAGTAACATGTCCACCAAACAACTAAAGTATATACAAATGAAAAAAAATAGTATTACTAGAAGGTTTTTGCAATGAATTTATCCCCAAATCGTTTTTATTTAATCTCTATATGTAGCTAAAACCTCAACAAATGTATTCCACTAATTCTGAATATTCCAAATGATATCACAGTTTTAATACAAAACATACAACAATCAATATTAACACACTTGGTAATTACTTCCGAGACTGGAGATTAAAATCCAATACTCGTAAAAATAACAGAGGAGATCTGTTAGGAAGGGTTTAATCACTATCACCATCTTAAGTTTCTAGGAATATCTCTGGTTTAAACCTTTATTTCAAAACCAGTCTCAAATATACTGTGGTCAAATTAGATACACACTTTGTAACATATCTGTTTATATCTTATGGTATTCAACACTAAGATACTAAATACAGCACGCCTAAATGATTGAAACAGTGCTCAAACGCCAAACATGGATGTTTAGCTTAATAACACTACTAGACTCATATTTGATACGATAAAATCTTCTGTCAAGAACAGAGACTTTGATAAAAGAGCACACAAAACTAAACCTCACACACGATCCACCTACCAACAATTTTATTGATAGCATGATCTAACTATGATTGAAATTCAAAAACCCTTAAAAAAATCAGAAATGAGTCCACGTCATTATAATTTCGATACGCATATCTGTTATTAAAAATATTTTGTTTAGGATTCATGTCTGTAACCGAAATCATATGCTAAATAAGATAGTAACTTATTGAAGTACTAACATTGCTCCAAGTGTTATTAGCAACTTCATCAATAGCCTCGCCTATTTCTCTGCGTTCTCCACTATATCTGTAAAAAAAAAAAATTATGGTAAGTTATTATTAAAAAAGATTCAAGATTTTATTTAGAATATTTAATGCATGATTAAAATAAATGCACTGTATATGAATTTTATTAAAATACTTGCCTTATATATGCCCACATTATTAGAATAAGAAGAGTACCACCCATAATTAAATTAATAATGCTGGCTACGGAGTATAATCCAAAGAAGTTAAATAGTCCAGATATAAAATAACATATAACTGCAATTAAGAAAAACACAGCTGGCGTACGTGCAGACTTAAATAAATTTTTACTCTCATTATGCGATTTGAATTGCAAGTACTCTTCATCAATGTCCTAAAAGATACGTTAAACCAAATAATTTAATCATTTATATATATCTAAAAATAAATTATTGTCTTACATTCTCCAATTTAAGTTTGTAGGACTCTGAAAATTCATCACCACCCATTTTTCTTTTAACATGAAATTGTTCCATTGCCTTGTCTTTAATTATAAAATGTTCTTCATCCAGGGAGTTGGTGTTCATATATGGCTTATTACCACCACAAACGGCCTCCATCAGCTGATGATATAATTCTCGAGCTGATGCTACTGCAGATAAATTGTTTGCTTCGGCAGTTGCCTAACATTTATTTAATTTTTATATTTAATTTTTGAATTTTTATTGATATTCTCTAAAACTCACAACAAGCATAGACTTTGGTTCAGGTAGTTCATCTCCAGTAAATAGATTGATATACGATTTGAAATACTGCACTAACTCTTTTGCCTTTACTTTTTGTCCGCTTATCTCTTTTAATATTAAATTGTTTGGCCTTAACAACATTGGTACCAATGTTAAGAGATTATGTTTAAAATCATTTTCAATTTCTAAAATAAAAATATTTTTTTAAGTTTACAATTGTCATTCTAATATTAATTAGTTTTTATTACCTGAAAGTCTACCATCAAATTTGGGATTAGTAGCAACCTTCAAACCAGGATGAGGCATTAAATAGCACCTAATCTCCGAAAAACATGACTTGATGTGTTTTCTGAGAGACTGAAGTTCTGGGTGCTGATTATCGGATATTTGCAATCTTTTGTCCAATATCTGTTGTCCGCCATCTGCACCATAATTGGCTTCATAAGGAAAACTCCAGTCTCTAACTAAAAACTGCAATTTTTGAAATGGTTTTTTTCCAGTGTCTTCTAATGCTAGACGTCCATATTCGGTGAATAACTAAGGAAAAATTATAACAATTTGTATTAATTAGGAGGCAATTCAACAACGCTATTGAATAATACCTGTAGATGTTGTAAATCATCTTCTTGTATATTTTGAGATAAGTTGTAAATTTGTATTGAGCTAAGCATAGTACTCAATGCAAATACTGTAGCACAATCCTTAACTGTACTCTCACTATCGAATGTGCCCTGGGTGTCTAGAAGCACTATGGCTATTTGTTCACCATTATTTAAAGTGGCCTTAAATACTTCTGACCACATGAGTATACCCGTAGTATCCCTTTCAGATCCACCACGCCATGAAAACCCATCCAGCGGTTTATCATCTGAACCGATCCAATGAGAGTCTTCTTTGATTAGGTTTAAATGATACTGAAATATTATTTATTAGTAAATATTATAGTTATATTATTATATGGATTTTTATCGTAATTAATCATTTACTGTGGACTTCATGTATCTGAGGAAAAAATCCAATAAAAATGATTTGCCTTTACGAAAAGCACCAGCAACAGAAACGACAACAACATTTCTGTCTTTAATGTCATCCTTGAGAAGAATTTCTTCAAGAGCTTTTTCATCTAGTATAAACTGATGCTTTTCTTCTGCCAAGACAATAGGTATTGGTTTACCATTACTATTTGTATCCTGTACTTCTTCCATAATGCCGTCTACATATATATATATATATAAAAAAAAAAAAAAAATTTGATTTCCTATTATACAATATTTTTAATTAAATTAAATGCATGCCAGAGCTAAAAAAATATTGTAAATGTATACTTGAGATAATATATATATATATATATATATATATATATATATATATATATATATATATATACACACACACATACACATATATAATGTTTTGGTGTTACGAACAAAATATATTTAAAAGTAGTAAGTATGCAATTGAAAGATAATCATAAAAACATGTAAATAATAATTATAATAATCACCGGGGATGTATTTTTATAAAACATATGAATGTATAAATTAAACAAAAGTTAATTTCTATTCTTAAAAAAAATGTGAAGTATTACAACAAGTAACTGGGCCATGCACATTACTATAAATGCATACTGATTAGATATAATTAAGATCAGTAAAAATCAATTTAAATTTTAAATTCATTAGTTACTGAACTAATTTAATTTTTTTAACAATGTTATTTTCTATCAAGATAAGTACAATAATTATAAATCAACAGTTATTCATTAATTAACCACCGATAAAATATGGATATCTCCCACTTGTATGTCTATTTCTAATTTCTGATAAAAAATTTATTCTAAAATTAAAATTAAAATATTAAATTCATACAAAAATAATAACTAATTGTTTGATTAATATACAGATAAGTATATATATATAATCATAATTTCTTATTTTGGCTGTTAATTTATTTAGGACATTATTAGGTTTTATCATTATTTCACTATGAATATTCATCACTGCCAAACCAATTGACCTATTTTCATTTTTGGTGTTCTGTAAATATATTTTAAATCTTTTTAATGTCGAAAAAGATCATTCACAACTTGTAGTTGTAATTGGAAGAGGGTTACTGAAATCTGTAAAAGTTCGAAAGTAGAGAGAAAAATTATTTTATCACGTTGTTATTAAGAGCATTGTCCTACACATTTCTATTGCCATATTTTAATTTCATCCACAGTTGTTAATACACTACAGTCTAAATCATTTGATACATTTAAACTAGATGCTTAATTTTTTATTTTTTCGTTAAGTGTATAATTGAGTAATTGAAATATAAAGTAAAAATTTTGTGACAGGTAAAAAATGATTATCAACAAATACTACAAACAATATTATAATTGTATTTGTTGTTATCAAGTACTCACTTTAATCGTGGTTTGGCAGTCGGCAGCTACTATATTAATTTAGTTATTATATTATAGCCCATAGGGCACAGAAGAAAATAAAATAAAAAATAAATGAGGGAAAGGGTTATAGCACTTAAAATCTTTTTGGTTATGCCACTGTATATATTTATCAGTATATGTTTTTCATGAATAATATTGGAGAATACTGAAAATTTAAAATTATTTTTATTTAATAATTAACAAAATATAAAAATAAAATAAGAATTTATCTATTTTAATAATAACTCTTAATTCATAATAGGTATTATCTATTATTATTTTATATTAAGTTATTATTTTTGTCAGGACACTATTGTTATCTCAATTAAAATTACACTGACTGCTATAAAATATACTAAACAAAACAGTTTTTCTTTTATGCATTAATTACCATGAAATTAGATTCGAAAAAATGTAATGCTACTTAACCTGTTAGATTGTACTATGATTTTGTACAACCTTGTAACAATACGAGGTCAATAATAAGGAATGACAAGTAGATTTTCTCCTACCTACTTATTATATAACAAATAAAATGAAATATATCTAGCTATGTATTTAAACAAGTACTTACAAAAAAAAAAAAAAAAAAAAATAAATAATAATAAATATTTAAAATAAAGACCGCACTTTAAATATTAAATAAATATATATATAAAATTATTATTAATAATTTCACTTTTTTAAGAAATTAATAATAGTTTTTAAATAAAACAGAATCAATAATTATTTTTTGCTTCTTTTAACAATTATATAGAAGTTAAAGCTTTTAAGTTACAATGATAAATTAAAATAACATTTTAAAATTATGTTTGCTCAGATGTGAAAGAAAGGACAGATGACTTGGAAATGATTATTTGCCCAAATCCAAATTGGCTACAGGTCTGCTAGTATTTTAAGATTTTAGAAATACATGCCAAAGATTAAATATGCGTGGGAAATAACACAAAAATATTATAATAATGCCTACCTCACTCATCCTTAAAGAATAGTAAATGTAATAAATTAATTATACAATATTAATAATGGGGATAATTAAAATAATAATAATTTTATAATTATAAATAAAATACAGTTTTAGGATGCATTTAATAGAATTATTTTATGAGGTCAAATTATACAGTTTTGGTAGAATTCCAATTTATTATTAGAAGTAAAAAGTTCTTTTTTTCAAGTAATAGTTGAATTGTTCTATTAGTTCTATATAATATTAAACAAATTGTTTTAACTAAGTACATATTTATATACTACACTAGGTTTGATAAAAAAATAATAATATGAAATTATTTACAAGGTACATTTCTATTTTCAGATATAAAATCATGCAATAACAAAAACATTTCGTTATTTGTATTGGCAAATCGAGTAGGTAGGCAATGTTTTATAATAGTTTATATAGATTATCTGTATCTATTTCAATGTTACTCTTAAATTCATAACAATAATATGTAATATTACTGTTTATGATGTAATCACTGTAATTATCTACAAGTAGGAATTCACTTTATAATTACAATGTATAATATTAGAGGTACTCCAATATTTTAGGGTTTTCACATAAATATTAAAATTATTATATAAATAATAATAAACAATACGTGGTGGCATTCCATCACAATAATAATTTAATTTTAGATTTTTTTTTTAAACAATGAAAATAAGTTTTGATGAGAGAAAAAAAATGGCTAATATATCAAAATAGGTGAATGTTTCATGAAAATAGAAATTTTGTTTATTTTCTATTGCCCAGACACTTGTCAACTTTAAGAGGAATAATAAGACATACAATATTTAATTTAAATAATTACATTAACATTTTGAATTCAAATTATGCGTATTTAGAGTTTTCATTAAAAAGCAATTTACCTTGAAAGATGATTTGATCTAATGTATTTGTTATATATAAGTGACATTAGTAGCGTAAATTGTATCCGGTACCCAAAATGTGGTCAAACGTAAAACTATTTTATTTTCAACGAGCCAAACCTTTTTCATTCCGTCACAGATTTTAAACATAATGTATACAATTGAAAACTTACTGTCGATTTGTAAAATTCGTTTATAATTGATATTGGACCAGTGATAAAAAAGCGTTATCAACATTGAATTGATTAAAAATATCGTTTAATTGTGGTCTATTATATTAGAAACCATTTAAATACAAATATTAAAGTAACGAATGGAACATTTTCTGATATCAATTTATAATTTTACTGTTTTTGTTTACAAAATAACAACACGGGTTTTAATAAAGACATATATTGTTATGGTGAAATCTAAACATTGTAATCACTTATTATATATATATATATACATGACATTTTCAACAAAGGAAAAAAAATCATTCTGGGTAATGGTATATGAATTCAGAATAATATGACAATAATTGTTTGGTGTCGTTTAGAAAGAAATTGTTTAATGCAAGGTTTGGCGGGTATAAAATTGCTTGTAAATATCATACACTGGCATTCAATGATTAAAGTTGTTGGAAATCACAGTGTGCACATTAGACAAAACATTCAATCATTTTCGACGAACGGTTTTTGGGTTATTCAAAAAGAACTGTCATAATCACGGTCCACATAGATGAATTACATCAAATATTACCTAGCAGACGGTTAATCATTTCTTTTTGTTTCCAAATGCGCACACATCGCTCCCACAATACGCAGGGCAGGTTTGGTATGGTTTTCGACCGGCGAGCAAAATTGACAACTCGGTTGGTTTAAAAACTAGCATTGTTGAAGAAAAAAGAATTTTTTGTTTTTGATCTAAAAAAAAAACAAAAAAAGGTCGCAAACTAATCTTCCATCGTCATTCTCAGAGCACATCAAATGATCTCTGTGAACGGAGATTTTCGGCCTTTTACGAATATTAAAAATACAAAACGAGAACGTAGAGAAGGAAATGAGGATATTACGTGTCTGTCGACTAAACGCACAGACATCTCATCAAACATACTCGCTGTTCTTATTGAATGATCGAACGTCAATGGGACACGGTGAATTGAACTCGGGATTTGTCATGATTTTCAGTTTTAACCCTTCCGTTTACTAAAATCCGATGCTTCACAATAATAATAAAAAAGAGTTTGCGAAAGAGACAAAGTGTGTCGCGAAAACCACCGCCGAGTCCTGGACAGCTGATCCGGAATCATCTCCATCAGACTGACCAGGTCGCGCGTTACATAGTTGTTTTGTAATTAGGTCTCGGGTACGCTTTATTAAAAATACGTTTCGAGAACGCACTCACCGAAAAAGTCAGTCGTGTTCCGGCCGTCGGGTTTGGTTCGGGAACGGAACGCGTTCGATAACGGAACGGACGATGATAAAACGAACGCGCACGGATTGGACGCGTCGCGGACCACGTCGAAAGCCGAACGCGAAAAGGTCTAGAAAAATCGTCGAAAGGAATGACAAAAAAAAAAAAAAAAAAAAAAGAAGAAGAGAATTGTGTAAAATAAAACTTTACGGAGAGAAAAATGACGAAAATCACACGTAGGCAGACGACACACGCACACGGGAATACCGTAGAAACATTGTCGTCGTCAGACACCCACTTGTTTCGACGTAGTTTGCGCACGAGAGAAAAACGGCGGACACAAAAAAAAAACAACAATAATAAACAACAACCGGACGACGTCTATCGGCTATCATTGCAATGAAGGAGGAGAAGAAAAACTCGTTTATCGCGTGCCTCGATTACCGTACCGCGGTTAATGCGCGTGCGCCGCTACGCGTACCGGACTGCGTCGCGCACGCAACCGCGGTTAGGTCACTATTGACGTCACGCGCGCGCGCACGTGGCGCAATCTATCCGCCGCAGCCGTCTCGGGAAATTTAATTGTGGGTCCGCGCGCAACGTTCGCTGACGCAAATGTGCGCGCGAAACTTACACCGCTACCGATTTTTCCGGAGAATTCCACGCCGCGCACGCTGACGAAACAAACGCGTACACTGATTTGGGATATAATTTTTCATTTTTAACGCCCAGCCGTCAAACGGATGAGTTGTGACGCGAACACGACGTTTTTATACCGCTTTCAGTGGCAGTTCTTACGAAACAGCGAAGAACTCAACGATAACAATAACGAAAAATTTGGACGCGCGGGATAAAATACAAAAAACGTAGAAAGAAATTTTAATACAATTTTTCCTGCTTTTGACTGTGAATTACGCGTGATAGTAAACGTGAATGATGGTATAATAATAATATTAACAAACGCGAGAAGAACGCGTGTAAATAATGACCGGTGGTGGTGATTTTTGTTTTTCACATTTTGCTCGGAGCAAAAAATCGAACCAGATGTTGTTCGGAACAAACCACCGATCCGTGTTTCGTATTTTATTGTCGTGTTTTCTTGTTGACCGATAAGTGCTTTGCACGTGTTCATTTTGTATCCAAACCACTCCCCGCCGAGCCGCGCGGTGATCAATTCGGAGCGGTTTTGGCTCATTCAGTGGCGCTCTGCGCTAAACGCTGTTGTTCGGCGTCGACGCGGCAAAATACCGAGTGGGAGAAAAAATTAACCACAAATTTTATTTTATATTTACATAAATAACGTTTTTTCTCTATCGTAAATATTTTTATTTTTTTAATTATTAATTATTATTGTTTTCCACCACCACCATTTAGGCATACTCGCGTTTTTATAATATTAATTAATTTCAATCTTGAGACTTTAACGATCAAATTTGAAGCGTGTGTTGGGTGCGCGTGTACGAAGAAACGAACATTTTTTTTCTAAATATTTTTTCGCATTGTATACGGTTTTTTTTTATGAATTTTATTTTTTAGATTTTTCGAGCGATAATCATATAGTGTTTGATTTAAACGCAGTTTAAGAAACCATCGAATTTTCTCGTACGGAATTCCATCGAAATAATTTTCTATACAATCAAGTAAAGACAAAAATATCGATATTCCTAATCAATTATTTATATTTTATTTTTGCTTGTACACATTCACGTTTTATATGCATCCATACAGCACCGTAATGCTCGAGATTTCGAATTTTATATAATTATTATCATTGAGGTAGGAGCAGGCAGTAATATTGTTATAAAATGCGTTGAAATTCGCTATTATATTTTCACACGATCGACGAGACGTACAATTTCAAAACTTTAAATATAGCAAAAACATTATTATTATTTTTTTTTTTTGATACTGGTTGGATGGTCTAGGGGATGAAAACCCTTTGCACGTTGCACCTTGGTTCTACACACTACTGGTTATATGTACAACTATTTGTATAAAAAAAAAAAAAAAATTATACAATCCGAAATAAATGGTAATTATAACGTATCTGCGGTGTATTACTGGTTACGAAAAAAAAAAAAAAAGTTCACAATATACATTCGGTGAAAATTTCAGATTTTTATGACCATTATGCATATATGTAGTTTTAAAATTACGAAGAAATAACGATAGTCGATTTCGACGAAAATTGCGTTTTTATGTAATTTTTCTTGACGCTTAATAAAAGTATTGGGAAAATCGAAAAATGACTTCATCGTATTACGCGTTTTTCAAACTATCAATCGGAGAAAAAGAGATTTAAAAAAAAAAAAAAAATTCGCCACTGATAATGTAATCGTCGTCGCGTTCACATCCAAGTCGACAGATGTCGTCCACGTAATAGCATGCAGAGTTTTCCAAATCGACGTCACGTTTTACACGCGCGTATCCTTTTTGTCGTTTTTGATTTTTTTTTTTTAGTACTCTTACGATAAATTATAAGTTATAAAATGTATAAAATTGTATGAAAATCAATAACGCGTACAATATAATATAATATCCTGTTTTGTATGTATAGAGAAATAATGTAAAATATAGTATATATTTTATAGTTATTATATTATAGTTATTAATTTTTACGAATTACTCTAAAATTGTATTAACTAATTAAATTTATTTTAAAATCTGTCGAATACTAAATATTTGTGTTGTTCTCAATGTTTTAAAAATTAAACTTTTTTCGAAATTCGCTTCTGGGGGATTCTTATATACAAGGAGACTTTTTAAGACTCAAGATTCCTCCTGTAATCACTTATTACGCGATAATATTAAATGTAATATTTAACTGTTCATTTATATAATATAGTACCGCGGGTCTAGGAAGGGGGGGGCACGTGGCACCGGAGGGCGGTGGTAATCGTAGATGGGCGCAAATTCGGAAATTGAATAAATAGTTATTAAAAAATACAATTTGCACAATACATTTCGTTGAATATTATAAACGTGTCATTTTCAGATTATAAATAATATTTTTATTTATTTGTTTATCTCGTTATACGGACGACCGTGTATAGGATTGTGGAAAAGTTCATTCCATTCAAACAACTATTTCCTGACAAAAATTACCCTATACAATTGTATATTTTGTTATCTGAAATAAAATACTTACGGGTGAGATTATAGAGCGGATTTGATGGGAAAACTGGAAAATGGCTGGGATTAATATCTCATGATGTGCAGCCCATGGAACCGGAGTCCGCGCGAGCTCATATGGTTTCAATTATTTTATTATCGTATTCTTCGAAATAATATATATTTGCGTATATGCTACGCGTATTATTATTATTATAATTTTTTGTGTCCGCGATTCGCTGCTGTGTTATACGTGATAAAAGTCAATTTGTATTTGCAACTTGCGTCTATAATGTGGAAGAGTCGAATCGAAGGGGGGAAAATATCGAAATTTGCGTGTGAAAATTGATATTACGTAAGAGTCACACATTAAGAACGATGTATGGAAAAAAGACCGCGTTACAATATTTTTCGCGTGAAATTAAAAAACGAATGCAATTAAAATTTATCGCAAATTGAACTGTCTCCGGAATACCGTATTTTTTTATTTTTTTTTATCGAAAATTAAAAATGCTATCTTTATATAAGACGTCTCAATGAATAGTAATAACCAGCTATCTATCATCAAAAAATATAATCTAGAATAATACATTTGTATTGCCGCCCTTTCCGAGGTACAAAAAATAAAAAGAAAAAAAACGGGCGGTAAAATTATTGTGCCCCGGGCGTCTGTGCGCATAATTTGTAGATCTTGACGACGGATATAATATACTAACCGCTGCTACTTTTTTCAAAACTTATCGCAGATAGAGGAGGTGTACACTGGTATGGTGTAGCTAACTCGGATAGATATCTGTGATACTCGTTCTGGAGCAGTTTATTCGAAAATGTGTTAAAACGCGATTACATTTTTCCGAATCCGTATATCAGTGTTTATTTTAAGGATTTTTTCCCTACCGCCCATCAAAAGCTACATAAATGTTGTTGGGATTCATTCGGATACGCATCCCTCAAAAAAGTGTGTCGTGTAAAATGAAAAAACCACGTGTTTTTTTAAATCTTTTAATCTCACTCCTCATTCTACTTATATTATCAAATCATAATATAATGTGTACAATTGATATATCGGTAACGCAATACGAGAAATCCTATCAATTTTAATTTTATTTATTTAATTACTTAGCATTATAGTTAACATTTAAAACATTTTTGTTCTCGATTGATTTACTACGTTCTTTCAGAAAGTCTCTTCTCGATAATTGAACCATAATCGGACAATGAGAAATCCCTTTAAACCGATTTTGTTCACGCGCTTCATGAGTTTAAATTTTAACGAGTTTATCCATAAAAACATTGAAGGTCTTGGATTCCACAATGTAAAAAGTGGCATATTAAAATGAACGAACAAATATTCATTTTACGTTTCAACGAGATATTTTATGTTTTCTGTTTTTCAATTTTTAAACAGATTTAGGTACGCGGTGCCCAAATCCGTGGAGCCAACTTTTACCCATTTGACATTTCTTATTACTCAATTCGGTTACTTTTGCCCGTTTAGAACAACGCCCGCAGCAAATAACTGATGTAAATGTAACTCACACACGAGAAACCGTCGGCAGACATTCGACGAGAAGTATAAAATCGAATAGGTATATTTGGTCTCGAGGATCCGTCGCTGAATGACGTAAACCCGATGACGATTGCCAAACGTTTTTCACCTTGTCAGTTTTATAATATTTCACGGTTATTATTAGATGTTTATTATTATTATTATTATTATTATTGAAAACGTACAATTTACAAATATGGTGTATTGCGTAGGTGTATAATGTGTGTGTGTGTGTGTGTATTTACTATAAATGGCGATCATGAAATTTGAACCAATTTTATCGATTTATTTTATTCAAAACATTTAATTTCAGTTTTGTTTTTGATTATTTAATAATATACTATTATATACTTAAGTATAATTTACTATTATTATAGAGTTATAGTTGAATAGAAAAAAAAATATCTCGTTGACACGTTTATAAACTCTTCACTGTAGTTATATATAATCAATTATAGTAGCACGTAGTATATATATATTTTTTAATCGAAAAAACAAAATAACAAAATGTATAAGTGTCAATTTGTTGTACATTTTGGTAATGTTATTACCGGGCGAGATAAAACTCAGAATTAATCAGATCAATCCTCATAACGAATTCATATTGTACTATTCGCGCCCATGATTTCATTTATATTTTCTAAACCTTCTTTTAACATCCTAATGAAACCTGAACCACCTGTCTCTTGCGACATAATATAATCAGACACTTTTGACGTGTATGCCGTTGTAAAAAACGAATACTTATCCTATGCGTTTTCTGAGTTAATTTGAATTTTATCACGGCTACACTTGACTTTGGTTTGGAATCGAATAAATTATTTTTCAATCCTATGTGGGCACGCATACAAACAACTTGGACGTATTAAAAAAAAAAAAAAAACCCTTATTTCATAACAAGGTTTTGTAATACCGGTCGAGTATTTTATTTATTATTTCTTCGATGTTCAAAACAACCCTTACTCTCGGGAAACATAAATTCGGCACTATAAAAATGAACGAACACGTTTATTCTGGAAACTTTTTAAATGTTCACTTTTTTTTTTTTTTTTTTTTTTAATCACGGCAATTTGTGTGGCCCCATAGGACGCAAAAGGGCGTGTTTCGGGGTGAAAATTAAAAATTCTAAAATAATTTCTAATATTCCATGTGAACTTTTTGTTGCCTTAACTACATTTCAGTTTCTATATACCCATATAATGTACGCACACGTGTAAGGCGTAATTCGATTTGGCCGGTTAGCAGTCTCTAGTTTGTTGGAAAGTTAATTGAATAACATTCGTAAATGTAATATATGACACTGTATAGTCTCTCAACCCTTTTCTGTAGCACTTGAACTATATAGTAGAATAATAATTAGTTTCGCATTTGGAAAATGCGAGTAATATTTTTATTATAAATGTTGAAAACACACTGATGTCTGATTTCGAATAAAAAATAAAAAAAAAAATAAATATTTTAATCAGTAATAACAAGCAACGTTAAAAAACAGTAATAATAATAATTTCGTTATTATTACAATAACAATTGTTATATTTAATTACACACTTTCTACAGAAATGATTAAAACGAAGATTTATCTGTTCACGATTTTTTCCTTATCAACTATAGGGCAAATATCTGGATGAGGTGCATGATGTTATTAGATAGTAAATGCAAAACGTCTTCCATATCATAGCCTGCAGGGATGATAAATACTTGCACATTACAAAATATTTTTTTATTGTACGAAATTTAAAGAAAGACAAGACAACAGTATCATAATATTATAAGACAATCATAATCGAGCAGTGGCTAAATGTCAGATAAAACTTTGAACGCATTCTGGAGGCATCAATTATCGGATCAAATAAGAAAAGTGTATGGGGTGTAGTTTGATTTTTCCGATTCAGATAAAATGAAATAGTTTGTGCTCATGTCATTTAATCAAAGGATATGAAGTTCTCAGTTTTTTTTTAATCCAAATGCACATTTTAAGGATGTCGAAATTTTATGAATTATTTTATTTATGACTGATAAAAAACATTTAAAATAATTATAAAAAAGTAAATATTTTATATACGTTGATTGATATTATATTGTATACTCGTAATATATAATTGTTTTATAACTTATATATAAATTTCAATTATTAACTTATTATATTATTTGAATACAGTTTGCAGAATAATGTATAATTGTTTAAGTACCGATCGCCTATAGTTTTGATAATTTGTTTTATTATGTGATGATGGATAAATATTTTAATGTATTCGTTGATTTTTACTGATTGATAATAATAAAATAATATAGAATCATATTGAATAGTAAGTAAAAATATATAAACGTTATGAAATAAACATATTTTTGTTTTTTTAGAATTTGAGGTCAAAATCAATTAACTTGTCTAATATTGAATTTTTAATGAATCGCGTTTAAATTTAAAATTACAAATTACAATGCGAGTGACTTTTAAAATTCGTATACGTTACACATTTTTACATTCTTATACAGCACACATATAGGTAGGTGTGTTATGCATTATAATCAACGTGTTTTTTACACCAAAATAAATAAATAAATACAAAAATATGAAATAAACCAGTAACTAACTTAAAAATGACGGTCACGTATTCTTTTTTTTATCATAACGTGAAAATATGTTATATATATATATGTATTCGACAAATTTGTAGTATAATTGTAATGCAGAAAGATGTGTGTTACATTTTAAAATAATATAACAGAAAAACAGGAATAGCCTGTAAAATAATATAGTACAAATGGTTAAAATGTACTCATGTTCGTGTTGTATCTGATTCAATTTCGAACGATGTAATAATTGTTTGTTATTAAACAGTCGACTATCATCATTTTAACGTATAAAACATTCAAATAATTATTATTTTCGCATAAAATTTACATTATGTTTTACGACGTTCATTGTTATTCTCAGTATTTTTGTATTACACTATTACTAGGGCTGTGAATTTGTAGGAAAGTGCATTTTTTTTTTGGTGATTGTGAAATGTAGCTATGTAAGTACATAATTAGAATTATGTAACTACGAATACATTAATGAAACTTTTATTTTACATTTTTTGACGTTTTTAATTTTTTAGGTCATTTTATTGCATTTTAGGTCATATTTTCCTTTTTTAGTTCATTTTCCGGTATTTTTAATCAAATTCCGTCAATTGACATGTTTGAAAAAAAAATTTTGTTTTTGTACGCATGCCGTATATAAAAAATTTTTTTAAAAATGTTTCAGGTGAATAGCATTAACTTAATGCAAATGTAAATTTAAATTCAATCAATATTTTTATTTTTTTTTTATTAAATAAACACTTTTTTATGCATGTAATGTACTAATGTATATCCTGTACCTAATATTAATATAAATATAAAAATTAAATTAAAAACCATTTTAAATGAATTTTATACTATAATTTTTGGCATTTTATATTCCTTTTATTTGCATTTTAAGTGCATATTTTATTGCATTTTTTTGACATTTTTAATGCATTTTTTAAGGTTTTTTAGTGTGTTAAATTCACAGCCCTAACTGTTACAAATTAATAATTACAGAATAATATTTATATAAATTTTAACTATACCTACAGCAAGTTATGTAGTATAAAAAATAATTGTAATAATAATATATGTATATATATACTTATTATCCGAACGTTTATATTATTCAAGTGAAATTTAATAAATAAATTAAAAATATTATAATAATAAATTATATGTATAAAGACGTTTTTGTATACATAATTTTGAAAAAAAAACATTTATGAAACAACAAATTTTTTTGGCCTTATTATGTATTATAATTAGAAAAAAAAACACATTGAATAACTGTAACTGTTTTAAATAAATTTTTTAACAATTGTAATTGAAAAATAAATTTATGATAATAATATCGTTCTATTTATATAAAATTCATTCTCATGACATCCAGCCCTATATCTCCTTTTGAAGAAAGTTTATCACGTTCTTGTTATGTCCTTTTCCGAAATAAAACACACCGATGAAAATTTTTGGGATGCTGTACCCTAAACGCTGCATCGTATTAGTTGAAAATAAAACGTCGTCATTATAGGAAAAAATATTTTCACAAGGAATTTGTTTATATATATTTAATAAAACGTTGTGCATGCGATTTTTACAATGATAAACTTGTTGTGTGTGCGGCCAATAGGTTCTTTAACGGTTATAAGGGGTAAAAAAAATGTTTTCGTTTAGGATTCGAATTCACATCTCATCATACTTGGGTTTATTTTTATTAGCTTGTACATTTTTGTTGTACATTTGTTTTTATTAGTGTTGTAAATAGTCACAAAAAATCAACAAAAGAAAAAAAAAAGAAAGAAAACTAATTTAATTCTTCTGCGAAAAAAAGTTGGGACGTCAAATATTCGCGTACGTGATATGTATACAAATCGTTATAATAAATATTATGCGAGTATATTATTATATTGCTGGTAACGAAAACACGGTCAATTTTGTTCTGTAAATAAAGTTAGACACGAATTTCCAAATCTGCTTCAGTATACGTATATATATCTAATTCGTTGATTATAATAATTAGGTAGAGGATTTCTATGCATTTAAAATGAAAAATATACACACATATATGTATTTATTTTTATTCAAATATGCAATAAAAACAAAAGGTGAAAAAAAAAAATGTTTTTATTTTCGATTTTCTCGAAAACGCTTAACAAAAAGACTTTAAGAACTGACTTCCGTAATAATAAACTTCGTTTCAGAGTCCATAATTCGACAATCGTCTTTTTTACCTAATATTTTCCGCTTCCGCGAAATCTCAAAGCGGGAGAAATTCATTCTTCGATCCGTATGATATACGCGCGCGTAATAATTGTTCTAACTTTTCGAATATAATATATAACTTTTTTAGAAATTACTTGAACTCCATTAGAATCCGGTTGAATTTTTTTTTTTTTGTCAAAATAATCCAACATTGCTCCACTATAATCATTTTTTGTACACATTCCTTTTTTTTTTTTTTTTTTTTATTTATTTATTTTAAAGATATTTCGATGAACGCGGAAATCCATCGAAATTCTCCGTACCATTCAGTATTGATATAACCTCAAAATCTTCATCTTTTCACCTTTATTTTCAAATTTTACTCCTATATGTGGTACAAAAATTATATTACGTAGTATCACGAGCGTTTACATAATAATAATAATAATAACAATAATAATAATAATAAAAAAATAGCCGCTTGGTGATACGCGATATTTCGTTATTTATATTTGAAAATAATAGAAATGTGTTATTTTTAGAAAATCTGAAACTTCCTAGAAGGACGGCAGACCGGGTGAATTTGTGTGATTCGCGCAGTGTCCTGCGGCACGCACAAACTGCGAGCGAGTGTGTGTGTGTGTGTGGGGGAACAGCCCGGGTATATATGTGTATACGTAAAAGGTTTTTATTAGCGTCCATTGTGTAAAGAGGTCTTGCACGCGTCGTTCGCGCGCGCATGTGTGCGTGTGTGCGTGCGAGTAGAAAAATTCGTTTTTGTGTAGCCGCGCGCAAGGTCGTTCGTTGGTAGTTTTAAAGGTGAAATAATTTTATCGACCCGTTTCGCAATGAAAACTTGCTGATTTTACGAAAACTATTGATTCGCGCGCGCGCAAAAAAAAAGAAGTTTTAACAACAAAAGAGCACTTCTCCCATCATCTTACCCACGGCGCCGATTCCCATACGGTGATGTGCCACGCACACGCGGAAAGTCTTAAAGAAACATATATACTTGAGAATAGCATCGGCAACAGAAGCCGCATCAGTTCTACGTATATTGTACATTATACGTTCGTTTTGTTTTTTTTTTTTACGTAAAAACATCTATTTGACCGTAAACCCCCGAAGGAAAAATCCGTATCAATTTCGAATCGTATGCGGATATGTGTAATTTTGAATCGTATGTGTACAGCGTACAAAGCGTATATAACGTTTCGCTATACGGTGAAAAAAAAAAAACAATACATATAATACAATACAAAACGTGTATCATCGAAAAAAAGAAAATTAGCGCGGCCAAACGCCGTAAAAGAGAATTTTTTTTTTTGATTCGATTATTATGTACGATCGGGCTTTTATCGAGTTCCGAGTGACTACTATAGCAGCTATATGCAATATATTAGAATTACAATATAGATCGATATGGATGTATCCAAATTCTGTCTGGTAGTTAGGGTATTCCGAGGAGAACGTATTGGTTAGGTTACGATAATGCGTTTTTTTTTTTTTAGTTTCTTTTTCTATTTCTGTACACACGAAAACAATTCTATCCGAATGAGTGCTCCGCGATCTTTACCGCGACAAATGTCAAATAAACGCGAACGGACGAAATAACGTTAAACGAAGTTTTCAGTACACGTATGTGAAAGGCTAAACACGTCTAAAACGGAAATCCGAGTACCTGCCGTGGAGTACAGTTGTAACCGATGATTGGGCGGCGGTGACGAGAAGACTACGTACGACGACGACATCGTCCAACTACGGTGAATGGCGAATAGAAATATTTTAAATTTATATTCATTGTAATTATCATTAAAAAAAAAAGAAGATTTATATTTGTAATTAAAAGAAGAACGCGGCAAAACTAATGGGAAATTGTTGTTTTTGTGAAAGTAACGAGTCAATATCCGGATCGAATAAATTCTTGTAGCGTAATCCTTAAATATGATTATTAGAAATACGATGGTTTTTAAATTTGCACAGTGGCGAAATAAAAAATTACAGTGAGCCGCGGGTCCGTCAGCTCTGGGGCAGCGTGTTATCATTGCGCTGTAATAATCATATCGTCTTATGAATATTTTGAACTATGAGACGGATGCTGGATGATCGTGGACCGATTGACTAATCGTGGCCGAGTCGACGTGTAATGGACGGACGTCTACACAATATAATATGCGGTAAGACGTGTCGATTCGGCTGTGTGAATCGTGGCGGGTGGTGTTTTCCAACACGCACACACATATTTTGTTTTGTTTAAGTTGCGTACGTTCTTCTATCAGAGCGTAGTGTTTGTTTTACGATGGTTTTTGTATGCACATTCTTTGATAAATCCTTTTACTTGTTTATTTGAACAGTGTACTGCTACATAAAATCCCTTAATGTTGCTTGTGAAAGTATTCTGTTGCATACAGTATTGTCTGTAGTCACACGAATGTGATATTGAGTTTACACATTACTATTATAAATAACATCTCAAATTTGTTTCAAAATAATATTATTATATTACGCGAAAGCAATACAAAGTAACATCGAGTTAATAATGCAATAATATGTAATATCAACCATATATAGCTTAAAACAGGCAACCGATAGTGCTGCAACATGTTTTTCTATAATATAGATTCGATGATCATTATTTAAGACATATATGTAAATACACATAAATCCACGCCTTATATAGTTTTATTTTATATATATATATACGAGTATATATATAAACTCCCTATATATTTCATTTGAACACGACATGGTGGTTACACGTCAATGAGAATAATAAATTATGATGTTGCGAAAACAGAACGCTAGAAAAAAAAAAAAGAAAATTCTAAAGAATTTTTCGTTATGTACCCGTACTTACTCTGAAAAAAAATTGTCGTTACAAGTTTTTAATAATTTAGGTAAATAAGAAAAGGATACGCGAGTACGCAGTACGTACAATATATATATATATATATATACACACATATGTTTAATGTTTAATAGTATAAACTCGTTCAAACATTTTAATTGTCATAGTTGGACAATATTTTAAGTATAAAGTTTATATATATATATATAAAAGAAACGTTGAAAACATTTATATTATTTATCCTACATGACTCCGGTTCACAAATGTTCAACTTAATTTTTAATAATCAGCAACTACACGTTAAAACTTTACTCATATTTTATACCGTAAATTCAAAGAATATATATTGTATATACTCGCATATATATATATATATATATATATATATTATATATATATAATGGCGATTAACTCAAGCGCGTGTAATATACATTTTTATGTCAAATTATATAATGCAAATGTTACGATGTTCCCGAATTTTATTTAAGAGTATTAAATGTTGTATATACGTATTAAAACTTTAAATTTAGTACGTTTTCGGTTTATTATTAATTTTTAGTCTTTTTTTTTTTTCAGAAACGAGATGCTTGGCGCTTGAACAAATCGTACTGCAGAATAATCATAAATATTTTATATATATATATATATATTATATACATACGAGTATATAGTTTTGTTTATTATTGATATCGTATATACATTGTATAATATTTCACGTAAGTCGTATTAGACGTGGCTATATTATACATGTATATATATATAAAATAGTATCATTTAATATTCCTTTTGCAGTTTAAGTACGAAAAAAAGACGTCAATTCAGAGTTGGGAACGCGTTTTTTTTACATTTATGTTTATTTTAATTGCATTAGTAATCGTGGGAGTGTTTCAGTGGGAATTCGCGCTTTTTAACTTCTGCCGACCATCTTTTATACACACACACACACACGTACAGTATCCGAGGAAAATATTTAAATTAAGCCGGGAGTTGAGGAGAAGGAAGGAAGGCAAAAAAAAAAAAGAAAAAATGAAAAATAAATACAGGAAAATTCCAGGTCCCCAAATCGATGAGTCGGTTTGATTTTTTTTCAATCAGTTCAATCACGACGGAAAAAATTGTTCATTGAACCGAAACGAAAACACCAAATCCCTTTTTGCTTTTTATGAATAAGCTTAAAAGAAAGCAAAAAAAAAAAAAAACCTTCATTTTATTTAAAATAATAATATGAGGTGCCGCGCAATTCATTTAAACGATTATTTATCCTTTTATTAATATGGTACAGTGAACAATATCGGGGGGGAAAAAAAAACTTCCAATGTTTTTCCATAAATATGGTATTAGCGATCGGACGGGAAAGTCTTTTGGAGCAACGATTCTATTTGTTACGTAATTATTTTTAATAATTCTTAGAGTTAAGTCGATTTCTATACGGTGCAACGGTTAAAAAATATATTATATTCTAATATTAGAATTTTTTTCTTTTTTATTATTCATTAAAAAATTTTATCGAATATAATACTGTGTTTGCAGCGATCCGTATCAAATATTTATCGTTCAGAACAAATATAATTGTACAAACTACTTAAGTATATAAAACGTTAATATAATTATGTGTTTTGTAATTTGAAATGGAAAACAAAAAAGAATTCACAATATAAATTCGAAAGAATAATCCGATTTATTTTCGTTAAAAGAATGGGTAATTTTTAATTGTTAAAATTTAAATTTTGATATACGTAAGGTGAATGAAAATTCGATCGAAATGTTTCGATTGATAAACGGAGTAAAAATATTTTAACCTTATTGCATTAAAAAAGTATTGACGCGAAATTAAAATACGTTGATATGTGTAGAATTGAAAGAAAAGGCGCAACCTATAGAGAAATGTTAATTTCTCCATATAGGTAAATATATACGTATACATACATATATTATTTATATTATAATATATATATTTTTTAATGTTGTAGAAATAGGAATATTTAAACGTTTTAATTACTATTCTCGTCAAATAAATTATCTGTGTAAGTATACATGTTTATATATATATATTTCGGCTTAATTTCTTTCTTCCTACCGCGTTTTTTTTTTCGTTTGTTTGCGGGACAGTCGCAAACCTTCCTATACATAATCACCTTTTAAATTATGCTGAAATGGAAACCTCGGAAAGCTCGAGCATTTCGAGTTTGTCACGTAGGACGTCATCTATAATCAAAATGTTTACAAAAATGCTGATCTTCGCTCCAGCGAGCGCCCAGGTTTAAACGTGGGATTATGGTTTTGCGTTGTCGAGGGTGAAAAGTTTTTATTTTTAGAAAGAACAACGAGCATGTTTGCAATGGCGACGTTTGGAGAGAAAAAAGAGAAGTTTTTTCTTCTCTTGTTTAGAAAACGGATCGGGACTTTTAAATTGTTTCTGGAAGATTTCGGAGTTTTACACCTGTATGATAATTTTGTAAAATTCGGTAAAACGTAAAAGCTTGTAGTAGTTTTTTTTGTTCTAATGGATTGTGTATAATCTCAATACAATATCGCGCAATACGTATGATAGTAATATGACAATATTTCCTCTTGTTAATCGATAATAAATAACGATACTTGTTCGATTTAAAATCTGACAGTTACGTAAAATTGTTAAAATTGTCGAAAACGAAGAAGAACACTTCGCGGGGGAACCGTTTTTTTTTTATTTGAAAATAACGGTGATTGTAAAACGGCAAACATGATTATTTTTCAATTAATTTACTATTATGTATTAATGAATTACGTTAGTCGTATTTATTAAGTTTTTTTTTCTTCACGCCGTCCAATCGTACCGAAAATAATAAACTTTAATAATTTGTATTATAATATCGATGAACGAGTAATCTAATTATTTTAGAATACTAATACCCAATAATATCATATACGCGTAGTACATTTTAATTAATTATTTATTTTATTATTATTATTATTATTTGTACTTACGTTCGTATTCATTTCTTTCTTTTATGTCAGATAATTAATAAAATCACGCGATTGCCTCATTCTACCGTTCATATTCATTATGAAATCAATTATTATCCTTTAATGACTTTAAAGTATTTATCGATTATTATAAATGGAATTACCAATTAGATAATAAACCAAACTATCATGACAAATCGAACATATATATATATATATACATTACTCGTAGTACGTAACGATATCAATTATTGTCAGTTTTTGTTCATTCCCCGTCGCAGCGAATTATAATATGGATTGCTGTCAGTCATTTTACAAATGACAGATATAGAAGCGATAAATATTCAATGTTCGACAATTGAAATTTATCACCAAAACACAATATTATTTTTATTATTAATGAATAATAATAATAATAAAGTGTAGCCTACGTGCCGGACATGAGATTGTTCTTATTATATATCATCCATTACATATACACGCCCGTGATCGAAACAGTATGTTAATGTGTACGAATAACCGGACTAGTGTTCGAGTTTTTTTTTCTTTTTAGAAAAGGGTTGAGTCGTACGTCGGACGTGTCTCCGAGGAGGACAGAGCGTTTTATAATAAAATGATCGTACGCGTATAATAATATAATACGTTAACGTCGTCCTCGTGCGCTACGTGACTGTTCGTGGCGCTGTAACTGACGTCAATTATTGTGATTATCGCAATCGTTTTGAAACGAACGAGTTGATGAAATATCACGTACGTCGTCTCGTATAATATGTGGATACGTCTGAATATTTGAGTGACGAGCGAGCAGAACAGTGGCGAGACTCGGTGCAGGTCCAGACGAAAATCGACGTCGTGAAAGTGTCGAAAAATCGCACAAAAACACGTTTTATACAGTTAATAATACAGCAGTGCGATAGAGCGGAAGGACTATGTCTTTAAATATAACCGGACGATTTGAAGACAAACGATATCTCTGTGAGTTGAAAAACAGACGGACCAAAACTAGCAAAATTTTAGCATAACGATGCAAACGAATGGAAAATAAAATTAACGATAACGATTCTAGATTTTCAACTGAAAATCTTCTATTAAATATAAAGACGGAAGACGTGTGTAAACGGTCGAAATACGTTGTGAAACGCTCTTCGATCATGTTGAATTGATTTTTACACGACAAAAAAAAAACCGGGTTGTTTCGAACAGTACTATAAATCTAGTTTTAAATCTGATAGTTTTATTTAGAATCAGTACTAAATTATTGATCACTCCTTAAAATACGTATTTGTTTTATAGTGTTTAAAAATAGCCTTAGGGAACGGGTATTTTTTTTTTATTTTCACTATAAACGCGAGACTGCAACACTTGAACGAATTCTCAATAAATCAATAGATCACGAGATCACAGGGGAGGCTGAACAATACGGGAATAACGGATCCGTTGTACCACGACTGTATATTGTTGACAAAAGAAACAACGCGAATTTAAATTACAATAATATTCAATTAGTTCAAACGAGAGTAGAAGTTTCCGTTTGCGGAAATCGCGTCCAAACATCTATGTCGATTAAATATAATTATTTAAACGTTTTCCACGACTTCAGGATTTCTTTTATGCGCGAATAGGGAGAAGGTGGATGATGCGAACAACGAGGGCGGAAAATTATGAAATTATCATGAACGTTGGATAGGATGCGTGCCGATCGATTATATTATATTACATTCCTGGACAATTTTATAATCGTCCACACAGGTCGATGATATCCGTTTTACCAGATATATTTCACCTCCGGCTGAAGTATGTGGCATATATATATATTACATTTTACGTTTTTGCGAGACGGATATAGTCTTCACGGAGAATATTATTACATTATTAAACCGATTTTTGTAATTTTTTTTTCAATATTACTAGAAAAAAAAAAAATACGAATATGTAATATTATATATGGTATACACGTACTACGCGTGAAATGTTCAAATCGCATTTGGTCTTAACGTTTCAAATCGTATTAATTTTAAATTCTGAGCGAAGCGAGGACTGTATTGGTTTTCAAACGATGTATTTTTTTTTCTACGCATGCACCTAAAAATTCTACCACAAGGACTTTTTACAGTCATACCTGGTTTTCGATAAAAAAAAATTATATATCTCTATTTTTAGTATTTTAAAGATGTCGTTTTCCGATTTCCTCAATGTTTCCTTCGAGTGTCAGAAAAAATTACCGAAAAAATATGCATACAAATGTTAAAAACGCGATTTCGTCCAAATCGATTATTGTTACACGTCTTCGTAATTTCGTAACAAATGCGGTTAAATCAGTGAAAACAAAAAAAACAAAAACCGAAAATCTCGCGCTACACGAAAAAGTGATAAAAATAAAAATAAATCACGTCATTGTAAAACCAAAACATATATATATACGCTTATATTTTGTTTAGAATCTAAAACAGATTATTTTCGCGTAGTCAACAAATTCGAAAAAAATCAACAGTCTATTAAAAATACGATTCGCCTCTTTCTCTCTCCTCTCTCAAAAAAGAAAATCCTAAGTAAAATCGAAACTTAAAAAAAAAAAAAGAAAAACGCTATACATAAAATATAAAAGACCCAAAAAGTTTTAAATTATACTCCTTTCGTTGAATTTAAATATTCCTACGGGAAATTCGCATCGGACTCACATCGTTCCTGCAGCGTAAGATCTCACGCCGTTACACAGACTGGCGTGTGCACGTTATTATAAATACACGGGCGGAGATTTGATTTAATTTTTTTATTATTTTTCGACGAGGAGAAATGCAATGTTTTCCCTTACCTGACGAGGTACCTCATTTACTTCATCTATACGCGTCAATAAATTAAGAAAATATAAAATAAAAACCGGTCGATTTTAATAATAATTTTATTTTGCATTACATATACGTAGCGAATTGATTTAAATTGAAAATATTATACAAATATAAAAGTCAGTGTTAACCGTATAGACAAGGGATGGGAAATAAGCGGCACGCGTGCCAGGGTTGGCACGCGGGAGATTTTCGATGGCACTCGAAAACTTTCATTTGTCCATATATATTTATACATTTTTCAGTAAATTATAATAAATGAATTATTATCAATTGCACATAAAGATAGTTAATAATTTATGTTTGAAATAATTAGCGGCACGGCTGAAATTTTTTATTTTTTAAATTGTGTCATAAGTTGAAAAAATCCTATTTGCCATCTCCGGTTAAATAGGCAATAGGCTTCCGAATTGCTGAACACCCGCTGGTTGGTTACCTGTCTTACTCGCGGTATTACGCGCATGCGAATTGCGGGGAAAGCGCATTTTCGTCATTTACTCGAAGCCGTGAATCAAAATTACGAGCGAGCTAATTTCGGCCATAAGTTTTTACGTTTTCTCGATTTTTCTGTTTTTGTTGTTGTCGTTTTCGCGTTTGAAATATTTTGAAATAGAACGTGTTTTTATTATTGCGCGCGCGCGCGCGCACAGCGTGAACTATTACAAAACCGATGAAATCGAAAACGTACTCGTCAAACCGATTATTATTATTAATTATGATTATTATTATTATTGTTATTATTATTATTATTATTATTATTGTTATTATTATTATTAATTTCGCCGTAGAAATATATTTTTTTTTCGGTAAAAGAAGAAAAAATTCGTTTAAAATTAATTATTTAGCGACACGGCGTTCTCGGAGGAGGTTCTTGAAATAATAATAATAATAATTGACGCGTACGACGTTGTAACGGTACATTTTTTTTTATTATATACCTACGAAAGTATTAGATATTATTATTTTTTTCTTTCGAAAGGCGTATGGGGGGGGGGGGAGCTCTGAATTATTTTTTATGGGGCTAAGCTTCCCTTGGGCTCCCCTACCCATCTCCCCCACCACCGATCACCGCCTGCGAATTTATATGTTATGAAAAAAAGGACGTGTCGTTCGCGCGCCGCGTTTTGTCGTACACACACACACACATGGTGAGTGAGTGACGGGACAAAAGGTCGCACGCGCTCTCCACCCGCCACTCTCTGCCCGGCCCACCGTCACCGCCGCCGCTATTCAATACGTGTTTATTTTATTCGCGTATTCGCGTATTCGCGCGTCGCCGCCGAGTGTCAAAACCAAAACGTATTGCTCCGAAAAAAAATAAAAAGTCCTCGTCGGCCGAAATTTCTCATCTCCGTTCGTACATACACACACACACTCTTTCTCTCTCTCTCTCTCTCTTTATTATACTCGCATACACACACACACACACATTTGGTCTCTCTCTTTCTTTATACACTCGCACACACGACACGCACGCACGTGCGGCGGCGCACACACTCGTTCAAAAACGAACAGTTTTGCGGTTGGCAGTCGTCGCGCGTTCGCACCCACCGCCGCCGCCGCCGCCTGCTCGAACCACAAAAACGACGTGTGTGCGTGTGTGTGTGTGTGTGGTGCAGTGCGTGCGCGTGTGTTTTGGTATATAATATAATAAGGGTCCGCAGTAGTCGCCTAGTTTTCGAACGCCATGTGCCGCCGCAGGTGACGTGTCCCCCTTAGCGCTTTTCGTCCCTTCGTTTCGGCCGCGAGATTCCTTCGAACCCGCGCGCCGTCGCATCGCACGACCGCCGCGCTGTTTTTCTAGTATTCGGCAATAAACGAGTACGATGCGCAGTGACAGTACTCTTGTGCTCCGCTATTTGCATTTGGACTCGCGTTGAGCACGGGATGTGATCAGGCCGCGCGGGATTAACCGCGAGACGGAGCTCAACGAGGCGGCTTTTAATACGACTATTTTTTTCAAAATAACCGCGTTTTTCCATTGTTTATAATGATGATAATAATGTGATAATTTATAGTCCGCAAAATCCGTCGTCTCAAATAAAACTGGATTTTTGGTTTTGCGCACAAATTGTTTTAAACGTTTTGCGGATCAGAAAAATGTGATACGCCTCGCGTTAAATTAATAATAATTTCAATTCCAATGTACCGTAATCGCCGAGTATCGGTTTTGTAATTAATATATGTACGCGTTTAGAATATAATATTTAATAAATTTGAAGTGGGTGTGTATAGGTAATGCGTAGGTGTGTTAAGAGCGTAGCTCACCGTCCTCCCCATTACGACGAAATAAATTTTTATACGTAAAATACGAACGTTTTTTTATTTACCCTTTATTCTGTCTTAAACTAATAAAGAGCTGCGTTCTCTTTTTACCAATTCGAACATTGCTGATATGAAATAACAGTGTTCTGGCCAGAAATATACTTCGAGGCGGATGGACACTAATAAATTTCTTATAATCGTTTTCAGATTACTTACACGTTAATAATAATGTTGGCCGGACCAATTAGTTTTTACGTGTATTTTTTTTTTTTTTTTTTTTTACCAAAATCGATATCAATAATAATTGATTTTCAGGGTAAAAATGTCGGTGAATTGTTAAATATTTATCGATCGATAAGCGTACGTAATGTTTTATTGTAGTCTGCATGCGTCATTGACTTCGAAGCGTACCATTTCCGATTTTGTTAGATAATGTGTTATTTTCAATACATTTCGTACTGGTACGCGGGAGCAATTTTCATATCGCGCCATTTCCATTATTATTATTATTATTATTAAACGAATTGTATTATAAATGATTTCTGTATTCAGGTTTTTTTTTTAAATATTTAAAAGCGATATTTAATTTTTGCTTTTTTTTCAACAATACTTTGAAATATTGAAATTATAAGCCAGTTTTGAATTAATTCTCGCATAAAACGCGTATTATGCAGTAATATTAAATTCGGATTAATGTGATAAATTTATTTATTCAAATAAAAAAGTTTTTAAAAATGTAAACCGTATACATTTCGTCACGATAATATACGTAAATAAATTTGAAAGTTGAATATTATAAAAAAAAAAAAAAAAAAATACAAAACATAAAACCTTAGATCGTTTTGTAAAAATATTAAAAATCGTAATGTGGAATATTTATATTATTTCGTAATGGGCAAACAACACAATTTATTTGGCATACATACACGTTTTGCAATACCCATGGTCCTTTGACTATAAAACCACAAATTTTGCCCCGAAAATAATATCATATTTGTTGTCGTTTGTTAAAATCGTCGTGTTGACGATTGTTAAATGCTGTGAAAACGTTACTTAAATATTAATAACTTACGTACAACGCGTTTGTGAAATAATAGAAGCTTTGCCGCAAACACGGAAAACGCGCTAGAAAGACTTGGGAGTGCGAGGTGGCGTTGCCTTGATCGAAAATCCAGAGACAAGAGTGCTCGGTTTCGATACTGCCGCGCATGATCTGGTTAGCTTTGAATAGGACAAGAACCGAACAAGTCAGAAGCTTATTTTATATGAAAATGGGTAATATATATATATAACATATAAACGGGGAACGAAACGATCTCTTTTTAGCATATGTAGAGCTGAACAAACAATCCGGCACATCATTATGAAGCGTGTCCGTCCAAACACATAATTTGGAGGCGGAATCGCAAAATTACACGAAACTGGAACGGAAGCAGTTGACTGGATTAATATAAGCCTAAAGACAGCATTTTAAAATTTTAACGAGTGTCACAGTTTGTGTTTCCTGCTTGGTCATTAATATACGATCTATTATATAGTTATTTGTCATATCCAAAGAATCATAATGTTATTATTATTATTATTATTAATTCATCGTTATCATTAATATTGATATAATTTTTATTATAAGTCGAGTGTCATATGCAAAAATAAGCAAAATATTGCGACACACGCGTTTATCTTTCTTAGATAAGGGAATCTAGTTTAAAATTTGAGACGAGGTTCTAAAAGTTTTCCTCTTCCAAAAACGTTTGTTTAATATCGAAATATTATTCAACGCTTTATAATTACAATACCCCGCGGAGCCATCCTGTGCAACGCGCGTGTAATTAGTTTTCTGCGACGCGTATCAATTTCAAAGGTGTCTGAATCCGGGCACGATCGCGATAGCTGAACACCGGGGTCCGAGTGTAAATCTGAATATACGCGTCGAAATATTTGCATAGGTACACGTCTCAAATGGACAAAGGGAAGGAATGTTCTCCGGAAGATATAACGCGTAAATAAATTTGGAAGATATTCAACGCGGTATACAGTGTGTACCGCGTAGGGCCGAGACCGCGAAATAGTTTTAGCGTTTACCGTGTGCTGCAGGAGGCGTTATACTGCGAGTTTCCTAATGATTTATACGATAATTTATAATAATAATAATATTATTATTATTACTACGGGCTATTGCAGTGTTTGAGAATTTGAAGGAAGGGACGTGGGCGGATTAGGAGTACTTCTTATATATATATATATTAATATGTACGTTAAAATATATTTTTGCAGCTATTTTTTCATAATACAGGAACGCGGGTAACGGTAATGGTTTGTTTTTTCTTTCTTTTATCGAATAATATATTTCGCTTATAAACACGCGCTTGAAATTTCCTTACGGAAAATAAGAATATTTTTATTATTTCTTTTTTTTTTTTTACAGTAATAATTTTACGACAAACATTTCTCACGAAAAAGTAAAAATAAAACTGATGGACGGTAAACGAACGTAGTTCATCGACAGAGTACAGTTAGAGTATCTGCGTATTGTCTCGCTGCGGAATGTAACTATTGTACAATATATAAATTATTAATCGTTCTCCAGTGCTGTGTTCAAACGAACGAGTTGCGTTCGTTCAACGATCGTTTGTGGCAAATGAGCTGGTGCCGAAGAAGAACCGCATTGTCCAAAAAGAGTAAAAATAAAAAGACAATGCGAGAGTATTTAAATAGAGACATTTTGTAATTCGACATTATCAATATAATATTTATATTAAATTATTGTTTAATTTGATTTGATTATATTATTACTTGTTACATCGATAAAATAATAATAATTTATTTATTTTCGAATCAATAAATAATAACAACCCGGGGGGCAGTGATCGAAGTGGCTCAAAATAAGTGGAGGGATGCCTACATTTTTATACTTCTCATATATTATTATAAATATATAATATATTAAAACGCTGATACAAATCGATACTTTTTATATATAATTAAAAGAGGGATGGATTATTTTGGACAAAATAAGCGGAGGGATGAAAAATGTAGATCATAATAAGTGAAGGGACGCCGTACTCCCTCCACCCTCTTCGACTATTGCCCGAGGGTAAGAGTAAAGTAAACAAAAATAATAATAAAGGATAACGTTCTTAATCGAATGAATGATAAACATTATCATTTGAATTATAAATACATGTTTTTGAGACGGTGTACAAGGAATCGAGAGCGAAAGAAATCGAAATTATTTATCCATCCGTCGGTAGGCTGACCTAGCCATTACTATCGGTAATATAATTCTTTTTATTTTGATCGAGGATCGGGGGAATGTCTAGAACTGAAGGAGGGGATATTTTGAGATCAATTTTTTCGTAATAATTCGAGACAGTCCGATATCCCGTCCGTTCAAGGGTTTGCAAACAAACGTAGTAACATCGTGAATTAAATAGACGTCTATTTTTTAACCGTTATAAAGCAACGCGATTTGAAAAAATATCATTGGTGTTATAGTTTATAAATACATTGATTTTATTATATACGCATAGAAAACTCACGCTTATATTATAATGTATTGTTTACTCGTTTTTGTAATTAAAGCGTCCATAATTATACATATTACGGTATTGTTGGTTATGAATAATTGCGCATTGATTTCACAGCGTGTAAACAAATAACAACATTTTATGACCGCCAAAAATTTCCATATTTTGCGCAGCTTATAATATATATTGTACACATTTTTCAATGAGGTGGGAGCGGGGTGAGTTATTAGGGGAAATTGCTTATTTAATTAAACTCGTATTGAGGACGCGACTAGTTTTTTTACGTAAATCTTCAACCTACTACTTTTTTTTTTTTCTTTATCCCAAATTAAACTACTGAATATTGTTTATAACGTATAATGTCATATATATATATTATAATACAATGACAGGAATAATATAAATACGAAACGTATAAAAGGAATACACGAGAGAGAGAAGGAGAGGGAGAAGACGCGTGTTTTATTGTTTTATTATTTCCCGACGGTTTGTACGCGTTTTTTTATTATTAATACAGTTTTTTATTTGGACGCGCGGTCTCGCGAACGAGAGGAGCCGGTTGGATTCGATTTGAATTTGCACAGCACGAGCCCAGACTTCCGTGAAATTTCAACAATATATTCGCGGAATCTCTCTAATTTAATATTGGCTCGCCATTCCTGCCTATCCACGCGTGCCCCGAAGCTCTCAAAGAAAATTATTATTACAAACACTCCGTCTGCTCCACCACCGCCGCCGCCACCGCCACACGCCGTTCATCCAGCAATTTCCTCCGTCATCGTCGTCTCGAGCCCGTTTTCGCATTCTGTTTGTTTCGTTCGTTTATTAGCGATTGAGAAAATATATACCAGCAGCCATCTCGTCGTCGGCCAGGGCTCTTATTCTATACCATTATAACGCGGGACATTTTGAACACGTTTAAACGTTACGTTTTTATGAGTTTTTCGCGCAATCATAACGAGAAAGAATTCCGGCACGACGAGAACGTATATGTCTCTTTTAGTGTTACTGCGCAGAGAGATTACTGGCACCGTTTATCGGTTGTTAATTTTTTTTTAACAATTTAACGCGCCAACGAATCCGATACTCATATGAAAATTTTTAAAATTTTCAATTAAATATTTCGTATTAAGAATATTATAGTAATTCGTATTTGAATCGGTTGACATATTGTCGTGCAATTCGTTGAAGAAAATCGTGTAACTACCCAAAAAACATAACGAGGCTAGAATTTTGAAGAACGTGAAAGATTCGAACGCTTCAGTGTTACTTGTTAAGTACTTAAGTCACACATTATTTACGTATTTGCTGTAATCATTTTTATAAATAGGCGAAATACGTGTAAATATAATTTAAAAATAATATTTATTTTTATTATTGAACAAATGATATTCGGCGATACTACGTATATAAAAGTAAATTTCCATAATATTTTTCGGTAAAGCCGGGAAATTTTTTTTTTTTTTTTGTTTGTATCGAAAACAGTAAGATTGATGGAGTGCCGTGCACAAAATGCCGTGGAGATATATTTTATTGGAATCTCAAAACTATTTCAAATTCAATACATTTCCTCTTCTTCGTCCGTGTTCTCGAAAACCAAAAGCTGATATATGTTTTTAAGCGATGTATTTGAACGTATATTGCGTCTTGTAGTCGGTTATATTTATTGTGTGCGGACAGGTTTACCGCTAACGTGTAAAAACGTCATATAAATTTTAAAATAAAAAGGGGAAAAAAGTTGCAAGATTTATAAATCGGGACCCACAATAATAGTTTTTATTCTTTATAACGTAGAAACACGTAAATACTAAAGAAATATTATAAATATTAATATTTTTGGGGGGAGGAAGAAAATAATAATAATAATAATAATAATAAACGTTTAACCCGCACTCACTATATCAACGCAATATACGAAATACTTACATTATTGTATTCCGATCATATATAAGAATATAATATAATCATATTATTATTTTCGTAGTAACTCGTACCTAATCGAATGGTTTCCGTTCAGGAATCTCTGTTCAAACGGGTTTTCTCAATTAGAGTTTATTTTTTAAATATTACAAAAAATATATTTATTAACAATTCAAACATTAAAATATACAATATCAATAAAAGTCGTTCATTCGAAAATTTCGTCCCCTTTTCTTCAGTAGCGTACATAAATTTAAACATTTAATTATTTAACTGGTATAAAGGGAAAAACCGTTTTACTAAACGTTGTTTTGATTATTTATATTTAAATACTGAAAGATTAAATATATATATATACTTTTTTCACCGAGTGTTAATGAATTATAAAGAAAGAGCTTTACATCAAATTTCAAATTGTGTCGTATATTTAATAATACAATTTTTATTAGCTATTACGTTTCTATTTCTTTTTTTTTTAATCAACAAAATGTGAAATTATTTTATGGTAACACAATATCTGTTTAAACGTTTTACACACGTTTCGGTTAATATTTTCGACATTTGAATGCTCAAAATATTCCAATAGTATAAGCATTATGACTCGTAGTGTATGTTAAAAATCTTGTTTTCCGTTGAAACCCGCGGCGCTTATTTTGAGTAATAATTTTAATATATAACACACACCTTATATGTTCGTTGAATTCGGTTGAAGTGGAACGAAAAGCAAAGAAATATCCATAATTTAAATATATACGTAAAACTGAGGATGAAACCGGAACAACGACGTTTTGGTATATATATAAATCGTACGCGAGAGCAAATGGAAACAAAACAATACTACACGATTTCGGCGTACCCTTAATGGTCGGTATTTTATCAGTTCACTGGATGTAATACTCTTTGGAAAAGTTTATGTGTTATCGACATAATCAACACAACGAGCGGTTTTCTCTGTGCCCAGTGAAATCCCAGCTGTATTGTCCCCAAAGTGCTTTCGTTGGTCAAAATTTATTGATAGCCCATTTTCTCTAAGAACCTAGTTCGAAATGTCACTCTAAAGAAACTCAATTTTCTTTACTATTTTTTTTTTTTTTTACTTTTTCTTTTTCTTTTTATTTGCCAAAAGTCACGTTTCTTCTGTTGTCATACAGCGCGGAAAAAAAATGCCGTATACCGACAAAAACCCGTTAGAAAGACCGTGTATAAGAAACGCGCGTGTGTACATATATATATACGAGTATGCGTATTTTTATCAGACGGTTTGATTGGCCGATTCGTGCCGATTATTCCGCATTTGATTACCTTTGCTTATAGATATCTGGTATGTATTGCCTTTTGACGAATCCTTTGTGATTCTTGTTCGATGCGGATCCCCGTAGTATATTTGCAGGGACTCTTATCGTTTGTGAAATATGCGATCGCGCCAGCATCCTTTTCCTCGACAAACTTTGCATTTAGGCGCATAAAAACATAATTTATTTCCCGAGAAAATAAAAAAAAAACACAAAACTTATAGGTCTGTACGGGTTCTGTTTTTTGGACCATCGCGTATATTGTAGAGCTTAACGTATACGCACAGATCATCATCGTTCCGTCACTGGTCCCACTCTCCACCCCATATGACGACGATAATGTGTGATCTGATAACGATAAAAATAAAAAGACATCTCACACATACCTAAGAGAGCGAATTTCGACGAGTGTCGTAAAAAAAAAAAAAATACATAGCGCCCGTGACGCTTTTGCAGGACCCTGCAGGGATTTTTATGCCACCGCATAAACGTTTGTAGTCAAATTTTGTCAAACCAGCTATTTTATACCTTGTTATCTCTGCGTATTTCATGGTCCAATTATGTCAGTATATGCGTAGTATATGGTCTCGGCGGCGTTCGGGTTTAGTTTCGTGGTCTTCCCCTCGTTCCATCAAAAAAAAAGAAAAGAAAAGAAATCGCATCATTATCTGATTTTTACAACTGAAGCATGTCCCCCAATAATTCCGGGTGTGTGTGTGTGTGTAATCCCTTGGTCAGTGCCGCGCGACGTCATTAGTGGTGCACTACAGGGATAACTTGTTACTGACTGGAAAACCTTTTGTCCCAGATTTCGCCGACCCTTTTCCCCGGCCGATCCCGAATCGAACACCAGGATTTTGATCAAAAGCTTTTCGTATGTATAAAGAAAAACAAAAAATTTTTTTTTTTATAGTTTTTTTTCTCTTTATATATTTGTGTAATAATAATAATAATAATAATAATAATAATAATAAAAAAACACGGTTGACAGCGTTTATGGCGTAATTATAAGCTACTGATCGATAATGGAAAATATTTCGCAACATACCGAAGTTTTGAACTTAAATAGCTTTACAGGACCAAGTTAGGTAAATCGACATAATTAAACGGTTTTTTATTTTTTTTTTTACGGGAGTGTTTCACGCGTAATCGCAAAATTTATAATGAATTTTTATTCGTAATAATATTATCAATATAAAACTTTTATCGACAGACGACCAATAAAGGTATTTAGTGCGAGACTCATGTCGGTTGCGTCTACGGACTAGGATCTCACGGTCCGCGGTTGCGTCGAACGCATAATTAATCACACGCGCGTCGAAATATGCCGTACGTCCCAAATGAGACGACATGCTCGCGAACGCGTTAACAACAATTTAAACGGTCATACTAATATTATATTAATTTATAATACCATATCAGCGTGCCGAAATTATACGAGGAAAACAGGTGTCGGTACTTTTAAATGAATATCATATCGAACAGTATTGTACTTAGTGGCACGAAATCTACGACGCGTACCGATGTACTCATCCGGCAGACATGAAATCAGTGTTAAAAGATCATTTGCACTAACTGACTACTATTTGGTAAGGTTATATATATACATATAATACAATTACTCGGTTAAGAAGACGTATTTTCTTACTATTACATTCATACGGTAATACGAAGAGGAAAACGACGCGTATTGCGTACGTACGACGTGTCGCGGCCGAACCGGCGTAACTGTTTCGGATTAACGAATATTTTTATTATCGGTATCAGACCGAAACGGATCCCTACGGGCTGCAGGACGTTAAAAGCGCTTTGCCTTTATCGCGCGACAGCGGCGACGGTAGTTATCAAAATCGTATTCCGCCGATTATTGTAAATTCCTAAGAAGACGAAGGGATAGTGGAAATGCGAAATTAGTCGGGTTATCGTCACGGGAATCTGAGCGACCGACGACGACGACGACGTATCTCGTTTGAATATATACGTATATACTGCTATACTGTTTCTGCGGGACGTTTAACAAAGCGCGCGTCGAGATTTCCCCGGTTAAACTTAAAACCGTTGATAAGTTTAATACGCATTATATGTAAATACGAGAAGAAGAAAAACGAAGATTTCGAAAAAAAAAAAAGAAAAGAGCGAGCCCGACGGGAAATTGGATCGAGACGTTTTTTCTTTTCGTATACCGCCAAGCGCCTCTTGTTTTTCCCTTATACATTTTTTGTTTTTATACTTTTCTTTCTTGTAGCCCGTTAATCGGAGAGACCTTTAAGAGTCCGAATATTTCCCAAAAGGCCCGTGTACCTTTTGTTTTTGTTTTTTTTATCTCTCGCGCCAAGTTTTTAATTCCGCTTTTGCCGCCCCGTCCTGGTCGTGTCGCCCTGTAGCGGCGGCGCACGACGAGCGGGGGGGACGGGAGAAGAGAGCGGCCGACGGACGTTAAATAGCACTTTAAGGATTTCGCGAGTGTCTTAATCGACCGCGCGTTACAGTAATAATAATAACTCTGAAAGTAGCTCAGAGTCGCGTTGTAATTGCCGTTCGTTCTCGCGGCGGCGAACGGGATTTCGAGAATAAAATTACTACCATTCCGGCTGAGAAAAGAAAAGGAAAATGAAAAAAAAAAAAAAAGGAAAGAAAACTGGAAGTAGACATCAACGACGAATTTGCCGGGAACTTCGTATTTACGGACAGCAACCGATCGAACGGTGTAATTCGGTATAGCGTAATGTATATTTTTTCTCTATACACTTTCATCGCCGATAAAATTTAATTATGTCCCCCCGGATAAATAATAATTATACAGTCCGTTGTACGATATTGATTTGTGAAACGGATAAACAGGATTATTTTAAACAGCCGAGTGTTTTAAAAATTTTAAGTCGAATAGAAAATAAAAACAAACGAAACGTAATATAATATTATTAAAACCGCGTTGTTACAACATTTTATTCTTCTGTTTGTTTTTCCCTCCTTACACATTATAAACAATTCCAAAACTCCGAAAGCAATAAAAAAAAAAAAAAAAAAAATACAATATGTATGTGCATGATAGGGGACAAAAAGAAAAAGACAAAAAAAAAAGAAGTAAAATCTGATTAGAATTTCATTCGTACCTCTAGTTTCGTTATAATTGTTTTTCGCGTGTTTATTACCTTCGACCAGACAACTTGACAACCAATAGAGCGTATTTCTTTCTTCTCCAAAATCGACAAATTATTTTCGTACGATAAATTGAATTAAATGTATTGGATAATTGTAGCAAACCGATTGACGTTTGTTTTTTTCTCTCTCTGTAATAACGAAATTTAAATCATCTCTATTAAATTACTTCTATAGTCCTAATGCTATGAGTTTGGCAACTTTTGATTTCGAAAAATATTAGTATTATGTCAAAACGTAATTTTTAAAGTGCTGCCTAATTTGTAAATGAATTTATTTAACAATATTAATAATAAATATATTTTTTGAACGAATAAAAAAAAAAAAAAATGTATCATTTTTACAATATATATATATTTTACATTGTGAACATTTTATCGTGTAGTTGGAGTGCTCGGATGATCTTGACATGTGTTACGTTCCGGTAACAAATTGTATCTAACTGGCACATTGTTTAACACGTTTTTCGATTTTCCAATAGTAGTTTCTTGATACGTAATTTAAAAGTAATCGAAAAAATTGAAGAAAACAAAACCGGTAGATATGTCGACTTTTTCCTTTTGGACACGGAAAATTATTGTATTTTTAAATGTTCAACAAAATTGTAAATAGGACACGTAATATTTTTAACAATATTTGTAGTCATTAATTATGATTAATTACACTAGTATCGTTCAAAATCGTTTTTCCAGTACAAATAATTGCTCTCGAATTCAAAATAATAATACAACTCTAAAATCTCGTTCCAGTCGTTATCCACAGCATTAATGTTCGATAGAAATTATCGTGTAACGAGCCGTATTCATTTAGAATACGTGTGTATGATTTTACGTAGATCTGTTAAAAATTATAGGCTGATATATGACTTAAATTATTATTGAATACGTGAGAATTTTAGTTTGATAGACACTTACTATAATAAAACTAAGGCTGCGGCAGAAGATTTTATATATTTTTCAATAAAATGCCCCATAAGTATAGGGAAACGATTCCGGAATAATATACAAACGTCGGTGTTTTGCTAGTAATCATTCGATTTAAACTACGGGAATTTAACATCGGGATAAAATAAAAATTACGAATTCTTTGACACAGACCGCACATTTCATAATGTGTGAAAAATGGACATGCGCTTTTGAACGCCTAGAAAATTGTCAATTATGATTTTTAAATAGTCGATTATGTTATTAATATAACATATATGTCATTATAAAAAAAAAACTATATAATATCGTCGTTATAATTATTATATCAAAGACGTTTTTGCAAATACATTATCATCGATGTAATAAAAGAAAGTGTTATTTATTATTTAAACTTTTTTTTTTCTTTTATCGTTTTCGGTTCGGCGCGAATGTGATCTCGGTGTTTCTTATATTGACGCACGTTATTTTGATACGTTTTGAATAAACTATACGTCTCCGGTTAAAGTCAGTTTAAAAAAAAAAAAAAAAATAAATAAATAAATTATTTTTAGTTCGGAAACACATTATACGTTGCCAAAATTGATCATAATATTTCAATAGTTTCTCATTCAGTACATTAAACCAGTGAAACGCGATATCGTGTGTAGTATATACCGAATTTTCCGTTTGCCGCACACGCGATTTACCGAATAATTCGGTAATTTTTCTAATTATTATATTTCTGTTTATTTTGTTTATTTCTATCGCTTAACATTGAATTAAATATTTTATGTCGGACGCCAATTTCTTTTTCGAAATTTTATTTTTGCCGCCAATTTCTTCTTCTCACAAAAAAACCATTAGCACCCGCTGTTTCGTTTAATCCGTGTGAAATGTATTGCGCACGTCCAATTGTCTCGCGATTAATTACTATTATTATTATTATTATTATTATTATTATTATTATTATTATTATTATTATTATTGTATTGCGTTCACGTGTACCGCGAATAATAATTTTATCCGAGCCTCAGTCACACGGCACACGGTTATATGTATATAAAAAAAAATGTCGCTTTTATTATCGTTATAAATTGTTAAAGCTACCATTGTAGTTGTCCCGGATTCGTACCGGCTTTAATGTGGGCGTACATTTTTTTTTTTTTATATATAATTTAATTCGATATTAATGTATAGCGACTCTTGTTGTTCGACCGAGCCGCCGAGTTTTCTCGTAGGCGTATACTGTCGAGTGAATAAAGAAAACTAAAAACTAAAAAAATAACCGTCGTTTGGAAAATAAACATACGCGCTAGCGGAAAAGCGGACGTGTTCCATTAAGAAATTCGTACTTGTGTATACTTGTCGCGAAATTACATTTTAGAATTGCCCGCAGCGTTACGACTACTTGCGGGGGATCTCTGGGAATATTTGCCACCTCCATTTGCGCGACAATAATTATTTTAAATTCAAAATTGATTTAAAATTCTGATCTACAAAACGTTTTTCGATTTATCTCCGCGAACTCGCCGCCATACGATATTCAGGTTTTCATTAGTATTTACTACGTTCCTCACATCGAATCGTGTTTTAATCGCTTTCTTACGGTATCTTTCTGCGTTCCCGCGTGCCTGTCATTAATAAATAATAATTAAATAAATTACACGTAAAATATACTAACGAGACACGACGTTTTTGTTTTTAAACCGTTGAATTATTCATTGGACGCCGAATTCGGCACGGATATATTTTGTCTTGAATTCATGAATACACGCGCGGGATACTTTTGAAATTAACTATCGAACGATACAAAACGTAAAAGGAACAAAATATTACACCAAAAATTCCTTCAGGACTCTCAGAAGTGACGGTTATAATATTCTTGTGCAATTTCCATAAATATTCCCGAGCTCCAGACGAATCTCCGTGTCAATACTAATTATATCTGGTACAGCAGTTCAAAAAAATTCGTCAGATCCATCGCCATAAATAGGGGGGGAGGGGCGAGTTAGAAGGTGTTTAGTCCCGTAAAAACGTTTCAAATACCGAATCCTTTCAAAAATCAGGACAATTTTTATTATCCTTATCATAGAATGTTGTAAATGTACATATAACATTTATTATTGAAAGTTGATTAGGCGGCTAAGTCGATTATTGTTTTTATCTTAAAATACTCTGGAGACAGCTGGACTATAATTCTTTAACTATATTTAATCATAGTTACGTCCATGGCGGTCGTGTCTCACACGAATAAGGGGAAATCATGATTTTTTATTGTAACCGGAAAATTTTTTTCTTCAAATTTTAGCAGGGAGTTTTTTTGAGGAGGGGTGTTATTAAATAAATGTGATACAATTTACAAGTTTATATTAGATTCAACTTTACGATTCTTATCAAGTCATTGCCTACCAAATACGTATTACACAATTACCTGTAAAAAATCCTGATTGTATACATGGTTGGAGGACATACTTTAGTGTGTGATTGTTATTTTTAAACATTTTAACATTTTTTTTTTTATAATTTCAAATCTCAATAACTGTTAGCATTAAAGACAGAATAATTGTTTATTAAATATAATTATGTGTAATCAAATTTTTTTTCGTGGTAATTATACATTATAATAAAAGGTGATGAAATATACAAACACTAGGGGTTATTGCATACCTAAAATGCAACAAAAAAGTTCCTTTTGACCATGATAGGCCTCAAGTATAAAGTAGAAATTTCAGTTTTTGTGTTTTTTTTTTTAAAAAATGTGATGATTATTATTACTTATAATTATTGTTACATAAAAAAAGCAAGGCTACGCCACTGATCGTGTAAAACCGTCACTGCGTCCAACAATAAATTGCGTATCAAAATGTTCAAAAATCGTTTTTATTTAAATTTCTTTTTTTTCCCGTCCAATATTCACTTGTTTTTGAACAAAGCGCATTGAAAACTCCAGTGTTTTTTTTTTTTTTATAAGATACGATTATTTACCATCGTCATATTATTTTGTATTAATTAAGACGCGTATTGTTTAATATATGTTTGAAATACTATTTGTTAATTTTACTTCTATATTATAGTATTCGTAGCTATAAAATTCATAGTTTTCAACACAAAGTGCGTCATGATTCAATATTAATATCCGCGTATTACGAAACATTAGATACATTTATTATGAAACTGTAGCCTCTACAATATCGTGAAAATGGCATCTAATAAACGGAGCTATAAAGATGATATTTCTTCGCGTATTTTTAACACAGAATGGATGGAAAAAATTTTATGTGTAGAAGGGAAAAAACCTAAGCCGACATGTTTAGTATGTAACTCTGTAATCGCAGTTCCAAAAAAGTTCAATTTTTAACGGCACTATAATAATCACAATGATATTATTGAAAGAGATCCCGGGGGCTCTGTAAAGAGGACAGAATATATTATCAAGAAGACAAACTCATTGTTAACTCGGCAATCAATTTTTTACGAAACAATCAAATGAAAAAAAAAAACGGATAAAAAAAAATACACATTATTGCAGAATAACCAACAAATTCTTCGGCTCACTCAGAATCCGGAAATTATTTTTCTTTCCTATAAAAATGTAAAAATAAAATATATACGATTTCCGAACGGATATTTTATTATTGCTTTATCGTCGTTGTAATATTATTACAATATCAGCGAAACGATGATAGGACGTATATAGGTATATGTTTTCCGAAGATTCTCATGTTGGATAACCGCGGTACCGACGGCATCATTAGGCACGTTTTCCACTCGCGCGCCACAGTGCCAATGCTATCGAACACAACAGAACTTAACCCATTTAGCTCGTGCGAATCGTTTGCCAACGCTACACGAGTGTGTGTTTGTGTGCTTATTCCTGCGCGGATCTTCTTCGTCTGGCTCGAGTCCAGCCGACTCCGGAGAACTGCATGCGCGTCGATTTTCGTCGATCGCCAAAAACCGCCACCGATAATAATAATAATAATAATAATATATTCGATTTCATCCGAAACCGAGAATTCTCCTCACTTTCACTTCTGTCCTTATTACCCGACCGTCCCGTTATCCACCGCGCAGCATCGCCGCCAATGTTTAGCGACACGGTAAACAAACGGATTTTGAATTTGTCATTTGATTGTTTGACAATCGCATTGTATCTCGTCATTATTACGACTTAATAATAATAATAAATAAATATTAATAAGAGTTATAACGAGCCGCGGTGTGTTGTGGATGTCTCGCTTAAGTGCGAATTACTTGGATAGAGATTTTAGAATTTTGCTTTATTACTGTGTAAATTTTAATGTAAATTATTATAAATCATTGTGTTTGATAAAACAATTCTCCGAGCGGTGCATAGCGGTGTAATATTATTTATTATTATTGATAATAATATACAATACATAATTTACGATTAACGTATTACATTACACTGCATTTAAATATATTTTTCTTATAAAAAAAAAAACCGGCTAGGAAGCTGGAAAATTTGTTAAAGATTGATAGAAAATTAATATGAAGTATAAAATAACATATATTTGGTAAGAATTTCAAGACTCTAGTGCACTTAGTTTTGAACAAACGTAATTTTCCAATAAAAAAAAAATGAAATACACTTTGTCGAGAAATTTGAAATTGCGATAAACGATTTTCAAAATTTTTTTCAGTATAGCTGAAGTAACGTACGGTCTGATATTGTATTAAATGCTTTAGAACCAAAAATTATCCTTATTTTATAAATTAAATACCTTAAAATCTATGTATGCTATAAATAATCCGAAATTTATAAGGCATCTTTTTAAAAGTTAATTTTTCTTTAATACTACGAAAAGTTACACATTTAATGAATATTTCAAGTTTCCATAACCGTATTAGTTACGAAATCACGAAGGAATAACGATAATCGATAATTAATCGAAATCGCGTATTTTTAAGTGCTTTCAGAAAATCGAGAAATGATCTGTCTAAAGTATCAACTAAATGCAATTTGCAATCGAAAACCGGTTATGACTGTAAAGATCTGAGCACTTATTCTGTGTAGGAGTTCTGGGTGCAGACTACAGATTATATATAGGTATATAATTTTATATAAATAAATCATGATTGTAAAACCAATAGATTCCTTGCTCCGCTCAGAATCTAATAATAATAATAATGATAATAATAATAATAATAATAATAATAATAATAATAATAAAAATCACGATGAAGACGACGACAAAACTGTGGCGCCTTCTCGTCCGTAACAGCCGATTCCGTTTCCCGATGGCCGAGCCGATTATTCGGCCAGAAACAATTCGGAAATCTGGCCGCAGAAACGCGATTTTCCGTTCTCCGTTATATTTTATGATCACAAACTCGTTTTATATATCATACGATATCCTATTTAGGGTTTTCGATTTCCAACAATACTCTGGTGATTTAGGAGTAGATTAGATTCCGAGATGATGACTTTTCATATTCGTTCGTCTATTGGATACTTGTGAACGGACCGATTTGAGAATAGTGCGCCGCAGTGGTGTAGATAAGTTTTTTCTGGAAGGGAGAGGAGGTTCAATGGAATTTTTAAAATAATTTTTTTTTATATATAAATTAGATATTAAATTTGTATTTATTAAAGTAATTTTTAATGAAAGAACTCCTCATAATTACAAAAAAAAAAAAAAAAACAAATTATACGACACACAACTAGTAGTGTGTCGATTGAATTATTATCCCGAATTCATTTATAATATTACTCAAATAAAATTATTTCTGTAATACTCGAATGTTTTTAAGAAAGTATTTAGATTTGCTGCGAAGTTTTCGTATATTTTGAAAAAAGAAAAAATGCGATATTATCGTCCAAACCAATATTGGCCGTAATGATATTGTACAAAGTTGTCGTTGCTTTGCGAAGTAAATGTTTTTATTCAAATTGAAAAGAACGCGATGTATTCGTAAGTCGTGTGAAGATTAATTTCATAATACTATTTTTCTACTTTTTACGTAAGTGAACATATTTATTATACTTTTAGAGACGATTGAATGGAATAAAAAATTTTCGATAATGTAAAGTCGTATTTATAAAATATATTCGTATAGGTGAATAATTTTATTTCAATATATGTAGTACTATATAGGGGGATACCGAGTATAATTACGGTATTATAGAAAATATTAAGCTGTCGCCAAATACAATGTTTTTGCACACTAAGGGTACTTAACAAATTATTTTCCCGTGTGTACTTAGTCGATCTGGAGAAGAGTATATTTACGGATATATTATGTATTATTAAAACGAAACTATTGTTAAAGCGTCGAGATAAAAAAAACAACGTTTATTTAATAACGAAAAATACGATTTCGATCGATCATAGAACGAATTTATTTAATTTTTTCGAACAATATATTATAGACGCGCGTTTGACGTGCATGTAACATCATCAGTTTGTATGTATTTTGGCAAAATCCGTACGTACGATGTCAACTTTCTCCCTTCCCCCCTTCTCCCGATTTTTTCGTATCGACCTTGCCAAAAATTATGATTTTAGGCTTTTATTTGTATTACTTTTGGCGAAAACCGACTGTTTTTCTTTGTTTGCTTATTCATTTTACATAATATATACGTGTCCACTCTTCAAAAGATGCGTCTAGTTAAATCGCGTGATTTTACGCGTGTATTTATTGTGAAAGACACCGTATTGGATCCGATCCCAATATTCAGAAATCCTCAGTCGTACGTAACAGACTAATCGTATTATTATATAGTTTTGAATAACGGTCTAACCTACTTTACTGGATTTCTCGTACACACGCTTAATGACATCTATTGTTACACGAATTTTGTTCATTAAAATCTATTTTTGCCGTATACAAACGTATACCGCTTAATAATTGTGCAATGTGTATTAATTATTAAGATTTTTTTTTTCAAATTGACATAAACGTTAAAAATGTTTAGAAAATTTAACATTTATATTTAAATAAATTGTACGTATACGCTATTATATTTAACAACGTTTTACGATATTATAATATGTATAAATTTACAATTTATAGAATAATTTGAAAGTTATATTTGTATAAAATTATTTAGTATTTAATCGCTTGAAATTTTAATGTCGGAAACACGGAGTTCGTAATCCTTTTATAATAAATTTAATCAGTTTGATTTATAAAAATCATAATTTTTTAGATTTTTGTTACGAACGAAATTCTTAAAAAAAGAAACGATATTTTATTTTTGGCCATAACCGTTTGAAATGGTTTTCAGAGAATAATTTTTAGGGGCGGAAATATTATTCTTGTTATTATGCTATTATATAATATGCGGATACTCGGATGTTTTCGATTTGTTCTTCGTATTTTAACCAACAAATTTCTCCTAAATTGAAAAAAAAAACTTCACACTACCTACACAACTGTTATAATAATAATAATTAGTAATAAATCGTTAAATGCGAAACATGACTTGTATAGAAAACTGTTTATAACGAACGTTCTATAGAGATTTGTTGAAGTTTACTTTTTAGCAGTTTTCAACAAATATATATATATATATATATATATATATGCGTTGTCTCTAAACGTTTACCCATTATCCACAAAACTGCTGGATCGTCTTTAAACACTGCACGGGTAAAGTTTCTCTTCCACGCTCCCCTTACCACTCGAACTAGTCTAATTCAATTTAAACAACTTCCATAGAATTGAATACACTCACGACGGTGCTGCAGGAAAAGTTTTCACCACTAATTTGAACGAGGTCGATAACTTTCCGAAATTAATCGGAAAATACGGTTTATTTAAACGTGATAAAAATACAATTAAAAAAAAAAAAAATAAAAATATTTATTAATAATAACGTCAGTCAACGGTAAAATGTTTAATAACATTTTAATTTTCTTCACACCGGCGGTGCCATTAAATTGATTAACGGTTTGAGAACTATGACATTCGTATTTGTACATATAAGTGTAAGTGTTTTTTTTTTTTGATTTAATTCGACACAACGAATCAATAATAGGTTATCGCTCACTTGTTATGTACCTATAAACGAAACGAATATTTCAATGGATGTGGTAAAACTATATAATATAAACACTGCATTGTTGCCCCTTAGTTTAGATATTCAAAGCAATTAATTAATAACGTTCGAAAAGCGAAAGAAAAGTCCGGGGGAGGGGAAAACTATTATTCGGAAATAAATTTCCGTTAAATCGTTTTAAATCATCGATAAATGATGGTTCAAGGTACTGTGCAAATCTGGTTCATAGCGCCGCGTTTTTGATAAAAATCACTACCGAAATTTTACATGAGTTCAACCGTGTCATGAAAATGTTAATTTCGATTCAAACACCGTAGTACTGTTCAAAATAGGCACACGAATCAGTGTGTGTTTACAGTACAATTACCAGTATAAATATCGACTTGTAAGTTGGTCCAATTATGTTATGGTTATACTTCGTCTTCACAGCACTCTACCCCTATGAACATCATACATAAGGCTGGAATAATTTACATATGCTATGCATTGATCATTGGTGGTGATCGACCGTTTAATGCTTAGCTGACGGTGAACTCGGTCGGTCTTGAAAACATGTAATCCAGTAAAAGTAAATAAAACATTAAGACGTGTAAAATAAACGAAAAAAACGTGTAAACGAGTGCACGCCGACGAAAGATGAATTATTATGTTAATTTAATTTTATTGAAATATTGAAACATTAATATTAATAATAAAAATAATAAATATAGCAAACGCGTATACGATTGGTCAACGTCGAACTAAACACCTGGGCATACCGACATAGCGCGTCAGTCGACCGCGATAAAACAAGAAACGAAATTATTCACCAGATAGCGCTACGATAAAACATAGAGGGGGTAACGGCAAAACGCATATAAATAGCGGTCCGAAACTGGCGGATCGTTCAGTCTAGCCGCGGCGGGCAAACGCGAAAGACCTTGTTCGCCTCCAACCGCAGCTAACACACCGCGTGTGTGTATGTGTCATATGAACACACGGTGTTTTTGCCGCGTTCAGAGGTGAACAACATTGTTCGCTTTTGCCCGCCATGAAGCACGCGCGCGGTGTGTGCGTGGGAGTACTTTTCATTCCTATTATAATATCAGTTTTATTTTAAATTTGAAACGTGTACCTAACGAAGTGCACGTGAAAAAATAAACATGAAATTAGTTTGAAAGCAAAACAAAAGGAATAACGGCTAAAGACAAAAAAATACAACGACAGTGCACAAATACACTCGGTCCTGTGCGTAAATGCGTAATGAAAAAAATTAAATTTTTATTTGGATTTTATTTTTATTTTTAAACGTTCTAGGTACGCTCTCCGAATATATGTATCGAAATGTGGATTTTTTTTATTGTTGTAATTTTATCCTTATGGGATCGGTTGAAGTCATAGTTTATTTCGTATCGTTTAAGTAGAAATGTACAAATTAGTAATCTTCTTTTATGTGTGTATTTTATAAATTCTTTCACTGGAATGTTGGTGATAATACTATTAGATTTTTCTATTCGGAGTAATGTTCGTTGGGCAAAGGCTGTTTTAAAACGATTTAATTAAATATTACGAATAATTATTCTAGAGAATTTTCAAACAGAAAATAAAGCAGAACAATCATATGCGTATGTTGTAAAACATAATTCAGTGTTCAATATCAAATAAAAAAATATATAATAAAATAAAAATTGTATTTTATTAAATTATAATTATATTAATATTATTATAGTAGATATTAGCTATTTTTATTTACATTTTTACAAAGAATATTACAACAGTATGTATTACGTTTTTATATTGTTATTATTTTTACACTGTAAATACGACGTGAGTTCTAAATTAATTTGTACAATTCTGTTACTTTGATCAGATTAGTAATTTTGTTTATAGAATTGGATTTATGGTCTCGAGATTCCAAAAAAAGGTCTTTGGGTAAATTGTTTCCCTACACAGTTTTGTTTCTACTGATGAAGTTCCGTTAAAATATGCTCGACTGTTATTACTATTAGATTACGTATTATCTCCATTGTGGCGTAATGTTGAAAAATTACAGCTAAAAATAAATATGCGCGTTCAAATGTTTCAAGATCCATCCGCTGAAACATTTTCAAAACAACTCTTAGATATCGGTGATGGAAAAGTTGCTATAGATGAAACTGGATACGTAAAATTACCGACCGATTTCTGCACAATCGTTGATTCGCAAGATACTCTCATTGAACAAATATTTCCCGATGTACACACACAGTACATAAATCATGAGTGGCTTGCAGAAAGAGCGATTTTAGCGGCAAAAAATGTAGACGTTGACAATTTAAATCTGAAGATACAAATGTTGTTGCCAGGGAACTTGGTATCATATAAATCTATTGATACAGTTTGCGACGACAGCGAAGCAGTAAATTTTCCCACAGAGTTTTTGAACTCACTGGATTTGCCAGGCATGCCACCGCATAATTTACAATTAAAGGTTGGATCTCCAATTATCTTGCTTCGTAATTTGAACCCGCCCCGGCTGTGCAACGGTACGCGATTAGTCATTCAAAAATTAATGAAAAACGTGATCGAAGCCAGGATTTTAAATGGCAAGTTCAGAGGTGAAAATATACTCATACCACGGATTCCTATTATACCTACAAATGTGCCAATTCAATTCAAATGTATTCAGTTTCCGATTAGATTGGCATTTGCAATGACTATCAACAAATCCCAAGGTCAAACGATGTCTGTTTGTGGATTAGATTTGAGAACACCATGTTTTTCACACGGACAATTATACGTGGCATGCTCTCGAGTGGGTAAACCATCCAGTTTGTTTGTGTTAGCTAAAGATGGACTAACAAAAAATATTGTTCACGCTATAGCATTAAGAGATTGATATTGTTTAATAGTGTTACTGTCGTAATTGTTTAATTAATGATATATAATTTTAAGGAATAAATTATAATATAACTTAAAAATAATGTTTGCCTTTTGTTATTTTTATATTCCCTCATCGTTCACAGCGCTCCATGCTTATTTCACGCATATACCACATTCTTACATACATACAATATACACATTCTAACATACATACATACTTACAATAAGTAAGCTATTTTTTGTCTACACTAGAAATTACTAGGAAATTATTTATATGGCAAAACAACGTTTGCCGGGTCAGCTAGTTATTATATAAATTTGTAAGAAATAATAGAACATAATTAATAATGTATTATAAGTATAGCTAATTTTCATAACGAAATGTTCTATATATTTATTACAAGAAAAATTCCAAATTTTCAATAACTGAATTTAAAAACACCACTTAAAACATTTTGTCGCGTACGTCCGTGATTCCGATTGGAACTTTGATATATTATTGTTGATGATATATGCGTATAGTATTATATATCTATATAAAAAGAAAGTATATAATTCGACTTGACATTAAATTGTCATGTATAAATATGAAATTGAATACCACTTCTATGGAATAAAAATATCAAAATCAATAACTTTTATACATAGCTCGAAATCGGAAAAACTGTTTTTTAACATTTTTTGTCGTAATATTACATATATGGCGACATTACATGTACATATGCGTGACTTCTGCTGCAGCTCTTTTTAGACCACCGAACTTAGTATTTGTCTTTCTCGATATTAATAACAAGTTGATTATGGCTTGCATCAGATTCTTGTACGAAAATTGAAAACAAAAATGTGTTTGATTGATGGTTTCTGTGTTATAACCTATGTATAATATACAGGAAGATACACGTTTCATATGAATTCGTTTTTATACGAAATTGTTCGCGTGTCGTGCAAAACAGACGCATAATTTCCATTAGTCTTCGTTGGGGAATGGACAACGCGTATAGGAATAACGAAAAATAGTGTGTTCCGCTAAATAAAATTTCGATCGAACCGAGCCTAATCGACGTGAAACCTACCTACATGCATACATATGAGTATATAACGCGCGGAAAATTCCCGCGCGCGTCCAAAGTGACAATTCGCAGATTAAAATACAACGGCCACGCAAATAAAACTTATGGCGTATTATGTAACAACCAATGTATATATACAATATACATATATATATATATACAAAAATATTTTGTGCACGCCGCACACGTTCTGCAGAAGCGACAAGGTCGGTGTACGATCGGTCTAGCGCGCAGATAGCAAAGTTCCAGTGACTCTTAGAGTCCCGCGTCGTCGCACGGGTGTATTGCTATAAGCTGCCCGCCCGGCGCCGTGTGCCGCAATAACGACCGTTCAACGCGCCGTCCTCCGTCCGGATCCGATCACGTTCGGTGGCTGCAACGACGTGGAATAACATACGAGTAGTCGCCGCTTACCGTGTATGCGTTGTCCGCAGACGGGGCCGTCATCTAAAATTTACCCGAAGTCGCCTCTAATATTATACTCGTTTTCCCGCAGCAACGTTTGCGAGGTTTTAAATTTCCAATTTTTTTTTGTTTGTTAGAAGGCTAGAACACGAGTGAATATACAGACCGTCGGTCTGTAGAGCGACCGCGGCCGGGGACGAGTTTCACGCGGACCGGTGTTCAGACGGTACGCCGGTTCAACGACCGCATTGAAAGCGTCATCGCCACGGGCGACGACGATCGAAACGCGTTGGTAGCCGTTCCACAAGCCGCGCTCTGCGCGGATCCGAACACGTTTGTTGGCTACGACGTCGCTGAACGACATACGAGTAGTCGCCGTACACCGTGTATGGGTTGTCCGCACACGGGGCCGTCATCTAAAATTTACCCGTAGTCGCCTCTAATATTATACCCGTTTTCCCGCAGCAACGTTTGCGAGGTTTTAAATTTCCAATTTTTTTTTGTTTGTTAGAAGGTTAGAACACGAGTGAATATACAGACCGTCGATATATTAAATAATTATTGCTTTGAGTTATTGTTACATTCTGTATTTGATCGATAAATTATTTGTGCTTATTTATAGTACGGCTAAATCGTTTAGGCGATTAGGAAAAAAAATTCCATTTAACTCAGTTGTTAGCTAAAAAAAAAGAATTTAAAAACAATTCGAAGAACATAATATTTTAGTTTAAGATATAATATTGTTTTACAGCGTGCGAATTTGGCCGCATTTGTTTTGTTTTGGTAATTAAACTTACAACAATGCACTTGAATAATATATTATAATGAATATTTCATATTTGACTAATGTCAAAAGAAGGAAAAAGTATTTTATTAAATATTGTTAATGAGTTTTCAGTGAAATTACCCATTCAAGGTTTTAACATTTGGTCGTCTTAATTTTTGCCAACTCGCTAACCTGACTACAAAGTTACAAATTGTAAAAACAGGTAACTACTCGAAAAATATATAGTGCCAGATTTCTGCGCGACCTTGGAACACGATTTCACTTTTTTATACGTTTGTTGAACACTATAAAATGAAAACGGGAAGAAAATGTAATATTATAAAAGTCGAAAAATTGTAAAAGTTTGTGATTAGTTTGACGAAAAAGGAAATTTTTTATTGACATATTTAACTTATGTCGATTCGTCGAAGAACAACACGCGTATTACTAATGTTATATTTTCAATTTATTGATTGGTTTGTAGCAATTTCTATGATTTTCTGTCACTGGCCTCCTTCTTCAATTCTTAATATGAACTACATTATCGGTCTTCTATAATTCGGTTAATGTATTGTAAAAAGTGGTCTTCTTCTGCTGCTTTTATTATCAACCATTACTTCTAAGATAAGTCCTAGCAATACTTCGTATTTTAGAATTTAACCTATCCATTCATTTCGTCTTTTCTTTATAATTTTTCAAAAACCATTTCTAAAACGTCTTCAATCGTGATCTTATCAAGTATCAGTCCAGTTTATTTTGTTCAATCTTATTTGTATCATCACATTTTAAACGACTCTATTGTTTTCATTTCTTCTTTTACTATATTTCATGTTTCGCGTTCATACAGCCATAATGCTCCGAATGTACGTTTTTAGAAAACGTTTCTTGATCTTAAGGTCAATATTTTTCGAAATAAAAAAACTTTTTATATTTTTTTTTATTAATACATACGTTTTTGATTTACACGCGAAGTGCGTCATAATATATATATATATAACAAATATATTTCGATTATTCGCAGGAAAGAGAGAGAATGAAAAAGACTAGAAAATATAACCGAATTTAGCGAAAGGTATATATTTATTTTTTTTTAACTCACTTTAGGCGTTATTTCTTTTACCGCCGCCTTCTCGTCTCCCCAAAATATACGTTCAAAAAGCCTTATTGTAAATTGAGTTTTGTATTATACACCCTCTTTATATTTTATACGTCCGCACATCGTCTAAAAGAATAACGTTATACTGAGACAATCGCTTACTACACCGTGCCTCACCGCAATATCACCATCTCGAAGTAATCTCCCGACTGTTCTATATAATATGATATTGACGTTTCGTACGCGGCGCACGCCCGCCTATTGTTTTATCCTTATGAGCTTCACTCTTATTATTATTATTATTATTATTATTAAAATTCATAATATCAGCAGGTGGGGGCAATTTTTTAGCTGTTAAATACGAAAATCGCCCGTGGCGTGAATTCTAATAATAATAATAATAATATTAAAATCATCGAAAAAACTCGATTGGAATTCGTATTATTGTAAACGTTTCGAAATAAAATCGATTTGCGATTATTATTATTTTTTTTAAATGTCATTTGATTATTATAAAAATAGTAAATAGGTGCGTATTGGGACTGCAGTTTTTGTATTGGACGTCTAGAATTATTTTCCGTGTAGATATAATACATGGTCTTATATCGTCGGGACCGGATGATGAAAACGTAGTAGGAAGTTGTTTGGCTGACAAAAGACGAAAACTAAATAAAGCGAAAATAATAATAATAATAATAACGCTACAAAAGTAGGTATGAAAATGTATACACGCTATTCTGAAGTGCTATAAAAAAAATACAATGAAAAGAATATGAATTTTTAAAAAAAAAAGTAAAAACTACGCGATCATTTCGTACAAACACCGTTCTATCGAGTATTTATTACACGTATAAATTCGAAGCCTCTTTGACGTCAATACGTTTTACTTACCCTACGGTTTCATTTCACATTCTCTTCAAAATTGCATTAGGTTTCTGGTCTCTTGATTAAACACCGGTAATGGCGCGTTATACGTACATACTCAAACGGTCGTGTTTAATTAATATCGGTGGTTTGAAACAGGGATACGTGGTGGACTCTTAGGGTAGCGGTTTCCAAAGTGTGTTCCTGCGGAACCTAGTGATTCCGTACAACAATCACAAGGGTTCCGCGCATACAATATACGAATGTGATTTTTCAAATTATATGTTTGTGTTAATATAAATAAAAAATTCTTTAATATCATTTTATTGGGGGAATAAAATTATGTGTTTTTAGATTGGACTTGGAAATGAATCCTGTATCCTGACTCTGCTGACGTTTATGACAACTTCACGAAGCTGGTTTATCTGTTTCTGTTTGTGAGTACACCAAAAATAAGTACAGAAATAGATTGGATACCGTTCCAGACTCACGAATTCAGCTGATAGATATAAAATAATCCAATTTCAAAACTATTTTAAACTACAAAACAGTTCCATACTTCACGTTAGGTTACTAGCAATATTAAAATTAAACGTAATCAAGGCCTTACCTATGTTATAAAATTGTTCAAAACGAAGGTTTTTCATTTTGAACTGTTTTTCTATTTTTTATTCAAGTCAAATGTAATACTATTATACAATTCGTTGTAAAGTAGCAATAGTTGATCGGTAATTCGCTACTTTTCCCGACTATTGTGTGTAGGATGTTAATAGGTATTCATAGTGTTAATAGTCGAAAAATATTGGTTGAGTTGGAGTTTGGGGTTCCGCCGAATATAAACTATTTGCTAAGGATGCTGTGGCCATAAAAGTTTGGGGACCGCTGTCCTAGGGAGTTCGTAAATGTGTATTCGGTGGTTGTGAATTTTTTCTATGTATATATACTCATATATTATGTATATTTTAAACAAAATTTGAAGCATAATTGCTAGAGTAATGTTATTATTTGTTTTTTTGCACGAAAATTGTGTGATCTGTACAAATACCGATCAATATAAGGGACTACTGCAGTGAAAATATACGACTTCAAAAAAAAAATCTAAAACACGTTCTACAATATTTATTATGTTATATATTTTATGAAAAAAATTAAAAAGTTAATTAACGCACTTTTACGCAATAATTCACTGCATCCGACGATTCAATTTATATTGTTGAATGAAAATCTAAAATCTAATTAAAATCTTATTTTAAACGTTATGGTTTTTGGTTGAATTGTCGATGTGCATTATTACTGATCAATTGGTTAGTAATGAGAGTTTTTGTAATCGCGTTTGTAGTTTAGAAGTACGGAAATATTTGCGGAGGAAAAGTATTTTATAATTTAACGAACTTTTGCACCATTTATTATATAATGTTTAAAATTTCAATGTTTATAATTTATAAATTATCGCGATTATACTTCTTCAGTAATGAACATCTTTACGTATGTATATGCGCATACAACGGTTGGTGTTTTCCAAAAAATTTTTTTACATAACAGTTTATTTAATGGAAATATATAAATAAAAAAAGGAAATGATAGAAATTTTAGCTAAAAAGAGTACCGAAAAATAAATATAAATTATAATAAGTATTTTATGTGAAATTGAAATGTTGTATTACGTTCATCCGATCATCCGAAAATGAAGAACTAGAATTTGAAATATTTATAATTTTATCGATTCTCGTTTTTAGAAATAATTTTTTTGGATTCTGTTTTATGGTTGAGAGGTGCTTAAGAATACAAAATTTCGGTTCTAATTACTCATTGGTGTTTTAATGATTTCTTTTTTTCGGAATATCCGTTAATATATATATATTCGAAATTTTCAAATTATTAAATATTATTTTGTCTTAAAAAAAAAGAAAAATGTTGAAAATCGGACTAAAAATGAAAATTGTTCTTTACACACAATTTACATTAAAATAATTATTCGTGGAAATGATCGACGAATGTTTAAAAAATGTATTCGCTTTTTAAATTAATATTGTACTTAAGTAATTTTAAATTCAGTTATTTATAAAAATGAAAAAATCGCGTACACTTTATGAGCTTTCCAACACAGGAATATTTTACTGAAAATTAATACGTCCGAAAATATAGACCTACTACCGAATTGAAAACGTTATTAAAAAAAAAAAAAATAATAAAAACGTTCGTTTAAAGAAATGAAAAATTTAATTGGAGAATTTTTAATTATTAATATGGGGTGGAAAAAAGCGAATGTGGTGTTAAAAAAGAAAATTGAACGCGTATAATGTAGAATATATATATACGTATGATGTGTATTGAGTACATTAGAGGAAATCGATATTAAACGCTCGTGTATGTCCATTTAAAATTGATTAATGTGTTGACAGAGTGATACTAAAACACGTCGTAATTTAAAATATATCGCGACTTAAATAAATAATACACAAGTGTTATGTTTATAAACAATAAGTGCCTAATTAAATATTTAGCGGTCGATTTACAGTCCTCATAATTTATTAACAATCGGTTCTGCAGTATATATATATATATATTTATATAGTTCGTTTTAAATCGAATAGTATTTTTTTGTTCGAAAAATCTACTATTTTTCTCCGAGTGTACGTTTTATTATTATTATTTTTTTTTAATCCGCCTCCTTTTCAATATGATATTTACGGATAATTTTTCGACGTAACTCAACACGTCTAAAAATATTAATAATAGTTACCCTACATATAATTGACGACATGTATTTTTTCACCAATAGCTCACAAAACGCGTCGATATTGCAGTGTGCGAGTGTGCGTTTTTTTTTATCGTTTGCCATCGAAATTCGTTACATGCATTTTTATAAAACGTTTTCGTATTGATTCAGTTTCAATAAATCGATGTATTTTGAAATATAATTCTATTCAAAAAAAATTCTTTTTTTTTTTTATGAATTTGTTGTATTTTTGTTATTTCAATTATTTGACGGAACGGTGTATACGTTTATTTCAATTATTTGACGGAACGGTGTATACGTTTTCGTTTCATTATAGAAACGATATTATTCGTCGTTCATCGAAATTCAATTACGTTATTACCGAGTTTCTTCTACCATTGAACAATCCCCAGCCTGTAGTCTTACTTAAGAAGTATTAATTAAAATTTGGAATTTTAGCAACAATTTTCTTAACGTTTATGAACTAATGAACAATAAACGAAGTATTGAACACACTAGGCGTAGTGTTCGAAAGATACCGTTGGAATAAGAAAAAAGTATTAACACCACCGGCGATTTAAATTGTCTAAAGTGTGTTTCGCGGATAAAGAGAGCTTTTTTATATGTGCCCGAGACCGAGTGTAGTGGCACCGTAGACGTTATCAACGACCAATGGTTTGCTAGGGTCTTGAAAAATTACGTCTATTTGTAACGGCGCGCGAGGAGGGGTGCAGCATAAAAAGTTAACGAATAAACTCGAGCAAAAAGTACTCCGCGGAAGAAGGGAGATAAAATACAAAACTTATTTATTTGATTACTTCTTCCTGTCAAATTTTCTCGAAAGTATTTTGCCCAAAGGACGATTACACGGCGGACTGGGTGCGGGGTTGTTAAAAGCGCGAAAAAAAAGGATGATAATAATAATAATAACGGAATAAATAAATAAAAAAATAAAAAAAAAATAAGAAACGAGTCACGGGAAACTTTTTTTTTTTTAATTTCCCATTGGCGACAATAAAAGTATTTAGTGGGTTTCGAAAACCAGAGGGCAGCTTTTGGCCTCGTAGTCCGCCAAAGACATATGCGACTGCGTAATGTCTCACGGGACTGTTCAAGTAAAAACTTGAGGGAATATTTTTTATATATATTATATAATAATTGACGTGTGCGGGAAACGGTGTACGCACTCAATAAACAGCGGTTTTGTGTAAATTAATTTTTTTTTTAAATGTAATGCAAAATCGTTTTTTGCTCTCGTTACGTGTCACTTACATATAGTGAAGTAATATATATATATATTTTATTTTTGCGTAACTGCGATGAAATTACTTTTCAATAAGAAACCTGGCGCGTTCCAGAAAACAAAATAAACAAAGAAAACGTGTGTTACCACTCCAACGGTGAACACTCGATTATAGAAATAAATGGTTAGTTATTGTTATAGTAAAATTAAAACGGTCTTTTTTTCCCTTCGTCTGATTTCGCAGCGTGATTCGCGTTTGAACGCCAAACGAGCGACACGCATTTAATGTATTTAATTTGATTTTTTTTTCTCTTCCCTACGCGTTAAAATAAGAACGCGCAAAGAAGGGAGAATATATTAATTTTCATTTTTTTTTTTTCTGTTCCACGCCTCTTTTCATATTTCCTGGGGGAAACTCCCTCCGACACCGAAATTGATTATTAATTAAAATGCATTAATTTACGGTGGAACGGTGTCATTATGAAAACGTCAAAAAATATACCGAACGGACGAGATAAATATACTTGTACGCGTACAATAATTTATTGAAAAGATTTGAATATTTTCTTTATTCTCGTTGCGCGTTGTCGCTTTGTTTATTGGAAGTAAAAACGCGTGAATATAGGCGCGATTCGATGGAAACAGTATCCGGGGGATTCGATTCCGTATTTCATATTATATTAATAATAATAATGACTATTGCAGTCGACGAGATTGTGTATATATCGATTTTAAAAATGAATCGATCGTTGAATGTTCGTTTTTCGCGCGGGATACGGTTGTTCGACACAATGTGAAATAACTGTACGAGTTGTAGTTTATCGACTCGTTGTTTTCGTGTTTTAATTTTCAATCGGATTTTTCGACGAATTCTTGTTAACGATGACGACGTTTCCAACGGATTTCTGAGAACAACTGTAATCGACATTGTGTACATTACGTTACGAACGCATCGCATCAAAGCGTTACTTTAGGTAAATATAATATATCGATGATATAAAAGCATACTTTCTCATAACATAATAATTGAACGTTATTGGATTTTACCGCGACCAGTGTAATGGATTTACGTGCAGACAATTATTGTAAACGCAATTTTATTTCACCTAGGATATTGATTTATTATCAAACACGCGATTAACAAAAATTAATACACCGTCACGGATTAATATTAATAATAACAATCAAAAATATAATTTTCTCCGTTGTCTAAGATTTCGGAAACGAACGACGATTCGGTTAAACTTCGTCTTACGGTTTTGCTTTCAGAAAATCGAATCTCCGATTGAAACAACGTTGGAAAACATTTCAACGCCACTAGTTAAAATCCCAAAAAGGCCGTAGAAATGTAATTTCAATGATTCCGCCGCACCACATGGTCGTCGTGCGTGTCGTTATATCTTTATGGAAGTATATAATATGTGTCCGTTTTGAAATTCAAGTCGAACGTCTTCTCAACCGAATTATTGCGTATACCGAATAAGAACACAAAAAAAAAAATACTCCGCTTGTGTACGCGCCAGCTGTAACATATTATAAACAATACGCGTGTAATAATAGTTCGTGAACTAGGTAATTGACGACCTCCTAATCGTTTTGGAACGTAATCGATGCCTAATCAAAATAGATATTTTTAGTGTTCGAATTTTTTACACACACACACACACATAACTACTAAAAACGGTAATTCATTGATAGGCGAAAACTTACATTGACGACGTATTTAAAAATATAATATTAATTATAATATATATATATGTGTGATATAAAATAGTGTTAAATTTTCACGAGTAAACCCGAATCAATTATTATTTATTCCGCGGCATCCGTAAATCCTCTGTAGTATAATTAGTACAATAATATAATTTAAGCGCATTATACGTATGTCGGGGGACGGAGTTGCACGCGAAAATAATAATTAAAACCGTAACGTTGAACACAAACGCGCGATTCGAACCTACGCAATATTGACTAGAGTATAAACTCGAGAAATGTTTTGATAGAAAAACCGCTTTTAACAAACGTTAATTTTTTTTTTTTTTTTTTTTTTTACGGATCCGTAAACGTAAACAAAAGTCGCATGTTTTACATTTGTATATTTGACAAAAAAAAATGGGAGGATTAGAACGTCGGCCACGAATCGAGTCGGCAAATATCTGTCCATTAGCATTAGTGTACCGTAAATAAATATCGAATTTTTTTCTTCCCCACCTCCTGCTAACGGCCCGCTTTAAACAACTTCCCGCGACGAAGAAAAACAATACTTTATATTTATCGTATTTAACTAGTCGAGTAAAATAATTTAAAGAACACGCGTCAGTCAAACGCATGTGGAATAAAAAGGTATTATTTTTTCTCCGTGTGTTACGCCGGGAAACGTAAGACTTTTCGGACGAAAGAGGAAGAAAGACCGTGTTTAAAAATCAAATTTGATTTTCTGAACTGACTCGTTTTGTCGGTAAACCTCAGGGGGCATACGATATATGAATTGACCTGAAAACGTAAAACTACGTGGTGAAAAGCGGTTTATCTCTAACGCGTTGCCTGCCTCATATCCTATCTTTTGAATTGAAATTAAGACTTGTACAATCTCTCGTATTGAAAAACAAAAAGGGAAATCAACGCGTTTTCTTGTTTGTAATGCGTGTGTTTTCGAGTCGTCAACATTCGCGTTTTCAGCAATCGAATTCGCAGAAATCGTTTCGATACTATTAAATACAAATTGTTCGCAATAACCGTTTTCAAGATTTTAAACGCGATGTTCGTAATATTTCCGTCGATCATTTCAATATCCATACGGACGGTGTTCCTGTTGAGCTCCAAACGGAAATAATAGTTTTACGCTCGCAAGATATTGAAAAACTCGTTTAAACAATCTGAATTTTACTTTTTTTTTTTCCTTTCTCCGACCTCCCCGTGCATTATTCTCGAAAATAAAGAAACATAGCTTCGCATAAGTGAATACATATATTTTATATCGTATACATACGTCGTCGTGCGCGAACAAGACTTTTCTCGTATGTAAAGAAAAAAATATTGAAAACTTATAACCGCTCGCGCGTTTAGAGCTAATTTTATTCTGACGCGGAATTATTGTTTATTGTGAACGATATTCAACGACGATAATCGCGTTATGCCTAGTTTTACAAGAAAAAAAAAAAAAAAAAACAATTGTGATTTCCATACTTTTAAATGCGTTTTTAAACGTATATTATTTATAGATAATTAAATTTTTTTTTTTTTTTTTTTTGTTCAATGAGTCTATCGAACGGTTATTGTTGTCCGACTGACGAAAACCTATTTGAATTGCGACTGCGACCCGAGAGCCGAAAAAATTGGTTGCCGCGTACGTTTGGCCTGATGAGGTTCGCGTGTCAGCGAGTCGGCGGCGGCGGCGGCGTACATGCGTTGACAACTGGTGGAAATACGATTTATCCCGCACAAGCGAGACGTTTGTTGTGCGACAGAAAGAAAATATAATAACGCGAACTGGGTCAGTGCGCGGGAATCGTTCGAACGCGAGATAATCACGGGATCAGCGGCCGCGTCTTAGCAGTCGGTCGGGGGACACGATATAATTATTGTATGTACTAGCAGCAGACGGCGCTTGCCAGACGAAATGGAATGTAAATCAAATTACGGCGCGCGCGTGTGTATATTGTCCTTATGGGATTCTCTGGATATACTCGTACGCTGCGCGCCGCGTATTGTACGATCGTACTAATGAGCCGTGGAATAATACGCGAACAGTGTTATAAAATACTATGTATATATTAATAACGAAACACGAACGCACAATTATTATTATTATTATTGTTATTATTATTATTATTATTATTATTATTATTATTATTATTATTATTATTATTATTATTATTATTATTATTATTATTATTATTATTATTATCGTTATATCTGCGATACGAGCGTTAAGGGGATTGGAAGCGGCGATTGTCTGTCTCTCTCTATCACACACGTAACATAGCAATTTAGACCATTCCTATTCCCAACGTACCGATGGATCTAGTGATGCGATGATAAGGATTCTGAAAACTGATCAGAATTCTTCGTGATGTCTTCTTTAGAACGACTTTCCCACATTTTCGATTTCGTCCCCCTAAGTCCCTCTAAAATTACCTTAATATATTTAGACATTTAAAAATTGACATTTTCAATTATTGTGAAAACCCAAGGTAAAAAATTAAAAATGTGGGAAAGTCGTTTTAAAGTAGATTTGACGACGAATTCGGATCAGTTTTTAGAATCCTTATCGCATCACTAGATCCGTCGGTACGTTGGAAATGGGATTTCGTGTTTTTCAAAAACGGTAGCCGTATTTGCTGACTTGTACCTGCGCGTGCGAGTGTACACACCACCAGCACGTATCTACACACACTAAACACTAAATACTACTCACACAAATACACTGCGTAACGCGCAAAATCATAAAATTGCCTATACACAACCCCTTAATAAATGACCGCTTCCAATCCCCTTAATAATGTAATATTGTCCGGGTTTTGTAACGATTTACAATACGTATGCACTTCGAAATCGAAATACATCTGCGCTATTACGCGTGTCACACTGTGTCGTCGCATAAACTCGAAACCGTTTTTTCCCCCGGTATGTCGGATGACGGTTCATGTGAAATACACGCAGCTATTGCAATAGATACGTGTGCGTAGCTTTTCCCGCATTGCCAATATATAAACATAGGCGATTTTTTTTCTATTTTATACAAAAAAATTACGTTTTTCCACACGGTAATATTATTATTATTATTAATAACATAATATTGAAAAAAAAAAATATTGGCGATTCAATATTACGGACAGGTAAAATAAAACATCGATATTTATTTACTTCGTAAAACATTGAAAATGTATTTTTATGTTTTTTACTCTATTCGTCGGTACTATATATTTTTTATTAGTTCAATAATGCCGACCAGTTTTCCACCAGATTATTTTTCCCTACATTTTCAATGTCGACATGGCTGATGCCAGTTGTCGGATAAAAGAATTTCATACCTACTACGTATATATATATATATATATAAAACACTTCCACGCCTTTGGAAGAGCAAATATGAAGAGAGCGTCACGTAGAAAAGACGTGCTATCGCTTATCGGTCACGGGCGTCGTCGTACAATAAATCTATCGATATTTAATAACAAACGATATCGATAATACGGTTTGACAATGCGAGAGATTACACTATATTATATCATTCCCCTACGCAGTCGTATTATTCGACTGGCGCGATATTGCTTGTACTTTATACACGAAATAAAGTAAAATATAAGTATTCGATTACTTCTGTAAGTACGCGAATATTTTCTATATTATACAAACGGTTTTTATTTTTCAACAAAATAAATATTAATGTACTCGTATAATATTGGTTTTGATTTTTCTATGATTCGTTATGAATACAACGCGATTGTTTGTTAATAAATATTTTATTCAATCACAGTGAAATTTAGAACACTTTCATTTGACGAATTTGTTGAAATCTGGCTCGACAGACAATTCGTCAGAAAATTGATAACACGTATTTTATGGTATTACTTGCGGGTTTAAGTTGGCGTTAATTAACGATGGTGTACACAGTGTGTGTGGAAAGTAATGTCAATGATTCGTTAATATTATATGATAAGGACTTTAATATTTTTCAGTTTTTTAAGACTGGCGTTAAATTCACTTCTTAGTATCGGTGCACCATAAGAGCATTCATTAATTTTTTCAACATAATCTATTAACTCATTCCCTTGATATAATTCTTCAAGGTACTCTTTCCAACGGTTTACCACCTTTGTTGAGTCCAAGAGCAATGTACCATTTTTATCTCCATTATTATTTCGAACCTAATTTGTTTTAGAGAAGCACTCAATGGTTCCATAGGCTTGGTCTAATCTGTTTTAAATAAATGTTTAATATATCATAATATTATCAATATAAAACTTTTAGCGACAGATGACCAACAATGGTATTCAGTGTGAAACTCGTGTCGGTTGTATCAACGGACTAGGATTTTAGTCCGTGGTTGCGTCGAACGCATACTTAATCACACGTACGTCTCAAATGAGATGACTTGTGCGCGAACGATCAAATTACGTCCATTTCGGATCGGACTAGATTTTGTGTCGTCGGACGCGCTACGTTCACCACGATAGATGTCACAGCTGATATGCACACATGCTCAAATATCTACGTAGTCTTTTGTCTGTGAGTTTATTTTGTGCCCAGTGGCGGCGCCAGGTTAGATTTCCAAGGAGGGCCAAACTTTTCCGTTAAAAAGTTTTCCGAATATAATAGCGGATGAACGTCGTGACAAGATGTATTGCTTTAGTAGCGTGCGGACATAGAAGACGAATGAAAAATTATCGCGAGTGTATAAATTAAATTATAATAATGTTTATAACACAGATAATTGAAATCGACGAGTAAGAAGAAAAAAAAAAATAATAATAATAATAATGAATAAGTGAATATAAACTTAAATTATTATGTTAGTACTTAACGTAATATTAACAATAACATATGATAATAATGATGTTATTTTCATAAAAAAAAAAAACTAAATCATTATGAATATTTTTAATAGAGATAATGACCATAATATTGTGATGGGCTCATTTAAAATATCCAGGTATCTTCTCGGTAGATCATTGTTTTTTTACTACTATTATACAGCGAAACATATTATTATTATTATTATTATTATGTTCGTTGGGCTGTACAACGAAAACGACTATTCAGCAACACGCGGCATTGGATAAAATATGTCGTTCGGAAGAGCTTTTTCTTTTGCATTTCAAAAATTGATTCCATTTCTATGCGTTCGTCTCGATGCACATTATGTGAGGGTAAAAGAAGAAAATTGTATATACATGTATACGTTTTATAAGTTTACCGTTTCCCGGCGCACTACTCAGAGGCAACGGATTTCGTTGAAAATTGACACACAAGTGGATCCATTGTAGGAGAAAACTCGATTCTAAAATCAACCTCCCGTTGTCCCGTCCCGTCCGTTCAAACTTTATTTTTTTTTTCATCCGTACACGTAATACCTCAAACACCACTCGACAATCTAAACACCGCTCTAGCTGACGTATTTTAAAAGCAATTGGCTACCAACCTACATACTTACCTACCTTTCTCAAGATGTTTTAACATTACTCTTTCGTTATTTCTTTCAATAATATTTTATTAAAATAAAAATAAAATAATAATATAACAAAACAAAGTTATCGTAAAAACGTAATCGCGCGGTCTGATTTGTTTTATCATCCGTTATATTATTATATTGCCTAACTCAATTAGACGATAGTTTTAAACGCTTAACGTACAATAGATTTCTTTTAAAACATAACGAACTACAAGAACACATAAATAAATATAAAAGTATTATTTCTTTTTATTGATACGGACATTTCACGAATTAATTTATTTTAAACAACAAATTACTTTAGAATTCAGAAAGAGGAGTGGTAAAATTATGAGAAAATGCTTCCATATACTTCTTGCAAACCATTCTTGTCACGAAGCAAGGTTATTCTTTCCGGAAACCTCTTGTCAAAATGGTTTCACGAAACGTGTGGCAGATCGTTCCGTCCTGTTGGTAACACGTTTTGATGTCCAAGTCAACACACCTACCTGACCAGTCACGAATTAAATAGATATGTTCAACGTGTGTTTGTCGAAATCGACAGAGATGTCTGCGAACGAGTAATTTCGAATTTTGTCGACGGAGTTTTGCTACTTGTTAAGAAAAAGGATCTGATCGTGCCTTTGTTTCACTTCTGTTCATTAAAACCATATATCGATTCTAAAAATACGAAATGTAAGCGGTTTTATGAACATTTGAAAGATTTATTACACATTTCTAAAATTGGGAAAACGCAATGGATATAGTGGCGGTTATAAAATGAGGCGACAGGTGAATCGCCTCCTCTCCTTGGGATTTGATATTTTTAAATTTATTATACCTCTGACCCAACAGCATCGAAACATTGTAAGTTGGTCCAATTATTTTATGATCAAGCTCCATTTTCATCCCTCCCCTTTTTGAATATAAGGCTGAAATTAGTGTTTTACCGACGATCAGCGCATACGTTGCATGCTGATTATCGGTCGTTTAGTGTTTAGAGACTCGATCGGTTTAGTAATCGTAGTGTATCTACAATAAGGTGTCCGCCATACGGATGATGTTGTGTTCCATGCGATATTTCATCTGCATTCCTTACGGATTTTCACATGAACACAATGAACATTTAATCAGTTTTTCGAGTATTTTTTTGCTTTTACAAATCCATCCGTTCCATTCTGGCGCACGCCGTGCTTTGCCCGCGAATATTTATGTCCATATGAGAAATTAATCCGCGCGTTAAGCCCTATATCGAATCCCGTTTCCCTTGACAAATCTCTTAAATAACTTTGCGCGCGCGCGTCTCTCCGCCCTCCGCCGTGTCCGGTCCTTGTACATCATTACGTCAGAGAACACTCACATCGCGAATCACATCTAATATTCACCGCGCATTCGCGACGAGCACTTAAGCGTGAGCAAATGCGCTCCAGTCGAACAACGAAGTACGCCTTACGCGTACCGTTACGCGGATATGGTTAAAAAATCATCGTGGCGCGGTCGGAGATGAAATACACGCGGAAACCGGGTCGAAGACGTAACAAAAGAAAGTCATTGATTACAAGTCCGATGTATCCATTACGCCACGCTCATTCCCTCTCTCTCCCTCACCTCAATGTACGAGCAGTGGTTGATTCGGTTTTTCAAAGTCCTTTATAAACGGTGCGGGGCGTGATGATCGTGATGGCGATACTCGTACACGAGTATCGGTGACGAAAGAAAAAAGGAGTTATATAAAATTGGAGTCAGCGAATAACTCGTTGCGGCTAACGGGAGGAAATTAATAAACCGTTTTTTTTTTTTTTTTTTTGTCTTTACTTCGCTTCGCCGCGGGACACGACGATTAGGAAATTACGTCGCGAAGAAACGCTGTTTCCGTTTCTCCACTGCAGTGTGTCGAAAGAAACCGACATTGTCGCATGCGATTTTGTATTTGTTAAAAACGCGATGCGTTATTTTTATTCGATAGAGAGGAGAAATTCTTTCAATCGTTGTAGACCGTTGTTGGTCAACGGTTTAAATACAAAATATATAGTCGCGAGACTTTTTCAAGTATAGCCGACACGCTCCCCCCCCTTTTAATATTTGCGATTTTCCAAATTAATTGTGTTTCAAACAGTGGCGTATTTGAGATTTCACCTCAGGGAGGGGGTAAGAGAACCCCCTTTTAAACAAAAATATGTGTGTAGGAATACGATTGAACGGAACGAATTTTTTTAAATCTCTCGGGGGCGATTTGGTTTCAAACGTGTTCTTCAATGAGTAGCGAAAAAAAGATTTTTTCGGGCGCGCAGACATAAAAAAAAAAACACGATTTTCTAAACTCGCTCCGTTTGGAATTAAAAAAAAAAAAAATCCGTTATAAATATTAACGATGTAATAATAATAATAATAATAATAATAATAATAATAATAATATTCGCGTCAGAACGAGATATATTATGCGACGAGAGATCTACGGCCGTAGAAGAAACGATGAGCGTCTTTTGAACGCGATCCGCGTCCCGTTTACGCGCGCGCGTAATGCAACGAACCGTGTAAGAGAGTGATAGAGACGGACAGAAGACACTGCGAAGGAGAGAGAGTGAGAGAGAGAGAGAGAGAGAGAGAGGGAGAGAGAGCGAATGAGTAAAGCCGTGTGACGACCGGCCGGGGCTGGAGGGAGGGTGGCTGGTGGAAAACGCGTTATAGTTCTCGTAAATTGAATCGTTCGAATAATAGACGGCGGTGGCGCGCGGACGGGTGAAGTCGTGACGTCGGTGAGGCGCTGTATAAGGGACGGTGAAAGAGAGCGAGGAGAGCAATGGACCTGCGATTCCCCGCAGTGCGCCGCGTTGGAGCGTATACGAAATATGAATACGACGAAACGGCGACGTTGCGCGCGCGAAGACGATGACGACGACGACGACGACCCACAGGTGGCGCGTGTCGACCGTTTTTCCCCCCGGAGTGTGAGAGCGAGAGCGTGTTTAATGGCGTTACGCGCGTACTCGTACACACGTATAGCATAAAATATATATATAGACGATTTCTTTTTTTTTTTCCGTTCCCTTTCCGTTTTCTTTGTTTTTATTTTTCCGCTTTTACTACTATTATTTCTTCTTTTTTTTTTTCACTTCTTATTTTCTCTCTCCGTTTCACTGACACGTCCGTTAAACGCGCGCGGTGTTTTCCATTATTTTCACACTGTCGTCGCGCGCGCGTACCGAGCAACCCGGAAACGGGCGCGCGCTCGTCTCGTCTCGCCCATCACCGTTGCCGCTGTGACCCCCAACGACGACCGTTTCAAATGTCGACTCGATGATCTCGTCCGCCGTTGTCGTCGGAAACGACGAGACGGCGGATATTTATAAACACATACGAGTATACGTACATACACACGAGAGCAGAATTCAATATCCGAACGGTATTGTTATGCGGGGACGAGACAATTATCACAATGCCCCCGAGTCCGTGGAAGAACGAGGTATTTATCCACAGGGTCTCTCAATTACTCCTCCGGGGGTAGGCGAACAGGGCGACGCGCCTTGCCAAAACAAAAGGGCCCGCTTGCTAAATTTGCAATTTTGTAAAATTCACTCTTCGCGTCCGTGTTGACAGCGGTAATGTCAATTGATAATATTTTCAATAAACGCGATAAATTACGAAATACGAGATAAGCGATAAAAAGAGACAACAAATATATTTATGCGTGTGTGTGTTTTTTTTTAATAATGTACAATCGATGGAGGTAAATAAACGACGATTAAGTATTAAAAAAATAATTATATACGTACAACTTATTATTTATATTAATAATTATATCGTATCGTGTATTTTAACGAAAATCAGAAAAAAAAATTATCATTTTTTTTTTTTAGTCGAATCGGATTTGTACTCATGATCCGTACTCGAGTGCAAGGGTTTTTTTTTTGATGACGGGCCGAATCGTCTGACATGCGCGTTTCGAAGTCGTGGGCCAAACTTGTTCGAAGGGACGGGTTAGAAGAGACTGAAGAAAGAGACTTGAAAGACAATTAATAATGATCTTCTATATAACCATTCAGTGAGGAGAAAAAAAAAACTGGAAAACGTACGATGCGGATTTTACAATAATTTTACAAAGGAAAAATATCGTTTTATTACACGTGTACAAATAATGTTACTTATCGAGAAAATTTAAGTCGCTTTTGTGACAAAATTTCTCAACGCTCTGCGTCGCGAACTCCAGTTGGTTCGATTAGTCTGATCAGCAGCGTCAGAGTATTGAAATATTATCTCACGCGAAAACGTTTTGAAATTCGAAAAAACTCAATCGACAACAATATGTGTACAATTTTTCTACTCCGGTCTCCATTAAACGCTTTTTACGAGCTAATTATTCGAGGCTCGATAATATTTTGATATCAGTGCAGGTAGTGTTTCCGTGGCTAACGTATTTTCGAAAATTCTAAAATGTGCTCTGCTGCTTATGTCGAAACTTATCTCACTGTAGACTACCATTTCAATAGCCAAATCGGTTGAGAATCCATCCTTTTTTTGTTTGTTGATATTTTGCTTCAAGTTATTAAAACATCAGTCACCTTGACGAGCCGATTGAGAAAGCTCGATGGACCGGAACCGGCTCGCGGGCCGTAGGTTAGAGTACCCCGTTGTAGTGGCGTATACATTGTAGACCGTGATAATATTGGCCACACCACGACGTGTAATAAATAGAGAACCGAGAACATCGCATGTTATCATAATATTTATGTAGTCTACATATTATTATTATAAGTAAATTAGACACCTATTGCAAAAGTACGGGCCATTGGAGGTGCCTGATCTAATCACGCAGGTGCTACGAGTGCATAACCTGTACTTCTCTCACCCTAGAGGAAATACACCTACACAATATACAATATTTCACCGAAGAATCGTTTTATCGAACGCGCGACATCATTTATCATTGCTTGCAGATCCTATATTGTAGTAATGAAAAAAAAAAAAAAATTCTAAAATCTTTAAGCGACATTCCGCGGCTAAGGTTACTTCTCGTTTCTCTCTATTTCGGCAACATTTCAGCGTCCGATACAAGCAAGTGTGATAAACTCGATTAAGGATTCTTTTTTTTTTCATAAAATATAATATTACAATACGGAACAGAAGCAATTGCAACATTCTTATAATAGTAAAAACGATAATATTCGCATCGCGACGACGTGTTGGTTAAATCTAAACAGCCGATGTAACAATTTTAGATTTCCATAAAATTATAAATAAATAAATAAAAAAAAAAAACGTTTATTATTTTTTTTTTTCTTTACAAATTTCCGTTTTAAACGATGGGGAACGTGTGATTTCTAAAACACAAAATACGATTATCATTATTATTCGTCCTGTTACCGTTTTATCGGATTATTATTAAATCAAAATGTACCAACGGGTCTAGTTTTTTTTTCTCTCTGTACAATATCCAAACACGATACGTTAGTGCGCGCGCGCGGTATTCGAGCACACCATGTTCCGCGGCGATTGGGATGCAAGAGGCTGTACGGTACAGCATCCGAAGCAATCACGGGACGGCACGAAGCGTATACGGCGTGCAGTCGTGTTCGGGTGGTGGCGAGGCGCGGAGAATACACACACACACACAGAGCCGTTTTCGCTCGTTGCTGTTGATGCTGGTGCCGCGACCAATCTAGAATAGTAATTCGCATGTCCCGTTAATTTATATTGCGTTCTACTTCATCTCGGTGAGCACACACACACACACACACACACGCGCTTTGAAAACGACAACACCACCACGTCGGAGCAGTGGACGACAAGAAAATGGATCTGTGAGGATGGGGAGGGGGCTTTTTAAATTTCCGTTATTTTATTTACTCGTCCGCGTTCACCGGTGCTGGTCTCTTCGTATTTTATTTCCACCTATTTTTTTTCTCTTCTTCTTATACTCCGGCCCACGAGAGAATAACTCGTTCGTCGCTGCGCATGTGTTTCCCCTCCTCAAAACCGATCTGTCGTTGGCGATCGCCGCGTGGTTCCACCCACATTCGTGTTGCTGCGGATTCCAAGATGACGTGGACGCGTTATCCGTAATGAATTGATAAAGTTACAGATTTTCTAGTATTTAGGTGTTATTGCGTTATGCACACGCGTTTTTCGTTACCGGCGGACGAGACTAAAATTAGTAAGGCATCGCCGGTGAAAATTTGCCGGAGTCCGCGGGCGCCTTAATTTCTCTAATCGCTCTAAAACACAAGCGGCGTGATATACGCTATAAGGTATATCGGACTGAGTCAAATCAGTGGACTTCGTTCCGTGAATCTACTTGATGCGACGGCGCTTAATTTACGGATTCCGCGTGAGCTCGTTATTATGTTTTTTTTTGGGGGGGGGGGGGAAATGAATGTTGACGGAAAATCATGGACGTTTTCTTTATTGGAAATAAACGATTTGTTTGTTTTTATTTTCCGTCACGATAAGCGATATTAGATTCCGAGGGAAAACGGGGGCAAAAACAATCGATCGGTTTTTTTGTTTTAACGACTCGGCGGCGTTTTTCTCCATTTTTTACGCTGTCCGCACGAACGGTTTATCGCGTAAAGAAAAAGAAACGCTCTGACGTTTATGTGTAGCGCCGCTACACTTCTCTGTAGGAAATATCGTAATTAGTTGGCACTTTGTTTGACACGTTTTTTCGATATTCCCGTAGTAGTTTTCTGAAGCGCGCGGAAAAAGTAGAAACAAGAAAAAAAGCTGTAAAAACCGAATAAATTATTATAATCGAACACGTGTGGTTTTTACTATAAACGAGCGCCAATTTCGTTTTTTCCCCTTTCTCCGCCGTTATAATTCCAAAAACGTATAATTTCTAAAAAAAAAAAAAAAAATTACAGAATTTTTTTCTCTTTCTTTTTTGTTTTACAAATAATTTACTTCGATTATATGATAAACAGTAATACATAAAATATGGAGTTTTGAAAATGTCAACGATTTCCGCTGGGCAATAATAATATGTATATTGTGAAAAATTATCGCGAAGGCGTTTATAATTTTTTTTATTTCAACAGTATTCGAACTTTACGTTTTCCCCGAAATAACGATGTTCTCTTTTTTTTTAAAAAAAATATTCTTATCGGCGACGAGTTTTTTATTCGAGAACTGTGAATCGAGTAGGAAATTACAAAAATACATTATCATTAATGATAAATTCGATATATTTTAATCGTGAGAACTCCTTAATCGTTTTGAAATTTAAATTCACCGTAAAATTCTTATTTTCGCGTGTGCCGTCCATATACGCGTATATAATTGTAATGAAATCGATACATTTCAGCCGTTCATCTCGATTACTTATAAATTATAATCCGCAAGACCGTTTGTCCATCACAATCATTTTACTTTTATTTTTCGAAATTATAATAAAATTCTGAAACGTTTCATTCATCCATTCGAATCCGTAGTATTCACAGCATCATCGTTTTTTTTTTTTTTAATCGTTTCTTCTTGTTCGCCCACCAATTAATCGCCATGCGGTTTATCAGATGTGGCTTTTACACGTCCGACGTCAGTTTTCGATTTATTACTTTTCGATTCTAATTCAAAGGCACACTGTCGTAAAAAGACAACGAAAAAAGAAAGAGAAAAAACACTAAATCCCTTCCTCCACACCAACGGTTTGCGATTTAATCTCGTTATTTTATTTTTCTTGTAAACTTCGTTCGTTATTATTTTTCTTTTCTACGAACCGCGATGCATTATTATGTTTATTTCGTGTGTGTCGCGCACACATATAGAAAGAGAGAGCCGTTTATTATATTTTTTCTATACCAACATTTTGCGGTATACGGTGAAAAAAGAAAAAGCTCAGCTGTACACAAATATTCACACACACACACACCACTCACATACGTCATAAGACATACTTTAAAAAGAAAAATGTCGAAAAACTTTGCGGCTTTAGAGACAACAGATTTTCAAAGGTCTTGTGTTTACTACCTTTTTATATAATATATATATATATATATATATATATATATATATATATATTCAAAAATCGAAAAAAAAAAAAATAATAAGGGGAAAAAAGAAGAAATTGAAACCATTTTTGGTTATTATTATTATTATTATTATTATTATTACTAGTTCTGCCCCCTTATTAGTGACAGTCAAAATGTACTTAAGTCTTAAGAATTAAATTGACTGTTCATTTAAGTCAACAATAATTTAATCGAAATTAAATGAAAATAAATTATATTATTATAATTACTGTAGTAATGATTAGAAGAGAGCAAGTATCGGACTTCGAATTGTGTGACAATAGCAGACATAATTTTATTATACATATAATTAATTGATGCGGGGTATTCTTTTTAAAAATTATTGAAAAAAAAAATATATATATGTATTGTAACAAAACGAATAATATAAATCACTGTTGTTACACCATAAAAAAATATATATATATATATATATATATAAATATATAACAGATAAAAATATATTCGACGTTGTTGAATCCGTTTCGAATCTGGAATTGAATGTGTTTTCAATATTAATGGGATTAATATAATACAAAATAAATATTTACCGCTGAATTTTCGCGTTGTTCTCCAAATAAACAACATCGTATATACGTATTATACATACAGTTCACTTTACAGCGAATTAAAATTGTAAATCGATTACACGTAATGTTTCAAATAATATAACGTGTAATAAACATTACAATGTGTACAAAACACACCAGTCATTTTTAATTAACCGTACATCGTATTTGTATTTGTATATATATATATAGTAATACGTTTTGACGTTTTCAAACAATAATAAAATTATTGAATGCAAATTGAATACGATCCGTATAATAATATGCGATGCGTACACAAATAATATGTACAATTAACACTCTTTGTGTACTCGAATGTTATCTTAGCACAAATAAACTCTGTAACAATGCCAAAACGTAATATTTTATGTATATGTATATTTAGAAACCGGACGTCTTTTGGGGTTACTTTGGCTCGTGAAATAACCATCTCTAACTTAATTACATCACTGGTCCATCGTCGTCGTTTATTGGCCACGTGCAATATGCAATAGTTTGTAAATTATAAATTCACGTTAAATATAATTATGATGTATACAAAATTAATCGGACCGAGAATGCGTGCGATTGGATCAAGGTCACAATACTGTATATTCTGTAGACTTTTTAAATAATTATTTTCTTCTAAAATACCGTTAAAAAGTATTCCGAATATTTTTTTAGACCTCTATCGTGTTTTAAATATTATCTACATAAGAATAATAACTCATTACATTAATGTAAAAGTAATTATTTCAGAAAAAAAAAATGAGTAGCGACTATAAACGGTAGTAGGAGGTATTTAAAAGAACATCAATTATTTTATCAATAATCTTGTTATATTTGGCGTTTGAACTCGGCGTTATTCATTAAATCAAGTATATTTGATAACACATATTTGATTATAATATTATTATAATATTGTGTTATATTCTATAAATAATCGGTATTTTTAATTTACTTGTTAATCAATGTGTTAATTTATAAATCCCTCTTCCCACTTGAAATACCTAATAATGACTGTTTATATGTAATTAAATTATAATATAATTACTACATTTGATATTCGTATTATTGAAAACTAGTGGAATAAGAAAATATATTCTAAGAGTATTTGGAATACTTTTTTGTAAATACTTAGGGAATATTTGAAGTCATTTAAAAAGTACTTGAACACATATTCTTAATACATGTTTTCGACGTGTTCTGAATTTGTAAGTTAAATACTTTTGAAAATTATTTTACTCAGTAGTGGTCCATTGTGTCCGTAGATTTTGTCGTAGATCATCCGGCAATACTAGTCGTGGGCGTTTTTGTCAGCATAGCTACTGCAGAGAGATATTGTGGCTGAACGCTTTGAACGGCTGAACGCGAGAACGGCTGTTTTATAACCTCCGGTATTACATCCGTTTCTCAAGATTTTCAAGGACGTATTTATGTGGATCTTTGCTTTGGACGAGTTATTTTGTTTTAAACAGTCGATTCTTTTGGTTGAGAGTTTGAAGTTTTCGAAAGGGAAGTGAAGAATTGATTTTTAACTGAAATCAATCGGTCTGTTTTTTTTTTTATATTAATAAGTTAGAGCGCACGATACGTTTCGTTGTATTTAAAATGTGAGAAGTAGCGGTTTTTTTACGATTGTTGGACGCAGTTGTAATGAATTATTTGATGAGAGAAATTTTTTTATGTCGTCTCTTGTAGTCCGATTACTTACGTGTGCCAATAAGGTTTGGTGTTGATTCGATTTTGAACCAGCTGGTGTTCGAGATTTTTAACGTCTATACTGGGCTCAAACACAGTTTGAAATAGTCGCATATAGGCTTTGTAAATGAACAGTTTTGTATTATAATATCTAAGCACAATTTTTTTGTCGTTAATTTTCAATTTATAAAATTGAATTTTTGTCTTTTGTATTGATCGAAAATAAATTTTACGGACATTTTTTTCGCGTACAATGAAATTCAGAGCAGTAAAATATATAATAATTTATAATACGTATACGCCGCGAAACGAAGAAATTCTGGCAATTTCATTGAAATTTATGTATATATATATATATATATATACATTTAAACCATAAAGCGTAAAAACTTTCTTTTTTTTTCAATGTTGAAACGACTGAAACAGTTGTTTAAATGTACGGCGCTCGCGTTTCGTGTTCATCATCAGAGTGCACTCGTAATGTTTATTTGGGTCGAAAACTTCGGCGACTAGAAGATATTAAACAAAAAAAGAGAAAAAAAAAGAGAAAAACTTCGTGATTCCGAGGCACAAGACACAAAATATATAATTACATTGAGCTATATAAGAAGTTTGGGCACTGACCTGCTGCGTGTATATAAATACACTCCGGTATATTGCGGGGAACAAAGTTTTTAACGTTGATTATATAAATCTGTCATGAAGGGCAAGTTCGTATAACCATTTTGGAAAAGTTCGCGATATTAACCAGAATTCCTCTAAAAACGTTTGCGCGAGATATAAACCTGAATGTTCGTATATAATTACGGTGTACCGGTCAGGTGTCGCGGTGCGCTGTGCACGTACAAACGGTCCTGTTAGTAAACTTCTATGTATATTAATATTAATTTACAAAACGTACACCGAAAACATTTATTATTATACGTATTACAAAGAAAAAATAATAATAAATCGACATTATAATATTACACAAAAGCTGAAAATGTGTACGTTTATATTGTGTAGTAACGATATTGTCAATTAACTACTAATAGGTAGTACATATACGATTCGTATTTTTAAATACTCATGTTTATTTGATTGATTCGATCGAGTCATTTAATTTTGTACGTTTAAAATTTTTTAACAAATAAATTATCATATGAAAATTGTACGCGTCTTGATTGCGTACAAAATAATTTTAATAATTTACGTAATTATGATTAATCATATAATAATAATTTAAATTATTATGAATTTTATAATCATCACATAATATGCCTTACCGTTACTAAAAATTATTTTTAAAAATTTGACATACAAACGTACGGTATGCAATAGGTGTGATATTAAAATACGTGCGGTTTAAAAGAATTCCGCGGAGCAATGCGGTCATTTTGTCGTTTTTTTTTTTTCTTAAGCGTATGAAATTGTGCGGTGTTTGGGTGTGCACATACGCTGTCACAATGGGTTTATTGAGAACGGCGTGTACGCGAAACGACCATAAAACGTTGTAACGTGTTACTTTCCGTTGAAGTCCATTTTTTTTTTGTTTTCCGCCAAAAGTGAACGGAGTGCGATTTGAGTACGGGAAATCTGTTGAAATCAATAGATCCGACGAGCATTTTTTTATTTATTTTTTCTCCGACTAAAAAACGTACAGTCGGTGTTCAGCTGCTGCAGCAGTTATGTCGAATACATTTTATGTACGGATACCGTTATTGTTATTTATATAAAGTTTTTTTTTCCCCTCGTCGTCGTTGTGTATTTTGTGTTTGCGCGGAAGGGCGGAAGGGTTTTTGTATGCGATACGGAATGTTTGATAAGCACAGTCGAGCCTTAACGGGAAACGTTCGCAGACAAAACTCGAGTGGAAAAATAAGCGAAAATTAATGTATTGGAAACGGACGGAACAATCGGCAGGCGGGCGTTGTGAAAACTTCTAAAGGAAAACGGCGTTATAGTACCGAGTATTTTTCGAGGACCTCGGAGCGGAGCAGCCGGAGAGGAACCGGGAGGAGAAAAAAAAGTTTGTTATAAATCTCTAAGAACATATCTACACAGAACGTCCCGCCGAGTACTTAGAGACTAAAAAAAAAAAAAAAAAAAAACAAACGAAAATCTCGCGCACGCACATACAGAAGAAAAATATTCGCGTATATATATATATGTATAAAAAAAAACACTTACAGGGACGCCCCTAACGTAACAACGGGTACTTTTGACGATTTTCGTAATCGGGTTATATAGTTTTAAAAGAATATAAAAAAAAAAAAAATAATAATATATATATATATAACAAATTTAACGGCATTTCAGAAGATATTATTTTTTTAAAACGAGCATGTAGAGGAAAAACAACGAGAGAGAGAGAGAGAGAGAGAAAAACATTTTACAGTATAGAGTAAAATTTTTTTTTTTTTTTATTCGATTCTCGTATTTATTTTATTTTTCAAATTTTTTTTTTCACACAACACTCGTCGCAGACTATACCGAACAACTGTAGTAATATAATTGCAGTTTTCACACTTAACAATATATTTCAAAAAACTGTACGTTTTTGTCTGCTCTTTTTTTTTCGCTCTCATTATAACACGCGCACAATATTTTGTTTTTATATTTTAAACGTTATATACTACACGAAACTTGTGTATTATATTACCGATAAAAGTAGAGTATTACTTATTAAAAAAAAAAGAAAAAAAACAACAACTACTTATACTGTTGTAATGAATATAAAAGAGAGAATTTTTTATTGAGAGAAAATTAAAACCTTATTTTCGTAGTGGATTTTTTTTATTATTACGATACGGGATATATTATGAAAAATATTTTAACAATATTTTCGTTTTCATTTTTATATTTATTAAATACGCGCTATTTGTTATGACCGTATTTCGGAATCAATGTGTACGATTATTAATCATTTAAATTTTACTAAAAAAAAAAAAAAAAAAAACAAATATGCGTATTCTAATTTAATTACATTTAGAATATTTTGTTTCATGATATCGCTGAAAATATGTTAAAAATATCCGAAAATCGTTAAAAATATGACATAAAACGTCAAAAATGCAAAAAATTATTAAAAAAAAAAAATCAACTGTTAAAAATTCTAGAAAAAACGTGCGCGGATTCACCGATACTCGGTCCTTGTTTTTTATACAATGATATCATGATTTTGGTATTTACACGACGCCCAGTGATTTAAAGTTTTGACGAATATGTTTTTATCGGAACTTTAAAACTCGATGAGTATATTTACCGAATAGAGCAGTGTAAGACACTTAAAATTGGCGTGGAAATATTAAAATAAAATTTACACACTCTCACGAGATTAAATACATTTTTTTTTTTACTCATGTGTAGTATAGAGTCGTTTCTAATCAAAGTGGTCGTATCAAATGTGGCCTACCAAATAAAAGGCACTGTAAATAAGGACCATCCGAAAAGCGATGGAATCGTCAACTAATTAAATTTGTATTTTGACGATGAAAAAAAATTTGATCCAAATTGAAATTTATTTAAGTTCCGCCGTAATGAGAAGTTCGAGGACATAAATTGTCTTTAAATAAAATTCGAACGATTTAATGATAATAAATTCCGAAAGACAAAAAATCGAGGAGTTAAATGTCTTTATATACATATTATATCCTTTGAATATTGGCTTGCGGTATAAAAAAAAAAATCGTTTGTCAAAATAACTGCGACACGCGGGACAGAACTCTGAAGGTTACAGCAGTCATACTATTTGGACGCGAAATGAATTACATCCAAAATAAAATAGCGGTTTTTTGTTTATATTTATATATATCTTTAATTCTTAAAACGTTTCAAAAATAAAATTTTTACCATTATTATTTTTTTTTTTAATTTAACTAATTAAAGATATTAAAAAAAAACACACACACATTTTATCGATACAATATCGTTATTTTATTTCGCAAGAGAATCCGGTGTAATCGAGTACAACTGCCGTCGCCTTCTTTATATCCCGCGAAACGGTTTTCGCCGTAAACATTTCTGGAATGTTTTCCGTATTTTCGCCGGACTAACCTAACAGCGTTTGCACGGTTTCGTTTGCGCCTCGTGTGTCCTCTCTTAATGACTTATAGTATGATTAATGGTTCGTAAAACTCGTGCCGTTTTTATCGTCGCGTATACACCTACATTTATTATTTGCAGTAATATAAAGAATTTCTCAGACGTCTGCACACGGGGGTGCGCGCATCTTCGGAAAGCCAAAAGACGGATCGTGTACGATCAATTACTTTTTCTTTTTTTTTTTTTTGATATCGTTTACGCCGAAATTTTCTACTAAAAGCGAGTATTTTGAGTTTCGGCGAAACAGCTATTGCGCAGTAGTAAGTAACTACTCGGAAGTTTAACACCGCATTGGAAGTGACTCATTGACGTCGGTATATTATAGACATATACACGTGCTAAATTATATATATATATATATTTAGTAGTTTATCACACCGCGCGAACGGCCGCGAAACTTTTGATTACATATCTGCTCGGATTTGGCGTAAAGTTTTCGGACGAACACAAACTTACCGTATGACGACGAAAATCACTAAGTTCGAACAACAATCGTGTCGGCGGCGTAATCGGCTGCTGTTTCGGAACAAAATGGGCAGAGGAGGCGAAAGCCGTTTATAAAAAAATTATTGTATTTTTTTTTTTCGTTTCCGGACACCGGTAAACGTTTTTCGCGTCGTCTGCACGTTTGTGACGACGAGCTTTATTACTATTTTTATTGCGTATTCGAAAATAAGCGGAACGATCGTAACGGAATCCAGAAGAGAATGAATTCCGCTAATATATGCTTATTTAAATCGAAAAATGTATTCTCGGTCAGAACTAGACTGAGCCAAAGCGGTGGCGTATAATGGAATCATTTAGCAAAATCGCTGATTCGTATAGTGAGAGTGGGTAACACAGTCCACGATATCGGCGCTCGGAGTGTACCTCAGGGCTCATGACTCGCTCCAACTCTGTTTGCGATTCTAATTAATTAACGACATCCCTTGGTGATAGAAAAGGACCGGGGTCGCATTATTCGCACGCCCGACTCTCTTTCTCTTAAAAGAAAACATAATTGGCATTCGAATGGTCCAGAAAATGGAGGTTCAAAATAAACTTGTAGTGGCTGGTTCAAACCTTATAGGCCCAAGGCCGGTGATGACAAAAGCACCGAAGTACACGAAGAGCGAAATCTTCTTAAACAGTCTTAGCACAACTCATTATGAATGCAAAATTAAAAATGAGGTCAAATCATTGTTTTACCGTAGTACACAGTCCCCCGGCATATTCGCTGCATCATTCCAATCAATCAATTACATATTGCCGTAAAATCATTTTTAGGCCAATGCCATTTACATAATATAAATAAATGTTATTTGAAAAAAAGAGCATTATTACATTTATCAATTGTTTCGTAATTTTTATACTTATAAGTTATAACGGTCCGATTGCTTGTGACAATACGTTACGACAAAATTCAATCGTAGAAATGTTTTAAATATTATAATTTTTAATTTGTACATTTTTTTAAATATCGTGTCATTCCCGTTGTAGTTTTTAATGAGGCTCTACTTAATTTAGAGGGAATTCGCACTTTCCCTCCTCATAAAAAAAATCTTCCTAGCGGCAAAACAGTATTTTCCCGTATAACGATTGTTCGTTATGCTTACGTCTAAATAAATCAAAATTATTTCTGAAAATATTTTTATGCATTTATTCAGCGTTCGATGTATTTGTTAATACATCTTATGTACAGCTCGTATTATTTTTTGTTAAAAATATTTAGCAAAAAAAAGAAACACCATTAAAATAACGATTTTGCAATAACGACTAACTGTATAATAATAATAATAATAATAATAATAATAATAATAATATACTCACTGAGCGAAAATTATTTATATTTACAAAAAAAAAATCGTAACAGGTCATCCTTCGCACATACACTACGCGTGCACTAACCACACAGCAAAAATATGAAAACGAAAGTTTTTTAATAAAAACTTTTTGGTCCATTTATTTTTGTCTCCTTGTCTGTAGTTATTGTTCATTGTGTGTGTATTATTTCGCGCGTATATTTATATATTTAATATCGTATATACTATATTATAGAGGAACCGTGAGCGAAGAACCTATTCCATCGTATTCGAGGGCGAAAACGAGCACGTCGAAAATATTATTATTATTAAGCGAATTCTACGTTACTAAATCAATATTATTATAATTTCAAAATCGAGAAAGTCTACAGGGGAGGAAACGCTCTCGTGATTATTGCAGGCGACCAGCGCGCCAGTATTTTAATACGCCCGGCAACGCGGTAGAGGCGATATTTCAAGGAATTTTCACAATATGAAAGATTGTATTCGACATAGTGTAAAAATATTTTCCACTAAATCTAAACGGACTTATTTTTCATATTTACATAAATTGAAAAAATTATGTATATATAAAATAATATTGAAATGATTATTGGTAATGCAATGTTTCTATAAAAGAAAAAAGAACCAATAATAATAATCGTTAATAGCACGGAGCTCACGTAGAAAATATCGGATGAGAAAGTGACTCGGTAGTTCCAATATGTATGCTACACTCAACTTAGAAACACAATTTAAATATATATATAGAAATATAAGTATATATGAGAAGTTCTACAAATGTTTGGCGAAAGTAGATTATTTAATTGTTGTAGAAAATAAAATTATGGCTCATTCAATTTCATCAAAACTATGTTTATTTGGTTGTTGATTACAATAATTACTGTAATTAAAATTTCTGTTCCGCCAAACACTCCTGTAAATTTTTTACTTTGTTTTTCTTTTACAGATTTTTATATCATGGTCCTAGTATATCAGACTTAGTATGCGAAAATAAAATGCAATTCGTTTCAATAAACGTTATACCATTTATACGGCGTATGAAAGCGGTTCCCGAATTTCTGTTATATAATTATTTGTCGAGACGATGACGATTCGTTAAATTGGTAGGTGACGAAATATGCCATCCCTATTTGAGCGTTGTATGTCAACACTATTTCGCGAGACGTCCTCTTCATTTGAACGTTACATCGACCATGGGTACTCTGATGGCTACAAAGTATTTAATACAAATATATGAACTAAAAAAAAAAAGATGAGAAACGTAGCGAAAAAATCCTGCATACTTAAGTTGTAAGACTGCCATTCTATCAATAAGTTGTAAAACGTGATTGATATTTTTTGTATTGACTGATATAAAGATCACATTATTATATTCCCTTCGTGTTATTGTGTAAAGCAATTTTATTGATTTTTACTACTACTGAGATTCTGAAATTCAATATTAAATTAAAACAATATTTTTTAATTGTTTCTGTTTTGACGGTTAACGCTTCTTAAAGGGAAACAATGAAAATACTTATAAATTAGACAAAAGATCCAGTATGTTTTTAGGTACATTCCCTGAAAACCACTAATATTTCTATGGATATTTTATATAATTATAATTGTACCAATGCCTTAAGGGAATGATATATTATTGAACAATAATATTAAGCGTATAAATGAGAAATAACTGACTAAATTGCCTTATATATATATATATATATATATATATATATAGAGAGAGAGAGAGAGAGAGAGAAAGATTAAAGAGTAACTAGTTAAAATATTCATTGATACAGTCGCGGTGATTATCGAATGATCCGATTAAAACTCTGAATAACTGACAATTCGGACGTAGTTGCCAATTTTTATAAAAAAAAAAAAAAATTAAATTTATCGTGTTTTCGTAGCCAACTTAACGTCGTTTACGAAACACAACTAACGTCATTCGAATACGAAATATCGTCGACTTATTCCAACGATATTGTGTGTAATATTATAAAATATAATAATAAAGCGCATCTTAAAGGGATTTCGTTTTTTCGAAGAGAGAGAGAGAGAGAGAGAAAGAATACTGTGTTTTCTGTTTTGTCGAAACGGCTGAAAGAAATAAGTTGTCGCGAGCTGGAACATTTCAAGAACAATATAATAGACATAAATTTTTTTCCTTGTATTCATTGTGGAAAGAAGTTTTCTTTTACTGCGAAACTTTTGGAAACTGTGACAATGGCGAGGAACAATACTAAACACTAATCGTATGTAAAAGTCGGGAACGAACAAAACGAATATTTAATGATAATGATTATAATAATAATAATAATAATAATAATAATAATAACGATAATAACGATAATAATACAGGCACGTAACTAGGTAGGTGGATAGGGAGTGTATACATAACATTTCTATACATTTGTATACCCCTAGTCGAAGACATATAATGACTAAATTTGAAAATGAAGTTTTTTGAGGTGAAGCGTACTCAATAAACTTATTCATATATACAAATATATGTATTATATATAAATTGTTTCGGACTGTAATAATCAGTAATAAAGAAAAATATAATTCTGTTTTTTTTTGTAAATTATTAAATATTTTTAATACATTTCCTACTATCATCATATATTTAGTATTATATTTGTTTGAAATATCAAATTCGAATTTTACTTTATGTGTATAGCGGCGTACATATAATATTTCCTTTTAAATTTAATCCAAGAAAACAATTTTATTACAGATGTAATACCTACAAAATATATTTATTGCATATTTATTTAAGGATTACAATGTATATGATCGCTTTTTATATTGCGTCTAAGTATACAAACAGGAAAATATATATATATATATATATGCGATTTTTTTCAACCATTGCAAGTACAGTAATAGTTTTATTATTAAAAAAAAATGAGTGTAATAATAAACTATTTTGATTTTTATCAATATCTGAATACAATTTTGAATATTGTTTTAAATTATTCGCATTGAAGTATATTGTATATTATTTCAAATTGCAAAATAAATATTAAAAATCCAGTGATTCGACGAAAGCAATATCAGAAGAGGACGAGACAATAGTGCCGTTATATTATAATATTCCTTCGTAGAATATTATAATATTTTCTTATTTACTATTATATTTTACTAATTATATCTCTTACTTTATTTCGTTAAAGCGGATTTATTTAATATTTTTAGTTTATGTGTACACAAATTTACTCAATTTCATTTTAATCAACGTAATATTATAAAGTTTCTTTTACTTTCTCGTAAAATTTTTTCTTTGTCAAAAAAATTGTGCCAATATTGTAATTCGAATTTTCAAAAAAAAAATAAAATATGACATTAAAAATTCCCCGGAAATAATGATATCGTCGGAACGGAAATTTTTATAAGCTATTTGAAAATAACATTTATCGAACGATTTCCAAAGTTACGGATGAACTATATTGTACAGATATTCAGTGAATAATTAGCTAAATTTATATGACAGCACTGGAAATCGGTACGAGTTTATTGCTTTTCAATATTAAAAATGATCTGCAAAAAAGACCGGAAAAATTCGTTGACATTTCGGTAAAAACGTTTTCTCAATAATAAAAGTCCGACATTTTTACACGTTATTTATTTTTTTTGTAAATTATTTAATACATCCCTTTATACGTTATAGTTAATAGTGCGATTATACGTTTCGGGTGATTTTGTACAAGACATATTAGTTAATGCTTTCGATTTATATTGCACACCTTCAGAAATTAAACTTACGAAATTTGATAATATGTTATTTATATTAATATTCACGTGTCGTTTAAAAAAGATAAGCACGCGCAACTATAAGAGAAAATTGTATTATAAATATCATATTTATATACGTATGTTAGTATTACAGTGAAAAGAAACCCGCTTTTATTTTCATCAACACTTGTTCGGAATGTCTTCGAATAACGTTTTATTTCTTATTATAATACGCGTATTATTTAAAATGGCGAGCAAAAAAAAAAAAAAAACAAATATTAAAAATTCAACGTTTCGACAAAGGCAATAATAAATATACCAAAGCGTAGTGTACGGTGGTTATTATTTATTTTCTTTTTTTTACATATTTTTGAATATTTTTATTAGTCATACATTATGCCGTATTATTATTCGGATCGATTTGCGATGGGAATTGTAGAAAATCAAATTTTACGCAACCGTAGGAGCAGAACATACAAATATACATATAGGAATGTTATAATACGTTCACTCGTTGCATAATCAATACTTCATAAAACTAATTATTTTCAATATTCCGAAATGTTCATTAATTGCCGTTAGTGGGTTTAAAACGAGATCGACACTCTTTTTTAGAAAACTTCACTACGCGAATTCAAATATTAAATTCAATTTTTTACTCGCGATGAAACGTAACCCAATCGTTTATATGTCGTTCAATTAAAAATGCGAAATAGTCGTTAAATCGCACTCTAATAATTACGTTCACGAACAGACACGTTATCGGGCCAATGTTCGACATTTTTCGTATTCTTTATATAATAAGTGGCGAAATGGTTTCAGAATATTTTTCGCAGCATAATATTCGTGAGTAGATTTACAAAAAGTCTACGTGCGTGTCCGTGAAGACCAAGAGGTGTTTCTCTCTCTCTCTTTTTGTGGTGCACATACTCATCTCATGATTTATCAGACAACAATTTTAAACCGTTTATCTACTGGCTGTTGATTGGATTTATAATTAATTGTTTTATTTGTGACTTAATTAAAACAAACATACGAGCAAAAAAAAGAAAAAAGAAAAAAAAACGTAATCATTTAATAAGTATTGCAGACTCTCGAGGAAATTTTACTAAAATGAATTAATTTTAATAACGAATAAAAATTCTAATCAATTTAAATGTGTTTATTTAATCAATAGTAATAATAAATAACATAATTATATAAGATTTCATAACGATATAATTATTTAATTACTTACTATATTATAATTAAGTAATACTAATAATTTTAAAAATACTTAACATATCAATGCGAGATATAAAATTGTTTTTAGGTAAAACATTACTAACATCACAACAGTCGCACGAAATTTCGGGGAAATTATTGGTGAACCTGTAGAGTATTGCGATTAACATCGACCTGTGATTTTCGTAGATTTTAATAGACCATTTTTCATTGTTACAATCTGAACCATTTTCAATTTTTTATGAGGATGTGCAACTACAGCAATTATTATACAATTGGTGCTGTATCCTTCTGGATTCATAAAAATATACAAATTGCATATACTTCAGCTATCCTAACACCATTACCGGCATAATCGGATTAACAGAAAAACAAAGTGATTCTGAACAAGAAAGCACTAGTAATTAAATTAAAACAGAAAATTTTGTATGTCAATAAATGAATAGTAACAAATTTGATTATCAGTGTTCTGCTGTTCGGAATTTTCACAATGCCTGCGTGGACTACGACGCGTTTGCAATATATTATAGTAGATGTGAGTGGAGTATTCACTGAAAAGAGAAAAAAGAACACGGTAAATACTAAATTTATTTGTCAACAAATTACAATGTATCGATTACCAAACATCGAATTAAGAGTGGATTATATTGAATTAAGTTATATAAAACTCGCATTAAACATTCGTTTTAAAAAGAAACTTACCGTAAAATTTTGTTTGTGCGTGCGACGAGTGTGTATAAAAGTCAGTTAAATGTTTTTAAACACTCCGAATTGAATTGCCTTACAAAACAGCAATAATATTATGTCGATTGTGTTTTATCCTGTGATCCCATCCAATTTTATTCGACCGTATAGCGTATCAAGATGTTTTTGAAAAATAACGCAAAAATATAAAATTAATATTATTATGACCAGCTGTCGTTTAGTCGTCATACTAAATAAACATCCAGAAAATACACTGAATATTTTATAGTAGGGTTGTGGTTAAATGGCTGGACGTGTTAATGAATTTCTAAACCTCTAAATATTTCGTAATATAACACACATTTACATTCTCCGACCTATTGTATGACGCTGTATAAAATAACACTTAATCCGAGTATGAGAATTGATCCGAGAAAAGTGTATGTTAACGTTTAAAGATTGTATGCAATGGAAACCGTAGTCAAATTTCATAATGCTTTTGATTCGGTTATGAAGAGAGGTTTACGTAGAAAAAAAAATACATTTTTATTAAATAAAATAAATACGACACGTCACTCGTATTACACGTACCGATGATTTTCTATTTCGTTTTCACGGACAAAGTATTTGAATGAATAAAGTATAGTATCCATGCGTGAAATCAACTGCGTTATAGTAAACCGTGATGAAATACGCGTGCAAATATTACAATGTATAATCGTTATAATATAAACAATATATTTATATAATACGTATATGTGTAATATTACCGGTTGTCCTGATCCAGCGACTTCGCCTAAAATAAAATGTTATTATGAGTGTACACGTTATATTTTTCGAACGTTTCATTTATTCAAGTATAATTTAAAGTACCATGACAATAATTGACATATATACTATTTCTAAATATAATTCTAAAAATATTTGGGCAGTCAATGAATTATATAATTTTCTTAGCTAATAAACACATTTAATCTTAATTATATATAAATGGATAGCCGCAACATTTCTATAATTATTTGAACTATATATAGATAAAAATATGAAATATGGTTTCCAAAATTATATTCGAGCAGTCCTCGTTAAAAAAACATAAATTAATTATATCTGGATTAAGTATATATTTTTCTTTACACGAGTAAAGTGAGCAAAGAGAGCTGTTTTTAGTATTCCTATATAGTTTCCGATAGGCCTACGTAGAAACGTATTTTTACGTCTAACAGTCAAAACAGTTTGAACCATAATATATTTTTAAAAATTCGAAGGTTTGACCTTGTAATTTATTACATTTTTTTATTGTGATAGTGAAATATACTTTCAGAGGAAACTGTAAACGTTTGAATTGGGATGATAAGTCAGACGGGATCATATTGGAACGTACGATACGAAGGCGAGTTTTATCCTAAGAGCTTACATAGAGTTAAAGTCACAATGTTTATTTGGCTGCACTATTCTTTCGACAATATTTCGAGAAGACTTTCGCTTTTTTTTTCCAACATTCATGTAACTTTTGACATCTGTTGCGTAACGAGTTTTTTTTATTATTTGGAAATATTTTCATTCTTTTGAAATACAAACGTATTTACAAACGCTATCTGACACGTGAATTATGAATTATAACTTTTAATCTAAACGATATTTCATTTGTAGTTGAGAATATTTATTGTTACAATTCACTGTCATGGACACCGTGACACGTGGTCGCATATTTACATTTTGTCTATCCGATTATGATGTAATAGCGAATTAATGAATTCATAAGCGACATGTCTGTGGAAACTTCACGAAAATAAGTTCAATGATTTTTGAGTTTTGTAGTTACAATCATCAGTTGCGTATTTATAAATTGTTTTTTTTTTTTATCTTTTTGAGCCGTGGGGTCGTGGAGGTGTATAAAATATAACGAAATTATTTTCTAAATCAATATAAAATACATTTTAATCTATTTCATCGACTTTATAATATAAAATAATAGATGTGAGATTATGTATTTGTAATCTTAACAAATTCTTTTGGGACGAGATGAAAAACCCGTAATCTCCTTATGAAACCTGGATGTAAAATTACGCATTATTAATTTAATAGCTGTTTCATAGTATCATAAACATTTTATACATTTATTTATTACAATATTTTAATATAATATTTAATTCTTCAGTCGAAATCTGATTTCACCAATGACTCTGGTCAACAATGGAAAAAAAATTCACTAATGACAAATTACGCGACATTTTTGGGGTAAAATGACGTTTGTGAAATTATATATAAGTGTAATATTATGTGTATATATTTTTTGTAAAAGTAAATTTTAAATTTGTATTTTCGACGTTAAAATTAAGATGTAACACTCTGTTTTCATGTATTATAGATCAGTGCGTAGATTATCCATACTTTATGGTTTATACTAATAAATTGTATATTCAATTTACATTTAGAAAGTTATTATACGGTAATTATTTGAAAAAAAAACGCCATACTATCCTAACACGATTTTTAAGATAAAAGTATTTTATTATATTTCTTTGATGGCTCACCAATGTATTTAATGTACTAACGAATTAAAGAAAAACAAGAATTAAGTGGCACTTAGCGTGTTGTAAATTTTTTAATTATAACGAATAAACGAGTTTTCTTCGTTCTCAGCAAAGTAGCTGACTACGATGAGAGATGGGCGAGGGGAGTCTCTTATATATCAGTAGTGGAAAAGCAGTTCTAAAATATGATACATTCTAAAATTTCATATGTACATTATTATTAATGACTGATAAGAAAATAATTGATTGAAACGGTATACATATGACATGTAATCAACTATAAATTTTTGTTTAGATTTTATACGAAATTCGATTAAATATTAAAATATTACTCTATATTTTGAATCACAAAATGTTGTGGTTGCTTATATTTAGCTATATATATATATATATATATATATATACATGCACGTAACTTTAATGCTACGTTTATATTAATAATAAATTCGGAATTCTGAATATATTTATGTAGTTTTCTTGGATTTTTTTATTTTTTTTTTTTACATTTCTGCGCGTCCTATAGCAGTGGTGCTTTGACCAACTCGTTTTTAAGTGTCATCGATTATACAGGAGGAAAAAAAAGAGAGTAGCTAAATTGCTTTTAAAGTTACAGTATTTTCATTTTTAGATTAGTAAACTTTCTATGACGGTGCGCTGAGGATAACGTACGTACCTAAGGGTCTCATAAAATATATTTTAACCGTCGTGTATATATATATTTTTTTTTTGCTTTCGCTCTTTAGTAATATATTTTATAAGGTGGCTGGGTCGTGGTGTGTCGAGAAATTTAAACTTACATTTTCATCCGGCCTAACGTCTCGTAACGCAACATGATATTATATTCATATATGGCTATATCCGCTAACGAAATACTCGATTACGCGTGTCGTTCTATGTTTTTTTTTAATCTACAACAGTTCTTTTTTATATAATGCGGCGTATTACATAGACGTAGGTAAGACGCGAATTTGTAATTTATTAACTCGTAAACATTGCTCGACGTTTTATTTATTTATATGAAAAAAAAATATCATTAATATCGTTGCGTCGTGTTGTCATACGGAGAGAGAGAGAGAGAGAGAGAGAGAGAGAGAGCCCTTTTAACTCGGTGCTCAATTCGAGGGTGCGCTCATATTTTCATATTAGAAACGAGTCCGATGTTCGCGAGCAAAAACGAACGCGATACACAGAGTATGAATTATTATGTGCTCGAATATACGAGTATGTTAAAAGTTAAGTAGTTTATCGATTTTTGTTTCGATACTAAACAAAATTAAATACGAATTATATACCTACGAAATTATTTTTATATAAAAGTAATTTAATAATTTAAACTTGTTACCATTGTCTTGTTGATGATGAAAATTTCCGTCTTATTAAATTTAAAACGGAGAATTACAAAAAATTTATCGTGATGCGGTTTATTTTTGTTTTTAGCGACAATTCACCTGAACAAACGGTGCACAAACGAATATAAATATTATTAACGGAAACGCGTTTTATTTATTTTTTACATAATTCATGCGCGGTGTATATAATATTTAGTTAAAAAATATATTTTTTGAAATAAAAACTATTATAGAAACGCTGTCAACTGACAACGGAAATTCTAAATTACGTTGCTATATTACAAACGTGTGTTATAATAGATCGCGAGGAAATTCTCCGTTTCCTTGGTCATATATTTAATGACAAAGGGGTCTGTGCGGTTATTCCAATGTCTATGAATAATCTATGAAATTTATTTTAGGCAATGATATTTGATAAAATTTTGCCATGTATGATCGGAAATGATGATTTTTACGCGTCCGAGCTAAAAAAAAATTTCATTTTAAACGAGTGGCAATCTAATTTAGCTTAAAACGAACGAATGATTTACTTAAAAAAACAACGATCGTTGCAATTACTTTAATGTGTTGTAGAATTTGTTTTCATATAGTAATTCTTCACCCAAGTTTACGATTGAAATTTAATCGCCGTAACGGATATTCTAATGCCTCTGACAGCCTCTTGTAGCTAACAATCCGTGGTTACACAGTTTGTAAAATGCCCATGGATTTGACATGCATTTTTTCTGGTACGCTCCCGAGTCTTTGTTAATCCTAAAGATTCTTGCGTACGCTTTAATCTTGAAGTAGGATAGTGATCTAGAAACGTGTTAAAACTTGAGAACTTGTGATTGTTTGCACTATACACTGTATACTAAAAACCAAAAATCACAAAAATAATTCACTCTTACTGCATATGTGCATTTTGACAACTACGTTATCATCTTTAGCGCGAATCAACTATACTAAACCGTTTATACACCCGAATTTATACAGTTTATATTCGATGACGTCACTACAAACAGGCCGCAGAATTCGGTCGTGAGTCAGAAATGGTATATTATCACAGAATTTCGCATGGCTTAAGAAATATTTCGAAAAATTATGGGATTAATATAGTTACGACTAAAAACAATAATTTGAAAGCATATTCAGGAAACACGAAGGAAATCGGGTAAATATAAAATTCAATGTGAGTATTACGATGTTATATAAGCCAAACAAAAAGAAATGCAGATATTATGTTCAAGGAACACTTTAAAAATGTTAAAAAACAAAAAAACGACAAATATCCCGTTATGGGATAATTACTAACCGCACAATATTAAATCGGCATAACTTAAAATTTTTTTTAAATAATTCTGAGGAATTAATACAAAAACGTAATAGAAGCAATAGAAATGTCAAGAAATAAAAATAACTTGTCAAACTGGGAATCAAGTCCATTACAAAATTCGTTACTAAATTTAATTTACTGTAAACCAAATGCCATCAGAATAGACTTGCGGTAGATGTGGTCGTGACTCACAATCAGATGCCGCAGCAAGTCTGTGGTGACATCATCGGATATAAACTATATATATTTATAATTATATGGGTGTATATAACATCTAACAGTTATTCTATTCTCCAACAATTCGTCAATTAACATCGAAAACATTAAAATTGACAACGCAATAAAATGATAATCATCAATACTAAATACGTAAGAATTTAAAGAGACAGGAATCTTTCTTCCTCCAATCATGTAAGACAAGTAATCAACTAAGCCAAACTCGTTAAACACTCTTTTCATTTACTGATTTACAACGCAAGCGCTCTTCTTCTCATAGTCCAAATATACAAATCACATGTCAGACTTGTAATTTCCCACATGGACTTTTAACTTAAAGAAGCAAAGTTGAAATAATCTAGAGGCTCTTCAGTCAACTACACTGAGAACCATCCTGTTCAATTCTGGTTCACCGCTAATTTAACCATCCACAAAACAACCAAGATCAGCACCATAAAAGAAAAGATCAATTACCAAAAATAAAAACAAAACAAATGAAAGCATTTCAAACTCTTACCATCCTCTCATCAAACAAATTAGCACACGCGTATTCACAAAAGAACGATTCTAATATAGACCAATAAACTTTTAATCTCAATACTTCAGATCGAAACCAACATCATTAATATATATTATCCTATGCTTTAACAGTTTCAAGCAGGGAACATTATCCAAAGCAAAGCGTGTAACGATTTAGTATATTAGGTTCGTGTTGAAGTTAACACCGTAATTGTCATAATGCGTATACGCAGTGAGAGTGTATTATCTTGTATTTATAGTATGTAATAAAAATGTGTATTTGCTCTCAATCCGAATACAATTCATTATGTCACTAGCTAACAATGTAGTCTGTACCATATGAGTAAACGCACACTTAGACAAACGCGAGTAGATAGGTGAAAATATATCCCATTGGGTGGGAGGGGAAAATAAAATATTATAAACAAACATAATGTGAAGGCGATGAAAAAGCGAGAAATTAATTAAACGCTCGTTAGTATAATACGAACCTCGCGGGTTCGAATAAAACGAGAGAGAGAGCGAAAAAAAGGAAGAGTTTTAGGAAACATTGTTTATTCTCCGACAACGTAATGTTTCAGCGGCGGTGAGGGAGGCTGCGCACTTTCTAGCAGCGAAACTAAAGTAATTAATAGTCCAGTCGTTAAATGTGTATAGGATTTAACGAGTAAACTTTTGTAATGAGTTTTTGTACGTTTTTTGTTTCTTTTTATCACAAACAAACGAAAAAGGCGAACTATAAATACGCCGTATGGCTTTAGACGATTTTTATTATTTTTTTAAATGTCAACGGGGACACGAGGAATAAACGAACAATGTGTGTATTATCGTATTGCAGTTATTAGTTAACCTAGTTTTTTTCTTTCACGACGCGCACAACGGATGTAAACACTAGTGTGTTGATTTGGAATTTATGAGTTTCTTACGTTATTTCAACGTGTTGAAACGTTATTCGGGGCTTATTGTAAAATCTTAAAATATCGCCGTTTACGCGTGTGTCGTAATATTTTTATTTAGAGTTAACACGTCGCTCGTGCGCTGTAATAGACACAAACGTAAAGGGGGAAAAAAACAGGAATACACACACATAAAAAAAGTGTATTATAATAATGAATGAGGCCAGAATGTTAATGATCTTTGCGTTTTCTTTTTTTTATGGAAAGTCTGTCTTAGGTAATGCGTTCCTTGATAAAAATTTTATTCGATAACATATGAATTTAAATAATTCATTCTTATTTTGTGTGTGTGTGTTTTTTTTAACACATTTTACTTCTTTTTTTTTAAATTTTTTACGAAATTTTTGTTATTTTAAGGTTATTTCTTCTAGATTTTAGATAATTTCTTAAATTATTCTTCCAATAATCGACAGAAAAATCACGTGTTTACTTATTATCGTTTTACGTAATATTTTTTTTTTTTTCGTTTATAATTCAACACTTATACATAGATTTTATGCCGTAAAAGATTTGAGTAAAACTGCAAATAAAAAAATATAAAACACGCCGTATAAATACACCTAATTATTATTATAGTATTATTCAACTCCGTATATTATTTACATCCCTTTAAATAACACGGATTTTATGAATGCGTATTAATAATATTATTGTAATCGATAAAATAATAAGCAATAAACAAATAAATAATTTGGTAGTAATTTTATTCTAATTTAACGGTATGTTTAGATTATGAATAAAATTTTGTCCGCGGTATTTGTGTACGGTTTCAGGGCGTACTTCTGTGCTTTTTCAGGTCATAAATGTATTTTTTATTGGACTCTCCGGAGTAATACAAACATCCGGGCCATAATAACAAGCGGTTTCCGAACCACTTTTTAAATTCGTCCAGGAGTCAAAGGAGTTCTTTGCACGCAGCCATCCGTTCGAATGACATCCGTGTACAGCTGCGATTGTGTTAACTGCAGGTTTGACGGGAGAAAGACAATTACTGCAAAATTGAACGTATACGCGATAAATGTACGAACGCGCGAAAGAACGGCGGTGTGGGGTGGGATAGAGGAAACGTATTAATACGATTTATATCGAAAATTTCAACGAAAATTTCGCGCGAAATTCCGTCTATCGTATATTTTGCCATACGCGTTTTATATCGAAGAATTTCTATTATCGCGCGCGCATACATATGTACGCGACATATAAATTTTATTTTTTTTATTATTATTTTTTTTTTCCACACCAGACGCGTTTTTCTTCAGACGTTCGATTCCCCTGCCGCCGCCGTCACCATCTACCAACACACAACGGAACCCCCCCCCCCCCGTCCCTCGCCCTCCCGATCAATCCCATTTCCACACATTCGATCGCGGGATTTTCTTTTTTTTCGCGCAAAACTTCTGCGGAAATAATTCGATTATAACTACAAAGGCGCCGTGTCGCGGAGGCCGCAAGTCAAAACGCATTAGGTTATTGTCGGAAATGTCTGTCTGCTTCAATTTTAACTCCCTTCCACCCGACCGTCTCGTACTTTTTTTTCTATTTTTTTCCATCTCGTCACCCTCTCTTTCAATCTCTCACCCACTCGCCGTACTCTCGTACCGCGCGTATCTCCGATTGTCGCCCTCACGTCGTCGTATGCACGCGCTCCTTGTCCGACTCAGAATCCGACACACACACACACACACGCGCGCGCACGAACATTCCGCCACGCGTTGAAGGGCTGGTGGAAAAATAATGTTTTCGGATCGATGAAGGGACGAAAATGACACTAGTACGTTGTAATAATAATAAAAATTTCAGTGCCTTACTACTTTCGGTTTCGAATTTAAAAACAAAAATATCTGTTTTTAATTGAAAATTAAATAAAACAGATATATTATATATATATATCTGGGCGATTCTGTAATGAATTAGTCTACTAATAAAAACGCACTTATTTTAGGCAAACGAAACGTTTGAACGATTTCAACCTATTTATCAAGATCTGGGTGACCAAATAATGTTACTAGGTAATAATTCTCTTAGAATATTAGGACTAGGTTTTAAATGCAAAAATAAATATTTCGGCAATATTTCTTGCGAAAATCTCGTACGAATCGACATGCGACGTCGTTCGCTTTTGCACTTGCCGCGCGTTTTTGACCGCTCGTCACGGTCGTTCGGTGTCACCAGAATAAGACAAATTTCAAAAGTTTCATTATGACGTCGATTCTACTAAGTACGTTTGTATCGATGGCGTCGTTCGTTCCAAACACACTCCGTATATCAATCGAATACAGTAATAGTTTATCCGTCAAGTATATAGTACGAGGAGGACTCGGTCGATTGTCCACAGTAGATAGTTAAACGAGTTAATAAGATAAATACGACCAATACACAATAATATTTTGAATTGAGCTATCACTTCTAGGGGGACTTTAACCCCCTTAATACGTCACTAACATTAATAATAATATACGAGAGACGAATTATTTTCGTTGAAAATATAAGAAAACGTCGTGTGTCGTTCAGTTGAATTACGTGGAGAAAACGGTGTCACGAAAGTGGAAATTATGGAAACGCGCCCGTTGAGACGGCCATAATGTACGCACATTTCGACGACGACGACGACGAGAAGGCGTACAATATTATTATAAAGAATAAAATAATAAAGAATGAAAAAGACGTGTGAAATAAAAAATAAAAACTATAAATTAATACTCGTAAATAATGAATTTGTACGTATACAGTTATGTTTACATAATATATATGTATATGCATGGGAATAACTATGATTAAGTAGTTAGAATGGGAGGAGGGCGCTATGACATCATAGTATATTAAGATGAAAATAACGATGAACTCTCCATAATAGCCAATTTCCCATAATAAATGTAAAAAAAAAAAATACATATTTATGGTAAAAATTTGTCTTGATTTTCGAAAGGTTTTGGTATGAAATTCAACTGGGTTTTTGAAAAGTTTGTAGGACGGTTATGCACCTTTCCAGTTACGTCGATGTGTATATGTGAATATAAAATCGAGTCAAAGAGTAAATAAAATATGAAAAAAAAAGAAATACATGGAATTTGTTGTATTAAATTCGTTCGCTTGCTATCCGCTTCGACAAAAAGTCATTATCGAGTGCCGTAGCAAAACAGAAAACGAACAGAATACGATTAAGACTTTCACAATCGAATACGGTTAAAAAAAACACCTGAAACTATAAGAAGATTGTATGTTTAAAATATTTTTAAAAACGTTTAATTTCTTTACGTATTTATAAAACGTAATCCTTTTAAAATTGAACTGATATAAATATCATGTTATTTTAAAGTTAACAATTCCAAGTCATCTATATTAAAAGTGTATGCGATTATTGTTCGCAAAATATGAATTCGGATTAGTTTTTTTTTCTTTTTTCTGTTTAATCTTAATTCTTTTACGTTTCGTTTTGAAATGTCTCTTTCATTTGCCGATAGAAAAACTCATTACGACTACGTTTAACTGTTTCCACCTCCAATTACAACATGAACAATTTTATAACGTAAACGAGACCCGCGGGGACTACTATTCGTTTAATTTTCATTTTTTCCCCATACAGTTTTCCCACATTTACATTTACTGTCGTCGTGACCGTGCGCAAATATAGCATTTACGCGTTAAAAAATAATAAATAAATTCGAAGTGTAAGCGTGGTTTTTACGACGTTTGAAGAGCTGTCGTTATTCACGATAGTAACAACAGCCGTCGCGTGCGATTGCGTCGGAGCCGACGTTCTCCTGTCGCGGTACACGGAGATATTTCGCATCCGTTTTCATTGCCGACGGTTTTCAAGTACATCGGTGTTATTGCCGACGAGACTATTAAATTGTTATTATAAAATTTATAATCGAGAACCGACGAAGCCATTCGGTAAAACTGCGTCCTGGGGAGCGGAACGTGGAGGAAAATGAAAGAAGAACTCCGGAATTTCGTCCGCGTTCAGTCGAAATACGTTACCAGCAAAATATCCCGTCCGATTACAATATTATTATATGTCAACGTGTTCAAACCATTGTCGCGAAATCGACACTTATTTGTGCGAAATTAAGAATAGAATTTTATCCCGTCAAGTCGTACACAGGTGTTGGTAATCAACAGCGGTCGCCTAAGTCACTTAGCTGGCACATCGCGCTCCATAATTTCGAATTTTCCTTTTTATTCGGCCACGTACAACGGCGTTGATAACACTATTGATATTCATGTATTTCCAATTCGTCGGTTGACGTAAAACGTTTTCGGCGTAGATACAACACTGTTAATATAAATATAATATAAATTGAAATAATATAAATTAAAATCCAATTGAAACCGAAATATTTGTGCGGTTCGAAAATTTAATATATATAATATAAATTGGAAACGTTATACGAATTTCGGTTTTATATTCGGGCAATATTTAATTGAAAAATATTTCTGCACCATTAACACAACTCTTGGCCATGCGACCGATTGAAAATATTCTTCGACAATAAATTATTCACGTTTTTATGTTAGTATAAATTAGTTTTTAAGAAATTCATACCGACGCACAGTTAATCTCTAGAAAAAGAATAAGAAAAAAAAATATATATATGTATTTTTTACCAATTGGAGTTTTTCGACAAGATGTATTAATTCTGATGACAAATGACAATTGAAATTAATCGTTTCCACCTACCTAGGTTTATCATAAGAAATTATTATTAAAACGACGTGTAAGGTTAATCGTGAATTATAACGTGAATTATATATTATCGAAAATAAATAATATTACGCAGTGAAACTCCGCTCGGAATCGTTTGCGATCGAACGCAACGATTTGTATGCGATCGTTTTCAAATTCAAAAAAGTAAAACAACACTGAAACCTTCGCATCCGAGCAATTCATTTAAGTGGCCGTACCCCGCGCGGCTAGTTATCCTTTATTATTATAATTTTTTTGTATTTCACGCAATAATATCTAATCAATAATATATATATATATATAGGCACGTTAACGAAAAAACTCGCGTACACGTATATAATATATAATAGGTACGTAAGACGGGTGTCGTTAATTTAACCAGGTTTTCTTTAAATTTTCTTCGATTGCTCTCTTTGACGTTTAAATAGTGGATTTCGATGGGCTTACGTGCGTTATTTATGCGTAGCAGCAGCAGAAGTAGCAGACTGAGCAGTAGTTTTAATGGTCTTTTATTTCGATAACTGCGGACGGCAATAATAATAAACGACGCGAGAAATTCGGACGGATGGTAAACGCGCACGGAGCCGAGCGGTACGAGTCAGTTGTGCCCGTTCGACGGGGGCCCCATTATCGGGATCCCTTAATGGCTTCTGGTGTGATAACCATCGCAATGAGCGATGTGGAAACTTAGCATTTTGGACCGCGCCGTAGTCACGCGAACGTTTCCCGGCCGACCGATCGACCGAGCCCCCCCGAGCGGCGATTAAAGTATTTTAGTGGGTACTCGCGACCGGGGGATGCTGCGCGGCGTTTCGAACCATCACCATCACCACTCGTCCGATGTGTGCGGTGTATGTAACGGCGAAACGAGTTCGCAAATAATTATAACGCTCCGTGTCGGATGTCACAGCATCCGCCGCCGGGGTTAACGCAATAAACGTCGGGGAAAAAGTATGCCATATCGCAATCATCGCACCGGAATAAACGCGATATTTTCTCTTTTTCGACGTTTTTACGTTTTCTATTTGGATCACGTTCGTTGTGGACAAGTAACCGTTAATGGAATTATATGCGTAGGTATTGCAGAGTTCGCCACGAATTCCGAGGTGAAATCTCGTCGTACAATATATAACGACGTTCGGTTTTTTCCATTTCGTTTCGTCAGCCTTTTCTCTCTCTCTCTCTCTCTCTCTCACTCTTTCATTCTGCCGATATCACGCGTCTAATACGGTTGTCGTCCACGCTGACAAAACTCCGAAGAAATAATAATAATAATTTTTGATAAAAGACGTTTGGGATTTCGTTTTTTATCTTTTGCCGTGCGATAATCACGTACCGATGGTAGAAAAAACGAATGAGTAGAGCATAGGATGAAAAAAAAAAAAAATTAACGCGATGATTTATTTCGCGCACGAGGTTTTTTCCCGAAATCACTTTGCGCGCATCGTACGGATTCGACGAATCCCGTAAAAATATAATTTACGTACGCGTGTACACCGAATTTTCATATTATCTTGACGTAACGGAGGATTTTCTGGTGCAGGTTTCCATTCAAATACGGTCGGTGAGACGACAAGAATTTTCACTTCGGACGAAAGTATTTATAATTTTGGAAAAACGTGTTCGCGACCAGGGAGAGGATATTTACAATGGCTGTCAACGGATTTAATAGTACGACATCTTATAGCGCTGTCTCGTCATTGTTCGATTCGTAAAACAACGTGGTTTGGATTCAAAGAAACTGTCTAAATACGTTCTAGAATAAACGCCTTTTTTGGTAACGTCCAGGAAAATCCGATTAATAAATCCATTTCTTCTAGATATTAAGTCTCATATTTCGGTTTTAAATCGACGATTCCAGTCTACAGCCAATAATATCGTTACTTTTTGAGGCTCTTATTGTCATACGATTCGTAAATCAAACAACCATCAACCGTTAAAAAACATTACTTATGTTTAAAATACGTCCTGGTCTCACGCATCTTTGATACGTTTCGTAATGATAGCCAAGTGTATATCAGCTATATATACCACATTCACGAAGGCATTCGATCGTGTCAATGGTTAATTTTTATAGATTTTACCTTGTTATGCCTTAAACGCGTTAAATCACTCGTTTTTGCAGAGAAACATACCAATTTAGTCCCGTATGATTTATATTGTAATACTAATCGAGTTCGATTTTCATAACTAACCGAATCCCGTTAAGAAATATAAAGTTAACATAAAAAAAAAAAAACATTTTCCTTTCCATTTCAACAGACTCTGGACCGTTTGTAAGAAAAAATATCTACGGGTATCGTTGAATGTGTTATTTTTTGTTTTGTAATCTCGTTTATTTGAAAATATTTGATCAATTATGTAACAATTGTAAAAATGAATTTTAAGCCTTAATGTAACGTTGTAAATACATTTTTAATGTCGCGCAGGTAAAAACTTAAGCGTCGACTCAATTAGCATATTTTACACCGGGACTCAATAAGTATACATATTTTTTTCTTATTCAGGTATGGTTAGGTTAGGACTCAGTTGGTGTACTCCGCATATTATAAAGGACTCAAGTTTATGAACAGAATTACCTTTCTTTCTCCTTCCTCTCTTTGTTATTTATTTTTTAACAGTGTTTCCTACAGTGCGACAGTAGTTGTACGATATTATTCCTTCTTTATAATGTTAATTTTTTCGTTGTTTTTTTTATAAAAACTGTTGAGTTATTTTTGTTTATGTAAAATAAACTACTTGTACATAAATCTTAAATTATTTTTCTGTGTTAAAACTAAACTTCGAGTGTCCGGTAAACCGAACAAAATTCGTATTTATAACAGAATAATCAAGATTCTTGTAATATGTAAAAGTTTCGACAGGAGAAATGAAATAAAAACCGAATTCAATAAATTAAACACCAAAATAATTGACTTTTCAAATATAATAAAATCTCAATCGAATGGTGAACGTTTCAAGAGTTATTTTAACGTTTTCCTTTGTCTGCATTATACGTATTACTGTGATATTACTCGTAAACTGTTTTTTTTTTTTTTTTGACTGTAACAGTGTTCCACAATGATTTTGTTTTGTTCTTTTCGTTATTATTCCTCGTTCTTGGTATTTGGCACCCGTCAAAAGCCTTAAAATACAAATATCTCAACATATTGAATATATTATAATAAATATGAAAATAGGATTTCGCGGTACACTCCGATGAATGGATTTTTACAGAGCACACACACACACATGCGTATAAAATATTATATATATATAAAGAGAGAGAGAGATAACCACTGACACTCTCCCGATCTCCGAGCGTGCGTTTGCTTTGCGCTACGGCGAGCAATCCATTCTGTGTGAGGTATTACTCGATTAAAATATTTCCGTCGTGTTTGTATTGTTTTATTTGTTCGACCGGTTAGGGGGGGGGAAGGGATTTGTGTGCGCGCGTGTGTGTGTTGGCGGGTAGGGATGAGGGACAGTGTTGAATCGGGAAATGATTGATAATTAAATTTCAGGGACTGCGGGTGGAAAGGGCGGGAAAATAAAATATACGTGGGTGTGTGAAAAAAATAAAATCGGTACGCGATAAGAATGGGATTACGGCCGTAAATCAAATTGGCGTCAAAGGCAATCGTATATGCGAAACACAAGCGCCGCGTCGTCGCGAGAAGAGAATCTGCGTGCGCAGCAGCCGAAAAAGCAGTAGTGGTGACGAGGACTAGCGCAATTATCAATTTGCGTCGACAGCCGTATAACGTTCGGTTTAATTTCCTGCCTTGTCAACTGCTTCTATCTGTCTGTCTCTCTGTTTATTATTATTATAATTATTATTATTATTATTATTATTATTATTATTTTTATAATAGTAGTGGAATGTGTATTAAAATTTACAGAAAATTATATTGTCGAGTACAAAATATAGACGTAAATAACAGTAGCATTTGAATATATTTATTTTTTTTTTTGGGACGGGGAGATATTCTTTGAAAAATAGAACTAATTTTTTTTTATATTCATATTTTTGACCATGTTATTAAGTTTGGCAAGTCGTACGTTTTTTTTTCTATTCGTTTTGGAAAACAAGTCGGGAATATAACCCATCCCTGTTAATACACTCTACTGGCATTACAGGTTCAAATGGGTCTAAGTTTAAAAGCAAAAATTATCACTTAAGATTTTTGCGAATGTAAGTTATAACCAATGCCATGTTGTCTTTGCCAACTCTTTAAATGTTTCGACATTCGGTAAAAAAAAATAAATTTTTCAACTTATAAATATTATACAAATATTAGTACGTATAAAGGTTTAGTGCATTAAATATATGATGATTCGTTTTAATTAAAATATTGTTAATTACACCGTTATAAATTGTTGAATTTTTATTAATCATTTTCGTATGATAATGTGATGACGAGATTTTCCAATCGCATATTTATTATTGTCGACCTAAGACGTGATTCTTTAATTTTATTTTATTCAAATACACACGATTTCTGAGATGACTCAACTAATTCAACTACTATTTCGGTAATTTTGATCAGAGATCCGCTTCCACTTGCCATTCTTGTGAGTCTGTAGTGCACTCAGAAAAATCGAATTCCCGTATAAATCGAGTTTTTATTTTCATCTCTTTTCTCCGTGTAAAATAATGTTTAGAAACGTTCTTACGTTAGTTTAATAAATATTCGAAAACACTTGCAATGTTTATTCGGACATTTTTTTTTGTTTCTTACGAATAATATTAAAAAAATATTGTCATATGTTTACATTACGAATAAACAAAAATATTTATTATTATTACAATAATTTTTTTTCATGAATCACAAGAAAGGACACGTTTTGTACAGAAAATCTTTATTTATAAAATCTCAAATAAAAAGATTCCGGATATTTTATTACATTTACGTCGAAAAAACGACATCCTTACCAATTATAATACTATATAAAATTGTTTGGGAGGCTTGCACGTGTACATTTTTCTGACACAACATAAATATAAAATTCGTTTCTACTAGAAAATGCTTTTAAAGTAAAAAAAAAGTATATATATACAAAGTGAAGTTTTTGCCAATTATTATTTCTAAACTTTTTGGATCATATAAAAAAAAAATGTTCATACAAAAGTATATAGATATTTCTCTGTGTACAAAAAAAAAAAAAAAATATATATATATATATATAACAGATGTACACGTGACAGTCAACACGTTAAAAACGAAAACACGCATTGGAATCGATAAGACGAAGCTTGAAAAATGACAAAATACATTCATAATTTGTATCGTGTCGCGCAGTTAATTCGCTCATGATCGTTCGGAATTAATAATAATAATAATAATAATAATAATAATAATAATAATAATAATAATAATAATAATAATTGTGACAATGAATTTCGCGTTTCACGCGAACAACTGACAATGGTCGTGTCAAGTATGTCTCACCAAACCATTTCCTCTTCACCAACAAAAACATTTGTTACAATTTAGTAGAATTCCAAATTTTTTACGAAATTTTATCGTGTTAAAAAAATAATTGAGACTGGGTCTGAAAATTGCAATTTACAATTATTAGTCAAACATCACCATCATCATGGTTTCCAAAGTTTTCTCTCTCTCTAAATATACATATAAATATGTAATGGAAAACCGGAAGATTGTAATAATTGGCGTTTGCCGTTTGTTCAAAGTATATTCAACAGCGTAGAAAAAAAAAACTCATGACAATGATCCGTATGCTAATTAATGATTAATCACATTTTCTTTTGCGATAAATAATTATAAGTATAATATTCATTTTAATAAATATTCGAAATATAAATTCAGATCATTTATACGAAAATTGCCGCTGTTAGAAATTCAAAAATTTATACTTTTGTTTTATGCAAAACGTGTCGAATTCATCACAAACGTGTATTCTATTTAAACGCTGTTTGGAAAAAAAAATTATATGAATATCGCTTTTATTAATTTTTTCGCCTTTTAATATTTGATCTGTAATATTTGTTCGCATATTTCCGTTCTTAAAAGTAAATAAAAAAATTATCAATGTTTAAATCGAAAATTATTATTACATTCCTCGGAATTGCAATACCTATCATATTTTTTCTTTTCATTTATACGTTATAAAATATTAAAATATGCGATACAAATTATTTCAAAATTATCCGTTGGCGGAGTTATGTACTACGAAGAATTATATAATTTATATATTATTATATAAGAACTATATATTACAAAATAATAAATTGTAATAACATATTGACGACATCCGTGTAAATATCAGTTACTATACGCTGTTAATTATTTTGATGGATATCATGTAGGATACAATATTTTTAACCGGATTATTTTCTCGCTAAACATTGTAAAACGCTAACAACAATAATAATATAACATAAATATGCCGCGAGAAATATGAATAAAACTATTGATTTTATTAATAATTTCCGATACTGCGATGCGACTATTTCGTATAATTATTATTATTATTATTGTATCGAATAACATTGCTCGTAATGCCGAGACTGAATCATCTGTACAGTGGATGTAATATTATTGAAAAAAAAAATGTTTTAAAAATATTCATATTTATATATAGAAAATATTGATAAAGAAAAAAAAACCAATTATATTTTATACCGATCGTTGATTGTGCATTTACAATTTTCGCGATGGCTTCAACGAGAGACCGAGCACAAAATATATACCTATGGTTCAGTATATTAAACATTTTTTTTTCTTTTTTTAATTTCGAATACTGGCCGTTATATGGATAGGTTGGCTAAATTACAAACATATAAATATTATACTCGTAGTACGCGTATATATTATGTTGTTTGGTTATTGACATCGTATTATATGATTTGCACTACAACTATTGTGTTATATATATATATATATATATATATATATATATATATATATTTGTTTGATATACGATAATAACGTTGCTGCAGTAATGCTATAATATATTATATTAAACGTCAAAATCACGCCATCAGTATTTTTTTTTCTTTTCTGAAATCGAATAGGTCTGACATTGTCAAATAAACACACACACCCGAATATCGATATAATATAAATATATAAAATACGGATTTGAAGTCCGGCGCAGTGCTCGAATTGTTTTATTCGATGAGATTATGCACGCGTAGGGAACGTAGCTTTCGTGTTGGGGTTTTTTTTTATTCTTTTGCTCATTCCGATTAAATTATTATTATTATGTTTTTTACTAGCACTCCCGGGGCGGTATATGTATAAAATGAGTGAAAAAAATTATGCTTTTGAAACGCTAACAAAATTTTCACGAAACCAATATAGATTTTTGTCTGTATAATTTATTTCATCCGTCCGTTAATTTTAATCACTTATTCGTATAGTTTATACGCGGCGTACACAAGTCGATATTGAATTATATTTTCATTATGTTTTCCCGCGTTAAAAATAGACAAATTTTTGTAATTTTTGAACGAGTCTAATACATAATTCTCTTTATTGGCGTTCGATAATCGGATTATAAAAATTAGTATTTATCCGTGTTGACGTGATGACTACGTTACAATTCTCATCTGTGTGATAGATATTTATATATTTAAGGTTTTCAAATTCATTTACTGTTATTGCCACTAAAGTATACAAGTAAGTGTTAATCAATTACCAGAGCATATGATACGTTGAAAACTATACAGAATTAAACTGTATTTGCGTATTTGAAAATACGAATAATTTATTTCGATAAAACGTTTATCGAATAACATTTAAAAAAAATAAACGCGTTTTACAGTAATTTAATGTATAAACCCAATTCCACGTGGTTATTGCGAATTGTCTATAATTTTTCAAATTTAACCTAACCTTGCACTATGCAGATGATTATATACGAATGCGCACACTACATAAACGTAATTAAATAATAGTGTTATGTGCTTTCTTTTTTTCTTAATTCATACACGGCGAACGCCCATGCTGTTGAATGTTGTGTATATCCACTAGAAATTGAGAGATTGACATTTTCTTATAGAAAACATATTTTCGTTTAAATAAAATATTTTTTACTTTATAGAGTTATACGAAAACGAAATTGTGTATTAAAAGTGTTTATTTTTTCTTTTCTTAACGAAAACTTCAAATACGACCTGAAAATAAGCGAATGTGTATGGATTTATCAAAAGAAAATAGAAATTATGCAAAATACAATATTCATTTTGGACATCAAATGACAAAAAGAAAAAAAGAGAAAAAAGACTGTTCAAAATCATAAACATTTCAAACAGCGTGATGTGATTTGAATTTAAATCGTGTTTCGTATTTAAACGATTTTCGTCCTTTTTTTGGTTTTATCAACTATCGGTGTAAATATTTTGTTGAAACCCGTTGTTTTTGTGAAATCAGAAATTAACACGTTTAATCAGAACTGATACGATATTATTGACATGAATTGTACGTAATCGTATTGTTGGACTATTCGCTGTACAGATATGTCTTTTAGTGTGCATTAAGAACATCTCGTCCCTTGTAACAGAAGTACACAATTGTATAAAAAAACACTAAAAAAATAGAGTTCATGCGTGTACGTTGTATATAATTGTACAAAAACGAGGTCTCATTTTCAACCTTTGTAAATCAGGCCTATTAACTAGTTAACCAAAAAAAAAACACAATTCCAATGAAATATAACGCGGAGAAGATATCCATGCGGGAAAATGGTCGATAAAATTATTAGTTAACCATATGAAAAAAAGAAAAGAAAATGACGTACACGCAGAAATCCTAATATTTTAATGAAAAATGAACGAAATATAAGGTATAAAAGTATACAGAAAAAAAATAGAAATATAGTCTTTTAGAAATCATACCGAGACTTTGTATTAATTTTTTTTATATTTCGAAATCAAACGAATTGAATTATTGTCGATATTATGGAAATATTAATTTACATTTATCGTATAATTTCACGTATTTTGTATTTAAGTTATTGAATATTTTTCTATGAAAAATACACTTCTGGCGCGATTTAGTTTCCAAAAGATTAAAATACGGATACTATTAATCCATAAAATATACATTAATAGCGTTCCAATTAACTATAAAATGTCCATTATAATAGTTTTTTTTTAAATAAATGTCGTTATTACGTGTGAAAATAACAATATTACAAGTACAACGATATTATTATGACTGTGTGGATAAAGATAACTTACCTGAGTTACGTGCCCAAACATTGCTCGTTTTTCGAAAGCGAGTAATCGCTTGGGATTTGTACGAGAAAATACGCGCGTTTCACTTTTTTTTTTTTTCGTACGAATCCTACTTTGTGTGTGCAAGGAAGATAAAATAAACTCGACAAATACACTCTTAGTAAGTTAGTAATGCGTATAAAAAATGATTAAAATATCGATTTAAACTATCTAGAATTTCGCGTTTGAACCATTTATATTTTCAACGGTACCTATATGGAAACGTCAAGTGTTCGTGTCTATTGTGTGCTGGTTACCAGCTATACGTACACGTACTGCTCGGAACGATCAATTTATTTAAGTTAATGATTCGTTAAAAATAATTTTTCATTTAATTAAAAGAAATTCTGAGAGAACGCAATGAATTTCGACAATTACCGAAATAACAATACTATTACACACAATACCAAAGACAACGACAATAAACATATAATAAAATAATCGTTTAATACTGACTAATATTAATAGAAACATAAAAACTAAGGAATTCAAACGTATTTTTAACAATAAAATCAGACTAGAAAACCGGCCGATGATAAAAACGGAATTAAATTAAAAACACTACACGTGGAGCGGTGGGACATAAGATATTTACAGTTGTCAGAGGAATCCCAAAGGAAAAGTAATTGCAATAGCAATGAAGCCCTAAGACTGTCCAAGGCTGGGCAGACAGAAATTAGATGGGAGAGATTACATATCTGTTCCACATCGTGACGGGAGAATCGTTAAAACCCGGCTTAAAACAACGTTGTGGGAGGCGATTAAAGAGTAGTTTTTAAAGTAAAGCGACTTAAAAACACGAGCCAACGAAACCTCGCGACGCCCGAGAAAACGCGCTGTTACAAACGTATACAGCGAAAGTACAGAAAATTTTCGAAAATTGAAAAGTTTATTATAAAATAGTTTTACACGGGAAATAATCCCTAAAGATAAAATTCTGTTTTTGTGACGTGTAATTTTCACAAAAAAAAAATACAAATGACATTGTTGTCTATGAAATAACAGAGCCGTCTTTCTTTTCGTTTGCCACACAATTTTCCTCGTAATAAAAATTTCAACTTTTTCGACAAAGTGTATTATTATTTTTTTTTTTTTTTTGCGGAAAATTACATTCTATTTAAAATTAATAGTGCGCTAGGATTTTGAAATTTCACCTAACTTTTTTCTATATTAACAAAATTCTTGAAAACTTTTAGTTAGGTTTATTGGAAGGATAATTAAAACGATGCAAAGCGTAAGGTTAATGGTAAATTATGATGTACTTTATATTCACTATGTTATTAATAATACATAAATGTTATTACATCGCGAAACTACTTCGTTCAATATCGTTTTGTTCAACGCAATGATTTATGCAATAATTGCTCTTAAATTTACGCGGTAATAACTCAAAACTTTAAAAATTGTTATCCGAGTAATTCGCTTGAGTGGCGACATAGCAACGCCGGTCCGCTTAACTTTTTTAAAATCGCGTCTTGTGAAAAAATTCGTTGTCTAATTGTGTATTGTTGCAGTGACCGCACCAGAGTATTTTCCCCCCAGCCCGAAACAATTATTTTAATAAAAATCACAGGAGTGTATAGATTCCTCTTATCCATTGATAAAATTGCGCGCACTATCGTCGACACAACACTTTAATCACATTAATCGGTTAATTAAGAATTATTATTATTATTATTATTATTATTATTAATAATCGTTTCGAATAACGAGACGGGAAAATGGGATTTTTTTTTTTTTAAACGCTATAACGTCACACGCAGGCTCGAGGTACTCTCTGTACACAATTTATTCCGTAAAACACACTCACATACCCTCGTAACGCGTATAATATGCGCGTACACGAGTAGACACTTATGAAAAAAAATCATTTTTTCGCGGTTGAACAGACCTCGAAGCGGGGCTCGCGGCGTCATTTTCCGACGTCGTCGTCGAGTGCGAGTGTCCGCGCGAACGTTTCGCGCCGCGCGATTACCATACGTTTCCTCCTCGCCCTCCCCTTTCCGCAGTTGGGGGACGTAGAGGATTCCGTTGGATTACCATCGGAATTGTCATATTCCGAAAATATACATATATTTTATGTAAAGAACGAATGATGGAAAAAAGAAGGGGGGGGTGATTGTCGGACGGACGGAATACATTACAGGTGCGAGCATAACCAAACGGCGCCCGGGGACACTAGCGGGCAAACGAACCGCCAAGATATTTTTACCGGGGAGTTGAAAATCGGGAGATGAACCGCCGCCGCCCCGCCGTCGAAAATATCCGAAGGGACCGACGACGGTGAACGGAAAGGGATGTGATTCTGTGTGTGTGTGTGTGATGTGGGTCGGGTGTGGTGCTTGTTACAAGCCATATAAATGCAAATCAGACTCATATAACCCTGCGGCGATTTGTCCCTATACGCGTATCCACACGCACCACCAACACCGGCGGTATTCAACCGTCTCTTTCTCTCTATGTCGTCGTCGTCGTCGTCGTCGTCGTTTTGCCAATCGTCGTCTCGTGTCGTGTCGTTGCCGTCGTTGTCATCGTGACCGTAACGCGCGCTCTATCTGCACAACACGTGGTCAAAGTAATTTTTCGTGATTTACACTGCACCGCGGGACCGTAGTCACGGCTCTTCCCGCCCTTATCGTTCAGCACTGATTTCTCGCGTTCGCAGTGCTTGTGATAAGAAGGCATTTACGTATCGTATCCAAACTTTTTTTCGCGCAAGCGAATAACGAGAAATTTCCCTAACGACCGACATTTAGAAAACCGAGAGATTGACGGCACAAATGCAAATACAATAATTAATCATAATCGCATATTAATATTATGTATTATTTAGTTTTTACACTCGTAGAGTACAAATTGTCTATCACGGATTAAAAATGATTTTTTCTCCTTCTTTTTTTTCTGAGGCCCGTCGTATATGTACAACGTACGATACGCGTACGTAGAGGGCGATTTTTGTCGAGGAGGATGTGCGAAAAGGAACGAAGTAGCGGATTTTTTTGTTTAGTAAATTGGCGTCTTAAATAACTAAAATGTATTGCTAAATTTACAAACAGTTTTGAGCAATATTCAGTTAAATTATTCGTACACAAAAAAAAAATTTTTTTGCAACTGGGATTAACGGAAACTAATTATTCGACACACTTATCCGAGGCGTAAAAAATCTTTTAAAAAAAAATTACGTGATACCGATTTTTCCCCCATAAATCAATTTCAGATTAATGTCACTGCACGAGTAGACGTATCAATAATATCAGTGACAAAACCAGCTTTTAAATCGTGGAGAGAGGAACAGTATGCATATTTAAACAGTCACCGTGAGAAATATTCGCACCCTTAAATCCCTTAAATAGTATTTCAAATAATATAAACTATTAATTATAGAACTTGTTATTTTATTTTATTCGAGTAAATCGCATTTAGTGTTCGGCACGCGTGTCAGTATGTTGGTGTTAACTACATATACTTAACTATAACACCAAACATGTATATATATATATATATATATATATAATTAGATATGAATATTTCGTGACAAATTCCCATTAATTAAATTATCTCCTTCTTCACCCATATCATTGAACAACGTGATTCGTATTTGAATTTCGTACGCTTTTAGACCGTAACAAAACAACAATAATCGACTCTATTACACAGTATCACGATTTTCAATCGTTTGACCTATATTTCTGTCTACACTATCGCAAAGAATCGAAACAAATAAATAAAATTGCTTTTCCAGTTTTTATTCTCCTAATAAATTCGTTTTTCGGATTTAACTCACAAATGTATTCACAAGATTCAATGGTATTTTAGATAAATTGTATAAATACATTTTATTTATATTATTAAATATAAATAAATAATTTTTTTATAATTGTTAACTACAATTAAAGTTACTTACAATATTGCGACGGCATAAAAAAGTCATTACCACCCGCATCCTTGCTAAAATCATAAATTCAAGTTTAACGCACATTACGTAAGTTGGTGTATACCGGTATAATTGTACAAAATAAACAGGACCTATTTTTAAGCCGACAAATCACTACGAATAAAAATATAAAATATTCTATTTATTGGAAAAAACTGAGAACGGAGAGAAAAAAAAAGAATAATAAATTGGAATTTTAAAGTCAATTTTCCAACGCCGTTTGCTGCGAACTCATCAATAGCCAATGTTGATGACATAATAAGTCAATTTCTGCAGACATGTGTATGATTTTTATGATGGCAAATTGCTACAATAAAACAGTCTTGTGTTTTTCAAATAATTTTTTTAAACGCTTTAAACAACTTCATACACGCGATACGCTGTAATATATCTGTGTGGTAATACATTATTAATATCTATCGTTTTGGATTGGAAACGTATAAGATAAATCGATAAAACACGAAAAAATATTATTACACAATATATAATAAATGTTACGCCTAACGTAGGTATGCTAATATTCCGAGTATTCCGTATTTTTGAATAGGTAATTTTCATGCTAGGCCACACACTGAGACGTTATGATAGTTCTATGAAACAAGTAGTCCTAGAAGGAATTATGATAGGAAAATAAAGGAAGAGGACGACCTGGAACGAATTTTACACCACAGATATGTAGGATGTACCACCGACTGCAAAAGAATGTATTTTAATTATTTAAAAAGGAAATTGAAATACAGAGTGGGATGGAAAAAAGTCGTATGAATACCAGTTGGAGACATATTTAATAATTACCATATTGAAAATTCACACGTGTAAATTCCTTATAAAAAGAATTCATAAAATTTTAAAGCGTCCGTAGCCGGTTTTTGTGTGTAAAAAAAAAAAAAAAAAAAAAAATTCAAAAGTTAATAATAATAAAAAGGGAATATAACGAACGGTACCGGGACGAAAAAATATTCGAGTTACGAACAAATATACGAAACGGAATTCGCGAAAAAAATGTCCGGAAAAAAAAGAACAGAAAAAGAAACTCATTTATATTTTCCGAGACGGAAACTGGCTCATGATAATGAAAAAAATAAAATCAACTACACAAGCACTTCGTCATCGCGGTAATTGAATATTATATCTCATACCGGTATATTATTATTATTATTATTATTGTTATTGTTATTATTACACGCCATCTGCGCAGACATTTCAGGCAGCCAATATCGACATTCTCCGTCGTCGTTCTTCAAGAAGTTTTTCCTTTTTTTTCTCTTCTTCCATTCCCCTTTTTTTTCTCTGTACACGTTATATTAAACGCGTGTTTTGTTTTATTGCAATTCGAAATCCGCGCGCGACCCCGGAAAGTCGCGAGGATTGAATTTCAATTACGGCTTCGTTTCGTGTGCGCGCGACGACGTATAGAAAAAACACCGTCTCCGTCGTATATGCAACACACTGCGTACACGACGCCGGGGCCAGTTATTGGAGGAACGTTTTACACACTTATCGCGTCTTACAACAACGTCGTTACGTGTGTAGTAGGCACGTAAATATCCGTATGCGTTTAATTCGAGAATTACGTATAAACGATACGCTATTTACGAATAAAATATTCTAAACGAGTGGAACAAAAGAGAGAGTGAGAGAGAGAGCAGAGAAAAGAAATATTTTAAATAACGTCGTTCGAATCGATCATGTAAAAATACTGTTCTCGTTAACGAGTTCGAAATCGTTTAAAGAACAAAAGAAAAAAAAAAAATCGAAAAAAAAACAACAAGATATTCGAGAAATCGTTGAACCGCTTCCCGGTGAGAAATGATGATAATTAACCGCCGGCTACGTGTTGTGGATGACGTCGATTAATTTGTTAGTTTAATTGTTAGTTTTCGATTTTTTTTCTTTTTACTACGGTTATTGCGTGGTTGTTCGTACGGTTTAGTCATGTGGTTTCGGGACAATCGTTGAAATTAAATACGGTACTAGAGAATTTCATTTAAATAAATAATAATAATAAAAAAATTATCGAAATATCTTAGGAAAACCGATATAATCGAAATCGAATTCAAAACCGAGGAAATTACGTTTTTATTTTGAATCCCGAGCTACCTTCTCTTCGCGCGTTTTTCCGCAGGGTCTTTATGATTTTTCGATTTTCGCGCACCCGACATTGGAATATACATAAAGAAGAAAATATATATTATATATATTATCGTGCGGTATGGCTCGTGCACGAACAGTACAAATTTACATTATAAACATTATTTTAATGTTATGTTTAGGTACACACGTCGGATAAGCTGTAGGCGCGCGTCCACATCATATAAGTATTACGCGCCGACCCTGTATTAGAAACTGCACTACGTTATTCGTATTATTCCCGAGTCCCTTTTTTTTTCTTCTTCTTCTTTTACCGTCTTAAAAAGCAATTTGCTTTTTATTTCATTTCGAATGTGTTTCGCCGAGAAAACAATTGAAACGAAACAATTTCACGGTCAAAGCGTCGCAACACAAAAAACGGCGTCGTCTCGGGGATAATTAATTGCCGTCGATCCGCAAAATGATTCCCGCGGCGGTCCGAATTTACAGTCTTTGACCATCCACCGACCGCGTTCAGGACAACGCAGCGACTTCAGTTGATTGTTACACAGCAATATGCATTAATCTCCAGTTGATTCTGCTATCGGCATAACGTTTTCAATTAAAACCATCAATAATGTTTGCCAATCAAAGATCGGGGCGAATAGTAAATAATCCTCGTCGAACTCAAATGCGTAATCATGTATCAGTTATCGCTAACCACCAACACTGGTCGTTCGTCTGCAAACGTTCGTTTCAGAACATTAAACGATTTCTTTTTACCAATCTTGGCATACGAATTTCGAATATAATAATATTATTGCCTGGAACAGGTAATTTTTATACATGACAATTTACAAAAATTAAAAATCTTAGAATTTTTATAGTCATTAAAAATATAGTCCTGTTTCGGTGACATTTTTTTATTTTCACGTAATCGCGCGATATTTATCAATTCGTCCGGAGACGAGGTTCCCAGCCAGCCCCTCCGTAATTTTATTCGTCTCGTAGTGTTCTTATGTTTCCTTGACATCAACACTATCAATAATTTTTAATGAAAAAAAAAAAAACTAAAATCGAATTCAACGAAAGGAATATAAAACGTAATTGTAAATTGTATTTGTACGTGATAAAAATTAATAATGCTACGACAAAAGTTCTTCTATATATATATATGTATATATTGTGAAAATTTTGAAATCCTACTGAAAATACCATTCGAGAAATCTTGTCCCGCGCACAATGAGTTTTACGCGCGCGGATTCTCTGATACAGTCTTATGAACGTATTGGACAATAATTAAATTAAACATTAGACAATCCACGGCCAAATATTGAAATATTAAATAATCTATTTTAGTTATAAGTAATATTATCGATAAACAGCTGGTCGCAGGATTTAAAAAAAAAATTATAAAATAATAATATAGAATTGTGAAAGAAAAAAAGAAAAAACTAGTGTTTCTATTTTTTGTTCTAAATTAATTTTTAAAAACATACAAACTACGTTCTATTTTTTTTTAAATGATTATTGTGTTTATTATATTTTTACGAGAATTTAGTTTATAAAAAAAAAATTTTAAATCGTTTTAATTTGAATAACAGGATTAAATCGATATTTTAATAGAATTATTTTTATTTATTTTTGTCTATCTATTTCTAAATAATGTGTTTTCTTTTTAAAATACACTTGAATCGATTATGTTAGAATTATTCCAGTAATTTTAACGTAATATTATTATTATATTTACTACGAAACGTTTTATGAATCATAGTTAGTAAAGTCATAAATCAACATTTATAAGTCGACCACCGGCATTTTCAAAACAAAAAATAAGTAATACAAGAATTTCAGTAGGAAAAAAAAGTTATTTAAACTACAACTTTTTTTTATTTCTTTTTTTTTTTTTTTGAATAAATATACGTCTGTATAAAATTTATAAAATTGCCCGTGTAAAAATAAAAGTAATACTTGTTTTCGGTCGAATTTCCGTTTTATCATTCCGTGTAATCGTTATTAAAGCATACGTCCAGGGACATAAAATGACACCCTCTATATCATACACAATATATAATATACAATAGAGGAGTACAAAAACATTGCGTTAGATACGATTTAATATATTATATAATTAAAATAACATCCGAGAACATTATATTATATTCTTGTTAGAAATATTTATGCGTTTACTTGTCTTCGAGCTGTTACTAATAATTTCAAAATACTACATAGGAATAAAGACTAGAAATAAATCTTATTAAACTTTTAATTGTTACAACGTCATATTGCGTTAGAGCTATAGTATTTTTAGTTGTTCGAATTTACTATTTTTGTTTCGGTAATTTTTTTCCGTTTAATACATTTTTCCGGAATAAAAATATATTTGATTTATGTTTGATAAAAAAAAGAAACTACTTGAATTATAGAAGTTATATCTTATCTTTATCGAAATTTCAATTTGATTTATGAAAAAAACAACTATGTGAAATAATTCTTTTATAAATAAAAAAAGTGTTTACAAAACATTTTCGTGTAAAAAAAATATATATACGTATTAATAATAATAATAATAATAATAACAATATGCGCGATGTTGACGAATCCGAAAGTCTACGGTATTCATAATAATACATACTTCCATACTGATATAAATTCTGAATAATGTTCTTGACAAAAGGGGGAAAAAATAAAAAATAAAGAAAAAGAAACGTCGTGACTTTATGTGGAAATGTTTCGTACGCATGCAAATCTCGAATTTTTATTCAAAGACAAAAATGTCGAAAGTCCATTAATAAAACACTCTATTAGAATATCACATACAGTATTCGAGTGGCGTTTCACAAGATATATGATTATTTCTCTAGGAATATTAGATTTCCGAATGATTATTATGCGACAGGAACGCGGATTTTAGAGTAGGGCACGAACACAGTTGTAAAATATTTTTTTTTTTCAATCGACAATTTTTAGACAATTATCAGACGATTTAACATCCACAAAGTTGCTATATCGGTTACTTGGTATTTATAGCTTCAAAAGTAATTTGTTCTCGATAAAGACGCAAAAGATTCGTTGAAATCCGAATTATATATTATATTAAATTCTGGACGTATGTTGTTTAGTAAAATTCAATGAATTTCGGTTAACTTTTATAAATATATTCTTTTTCTTCTTCTCAGCTTACTGGTTAATTAAGAAGGACCATTTGATGTCTTCAACAGGTCCCTCCATCGATCTCTATTAATTACTATAATTATTAGTCGACTATAAATCGACTAATAGGTCACATTCTGGTCTATTGCTCTTCAGATCTATGGCAATTGGTCTCCCCGGACGTTTTGTTCTGTTTATTTTTCCACCGGTATGTTTTATATTAATTGGCCATCTGCTCTCCAAATGCGTCCAAACCACTCTAGTCGTTTATTACCGATAAACTCTATGATGTTTCATCTATTATACCGTGTTTTTGCAGTCCTTCGTTTATTTTTCTCTCATAAATATGCCTTTCTCGGTTGAAGCGTGGTCTTTCATTTAAACGTTGTTAATTTTTTCACGTCGCCTTTTTTTTTTATAGGTATATAGGCATATCTTTTTTTCTCCATGATAGTAATTTTTATTTTATAAAAAGTGTATTAATATATGACTGGAATATATAACTTAAATATTATCGAAACATTAAAATGATTCAATGTTTTTATGCATTTTTTTTCTTTAAATCTAATTCGATTTTATATTATATCATCACCTTTATGTCGTTCTCAGAAAAAGTTAAAAAGAATTGGCCTTTTCGAAAAAAAACAACTACAACTGTATTTTTACAGTTAGCAGACAGTCGGAATTATATTTGATTTTTTCCTATGTCACTACGTCCTATGTATATACAATCGACTCAAAACGCATTACATATTTAGTTTATTAAATATTTAATAATATTTTCACACTTAATTTTTATAGCATAATAATAATGCAATATATTATTTTCCGGATTTGTAAGGTATCCGAGTATATGTATTTAAATACACTTGATTTCTCCACCATTCACGAATTAAAATAATCTACTTGTGGGAAAAAATAATATGTTTTAAGTTTTGTTATAATATTTTGTACATTTTCGCGGCTAATGAAATATATTTTTAAAAATTCCCATAATTCCATAAAACTTCTCAGAATATTCTCTTATAGAAACCAATAATCATCGTGCACAATCCGGTAAAACGAAAAATGTGCGTAATGCACGTGCTATTTTCCTATATACTTATAGGCAAAAAAAAAAAAATTAAAATAATAATATAAAATTCAATGACAAACAGTATTTGAGAAATAGATAAAATATTATATTAAATATAATATAAATATAAATTAATATTAATATTATTATAAATTCGAATACTTATTCCGAAAATTATTTTATTCAAACATAAATATCCCGAATACAATACAAAATAAAAGTATTCTTTACAAGTGCGCTGCTTTCTACGCGTACTCTATGTTAAATAGATCACGGAATTCGCTGATCGCTCGTCTCCCCCAGAAATTCGTCTCGCAGTACAGTATTTTATCTGTAAAACAAAAGTTTTGCACGACACTAGACATTTTTACAGTAGTAATAATAATAATAATCATCGCGTTTCCTTACTTATATTATGAAACTCAACAAGGATATCGTGTTTTGATACGGAGTAACAGGGGTTCCCAACCTTTTTATTAGCGAATAATACTATAGAGATGCTTTTATTATCAACCACTTGATAATAAAAGAGACAAAAAATAATTCATTCTAAAACTAAATTAGGAGTGTGGACATTTTTTTTTTTTGTTAAAACATGTTTTTTTTATTAATAATTCATTTATTAACATTTTTTTTTATCGTACACTATTCGTAAACCTAATAAAATTCTTAATTTTTACGTAAATCTTAATATTTAAATTACAATTTTTAAATTTAACGTGAAATTCGTTGCTGTTTGTTATGTACAAACTACAACAAAATCGGCGTTCAAATGCTGAATGGAGCTTATTTCCACACGTAAATCCCTTTGAGCGAACTTCTTTACTTATTACCTCTGTAAGAAGAAGTATCATCAATAAAATTAATTAGAAATCTCTTTGTGATTAAATTATATTTAATATAAAAGTCAAGAATAGAAGAACGCAGTTCGACAATACGGATTGTTTCATATGTGGTGTACACGTATGAAACATAGAAATTTTATTACTTACAATCAGGGCCGGATTTAGGGGAGGGGGCCCGGGCCTCCACAAAATGAGGCCCTCCACTTAATGGGATTTTTTCGCGTCCAAGTATAGTATTATATTAATATTATTATTATTATTATTATTATTATTATTTATTATTATTATTATTATTATTATTATAGACTATGTATATATACGATATAATAAACATAATTTACTACCTACTTTTATTGCACCACATTTTATTATTATTATTATTATTATTTTGGTATTTTAATATAAATATTTTTTAAACTAAAATTTCTAGTAAAATAATGTTTTGCGGTAAATGTTAATATATCATTAAATTAAATATATATTATATAAATTAATATATATTATATACTTTTAAGGTGGGCCCAGGGCCCCCACATTCCTAAATCCGGCCCTGCTTACAATGTTACGATTTCAAAACCCAATGCCGTCGATATTTCTATTTTTTTTTTTTTTTTTTTTTTTACATAAAATCAGCTAATTCGCCGTATAGCAAATAATAACAATAATAATAATAATTGAATTAAAATTAAAAAAATTTTCTTCTCCTACCGCACGTACGAGTCGTACCGGGCACCACCACAAGTCGGGAACGTCTGCGTTATGTAATAAGCGAACGACGACGGCCCGAAGGGCTGTATCCCTGCACCACGGGACACCCACGGGGCACCGACACGAATAAAATACGCGTGTGCACGCACGTACGACACGCGGAGGGCGTTGTCCCCGGCCATCGTCAAACCTCGAAACGGCGGGACCCGCGACAGACATTTCATTAAATCCCTCGACCGCATCACCACCACACGCGCGTATTCGTCCACGAGAGGCGAGAAACCGGCGTAAAGTCGTCGTAACGGCTGCCGCCCGTGCCGAACGGTCTGCCGGCTTTTCGCTTTTTACCGTATTGCGGTTACGGTAGTCGCGCGGTCAGCCGAGGCATATGCGTGTCACGCCGGATCGAAGATAATATTATCGTTTTTATTGTCATTACGACGGCCGTTTCGGGAACCGTTCGCATGAGCCCAAGTCACAGAATAACACGACGCTCCGTGTTATTTACAGTCCCGCGCGTTCTCCGGCTCGATAATGTCGATAATATAACATTTTGTTTTTGACGGTTTTCTAACGCTACGGTTACACCGGTACACTGTTTTCGGATCCGCACTGCAGTGAAGGAGTTTTAGAATTTTTTTTTTTTCATATATATACGAGTATAAACGAACACCACGTTTTTTGGTTTGTGTTTCGAAACATTACGTTTGTTGTTGTTCGTGAAGAAATCGGACGGGCGTAAAAGTCCAGCCGGAAACGAGAAATGAACTGATTCGTTTACATATACGATATTTTGTCCTAACGGCATAAATACGTTAATTTTATTATTTCTCTTTTGTTTTGGTGTGTGAAGAAAAAAAAACCCCCCCCCCCGGTTTGCGCTAAACGAAACACCGACCGGTGTTCGTCTTTGCGTCGAAAAAATTGAAATTACCGAGTAACCGACGCGTGGCGTCCATTCCGTTCACGCGGCGTACACAATACGGCCTCCTCTTGCGTTCGCGGCACATCCATAACTTTATTGCCCGCGGTCTCGGTTCACGCGCCTTATTAGCGCTAAATTTTATCATTTTATCGGTCTTCCGCGTCCGTCCAAAAGGTCTCGGTAGAAGAACTAGCAGAGCTTTGGGGTTTTGTAACACCGCGGCGAGAACGCGCGCGAATAACGTAAGGCGACCCGGAGGAATGAAAACAAAAAAAAAAAAAAAATAATCATTTCGACCCTCAGAATTTCTATTCCGACTAGTTTGATCTAAGTGTCGCGCGCCAAACGACAGTTGTACAAAGGGGGACGGTCCCGTACGTTATAATAATAGTTTCCCTCGCGTCGTTCTGAAACAAAAACGAAGACACAGTATTCGTCGGAGCACATCGTCTGCACGCTGACTGCGATGCAAGACCCAGATACGTTGTCGATCAATAAGCAATAGCAACGGTCAGAATATGTAGTACGCACGTGTTCCAGTCGCTCCGGTACCCGAATGCGATTTTCGGCGGAACATCAACGCGTTTTTATCGTTCCGTTAGTGAATTCGTCGTCGAAATAGTTCAAACGTTTCGTCGCGTTTTCGTTGTACCCATCGGTTCAAACGACCTAACCGGTGATCGATTAAGACTCTAATAAAAAAAAAAAAAAAAAAACAAAACAAAAATGATATATGTGCGTAGAAAATCGATCCAGACCACGTAATGATTATATATATATATATATATTTAATAAGAAAATATATATTTTTCTTATTTATTATCACGAGTATTAACTTATAATTTTTTATTTCTATCTTTTTAATTATTTATTTTTACATATCCTTTTGATTTTTGTTTTTTTTTTTTTTTTGATTTCTTTTTATTTTCACTACTTTGTTATATATATAATATATATATTTAGTTATTTTTATCCTAAAAGCATTACAATAAATATTTATTTGTCTACCGGATACACAATTTTTCGCTTATACTATTCGACGAAAAGGATAAGAAAACGCTGTACCTAACGCAATCGAAAACTGTGAATTCAATGCTTAAACAAATATCGATTGCACCTTAATAATTTATACCTTGGAAATTTCGGATGGGTTATCGAATTCACTGACCGCCTTTAAAACAAAATAATATAAATCGTGGAGTATAGGTAAATTGACGGATACGCTGACAGATCGATTGTACAATCGGGAATAATTTTAAAATGTTCAGCTATTTTTTAATTTTTCTGAAATTATCTGTCTCGATAGACGAGAAGTATGTATGTAACTATCTAGGTCTGAGGTTCGCAAACCGTGTGTCGGGACCCAAAAGTGAGTGGCGATCATTTTTCACATGAAAAACACGTGCTGAATAAGAATTATTATTAACCCGTTTGAAACATTGAAGACAGTTCAATTAAAACGAGTTCCACTTAAGTTTGAAAATCGTCAGAAGTGGGTCGCACCTATAACCAGATCTAGATAAATATACATTTCATCTTTGGTAATGATACAGTTGGATATTTGTTTCCTTAATCGTGTGGGCAAGACGTATTAGCTCTTGTATTTACTCGATTTAACTAGATATATTGTACAAAACTGTTCGCGACTGATTGAAAAGCAAGAAAAAGTACCAGCAGTCTCTGATAAAATAATAGAACTGCAGTTTGAATTTCCCATCGAAATCGTTTGAAAATTTTTTTTTAACGCGAGCGGTTTTTATACGCGGTTTATAATAATAATAATAATAATAATATAAATTTGTTTTTTTCATTTAAATAACGTCACGATAGAATGATGTAATACCGTTGTTGCAGATGTAATTACGTAGGAATATCCTTTAATCGTCAAACGTTTCTTTTACTGTAGGCATACGTCGAACGGAAACGAAATATCATCGGCATTCGACTCTCGATATTATAATATTTGATTATAAAAAAATGATAACCATTAATCAAAGAAACGGTATTGACAACATTTTTGTTCCGACCTGTAGAATAACGATATTACCAGTTACCTTTGAAATTATTGTAAAATCGTTTTTAAGAACACTAATAAAAAGAATTTCGGAAATAAATTAATGGAAAAAAAAAACAAACGTCTTTCTAATTGCATTTTTATATTCCAGAGATAATACCATTAAAGAAAAATAAGAAAAATGATACGTCAAAGCTATTTGGCAACGTACCTGACTTCCATCTGTCATGTAATAACGGATTATTTCGTGCCATCACAAAACGTATTTGAAACCAATTAAAAACGATTATTTTAATCCTATACTTTGCTCGCTATACAAACGATACGTCATTTTAAAAATTAGACGCTTTATTTTCATTGATATCTAAGCTTTGAAAGAGAAAAATAACGTTACTCCATATTTAATCAAAATTGTTTTCCAAATACAATATATTCCTTAGAGAAAAAAAAACAGCTCTATGTTTTACACCGCACGAATATAGTTTGTTTTATAAGTAATGAATTGCATCGATAACGAGTTAGCAGCAAAGTACTACTCTATAGTAATACGTTTTATATCGGATAATTTTATTAATATATAAACACCGATTAACGCGCACAAGTTGTGTTCAACTTTACCACACACACACGCGCGCTTTTAACTATAACCAATTTAACGACTCAATAAAAACATCAAAATTTTAAATTATAATAACGACAGTATAGTCGATAAGGAGTGTTTAATTGACCTAATTCAATACATTGACTGCAAACGTATAAGGAATTAGATAGACGACGGCGGAGTGTACCTGAGAAGACGAGGTTTTAATTGTTTTAAAGGCAAAACTTTTGTTCGGGTAATCCGCAGCCGGTACGGATTAGATACTATAAATACGGTATTGGTACTGGAGATAAGGCAAATGGGTTTATTTTGACGCATATTAATAAGACGGAGAGACTCAGAATGATCTTTTAAATGATTCCCCCCCGGGTAGTAGTAGATGGAACAGGGATATAATTTCGAGTATGATTAATAACGCGGACCAAACAGAACTGACAGTACACATAGAATATTATTCGATAAAATGAATAAATTACATTCGACTTGTGTTTAACAATAATAATATTGTATTAACGTTTAACAGAAAATATTAAATATACGAGTGTATGTAGATAAATAAATTATAATATTGTAGAAAATGACGATGTGGTCGTGTTGAATTCTCCGGAAATTATCGCGTGAAAAATAATGCGAAATATAATTTTGATCACGTAGTTGATACACTCGATACATTTTTTTTTCATCGACCAGCTGATGTCTCAGAAATTTACGTTATATCGTGCAGGTATTTCAAGCTTTTAAGAAATCAATTGACGAATCTTTTGTGAGTATTGCAAATGTGTCAATCGCCAAATTGTGTCAAAAAATACTATAAAGTTATACCTGGTATGGTTTTGCGAAAAAAAAAAATATATATTATAATATTATATAAATATAAATGGCACGTATTTATAAACTAATTATTTTATTAAATTATTGTATGGGAAATTTAACGCATGACTTGATTTCGCACTTAATATATTTATAAGTATTCCTTAAGTTTAATTGTAATTTTTTATTCATTTTTTTTTTGTTGGCTTATTGTATTTAAAAGCAATTCGCTATTGAATACACAATAATTAAAAGGTTCGTGGAGAAAAATTATATCCAGAAATTAGTATTGCTACTCGGTTGAGATAAAGGAAATTATTATTATTATTATTATTCTTTACATACAAAGGAATCGGGAGTATAAATTTTAATAATCGGCTGTTAAAAGCTTTTTTTTTTTAAATAAAAATAATAATAATAACAACATATTTTCATATTGTTAATTGAAAATTCTTAACGATAATCATTGGACGAGTGTTAAGCCAAAAGGAATGGATTCGTATTAAAGAAAAAGAATCCAGTAGACAGATTGTAAGATTAAAAAAAAAAAGAAAAAGGTTTAAATTAATTATATTTTTAAAGTTCGGTATGTTCAGACAAATTGTATTGTTCGAATTAAGAAATAAAAATAAAGTGGTCCGCGATTCATCTAGAGCATATCAAACATCTTCATTATACAGTTGCCAACATTTAAGATTAAACAAAAAAAAAAGAAAAAAAATAGATGAAAATATCATGTTTAATTTTTTCGTTTTGTTCTAAGAACGGTTTTAATGAGACGGCTTACGAAAATATAACTGTAGACCCATTAACGCAATCTCATTGCGTGTTTCTAACTATACCTATCGAAATTTTCTGTGCGCGTGTGTACAACTCGAATGTTACTACTGTTGTGGTCGACATGAAAAATTTCCATTTTTAAATTTCAAATGGTTTACTACAATATTATAATACGTACACAGTAGTGTGTCGGCCTACGATATCGGTAAATCGATTACGATATCGTAGAATTTTTTTCAAGTCAATTCGATGCAGATATCCATGAAGAATTATCGAAAATTGTCCATATATGTTCATATAAAATAGATAGTCAAAGAAATAAAAAAAAAATATATTCTGTCTGGACTTTGAAACACCGGCCCGGAAACGGTATGGAACAAAGAAATAATAAATAAGCTGATAAAATAGTTGGACGTTTTATTAAAAGTGCAACTGTTCAAAAAGAACTGGAATGTGAACTAGAAAAATTTAAAAATATTGAAATTCCTTACGGTCAAGATCAACTCGTTTTTGTAAATGGAAATAAGAGCAAATCAAATATTTAACCAAATAAAAAGCTTATGTGTAAGGTAGCTACTAGTGTTTTTTCTTTTTTTTTGAACTATTATCTAGTGAAGTTGGAAAAGCCGTTTAAAAAATAAAATAAAAAATACCTGCGTTGATGACCCTGTTCTATTTTCAAACTCGTACTTCGGAAACGTTGAAACGTTGATGACGATGAGTATTTATTATTCAATATTTATATTGTACTCAAAGAAAATTTTTTAAATTAAAATTTTTAATGTTAGCGTTGAGTTTATGTTAAAGGAGGAATAAAACGGAGTTTGAACAAGAAGATGAACATGAATTATGAGCTACGGCATAATAATCGTTATAAAATCATAATTTCGTTAAAAAGAAAACATATATTGTTATTAAAATTTGTTAAACACGCTTTTTGCGTGCGTGTTAATGCTGCGTACCTGTTACACGTCGATATCGGGAAAATAATTTATGAAAAAAATCGTACATCGATAATAATATTAAAATGTTGTTCGTTCCTGCCGTCATTGCATCCGAACCTTCAATGACGAGTCTTTCGACAAATTCTCCTCCATTGTCGTTAAACATATTCTCAGCTCCCTCTCTCCGCTGTACCACCGGCCGCCGTGTTCCGTTATCGATTCTTCTCGGCGTACACCGTACACAGCAACAGCGGTGTAGGGGTGTGTCTTTTTTTTCTTTTTTTTTCCGAGGTGCCGAGATAATGGGTCGATTTATACACCTGAGGTTCTGGAAATATTTAAAAGTTTGAAAATCGACGAACCGAATGGTACCAAAAAAAAAAACCAGCTTTACCCGGTTACGATGCTCTGGGGAATTATGTATATACTTGACCGTATATGTATATTATGTACGTTTGTACTTTAACATATATCTAACACCGAGTCCGTCTCATAAAACTAAGTATGCTTAAAAAACCTCTCTATACGAATATAAATCTCTCGGTAGTGAAGCATTTTAAAAAAATAAATAAAATAATAATAATAATAATAAAAAAATGCGATATATTATAAAATCGTTTTTGTGTTTCTCTGGTTAGGTCTTAATAATAACTGCGCATTGCACATGGTGATTTTGTGACAAAAAACATAAAAAAAAAAAAAAAATTATTTTTCGCATTATTTACGTGATTCGTCGGTATTGAAAACGAAACGTTGTCGTTATAAATTAGCCACCTAACACTAGTCAAATATAAAATTACACATAACGACCGTGTACTACACGGATTAAAAGAAAATTTTAACACTAATAAAAGTTAAGTATTTTACGATTTTATCTTCATAAAAGTAAAGAACTTAATGAGCGCTGTAAAAAATACTTTTGTAAAGTATTTAAACACTATATACCCGTTATAATAGTTTTCTTTTCTTTTTTTAAACTGTATTCAAAGCACTCGGTAATTACGTTTTGTAATGCTCAAATATTTTTTAAAATTAAATCGCTTCCAATACTAAAATAGAAGTTTAAAAGGAACTTTTCTATGCGGAAAAGCGTACGCAAACATTTTTCTTTATTATTATATTTATACAAAATAAGTATAATGCGTTAAATTTATTTCAATGTTGCGTTCATTCGCGCCAACACAAATAACATTCTGTGCAATGATCGAAAATACGTTTTGTGCGTATTCCTAGTATTGTATCTAATATAAATGAATAAATTCAATTATTGCGGTAATTTTTTAAAAGGCCTTCAATTTTATATATTTCGTAACGGTTCATTAAACCTAACGGTAGACGGTTAATAAAAGGTTTTCTATTTGATTCAATAATATGTAGAGCAGCAAAACGCGTGGACACTTCCAAGATTAAACACCACTCGTTCCATCGTTTCAGTTATTTATATTCTACTAAAATTCTTAGCGGTTTAGTTATTAATTATCACACGTGCATTGTTGTAAATATAAAACACGTACAAACAGTATAGTTTCTTTTATATTATATTTTGGAGTATTAAGAACAAAATAATATAAGGACTCCGCCGTAGGGACATTTAAAAACTGCGATTCGTAAGTAGTGTTGAGTAATGAGTGGGACTTCAACAACTTTTACAACGAAAATCATTCATTTAATTCTTGGAAAAAAGAAAGAAAATTATATTATATATTTGTATTTTACATTGAAAATTTTTTTTTTTTTTGTACCCGTGCAAAGTGTAAAAACTGACGTTGATCAAATTATCCGGACACTTTGTTAAATATTTAAAAAGAAAGATAATAGATTTTACATTGTTACAATATATTACGCGAATGATTTCTCCCCCTTATTACTATATATACACGACAAGTTGATATAATATTTCGTCGGAATAATTATAAATTTAAATTTGAAAATTCTTTTATCTTATGCGGGAAAATGTAATGTATTTCTTTTTTTTTTTATATAGAAGGACGTTATTAATTTTGATTACTTTTTACATTAATTTTTTAAAATGTAAAACTGTCTTTCAACATTGTGTCCGTACACAATGCTCCAACAGTTTTCTCAAACATTTCATTTATTTTACTGTACTCTTATTTCAATTACATATAATAAAATATAAAATTTTAGAATATTTTAAATGGAAACCTATTTTCTTTTATTTCAGGTGTCAATTCGAAGTTTAAATATATTATCTGATATAAAAACTTAACTGCAGGTGTGCACTACCGTTAAATGTTTTTGAAAAAAAAATGTTTAATTACACTATAATAACAAGTTGAATAAAATCTGTTATTGAATTATATTCAACTTGTTATTTGCAAACCCAAGAATAATAATAGCGCCTATAAAATCCCATAAGACTTTTAAATCTGATTTTAAAATTGTATAATAATTATACATATATTTTTTTTTCTTTCGAAGCTTAAAAATTCTACAAAAATATTTAATAATATATACCAACGTCTATTGAATTCATTTAAGACGCCCGGACGTCGGATACCAGATATTTTATTACTTTTATCGAAAACTTCAATTTAAAATTTTTATTTTTACAATCAATGACTTTATAGCGTAATATTCTTTTTAATTTACACACTGTGATTTTTGAAGTCGAAATAGAAAGTATTTTATCATTATCAACATTATTCGCGAAATGTATATTTGAATTAAATTTTTTAACGTCATAAGAGAACAATTACAACTTCAATAAATTCCCACACTATTTTCACATAACGATGCAATGATATTTTGAATTATTGTATGTATTCAACAATAATTCACAAAATAAGTGAGACAGAAGTTTTGTTCAAATTCTAAACATAAAAATTGTAAATTTTTAAATGGGGTGGGAGGGAGGAAATCTGATAACAATTAAATTGTGACGTGGATGAAATGGTAAACACCGTCGTCTTGTAAACGCGATAGATTGACAATGAGTTTAGTAAAATGAAAAATGACATATACGTAACACTTGGATTGGTCTTGAGCAATAGATCTGTGAACATTTGAGCGATATTAGTCCAGTGTACATACTGAGACCGAATTGCGAACCAATCGAATTATTAATCTGAAATTAACGACTTAAAATATATTGAAAATATAATCGTAATACTTTTAAAACTGTTCACCAAAAACCGTATTCATAACCGAAATCGTTGAAATCTGAAAATTTTTTAATATGGTTCAGTGCCCCGGATGGGTAAGCAAAATATTATTAGTTTCTATTAAAATCGACAGAGCTATTTTTTTAACGATTCGATTTTCAATATCGAATGTACACGTAAAATTTAATATATCTAATATCTTTGCTCAGTATGCGACTAAAAAAAAAAAACTTTACCGAACAATTCGGTATCGTCTAATAAAACTTTTCACTATTTACATATTAATTAGTTATGTTAATTTTATTTTATTTATATACTTTTAATTTAATTCTCGTGGGGGGAGAGGAGGAAATACGACGTAGCGTCGTAATCGTAGTGAATTATTTTGAATACATAATAATAAATTACGTTCGGACGGAAACCAACAAACGTACATTTTTGATACCCAAAAAAATAACTAGCGAGTTTTATATATATATATATATAAAAATAATAAATATTCAAATGATAATTTCACAATGGTTTTTTTTTACGGACAATAAACCGTTTCGATTGAATTCAAAATGTCAAAATTCATTTCGGAATAATATATATCCGAATTGTTCAAATTATATACTACCTGCAGTGTTATTTATATCGAATATAACATAATAACTGTTGAATAAACTATTTTTTGGTAAAAATTTGAGATATACGAGAAAATACGTAGTTTGTATTTCACATTAATTTTATATTATGAAATTGTACAAAGAGAAAATAAATAAAGCCGTGTAATATTATATTATTGTCTTTTTCGGAAATATCCTTGTTTTCAGTTGTGTTACACTGTTCTCACATAATCGCATTCAAGTCCACGCGTTAAGATTATTCCTACACGTTACAAAATACCGGGAACAATTTTATTCTCAATTCAATATTACGGAAATATGTTTACAAAAAAAAAAAAAAAAAATCGTTTTACATATTTTGTTTCTAACAGTTCGTTAATATTCCGAGTGGAATTCATTTCTATTGAATTTACAGACAACTATGAGACATTTTCTTAAACTGTGAAACTCCAATTTATATATATATATGTTTAAAATGTGCGTGTCCCGTGCAGTCGCGTAACCGGAATCGATGTTAAGATATGGCAAACGACCGTATAAAACTTCGTCAAAACATATAAATAGAATACTTACAACTCAAAATAACTTATATAACAATAAAGCAATTTTTAGTTTCAACTATTCCGTAGAACCATTTTCAAGTCGCTTAAGCCAAGTTTTACAACAAATCCCTAGGATATACACACATCACGCGTTCAAAAACCATAAAAAGTCAATAGTGTAATAAGAAACGCGATTTTCAAGAGTCTTGTACAAGTCGCGTGCATTATGTATGCATATCGAAATTAAAGATGTCGCGAAATTTAAGTCGTTATTTATGTTAATACCGAAATATTGCCATTGTTTAGAAACATTGGTAAACAAGTAACTTTTTTTCTTTATAGAATATCAGATACAGTAGGGCTCTCGTAATATATAGTCGAGCAGACTATTTATAATTTTCGACAAATGTACGTATTTCGAATTATATAATATCGAAAAAAAATTATTATTATTATTAAAATCATTGTAATATAGAATTTAAAACCAAAGTTATATAAAATAAAACCGTTAATATTTATTTAACAATTTTTATGTTTTTGCTATAATTATAAACGATTAACTTGTATTTAATTACTTCGATTTTATACAATGTCTAACGGCTCTTGCTATACCTTCCGTCCGTCTCATAATCCGAGTATTTTTATTAAAACATTAATTTAACGAAAAATAAAAAATATAATGTTTAAAGTAATACACATATTTTTTTGAAACCATAATTTTTCATCTACTAAACAGATCACATTTTTTTTTTTTTTAAAAAACTCAATATACAACGAACAAGAATAGTATTATACTCACAGACATATATACTATAATATATAGGTGCGTGAAATATGAACAATTTAATACAGTTTATAAATTGTGTAAAAGATAAAATACAGCAATTTTATGACCTAAGTTTGTTTAACAACCTACGGTTGTTTATATACATAATAATATATATATATATATTTTTTTAATAACTGCTCGTTCGTGGTCAGTTATTCTTAGGTTTTACTCATTTCAGTTTAAACATTTATCGTATTAAACTGAATTCATTGCGATTTTATGGGATAATGTAATGTCAAATATATATATGGGAAACATCAAAAAGATAATAGCTTTAAAACAAACAATCATAAAAACCGTTCAAATTTATAATCGTACACTGTCAAAACAGTTGAAATAAATTTAAACAATGCGTAATGTTTTTTTTTTTATTAATTTTTTTTTATTTCAAGCACATGACTAGTGTTAAGTTTTTAATCGAATTCGCATTACGCGATTGTTCTTCGCGGTGTGTTTATTTTATAAACAGTTATTTCGTCGTATTCTAATTGATTCGACAAACACTGGTCCATGACTATCGTTGTCTATTAAGTCAATTTCTTCTGTAATTTTATATATTTGTACTTACAAGCATTAAATAGATGATAATCCATATAAAAATTATTGTTTTTAACTTAAGTTTTATATTAACATAGTCTGACACAAGAAAAATGTATTGAAAAGTTATTATTTTTTTTAATATGTCTTAAAATTATTGTTGTTTAAAAATTATAAATAGTTTTATTTAGATTTTAAAATGTACCTTGATGGGATCCATGAACACTGAAAAAACAATATATAGTTATTGGAATAACCTGCACAATAATAATAATAATCGATTTTTTCAAAATGAATTTCGTTTGGGATTTTAATAATTTATAATAGCGAGTCCGCTTATGTTCTATTACAACGAATTACATACGGTTTTTCTGATATTTTTCGATTGGCTGTTTTGAAATACAAAATAATTATAATATATAAAATTATTATTTTTACACTATATGACGTTTCCACTAAAAATAGAATAAAGATAATAATTGATTCCCACAATTATTATTTTGAACTAATAGTAGATCAGAAAACTGAAAAAGAAAAGTGTCCAATATATATATATATATATATATAATACTTCATACCGTCTCTTGACACTATATATTTAACACCGTTCGCAGTAGACTCTTACTTTATTTAATTAAAATTTAAAAATAAATTATTTACATTATTTTTTTAAATATAAATTTACTATTTAGTTTATTGATATAATAAATTTAGTTACTAATATTGTCAAAAAAAAAGAGAAAAAAAAGGAATTAAATTAATTGAGAGAGCACTTCGAGATCCATAAAACTACATTAAACTAGTAACTATCTGATTCTATTACAGGGTAGTAAATACTAATAACATATAAATATCTTTAATAAGAAAAAAGTAACCATTGTTTATAACAAAAATAAGGATAAAGCGTTTACAGTTTACTTTTTATATTTTGTGAACAATTTATATTTTTATTAAAAAAGAAACAAATGAAATGAAAATTCGTTTTTAGGAGTAGGTACACTGAAATAATAGGAGTACATCAATATTACCAAATTAAATATAAAAATATGTTAATTTAGATTTGATTTTTAATATTATAAAAGGCTTGAACTGAGTAAAAAATTCTCGGTTTTGTTACGGATTTCGATTGTCGGTTTTTAATTGTTTATTCGGTTTTTTTTCAGAGCTTAAAAATAGATTTTCACGATATTACGTGGTTTGGATTCTGAATTTTAAAAGTGATGTTAATTTTTTTCAATTTTACTTTCGATTAAAAAATATCGGCTTTTAAGAATTACGGTTTTGCTTTTAATTTTGAATACAATTTTGTTGTTTTGCTTTTAATTGGTTTAATTATTTAATATAGAAATACCAATATCCAGTCTATTACCCCTTCCTTTATCTTCCACTTCTTTTAGCATCTTCTGCATCATCTTCACACATACCAGCCGCTTTTATATTCCTCTGTACCGCGTCACACCACCTATCATTTTTTTTTGTCTGTAATTATGGTAATAATTATAAATTATCATGCTAATATTATGTTCGATCATTTTTTAATTTATAGTTAATTTTTCGCGTTTCACCAGTCGACCAAAATTTGACGATATATCCGATAAATTACCGTCGTACACTTTTTATCGTCCAGCGGCACGTGCAATATTCTATTGAGAACAGAAAATAATTTGATTAAAATAAAGAAAAAATAAATAAATACCAAGATGACGCACAACGAGTCACCATCTACCTACATATATTCGTCTTACACATCATATTTCTGCGCATTTCTAAAATATTTTTGTATTTCCATTATTGTTTAATTACGATTTTAAATTCGGGTTTTATTTTTTGATTTTCGATATGACATATCGGTATTTAATAATATAAAATACTACCATTTTAATTTTGTTTATCGATAATTGTTTATTTCTATTGAGGTTTTGGTTTCGATTATCAACATTTTAACGGTTACGATAACGATACGGATAATATTATGATATTGATTTCGATTCTTAGGCGGTATTTAAAATCGATTTCGAAATCGGTTTTAATTACATGAAAAATGTCCACAGAACAAAAACAAGTAGCCGATCACGCGAGCAATATTTTAAACGAATAATATTCGATATAGTACCCGCCGAATGACCAAAATAACGTTCAAAATGTATTACGAGAGTAAAAGTAAGAAATTCTTATTTTTCAAACGGTTTCCTTCCGTCTACAATTTTCGTTTGTATATCAAACGAAAGGTACGGGTGTCAGTTTGCTTTTATGCATTAAGAAATCTCAGATTGGATAAAAACTCTGGATGTTATGACGTCGGGAAATCTAAAAAGTGAATTCGGAAAATCTAAAAACGTAATTTTCTCGGGCTTCTATCGATAGATTATACCAAAAAGAGAGATTTTTTTATTTGTGAAAAAAAACAGAATCGATATCGAATGAGAACTCAAGCCGTAACAACGTTTTTCCTTGATCGGTATTTGTTTACGAGAAAAAAAAATATATATAAAAAATAAATAACGAAACAATGAATTTAAACGATGAAAATTATCCGGTCAAAAGAATTAGAATGAAAAATGTAGTATGCCTATGTTTTTTTTTTATGTATATGAATGAATTCATAACACCGTCGATGTGTGGACCTGTACTGTAGACACGATAGTTTGATAGTTCGTATGAAAATGTTTCCTAACTCAACCACCAGTGACATTTTATTCTCGCGAAAAGTATAAAAATACAAGTAAAAAAATCCTATTCCTTGAGTACTCTATCGATATGTATCCACGACGATCAACATTGTTATTATTTTTGGGAAACGAAAAAATTTGTGTTAGTTTAAAATCAATAACGAATTCAAGTTGTCGTTGATATGAGTGTTTCATCGTCATATCGTTTAATGTCGATTTTACTCGGTAAAACATACATTCGTATATTTGTCAGTGCCGTGATTTAGTCAACACTTTTTATGTTTATATATATATAAATTTTCTATACATATCGAGTTTGGTATCAAATATAGGAAACGTTCTCTTTTTTTTCACCCATTCAAAATGTGTTTTTTTTAATGTTAAATTTAAATGTTGTTAAAATTTTTTTTTTTTTTTTTTTGGTCGTTTCTTACTTTGGATGTTATTACTAAAAATAATAAAAATTATGTGCCTAATACTATGTGCGTTATACTATATAACGACTTGAAAATCATTGTCAAATCAGAGTTTGACCATCAAATATTATTATACATTCGAAATATATAATATATAACGTTTATTTAATCGTGAGTCGTAAGTATTAGGATGTCATTGAAATGGACCGGAAAATGCTAATACCCGTATTTGTTATATTGTACGTTACAGTACACAGACGTTCCTATGTGATTTGTGTATTAAAAAAAAAAATGTAACAAAAAATATCACAAAATAAAATAAATTAAAAGCGAAAAATATACTTAAAAAAAAATCCCCATTCTGTGTAATATATGCGGCCAGAAAAGTCCAATGCATGTTAATGAATAGCTCGTAACAGGTTTGAATGATATGGCCGTAAAAAAAAAAAAATAGAATTATTTTTAACTGACTGCTCGTAGCACTTTTAAATCTTCTAGTATTATATTTTTATTCGCGAATTACAAATTATATACAAAAATGATTTTTTTTTTTTTTATTTCAGTTCCTATTATAATAATATAAAAAAAATACTGGATTTATTTTTGCCATAATATTTTCACAAAAAAAAAAAAAAAAAAAAAGAACATAACATGACATAATAATATTATAAACTTTTTAGACATTTAGTAATGTGATAAACTCGGTTCAATTTTCCTCTTATATAAAAATATACAATTTAACAAAATATTTTATTCTTAATGCTATGCCCAGAGGGTCTTCACGTACAAAAGCCTTATAAAACATTTCTCTCTCGTTGAATCCGCCACTGAACTCGTATTAAAAATCAAAAAACTTCTCGAAAATCATGATTTTTCATTTGATTAGGAATTTTGAAATCGAAGTGTATAAAGATCAACGACCACGCACGATTTTTTTGCTATGAATGTTCGCGCGTTAAAAAAAAAGTTTAAACAACAATATTAGTTTGATTTGAGTAAACGCGAATATTTACGTTTATTTAAATAAATGTATATATCGGTGTATTCTGTAAATGTAACAAATATAAAACATGTAAAACGTAGGTCGTTAGTTTTGAATTGCTCGTCGTGTAGTTACGAAAGCGGATTGTGTGTACTACGGTGAAAATTTCCGTAAAAAATTATTTCTCTCCATAAGTGTACACTCCGAATTTCGTTTAATAATCGTAAAAAAACATCGATACAAATCTTCACTTCTTGTACCACATGAAAAAAATTATGAAATTTATTTCAAACTCAAATTTGTATTACTTTTTTGCCATTATGTTTACGCATAAAGTGCGTGAAATTCGAAGCTTTTGGAACTTTTAATTTTTTAAAATAAATTGCACGCAAATTAATTTTTTAGATTTTTCGGTAATCATTTTGGATCGTTTTTGTTTTTTTTTTTAAATCTAAACCAACAGTAATTGCATAATATTATTACGTGCGTAATTTTAGTACTTTTTTCCTTCTTATTGAATACACATTTTATATTTTGCGATATTACACACGTACTGTAATTTATAATAAACTATTCGAATACCATCACTCAAAATATTAGATTAGAAAATGTACGTAAAAGTATATATTTTTTAATCAAGTAATTGATGTTCACCAAATACGACGTGATATGTGGCAGAAATTTTGACAGTAATTTGACGCGTAACGCCCGGGGTCCTTAATACGTTTCCATGTAGATATGTAAGTATAAAAAATTATTAAGGTCTTGTATTCATGCGACTCAAACAAATATGTATATTTATATATTAAAAACCGAGACATTTCCTTCAAATTATTATTATTATTATTATTATTATTATTATTATTATTATTAATTCATCCGGGAAATGTGACGCGGAAGGAGAATATTTTACCTATTATACAAAACTATACTGTTACACACGCGCGTAATGTGCCGAATAATATACGTGGTTTTATACAATACAAATGTAATTAAATAAAAGTGTGCAACGAGTACAGTGATTTAGTTTTAATATTTGTAAACGAGGTTTTGCTAAGAATTAACGAGAATTCCGACTTTAAGAAAAGCGTATTTATTAAAACGTGAAAATCGATTTTTTTTTAAAAATACACTTCGTACAATATTTTTTCCACGTCGTCAATATTATATATATATATTTTTTTTTTAAATTCTTTTTTCTATTTAGCCTTTAGTGTTTTCCCCCTTACACATTCTATATCGGGAAATCACTTTTTATTTTTATCAATTTTTTTTTTATTAGCGAGAACAGAAAATAATAATACGGTCTATCAGACGACTAGGGAATGTGAGAATTTTCCTATTCGTTTTTAATCCTATAGACTTAATTTCGTTATGTCAGAACGTCGGTTAGCGTGCGAAACACATTTATTTTATACAATAATTCTCAATTCGAAATATTTTCGTGACAAAACGCGTTGGCGAATTGTGTGACGGTGCGTCGTTTACTCATTTCATTTTCTCGATATTTTCATTTGTTCGGCTCGTTGAAAGCCACTGTAGACGAAATTGATCTTCTCGGAAAACTGTCGCCGTTCGACTCGTTAACCAGAAAAGCGTTTCTAAACTATTTTCTACACAACCGATTTCAGTGTGATAGAGGTTCAAAAAAAAAAAAAATAATAAATATTTTACTGTATCAAAACTACAACACTCGTGACAATCGAATAACAAATCAATATCACAATTATTTGTCATATTAATAATCCGGTAATAATTTATGAAAAAAATTCACGTTAATTTTGTTCCGGCCATTGTATACATGTGTTAGAGATTATGTAGAAAAATAAAAAGGCTTTATTTTACTTCCAGCTTGATCAAGTCATTGTTACAAAGTTTTTTCAGGCTCATCTCAATCTATTTTCTTCTTGATATATTCAGAGGAAAGTTAATATAAATCACGAAAGATATCCATATGTTCTTTTTACTCTTCGTAAAGAATTATTCTCCAGCGGTGTTTTTCATTTACAATAATATTTTACAAATGTAGTTTTACGGAATAATATTCGACCGAAAATCTATCTTGGACATATTAATTAAAGAATAAAATACGTCACTTTTAGCATACGAAAAAATCGCTTTGTACTCAATTACTTAGATAACAATTTGCTATGGACTGAGCTATAACGTATTATTGTTGATGTTAGCGATGTTAATTATGCGTCCGACGTGTTTATGCACACGTTATATTTACTTTTCACATAATTATTCACAAGCCGTGAACCATTATAATAGATTTACGCTTTTCAAAACATTATTATTATTTATGTAAGCAAAGAGAAGTATCAGCTATCACCAGAATTCTCTCTATTTAATGAACTCGATTCAAGCGCCATCATTAAAAATCCTCCAAAACGACTTTATGCGTCACGAGTGAATAGATCGAAATTTTTTTTAAAAAAAAAGCAAAAAAAAAATTAAATGCCAAACATAAAAAGTGTGATTTATTCAATCTGTTTTTTGTACATAATTATCTTCATTTTGTCTCACGCACACTTATAGAATTTGTAAAAATATTGTACACTGCATTTTATTATGGCTTGCACTGTGCTTTCAAATAATCATTACAACTAACAGTCGAATAATATCTCGTTTAAAAATTCATTTGATTACGCGCAGAATTGTATATGTCATGCGTATGTCAACTAATGCACGAATTAATGAATCACTACAAGTATAAGTAAATATTTAAAAAAAAAAAATTCCAAAGCGATACGCTTTACTATAGTCAATATTTAGGCACCAGAAGTATGATTTTCTCGTGACAACGAAATTTAAATAAGTGTTTGAGCATTCTCGTCAACAAAATTGTATATTCATAGACATGTATATACACGTGTGTGACAATTTATCGTGATGTTTACTCTCTACGATTTTCCAAGAGAATCGGATTGATGTAGGTGGTTTAAAATGTGTTTACGCATATCTTCAAAGTGTAGCGTTCGTAAAATTTTTTTCTCTATACGCATTAGTAGTGTGTCATTGAACCCTTTATATATATATATACTTAACGAACACAACAAACGTATTTATTTATTTTCTTCTTTTTTTTTCACTCGCCGCGTTCAGTAAATAGAAAATCCAAAAATAGAATCGTCGGTAGTTTGATCGAGTTACAGTGTTTCGAAAATTCATATTCCGGAGAGTAGATATATGTAGATACATGTTTGTACCGATACCGCATTATATTTCCAATTTCGTGACGAATACTATTTGAAAAATATTCAAAAACAATTTATTCGAATAAATGAAAAAAAAAAAAAAAAAAAATTATTACGAAAACGCGTGCGAACGGGAAAAACGTATTTAAATAATAATAATAATAATATATTTGAATAATAGCATTATCGAACAGTTTACGAGATTGGGACTTTTCAAATTCGTTATAAAAAGAAAAAAAAACGCGTATTCGCGTAGACGAATTCGGCGAAACATTCAACGCGGTAATATCACAAAACCTATTCTATTTTTACACGTTTATTATTGAAAACTGGTTCATTTATTCGTTGAAATATGTCGAGACGTTAAAAAAAAAATTTGCCGTTATAACAAAAAAAAAAAAAAAAAAAATATATATATATATATAAAAAGAAATATAAAATTATTTTCCTTCTCTCGCGCATCTCGTAAGTACAAAATAAATTATTATCCTCGAACATTTTTTTTTCTTGTCCGATACGTTTACGATTTATATACAACTCCACCCGTACAAATATAAAACAATTGGAATTTTGTTTTTTAGCTACGGAAAAAAAAAGAGTTCATCTCGTATTGTATTCAACAACGACTTACAACGTAATTTATGTAATCTAGGATTTAATGCAAGTTAAGATTTAGTAGAACTGCTACTAATGGACAACGCGTTTAAAAAAAAAAAACTATTGAATCAATTTAATAAACATAACATACATTTTATTCTTATTCAGTAAAATTACATAACAAAAAAAAAAACAAAATGAAAAAATATTATCTACCGATTAATTCGCGATTTAAATTTGAATAGTAATTAAAATATTCGATTTTATTAAAAACAATTACCCATACTATACGCATAATTATTATTACTATTATTATTATTATTATGAAATGTTTTCAAATTGAATAATTAATACTCATTGATTGTGAATGAAAAACATTTACATTAATTGCGATATTTTAATTAAAATGAATAATGAAACACGTTTAAACGAAATTTAATTTTTAAAATATCATAGAAAAATAAATAAAACGTAATTGAAGAAAACCCGAATGAAAACGAATTTCGTAATAAAAACAGAGAAATCGTTTAAATTATTTAATGCGTATTAACAATAACATAATGTGTGTTTATACTTAGAGCTTCGTTTACAATGGCTGAGTTCTCTGACACTCAACGATTTGCAATATTCCATCTGATTTATATATTATTGGATTATAATTTATATTATACTACACAGATTATTTCGCCGCTGAGAGTTTTTTAAAGTCGTCTTTTTTTTTTTTTTTTTTTTTTTGTAATAATTATTAAAACAAAATTCTTTTTTTCTTCACAAAATCTAAAAAACCATTTTGTGTGTCTATTAAAAAAAAAAAAAACTAAAGTGTTGTGAAATTTTATTGACGATAGGTTATTGAATTTAATTTTTACCGTTTTAGGAAAATGTCAATTCCTTATGTTATATTTAAATTTATTCGATTTGTTGGATAACAAAGAATTTATTTGAAAAATATTGTCACAACATTAATTTCGTGACCTAATTAAAACACCGATTTTCACTAACAGTAATTCGAATGTGTACAACATGGCCATCTCGATTATTTTTTTGAAAAATCGCGTGTCAAAAACTGATTGTTCGTACTGTTTTGGATATAATTATCGTTCAACAATATTGTGTATGCGATACAGTAATATTCGTAAGATTGACAGAAACTATGAATTTTACTCGAGCAAACGAAACGTAGAATTTACTTGTAATAAACGAATCGTGCGAAAATAATTTACACGCATACATAATTTTTTTTTTGTTCCTTCTTGGAGTTAAGTGTGCGCGGGGACACACGATATTACGAGCGTGCAAACCGCATCGATTTGCTCGACGTGATTTGATAAGTCGTTTGGTTTTATCGACGACACGTGCGACAGTTATTGTATTCGAATGTTCGAAAGAGAAGATTCTTCTCCATTTCCCCCCCCCCCCCCCGTTAAACAAATATTTATTATAAATACACGCGCGTGTGTGAAATGTGTCAAATCAATTTGGCGTTACACCTACTAATAATATTTTCGATACCACCCGCGTTAATAGGAATAATTTTCAAATTCACAGGACCGTTAACGATTTGTTTACGAGAATCTCCGAGGGGATTCGGTTTTCGACTTTATCCGACGCCTGTAAACATTGTACTTTAACGTCGGCTTAACGCGTTTATTTAATTCAATTGCCCGTCGATTATTATATTATATTTTATTCGCGCTCATTAATAGTCGTTTTAACGCGAGACAAAAATAAAAAAAAAAAAATCACATATAATATAAAATCAATTAATTGGGCGACTGTAGTGAGACAATGCCGTGTAATTATCGTAATCAATGTGCCCGACCTCTGAAATTTCCAATAATTACAGACGAACGTGTGGAAAATCAACGGACATTCGACAAAGGACGATTATTGTAGTTCGTCTCGTACGTTCCGTTGTTGCGTGAAATTCACACAGTTATCATTCGATTAATAATTGTCCAATTATATCGCTTATAATTTTCGCGTAGGCACTTTTGAGAAACGCGTAAACTTTATGTAATAACGTACTCGTGTGGGTTATACAACGTAATATCAATAAAGAATAATACGGACGAACGGAAGAAAATGTGACGAACAGAAGAAGCAAATAAAAAAAAAAAAAAAAATCAAATTTTAATCAAGAGTTATTTAGACGATTTTATTATATTAGTCGTGCAACGCGTTCTGTGTGCTTGGGAGTTCGGACGACACAACGACGTGTTTCAGGTATAAGTTTTATTCACCGCGCGTTCTAAATTAACGATGACATTTCTATCTATTAAAAATCTGAAATATTAATTATTTTGAATTATAAAACGAAAAGAAAAAATAAGATAGAAATTTGTTTAAAAAAAAATAATACTGTTTTCGTTATACTCGCATCAAGCGCACGTGCAACGTAACTCCAATAATACAAAAATTATTTTAAATTTAATTGTTGGAATAACCGTTTTGCTAATAATGTAATTCCTATGGACTTCTTCAAAATTCGTCTTGAGTGAAAATTGACGGTGTTTGAATAATTTATGTATATTTTTTCTTCTTTATTATCCGTACGTTAACATAATACGAAAATAATCGAATTCGCGGCAGTTGTTTACCTACATAAAATTTTAAATCACTTTTCTCTTTTTGAATTTACGAAACGTGAACTGCCGGTGTTCAAAAACCGAATTAATTTTTTAATTTTAAATTATACTTAAATATATATATATATATATGAAAAATTCCGTATAATTGAATAGCAATTTTAAATCTTCAGTTGTTTTTTTATTTGTTAACGCGACGAATACCGAGAATACAATATAATAATTATTATCGTTCTGTTGTAGACAATTTTTACTTAAATCGAATAATTTTATTTCTTGTCGATTATAAAATAATATACTGATGAAAAAAATCGCATACAGATCATTATATAAATATATTATTTAATTATAATATAATATATAATATTAATAAATATATTATTATTATAAATTTTAAATTTAAATCATTAGATAAGAGCTTTTTGTGTAGACAGTTGTTGGAAAATACCGCGTCAATAGTGCTAATCGTTTGCTCTACGAATATACAGAAAAGTGTTACGGGACTTGAGGAAACTGCAGGGACACATAGTTTATTTGATTTGAATCCGTTATATGATCAAATTTAAAATGTCCTTGTATATATATATATTACACGGAATAATAATTATCATTTTTTCGTTAATACCTACGTCAATGTGAAACGGATAGTTATATAATAAATAATGCGGAGGCGCACCGCGATTTCCTCCAAATTCCCTGCGGTTAATTGTGACCGTTGACATATATATATACATATTTATAGAAATTTATGATGCTACTATAATATGGGGGACTGTTTCGTCGAAACGAAGTTTTAGGAAATTCTTCGACATTGATTATTTACGCGCACAGTACACTCACGTGATTATTATTTATCGCGTAATAATAATAATAATAATAATAATAATAATAATAATAATGAACAATCCGCGCGAAAATTTGATAACATATAAAAACGCTAACGTGTAATAATATATGTTCTCCATTCTAGGTTCAATGATGTGTGCGAATGAATTTTTTTTTCAACGTATATCATGATTATGGATTAGAATAAGATTAGGTTTTTTTTTTTTTATTGATGTTCATTACATAATATCAAACAAGTACGCGTATGTAAAAAAATCAATACAAAACTCTTTGACTAATTATATAAATTAACAGTTAAAAATACAAATCAATAAAAAAGATTTATTAAAGATAACTCTAATTAGAGATATATTTTTTTAATTACAATAAAATAAAGATTATGATATCTCCCACCATCAAAAAAAAAAAAAAAAAAAACTCAATAGAAAATAATATACTTATTTAATGTTGAATAAGTCAAATTGTTTTTAAAATTTATTATTTAAAATGTATTTAAGTGATTTATAAACGTTAGAGTTTAAAAAATAAACAATAATTGAGTCTGGGGATGTGTATCGATAACGCGTATCAAATATAAACGTCGCGATATTACATTTGATCGGTAATAATTTTAAACCGTCGTCGTAGGCTAAATAATAATAATAATAATAATAATAATAATAATAATAATAATAATAATAATAATAATAATAATAATAATAATAATAATAATAATAATAATAATAATAATAATAATAATAATAATAATAATAATAATAATAATAATAATAATAATAATAATAATAATAATAGTAATAATAATAATAATAATGATAACTAAGAAATTATAATAATTTCAATGAGTGACTCTGTACGAGGGCAATAAAAAAAACAAGCGTCTGCTATTAACGGATCGAACAAAGGATCTGTTTTATTGAGAAAACTATAATCGTTATGGAATGCAGCCGGAACAATTTTGATTTGTACGTTACGATAACGTGTAGTGAGTTTATTCACGACGATCGAACAGATTTTCTATTTTTCAAGCAGCACTATGTGTTTTGTTAACCGCGGTAAAAACAACTAAACAGCTTTTCTTTTATTTTCTAATTTTTATTTGATTTATCCTATTTGCCACACTTAAATCACTATTCGAAACACGTTTCTTCTGTCCAGAAGCAATCAACACAGTTCTTGAGTATACCGTTTGAGACCGTATGACAATAATAGTATGTCGACAAATCTGTTGTGCCGTTATTGCGTGCTTAAATAACATAAAATCGATTGCACGTGTGTTAATACACGCGGAATATCGCATTTTAATATAAAAATATATATATATATATATATGTTTTTTTTTTAAGAATTATTTTTATGCGATAATACGATTTAGTTATTGGTCTATGCATGTTAGCAAATTAAACACGTGTATGTATTTAAAACGAAACTTAACATTACCGTTTAAATACATCAAACGTATAGTAATAGAGTTGTGCGGAATAATTTCCGACGGGCTATTGACTTTAGAATTCTCGTTCACAAACAACGTTTCCACTGCAGGACGCTATCGACAAATGAACTATTAATTACCGTTTCTATTGTGAGTCTAAATATTTTGTACAATATGCGGTATAACACAAACGTTTTGAAATTGCTGTTTACACCTGTCAGCTACTATTACTGACGCGTGCATATACACTCGGCGACTGTAATATTTGCGATTATTATGACAATATAAGTCCATTTCATCGGAATTCATAACTCGTGAACGTTTGCGTCTATATTCGGTCACTATTCGGATTTAGATTGATTGCTTATAAGAATTATTGTTTTCATTGTATTAGATTTTCAATACCTGTTGAGTTCAGATACAAAAAAATAAATAAATAAATAAATACATTCACACAGATAAAACGACTTGATAAAATTACACGTTACGTAGATTATTAAACAGGAAAACCATGACGTCGCTATATAAATAAGATTATAGAAAATGATGTATTTTTATTTAAATATGCCTAATTTTATTTGTTTTTTTTTTTTTATATGTAATTCTACGAAAAAAAACGTAATGAAAAAGAAAACTGTTGGTTAATTTTCGAAACGATTCATAATCAAAGCGTATAAAAAAAAAAAACATTTTTTGTGTTGGTCACTGTAGGTTACATGAAATTATCTCCTCTTTCCTCTGACTCCTTACTGTCTGCTTGACAGCGTAAGAGTGACGGGTGCGCTTCAAAAGGGTCCGAAAGATGGCATATAAATTAATCTACACCTTGGGATTCCTAGACGGTTCCTTGATCTACTGACCAAATGGTATAAGTCCTAGGAACTTACGACTTTATTAATGTTTTCGGAAGATTGGCGTGAAACGTAAAGAAAATCTGAAATCGTGACGAATAGTAGTAATATAACGAATTGGATAAATTGAAATATCGATTATATTTAATAATAAACTGTAATATTAGCCGAAATTATAGATTATAATATTATTAACGACTAATTTCTTTTTTAGCTTATACTACAAACAATCTGATTTATAAACACGATGCAAAAAGAGTAATTATTATTAATTATTATTTGTGATAAATTTTAAAACTTATTATATGAAATTAACCGCATTCATAAGTATTCCGCTTTTTACGCACGTAAATTATTATTTAGTGAGGTATAAATTTTATCTTGGATAACAATTAGATATTTGTTTCCTTGTATACATTTTTAGCTAACAAATTTAAATAATTAAATTTTGCATGACATTACCTGTATTTAATTAAAAAACTATTATATATATTTTTTATCTTTGACGCGAGATTCGTGTATTTGCTTTTAATATAATCTATAAATATATAACTTTCGGCGTCAAAATAGATTTTTTTAATATAATGTGTTAATAACGCCATTTACTACCGCCGTGACTTAAGTCATAACACAAAGTTTTTGGCATACTAATTTTCTACTAACACTTAAACTTGGGAACGCTATAATAATTAGAATCTATCGGAATCATATTTGGAATGCGATGATTAATCATTGCTTTGAAATTCGAAACAAAAATACAACTCTGAAACACCCAATACGAATCGCATTAATCTATTGGAGCTGACATTCACAGTGGTATGACTAATTCGGTTTAAAGTTTTGTGCATCACGTTTATTGTGACATTTATGAAAAAAATATTTATTCCTAGTTTATTTTTTTTTAATTAAAGAAGTGCACATAGTGTTATCAAAATTCCGAAATTTTTCTAATTTTTTTTTTTAATTACGATATTTGTTTAGCATGAATATTCGTTCGATTTATAAGTGAACTGATACAAAATATTTAGGGAAAAACAAATTTAAATATCAATTATTATTTTTTGTTATATATTTTTTTGCAGCTGTGTAACATATCTCCTTTTTCCTACCGAATACCGAGAGTATAATAATATATCATTATTGGAATACATATACACAATAGCCACAGGAAAATACCTGTTTATTCGTATAAATTGGAATAATTCGTTTTATTTTAGATACAATTCTAATAATTTCTACTATACATAATGTAATATAGGTACTCAATACTCATATTAAATACATCATGAAAATTAAAAACTTTATCCAGTATATGAAGTTGAACACTGAATCGCATTGGAAACTACCGGTTTATTATAGGAACTTTGCGTGATTATCATATTATGCACAAAGTTAAACACTTAAATACAGTCTCGAATATTACTAAATTCTATAAAGGGACTACGTCCAGGGAATTCACTGTAGCATTGTGGCATTCCTTGATTCGGTCACGCGTATGTTATTATAATACACTCATAAATAATATTCGGAAAATATCTAATTATTAATATTTTTTTTATTTAAATCCATTTTTAGTTTAAGAAATGGTTAAATTTTTTTTTTTTAATGTAGGGAGTTTCACAAATAATGTGGATGTCAATTCGTGTAAGTGTCAAAAGCAAAATATTTTAGTGTTTTGCGTATTTTTATTTTGGATTTGAAAACAACGATAAATCATTATATTGGAAAAACGATTTTGACCGATGCTATTAGTTTATGAAAATTAATTCATTTCGAAAATTATTGTTGAAAATGACATTATATGTTTAAGTTTGTATGTGTACATTTTGGGGTGTTAAATACCAAAATTGCCCACGTTCGAAATGAATACTTATATCAAGAGCTTTACTGGAGGTTTTTATGTTGTAGTTGGTAATTTGTGGGTAGTTATTTTTTACGCCGAAGAAAACTACAAGGGAATTCGAGAAACGTGTCAAATAATGTACCAGCTACATGTAATTCGCCAACGAAATATAACGTCAACGCCAATATTATCCAAAAATTATATCACTGTATAAAACCATTCTTCGATTCGCTCAGATTATGAACTCGGTTCAATTACACTCTAAGTAATTATCGTTTAAATATTTCATAATAGGATTATTAAATATTATAATGCGGAGGGGAGATGTGAACGTGTCACTCTTTGTGATTCATGAGATGGTATAATGTTCGGGTAGTAAATTTATTATGTCTGCAATACGACCTGTGTCATTATAATATGAAAATCACAATAATTCATCTCTAAATAATTATATAAATATTATTTTTCTGATATTGTTCATCAATCAACGATTTCTACACTCAGTGTGGTATGTACATGTTTTCCAAATGTTATTGATTTATAAGTTATTGTTATGTAGCAATAATAGTTATTCCTGTCTTCAGTAAGATGTCGTAACGAGTATGCATCAGTGTATAACAACGACGATACTTTATATTGTGTTGCATGTACATATTATAAACACAAATGCATTATATATAATATATATATAAAATATATATATATTATAAATATTTTATATATATATATACAATTAGTTAAATAAGACGAAGTTTTAATTATAATTACATTTCTAAAGTAATTTCGTTATATAATAATGAGTATTAACAAGACAAGACATTATGATACAAAAAAATAATAATAATACAATTCATAATTAATCAAAATATTTCCCGTCAAAAATAATTTCGAAATATTGTAAGTATAAAACTTTTTTAGTTTGCAACGACTGAAAAAATAACGTGTCAGTGTTAAATCGATCTATACTACAGGATAACAGAGTAAATAATAATAATTCGAGTATTGAAAAATGATGAATCGCATCCGTATGGAATGGTAGAATCGATAATTAAAAATAAGCGGTTTACCGTCAAATATGGTTTGAAATCCATACGTAATAATATAACCTTCCCAAAGCCAATTGTTGTGGCACTCGAGGGGGCTTCGAAGATGCAGAAGCGTGCACAGGTGTGCGCGCGGCACTGTTCAAAAGACGCGGTAGATATTTCGATTAGTGAATCGAAATTCAGTAAATTCTGGAACGTAATAACCGCGAGGACAGAAACGTTTCAAACTCTGAATCGATTGCAAGTCCGGTTGGCGTACAAATGGAGGGAAAATTTATTATTTTTGGAAAATCTGTGTACGAGCTTAAAGAGTATCAAAGAGAAGCGGCTTGAAAAATTTCGAAAACAATATATATATATATATATATATATATACTTCCTCCATATATTTCCTGTATATATGGAGGAAAACACGCGTGGACGATGATATATCAAAGAAACGGCGAAGGGGATAACAACAGATATCACACGTATTGCGACACGATGGGACTTCTTAATTATTTAAGATTTTTTCATGAATATTTACAAAGTTTACACACGAAATATTATATAAACAAACTGCGCGTGCGCAAGAGTCATTCTGAGAACTTACGTGCGTGTCTCCTGCCCGCCTCTGAAATATTTCGAACTTTTTTGAGCGTCGGCAATTAGTATGTAATTCGCATAAATTCGCACGATTTCTTCATATAGAATTTGCGTGACTTCGGCTTAAGGACAAACCACAATTTACTACGAGTTGCGGGGTCGGAGAAACTAAACCCGGCCACCTTAAAAATATGCATTTAAACAATTTCTTTTACGTCAGTATTTATCACGTATTTCGCATATATTTGCATCGGAAAAATCGATTTTACGTGATTTGCACACGTTTCTCCAGCCTGATCCCTAAATTCCGTATTGCGTGAATATCGAATATTTTTTTACGTTAATCAGAATTTCCTTATTTTGTTGGACTAGAAGAAGAAAAAATATTATACATTATCGTACGTTGCTGTTATATTTAAACAAAAACAAGAATCGATTAATAGTGTTGTCAAATGGTAAACTGTATTATAATATAATATAGAATATGTTGCCGTAGGACGAATATAGTTTTTTCCACGTGACCGGAGGCAACAGAAATCAATCGACATTAAATATTATTGATTATCCAGTAAGCGACTGGAGTTCGTTAACCATGTAAAATATTTTACAATTCATCCAAACATTGAATATTTGCGTATTTGCGGCGATTGGGATACGTGAAATCGATTTTGCTGGCGAAATAACACTGTGAAAATTTCGGAAACGGCTGTGCAAATGAATGCGAAATACGGGCTAAACAAAGGCGTAGAGTAAATTGTTTAAAATATTTCGGGTGTGGAGTTGGAGATGTGTGCGTAATCTGAAGCGGTTTTTTCATCGTTTTCGATGCTAAAAAACAGATGCATCGGGAGTGTAAATGAAATCGCAATTATTATCTGATAGATAAGTCGCGTTAAAATAATACATTTAAAATCGAAATATCTGTATGGGTAACATAACGAGGATAGAAGAAAAAGTTATGATGTTATGGAAACTACAAGGATGAAGTCCCGTAGGAAACAACCTATGGATCAACGTGGCTGAAGATTGATTTGAAAAGCTTAAGATTTGAATGTTGGAGACTTAGTAGTTCAAGACAGATACAGGTGGCGAAGTGTAATATGCCAGAGGAAGAAGAAGTGCTAGCACAAGTATCGAGTCCGGTAGAATGGTAAAAACGCATACGTGTAGAATAAAACTCGCATAATTCAAATAACACACACTCGTACTCATCATTATATATTACAATCCTCTGCCCAGCAATACAAAACAATAACTCATTACTCAGGCTTTAACCACAACACCGCACATCGTTTACGTATTTCTAATATTATTATTATTGCTTTTTTTTTTATTTTTCTTCGTATTCACCCCAATCTAATAGTCGTCAAAACGTTTACTCTTGATTTGAGCCAAGTGAATACGTAATAGTTGACCTTTATCGCGAACGTTTTATTGAAATATATGCGTACATTTGATATTTTCAGTTCTGGTTGGCCGACACCCTTCCCCGCCACGACTCCTAACGATTCGTACGGCTCACACCACGAGTAATAATATTTTAATTTAACGCGGAGAACCGCCGGTAATGGACGTATAATAATAAACCGACTCGGCCATTATTCATAATTTACGGTGATTACAACTAAATGTATTGCTCTTCAACATGCATTGTATACGGTACGACCGTCGTGATTAAAACCGAGAGTACGTTATTATTGATTTAACGTAATAGAATTTTTTTGGAATGGGGAATATCGATTAAAAATTATCATAAAAGTAGCGTACTTATGCGTATTAATAAGAGATAGGGTATTTTTCGATTTCAAATTTCGAATAAATAGTATTAACGTAATAGAAATAAAATTTTAACTCGTGAATAATTTTAATAAAATATTTATTAAAATTATAAATATTTTTTTTAAAGTAATGACCAATACATAATAATAAGGTTGATCTTAGGAAGGGATCTCGCGTTCGAAAATTGTAAAAATTTACATAAACATATAACTAAAGGATATGAATTGTCAGAAGACAATATATCGGGTGTTGATTTGTTTAATGAGTTAAAAACATTATGTCAAGTACTAAACTAAAGAAACACTTTTGTTACTAAATGTCTCGGTATTTTTTTTAAAATGATATCTGTAATTCATTGCTCGATGCATTTCAATAGTTTTAAGAAATATGATTACAATGTCACTTACGCTACCGAAAATGCTGTGATGAGTTTTTCAAAAACTACTAAATTGTTCACAAGAAATAATCTGGTACTAATTATTACTGACCCTTCAGTAGGCGAGGGGAAAAATTTCCGTTATTTTTTGATCCACTCTCGTATTCCGTGAAACCAAATAAGAATCGTTGGCTGCCGTAGGCGAAACAAGTTTATCTTATCGCGATGAATGAACAACTACTAGTAATTATTTTTATTCGTGTTTCCTCCTACTTAAAAAATAGTATACCTACCTAACAACAATAACTTCAGAAAAGTCTCCCTTTATTATTTTACTACTGAATCAAAAACGATAACGTATAAAGATTTTTTTTTTCTAACGATTTCAACTGTTTATATTATAATTTGTCGAAATTTACTGAATAATTTTTTTTTTGTTATAAATCCGAACCTGCTATTAGTACCTAACTATTAAAACATTTATATTCACGGATCGATGGATGTTACAGCACGGCGTTTCGGATAGGCAATTGTGTTACCATCAAACCACACAGAGGGACACATTGATTTTTATACAAATTATAAAGCACACAAATCGCGTGATATTCTGGAAAATATGCGTCGACATAAGATCACATATCTGTGAGTATATCGGATTACCTCGGAAACTATTTATCGCGGACAAAACAAATGCGGAATAAATGCAAAAATAAAATAGCTCTCACGTTTTTCGAATGGGGGGCATAAATAAGCGCTAAAAATATTTTATGTACTTCTTTCGTAACTTTCCTCCTCCCTCGTCTCCGTTTATTCGTTCAATAAACACACATGTTGTAGTTATGGAAATATTAGAATTTGGTTATTGATATCAAACAACAAGTTTTTCGATTTTTAAATTTTTATAACATGCTCACTAATAGAAAAAAAAAACACAAATCAACAAAACGTTCCGGTATGGAGTGTTTCAATAAACAAATTCCATTCGCTCATTAAACTATATTTATTCACTGACGACTGTCAATATCGGTCCAAGTTAACTAATTTCGTAAATTGTATAAGTAATTATTGCTGTCGTATTTTTATATTAATACATAACACAACGTATTATACGTGTTTGTGTAAATAATATGGCAACCAATTACTTTACTTTGTGTGTCTGGCCTATAGACTCGACGTACTCGATTGATTTTCGCGAACAAAATTAATCGATATATATATAGTTCTTGAGGAATTTTTTAAATTTCGTGACTGAGAGGCCGTTTGAAGTGAAACACCACGATCGTATCGTTGAGTATGTGTTTGTGCGTGTAAATGTACTTTTCTACGTTCAAAGTTTGTAAATGATGTGTATATTATGAACAATAAACGGATTTTGGGACCAAGCTGGTGAAGTAAATTTTCCGTCATAATGGTTAAGATTTTGTTAGAAATTCGATCGGACTTCTATATTGTTTAAATAAATAAATATATATATATATATATATTTATAGTGGCAATCAAGTCCGATATTTTAACACGACCGTGAATAAAATCAACATATAGAATACGAGTCCCGTGAGACGAGCCGTAGGCTGTAAAACACACGCGCCTATGTAAAATAATATATAGGTAAGTTATATGATGCATTATTTTTCTTCGTGTAGTTTTTTTGTGAGTGTAGTCTCTCCCGTTTTTTTTCTAGCTAATATGGCGTCGGAAATAACATATATATAATATATATATTTTTTTAGTATGTCTGCCGATCATCATCCGTTTTTTTATTCTATTCGCTTTTTATTTCGGCGATAAAATAGAAAGGAAAAGAAAGGAAAGGTGGATACGAAATCGGTATATATATATATATATATAGACAATGTATTTTCGCGCGTTCATATACGTGATATTAATATATATCCGTGCAGTACGAGCTGCGCAGGATACGTGAGACGAATCGTCACGTTAAACAAACTCTAAAGAAGAGACGGGTAGCACACACACACATACACACGCTCGCGTATAAACTATATAATAATAATAATAAAATTATTATTATTATTATTATTATTATATATACCGTAATGTAATCTGATTAAAAACAATTTTCCAACGATCACGGCCGATAACTGTGAAAATTTAACATTCGACGAATCATTCTCGTGTGCAGTTCGCTTCCTTTCCCTTTTTCGCCCATTGCCGTGCAATCAATGACATCCGCGAATAAAAAAATACGACACGCACAGCACGCAATGTCCCCTCGCCATAATACTATACCGTTCACAATCTCTCGTTCCTTCGGGATGGCATATCGTATTTATTCGTATTTTATGTATACGTACACGTTGGCCGAACAAACGTTGTACGTGCAAACGATAAGAAACAGTTATATATATATTTATACTTATAAAAATATATTATTATACGGGTATATAGTAGTATAGTCACGATCGGATATCGCTGTAATATATGAATTTCGCTTTTGATAAATTTAACGTTTTGAAAGTTTACTCGAGTGTACCTGTAACGAACGCGACGAACCGACGAAACGACTAGGTTTAATATTATATGACAATAACGGTTGTATAGCGCGTGCAACAAAGAAAAAGAATATACAACGTTTTGAATTACAGGATGGTCCGAATAATGCGGTTGTCACGGTTGGAATGTACAAGTGATGGTGTGATAGCTAGTCAATGGAAATTAGTAATAGTGTGTCATCAAAACAAAATTCTTTCAAACGATTAGCTTTCCTCTTTCTGACATGAATTGCGCTCCTGATCTTATATTACATTTTATTTTATACATTGTAATCGTGGATTAGAAATTTCGTTTTCATTGCGTTTGTTCTTGGTTATGTCTACTTTGTACATTCTATTATTATTAATATTTTTTTTCATAAATAATTAAACATACATTTCATAACGTTTGAAAATTTCTTATAAAATATTAAAAATTTCTTTTTGCGATTTTTTACAATGACATTATGTACAAATTTTCGTACTCTAAAATATCGCACGCAGTCATTTTGTAGGGAGATCAAATGACTGTTATCGATTCTCTACTATCTATTGACGGGAAGCCGTCGGTTATTAAGGCACTTGGATAGAAGTTTTATAGAGTTGCAGTGAGAACTATTATTTTGTATGTGAAAAACATGAATTGTTATTGAAAAAAACTGTAAGTACGATTCTGACCGACACCCAGATTATTTCATTTGAAAATTAATACAATTTATTATTTTTGTGATAAACTGAATCATTTTTATTCGGATGACATATCACGATACAATAATTACGTAATATGCGAACAATAAATGTTTTCGGTAAATGCATTTTTAATTACTCGTAATATTTTTTCATTCAATTGATTTTTAAGAATTTTAAAATTTCTATAATGAAATATGAATCTGATTTTGTATTTAATTAAATTTTAATGTTGTATTCTTTGAATTCAAAATTGTATTAATTTTATTTGTAAAATATCGTAATTTTAGCTGAATTTCTTCAATTTATTCGAAAATTCAAATTCATAGATTTTTAAAACATTCTTATTATCGATTTCTATAGTGCTATATAATTATAATTAATGTAATAGATTTCGTATTAAATTCTCAGAGCTTTGGTCGCGCATGTGAAAATTTTATTACTTTTATTGAATATTTTTGAAATGTTTAATGTACCTATAATTTTAGGTCAAAATGTATCGAATTTTTTCTTAAAAGTTTTGTGTATGTATATATTAATAAAATAATTTTTAATTATTTTTGATACAAATTTCATGTTTTATAATATTGTGCTATTTTTGGAATTATAACAACAAAATAAAACCCTATGTAATTTTATCTGTTTATTACAAATTTTTAGCTCACTACTTTTATAATTTTTTTTTTAATTTACAAAAGAAAAAAATTGTAATGATCAATTTTGCTGAAATAATAAATGAATACAATATTTAAAAAAATAAATATTTTTTCAGTAGTTTAAAATCACTGAGAATTATTATTTATATATTTATTACAATAATACTCGATACTCAAACACATGCATTCAATGATCCACTTGACAACGGAATTCGTTACAAATAAACCGTATACGTTTTATTTTCAATTTTATCGCCAGTTTTAAATTGCACATTCAATGGGGTATTTTTCTGAAAATGTTTATATATAAATATTTCATATTGAACCGATATTATTTCGAAGAATTTAAAGTTTTAACGAGGGGAACGGAGAGGTACTAAGAGTAACTTCACGAATTTTTACCAAACCACTCCACTAGTATGAACATTAAATGCTCATAAATAATAAACTATATAAGATATTATTTATACGGTGGAAAAAATAATTCCCATTTATAAAATTTGGGTTGGAAATTTGCCATACAAACAGTTATGAAATATCTATAAAACAATTAATAAATACAATTGTATTTCATTTTTTCTCTCCAAATATTATTAAATAAACAACAAAATAAGAAATTAACGTACAAAAAATGTACCTAAATGCGACATTTTCATTGCTTAAACGTGTTTACACAATTTCTAAAATATTTAGTTAATTTTGTAATAATCAAAACTAATAGTCAATAATTACTTGGTGTTTTGCAGATATCAGACAATTGCCATGCGTAATTTTGTTCAATTTACAGCAGCTATTATATAATTTTAATAAACCTATTTGTTGCAGAAGCGACAAACTATGTCAAAGATCTGCTAGCCTTTTTTGATTTTGAACGAACGTTTATTGGATACTCAGAAAGAAGGACGATAAACGGAAAATAAGAATGTGGTCGGTTGTATCAGACAATCAATTCATACTGGCTCGTTGCAGAGGCTGAAACGATGGGGCGATAAAGTAAACATGTTCCTGAACCGTGAAAACTTTATAATTAGAGAAAAATTATATACAAAAATTTAATTATCATGCACAGGCGAATCAGCAGAAAACTGTCCTACTGATTCTCAACAGTAAGAATTATATTAGAAATTGACTTTCCGCGCTGTGTGCAATAAAGCATAATATATTATATAATATTATATTTTAGTGGTGTAACTTTTCAAAAGAAGTATAAATGACACCAGTTTGAGTGCTTTTCGAGTAATTGCTAGGTCATTGGTCGACACATGAACATGTAAAGGATTTCCTCGGGCGATTATGGAATCGGTATTATATTTTAGAAATATACAAAAGCGGATCGCAATATAGTACTGGAGAGTAACTATGACAACGGTCATTATTGAACAGCGGAAATCCTGGGGAGGGGAAACGAACGTACATTTTTTTTATAATATTTATATATTATAAATAATTATATTTTATGAGTCGAACGATGAATTAAAAAATAACTCGTATTTGGTTTATATATATAAGGTACATAATAATCATGTATGTAATATCACATGAAAGGATATTTTGCACTCGGTCAAATTGATTTAGTTTCGTTATGAACAAGTTTATTTACAATGTTGTACAATATAACAAGATAAATCAGTTGGATAAAAAGAAAGTGCTTATATATTATACTGTTTAGATAAATGACGAGGAAACAGATAACCAATTGTTATCTAAAATGTATACCAGTCTAGATAAATAGCGTAAAGCCAATGATTATGGATGCAATTAATTTTATGTTATACGATTATGTTACATTTAAGTCAATTATCGTTCGTTAAGTTAATGCGTTTCTTTTTATTGTTTTATCACAATAAATTATATATATATATATATATATATATATATATATATATATATATATATATATATATATATATATATATAAATATATATTTGAAATATCATATTTTTCGATTCTGCGTTTTTATAATAAATAAAAAAAAATTATGTTTTACAAATTTTGGTAACTATTTTTCTTGTACAATATTATGTATTTCATTTTCCTTTTGAGAAATTTTAATTTACAAATGAGACGTTGCATAAATTATTTTTAATATTTTAATACACTGCAGTGTACCAAAAAATGAATATCCCTACATTGATTGCATTAAAGAGTGTAAGGTAGAACTTATTAAAGTACGTACAATAATTAAATATTATGTGTAATATAAATATAACGATCAAATATATCTTCTTTATTTTAATACCTCTGTTGAAATATTTAGAACAATAATACAATATTGTTTTCGATAAAAAAAAACTTACGCATAGGAAAATGCGAATTTTTAGTAATTATTATTAATTTAATGATGGCAAAACTCTTCGAAAATTACAAAATTTTAATAACATAATTATTGCACACATATATATTAATTATATTATTTTATTTACGTATAATATTTTAAATTGTTTTATTAATAATGTAATATATCATGTACAATTTATAGATAATTTTTTTAAATCGAGTGATGTAAAAAAAAAAAGTAATTTTATTAAAAATGTACCTATACATAAGGCGTATCTTAATTGTTAAGGAAAATTTCAATGAATCCTTCGAAGGAACGTATTTCGTATAATTATTCGAAACTTTTATAATTAAAAATACTAAGTAAAATATGACACAGCATGACAAGGTGAATTTTATTATTATAATGTTTCTTTTTCCAGATACTCGACACCCTCAGTAGATGCTTTTGCTGCATGAGTTATTCCATATGACTTCAGAGAATTAAAAGAAAACTCTCTGTTAGACTTTCCCGCTTCTCAAGAAAGCATTTCCAAGATTATATTTTCTTCATCTGTCTAATTTTATTGGGAAAATATACTCGGAATGTGTCTACGTGCAATTTCCCAGTATTATTATATTATACGTTTTAAATTTCTAAAAAAATTTTTTTAACTTGTTCCTGTTTCAGGCTTAGAGAAATTAAATAGTTCTCTTTCCTATAGAGTATAGAGAAATATTGTTTTTCTGCATTATTTAAATAAAAAAAAATATAGCGAACATTTTAAATCTTCATAATAAAAATAAAAATATTTTTATCACAATTATATCATTTCTGTGTATGTTCTCTATAAAAGAACATAGTGTTTTAGTTTAAAACTAAAGGAAATTAGATTTTATTCTTTTAAATTCGAATCTATAAGTCATGATAACTAGAAGTTTATTTGAAAAATGATTATTGATTGCAGAGGTCTGCAATTACTTGTTTGCTTTCATTCTTTCATACTTATTTTTTTTATGAGTTTTTATCATACCAACGGAAACGAGTTTACAATTATTTAATAAGTAGAAGTTGAGAAACTTTTTGACTATTTTTAAATAATATTAAGAATTTATAATTATTCAATTACAAAATGTGAGAACGTTTATGTTTCTGTTTAAAATAAATGAAAGTCTAATAATTATATTCGTTCATACAAAATAGAATTTCGTTTCACAATACGTCTCGAAATCAAAAGAAATCTAGAAATCAAAGGAACTTATTGTACAGCATCTAACTACACGCTTTACCGATGAACTTCCGATGTTTAAAATTTTACTATTCAAAACTCCGTGTGACCTTCTATCGTGACTCGCGAAGGAATTTTTTATTAATTTACACGATTTTTACGTTGAAAAAAAATACACCAATGTATGGAGTGAATTCTCAAAAGATAGAAAAATTAAAAAAGTAAATTACCCGATTTTCTTTATAAATAGAATTAGAGTAGGGACGATTTCGTTAAATAGTCCTTTTTCGTTTTTAGATTAAAAAAAAAGTTCAAAACGACGAAACTTGATATTCTTAAAATATATATTATTCGTCACGACAATTACAGTTTAGGTGTTTTTGCTTTTTTTCAATTCAATAGGTAAATAGAAATTAACTTTTAACGAAGTCGTACGAATAGCCAATGCCGCGCAAATTAATTAATTAATTCTTCTTTTTTTTCTCATTATTATTTTTAAACAAATAAAAATTTACCGATAATTTAGGGCGTTTCAAATGTTCACGTTGTCAATGTAATAACAGAATTTTGAAAACGAAAAAACAAATTATTGATTTCAATCATATTTTAGAAATATTAATAATATTTAGAATACATTTTAAAATATAAGTATAAATTATTAACCGTAACTCCTCGCCAATTTTCTAAAATCGCTATTATTTTGTTTATTTTATTTTATCGTTTATTTTAGAATTTCATGTTATGAAAGAGTAAAGTTTTTTTTGTTTTACATTGTTTTACGATTTGTAAAACGTATTGCGGGAATCTCGCCAATAATACATCTACGTATGTATGTATGTTCAAAAGCTGATCTCGTGCATTTTTTGTTAACAGTCTACACGGCAGCAGATGTACGTGATGAATAATTCGTTCAGTGGATTCTTGACCTTTTAGCCGTCCGTCATTGGGATAGGTATTCGAATGCCGAGTTGCCAATCCTCGTGGTCTTTTTTTTTCTAAAAAAAAAAAAGAAAAGATAAACGATGTAAACGACATCAGTATTTATAGAACGAGTGTTATGTAATAATATTAAAGGTTAAGAATGAATGCGCATTTATCGTTACCACTATTATGTTCGTGTTGTTACTAGTGGTTGTCAACAAACCGAAACTACTTAAAAATGTATTTCATCGTTGATCTTTATTAATTATAAAACATGCGTGCATATTATTTATATATATATATCAGATTACAATTATAATTTTAGACGATTTTTATCCATACATTTTTCCTCTATAAATAATATTAATATATTATTATATTTTCAACGAATTACCTAATCGTGTGAATAATATATTTGTATGCTAATTTGTACTTATCAATGAAATGTCCGCAAAAACTTTTAACAAATGATTATTGCGGAATCATTCATAAGAGAAACAATGTTTCGAGTGACAATCAATAAAAAGAAAACCATTTATCCGAACAAACATTTAATAAATTTTTTATTTTTAAAACGATTTTTTTTTCCTTTAGGAGTAGTCGATTCGGAACGTTGGCGCGTGATTTACCGTAGAGTTTTTCGTTTTAGATACCATTTGTTTATTCATTTAATTGATTTTACTATTAAAAATGATTTAAAAAATATTATAAAAGAGTTTCGAATACCATATTAGATAATATTAGATACAATATAATTTTCTAAAGTCATTTGATGTCAATTTTGGGAATACAACGCGACTTATGTCTGAAAACTGAATGCGATAATATTTTGTCCGAATGCCGAATATAAAGACGAACCATCTACTTATATATAAAGATATATATATATATATATTATATATATATGAAAGTACATCATTTGTTAAATTCCGTATATTATAATAAAATATTTATCGTAAATAATTTAAATATTTCGAATATTATTCTGGATTAAAAAAGTATACCGTTGTGATCCGGATAATATTTTAGGACCACAAGTACTGCTTCCTTTCCCCAACACAATTTGCACTATTGCTCATCATAGCCCTGTTGATTATTTTTTTATTCATTGTTGCAACGGATGGGGTGTGTTTTTCATAATATATGTGCGGCGAAAAGTGAAAATAAGGTTAATGTATAAACGCTAAACGCATAATATAAAGTTTAACAATTTCGAAATAAACGAGTAATTTATAGTTAATTATTTCTTGTACATTACTTATAAATTAATTGGTCGTTAAATAAATAAATAAATATATATATATGGCATTATCTAGCAGTACAAAGCAATTTTTAATTACGGTGGAATAAATTCACCGCAAACGAGATTACGAGTGATCTATGATCGTATAACTGATTGAACAAAGAATGTAGAAAATATAGAAAGCGCTTGTATTCTCATTGAAATTATTACGCTCTTACACGTGGACGCATAGGTCACACCCTGAACATTAAATGAAAACAATTAGATTACTGTTGCACTCGGTAGATCACACACTAAACCAAAGCCACTCTTCTTTTTTTGTTTAATTAAGAAAAAAAATCTTATCCACTTAATGCATTTTCCAAACATCGAGAAAATTCTGTTGCATACGCAAGTTTTTGGTAAAATCGCTAATGTTTCGAGTCTTAAAACTTTTTAGAAGTGTCAAGTTCTTCGAAATGTTCGCGTAACACGTGATTTGATTGATTAGTTATTACTCATTAACAATTATTCGTCTTTCCGTTTACACACGCATATAGCTTGAAGTTTAAAGTCTTAACAATTAAAATCATCGTACACAATGTATAGAAGTACGAATAATTGGGTCCGATCACCTGATGTTGATTTTTTTTTTATATATATACATTCCTATTAAGTATGTGTCTACTAAATAATGAAATAGACGTCAAAGTTCATAATAACTTGTTAACGCTTATGTCGTACGTATAATATTGATAAACTCAATGAAAATTAATTTTGGATTTAATAACACTTCGCGCTCTAGAACGCCTTTTATCCTATCGTCATTATCATCACAGCCGAATCGTAGGTTTTTTTTTTCGTTTTGAATTTCGATTTCCGCTGTATAGCGGTTTTCAATTATTTCCGTTTTGTTTAAAACTCGAAAATTGACGTTAACGATTTTCACGGATCGAGATTTCCATTTTAATTCTAAAGAATATACCGGTATTCGTTAATAAGTCAATTGAAACGTTCACTGTAGTAATACTACTATTGTAACAACAGTAATCCAGTATGCGCGCGCGTACTATCCTGTAAAGCCCGTATAGTCGTAGGTTTCGGGACTGTTGAACCGATTTGTGACGTTGACGGTCAGACGGAATCCCCGAGGGTCCGAAAATTCGTTAGGAATCAATAAAATTACCACTCTGCCGTAATCCTTTCATCTCCCGTTCATTAAAAAAAATATATATACATTTATATTTATACGTATTTGTATTCGTAATTTGTTCGAGACAATCTTACGGAATAAACGGGGGAATTTAAAAATTATAATTAATTTTCAATGGCGTCGTTTGTCCAGTAAAGAAAAAAAAGAAAATTGGAAAATTTTCCCGAAAATCGGATAGTTATAAATAATAATAATTATTACCGATGTTAAGGGCAGACGTTTATTCATAGTTGAAATATACCGCTTGAACACACATTTCGAGAATTATTATGTTATGCGTGACATTTATACTTGAAACTTTACACGAACGACTTGAACGAGATGACGTGTACACACACACGGATAATAACCGGTGAAACCGTGTCAGAAAAGCCAGTTAAAATACCTGTATAATATATCACGTGGAAAACGTTAACAATATTTTTTTTTATAATTCACTTACTTTTTTCTACGTCGAATAGAATTATTCTCTCGCGATTGGAATGACTTTTTTCATCCCTCCATAATCAACCAAATGGAAGGCCTAAGTCACGTGAGACGAGTAAACGAATTGTTGTGGGCCCCGCATATTCCACATGCACACAAGTGTAAATTAATATAAGTCAGTCCTGGTTGAACACATTCAAAACAATAACGACAACGCATAAATCACGACGGTTGTGATATTCGTGTGCAGAGGATTTGATACGCCTACGATGTGAGCAAAATATGTGGAAATTTTAAAATTTTATCGTAACTTTGTATTGTATATTATATACAATGGTCGTCGTTCGTTAATTGTTACGCGGTCATTACGTTTACGTACCGATTTTGATATTCTTACGATTATTATCGGCATACGGGTTTCGCGAAGGAAATCTTTAATTAATTTAATTTCAATTTTTTTTTACTGGTATTTAAAATCTTTCTCGAAATCGGTGTCAAGTACTGTTTGAAAAAAGTAAACATGTCGGGGCGTACACACCGCTAAACCGACTACCATTATTTAGATTAATTCCGAGATTTAAAGGAGGGACTCCTTGACTTCCTCGATACTAGAAATATGAGTTTTGCGAAAAAATTGACGCGATAAGGAACGTTTTATTTTTTTTAATTATTTTTTCCTCCTGTTTTAGCGAGTGAAAACCAGTTTGTTATTTTGGTTGCACATCCGTGTATAATCGCGTGTTTTTTTTTTTCGAATTCTGCCGTTTGTGAACAATATACGATAATTCGGCGCGAGTATGAATCACAAAACGTCTCCGTAGACAGCCCGTGAACTTGTATGCGTTTCCAATTATCCCGATTCCACCACCAGGGCACGTGTTGTATGCCGCAAATTGCCATGATTCGATGATGAATTGCCACCGGCACGACGACGACGACGACGACGACGACGACGACGAGTAGTAGTACGCCCAGCGGGCAACGAGTCAACAAAATATCGTTGCCGTCGCCGAGACACCGAGGCAATTTTTTTTCTCCGTTTTATTTTCCTCCTCTCCTTCGCTTCTTTTAGTTTCCTTTCTTTTCATTATACCGAATAACTTGGATGTCAAATTCAGAAAATAACTTGGCAAACATATTTTTTTAATTTCCAACGCCCTCGGACTAGATTTTATTTATAAACAGCGGGCGACTAAGGTGAAATCAGGTGAAGGCGGCCGTTTCGTTCAGTATTCTTTCCTCCGTCTCCACTTTTTTTCCCATCTTCTCTTTCCCGCGCCCCGCCTCGTCACTTAATGTCTCCGCGGTTCGGTTCTCTCGTATATCCGAGAAAATCCGAGACTTTCTGATGTGCGAGTAATTTAAATCGGAAATGTGTTTGATTTGTTTGAAAAAACACGATCGTTGGACGCCGGCCAGATAGCCTATCTGTCTATTACACACGTCCAGGATATAAATAATAATAACCTCCTGGCACACTCGGTGTAGTAGTAGTAGTAGTAGGTAAATTAGGTACAATACGGTCCAAAATAACGTCTGACTACTACTTATCAACGGGTTTTTAACCTATTCTGGAATTATTTAACGAATAAATTAGCGCGAAAATCCGCAGAACGATGCGCGTCTTCTCGTCGCGAGTTTCATCCACTGCAGACTACTATATTTATATATGTATATACGTACTGCGAAATCGGTGCTACGGTGTTTGTGCAAATCGTAAAATTATTCAACAGAGCATTCGAATAGAACGAAATAAAATAATAATAATTTTATTATTATTATTATTATTGATAAGAAATAGCGGAAAAAAAAGTATTAAATAAATAAAGTTATAAAATGGGATATGTGAAAGAAAAAACTATAAATTAATACGTTTAAATAATAAATGAATTGTATAAATAAAAAATATATAAATGAGTTATTATATCGAATTAGTTTTTTTTTTTTTTTTGATTCTTCATAATGACTCATTGTTGAAAACGTGGTAGTATACGAATAAAAAAAAAAATTAATACAATTCGTATGTAATATATATTTAGCTTTATTTTTTAATGGTACTTTTTGGTTTGATTATACGATTCGTAAATATTTATAATATTAATTTATACATTTTGGCAATTTTTTGGGAAGTAAAAATTAAAATTGTTTTTCCATATACACGACACGTGTTGTCAATAAAACAAAACAATTTATATATATTTAATTACATACTTATACCGTGTTCGTGTTTAAAAAGTTTGTTTCCTATATAAATAATAAATAATTACTACGCGAATGTTCAATATAGTGTATAAATACGTTTTAAAAACAAATAGTAAACGTGCGTATATTATATGAAATACGTGATATCTATTTTGAATCGTATTGACGTTTATTTCATTCATATTAAACATTCGCTTTCTATTCCCGTCCCGGTATAATAATGTTAATTTTTACTGTCATTTTACTTTAAAGATTCGAAATCGTGCGCAAAACAACATACGCCCGTGAATACATCATTTAACTTAAGTTGGCCCGAAATGCGTTCATTACCATTTAAATATTAATATTCCCTTCGTACCTTTTGAAGTTTTGTATTTTTCTCGTGTAAACATATTAAAATATATGTAGTATTTTGTTTAAATACAAAATGGATGCTTGAAATTTAAATGGTTTGTTTTTGCGCGCATCAAACCATTTTTTTCCATCATTTCATTTTCTAAACGACGCGAGAAATCGTATTTATTTATTGAATCGAGGTGAAAAATAAACTGTGTCCATACACACGTGTTGTAGAGCAATAGGTATAGATAAATTTTAGCTAGTAAAAAAAAGCATATCAACTGTTTAGATAAATTTTCTGATTCCTAAGCTAATTTGAATTAGCTATTATTTTTTTGTCCGCGCGATCAATTTTTAACGTGTTCTCACATTATCACTTGCGTTCATCTCGAATAATCTAACCTAAACCAAAGAAAATGAGTAATTTATAATATCAATCATCGCGTACATTATAATACGAATGCGCATTTAATGCATCTGGTTTTCACGTAATTTTTAATTATCTAAACTCGACAAATGTAGATTTTGCGAAGCGCTTTACGTTTTCCGTGATTGATTTTATATATATATATATACTTTTTTTAATGAAATTTTTTAACAACGGTAGATTCGACACGGGGGAGTTTATTTAATATCACTGCGAAAACGTTATTAAAATGTAGAAGAAAGATAAAAAATAAATAAATTTGTTGCGCACGATTTACGTATCCAAACACCTGCACAGCGATAAATATGCGCACATTCCGTATTCCCTCACCGAGTCCGCTGTATATTATTATGAGAAAAATTCCACGCAATGTCTCAATAATATCGTTGTCGTTATGTTTTATTATTATTATTATTTTTTTTTTTCCATAAATGTTACCATTTGTGTCAGTTGCCAAAAACAGATGTTTTCTTTTTGCCATAAAAAAAAAAAAAAAAAAATAAAACGGGCGTGTGTATTTTACACGTTCTTAACGAAAACGTCAGACACGAGGAGGGCGCGGCGGGCTTTCGAGCGGCGAAACCGAAAAGTGCGACGGGTTTCGAATAATGTACCCCATTCCCGCTCGTCCCTGAGCTTGTATAGCGAAGCCATTGGCATTGCGCAGGGAAGGCTTTTGTTCCGAGCAAAAGGATAAATATCACAGCTCCTGTGTATATACGTACGTAGCTACCCATTAGTAAGAGAATTCCATCCGAATCGAGATCACAGGGTTCTCGGAAACCTTTTCCGAGGGACCCGAGTCCGGGACAATTGCGGCTCCTCGTCTTCAGCACAGCTTTCATCAGCGATAAATCGATATTAATGCGCTTAATTTTTCGCTTTAAAAACAGCAGTAAAATATATAAATTATTATACGCAATAATCCGCCGTTTTTATCCGGACTGACGATAATGTGCTTTTTTTTTTTCCCGCATAAACGATTCCTCGGCTCTATTGTCGTTGAACGTTTAAATCATTACACGCGTCACACTGCTGCAGATAAGTATGCACGCATTACATACAGTTTTTGGCTATTTCTTATACGTTCTAAATGTTAAATTTACATTTCCATACCGTTCACGAGTCTCGGGTTCACTCGCTTTATTACTACATACCGTAGTAAATTTATCTCGTCGTCGTCGTCGTCGTCCTTTTATATTCGCTATACGAAATATACGAACAATTTCAAATTTAACACGACGCCGAACACTGACAGGTCGTTTATAGTTTGTCGAAAGATTTTCTTTTTTTCTCTTTTTTTCTTGCCCCCGTGTATACGTTAATATTTTCCAGTACAGCGCACTAGTTATACACAAGACTGTGATTATGAAAAATTTAATGTGTGTGTCTTTTTTTTTTCAACTGTTCGAAGTGACACATTATTGCGCGATGACCGTTACACACTATATACATATATATATATAGAAAGTCATTATGGTTTAAATTATTTTTTCCGTTTGGACAGCTTTTTTGAGAATTTTTTCGTTTTCTTTGGTTACAGTCAAAATCGGTAATGAAATTAGTGAAGCGCGCGCGAATGTAAATAATTTTTTTTTTTTTTATTACGATATAATAAATTCGGTTAAATTCTCTTTTTTCAAGAAAAAAGTATTTATATTATTAATACAGTTTATTCATATCAGCGGTTTCCAACCTGTGGTGTATGCGTGCCAATATCGGTACACAGAAAGTAGGTGATACGCGAAGAAATCGTTCGATATAATTTTCATTGTATGTATTATATTATTGTTAATAGCATACAAGGCAAAGAATCGTTCGTCGATATGATTAGTGACAGTTCGATGAAGATAAAACATTAGTTTCATTTTGAACGTCAACAAAAATCGAATACCCGTCCACTTTTCAAGCAAATATTATAACAATGTTTAATTTGTGTAACAGTGCGGATTTTCTGAACTGCTGTGTTATGAAAATCGAGTACAGAAATAAGCTCGATATTTAAAGCGATTTACGAGTGAAAATAAGTATTCCGTTCAACTTGGTACTGACGTTCTTGTACAAAATAAACAACAACGAATTTCGCATTAAACGTATAAAGTCGTAATTAAAATATTAAGATTTACTTAAACGTTGTTTTACTTTTTTACATTATAAAATGTTAATAAACGAAAATTAATAATAAAAAACATATTTAAAAAAAAAAAAACCCGACACTCGTAATTTAGTTCAAGAATTAATGCGCATTGATCATAAAAGTGTTTAATTGTACTCGATGACAGAACGATTGAGAACACGCCTACTGACCTATATTGTGGACTCCAGCGTTTTGGATACCTATACGTTGTACAGATATCTATTAAAAAATCACGTTCTTATATTTACATTGGAAATTTATAATGCGTGTGCGTATTACACTGCAGTGATGTTTGAGAATATAATACTAGTAAATTTCTTTTTACCCTAAACGGATTTTCAATTTCTGGTGCCTGAATATAATATGAAAAACGGACGACTACGAATTGTTGACGTTATTATTGTTACAATTTTTTTTTTCTTCCGCTCCCGCAATAATATCGTATACCGTTGTTGTACTGATTTTCTATTTGTTGTAAAACGTAATCATGTTTGATTAGGACAAAAAGGTTCTGAAGAAATTCTAAGGTTCTGTCAGAATACGCGCGGTCAGTATACCATTGCCGCGAGTGCTGCGCGTAAAAAAATCAAATAATACCGTGAAAAACGAATCGTTCAAGTTTATAAAATCGCATTTTTCCGTAACGCCGGTGACCATTACTTTTTCGGAAAATCGACAACGCCAGTTATAAGAAAGGAAGAAAGAAAGAAAAAAGAAATATATATATATATATATAAATCGTTGTTAAGTCCGGGTCGTTAAAATTATTTTATCTAATTGCGTAGTTCGAATTTTGCGAATCACAGCCGGTCCGATAGATATTTCGTACACGTGGCGTTCGAGTACTTATTAATAGTATATTTTCGAAGAATACTTTTGAAAATTATTCAAAATACAATAATATGCATTCGCGTATAAAGGTCACGCTTTTATTTTCTTAATAAATAATGTGTGTGTGTGTGCTTTTTTATTATTATTATTATTATATAGGTTTGTTTTTCCCGGCGCAGCCGAATCGGATTCAAACTTTAAATACCATCAAACTATCAATGACAAAATACCCTTTCGGTTTATGTTTATGACGTTCATAAAACCGGCTGGATGTTTTCTGTTCGAGCAAAGACTCAAATATTCCACTGTCACGTTATAATAATGTAGAAAATCGTAAGTATCGAAATCGTGCCCGTGGGGGGGGGAGTTTGTATTATTATTGATATTGAAATATGCTTTTAAAATCTACATATCGCTTTATTTGTTCAACGTGTGGTCCAGTCATGTGGTCTCCATACCGATCAGGACATAATATATCCAAATTGGAAAAGATTCGGCGCGATAATTCTCACACGTTTCGTTTCGTTTTTGCCCGGCTGTGAACCACATTAACACCACCAATTCCGTCCATTCATAACGTTTGAAACGCTTGCACGGAGTCACTTGCGCGTAAAAATATCTCTAGTGTGTTGTTTAAACTATAAAAATATTTCGGCGCGAAAAACCTATAAAGAGACGATAGAAACCTAAACTTTTACCGTAAAATAGACTTCATAACCGTGTTATCGCATCACACGTGCAATACACACGCACACTGTATATTATTTATTAAAACATATAAATTGTCTTTTGGTGGACGCCGTACGTTTGGTTTACAGGGATTTGTCTTTTTTTTCTTCGTATTAATACGCCCTGTTTGGTATTGGATAAACGTACCTAACCGACGTGTATTAAGGAAAACTGAGCCACAAAAAATTAAGCTCCTGACGTGCCCGGCTGCCCGTGTGAGAGACGCGGCACGGCGTTGAGCGTATACGCCCTTGAGCACGATGACTAACCTAACCAGGCCCATATTTACAAAAATTGCCGCCAGGGGCAACATAAAATTTGCCGCCCCCTTATATAAACATATATATATACACATTTTTATGACCTTTCAAAATGTTGCCGCCCCTAAATCTCTTGCTAATAATGCCGATAGGGGCAATTGCCCCTCCGAGCCCCCCCCCCCCCATAAATACGGGCCTGATGACTGCTCGTTATCCGACAAAATCGTTCAGCCTCCTCCTCACGCGCACGCGCCGAACAAAGCGAAGCAAAATTAACCGAGACGGATTTGAAATTAATCGAATACGCGATTGAGGATTTCGACGGTTTAGAAAAAAAAAAAAAAAATTCCCGAACGAAATACAGAAAAAAAAAAAAAAAAAAAATGAAAACTCTGCCTTGCCACACGTCGCGCCTCCGCTTTACGCGAAAAACCCATTAAGATCGAATCGCGTTTTATCCCTTTCGGAGGCACACGCATACGTCCGTATATTATTATAAAATATAATAATACACAATATATATTCACACATACGCGCGGTTTACAAACGAGGCAGGGACACAACGCTGCCTGCCGCACGGTGTTGTGCACTCCGCGAGAATCAAAATATATACGGGCGTATATATTATATGATTATTGTTGTTGTTGTTGTTGTTGTTGTTGTTGTTGTGCGCGTATATTATACCCGCCCCGTGTGTGTGTGTGCGTTGGATCCTCCGGTCCGTCCCTAACCCGCGTCCGAAACCCATCTCCGTCGCCCGTGCACCACTCAGCAATCCCTTTGGTGAGGAACGGGCGGAGGCGTCCGCGCCACTACCCGCCGCCGAGTCGACCATCCGAAGCGCGTCCCGGAAGAGAGGCCGTACCGCGCTAGCGCCGAAACTGGGTCATCGTCCGCGGGGCGGCGGGGGTGGCGCGCGCGTGGCCGTCCCGTCACACCGCTAGACCGCGCGCGCGTCCCTGTGACGCCTCCGCCGCCGCCGTCGCCGTTGTCGAAAGCGCGCGCCGCGACAAACCCGAGAGTTCCCCGGCAGTCTGCCGCGGACCATTCATCCCTGCCATTCGCCGTGCACGCGTATCCAACGGCGTAGCGCGCGCGCGTCGTCTCCTCTCTCACGCCGCCGCCACCACCACCGCACCCCGCCCGACGACTCGCCGCGCGACAAATAATTCCCGCGTGTGACGGTCGCGTCGTAACGCAATAATATAAAACAAGGGATAAACAAACCACGTCTCTCTCTCTATGTGCCGCTCGCTCCTCATCGCGCTGGGCAACGGATAATAATTATAATTATAATATCGTTCGTTCGTTCGTTCGTTCGTTATCACTCGCCGCGGCCAGTGTTTTTGTTCGATCCGTCAACGGTTACAATAGTATAATAGTAGCGGTCGTAAAAAGCAAAAAAAAAAAATTGTTTTTTTCTCGTCGTTTTTTTCTTCTCTTTCACTCCCGTTATCGTTGTTATTTTTGATTTTTTTTTCCTTTTTTTTTTTCAAATAATATCGCTTACACGCCGATTCCGGGGAGCAAACGATTTATGACGCATTGAGAAGTCTACGTATACGGAAGTCTCACAGCCTCAAATAGTTCGTTTCGCGCGGTTTCACTCCGGACAATACGCAGTCAACCGCGGTCCAGGGCGTTCGACGCGAGTTTAAGGATATCACGTACACACGATAACTACAAGGCAAATAATAATATTAATAATAATAACAATAATAATAATAATAACAACAACAATAATATACTGTTACACGTGTTCGTGTCGCGCGCGCACACTTATGTGCAGGACGCGGTCCGGAGCCCGACTGACGGTCGCGGACGTGAAACCGGTTTCGCACTGGATGAAAACCGCGTCAGTGCCACCAACGTCACCGGAACACAGGTCAGTCCCCCGCGGTTCGTTTTAGTCCGCAGCGCGTCACGCCGCCGTCCGTTTTGCCTTTTTTTTTTTTTTTTTGCTTCTTTTCCTATTAATACTCTCGTGCGCCCATTATTATTGGTGACGGCGGGGTTCATATTGAAAACAATCGCTCGTTGGTGTAACATATTTTATTTAAAACACAAAAAGAGGACAGGGGGGGGGACCTAAGCTAACCTGACCTAATCGAGCACGTGATTATCGTATACGACGTTGTTGAAGAACACGCAATCTGTTGTACGATTATTCATTATAGTGAAAATAATGGACATTTGAAAAATATTCCGCTTTCGTTTGTAATACTAATAATAATAATAATAATAATAATAATAATAATAATAATAATAATAATAATAATAATAATAATAATAATAATAATAATAATAATAATAATAATATCTCGACGAAATTCGCAATTCGAGAAAAAACTATTCTTATTTCGTTATTACGATACAATTTTATGTATTCACTAAGTTTTGGTGACGAGAGAAAAAAAAATCTGAATTTTTACTCACCGTTCTTTGTAGATGAAAAGTCGCGATATTAAAAGTATTTAATTAAAAATAAATAAGAAAAAAACGATAATCCATAGACGTGTCTAAAAAAAATCTGAAAATCGCACGATAAAATAATAATTCCAAACGGTCTTACACTTTATATTTACCGAAATTTAAAAATACTTAAAATATATACCATGTGGCACCTATATGATATAAAATAATCATTTTATCGTTTATCGATGATAATAATGATAATAATAATAATAATAATAAAAAAATGATTTTGTACAACATGTGGAATATCGAAAAAATCGTTAAAAATATTTGAAAACTATTTGGATGAAATGGCGTTGAAATTTTTTTTATTTTCATAAATTAAAAACTTACTTTGCAATATAATCCAAACGGAGAAAAATAAAATCTGCAAATGTAACAACATTCGAGCCGTACGTATTAAATTAAAATGTTTCATCGTGCAATAATAAATGTAACGTTACGGCAAATATATTCATATATATATATAATATTTCATTATGATATTCGTGAATTGTTACGACGGGCAACAGGTTGAAAATTTACAGGATTACGTAGCGGAATGTTTTCACTATAAACCGTCGTGTGTATATATATGTAACAGAAATGTTTCGCTTTATTTGTGGTGTAAAATTTGAAACGGAAAAAAAGAGAAAATTTTTTTCTCCTGTAATCCGTTGGCACGTATTTCGGACCGGATCGATTGAATGTATTACCTTAAATTAATAATTATATAATTTTTTAAGTTTTTTATTGCTTTCGTCGGAGACGTAACAGCTTAAATATTTTTCTACGTTAAAAATAATAGCAATACATTCAATTTAAAAACAATTTGTTGATAAAGTTATGTGCAAGCCAATGCGGCCAATATTATAATGTTCAAGCAGAGATTAGAAAAAAAATATTGCGTTTCTCATTTATGAGGGTCCACAAATAAAATATATCGACCTCTGGGCCCCTTGAAGTCTTAATTCGGGCTAGAGTATGTAGTAAAATAAAACGTTTAACACACGTATAATTCGAAAGGGTTTTTTTTATTACATTAATTCAGTTACTCATAAGACGGGGCAAACACGATCGGTTTCTTTCTGACTGCGTAAACTATAAAACCCTGTAAGATTTTATCGTTTTTCCTCCCTCGCCGTCATCGTCGTCGTTTTTTATTATTATTATATTAATGTAGCCCCGGCGTGTTCTCAAGAAAAACAGTTTTTTGTTTCATGTTCGTGAACGGCAAGGGATTAGAATCTTGTAATCCCATAGCGTTTTAACGAATAAACCGGGTTTTCAGCTGGGTAAAGTTTTATAAAAATTTTAAAAACGTATAAACTGAACGAGACCTGTGTCGCACCTGTGCTCCGAGCAAAAATGTAAACAAGTCGACAATCAAGAGAATTAATTTTAATCGTTAATATATACGTACCTTTAAGTTGATTTTGTGCAAACACTATAATATTATGTACGTGAAAAATTACTTTTAACAATATTCAGCGTATACATTTATTACAATGAGATTATTATTATCGGTTCGAATTCGCTGTAGCGCTCAGACAATAATTACTTTACCGTTATATATGTAAAGCAATCATTTTCGTATATTTATATATGTCTAAATAAATAGTTATATGCAGCAAACCACATAAATGAATTTTTTTTATATTTGCGTGTTCTTTTAAATACGCGTTATCATAATAGAACTTTTTACTAGAACTATTGTCGTCGTACACGTACGAACGTGTGTATAGAACAAAGTTTAATAAATTAATTAAATTTTTTTCTCGGGAATTTTCTTTTTTAATAATAAAAATATTTTAATAAACGTTATTCTAATAATTATTTATAGTGTCCAGGGAGTGTTGGTTTGTTGTGCTGTGCAGTGGTTCGGGTGGATCATTGTCGGTCGGATGTTGTTGGAATCGTATTATAATTATTAGCTTTAAAATTTGAAAGCAACGATGATAAATCATTGCGTTCGATTAGTAATAATAAAATAAATGAAAACCGAACTAAACGCAACTGTTTATTAACTATTTACAATTCTTTTGTAATTTGTCGAAATTCAATTTTCACACGTGCTAAAAAAGTAGCAAGTTGTGACGAACGATATTTTTAGGATACCGTTGTCGATATATTATAGTTTTCTAATTTCTGAATTTTTAGAACTTAAAAGCACAATGGAAGTGTACGCATTCAAAACGTATTTACATGCCGATAATTTTTTCGGTTTATTATTAATATTATTATTTTATTTTTTTTGCTATTTTATGAGTGTTTTCCGTAGTTTTTTCTTTTACGTTTTAGGAGTCTATCGTTCAACAACAGAAAAACGCGCGTCGAATAACCTTATCGATTAGCTAAAATTTAGGAACGCGTAACACCACGTGTAAAGATCGACGTGTATTTTTCCGTAAAAAATTGTTTATACAGAGAGAGAGAAAAAATCATTATTTTACAAAAAATAAAAAAAATACTTTTTTCGCTTCGTTTGGAATGTAATAATAATAATAATAATTATAATAATAATGTAAATGTAATTGAAGATCTCCGTTATTTTATGTATTTATAAATACATATATTTATTTATTATATTATTCATGATATTTATGTATAACTATTTCTGTTTTTGAAACCAGAAATGTTTGTGATGCGAGAACAAATATTGCTATTCTATATTATGTCGTATATAAAAATGTTATTATCGTTCTCTCTCTTCAAATTACAATTATATTCGAAAATAATGTTTACTAAAAATATTGTTTAGCCAATTAAAAATATTGAAATATCGCGTTACGCACAGCGTATTTTTCTGTGAAACATTTATGTACGAATGACGTAGGAAAAAAAAATAAATAATAATAAAAAAAAAAAAACCACTATTATTCGGCAGGAGGAAAAAAAGTATTTACCAGCATCTGTGCATCACAGAAATGATTTTTTTTTTTTTGGAGAAATCACACATGGGATTTTTTAATGTTTTTATAATGCACGCGCACACACACACACACACACGCATTATATAGACATAAGTACGATACGGTATACACGTGTTTGTTTGTAATCCAAAACAATTGTGTTTTAAATATTCGTTCTGATGTGTAATTTTTTTTTTTTTTACGTATACACACCGCAGCGTTTAGAGAAGTACACACGTTTCTCTGACGGACAATAACGCGTACGATACAGAACAAAACGATTTCCACGTCATTTGTAGAAGAGGCCTCTGGACGTGGTGTACAGTCACTGCGATGACAGAAATAAACTGATAGATATGATTACACAGACGATGACGTCCGTTTGTGATGATGTCGCGGCTATTTCAGTTGACGGGGGCGCCCCCCGCCGCACGGTAGTGTTTACGTAGTGGTCCATGATGATCGTACAGATGACGGGGAAAAATTACGAGGGGAGAAAGAACACATTGTTGAAAAACCACAATTTTTCCTATCGAATTTTTACGCATTTTTCTTTCGTTCTTATTTTCTTTTGCTTTTTTCATACAATTCAGGTATGAACGATATACTTTTCTATTCAATATTACGGGTGTACAAATGCGATTTTAAACACACGTCAAACGAACCGAATACGATTTATAATACGCGTAACGAAAATTCCTAACGCATTTCCGAAAAATATTTTTCTAGTTATATATACCGCATAAGTATGATATTATACGTAACGTGTTGTTTATTTTATCGTTGAATATATTCTGTGCTCTCGCACCTCGTACGTATCGTCGTGTTTAGATAATATATATGAATTTTATTCGGAACACCGACGATCACTTCTTACCGGACGGCATTGTACGCGCGCCAATTACCAAAACTAAAATTTCCGAAGCCAAGTGCCTCTTATTATTATATTGATAATAACAATTTTTTTTTTTTTTTTTTAATGTTCTTCTGGCGTTATTTTATCGAAAAAACGAAATTGAACGCCATTTGAAAAACGTATTATTTTTTTTTTTCAAATGAAACAAAAAAATGTATCTAAATCGGACTGTTGTACGTGATTTGAAAGAGTTCTCCCTGTAAACCCGTATTATTATTATTATTGAAACAGTGAGGAATTTTAAGAAAATTGGCAGTATTTTACTCCTTAACAAATGTCCGGCTCCGACACGCTTATGTATATGATCTGTATACATAAATCTGCTTGTCGCGTAAATAATAATAATAATAATAATAATAATAATAATATTATAATAATAATTCATTTAATGGGAGGAAAAGAAAAACTTAACCGCTAGCTTGATCCGACTGATATAAATATTTTTGTTTATCTATTTGCAAATTAGTCAAATAAAACATGATGGGAATGAAATTTCGTGTAACCATGGAATAGGAAAATTATTGGCACTTACTAATATTATCGTGAATTTTGTTTATTATTAAAAAACAAATTACTAGTATTTGTTGTATGAATAATAAAAAAATAAATATGTATTTATGGTCTATACTTTAAACGTTTATTTCTTTTTGCTTTATATTATTATACGGATAATAAAAACGTTTATTCCGAACTTAAACAAATACAGTAATATGCGTGTTAAATCGTTCTTAAATACACGGTCTCACTGCACGAAATAATAAAACAGTTTTTTAGTTAGTTATAGAAAAAAAAAAAAAAATTGAAATTAAAATTTATTACCAAGTACTCGATTCGTTCTCGTTTATTTTGTATATCACCGAATAAGAATTACGATGCATTATATTTTGTAAAGTATAATTTTTTACATAATTATTACATTAGGAAATGTCATAGCTCTGCTGATAACCTACAGAAAACAATTTTTTTTTAACTATACACACATCGAAATGTTAGTTCAATTAAATATTATTATTTTTTTGTGAAATAAATAAAAACGACAAACATGCGCGGTGTTGTAAAAATATTTATAATGGATAATAATTACGATGCGTATATATATATATATATTATTTTATTATTATTATTTTTTTTTTAATAAAAGCGTTATGAAAATACGATTAAATCGTTTATTTATAAATGACGAAAAACAATAATGAAATAAGTTTTGCAAAAAATTAAACGCAAACGTTTGTTTCGGTCACATAAAATTAATTACGCGCTTTTATTCGTTTTTCGATTAAACAATTCAAAGTATAATTATGTATACGAGTATACATATAATGTGTCTGAATATTTTAATGATATAAAATTAACAAAACAATAATAATCGGTGTAAAAAAAAAAGAGTTTTTAAAATGTCTTTAAGTACAATTTTTCATTAACGAAAACGATTACAAATACATTTTAAAATATTCGGAATGCGTATTCGAAATGTTTTGTTTCGCGTTTTTATTTTTGCGCCGCATATTATGCGTATTATTCGTAAAATACACAAATCGAAAATACAAATTTATTCAAATTATAATAAATATTGTTGAAAAATTGAGAATAAAAAAAAATATATATTTTATTGTGATACACGGTTTTGCGACAGTCGTCCACGTTATCGCTACGTAATAAATAAATTTTAGTTGTACAAAATATATATTGTTTTTATTTCACTTGTGTTTTATTTTTTTTATTATACATATTTATTTTTCGAGTCAGAACTTTACTATTTATTACTTTATTCATATACGAAAATCAAAATTTTTCTAAAAAATATATTCTTGATTCATTATTCGAATACCAAATGCGTTATTCGATTAAGCCGCATCCAAAAACACTTTTTGTTTTATTTTTGCGAATGCGCATTAAAAATATTTTACAGAAGGTATGTCGATCATTATGGACTATAAATCTAACTTATATCATCGTATCATGAATGACGTAATATTTTACAATTAATTGGTACTTATAATAGTGACGTGTTGAAGTTCATGTCTTATAAGTATTTACTAAAGCGAGATAATTGTCAGTATTTACTCGAAAAAAAATAAATAAAAAATTGAATTTTCTTTTTTTAATTTTTTAGTATTATGAAATTGTCGTTTTGTAAAACGCTACAAATGGAATATAAAATCGATTATTATTTTATTTTATCATGTGCAATACTCGAATAAATATTGGGTTGATCTTTTTGGGGCTTATAAGTCCCGATAACGTTTAATACCTTCTTATAATTTATCGGATTCATTTCGACGCGTAAAATACACAATAATTTTTTTCACGAGATTTTGTTGGCGACTAACGTGTTTCGTCATTTTCCACCGAATTCGGTGTTTACTGTTCGACGAGTAAAACAATCCGGTACTCCGCCGATTTCGAAATGTTAATAATTTTCAACGGTTCCTCGTGAGAATGTTTAATATTTTTGCATCTGTGCATTTGTGTTGATATAATTAATGGTTATTTACGGTGCGCACGTGGTCCGTTAAAGCGCTCGTTCTTAGATCTATTTCGAAGTATTTTGATAAATTTATAAAGGAAAAAATAACTAATAACAATAAAGTGGAGAAACTTAAAAAAAAAAAAAAAGACGTATTGTCAACGTATTTATTCAACAAATTCACGCGCGTATATATATATATATATATATATTATACGTTTCCGTTTGATTTGCTCATCGTCGAATAACGTTTTCGATTTTTTCCCGCTTCGAACGACTGACAGAAATAAAATGAATTTTATTGGCGAAAATGTGACGCGTGACGCGGTGGTGTGAGCGTAGTCGTAGACGTCGCTTCGGCGAATTATAAGCAGACTTTTACAGCGTTTATTATCAATACAGTAAAGCGATGACGAATAACGTTGTACCCCGGGGGAAATGTAGTTTTTGTTATATTTTCAAATTTGATATGATTTAAAAAAAAAAAAATAATAATAATATATCTCTTCTTTCATACGCAGAGTTGTATTGTTTTAACGTTTTTAGAATAAGTTTAAAACAATAATTATAGTCATTATATTTGGTTTTTAATGGTAAATGTTTTACGCCGAACGTCGAAGGAAGGGGAAAAAAACAACATTTGAAAAAATTTTATACGTATTAATTTTGTACGTATTAATACCGCGAAACAATTTTTTCCCCGGTCAAATATAATCGGCGCCGACCCGGAACCGGTTCCAGTTCCTGCGGCGGAATATCCGAGGAGAACGGTATCGTTTCATTCGGTGGTTACAGTAATACAACCGCCGCGAAGTGTAGACCGGGCGAATATAACGATAATTAATCCAACGCCCGTGTGGGTGGGTGGGTACGTCGAGGGATGTGTATGTATGGGTGTACGTTCGAGGACGGTCCGAGCGCCCGTGTAATGGAACCGGAATTGAATGGGAATCTCGAAGAACCTAACCCATTCGGCCGAAGCGGCGCGGTTCCTATAATAATAATAATAATAATAATAATAATATTAATAATAATAATAATAATAATAATAATGATAATAATAATAATAATGATAATAATAATAATAATAATAATAATAATAATAGTAGTAGTAGTAATAACGCGTATTATACACGCGCGATTGGCGTTACGGCACAAAAGGAAACCGAGAAAACAAACGAGCCTCCTCCGTATCCTCCAACTCATCCTCCGCTCGCGTGCACCTCAACCTCCACCGACAACCACCGCCTTATTTATATATATATTATATTGATTGCCGTTCGGCGATGTGCTATGCGACTCCGCACACACACACACCATCGTCGTTCGACATTCAAAACAAATGTACACACGAGAACCGCGAAAATAATAATAATAATAATAATACACGAGAGAGGAGAATGTTTTTCTTTCGTCGTTACCCATTTACACTTCTGTAAAATCGCACGAATTCATTATACGCGCGTGTCTATATAAGACATTAGCGGTACATGCGTAGCTAAAGAAATATCAGAAGCTTAAAAAAAACATATACACAAAATGTTTAAACACATAAGATCTATATAGATTTATATATAGGTTACCATGAAAATTTCGAACAAGAAAAATAGGTAGTGGGATGTCGAATTACACGGATTCAGAGTTTTGTTTTGTTACTCGAAAACTTGAAGAAATCATTTTAAAATTGAAATAAAAAAAAAAAAAATCCAAGACTCCAGACGAACCGTTAGACATTTGTAATTAAAAAATAAAATACACTCGGTCGAGAAATCCGAAACGTTTATAAAAGAGAATTGCGACTAACGATTTTCAATATAGATTTCAAAATAACGCGTACAGTGTATTAAATTTGTATGCCTCGAAACCGAAAAATTTCGTTTTTTTTTTTTTCAATTGCGAATGGTTATCAATTGCTATAAATAGTCCAAAATTAAAAGACAGATTTTTCTCACTTAACGTGATAGGTTTACATGTTTTTAAAAAAGCGCGAAGAAAATCGATTTCTGATTAATTTTTGAATTTTTGTTTTCCCCATTCGTGTTTTGCGAAAATCGAAAAATAATTTCTCTAAAGCACCAAGTGGATGCACAATTTGCTATCGGAGACAAGTGGTGATTGTAACGATTTAGAAATAATACATTTGCGTTGTAAAACCAGCGCGATCCTCGGTCCGTTCAAAATCTATAATTAAATAGTGTCACAACGTGATTTTTGTAAAATGCACACGTGCCGTTAATTTTTATTTATTACAAACCCGTTACCCTCTTCCTCTAAATACGTCCACTGATTCATACGTTTGCGTGACCGCGTTTTTCTGACTACTGGGCGTACTGTTACACGTGGCAGTGCTTGAATTGGCAACGAATTATACAAAAATATACGTTCCAATCGAACGGTATCCGTTTTGTGACGACGGCTCGTGGAGAGGTATTTTTCATAAAAAAAAGAAATAAAACATTCTTTTTTTCATACTAAATATGTCCGATGTCAATAAATTATTATTTTACGAACGATATTACGCACGTTGATATCCGTATTGTCTCACAGAGATGGTCTGAACTTTATTGTCCTTCATCCTCTCTTCTATATATATATATATATGTACCTGTCCGACTTCAAACGTATTGCGGCTCGACGCGTAAATAATTAAACGTGGGATTCATCTCTAATATATTGTGGTCCGAAGTTAGAGCAATTCGTTTAGACGTATTTCTCGACAGATGTTAAATCGATATCGTTCTCGTTTTGATAACAACACATATATAAATAAAACGTCTCTTTTATATATATATATATATATTTGTTTGTTCGAGAAAAGTGTTTAGTGACTAACGGTGTTCCGTTTAGAAAAATATATATATAATGAAAATGAGATCGTTTTACGTTCCTACCAGATTCGAGCAAAGACTGCGGGGTAGCAGGACATATTTTATATGAGTTCATTACAATGCCATAGTATAAAGCGAGTTTCGAAATTAACACACAATTGAGATTGACATTAAGTACCATTTAACGTGAGGTCTCCACGTTAATTTCCAACAATTTCGTTAGATTTTTTTCTCGCACATATTATGAATTTCTTTTATGAATAAATAATATTCAAAAGAAAACATTTTACCGTCTTATCGTATTTTTTTTTTTTGAGACATTTTTAAAATTTAATAACTCAATGTCTCAGAATGGCAAGTAATACGAATAAAACAATTTTTAACAAAATGCACTTGTTTTTAATACTTATCGTATATAATAAATTGTTTTATAACGTAATCGTTTAATAACTAATACGCTTTTTTAACCTTAAAAATAGACAATGGACATTAAAAGAAAATGTTTGTTTTCAACTTTTTTCGGTGCAAATACTACAATCTTATACTCTGTTTTTTTTTTTACAAATTTATTTTTACGTAGATACAATAAAATAAATAAGAAAAACATAATTATCGATATTTCGAAACGTTACGAAAACTTTTATTCGTACTTTACGTAATTTTTATTATTATATTGAGTTACGATATTTCGTTCGACTGTAATTATTTTTATATTTTTTTGAGTTCATCTTTATACTATTCAATTAATTTTACTGTTATGAAATTATAATTTTTAATCGTTTATAACGGATTATACGAAAACATTTTTTTCCTTTATCTGTCAAAAGTGTAAGAAACGTTTGTACGGAAAATATTAGTTTTATTGGCGTGTTCATTTCACAAATATCTCTATCGAGAATTTAATGGTAAACGAGAATTAGTTTCTTTTCAGTACAATATATTCTCCCGACTTTTAGATATTTCCGAGTTCTACGAATTTATAAGAACTATACTTTTTCACTCCGGTATTTTAACCGTTTGCCTTCGTCCGGATTTCATTGGGAATTATTTTTAACTTTTCCGAACTTCACCTCGGGTTCTAAAATCAAATATTCGTATGCAAACAAAAACTTTCAAACGTTCGGAACGACAACTCTATCGTTTCACATGTGATGCGCACAGGTCGTAATAAACCGGTCGGCCATTTCGCTGTGTAACATTTTCCGTTGACGTAATCCATAATAAATATTTAAGTAAAAAAAAATAGTATTCAAAATCACGTCGGTCAAAGAGTGCTATCGTTATTATTATTATTATTATTTTTTTTTTTTTAATAATATAAAAAAAAAATACGCGATGAAATTCTCATCTAAACGTAAAAAAGTGTGGTAATGTGTCGTCGCTGCAAGACTTCGGCGTTTTTTTTTATTTTTATTTTTTTATTAACAAAAATCAGTTTGGGGACAGTGAAATATTTGAAAAAAAAAAAAAAAAAAAACTGAAAAATGCTCGACAATCCGTTCGTGTCATTTTATATGATTTATTATATGTCTTGTGAGTGTGAAACCTCGCACGCAAACGCGCGCACACACACACATAATATTATACGTAATATTTTATAATAATAATAATAATAATAATAATAATAATAATATCGTTGACGAGATCGGGTCGAGTTTCATCATCTCTGGGCGCGTGCAACGCGAAACGTTCATTGACGACGAGGCTGTGTGTAACACAACCCACACATACATCCGCGCTGCGAAAATCCATTAACATTTCCCGCCAATTAATTCACTGTTTTGTAAACGATACGGCAAACTATACACTTCGACTAACAACGGTATTAACTTCAACGAGTACAAATTCGCCGGTTTAATAATTGTAAACGCACTTATATTTATACAGAACACGTTCCGTTTTACTACGCGCACACGGCACACGTATACACAATATTATACTTAACCACGAGTTAAGTATGCTGTAACTGAACGCGTCTATGTGCTCTATGCATATTCCGAAAAAAAAAAAAAAAAAAAAAATGAAAAATTCTGTTTTTTTTTTCAAATAAATTACGATATATTCCGTTCTTATGTGTACAATACATTTTATTAGTCGTACGGAGATTTTTACGGAATTCCAAAAACAAATGTGCATAGAAGCGATATTGTAATAACTAGGGATCCGGGGCCTTAGTGACCTAAAGGAAATATGCATAAATACTTTTAAAATAACCGAACAAAATGAAATTACGTTAGAAAATTCTTCTGCGCAAGAATAAGATACCCCTATTCTCAATGTTGAATTCACTACACCCGTGTTGTCTCGTCGACCACAGTATACTGATATAAAACAAATAATTAATATATTATTAAAAGTTGAAAATGTTTAAAGTTATTGAATTAAGAAATAACCATAAAATCAATTAAATACGCCAGATATTAGTTGTGTGGCGAAATCCGGAAAAGTTTTGGCCTGAAGTCATACGATAAATATATGTTAAACTTATAAACTATTTTACAAGAAAATATTTAATAATCTAATTACACGATTTGCTTGTGTACAAAAAAAAACTACGAACTTTATATATTTTTAAAATACTAACGATATTAAATAAAATAAATAGAATTGAAAATAGAATTTCGGAATATTCGAAACCAAAAAAAAAAAAAAAAAATCAATCGAAACGCCGTTTTTCAATAATCGATTTTTGAGGAGTTTTTAATAAAACCGGAGGATCAAAAGCGAAACGGAATATTACTTTTTCGCGTTTCGTTCGTTGTTATTTGCATTGCCGTGAGATTATTGGTGTACGATCGGAAAGCGTTTTGGTGAATTTTTTCCATAAAATCGAAGAAATGCGTTAAATATATATATTTATTATATTATTATATGTATAAAAAACGATTTTTTTTTTTTTTTTTTTTGTTGCTCCAGATAGACGAGGTTTCGTCAATATTTAAACAAGAGATGAAAGGATAAAAACGTACTAGAATTAAAAGAGTAAATTGGATAAGCGTGTCGAAGAGCAATAGTATAATATTTTCAAAAGCCCGTGGGGGGAGGGCGGGATTTGTTGTTGTTGTGGTTGCCGACCTCCGTTGTTATTAAAAAAACGAGCCACGCGTGTCCTCCGGTGAATAATCGTCTAAAAATGTAAACTTTCCGTGTTTCGGACACCTAAACGCGTGGCCGCGTGTTTAATTAAAATTCATATGATTGCCGCCCGCGTTACGTTTTTTTTTTTATCGCGATTAAGTGTTTTTTTTTTTTTTTAAAAAAAAAAAGACAGTCCTACGAACGTTACACGCACACACACGGGAATATTGATTTATTTTTTACAAAACGAGTATTAGTCCGAGTACAGTAGAGTCGCAATATGCCATCGAGCGATAATTCGCTATATAATTAATGTACAGAAAACAGTTGTAGGCATACGACGGATCGGTCAATGTGTGATGATAATGTGAAAAAAGGACAACGGCCGCGCGCTGGGACTCGAAAATCCATTCGGACTCGTAACTCTTCGACTGCCGGCGATAAATGATCCAACAGATCAATTATCGGATCTATTACTATTAACGCGCTTGGTAGAGTACTATAGTAAGCGCCTTACAACGAAATGCTGTCTATAGGAATTCAAATCTTTTATTAATCATTGTAAATGTGATAATCAAATAGAACAAGTTTACGTGTACACGAGTAAGTGACACGAACTCGTATCTAACCGTAGACAGTGTTTAGATCTTCTCGAAGAACACTCGTTCGAGGAATTCATAACGGGATGAGGATATTATGCGATGAGTATAAACTAAACATTTGACGGATGTAATAACAGTACATGTCGAGGACCAAACTGAATACTCACCTGTGGTACAACCGATGGTATTTAATTCGGACTCGAAGTTTAGCCTCTCTTTTACCAGCATTGAAAATACAATAACAAGTTCATTTGAAAGTCCGTACGCGAATGATGTCAGAAAAGTCCGACTAAATAACGCGCATGCGTCGGGTTATGAATAACAGAGTTAATGAGAGTGTATTTGAATAGAAAAAAGAAATTTGTCCACCGTATTGTGTGAGCGGGCGGTGAGAACAAAAAATCCTCGTCTACACGACTCGGAGTCGGCCACCACCACATTAACTCTTAACGGATTCGTTGTATTTTGTATAATTAATTATATATGAATGCCGGCGGATAAATTTATTGCGCGCCAAGTAGCACCAGCCAGTATTATTAAGTCTTTCGTGCCGAGAGAGCGCACACTATTAAGCAAACAGTCCTCGAAGAATTTCACTATGCCGAGCAATTTATTCTAATGAAAAAAAAAAAAGAAGAAAATGACGACAAACACAACGCGCGTGACTTGTACCGCGAAACACGATTTACGTATTAATTATACGCGCGTTATGTGTTCAATTATTTTGAAATGCGCGCCACCAACCGACGGCCAATTTCCATCCGTTTACAAAAATACACGACCTAATAATCGATTTTAAATAATTGCAGTGTCTCTCCGTCGTAAAACGTACGAGTTCCGCACATACAATTATCAATATTTTATAAACTTTTATCTTTTTAGTTCGTCTTCTAACGTTTTTTTTTTTTTTTTATCCATAGCAGTAACAATTAAATTCGATCTAAGAAAATTATATTAAGTGAGAAAAAAAAACAATAATAAATATATTGGAAACCCATTTCATCGCGTAAAGCCGAAAGATAAATGACTCGAATAACATTTTAATTAAAAATCGATGTTCCGAAATCGTAATCTATATTATTAAAAACCGATATTCAAAATCTAGAAAATAAATCGCTTGACAAAATGTCGCGTGTTCTTATTGTTGTCTGTGTGTGCAGAGTTCCACAAACACATTCGAACACGGGATATATATATTATATATATATTTTTTTTTTGTTTTAGATACATTAGAAAGTTTTGAAAAGCCAAGGTTTTTAAAAAATATTTTAAATATATAAATCAGTAGTATAGAGTGCATTTTTTACGTTTTTCGAACGTCCGTTGCCGATTGAAATATTTTGTGATGTGAAAAAAAATATATTATCGTTTTAAGGCATTTCCGTTGTCGTTTACTTAAAGTGCTCCTTCATTCGGCATTCGGCCGATAGCTGTAGGACAAAAAAAAAAAAAGACGGGCAATGCATTATAAAAATGAAATGTCATATATCACAACGTGTAGTCCAACGCGATGGTTTGCAACTCTGGAACGATGAATTATTCCTTACATATTTTATGATTTTCGATGTGTTATTTGTGAATTTTCACGTATAAATAACAATTCACTATGGAAAATAAAAGAAAACCGTAGGTGTTGTAAGTCGTTTCCACTTTCAAATGAAATTTAAAAACTTTATTTCATTTGCTTTTAAAGATTATTTTTTTATTTGTAAAAATACGTTTTACGTTTTTTTGCCGAAAAAAAATATTCATATATTATTATTATTATTACAATTAAAAGGGGTTTTTTCTTATTCTTTTGTATAATAGTTCAAAAATATTTTAGACACTTTCGTGTCAATATTTTATTGATTTACATGAAGGTGTAATAAAATTCCGAAGAAATAAACGCACTTTATTACGCGTGTTTATACAATATTGATAATATATTGCACAAAAAAAAAAATAAATATACAATATCGGTACATGCTGTAATTCGTTTAAATTTATTCATTTCACGCATTACGCGTTTTGTTCATTCAAAAATAATAGTATAATAAACAATACGTTTTTTTTTTCAAATATCACTGCAAAATATTATTCACGCATTAATTTCATTGAAAATTGTTTTTGTTTTTTTTTTTTTTTTTTAAAAAAAAAGCCCTTTACCCACCAATAAATGTATAATCGAATTCCGTCGATATATATGTATAGGATACCGAATATATAAGATATTATCTGAGATCAATTTTTCAAGTCTGGTCATTTATATATATATATATATATATATATATATAAATGATATTTTTATCCCTTTAACCTTTTCGATACTTCAAAGAGCAAGTAATTTCGCGTTTTCTTCATCTTCTCTCGACGTGGCTTTCCAAAACTGTTTATATATATATAATAAAAACAATATATATAAATGTATATATAATGGATATATATATATTGGAAGTCAAACACGATAAACCGTCCCTGGGGAAGCGAACTCCGGTGACAGGGGTTTTTGTGGGCTCAGGTCGAAGAAATACAATTATTTTTTCCTCTCTATCACCCGTGTAGCAGCTCCACCGCTACTGCCGTGTGCTCTCTCTCTCTTCCACTCTTTCTCTCCAACCGCTGCAACAAGTATAAAAGAGACATTTTTATTTCCCCTCCGTCGTTCACCTATATAGAACCGTAACTCTCTCTCTCTCTCTCTCTCTCTCTCCCTTGCGACCCGCACTCCTCAGGGTTATAACCACCGTACCGTAGACGTTACTCCGCCGAACGTGACGTATCCGAGGGATTTTAAGTCCGCGCGCCGGGTTCGGAGAGAAAAAAACAATTAGATTTATTGCTATACCGCCCGATTCCCTCTGACCGTCCCTGCGTTCTTACCCATACCGATCGCACGATGAATTCCGAAATTGGATCTTTCGACAATAATACTCGGTGCTGGCACCACGTCTACCACTAGAGGAGAAGAAAAAAACAGATGGTTTTCTAACGTATATATCCGTATGATAGGAAAAAAAAAACGGAGGCGAACTGTTTGTTTTATTATTTCGAGAAAGTCTCGAAACTCTGGATTCGATAGAAATTCGAGTGTCGATGATGATGATGATGATGATACACGCCCACGCAATCGTCCACGGTTGCGAGATATTTTAATTTAAAACGCAAAAAGCAAGTTTCGTCGCAACAGATGGCTGGTGAATATTTTCATCTCGTTTCCATACGCCGCGAACTAATGACATTGCTGCTGCCCCACTAATTCAAAAATATTATAAAAGTCGAAACGACGCATAAATAAAATATTTTTATTTTATGTCAAAATACAAAAAAAAATCGCATATTTCACCGACGACGTGTGTTATTTTAATCATTTATAAAGTATATAATATATGAGCAGAAGCGGTTTTCCACAATCAGTTTCGTGTTCATAATATTTTATGCTTCGAACTGCTCTATTAATATTGTTTCGCTACAATGTATGAATCATATTCCTAGTGCGTATATCAATAATTTTAGGACAATTTAAAATAGACGGAAACTATTGAATATATGTATATTTAATACAAATAATTATTACGTCAGTATTACCCGCAACGTTGTGATTTTATAATTTCTTTTCTTTGTAAATTATAATTAGCTTTGTACCGCAAAAAATAGTGTTCTATCAGTTTTCACCATTCAATTATATTTGAAATCTTTTAATATTTTCCTTTTTTTTTACGACTCGAATGCACACGGCTGTTTAATGTAAAATATTTTAGGCTCTAATGTTTCAGTTTTCAATCGTTCACTTTGTTGGTTTTTTTTCTCGTAACACGAATGAACAGAAAAAAAAGATAGACGATTAAAGATATTTTTTATTTTGAATGAAAAACTCACTAACATTGTGTTGACAGTTCTTTAAAATATGAAATAATGTTATACAAAATGAAGTCGGAGTATTTGCGGGTTAGAAATTAGAATGTTTCTCCGCATTACCAAAAATGAAGGTCGATTTACGCCTCAGGTCTATGACTTTATTTTTATAAGAACGTCATATTCCATTTTCATATCAACCAAGACGTATTTTTTTCGTCTGAACGCGAAATCGATTATTATTCGTAATAATATTTACTAGCGATTCAAGCGGCATTTTGAGTTTATATTGCATTGTTTAGCGTGTCATCTAATATTAATAAAATGTTATAGTTTAATGCGCACATATTATTATTATTATTATTATTATTATTTTGAATTTTACATAAAACTACGAGGAAAATAAACGAAATCGATCGTGTAAAGGGTATTTTTTTCTTTTTTTTCGTAGGTATTCACTATAACTTTTGCGTTCACACTTTTCGGAACACGACAGAATGTCTTATTGATTTCTAGCCAAAAATTCGGTACCGATGTTTGATCGTTTCCCATGGGCATTGCCAATGCGTGTCGAGTTCATTTGGCCCACGTGATTGAAAAGATCAGAGGTCGGACGAATCTCTCGCGGAATGTAATAATGTCGTGGTGGTGTGACAACGATTTCGCAAAAAAGAAAAAAACTAATAAAAAATTCGCGGATTATTTTTTTCTCCTATCCGTTTTGTTCTTTTCTTTTTTTTTCGCCCTCCTTCTCAAAATTCATGCCAACTGGACCAGGTCCAAACCGAGACACACCCGACCGGAGACTGCTAAAGTTTGTGTTGTCGTGTCAGAGACGACTGTTGGTCTGCATTTTAAAAGCCATAAAATGCATTTTTTCCTGGGTGTTGAAAACAAACTGTTTTCCAGAATAACCGAGAGTGATCACCGAAAATTATATTAACATATTCGCGCGTAAATCTAAATTAAAAAAACGGAAATTACAATGATACTCTGGCGTGCGTGCCAGACTACCTATTATAATACGAAATAAAAAAAAAAAAAAAATCTGTCGTCAACTCTACAGCCACGCGGCCGTTAATTTAATAATTCTCGAATCTTTGTGTACGTAAATCTTTAATTTTAATTCCATTTTCAATAAATTGATATATCGTTAGTACTTACCCAGTCTCTTAGGTTCTTTTTTTGGCAATTTCATCGATTGTCTCCTCAACATCTACTTTAAATTTATTATTGATGGTGATTAGTGTTTCAAAATCGTTATAACGTACTCTAAAATTAAAATAATATTTAAATCAATTATTAAGTACAAAAATTACGACGTGTCATGAAATAAGTAAATAGCGAATTATATAACACTTCCTTTATAGAGTCTTCGATATGTTTTTAATCTTATTTAAACGTGAAAGAGCGCGTTCAGGATTTTAAGATCACAAACGTCCTAGCGATTTTGTGTTTTCCAATAAAAATATTATCGCTTTATTACAAAAGGAGAACGCAATCGTAATCGTATTAATATGAGTTTAAAAGAAAAAAAAATGCCAAAGGGGAAAAATGTCCCCCAATCTCCTTTCGTGTGAATAAGCCGCTGCTGCGTGTGTGATTAATTACTCGATGTATTTTTTTCGAACCGTACAAGTTTTCCTTGCAGCATCCGCGGTGTAATAATAAAAAATTCACCTCGGTGATATTTTACTCCATCGGATAAAGTTCCACCGGTTATAAAATATTATTTATCTCCAGTAAAATTTCACTAGAGTATATTTACGCCACTTCCGTAATCTGTATAAATCGCGTTAATGTTAACCGATGTAATTGAAATTACTCGTTATACTTATTTTGTTTTGTATACAAATTGTAATTATTCGATTTTCGTTCACGTTTTTTTTTTTTTTTTGTTTTATTAAATTAAATACAATTTTAAACAAACCGCACAAATATGTGTATTATAAAAAAAAAATCGACCGACTATCAGTAAAAATGTAATTTATTTTCAAAACACTCAGCATTTACATTAAAAACGCAACTGTTGATGGAGCGTGTTCATTCCGCAAAAAATATATGAATAAAACTAATTTCCAGCCCACTGGGAAAAATACATTTTATTCGCGCGTGTGTCAAAGAAAAACCTATTCGTTTAGAGGAATAATATAATAGAACTGTAGAGGAGCGGCAATCTTGTGTAAAAAAAAAAAAGTCAATGGCACCAGGACTTTGTACATTTTATTCTCAGTGTTTTTGCGCGCATTATTTATCATGTTCATTTTATAAATTCCAATTAACCTGCACGCGTATATAACAATTTGTTATACGCAAATATGTTGAAAAATTTCCCTGAGCACTCATTAATACACACATATATATATATATGCGTTTTATAAAAATTTTATATTAAAAAACTATTTGGCGGACTTCGTTTTTATTAATAACGTTATTTCAATTTATATTGTACTCGGTTACTATTATATAATGTCCACGCGGTTTTTTTTTTACGCATTACAAACGATTTATTGAAATATTAAAACCGTTCGCATTTCAGGACACTTCACAAGTAACCATATATGACGATTAAAATTTATATTGACTCGCCTGTTTTTAACTATACAGAGCGAAAATCATAATAGAAAAAAAAATAAATACGTTTTACAGTCGTGTAGTAATTAAAACGTTTCTATAGGAAATCATTTCTTCTGTCGGTATAAAATTACCTGCAGCGATTTCATGAACAACTCTCAAATGTCAATGCGATTTCTAATGTTTACGTTGTCCATGCATAAACACGTGCATTGCAATATCGGGACAAATATCATCCGAATGAAAAAGAATAGAATTCGATAAGCGACGATGTATTAAAACGTAAAAAAAAAAAATAAAAAAAAATATTTATGATTTAGTCGTTGTACATAACGTATCGTGCAGCTGCTGCGTAGTGTTTTTAACATCATTTTTCATCGCAAATTTTTATTTAGTTTTTTCCCGCCAACCCAAAACCGTGAAAAAAGATGACGTCTGTGTTCAAGTCCACGACCGTAGTTATATGTAATGTATGAAACATCTGAGACGGTCTTAAAACGCAGGCGTTTCATAAACATCGGCGGATCTCACAGTACAATAAGTGTGCTCAGCAACCGTTCGTCGCGGTAGCGGACCGAGGATAACCACGAGGATAACATTAACGCAAAGTTCAACAGGCTATACTCTTGTACGAACAGACGTGTATATAATATATATATATATAAATCGTGTGATAGTGATTTTTGACCACAATAAATGATTTTTTGGAACTTTAAACAGAAATTCGAGTCGTTTTTTTTTTTTTGTAGAAGAAGAAGAAGAAGAAGAACATTATATATTTTAATGGAACCGACGTGCGGACATTAAAAACTAGCAACAGAATAGTGAAGTCGGTTAAAAATAATTATAAATTATTTATTACCGCCACGTTATGACCGAGTGTAGTACTACCGGTGGGCGTCGGTTGAAGTTAAAAAATTATCACATTTATTACTTCACACGCATTGCGTTCTATATAATTTTCTTTTTAATTTCACCGTCTTATACCGCACAATAAGTTTATATATATATATAATAATAATAATAATATGTAATCAAAATATACGCCCTGCTATGTAATTTTCTGAAAAAAAAAATCGCGTATTTATTGGCACGGTATGAGAATTTCTGCTATTTTTGAATCTCGGCCATTCCAGTTTATTCGTACAATAAATATTTATAATATTACGGTTACGGTCAAGGGCAATTATGTAATACGTTTTTTACACGTGCCTCATCGTTCTGTTTGAAAATATACCGTATTTTATCGAATAATAATAAAAAAAAAATATATATATATATATATTTGTATATAAAACGACATTAAAAAAAAAAGAAAATAAATATTTACATTGTAGCCTGTAGGTGAAGCCCAAACGACAATATATTTTATCATTATATTCATATTTCTCGTGTACTATAACGTATATTACGTGCGAATTTTTCCGGTTTTTTTTTCTAAAAAGAAAATTATATCACGGAGAAGTTATAGGAACGCTCGAGTCGTGTATAAATCGAATTAACGATTTTTTTTCTCATTTTCCGGCGATTCTATATTTAATTAATAATTTAAATTTAAATATATATATATATATATATATATATTAATATACTGTTAATATCGTGAAGTGGTATAGTTTTGTGCGTTTGTTTGTAAAAAGTGATCTCTGGAACTGCTTGAACCGACCTCGGAAATCCTCACACCAGTAGAAAGCTACATTATTCCTGAGTGACTTTATTCGACCGCGGGTTAATAATATTTTTTAATGCGAAATAACAATATTTTTGTCAACCGATTTCGAGAAAAACAGCCTGCTGATGCGTTGATTTGTCACCCGGAATTGAAAAACACGCTCGATCGGGGCAGTAATGTTAATTCACGCGATTTATGGTATGTGATTTCAGTTGCGTTTAAATGGTAATCTGAATCACGAGACGAATTTGTTTAGCGCGTTCAACGTTAATCAGTTGTGTTTTTTTGACCACGAATTTACCGCGACACATAGAAATTATATTACGGTGATAAAACGTATGATTTGCTCCGAGTAATTCACAACGGTAGAAATCAAACCGTTAGCAAACTATAAACGTGTAAACGTCTATCGCGCGGGAAAGGGTTTTTGCGAAAAAACGAGCAAATGTGACGGCAGTTTTTTATTCCTTTCGATTCGTTTTTTTTTTTTTTTTGTTTCGGAAATTTCAACGCTATTATATCACTGTGTCACGTATGTTGTTGCGCGAGAAACGTCGTGGATTTCTGTTGTTTTTGGCACAGTGCGGCGTAGGAATTTTTTTCCCCGAAACACAACAACTGAAATTCACACGTATAAATTATACGGACGACTCTTTGTGCAGCCGTCCCCGGCGTTCAGGTTAAACGATGTGTACGCTGCAGCATCAGCATCAGCAACAGCGTACATTAGAGCATATAGCAGAGCTAAGATTTTTTTTTTATTTTTAACGTGCTCCGATTTCTTTTATATATATATATATATATTTTTTTATTCTCGTCGCGGCGGTTTAAAACAAATGTTTTTCGGTTAATTTTGATTTATACGGCGGGGCTCGAGCCGTTCGTTCCGTTTTTATGGAACTGATGCATCATTAACCACGGTATGCGTATTAACCCAACGTGGTCGCGCGCGTTTTTCACTTACATGTATTATATATTTTTATACACACGCGCGTGCATATTAATTTCTTAATTTATTTTTCCACTCCGTGATATTCTTTATTTTTATTCTTTCTGTTTTTTTTTTCTTTTTTTTTTTTTTTTACTCCTTTGATATCACACGCACGCGCGCGCGGTATGAAAATAAATTCGTGATTCATATACGCGTCCTCGTCCCGCTCTACTACTACCGCTACTGACTGTTACAGTATATTCGTATAGGCTGTTTTTTCACGATAGTTGATGGGCTGCGCGCGCAGCTTCACGGTCTGAATACTTCAAAACGCGAGAGCGTTTTACGCGTAATACATGAGTATGCACAGCACGCAGCAGGATCGCGGGTACGGATCAGACGTATCCGGTAAACGTCGGAAGTCACATGTGTGTGTATGCGCGGTAAAAAAAAAGGATCAAAATCGTGTTTAGCATATTTCTTCGGCCGTAGTATAAATTTTTTTTTGCGAATGTTTTTGTTTTTTTAAAGCAAAAAAAAAACAAAAAACGTTTTGAAATTTTCTTTAATCGGATTTCAATCATTAAACGCGATTATAGACGAATCCGCCGCGCTCCACGCGAGAACAAAATAATAATTGGTTCCGATTTCGCATTGCAGCCTCTCGCCAGTCCCAGTCGAATCTAACCGTTCTCCTCACACCTGCCTCCACCGCGTCAATCCGTCATTCCCTAAGTTTTTTCCTCTATGTTTTTTTCCTTATGGTTTCCATTCCGATCGTACTGCATAACGGTTTCGTTCCCCCTTCTTTACATTATGTCGCCTTACCTTTGTGCCCTTCGGCTCTAAACAAATCTTATTACTGGTACTCGTTCCAACGTACCGTACAGCTCTCTGTTATATTTTCCGATGTTCCATCGATGATAGATCTACGGCACATTTTCCTCCACACTTTGTTCTCAAAACTTCTCAGGTGTCTCTCTGATTGTTTGGTCGTCGTCCAAGCTTCGCAACCACACTTAAAAGTCGGTCTTATAATAGCCGCGTATAACAACCTCTCGTTTTTCTAGAAAATATTTTCGACCTTAAGAGTTTTGTCGAAAAAAATACATATTCGTTTTTAAATGAAATTAATCACTCCCGATCGGTGGACACGAGTCAATATGTAGACGCGCGCGCAACGATATAGATTATCGTGTACTGTCATAATATAACGATTGACTCGCGGCAATAGAAACGTCGACAACGTTTTTCTTAACATCTTCTAAATTAAATTACTCAATATCTATTTTCGTCAATTTTTTTTGAAAGTCTTCTTATTTATCGTATTAGGTATATACAGTATATATATTATTTTCCTATATTAATCGAATTAATTTTAGATGTATACATTTATTATGATACTCACGTGATGAGAACGATTTGTGGTCTTACGGATGACGTCTTTTTTTTTTTTTTTTATTCACATCGCGAGTGATCCGTTTTCATCCGTCTAATCTGTATGATCTTATGTTGTTGTAATAACAGTGCTTGTAGACATGATACAACACAAATTTACCGCTCTTATAAATTACTCGAGAAAATTTGAAATTACCAACATAAATAAATAAATGACCAACATCCGCGGCGCATACCTCGGATCGTCTCCCTTCCCTATGGATACGGAGCCGCGTATTAAACGTCAAATTATTTGTAACTACTCGGCGAAAAAATTTTCTAATTTTTTTTTTTATCGAAATACTTTTCTTTCTTTTTTGGAATTATAATAATAGAGTGTATTGGTTTTTTTTTTTTTTGCATTTTCCTGGCACGTCGTGCGTCTACTGAAATTAAAATCGAAGGGACGAAACTTTAAAATTCGGAGTATCCGCAGTACTACGTACACATAAAATATGTGTTTACGGACGAAATTAAATTTAAAAACACGACGTCGTTTTAAAACGTGAAATACGCGTAATGTCCTTCGTCTCTCTCAGAATGTAAAAAAAAAAAACTATGAATATAAAAACGTTAAAACTTCAAAATTAAGCGTATAATACGCACATATTTGAAACTATTTTATTTTAGTAAACAGTAATAAAGTGTTTTTTTTTTATTTATTTACAGCACTTTTCTCTCGTAAAACACGCGTATTTTGGTTAACGTTTGACGTTTGTACTATACGCGTCGATTTTCAAACGGATAGATCATACCTACTCAAATGGAAATAAAGCAAAACAATAAAATACGTATGTTTCTCCCCTCCCTCCCGTCTGTTGCTACGTTATATTACTGTTTATCATTAAACGATTTATCGCGTAAATTTTGCATGTTTCGTGCTATCGAAAATCTTATACGTGTTTCGAAACAACATGGATCGTTCGTTAATCATTTTGCAATGCGTTCAGTCAATAGTGGTGTCAGCTGACGTGCATTTTCTGGACGGGTTTTTCAACAAACCGATTAACGAATCCGCGGACGTGTTCAGAAATCCAAGACTGTATCCATATCGATATCGTAATGCCGACGATCAACTAGTATGTTCAAAAAAAAAAAAATCCCTCTTTACATTATCGTTATAATATGATCTGCAGGGACGGATTGAGAGAAAAAAAAGTTTTTTTTTTTGTCCCTATAGCCTTTTTTTAATTTTTCATCGTCCGATCAACTACTTTTGACGCTTCGCCGTGATCAATCGTAATTTTCGCGAATACATAATTTTCATTATACAAATTCTATTTTATCGCCTTTAATCGCAGTCTAGAAAACAACTCAAAACAACAATTAACAGTGATAATAATTAAATTTGGTTTGAATTCCTTACTTTTTTTTAAATACTTTCGCGACAAGTCATAATAGTTATATATATAAATATAGATCAATAATATTCTACTGCAAATTTTATACTTTACGAGTTTTGATTTTTTTTTTTTTCAGAAAACATTTTTACTTAAAATCTTTTCTTTTCAGCCGATAAAATAGCAAATGTTTTTAATTATTATTATTTTTTTTGGCTCGTTTACTAACGTAAATACGATTATAAAACAGAAAACGAATCCGTGACAGGTGTTTTGAATAAAAATTCGAATAATTTTTTTTTTTTTTCATATTATTTCTATCGTTTCAAACATTTTTATCGTTTAGTTTTTCCGTAACGTAAATATACGAAATTTAAATGAAAAAGGAATATACACATTCAAATTGGTTGACGGAAATATTGTCGAGCGCAAATCATATTGATTGTACATTGCACGAGCACTCACAGCAGTGTATTCGATATATTAATAATAATAATTTTTTTTTTTTAAATAAATATTTTATTTTGACTAATAAAAAATTATTTACGTTCCCGTACGAATTGTACGTAGAATTTTGGAAAAAAAATTGATAAACATAAATGTCGTTAATTTTAAATGCGACGCGTCGTATATTTATTATAACACTATAAATATATAGCGTTCTACTAAAAAAAAAAAAAAAAAACGTCTTTCGATTCTCATCATTACACGCATTTTCCTGACGCCAAATCCGCCATTGTATTTTATGATCCATAAATATTACTCTATATACATGTATTCGTGTAATTCCGTGTTACTGTAGTGTATATGATTGTTAACACGCAATAAATCAACAGGAACGTTCTAAAAGATCTATGTCGGACACTATGTACAAGGACACGTCGAATTCTTGCACGAAGGAGTGGTTCGCTGCGACCGACAGAGATTTCGACCTCTTGGCCAAATCGGTGTTGATTGTATTCGCGTGCATTGTCTGTTTAGGCATATTCGTGTTGTGCGTGTATTCTTGCACGGAATATTGTACGAGACACTGTTGTGAAGAGTGCAAATTGAACTGTGAAAACCAGGAGAGCGAAAAATTGATCAAATGTCCATAGACTCGTTTTGAATATAAACAGTGACGATGTACCGACCGTGTTCGTAACGCAAACCGGTCATTTTTATTTTTTTTTCGTTTTTCTTTTTCAAAAAATCGACTCGTACGTGTTATATACCTCGAGAGAACACGACGCGATTCGGATACATCAAACGTGTAATTTACGCGGCCTAATCTTTTTTTATTCTCTCCGTGAATGACTAGGATTTATACTAAATTTAGATTACTGTATAATGTTCCTCTATGTATGCGTACACCGGATTCAACGTGAATTAAAATGTAACTATTAACGCGCTTGATTTATTATTAGATTTACGTATAACGCGCGCGCTTAGAAAATGAGAAGAAGATAAAGCTATAATAATATCGTAATAAAAAAAAATAAAATTTTTTTTTCTAAACATATAATAAACACACCTATAAAAAGGTGTGATTTATAGCTCCTTCATAAACTTATTAAAAACTTTTTTTTTCAACATTAAATACAATAATATATAGGCACTGGGATTTATATAGTTATTCCTATGTTTTTTTTTTTTTAATTTTCATAAAATATTTAACGATAAATAATTTTACGAATTTAGATTATTTTTTTTTTTTAAACATTATTTACAGAAACGGCCGTATTAATACAAAACGTAAATTCTCAACAGACGTTTATTTTTCCATTTCGTTTACAACGTATAGTTAACGTACGCAGAAAATCATAGAAATAACCGAATCATTCTCGATTATTTTCTAACGTTATTCCGTAGGTTTTCGCGTTTTAGCTGATATTATAAACATATATTGTTAGTGAAACTGCGTAAATATCGTGTTTGCAAAAAGTATAATCCACTGTTAAATGATACACAAGCACGTATACATTTGAATACACTCGGTGTGCCCAAATTATTTAATGATGTTTATATAGAAATACGAATATAAATTCGTGTTAATTATATAATATACCCGTATTTAGACATTGTGTTACAAACGAAACCGTAGATGTTTAAAATAGAGAAATTGTTTAAGACACGTCTTCTTGTATACGTATTATTGAACGTATACTTAATTATAATGATTACATTTCAATTGGATCTTTCAACGGGTTATGGATTGTGAACACTATTGTTTATGCGAATAATATAAAACGTATAAATATAATATACGCGTCGAATTCCCATATCATACGTCATTTTATGTAAAATATTTTTTTTTTTAATCATCCGAGTTTAACAAATAATAAAATGTATATCTTTTTAAAAATTCCCGGCATTCGATCGAGATGCGAATTGCGTACACGCCGTCGAAATCTATCGATCGCCTTATTTTATTTTTTATTCACATATTGCGAGTAACGTATTCTTCTTACATTCGATAATCATTTTCGAGGACGTAATCGGACGACGATTTTGATATTTAAATAGACCAAATGATATTTCCACCGGTAGACGCCACCGCGGGGATTCGTACAAAATCAGTTCCGATAAACGGATACGAAAATCGGAACACGATTCGAAAACTACACTCGACGGTTGAATTGAGGGAAAAATACGTGTTTTAGTAGGAATACTCTAAAGGTTTATTAGAAATCGGTTTCTTCGTCGTCATATTTTTTCTACGGCACAAATACAACTACTCTATTCCTTCGTCGCTACGTATACGATTAAAAACAGAAAATATTATTCAAATCGAAAATTTCGATGATTATATAAATTTATTTGTTTACGCGCAACACGATTCTCGGCAGATCTCCGTTTTCACTAATAACTACAATATTGACGAGTCGAATTTTTTTTGTTTGGATTAAACTCATTTATTGGCACAAAGATTGAAATTCGAGTATTGTACAAAGTCACGTATTACGCGAAACGATATACGCGCACGGCATAATATCGCCGGAACGCGTCGATGGAAATTGTTTAATTATAAACTGATGGGTTTTCGAATTTTTTTGGTAAAACTATTATTACAAAACGAAAATTCGTAATAAGTTGCGTATTCGGTGAATACACTTCGAGTTCCTTTAACCGTTGGTTACGAAGACGTAACGATACATTGGACAATATCGTGTTCTCGTGTCATTTTTTTGTAATCTATTTATTTATTTATTTATTTTTTGTATACGCTTTTGTGAAAATCGAAAAATTATCTACCGAATTCTTAGAGAGAAACTATGACTTGTAATGACCGCCTTCGTGTACATACATCGTTGTAAAACCGACGTTCTCCGTGGAGAATGCGAAAAAAGAAAGGAAAAAAAAAAATTCGACAGAAACGTCCCGTGTGTTATACAGTATTATAATATAAACGCGTCTAGTTTTATGGGTTTTTGTCGAGTTCGTTTTGACGAGGGAGAAAAAACAAAATAATAATAATAATAATAATAATACAAAACACCGTTTTCATCTTAGGACCTTTCTTTATATACACACTGTCACGGGCGTGAATAGAGATTTTGTTCTTGACGTGGCGGACCGGGTCTCCTCACGGCGCTGCACCGATGCCAGAAAATATAGATTACAGTATGTGCGTATTCACGCACAGGTGCAGGTGGCCCCGCCGATACGAGCGCAACACACGTGATTTTATATTCGTCTGTATAATATGTACACAGGCGCGGTTTTGCGAGTCCACGGGGCAACGAATAAATACGCGGATAAATAAACGGCGCGTAACGTTATTCGATTGCAGACGGTCATTGTGTGGCGATTGGCACTTTGTCTCCGTCGAATCGCTAAAAATACATTTACGTAACCGGGAAATTTGTTTTTTTTTTTGTGATTTTTACGATTGAAATTAACGGTCGTCGTCATCGCCTTGGAGCCGTTATGAAACAAACGCGCGTAAATGACTAAACAAATATTGCGCGAAAAAAGAAAAAAAAAAAATTCTAGAATTTCGTAAACACTGCGAACCGAGAGTACAGCCGAAGAGACCGGGCGCGGACGTTTTCGATGAATAAATGGATTTTCAGTGGTGGTCCTGTTTATAAATGAATCGTTCGTACGAACACTCGCGATTACAGGATTTATTTAAAAAAATCAAACGAGAATACCGCGCGAAAATTTATCGATACGTAGTAGAGAATGATTTAAATTTCTCTACCAGTTGTTTCTATATATGGTCGTCGGTCTATGGTTGTCTCTTATATGTATTTTGTTTATTAATTTCATGTTTTAATTTATATGCTTTTCTTCGTTTTTCTTTTTATTATTCGTTGTAACCTATAATGATCGAAACTAGTCGTTTTTTTCTTTTCATATAATATATACTAATTTATTACACGTATATATATTTATATTTCTTCACGAATTGTTCCAACTTATTTTTGCAATCCCAGTGACCGGGACACCGAATCACACATTAAACACTTTTGTGATTCTCGGGAGACATTCAAATAATCTCCATCGATAACGCACATAAAAAAAAAACTCCGTACTCGTCATATTATTATTATTATTTTTTCCAACTTATAGTCTATATTAATTTGCCTACATATAAAACATTTGTTGTGACTATTACTTACGTATTGTTTTGGGTTTTAGGCTATTGCGATTCAAACGAATAAAATAATATTACACAAATTAATAAATAAGAACAAATAATACACCGCATTAGCTATATATAGTCGAGTGAGTGTAAACCGTTACATTATGCGACGAACAGAAATCAGAAATCAGGTCAATTGTCTAGTTGTATGGAAAAAATTTCATTCGATTCATATTGATCAAACTATACGGCCACGCAACTTTTATATAATATTATGCGTATTGAAATTCACCGTACTTCTGCAATTACCTCTACCTGCCGATGTTAAAAAAAAAAACCACCCAAACGTTCTTTGTGAGATTTCCATATCGTTTTTCGATTTATTATTTTCCTAAGCCGCGGAAAATAAAAATTCATCTCTTTGAATATTAAAAGCAGCGAGACAACCATAATGGTGGAATGATGTTCATACGGAGGTAATTCTTTTTTTTTTTTGCTCATAAAATAAGGCTTTGTGAGATAGTATTAAACCTACGCTGCTATAGAATTTAAAGTGCGATGTACTTTTTAGGCGTTATGCGAAAATACGTACAAATTTACCGTTTGTTTAGGGCAAAAAAAAAAAAAAAAACGAAAATATCTGAATTGTGCGTGCGAACACACGCGTTGCTTTTATTTGTAAGTGACGTTTTCGTAACATTCCGACTCGAACGATGTATCGGCGATTAACAACACTTGACAATGCTATTTCGTATGTACAGAATAAAGCTGGTTGTTTAAACGCGTGTAACGTTTGTTACGCGTTGTTTTGAAAATATTGAATTAATACGATTTTCGAAAGAAAGAAAAAAACAACCGTAAAGACTAACCTACACGTACGCATTTTATAGGGATTGATTTGATTTTGCACGATTCCTTCCTCGAAATTATCTCGATAAAATTCGACGGGATTGAATTAATAACAAATGAAACAATTGACGTTGACGCAATTATTATGTGCCGCTACTAAGCATATAACTAGTTTATAAGAAATTCGATTATTTTTCCGTCACTTCAAAGTTTTTTTTCTCCCTTTTGTTGTGTCGTCAAAACGAGTTATACGAAATCGGACTAAAACGACGCGACACGTTTAATGAATTGGTTAAAATGTGCGCGGCCGATTCCTGTAGGACCGTTTCGAATTGCTACGACGTTTTTCGTTTTTTTTTTTTTTTCATTTTATCTCGTAATAGTCTATTTTGAATGTACACAAATAACGTTACCATTGACGATTCGATTGACGACGGATTCAGTGAATTTTCGAGTGTACGCGTAATCTATTCACATTTATATACAATTAGCGGCGGTATTAACATTGAATATTTTAACGGCATTTCAACGGTTGTATTACAGATATTGTCTATTAATACGCGTGTTCACGGGACACGGTGGTGGTGCCCCTTCGTAAACGGAATAATTATTATACGCTTATAATAATCAATTCCGGGCGATGAAAAATATTAAACGGAAAACAGTAGTTGAAAATATCGTCGCGTCCGTCGAGGAGATCATACATATATATACGCGTAGGCAGAAATTTCACCGTTTTATTGATTTTCAATTTCAAAGCAACGCATTTCTTTTTAGCGTGAAATCGTATTCGAAGAAAACGATTCTGAGCGACAACTATTTCAGGTTATTTTAATGTAAACCGGTGTAATATTTAATAATAATAATAATAATAATATTGTGGCGAATCGATGAATTTTGCCGTAAACGGAATTTCAAACGTTTACAAAATGTTTACTCGTTTTTATTTTCGTATTTAATTTTGAATTTTAGAAATTGTATTGATTTTTTTTTTTTTTTGGTTTTTGAACATTTGATAGAATAACATAACTAAATGTATAATTAAATCTTCGGTCGTAAAATCGAAAATTATATTAATTTTTAAACCAAGAAACTGGGAATTGTTGAAATTAACAAAATGTTATTTTCCGCCCGAAATTAATCGAATTATTTCGTACGACATATTATTATGTTTGTGCGCAACATTTGAATAAACAGCGCTGGTAAACATTCGTTGAATTCCAAATATTTGGTTTTGGGATTATAACAAAATTAAGTTTCCTAAAAATCCATTGCGTCGACAATTTTTATCGGTTTAAAAAATATAGGAATAAACGTAATTATATGTCGTTGCGTTTGACGTTTATCATTTCGAATGATTTCAGTTTCGCTATGACGCGTAATTTCAAAAGTTGTTTCGATAATCGAAGTTAACGTTTAAAATTTTCTTTCGATATGAGAAATAATTAAATAATTGTTGAATTTCAAACGCGTGAAAACACACATTTCAGATGAGAAAAATGTGAACATTATTTCGCACGTCGAGTACTCGAATTCATGACAAATATAACGGAAAACCGATAGTTTCGACCAAAAATTACGCCATTGGGTTTATATACGACTATAATTAATTTTACAAAACATAAAAAAACAATACGCGTTGCATGCCGAACTCTAGTCATTGTCGAAAAATATTTTTGATCCGATTTAATACAACGTCGAAATTTGTTCTACGTACACGAATATGCAGAGTGTATTATATTTTACCGATGATATTGTGCAGCGCGAATACATATTCGTAGATGCCGTTTGGGTGTTTAAACGATGCCATCCCATAGGGATTGTCCAGTCGGTTAGTCTACACTGGTTATACGAGTAAATACGTGTATAGAAATATTTCTATTAAGTGACGTTATTTTATATATTCTAATAGAGAGAGAGAGAGAGAGCACATGAATTAATGTTACGCACATAATGTATGTAAACAGAATAGTTGCGCAAGTATAGATTATTATGAATGACAGGGGTTCAAAAGACTTCCTGAACTACTTACTGAAAGTACGGATGTCTTGAAATAAGTGTATATTTTGAAAATATCAAAAATGATTATAAAACTAATATATATATATATATAGTAATTTCTAAGCTATTGTAAAAGCAAATTTAATATATTTTCATTGGTTCGACAACGAACTAACTATATATTTACACCGTCGGAAAATCGCCGCAAGACACTCAGAAAGATATTACTGTTTAAAAAATAAAACTATCATGAACATCACGTGTATTTTATTATACAAATGGTCTGAAATAAAATACGATTTTGGCCGTTTTACAGTGTAAACTACATACGCGTACACATCGACGCGTCATAGGAGAAAATAATGCTAAGAAAATAATATTTTTACAACGAAATCTAATAATAATATTATATTCGGGGGTTCAAATATACAGTATTATTGATTGGCGGTTGTGACGAACGCGCCAAGTTACGCGGAAACGACATTATTATCATTGGACTAATATCTGTACAGTGTTATTTTATCGATTTACTATAGACGATGTCATAAAATTATACGTCATTTGCGTTCGAACAAAATATCTTCTTATATATAAAAAAAAAACTGAAAAAAAAAGTGTTTACTTATTACGAACACGTTAAAAGTCTCGATTTCGTAAAACGTGAATATGTTTCTCGATAGTCGATCGGCGCCTTTCTGAATAATGCCGACGGCCAGCCAGTGCACGCGCCAATAAAACAATTAGAAAATCAACGACGCGAGAAAATTCGCAAAAATTAAAATTCCTACAGTGTTCGAGACACTGTTTATTTCGTATTGATTAATAGAAAAAAAATGACCGAATTGCCGAATGCCCATGATTGGAGGCACGGGATTGAAACCGTTTAAAAAACGCACTGTAATCTATGCGTATGCTAAACGTTTTTGGTGGCGACAGGGAAAGGAGGGTTTTTATGAAACAAAAATTATAAAAAAATTTTCCGTCGTTTTAATCGTCGAGCGCCGCTTCGGTGAAGTACACGCGCGGTAAAGTTCGAATTCGTTTCCGCGCGATCGCCGGTGGTCGATCATTAAAATTCGATGCGCGCAATGTCGGCTCTCCTGCATCCTCCTCACTTCGCTCCACTCTGCTTTTTCCTCGCGATTCGTGTGTGCGTGTGCGTGTGTATGCAGAGACGGCCGACAGAAATTTATGGTAATCGGCTTATACGGACATGGCGTGCGACCGTTTTCCTCGCGCACTCTTTTTCGCTCCCCGTTACGGCCCTTGTCGTCATATACCTTTCACTAATACGAGTATATATATATACGTACGTCCCTTCCACAGCTACTTTGGTTCGTAAAACTCCACCCGGCGGCGCACTCGCTGTGTTACATTTACATGCACACACATACACTTGTACGTGCAAAGAGGTTTACAATGTTTCCAGTCGAGCGGTTAGGCCCTTGGGTGTGTGGAGAACGGGGAGGGACGTGAAGTGCGTATGATTGAAACGCGAATTCGCTGTAAACTTCGACGGTGAGCGGCGGACGGATTGGGGACGGCGAGTGCGAGGGAGCTGGTTTTAATATTATTATTATTATTATTGTTATTAATTATAACGATATTTTCGAAAAGGGTTTTCGATTCCCGGCGTTGAGCCCGGATAAATATTTTTACTTTTTCTTTATCCGGATAAAAAATAAAAATAATGGAATTAAAACACGTAAGGGTACTAACATTTATCAAGATAGTAAACGGACATATTTTTTAAAAGAGTCTGACATAAAAAAAAAAATACCAGACTTCTGTAAAAAAAGAACAGGAGATGCTAAGTGTCGTTGAGAAATACGATAAAAAAAACTGTATTTATAAAAAAACAAAAAAAAATCGATAGATTTTACGACGATGCGACTGAAATGATATTTGAATTATATAATTTTCAATAATACGACAAGTGTTTTTTTTCATTTTTGACACTAAAATAGGAGGAAAAAATAAAGCTAATTTAAAATGGAAACGACCGTGGACCGTAGACATGATCTCTACTGTGACATCCGACATGATCGATATGATATCGTGTATACATGTTTCAACGAGTGGTTTCTTATTTCGTATGAATTCGAATCGTCGGATAAATAAATCATTTCTTCGATTTCTATTATTTTTTTTTTCAAATAAAACTACATATTGGACTTCGGAGACGTTAAACGTTTAACGCTAATAACGCGCGTGCGCGTCGTATCATTGTCTACTCCACGCACCGGTTATTTTTTAATTAATAAAAATTATCCCGCGACGAGAATAGAAATGAAAACAAAAATTTATTTACGGAATAGTGTTCGAACACGAACGACGTACAATTTACGATTACTTTTGTTTGAATACATGTGATTACGGTCTTCAAAGAATTTCGCAAGACTGGTGATAATACCAGATGCCGACGTAGTTAAAAATTTGATTGTTTAACATCTGTTTTACTGTCGATTGTATTATAATATATTATATAAGAATAAGAATTCGGAATTATTGTTGAAATAACGGTGTTCATCAAAGCCAATGAACACGGGCGGCGCTCGAGTTAAATTCTAATAACTTATATTGTTGGTTAAACATCTGTCACGGCCGGTTTGTGTCATGTTGCGAAATATATTACTATCGTCCAAAGGATAACATCAAACGTCTTTATTTTTAGCGACTAATGAATTTTGGAAGATCGTTCGTGTCAAGTGGCCGGCGCATTCTTAAAATCGTTTATTCTTTAATATGTTATAAATGTAAGACATACGCGCTAAAAAAAATTTAAAGATTTCAATCCGGTTTCGGAATTTATCGAAACGTACACTATTATTTTAGAAAATTCAAAAACATTTTTTTCAAATTACCACAAAATTGTAGCGTGCTGTTATAACACACACATATATATATATATATATATATATATATAACTTATATATATATATACATATGTTGTTTTTTGATGAATTTTTGCCAGTAAGTTATTGACTCATCTCTGCATTCTGCCAAAACGATTAAAGAAGTTAATCAAATTCTCGTTAAATAAACATTTTCTATGTTTTAGTAGATATATATATATATATATATATATAAGTTTCAACCGAGATAATCTACAGTCATTAATCTGCTAAGTATTCGTACTTGTGTATGTGTCTGTAAACTATATATTATATACATATAATCCTTTTGTTCGCGTAGAAATTGGACGATATTTTAGCGTCATCGGACTGAGAATTGAACTTGCGTCTTAAACAGTAATTCTTATAAAAATTTTATTTATTCTTATTGTTCTTAAAAATGGACGTACATAAATATGTGTTGTTAAATTTTATATCGGCTTTGTTCAAATAAAACCGATATTTATTTTGTCAGAAATTCCCATCCGGCAAAATAGTACACGCATAATACGAAGCGTAACATTTTTAAACGATTTTCGAGAAAAATAAATGCGCGTGCGCACGTAATCTTGACGATCGTCCGTCTTCATATCAAACGTTTTATATATTATTTCCAGGCTATATCATTTAATAATCAAAGCTTGAAATCGCTTTAAATTTATTTATTTCGTTTTTGAGTATAATTAATTCCGTTACTGGTTAGGTCAATCGAAAATCAATTTTAAAAATATTTAATATGTATTTGATTTAAACAGTGTTTGGTTACGTAAATTTCAATATTATATGATCATGAAAACAATTAAAATTATGCGTGTAAACTCCTTTAAATGTGGAACTACAAAATAAAACAACAGTTATCTGTATTAATCGAATACAAATAATTTTATGTTATTTATTAATCCGAATAAAAAAAAAAAAAACAATTAATATCAGTTTAATACGACAATAATGCAATATGAAGTTTTCAGGTTTGGACGAGAGTACACTGTCGTCGATGGTCGTATGAAAATATCACATTTAATGAGTCGAAATTTTTTTGTGAAACCACTGTTATAACGTTTGAGACTACACCAATCGTTATTAATAAATATCAATTTACATACGAACTAATAATAGCGTATAATAATATATTTTTTTATCAAATAATATTCTGTTGCTGTAGTCGACGGAAATACATAGAATAGTATTAATTCGACTGAAAACAGAGAATACAATTTTGTTTATACACATTTATATAACAAAATTTGATTAAAACAGATATGATAAAGTACTTTTTTACTTTTCGTTAGCACGCGATGAATGGATTTTTTTTTTTTTGTATTATTACGGTTTTAATAATACGTATATATATTTTAGATAGAGATATTTTTTTATTTTGATTTCGTACGTACGTAATACTTTGAACACTTAAAATTGTTTCTTTTTTTCACGATTTCGAATTTTCGAAGTGTTACACCTATTACCGTTATATAGTATGGAACGGATTTCTAGAAATTCTATTCCACGGGACGGGGGCCGTCCGTACGCGTCGAAATCTGAGAGTAGAAAAATTACCGAAGCGACGCGGAGACTGCAGCCACGTCGGCAAAGATTCCGAAACGGTTAGTTCAAAAGGGACGCGACAAAAGGCTGTTCGATGTGTTTCAACAATAATTGTAATGGAATACCGCCGCCACCGTCGTGTCTTGCTGGTAACAAGAACCAGCGTGCGCACCGCGTTTCGCGCACGGTATACGACGAGAAAGGGATGTGGCGCGAAAGAAGAGTTCACGCGAGCGGAAAAATAAAGGGACGGAACAATTTCCCTCGGCGCCACGCGACGAATTTCCCGACGTGTTGGGAAATATTGCGAGAAACGTTATTAGACGGGTATATTAAAATCCCTTCCCCCCGGTGAAAAAAAATAAAATTTTTTTAAAGCGAATCTCGCGCACATCCGTTGCGAGGAAGTCTTTAGACTGTCGACGATAAATATGTATTATGATTGTATTTCATACGTTTCCCGTGTACCGATCGATCGATTCGAACGTTTCGCCTTTTCGTAGAGACAGTTATTTCGTTTCGTCGATCGACGAGAGAGAGAGAGAGAGAGAGAGAGAGAGAGAGCGAGGGGCGGGAGAAACGATTTTTATTCGCGGCTTTTGCCACGATTACCGTTGAAATGCGCTCTGCAACTTAATAAAAACGAGGAGAAAAACAAAAGGTGAAAGAGAAGAAGAAAACGAGATTAACACGGCGTCGGCCGGATAGGAGCTTTTGGTTTTTTATTTATTTATTTTTTTTTTTGTAAAAACGACGCCGATTAACTATTCAGCTCTTGGCTTAAAGCAGACCACTGCCGCCGGCTTTAATTCGTTTCTGAAATCGACAAACCGACACGGCCGAGCCGTAGTCGCATCTGAGTAGTAATTACGTTGTCGCGCGCGCGAAGTGACAAACCGAAGAGTGCCGCTGCTAAATCTCGGGATCCCGTTTTGAATAATTGATAAATCGTGTAACTCTTATTTTGTAATCTTTCTTTTCCTCCGTTTGTCTGTCACAAGTGAGTTTAGTCTTGCTACGCTTACGGCGGTACTTATTTCTTTTTTAAATTGTTTTTCTCGCAATGTTTAGAGTATAGGTAAATTCAATTTACAGTGACGACGGTTACAATTTGCACTACTCGTGTCGTTTTTCGAAATATTCGCGTTTACATTTAAACGCGTTAACGCTCCGTTCCCTTTTATCCGACTCTTATACGGCCGTGTGCGATGAATTTAATGACTTGTCTTATCTCATTATTGCTGCCAAAACGTATACTCGCCGTCGTGTACTTCTTCTTCTTCTTCTTCTTCTTGTTACTTTTATCTCGTTACTTTCACGAAATTTGAGCCCCCCGAGCGTTTTAAATTAACACAATTGTTTGTGTATCACGTCCGCGATACGAACGAGCGGCGCATTATTTTGCCGACGCAAAACGGTCGTGGCATCGACGTGTACGGCGGAGGGAGGGAGAACATTCGAAAAAGCGAAATAAAATGCTCACGCTTCAGATAATCATTACTATTATCATCGGTGTTCCATACAAACGCAACAAAATCAGATTGTAAATTTTATTTTCAGTTTTTGGGATGGGGGAATGGCTATTTCAACGACTTCTGGAGCACATCTTACTCTTTTAAAACACTTTTTAAAAAATCTTTTGTGGTGTCTACATCTTTCCGTTTGGAAAGTGAAAATTTTCGAACGTTTACCTTCTTTACGCTCTCTAATTTTTCGTAACGCTTTAGATACGATAGCTAGCTGCGTCTCTCCTTGTTCACTGGCTCTCCCTTCCCTTTCCATGGTTTTTTATTTGACACTCATTTTTTCTTATCCACCTATACGTATTGTATACACGCACACGTTTTATTTCATTAAAAGATATTTCATACATTATTGTACTTTTATTTATTTGGAACATAATTTCAATTCATATTCATGATTTTAAACGACTGTTATTTCTAGAGGTATTTCATTCAAAATACATAATTGATCGTACTCCGAAAAATAACGTTTCAACAAATATAATTCTTAAAAGTTTTGAAAAAGCCAATCCTACAAATAGTATGTAAGCATATGTTTTAGGTTAAGGACATTTGCTATAAACCCTGCATAGTACCTCTCTATTGCTAGGCTCACGTTTTCCGAGTGTCGCCCGAGACAATCCCGTTTTTTTTTTCTTAAAAACGAACCTCAAGTTATAATTTTTTTTTTTTTACACAACTCTGTTGTATCAATAAAATATGTAATACCACGCAATATTCGTGTCACGTAGAGCGTTTATAGTGCTCCGTAGAGAGTTTAGATCTCTATCTATAGGCTCTCTGGTGTCTAGGTTTTTGTAAAAAATTCTGACCGCTTTATTTCGCTACAGCAACTATATGGGATGTCGTGTGATATTATCTAACTGCAGCCTCATCGGTATAAACTGAATGGTCTACGGTTGTATCCTCAATCGTCAACCGTAAAATGTTGACTACTACTAATTACTAAGTCGTGATAAGCCGTTTTTAAGTCGTCGGTTTTTTTTTCGTATTATCGTATTACAGTTAGTTATCATAAATTTAAAATCCACTGTAATTACAGAAAAAATATTACAATAAAAAAAAAAAACAATTCGATCAAAAACTAGTGATCTAATAGTACACTCGATCTCAATAGTTAATTACATTTGTTCGTTCATTCATCAATGGTTTTATTCAGACGAATTTCACATTTCAATTTTCATTTTGAGAACAAAACGCGTATCGATTGTTTTTTTTTTTTTTTTTTAATTGCAATAGTAATTTTCGCTCGCCACTTTTGAATTACTAGTGACGGATAAAAAAAATATTATTATTCGACACATCAAATAATATTGTATGATATAAAATGCGTTTGAAAATTCGTATCGGCGTAAGTCAAGTTCGAGAAAACGTTGTGTGTTATACGTCTTATGACTCACGTTATTATTATTATTATTTTTTTTTAAATAAAAACGCGCGATTGCACCACCTACGGTTTTCACAACAAACGACGACCTGCGCATCATCCGATATTTTTGTCTTTCGTACCGCGACTCTGTACTAGGTAAGCTCGGCTAATTTTGGACGTTTGCCGAATACAATATTCTAAAAACAAAACTGCTTGCCACAATACGCTTTTTCCATATTATTATTATTATTTTTTTCTTCGCCGCTAAAGTCCGCAGGGGACCGACCGGCGGCTATACGGCGATCGGTGTGGAATTCGAGTGTCTCGTATGGCTGTTGGAAATATTCTCTCCTCTTCCCGCCGACGACAGCGATACGTGACAGTTTTCGTTTAAACGTGATGGGGAAACATCGACCTTGCCGACAACAACATCGAATTTTAACCGGAAATAATTTTTAAAAAAAATCTAGATTTTCTATTCTTAAAATATTGTATTATTCAACGCGACAGTAGTTATTTTCGTCGACGAAATAAGACGAAGAAAAACCACTACATTACGAATAATACATGGACAGTCTACGATTGGTGTTAGCTCAAACGAAAACGTGTTTCGTAAATAATGAATGGATAGGGCGTCGACGAGTTGAAAATGTTAATTTCAAGTCAGTTACTTTTTTTTTTTTGATAACTCTACGTTGATCCGACTTCAAGTTAATATTTTACAGAGTTATCTGAATAAATAACGGAGAAACATATAAAACGCTACGTAGTATGGCGTTTTTAATATTTGGTAACGTCGTAACAGTGTATACTTTAATACGTGTCGTTTCACACACCTACTGTTTTTTTTTTTTACGTTAATTAAAAAAAATTGTTTGACTTTAAATTAATGTAAGTCAGTAGTTTTCTTTTTAATGAACCATTAGATTTTTATGTAATACAAAAAATATAGACGACATTTAACTGAACTTTACTTAACGAGTAAAAAGAAAAAAGAAAAAGAAATTTACTTGTTCCGTCTTGCAAAACAATATAAACGCAGACATGTAAAAAAAAAAAAAAAATAATAATAATAATTTTGAAAAATTTCCCGAATAGATTTTATGTAGAAAAGATTAAAAGGTGAAATTAATGTGAAATCGTATATGGCTCCGGTGTAAAAACCACCGCGATGTTTCTACGAAACAATTATATATTATTTTCCAATATAAAAAAGTGTATTTATACTAGTGGAAAATTGTCGTTCGTTGCCCTAATGCACACGTTACGAAACAGCGAGAGAACCGTGCCTCTAGATTTTAGTGGACTTCGATTATGTATCTGAGAACAGATTACTTCAGCACCGTTAATATTAAAACCAACATATTTCCATTGATCGTTATACAGTCTTATTTGTCTCTACAATATAATACATTTGAGGTTTTCAAAAAAAGAAGAAAAAAAACTATCCATCCGATTCGAGACGGCAACGATTCGAAAAAAATAAATATTTTTTCCTAGAGAACGAAAAAATGTCCTCAACGATATTGTAATATTATATACGGAGACATTTTATTTATGAAAACGAGAATCGGAACGAATGTATTAATTTAATACATTTTAATCGTGTCGACATCGCGTATCCAGTTCGATGCAAAGCGTTTCTCAAAGAATCTCAATGCGATTGATCGAGATATTGAAATGTTCTCTTGTTGTATACAACAATACACGGTTCCGACCGGGTTTTAATTTTTTTTTATACGTTTGTCCCGGTTATAGAAGATAAAACAAAAAATTAAAAAACATAATAATTATGTTGTTGTTGTTTTTTTTTTATATCAAAAGTGGGCCCTCGTATGTGCAGTGCGTATTTTAAAGGAGTTTTCATTGGACAAAAAAAAAAAAGAAATTAAAAAAAAATACCGTCTAAAAATAAATATAGTCGAAAACAAGACGCGTTTCACCCCCGTCATCTCTCTCGTTATTAAAAATAAATCTTAACGCTAACGTCACAATAAACGCGGTGGTAATAATTGAGAGCGCATGTCGCCGCGCGGTATTTGAAAAGAGAAGAACATGTATTACACGTAAATACGATATATTGAAATCCTTTTTTCTATACGGCCGCTAACGATAATTTTCGATTTTTCAAACACGGCGTACAGAAGGGATTCCACTTTTTTCCCCCTCGTTTTATTCATTTTTCTTTTTTACGCGTACGCGCGAGACATAATATTTAAAGAAAAAAAAAAAAACCGCTCATTCGGATAATTTTCGCTTCGTTTCGTTTCGTTTCGATTTTTTTCCGTACCGGTACGGTGGTCCGCGAGCCCTGCTGCGCAAGGGTCTAATTAATTAGACGGCCGCTGTGTCCCGCCGGACTCGCTATGACGAGAAATATATTATTTCATTCGGAGGAAGGCTTATGATTCCCGATCTAATCTGAAAAGCGATGGCCGTTCTTGGGTCGCGTGTATAATGCGCGCGGACCGCGGTGCTGGTAACCATGGTTACCGGCGGCGCGCGTACCGCGCGACCGTACGCACGGGCGGACGGGACGACGCGTCGTCGTCGTACGGGGAGACGCGGTTTGATGGGCATCGGCTGACGGGTCGTCGCGGGATGTTATCGAGAGTTGTAACGCGGGGGTCGGTCGTTGCAAAAAAATAAAAAAACAAAAAACTTTGCTCATAAATGCGAAACGACGACGACGTGTTCAGGAGAAATACACTTTGAAAACAAAATAAAATTCTACCGAAAAGGAATTTATCTTGGCTACGCGCATTCGCGACGCTCGACGTTCACAACGACGAACGCGTTTGTAAACGTTTTTTTTTCTTTTTAAAAAAAGAACCCGCGAATCGGCGGGACTAGCTAATTGATTATATTTTTCGTGTACGGAAAATCGCCAAACTGCATGTGATATGTGTTATACCGCCTGAATTCGACAATCAGAGACGGACGGGACAAATAAATGTATACAAAATCGACGCGGCCGAACTCGAGCGAAGTTCGATTATTTAGTAAAGGGAATTTTATATTTACATACCGCGCGTTTTCGTAGTCAAAAATTATAAAAATCGATGCTTCTCCGTACGTTTGAAAACGTACGAAAATCAAAAAAAAATATTAATATTATGTAGGCAATCGATTTTCATTCCGTGCGTTCTAATCAAATCGACGACAATCAAACTCAAATCGTGTGTTCGATAAAAAAAACAACCTAAAATATTTGTGTATCGTCGCTGAATGAATCGTTTCTTTTTTTCGCGTTTTAAAATGCGCAATTTTACAAACGCTTACGATTGAACAACGGGACAAATGTAAAAATCGTCTGCGATAGGTTATTTTAAAATATGTTTTTAACAAAAGTAAAATCGTTTTTAAAAAAAAAAACTTTTCTTGAAACAATTCGTCACACCGCTGTGAAGTAAGAGCTTAGTCTTACACAGTATACTGTTTTCCAACTCTTATCAATACTGTGAGACCTATTATCGAGTACAGCTCAGTTGTATGCCGCGATTCACAAGCTCCCAAACTGAAAGCGTTCAACGAAAATTTCTTTTTTTGTTTTGCGGCGTTTAATATTTACTAAAAAAAAAAAAAGAAAACTCTGTATACCGCACAACGTTACAAATCCTGCACTTCTCGAACAAAACTAAACCTTCTATCGTCGAGACACTTCCTTAACAGGGATTTTAATTTCTGGATCTATTGAAGATTTCCCCCTCTATTCTCCTCGCTCTTATAAATTTCAAGATCGCCCTTTTCCCCATCTCGCTCTACTCGTTCACATGAATTAATTTTTATGTGTTCCTCTGCCATAACTATTTGAAAAAATTAGCCTTGGCGAATGGCGACACTCTCTGTTCTCTCGTTTTAATTTATGTACATAACGAAAATATATATATATATATTTTTTTTTTTTTTTGTTATATTATCTATTAATCGCCATTTGTAAATATTTATTACACGGGAGGACGCGATCCCGTTTACAACAAATTATAATCACTCGTATGTTGTTATACGATAATATAACGATTATCGCGCATTCACGCGATTTCCACGTGGAAACAACGAACGTTTTCATTTCAACAACTCCTCGTGCCGCGCGGCAGTGTACATAAATATAGTACGTGTTTACATTATGTTTCACGTGCCATTTAAAAATTACTCTCTTTACGCTCGTCTCAGCCCGGCCGGCGGTGGTGGTGAGAGTACTTACAGCAGCCGCGTCGTTAAAAGCGAATGAGGAGCGCGTTAAGTGTTATTGGTCGTCGTCGTCGTCGGTGGCGGCGGTGGCGGCGGGTAAATTATACCGGGGTCGCGTCGCTCGCTGATGGCTGACTGGTGAACGCGGAGAGGGACAGTACCGCGAACGGCGGATGAAGAGACGTTTTGTTGAGTACCACCGCCGTGTTTACCGTCGTCATCGTCGTCGGCGGCGGCGGTGGCAAATAAGAAGGACAAATGAGCCGTGGCGGTGAAAAAATGCACTTAGGCACGTTCTCGTTCACACCTGTTTCGCACGGTGATGACGACAAAGACGACGTGGTAAATGTCCGATTCGGACCTGTTGGACTTGCAATACGCGCTCGAGTGGCGACGCTCTGGCATAACAGCACACAGTGTAGCAACATCAGCAGCCGCCGGGACGAATAAAGAGGCTGCCAAAGAGTCGGGGCGGGATGAGCGCGAAAGATTAAAAGAACTAATTTAAAGACGGTCCGCGGTACGAGTCGAGTGTCGGTACTCGTACGAGCGAAGAGTCTATATTTATTATCTAAACGTTTGAGTGAGTGGGTTCGTTTCGTCGGTCTTTTTAGAACGAGGACGGGGGAGAGGAAAAATCCGTCGGAACGCACCGAATAACAGTGGCGTTGCGAGGAGAACTGCGTACAAAGTCATGTTTCAAATCTCGCCGGAGGCTGAAGAGAATATCAAAAGAAAAAAAATATATGTATATGCGATTCATTTTAACGTTTTCATCGTTATTGATCTTATAGTACTGTTTATGGTAAATGACGACGCTTGAACGTCGAAATCATCGGAAATGAAGGGCTACGTCGATCACGAGGTAATAACTACCGTAGACGCTGCACGAAGGTCTTCACGAACACTTTATTCCAACGGAATAGCTCTAAAAAACACGTTTCGCTAGACGATACTATTCGTTGTTTACATTACTGTCAGAATTTGTTCATTGATTCGATGAACTTTCCCTCCCTCCCCCCCCCACCGTTTTTTCGATTTTTGCGATTGTCTGATCGTACACGATTTATGCAATCAACGGAAATTCGAAACGGCATTCTCTCGTTTTGTCACGAATTACATTTAAATGAAAATGAAAATTGGTCTCCGGACGACAAGCGAATTTGTGAACCGGCAGTTTTTATTTTTGGACACAATTCGTTGAAAAAAATAGCGTATTAACGCCGTTCAAATACTACTGAGTGAACCGCGCACGCATTTCTAGAGTCTATTACATATTATACGTAATCCTGAAATCAAACACACAATATCGCTGGCGAGAGAAAATATAAGTCCTTTGCGATTTCAACACCAGCTTGTCGAAATAATGGTACTGGAGTAATTGTTTTTTTTTTTTTTTTTGAACAAGATTTCACCGTAATTCATAACGTTATAACGCGTAGCCTCGTCCCTTTTTTCCTCGGTGCAATCGTTTATATTTCGTTACGCGCATGAATGTTTGTTTTTTTTTTTTTTTTTTTCAAAATTTTGTATTAATTATTTTTTTCTTTCGAGCTACACGTATAGAGCAATTATAAACCCGTCGCGTTTTCGGCGCACGTATTATTATTATTATTATTATTATTATTATTATTATTATTGTACAATAATATGAATGTATACGATACGCACAAGAGTGTATATATACACGCGGATATCTGGTAAACCGCGTTCCGACACCGTAGTCTTTAAACTTTTCGTGGCCTCGAGATGCGCGAGGTATTTAGTCAAAAACTGTTTCAAAAGACCGAAGCGCATTTTATCTATTATTCATAATCCCGTTTATACACATCTACGTATATACGTATATATACTCGCCGAACTTAACTCTGTTGTGCGCGAAGAACTTTCTTGCGCACAACGTTCACCGGTAATTACATTACGTTTAATACGTTAGACATAAATTTACATAAAAGGCTCACGAACGTATGTGTGCGCGTTTTGCACGAGATATAATGTATTATCATATAATGCGTATGCGCATTTTATGGTTTATAGTGTACGGGCACGCGGGCTCATCCGGGACAGCGTTTATTTAAAATCGCTGGACGACGACGGTGGATTTACGAGACAAAACCGTAAGCCTATAAACAGTTTTCGTTACTCACGACTTGACGTAATAATGGCCGATAATTTTCATAAATTAATTTTCGTTACACTGCGAGTAAGTGCGTTACTGCACGTTCGCGGTTTTCGTGCGGAACGTGGTGTTGAATTTGCTATCGTCGAATATTGGTAGCACTATAAATATCGACAGATTCCTCCGGTCAACGAGTCCACTGAGAGCGAACGATTGTACGTATACATTGGAATATATAGTGTCGAGTTCGGACGTTAAAAATTACATCTAAACCGAGATAATTTCGAAATGGAATGTGACGATGCGACTCTACGCTCTGTTCGGTTTGAGATTCTATCGAAACGCGCGCACGCCGAATGAACACTGGGCTATTTAGTAATATTGCTCTGTCATTTGTTATTGCTGTCCGCGGCGATCGGTACACGGTGGTTTCCGACGATCAGAAAACCGATAGGACCTCGCCTACGTCATATACGTTTATTAATTTTTTGGTTATGTGTCGCTCGACGAAGAGGGCTAATGCAAAAAGAAACTGTTAGTCAATTAGTTTCAAACGCAAATGGAAACCATTCAATTGATACGCATTGAGACGCCCAGAACCTATTGATTAGATGCGGTCAGAGCCGGATTAAGGGGAGGGCTAAGTGGGCTATAGCCCAGGGTCCCTTAACGAAAATGGGGCCCTAAACAAAATTTGGGAATGTCATTATTTTTTAAGATTATGGCGCAATTTTTAAAAATCTAATAAATAACTACAACATTAAAAAACAGTTATTTACATCAAATATTTTTATAAAATATTTATCAAAATAATAATAATAATAATAATAACATGTACAAATTTCAGTGCGTTTTTAATGGATTTAAAGTCCTCTGACTAAATTTTCTTTGATGCATCATTAAATGTAAATATACATTATACGTATTAGTGAGAATCTTTTTTTTTTTTGTAAAATTAGGGCCCTCAGATTGAGTCAGCCCGGGGTCACTTATACGGTTCTGGATACGACAGAACAACCACTACTTTATTAAAATTGAACATAATTCTATTGTCATAAATCGTAAAGTGTGTGACAATAAAATTGGATACGTTGACAAATCGATCATTTTTCATAAGAAAATATGATATCATATAATACAAGTATTTATATCATCAATGACGATTGATAAATAAGCTGCAAAAAAAAAAAAATAACGATTTTTTTTAAGCCGGTTTAAATATAAAATATATTATTAAAACGAGAAATTCATTAAAATTCGAAACGATAACGTAATAAAATATATAACGAGTAAAATCTCTGTACTAATTTATTGTATCGCAATTGTTTTGAACTTTTTTTTTTTTTTGCATACGAATTGAATTAATTAAATTAAAAAATTTAAAAAAACATACAACTCTGATGACGATATTTGAGTACCAACTAATGTATATAATATTATTATTTTTTCCATCGCTATTTGATAGTTTATACGAAATGTGTATATACAGAATATAAATTATACTTTTAGTTTCTCATCGTGTATATTCTTATTATAATTGTTTCGAAAAAATAAATAAATGGGGTTTTTTTTAATCTCATTAATTAAATCTAAAAAGTCTTAAATAAAAAAAAACTCATATTTCATATTTTGTGTTCTTGTATTTCTGTCAAAATAATGTTGCAATATTATTTTATATCTGTGTGTGTGATTAATAATACGCGCGTCTAAAAAGCAGCATTTTATTTTAAAAGAACATTTTTAGTCACATCTTTATATAATGTGTTTACTATGTTTTGACGAAATGTATACAAAGCAAAATGTTTATACTGTTTTTATTTCAACACAATATTTTTGTTACTGATACACGGACACTAATTTTGGCGAATTTTTTATTGTTTTTTCTCCTTTTAACGTTTTTATAACAATATGTATTTCAGATTGAAAAGGATTTAGCAACACATGTTGGCGCCGGTTCCAAGGTGAAAGAAATGACGGCCGTAAATACTGTAAGTGTTTATTTTTAAAATATATTTACGTAAAAATTCAATTATTATTATTTTTTTTTCGGTAACTGTCATTCGGTATTAGGTATATATATATAAAATAGAAGTAACGAGGGAATATATTGAATTATAATAAATGTATAAGTATTGCGCTGCAGTTTTTTAGTTTAGTGCTAAAAATAAAACACTATATTTTAATTATTGTAAACGTAATTACAATGGTATATCTACTAAGCCTTTTAACTCTGTAATAATTAGAACAAAAATCGAAAAAATTTCGATATCCAAACTGTTGTAATCCGTAAAAATCGTTAATCCGCAAATTTTTTATACCATTAAATGAAATCGAAATAAATTATGAGCAGGCGATAGGCGATGGGGAATTTTTAATTCGGAGCCCCGAATTTTAACAAATTGATATTAACAATTCCGATATTTGTTTTCCGTTAAAGGTAATTTACTATAGCGTAGGATGCGCCACGAAGCTCAGTACTTTGGTGTTGTAGCTCAACTTTAGGCCTTATCCCCGGATAAATAATGAACAAATTGTACGAATTTATTTCGCATCAATCACGCGATCAAGTAGACGTCGCGCTGATATTAGTGAACCGTATCGTGCATCTTCGTGGTACGAGCGGTGCGGCGGTACGCATAATTATCTGGACGTGTATCAGGAAAACAGCAGCTATTCGTTAAAAACCGCTTACGGTATTGGGCTTGAATGAAACCGCCACAGATTCGTTTCGTAGTATCGTTTATACAATTCAATCGTTTTCGTAAAATGTTTAGATTATTTTTTTTTTAAATGATACGAATAAAATTGTTCGAAATTTGTGTACAAAATTATGCGTTTTTTTTTTTACATCCGTAAATTCTATCAGCAGGCGTACTCCGACCTTCGGGCTAATTATAGCAGTTTTAGATTTAGAGATATTTAATACGTGAAAGAGATGATTTTTGATTTTAACGCTTAAAATTTTAATATTCGATGTCTGCAAGCATACGTTACTCTGAACTAAACTAAAAAAAAAAAAATCTGGAAAATCGTTAGCAACAATTTCAGACAATTTCGACGTAGCGTATTTTATTTTATTTTTTTTTTTTTCGAAAAAATATACGTCCGTTTAAAAGCTAATAGTAGTCCGTTGGAGTCATGAAATTTTAACCAAACATAATTTATTGTACTTTACATTATATTAGCGAAAACAGTTTTTGAAAATTTCCACCTACCTAAAAGTTTATAATTAAGAAATTTTATATTGAAATGTTGCGTACTGCGTGCAGTTATGATGTACTCTTTACCGCGGAGTTCGGCTCACAATCTTTTGCAATCGAATACATCGATTAATCGCGTATTGCTTTCAATTAGTGTGCACGGTAATAACGCAAAACTATAAAAAAAAAAAAGTCTTCGTTCGAGCAATCTTTAATCTCTAACATTATTTTCTATTCGTATTTCGTTATAAAATACGAATCGAATTTCGATAAAAAAATCTTTCAGGTCGCGAACAATATATTTTTCGAATGAAACAAAGACTTTTTATATAATATATAATATATTTTTTTCATACGATTTTCAGCTCATAGTTTTTCTTCTCGTTTATAAATAACAATAATAATAATAATGTATACGCGCGGGTACGAATACACGCGTATAGAAATTTGAATTGTAAAGTTCTTTGAATTTTGATCGGTCGTCTTTGTCGTCATGTATAATTATAAAACCGACCCCGCCGAAACCGTTCCAAATGAACTCGTTAATCCAATCGAATTAGCGTCTGTTGGTTCAAGCACTCGCGGTGCCGAGAGTGGATAAACTATATAACTTCGTCGAGAGTTGTGTTGTACCTCCGGGCATTGTATCGCGAGGTGTTCTCCGGAGAAAGTAATTGGGACATAAACTTTGCGGCGGTCTCGCGTATCGCGATGTTATAAATATTAATATCGTTCGAGTTGGTAGTAGGTACCGCCGATTGCGAGAATCGTGCGCACGCGTTCTGCGACGAAAGAAAAGTAAAAAAAAAAAAGAAAAAAAGTCGTTTGTTCTTTTTATGTAAAATCAGAGAAATGACATTGACAGGTACCACGTCTAAAGGGCCGTGCAGTAGGGAATGTCGTCGAGATTAGGTGGGAATACTCAACGGCGGTGTTCGCAAGCGTGTGCAATTTGAGAGATTGAGCGGATTGTTCTTAGCAAATATATAAGAGGAATCGTTTTGTTTCGTAGAGATTCGGCTAAAACAATTGCGTAGTGCCCGTCGTCTCATACGTTGACTGGAGAGTGGAATTCGCGCAGTAAATTTATACGTGTGTATATATATATTTTTTTTTTTTTTTTTAGTCTCTTTGTAAGCGTAAAACAAATTGTAATTTTTTCCCGACTCCTTCTTGCGCCATAAATTATCGATTTATTTTTTTTTCGTACGCACAAAGGATTCGATTTTTAAACCGTACGATATCCTTGTTTACGATAAATTATGTCCACATAGATTATACTCGGGAAATTTAACGCGCACGCGTCCAATTTTAAAACTAATGCGCATCTCAAACACCATCGGATTAAACGATTCAGTCGATCGTTGTCGTGGGTGAGGGGCGGGGGTGGGGTGGGAATGAAAAGATTTTCTTTAAATTGTTTTCGATTTTATCGCGATTTTTCGCGAGAGCCGTTTATTATTATTATTTTTCCTAAAATAATTAAGCCTAAAAGCCTTTTTCTCTGAATCTGCAGCCAATAACAACCCGTAACAAACAAATCACATTTTATATCGTCGGCGCAGTCGAGAATTTTCGCGATTTTATTGATACGCCTTTGCAGGGAGTTGGATTTTCTCTCTCTCTCTCTCTCTCTTTAATATTACGTACGACGATGATAACGCGGAATAATAACGCTCTTGCTAAAAATTAACAGCGGCTCGTCGTCGAATTCCTCGCGTACCGCTGCCGCGATATAGTTGGTGGGGGGAGGAGGTTAAAGAGGGGGAGTGGGGAGGAGAGAATGGATAACACGTTGTCGTCGTTATAATAAAAAACGCCCGACGTACATCCCCATCGTTGTTATTAAATATTTCGAAATCACTTCGGCTACGGCCGCCCCGTGGCTTTATTAATTTTTAAATAACGTCGCTATTGTAATTATTTTTTTATATTTCTTTCTCCGTATTGACCGCGCGTCCGAAAACGAATAATCCGTAAGGAGCCGCGTATCATGTTATACGATACACTGTATACGAGTTTTCGAAATTTTTTTCCCCCTTCTGCACCACTATCGTGTATATTTTACGCGAGCGCGCATACCTATATGTATATGTAACTACCCCACGTACACACATAATAATATACTCTCTCCCTCCCTCTCTCACGAAGTTTTTGCACACAATAACAACAGCGTCTCTCTCCGTGGTAGTTGACGACGACGCACTTAATTTACGAAGGATAATTTCCTCTTCTTCTTTCTCGCTTTCTTACGTATTACCATAATAATAATAATAATAATAACAATAATAATAATAATAATAATAATAATAATAATAATAATAATAATAACGTCGTATATATATATATATATTTATGGCGGACGCACCGGACGAAGAAGAGAGAGAGAGAGTGAGAGAGAGGCCGCTTATTATTATTGTGTCGCGCGGCAGGACGAGTGTAGGGCGCGGTGGGGCGGCAGGATGAAGAACAATATTATATATATATATATATACACAAGTCGAAAATAACACAATTATCTAACGCGAAACAATGGCGGCCGTGGCGCGCCGAAGCGAGTGCCGCCCGCGGCGCGCAAAAGGGTCGGAAGGGATTGCGGCGGATCGAGGAGAGGCAGTGGAACGTACCCGCATAGATGGCCGATGGCGGATGGTGGGAGGTGGGTGCAGGGAGCGCGAAGGGCTCAAAGCTCTAGATTGCTTTTTTATCACTCTATACACACGCACGATATTCCGGCGTGCGGAGCATATCACCGTTGCGCCGCTCTCCATGTCCCTCTAGTCCCTGATTTGCGTTATGCAAGTGTTGTGCGTGTGTGTGTGAGACCAGGTGTAAAAGTGTGTGTGTGTGCAAAGGCCCGAGAGGACAGGTCGGCCGGCGCGCGCGCGCTCGCGGTGGACGGGGAGAAACGATTTCGAAACGATGAAAATCAATCGTCGGATTTCGTGTAACACAAAGCGCGCGCGCGTTCGCGCCACCCGCGATTGTCGAAACGGACCGAGCGAAAACGAGGGATGGGGTTGAAGAGTAATAAAAATAAATAATAATTCCCTCGCTTCATTTTTTATTTTTTATTTTTTTTTTAAACATATCTGCGGAAATCACCCGCGTTCGATTTTTTTTTTATTTTTTATTGGAGCGGAAAAGTTATGTACGCGCGTGGGTGTGTGTTTTTTTTATTTTGAATAAAGCGCGAATTATTATTCGCTAGAGATTTTCACTTTTTTTTTTTTTTGTCGGAATTTACTGTCGCGTATAAATTTTTATATTCTCGACTTATGTGTTGTGAACACTCGCGTTTGTATAGTGAATTTTTCGCGCGCACGTTATATTTCGTCGTCGGAGCTCAAAATCGTTCGGTTTTCGAATGTCGAATTTTTTTTTAATTTCAATTCCGTCAACAATCATTTTCCGCCGTACAATTTCCATATTCGTTAATAAACAGTGTGTTTTTAACGGCATTTGCGGATTCGAAACTATCCCGAATCGTCTTGTAGAAATAAACGTGTTGTTTCCCCGTTAAAGATTTAACTGTTCGAGCGTTGTGGACGCGTGTACGGCAAAAAGAGAACGCGGTTAATTTGACGAAAATGTTAGTAAAATGTTTGTTATGCGTATTCGTCGTTTTCGTTCTACTGTCCAATGACATATCCGAATTACTTTGTGTACAGCTTAGAAAAAAAAAAAATGTCGGAATTCTCTCCATACTCGTCGGATGTCTCGCTATAATAAATATGTTTTCCAATACGGTAAAAAAAGAAATCTTTTTTAAACGTGTGTAATACGAGCCAAACCGATGGTCAATGCGTCGGAGTATTTTCTTATTATATAGTTAAAACGTTTTTGGAAACATAACATATTTTGAGATATCGAATCGAGGTTAAAATTTCCGAATAAAAAAAAAAAAAAAAAAATGACAATTCCTAACTATATTATCGTAGTTGTAATGAGAGAAATATTACGAATTTTCAAAACGTTTTAATAATAGACACTTCCAATGTTAATGTTCGTCGTGCATTTTACACGTACCCATTTATCTCTACGCGGCACACCGGAGTCTGTTTTCGATTTGGCTTTAAACAGCATTCGTTCGTGTGTATATATATTATAGAGATTTTGATTTTGAATACCCCAAATATTTATAAATATTGTATTGATTGCGATTAATATATTATCGATTGTGATTTCGACAGTGCAAATTAGTGGAAAGAATACGATTTTAACAAGTTTTGGAAATTCATTTTTGAGGCCAGTACGTAACTATCGTAGATTTCTTTAGTATGATTTTCGGTCTTTAAAGTATATAATATATTTTCAAATCACATAAAATCAAGCATATATTAACATATATATATAATATTATCTGGAAGTGAAGAGGGGAAATCGAGTTATACACGATCTACGTTTATAATGAACTATTCAAAAAAAAAAAATGTTTTATACCACTCGTGTTCATAACTTTATTATTTCCATTCATCGCGTATTTCATAATGATTTCGGCGTAATTTGCATAAACTCAAACTTAATTGATATGGTTAAAAAGAATACGCTTCGTGCGCTCACACACTCGTATTATCAGACCACTCGTATACACAATCGTACGTTTTAATGATTTTTAATTTTGCGTTTTTTTTTCTTTCGTCTATTCATTACGCAAAAACAGAATATTATTAATTTGTTTGGTTTTTTAAAAACAAAACAAACTGAAATTTTCAAAGAACAAAAAAAAAAAAAACGTTTTTACATAAAATTACATTAAACAGTATGTACGAGTAGTTATAATAATTGTGCACGATTGTGCATTGTAAAAGAAAAACATTGTTGACATTTTTTTTTTTTTTTTTTTTAAAACGTTTATAAATATAATTTTATAAGTTTACAGAGTTATTTACTAGACTTCAATATGCATATCACAAGTACTAGAGCAAATATGTTAATGTAAACACTTATTACGTGAAATTTAATCGTTTGTGTCAATCAAAATCATAATTATATTAATATATTTAGTCGTTAAAAAAAATCTTCTAATCTTAGTCTATTTGAATTTTCAATATTATATTATAATATTTTATTTATATAAAAAAAAATCGCTTTCAAATGTAATATGAAGATAATGTATACTATACTATATAATGTACAGTGTTCGGTAAAATAAATGAATAGAGCGATTTTCGAAAATTAAATTAAATTTTAAAGTTTACCGAAACGATAAAGCGTCGTGTTTGTACAGCGTATTATATTAAAATGCTAACACAAAATATTATATGCGTATATAGCGCGCAAACAATATTATTCCTTTATATTTTATATATAACATATTAATTTGAACGTGAACGAAAATCGGTTTACATTTCATGTCATATTATATATACAGTGTGAGTGTTGCCAGCGATTTTTCTGCTAATATTTTGACGTTTATTATTGTTATTATTATTATTATTATTATTATTATTATTATTATTATTATTATTATTATTATTATTATTATTATTATTATTAATTACTCAATAATATACAAAAAAATATTATAAAAGATATAATAAAAACAAAAAAATTATTAAAATTTCCCAAGATATAAACTAGTTTGTAAAAAAAAAATTACTCTGTACTTATATATATATATATATTTGTAAAAAGAGAGGTAAAATTGCAAGCTTTTTCAAATATCATTTATACTTTAATTGTAACATTTTTTAAATCCCCCCTAGTCATTTCGAATAGCTAAACTAATAAAAGAAAAATTGTAACATTGATATTATTGTATTTTCATCGTGTATTCTTATAATACACCGATGTAATTGAAAATATATTATTACAATATCATAATATTCATTGACCAGTTGCGAAGTGCAAAAATTAGAGCCCTGTTTCCTTCCGCAAAACCAAAAAGTTATTTCATATAATTAGATTCTTACATTTATTAAATTGGAATGATAAACTGCATTGATATTTTTATCTTTTTATGTATTTTTAGTGGAAACCATGTTTTTTTCATACAATATTATAAATACACATAATTATATATATATATATGAGTATATACCCAATGTTATAATCGTAATAAGCTATATCATCATTGAAATTTGATGTATTTAAAATTCCACTCAATGATGATTTCTAATGGAAAGCGTCGTAGAATATTTTCTATCGTCCGTCGCGTAATATTTTATATAACGTGTATTTTCGGACAGGTGAAGCAGTGTGAAACCAGAACACTAAGATTTTCATATCCCAACGATTTTCCTTGTAAATGTATACCGTAATTGTTTGAAAATCGTCCATACCAGTAAAAATATCGTTAACAATCAATATCACCACTGAGTTAATATTGTTTTTAAATCGTGTTTTAATAAAAAAAAAAAAAAACACGCAATAACTGAAAAACATGATTTATTCGTTTGTTTTTATATATTGAAATAATTTTAAATTCATACAGAGTACAAATCGAGTTTTATTCATTACAGCGGTAACACTTGCAGTTGATAATGTTCTAGAGAAAACCAATAAACGCATAAATAGAATCGTTTGGAAACATTTTTTTTGTTTTAATCTACAAAAAACTATAATACGCAAACCGGTGTAATAAAACCGTAGAAAAGTCTTATTACGTAAAAAAAAAAAAAATTCACGACTAATAAGGAACGTGATGATTTATCGCATTTCTTTCGATTCTCTTATTCGAAGAATAAAACTGTTGCTCCCCGGATATTATTATATCGTTAACAATCGTACGATAGATTTCACGGTTTTATTGTTGACAGCGGCAATGGTTGTGTTGAAGTGATAACGGTGGTAGTATAAATAACAAAAAGGATATTATATTGTTTGCGCGTGGTGAATGCTCATGCCGTCATGCTGTGGATCAAGCGAAACGGAAAACTCCTTGTGGGCATAAACTACCCCGTCTCTATATATACGAGCATATGTATATATTACTACGTCTCGCTACAAATGATCGAATTTATTGGAAACAAATGTTTTATTCCCGTTAACTCTTGATCGTGTTATTACGATATTTACAATTTTTTTTTTTTTTTAATCAAAAATTAAAATTTAAAACACGTTCAGTTTCCGACGTGAAATTTTCACGGTCTTTTTGTGCGACACCCGGCCGCCTATGATCTCTTTCCGTTCTCCGTTTCCTCCACCGTCATTCCAAACGAGCCGATTCCCACCGACCGTCACGACGATCCCCGCGTCGTAATAATAACGTGTTGTGTTCACAGCGTTATTCACGGTCGGCGGCCCTGAATAATTAATAATTACGGCCCGTCAGGTCGAAAAACCCTGTTTACTCGTAAGCGTACACGACTTTATATATATATATATAATCGTGTATATACGCTTATGCGCATCCATTTACAGCCAGCCAGCCAGCCAGTCGGTCGTTCGGCTGGAAGCTTTTACGCGCTACCGATATTATTATTATTATTATTATTATTATTATTATTATTATTATTATTACTAATATTGTGATAGGCACACACACACACATAAAGATGTGGTGGATAGAGTGATGAGAGTTGACGAGTTTATTGGGCGATGAAAAATTGCCGTTTACGGTAAAAGGATTTTTTTTCCCGTGTATATAAAATCCCGTAGTTATATGCCTGCGATGATGTTGCACACTTTTTCTTTTTCCTCGCGTGTCGTCCGTCCGCCATTGCTATTATAAATTTTAGATTTTTTCGATTTTAAATGTTCTTCTATACAATATCCTTGCTTGCTCCTTCGAATCTCTCTCTCCCCTTGGACGCATAAGACAATTGAACACATCAGTAAACGAATCACAGACCTCATCAACACGTTTCTATTAGTCTTTCGATCGTATTCTATTTTAGGATAGGATATTTTATAAGTCGTATTGTAGTGCAGGACGCGTATCTTTCGTGTTTTTTTTTATCCATATCTCTGAATAATTTCTAAAAAAATTTTTTGTTTCTTTTCATGGCGTGAAGTGTTTTGTGATGGGTTCACTAATCGTGTTAATTGGATTTCTAGATTTGAGTCGACAATTCATTCGCTGAACGTAAGGTGTCTGTGATCACTTGGTCTGCCTTTTTCTTTCTGTCACTGCTGCTACTTTTCTTCATACATCAGAAAAGCCAATCACCTTCGAAATCTGTTTTTTTCTCTACTACTATGAGTTTTAGACATTCAGTTATTATTTTGTTTATGTTGTTCAGGGCCGCGTCCCTTAGTGCAGCATAAGTGTACTGTGATCACGCCGGACAATCGTACTGCACAGCTAAATGACATAGGCCTTCACATGATATACGTAATGTCATGCATGGAACTGAATAATGGGCGTTGAATGGAAAGAAGACAAAAAGAAAATAGAAGCAACACAAATTAGAATGTTAAATTAGTTACGTGAGTTTATAAAACAATGAATATATCAATAGATAGATTAAGAATTGCATATTTAGTTGGAGAAATGAGATGGAATATGTTTGAGCATGTTAAAAGAATGTAAGTGAATTAATTGTAGGAGAAAGCAGTGGAAGTAGAGATAGGCCAAAGGAAAATTGGTTAGAGTTCATAAATGAGAATGCTTATGAAGATAGAGTATATAATGAAATGGTAGTGGATAAGGAGATTAGTGGATGATAAACATAAGAATAGCTGCCCCTCTTTTTATGGAATAAAAGTGAAAAAATGAAGAAAAAGAAAAGGTAGAAATGATATACACTGTGATACGGAAAAAGCATGTTTTAAGCCAATTGATAAATATCATAATTAAAATATGCAAATTTTTTTTTTTTTTGTTCTACGTAAATCATTTTTAATTTTCTCAGTAATCAACCCGAGGAATTCCTTTCATGACAAATTTAGGTTAATTTTCGATTTTCGTAATGGTTAGTGACATAAATAATTTTTTTTTCTTTCCGAAAAATCGCGAACGTATTTTCACTTATAACACTTTGCATTCTAACCATCTATATGATATTACACTTAAACTTAATATGTTAATATACGCAACGTCTCAATTTACGCGCGCAAGGACGGATTTTTATTTTAAATATAATTTTCCCTTTTCTGCAAAAATATTATAAAAATATATTCCTTACATAATTGGCCATTAAATTTTTCATTAGAATTTATTGTATTTAGGAAACACTATATTAATAATTGTTGACATTTTTTTGAAAGTACCAAAAGGAATGATGGAAAATTGGACACGAATAATATCAAATCCAATGCGCATATGATATGATCTAGCGTAAGATATCTGGCCCTAAAACAGTTATCTCTAAAAATGATGACAGGATATTTTATGTATCTTGTTATTGTATGATTTTGCGTTATGTTTTCGGGTTAAACTGAACGAGTTGGAATGCGAATTTAATACGTTTTTATGAGAGTAAAATTTTTTTTACTCGATTTTTCTATGTGATATGTCTTGGATATATTATTAATATTTAATGTACTTAATAGCTCCATAGCTATAAAATCTTAACAGTCTGCAAAAACTTTGCCAGCCATGTGTTTCGTAAATTTTTTTAATGTTGCGGGCGAACGATTCAATTTTTCACGGTTCACATATTTTATTACACAATTTTCATTCGTGACGAATTAACGCGTCGTGGTGAAGGCGCACCGAAATCGACTTGTCATCTTAACCAGTGGCGCAACGCTTTTGATTCTGAACACTTGCCATAAACATACAGTGTATAATCCAAAATTATGCAAAAATTATCCCATTCAAAATGTTTATTTATAAAGATGCTGAGTTAAAAAGTATTTGCGAAATTTTTCGTACTATGATTTCAATCACCGATAAATATAAATCATCTTTTGTACAGAAAAATAATTGCCATAATTTAAAAAAATAAGTTGTCACAAAAAAAAAAAATGTCTAAAAAACAAAAATTGCCAAATCTAACATCAACGTATTGGTTTCAAATTAAAAATTGAAATTCGTGAATTGTTTTTTCAAAATGTAAATTATTTTTCTATTGTTTTGCTTTGTCAAAAAAAATATTATTTCCCTATAATTATTTCAAGTAACATCAATAACTCGGTATAACTTGTAATTGTTGATTTTTTTTTATGAATTTTCGATTTTTTATATGTAATGATTGTATTTCTTACAACGAGTTTCAATATTTTTTACCTATATGGAAAAAAAGATCTGCGCAAACCGATGCGCTTGTGCGATATCTCGATAACCCGGAATTTTAAAGTAGTCGGTCAGCAAAGGCTCAGCACATCGGACACTTTTCAAAAATTACACATAGTTTTTCACATCATCGACGTGTCAAAGGCAAAGGACAATAATAATTGTATATTATCCTTCCGTCCCCCGGGCCCGGGCCCTTAACAAATACGGTATTACGTATAGTGGAGCTGAACGGGGTCTGGACCATTATTAACCGCGTAAATTTCCAATTTTACCGCGTATTATTATAATTATTTCCATACGTATACATATATTATGAGTGCGTACAACGAACGCGGTACTATTTATCCGAAGGGTTTTGCCCCTTCCCCGTCACTCCACCCTCTGGAGAAAGGAAAAGGGTTCAAAAGGGCATCATTAAACGTTTTCAGTGACGAATTATTAAAAGGTTCTCGTTTCCACGTATATATTTATACGCGTATTCCGAGGGAGTGACATTTTGTCATAAAGGTCTTCAAAGGAACAACCGTTTTGTTAATTCCTTGGCCTATACGCGGCCCGTATAGGGCCCTCTCGTTTCGACCGAGGTCGATTCAATATAGGAATCTAATTGAGCTTAAACCTTCCGCTTTTGACGAAATTCAAAACGATATAATTCGTTTATATACGGCTTGAACGATATATAAATGCACTCGCGTATATATTATAATCCATCGGAATCAATAAGCTGATTATGCCGAAGTTCGGGCTAAGGCGGATTGCGTTGTTACGGGGTCCGCGGGTTTTCGGAGTCGCTGGGATACCGGCAGCAATAGCGTTACACAACGTGATTTTGCGTAGAACTTCAAACGCCAAACTGCTGATGTAATTTTGATACGACACGTCAGTGTAATATTCCAAATATATCAAACGATATAACCGTACGACGAGCTGTGTGAAATATCTGATTAAAAAAAAAAAGCTTCGTCCGCTCTCTGTCCGCCTGAAAATATATTAAAATTCAACGTCGTACCATATAGAACACGATTCCCTTCACCGAGGTACTTTTCATCGTATCGTATTTCAAAATCACAATCCAATTCGGTATTTGGAAAATGTTTATTTAAATGGACAAAGTGCCCAGAACGAAATATTGTCGTTTTTAAATTCGTAAATTTTTCCGCGAGAACGATCATATTTTGTACGATAAGCTACACGTGTGCAGAAAAACGACAAAAATGAGAAAACGAATTGTGGGAAAATTACATTATTAACTCCAACTGTAGTTCGTCACCTGCGGATCGTTTTTCGGAACCGAGTCTATTGCTGCTTTGCTGTAAGGTTTTTGACGAATTTTCTCCTTACAAAGGCTGTGCCATCTGGAGAGTCCCAGGGGGTATGAGAGGATTATGTTTATTACGTTTAAAAATAACTGCATGTCTGAGGTCAATGTTATTGCGTGGTATACCACAGACGGTTTTCGTCTTGTACGATTTTCGGCCAAACGAACAATATACTATGCAGTTGAAAAAATCTCGTTGTATTTTTATAAGTATAATGGTTGATTAATTTAATTTTAATAAATGTTTTGTAATAAAAACATATTATAAAAATTTTCGTTAAAAAAAACACACCAATAAACAAGAATTGTATGATAATAAAAAATAAAATAGTAGCAGCCCAGCCGTAGAAGAGTGTCGTAGATATCGCTGAAGTGAATTCATTTGGATAGAGATTTTAGAGTTTCGTTATTACTATAAATTTGAAAATAATATGAAATAATAAACCATTGAATTAGATAAAACGATTCTGAACGGAGCTTCGCGGTGTAATAAAATCAATAATTATACGAGCAGGAATATACTCTAGGACCATTAGTTTTGTAAAAACATCACACATTGCCATACAATTTGTCGAAAAATTTGAAACGTTCATTAAGGGAAATTATGACAAACGATTTTCATGATTTTCTTTGATTACAGTTCGAGTAACGTACGTCGTACGTTGTAATAAAATTCTTAAGACTTGAAACAAAAAATTACTTCTCGTTTCAAAATTACGAAAAAATAAAAATTAGCGATTTCCACGATACGTGATTGTAAAGATCGGAGCACTCCTATTTCAAGAGAATTTTCGTGTACAGCCATAATAAAAAATACATTCGTCGTTCTGTTCAGAATTTTAATAATAATAATAATAATAAAAAAATTTACAACACAATTTGAATTGAACAAACGAATTTGGAATTTTTTTCTACCCTCGCCGACAAAAATAATTACGTGCGATCCACCGCGGCGGACTTTTGGCGAAACGTTTTTCACGACACCTCACGTCTAGTTGATCGACCACACGCTCACATATTCCAATCAACAAGTGACCCCATAACATCTGTTACTGACAGTAATTAAAATGAACCGCGTGTAACGCGCGTATAATAACGTCAAAAGTACACGAGCCGATATAGAACACAATATATTATAATAATATGTAATCGTTATATTATTATACGAGGCAGACAGCTAATATGAAACTCTGCAGTTGCCGCGCCGACGACACGATAAATGACTATTTATTATTATAAATTTCCAGAGGAAAATTTAAATAACGCGACTCGTCACCCGCACCGAGCGTTCGGTGAAATTAATAATAATAATAATAATAATAAATAGCTTTTCCGAAGAAGATTTTTTTTTTTGAAATCTCGATTTCATTGCAATATTCTACTACGTTTGATTTAAACAGAATTCCGTTATGGTTTGGACACTCGCCTCGATGAGTTATATCATTTTATCGAGTAGACACCGGATTTTTATTTTCCACCAACAACGATGTTGTTGAATCTATTATTTTTTTTTCATATAACTACTTGTAAGATCGAATTGATTTATATTGTTCGCCACCGCGTTCATTTCACGATTGAATGAATTTATTTCATCTGCTGGGAAGCGTCGTGATCGTTAGATTTCGAAAAATAACAATTTTTAAATGTACATATTTTTTTTTTTATCGAAATTTTGTAGTTCACATTTTCTGAATATATAAAATTAGTTCGTAATTTTACATACCACAACCGTTTATTTGTTTAAAATCTAGCAAATAAAATAATCGTTTCATCTAAATGATTTGAATGAATTGAATATACTCGTGTTCTCGTTTTATATATATATATATATTTAAAAAAAAAAAATTGAAAAATGGTTCTGATGTGAAGCAGATTTATTCATCGTATTCTCTTATTAAAACAGTTAATTTATTTACTTAACTTTCAGAAAATTACTTATTAAAATAATCCGTAAATAAATGTAAAAATAACGAAACATGTCGTTTTCCGTAGTTTTATTCTCTACTCGAACGTTTTGTATGTTTTTAAAATGTTTATAGTTTATGGATAAAGAACAAAAAAAAAAAAATGTGGGTAATAAATATATTATTAATATTAATCGATTTTTAATGCAAAAAAAAAAAAAAATGTTTACGTAATAGTTTTCATAATTTCGTTATTATATTTCGCATTAATATTACCTGTATTTTAGCGTTAATGTTGAATTATTTTTTAGTGGTTTCGATGTACTCTACTCGGGCGAATAATAAAATTAAAAATGAAACCATTATAGGTATATAACGCTGAAACCGCTATATTTAAACAAGCTTCTAAGAACACACGTTTTACCGTGTATTGTAGTATTTTAAAAAAAAATTTTTTTAACACAGTTTTTAACATTTCCCGCTTTTTCAAAAGAACGTGATTTATGATTTTGGCAAAAAAAAAAAAAACGAAAAAAACAAAAAAAAAAAAACGTATTCCTGAAACGTTAACACGACTTCAAACAATTTCGAAGGGTACATAAAATTGTCACCATTAATCGCGGCGAATAAAGATAAATCATATTTTTTTTTGTAAATAAACCTTTATTTAATTTAAAAATAATATTTTATATTTATAAAGTTATAGTAAATAATGATAATATACGGTCATCCCCGCGGGAGAAACGAACAGTGGAAATATTACGTGTGTGTGTGTGTGTGATATGAACGTATTACAACACTACAGTAAAAAAAAAGAAAACTGTCACAAAAAAGAATTAAAAATTAAATAAAAAAAAAAAAAAATGGCCATTGTGCACGGTGCGTTCTATAAAAACGTTTCGGGACGTTGGTTCTCGTCGCCATTCGTCACTACTTGTGCAGCTGCTGTCCCGTGAAATTGTCTCGGCCGTCGTCGCCGTTCGGAAGACGAACAGAGAACTGCGAGATATTAATAAAAGCGCGCGTCCGTCCGTGGGTCACGACGACGTTTGGTCTCGGAAACGCCGTTTAATATTTCCTCGTGACCCCGACGATTTTCGACAAAACTCGCTGTGCCGGTGGTCCCACGCGACCGTCGTCGTCGTCGACGTGATATTTTCTTATGCGCGCGCGATAATTTATGGCATTTAATTTAATCGATCGTTTCGCACGCGTGAAAAACGTCGGGCGCGCGTACGCGGCGAAATAAAAAAAAAATAAATACTCTCAGTGTTGTATCAGACGAATTCTCTTTTCACGGGCACTCGGAAAATACGACGAATTAAATGAATAACGGGTAAAATTTGAGAACGAAAAAAAAGAAAGAATAACTACAGTGTTAAAACGTGGCACAATGTTGTTGGGTCGTAGAAAAAAAAACCCCGTTTCCTTCCAATTTCCAACAAACTCGGGAATATCGCGGTAAATCGATTGTGACATATATATATTTATATAGTTACGGTTATAAAAATGTCTTTTTTTCTTCTCTTTCCTTTTCCGCGTTGAACGAAATTTTAAAATTGAACATTTATTAATCGCATCTCGACACGCTTCCAATTTTCGTTTATGTCAATAAAACCGTACACTGTACACCGGCGGTTCTCGGACTGTTTTCATCGAGGACACTCACTCAAAGTCGCTAAAAAAAAATTCTGTTGATCCCCAAAAATATCGATTGAAAATCGCAATGTATTCAATAAAATAATTAACAGTAATAATTGTAATAATGAATGATGTACGACGGATATTGCAAAAGCGGATTCGGACCGTAGAACACACGTAACGGAAGAGACGCTTGCAGGTGATAGCGATTTGTTTAGGAAATTCGCCGGCCTCGGAGTTGGCTGCAACGTTTACGCTACGCTATGATACGATAACCGATAATTCCGGGACAGAATCTCGCAGGGCGTTGTAGCATGAACTTAGTGATCCTTTTCGAGGACCGCAACGTGTAATTGTTACATTCGAATGAACAACATAAAAAATTGTTTATTCATTCGAAAAACCCTGATTTCTAGACAATTAGTGATACAATATTTTTCTCGCGATCGAAAAGTATTACGAAAAATGTTGGGGATAACGAAAAACATATTGTCCGGAGAACGGAATACGTGGACGGCGCCGTACGATTTCCACGCTCTGCGGACATTCGTCCGGTGTTTTCTACGCACGACCGATTAACGGGTGTATTTTTCTTCCGGACGAAAAATTTCCTCGCACACATTTCTAATGGCAATTATAATAATTATTTTCTGACGCAGTTGCAAATGTAATAATAATAATAATATACACCGGCCGGTGTGCAATACCGGAGTCCTTTTAAAACGAGATATTAATCCGGTACTACGCGACGGGTACGTGTCGTTAATATTTTGGCTCGCTCGCGCCGCGGACACTCCGAGATGAAGGCCCGTTGCGTTCGTTTTATATACGTCGTCGTAATATATTATACTCTCGCGTAACCATAAAACGTGCGAGTGTGTACGCCGTTTTTTTTTTTTTTTTTATTCTTTCTAAATTTTATTTCCCCGCGGACATCGCGCCAAAAACGAGTGTGCCGCCGCCGTCCGTTGTTGGCGATTTCGATCCGCACCGATTATTAGGGTCACAGTTAAATTTAAATACATAATATAAACGCACGACGCGCGTTTCACGGTTCCCGGAGCGCGCGACACGCGTTTTTGTTTTTTGTTTTTTTTTCTTACCGCAGTCCGGCAAATACGTTTATTATTTCTATTTAGCGATTATTCTGCAATCATTATTATTATTATTATTATTATTATTATTATTATTATTATTATTTTTATTATTATTATTATTATTATTATTATTATTATTATTATTATTATTATTATTATTATTATTATTATTATTATTATTATTATTATTATTATTATTATTATTATTATTATTACTCGTACGGTCGCGGAGCCGGTATGTATTGAGCGAATTCCGTTATTTATAACTCGTCGCCGTTTCACCGTGACGACGACGACGACGACACAACAACAACAATAATAATAATAATAATAATAATAATAATAATAATAATAATAATAATAATAATAATAATAATAATAATAGTACGACGGTTTTCCTGACAAAATAAGTGAGAACAAAAAAAAATTATACCCCGTCCTCCCTTCAAAAAAATAACGTGTTCTTTAAAAATGATTTTGAAATTTTGGTAATGTTAAATAATAATAAAAACTAACTTAATATACGAAAGGAAAGAAGAAGAAAAAACAGCGAAATAGCAATAATACACGCATAGCAAACTAAACGGATCTAAATGCACAATACGAATTTCTGTACGAAAAAGAAAAGAAATCGAGTTTATTTTCAACGTCGGAAAAATAGTAGGAATCGAATAAATAAATTCTCCCAATTGGAATCGTGTGAGACGATGAAAAAAGTGTATGACTTCAGTGAGGTAGATATTAAAGAACAAAGCGGAATAGAGGGATATTGGGACAAATTATGATTTTTAACCGACTGTCCATTCGGCCTGAGTTGATTACCTTCAATGACCACTCGGACTTCTCGCAAACGTTTTACTATAGATGCCCAGATTCTAAAAGACAATTTGATTGAAACGGAACGATTGAATCAATCGTCGATTTCGGACCATCGTATATTATAATTCTGTTGAAAACGAACAGGAAAAAAGATGGAAAACAATCAGAAAGTTATAGTTGTAGACGTGGGATAAAAACGAAGAAACCATGCTGGAAATATCTGGAAACCCATAGAATACGTACGAAATGTGGATATTATCCAACTAAATGTGGAGATAAAGAGCGAGGTTCGCTATAAGAGCAACCGTGAAAAAAGGAGTCACTGAAAACAATGAAGAAATAAGAGAATTAAAAGGACCTGTGAATTGATAATTAACGATTAAAAAGACATTTCTAAAAGAAACGAAATGTAATGTATACGTAATACACATATTAATAAATATTTTCGTCAATTCTCCTTCTTAAAATTTGTACCGATTTCTTGTAATTTAGACTACATGAGATCAACCGATCTAGGCCAACACATTCATAAAACGCGATTTTCAACTTCTTGTACACTCACACCAGCTATATATCACCCTCAATTCTATCTTCGGTCTCTTTCTCTTTTACAGTCATCTCCATAATATTTCGTCATTGGGTAAGGAAATTCAATAACAAATTCCTTATTAAAATTATTATTTTTTTTTTATGTTGTTACGTTATACGTTTGAAAAAATAAGAAATATTATCGTAAATACCAATTTTTTTTTTAGTTTTTCAAAAGTTATTAATGATGGAAAAAATGTATTTCGAACGTTTTGGAAATAATTGATTACATTATAATACGTTATTTGTATTATTATATAACGTAGAAATTGGCTGCGGGCCACGGAATGCTGATCGGAATAGTCTGAACGAATGTTTATAAGGATCCGGATTAAATTCCTCTATTATATATATATATATATATATTTATTGTAATATTTAACGTGACGATAATAACATTATCGTTGCGAAAATTATTGTTCTTTTATGTGCTGCGAATATGAAAAATCTTTTTTTTTTTTCGAAAGAAATACTATTTTCTTAACCCGTACACGACGATACGGCGAATATATTATACCTGTTTTAGTTGTAATACACTCAGACCTCCATACAATTGTCGCAAACATTCAGCATATTATTTGTCACGACAAGTGGGGCGAATTACAACGTTACTCGAACGCCCGAAACTTACTTATAAATAATATATATATATATATATATGTGTGTACACGCGTATATGTGTTTATCTAGCAAAGTGCGTGTCCGACGAGAAGAGATATTTCGCCGTGCGGATAATGTTTTGAGTATCAAAACGTCCTTGTATAGGGCGGACTATTGTGTGACAGAGAAATATAACTCGGCGCACACGAACACATAAATACGTATATATGTGTGTGTGTGTATATATATATATATATTTATATATATAATACATTAATATTCGAGTGTGTGAGAGAAATATTTGTGAGTATACACACGCACACGTATATACCAAGTGTTGCAACGAACAGAATCCGATAACTTCAGACGGCACACTTGGGTTTCTTTGGAGAGCTATTTTTCAGTATATATTTTTATATAATATACGGAAATATATCCTTAATAAAAAAAAAAAAATCTATATAATATAACGATAATATATCGATTTTTTTTATTTATTAATTTTTTTTTTTTTTTAGTAAAACAATATTTCCCCGCCTCGGTCGTCGTTCTTTTTTTTATCGTGCAATGTCTTTAAAATTTGTCATCGAAGAATATTGTTTAAAATTATTCGTGTACAAAATGTTGTTGTGAAATTGTCGTAGGCCCAGTTGGGATACATAACTCGAGGAAATCTCGAGGAAATCTTTCGACGCCCAATTTATAAATCACATCAACACAACACACATCATTTCATAGTTGATTCCAAATGCGGAAAATCATAAACCCGTAAAACAAAGCATTTTATTAATTTTATTCCATTAAAATCAGTTTATAATTAAAAAGCTATCGGAATACACACACACTTTACTACGTACTATATACGTAACAAATAAACGAATTATTACCGCGTTATTTAGACGCAGATGTTATCTGTATAAGCGCCCAGATCAGCAAAACAGTATAGTCATTACATCTTTATACTTCGTATCGACAATTAAATAATTGAATACCGTGGTAACTGTTAATCAAAACCTTTTTTTAATAATAATAATAATAGCTGGTAATTAATAAAACATAAACAAATAATAAATTCGTAGTTTTAATGTTACTTTTTTCTCGACGACGCCATTTTGTCATTAATTTCCATAGAGATGATAATTTTCATTAGTTTCAATATCTTTATTACATTTGTGATTGGCAAATATGAAAATCGTAATTATAAAAGCTATCAAACAGTCGGAAATACACCGTTTTGTTCAAATCGAGATTTTTTTTCTTTTTTTTTTTTTTGATTTAGTTCATTGATGATTCTTAACTAACGCGTATTGATTCATTTATGTTTTTCGAAACATTAAACAAATAATGAAATTAGTGATGTAAGTAGTGAAATTAGTGACATATAACAAAATGAACGTTAGCTTATCAAACGTAGACGTCTGTTAGAAGAGTGAAAGTGGCCATACAGAATGGATTGGGAACGAAAAAAGGAGTTTGTAATTATTATTGAAAGGTATTTTAAAAATTATACGAGAAAAGAAGTCAAGTGCGTTAAGTTAAGAGTACCCTGCAGTATTAGGGAATTCAAATAAATGCGACGATATTCCAATTTAAGAACATATTAAGTATAATTATTGTAAATGAAAGAAGAAAATATAAGAATTATTCTCATCATTTTTTTTTTTTTTTGCTTTTAAATTAAAATTAAAAATATGTATTATGCGTATTTTGAGTTGATTACATTAAATAGTTTTTCATTGTTACTCTAATGATTGTTGATGTGTTCCGTAATTAGCAGTGTTTACGTATACAAACATCGGTAGGACCGATCTTAACAGCTCGCCAAAGTTTTGTAACACAACACGGCGAGGGGGAGAATATCGTCAAAAAACCATTAAATAATTAAATTCATTCTTAATTCACATAATGTATGCGGTGAAATATAAATATATATTTAAATACATTACGATGGCCCTGAGTTGTATAGGAATTATAAGTATTATACGTATAACGGAGTGTTATACTCCGGTAGGTTTGATTTAAAAAAAAAAATCGTTGTGAAAAGAAGACAAAAAATTACCGCAACTAGCAATGTAAAAAAAAAAAAAAATGTTTTGTTATTCATTCGTACATTTTATTATTATTAGGCATCTCTCTGATAAACGGAAAAGATAAAATCGTCATTAAATTTTGTTTATAATTTAAACTTATTAATAATTCCGTCCGTTTAATGTGTGACTTTAAATTATTGCGACGGTCTGAACATGTTGAACGATTCGCTAGTTTCTGTGCTCCACGAACACTGTTATAGCCATCCATCATACGTCTCTTGTTTCATATCTATTCCGTAACTCATTTTTTGTGCCATATTGAATTTCGATAAAAATAAATAAATATCGTTCACACGTACAATTACGGGTAACAAATAATTATTTTGTTTTTCTAACGGAACGTAACGAGCGTTTAATCCGTTTTTCGAATTTAAGATTATTTCCTTTGGGTTTGCCATTGTGATTTTCGTTGAAAATTCGTGTTTCCGATTCAAGTGCATGCGCCGCGAACATCCAAGCGTAAATAAGTTGTTATTATAATTTTTATCGCGACCAAAAATACAAAAGCTTTCCTTCATTCTCATCCGAAATCATGAGTAATGACTCTTTTACGTAACCTCGGATATATCGCATAGTCTTTACAAATACAAATTCGTTTAATTATTTAGGCTATTATTCCATCTAGGATCAATGCAATGTATGCATATGGCATGTATATGGTGTAGCCGAATAGATTTACCATTGGGCGCCGTACGTCGGCAGACAAATTTTTGTAGACGAAATGGAAAACGGATGAGAGATGATGATGAGGAGCCACCGCGGAGACGGTTAGAGGAACTTGGGAGCGGAAATATAAATTGCCGTCGGACCTATGCGCGCAGGACTTTGCGAGAGACGTATGAAGAATGTATTACAGTAAGTTTTTCTTTTTCGAGAAAACTTTGCGGACGCCGAAAGTCCCCCCGGCGTTGCGGCTGACTAGTAAATTTACAAAACGTATTCAGAATCAGTCGCGCCGGAAAAAATATAAAATGCCTTTCAGTTTTTAGTCAGCTGATACCCAGTCCGGACGCTATCCCCTAACCCCGGTCCAAAGCAATATATTATAATCCGTGTCCAACAAGAGTCCTTTCTCGTGCATTTCGTCCGCAATCAAACTACGGCGTCAAACAATTCCGTTTAGATTTTCGGGGTTCTGTTCCGGAGTCCACGAACACGGGCGGACTGGGTGTCTAACGGCCTAGGTGGTAACTTAGATATAAGCTGGACGCTCTTGTCTCCAAATATATTATAATAATATAACTCAAGTTTTATCTCGACTCGTAAAAAAAGAAGTAGAAAATTAACTATAAAGTTTTCTATTAACAGATTAAAAAAATAATCATAAAATTGCTTAGCGCTAGGTGCTCGTATTTAAACGAGAGCGTACTGTTTATAATTAGCTTTATATTCATTATGAAGAGTACATGGCGCGATTGAGAGCCCTCTCTACCTCCCGAGTCAGTCCACCCTCTGGCCGTGTAATACCATATAAAAATTTGCAAACATATTACTAACCACCGACTTACTGACGATCGTTCTTTTTCACCTCCTCCATAGTGTATCTAGTGAACAAATAATACGTTTATTGCGTGTTTTCAAAATTGATATTGTGAAAATAAAAAATACTATCAGTCACCCAATGTATTCCCGGCGGCGTTGAGTGTTATGTAGTGGTGCTGCTCAGCTTTTCCAATGAGAGGTGGGTTGCGAATATCAATGATATTGTATTATCGTGTTCCGTATAGGTTTACAGAGTCACACAAAATGTATAATCGTATGTTTTAGTAAAATGATGCGTGACAAAATGTTCAAGGAAAACGGGGGGGAAGGAGCTTGTCGACCATTCGTCGAAATTTATTGAATTCAGACCCGACACACCGTATCAGATTCAATTATCGTCATATTATACGTGCTAATTGTGTAGAAAATATCTATACGTTAAAAAAAACAGTTTAATATCTGACAAACGTATGCAAGTATTTGGCCAATAATCTAAAATTTCGAAATGATTCTCGTTATTATATTACGACACTGTATGGGCTGCAAAGGGCAGATACGATTAGGGATTAATGAACGTCAACAAAACGTTTAGAGGGAGTTTAAGAAATTTTCTCGATCTGCTGTTTTCTTTTGCTTGGACACAAAGAGATCTGAAGAAGAAAAAAAAATCACTCCAAAGCAAGTTCATATATTTCTGGAATGCGGTCAGGTCATGTTAATTGTTAAGTGAACAATAAATTGCATTCTAAGTCCATATATGATGGTAAAATCGTCTTTTTAAAACACAATTTACAATTTTCAATACGTACTAATTAATTTTTTAAGCGAAATTTCAAATATTCACCACAATAAATACCGATATTACTATATTTCGTAGAGTATTTTGTTTTTTTTTTTTTTAGTGTTAATTTTCGAGGGAACGGTTTTTTTCTTTAAACTACACACTTGATTTTTGATACAGCACAAATTGAAAATACACGTTAGAAATTAAACGCTGCGTGAGGTCATAATAATATATGTGTCGATTTACCAAGTTAACTGGACAACTTTTCATGGAATCGCTTGTGAAATTTCGTTGGGTTCGTCTCATTCTTTTTTCCACTTTCTGACGAGTGCGGTTCATGTATCATATTATATAATTTAATACCGAACTCGTCGTACATTACGGTCGTATGCCACGGAATTTATAATGTCGTTTCCACGTACGATTAATAATCAGCCGCGTAATGTTTCCAATTATTACAAGACGTGTCAAACAGTCCTTGAAGAAAATAATGAGGTTATTTCGAGAAGAATCCGCGGTCCGCAATGATGCTAGAGTACACTCTAATGAATATTATCTGACAATATCTCGATCTCAGTATATAGTCGTGACTCATTGTGCGACATCTCGAGACCATATGATGCAAGGAGATTTTTATTATTATTATTATTATTATGTGCACCGTACTATACCTCGGTAAATGTAAATATATATATATATATTTTTTTTTTTTAGAATTTTTTCTTATATTACATTAAATATAGAATTCTTTCATAATTATAATCATTTCAGTGTCATCTTGTCGACTACACGTATATCGTTTTATTTTTAACGGAAACGTGTAGTGATTTCTGCTATAAATTATTTCTAAATAATATACTTTTACGAGACATTTTCCGAGAGTAATAGGCCTTTTTAATTTTAAAATCCGATGAAAGGAGGAGTACTGTAATAGATATTGGAAATATATATATATATCAATTTGAAGACGTCTTATCAGAAACGAATGAGTCCCGGTGGTTACGAATGTCCCTTTTCTCATTGAAGGTAATCACTAAATCTATGGAATATAAATTTATAATGAATGGCGGATGATACTGCTCGGTTTCCACTGGCATACCGCGAAAAGCAATTTCTCATTCACTACACTGTATGACCAAATGTCCAATTCATAAAGTATTAATGTTGAAAATAAAACGTTCTCTAGCAGATGGAGTTGACAAAAAAATAATAAAAACGATGTCATTTGAGTATCAAAATCGTACGTTTGTTTATTGTGGTAAAATAATTAGAGATTAAGAGGAGTACAATTATCAATAATGCGAATATAGAACGGAATGAAATTTGTTTAAAATCTTCGCAAATAATTGCTGGCAAATATATAATTTGTATGTCGAATGAATTCAAACGTGAAAACTACAAAAATATTCATTAAATTTTTCGCAAAAAAACCAAAAAATTGCAAAAAATAGGAACATAATATTATTAGAATGACATACATTTATTTTTTATTAAATTAAATGCAATACAAATACTTATAATTGTGTTTAGGTGTTTATCCGTTCACAGGGGTCGATAATGCCCTTTGCGAATCTAAGCGCATAATATTATACGTGATGAGCTTATTTCTATACACACATAATAAATAATGCCGACGGACATAATACGAAAATAACCCGATTCATTTACATAACAGTATTCCTTTATCGAGCATGAATCAATGTTGACGTATTACACGTAATGGGCTAAAATCCAAAAAAAAAAAATTGTATTACACACGACGACCAAGTTCTCTACGTATATTTATACATATAACACGTATGTCCTTCGACCGAGTTCTATTTTATATTTACACGTATAACAGTGCATAATGTATATTATATTACACCGCTATATGGTCTTGAAAGTTTCCTCCTCCATCCCCCAAACCACTAAACATAATATTCCTAAGCACACACATACACTTCGTAACATTTCGTGCAATTTTTTTTTTTATCTTTTTGGATTAAGCAAATCTTTCCGGTATAGAAAATCCTATTTGGCTCGTAATTTATATTCGATAGGTTTCCATGGATTTTTCTCATTAAACTATTTAAAACGTCTCGTAATATATGTCTCATATATTCATAGAGAAATATAAATCATTCTGTTGCACGTATTTTTTTTTCGCTTTCCTTTTGTACTGAAAAAAAAACAGAAGTAATCCATCGCTTCAGTTAAATGCGTTTTTATCAAATAAAATGCACAAACTATTCATTGTTCATAGTTTCTCCGCGTAGCGAGGAATATATTACGGGGTTTTTTTTTTGCAAAGACATGTTAAAAATAAATAAATTTGTTTTACTTTTTATTTCTGTCCGTGAACACTTATTTGTGGTCGGGTAAAATGTGGGCGTTCTGACGATTTTGACATGCGTTCACGTTCCAGTAGAAAATTGAATTTAGTCGGTGCTATAAGTGCTTTATTTGACACGTTTCTCGATTTTCGTAGCGTAGTCTCCTCGGGCGCGAGTATAAACGACCTGTGAAAATTGCAAAACCAATAAATTTGTCGGCATCGTGTACGTTTCGAACGTGGACGAGTTTCGTATTTTTTAGGATTTCAAAACTTTTCAAACATTTATACGGCTGAAGTTGCGACAGAAAACGTGTAGAACATAAAAAAATAAATTTGGAACAGTTGAAAACGTTGAGATTTACCTATTGAGATATAACGAGCAGAGACGGACAGAAAAATCCATTTATTATTACTTCGATGTCCATTTAGAAAAGTAATATACACACTGCGGAGTGTTTGCGTTCAGATTAATAATAACACGGCATGCAAAATAATTGAAACATTCAAAAAAAAACGTATCCGTTCTCGTTCGCGTGTGATAGCGTTCACATTGTACGCATACGCGAAATAAAGTCTAACCACCACAAAAACCAAGTTTTCGTACTTTCTGTACCCCGAGAAGTACCGAAAACGCGCGTAATATATTAACGTATACTGCGTGTGTATACGTGCACGCGGCAATACGGGGACGACTTTGGAGTTTATAACGTCGTTAAACTCGCGTACGCGAAACGAAGTTAATATCAAACCACGAGTGTACATAATAATAATAATAATAATAATAATAATAATAATATATTAGTCGCGCAGAGTGTATCGTCGAATAACGCTCGTGCACTCGATAAATTCGGCGATATTTCGTATATACAGTCTCATTCCAATGCTCGTCTCAGTCTCTACACCCCTCACACCATAGGGATGAACCAAAGAAAAATGATTGTTTCGCGCACTCTGTTTTCCTTTTCTTTTTTCGTGTATCGCGTTTCTCTGTTTCGAAGCAGCCGACTGGCGGGCGTTCGAATACGACGCGCACTGCTGGCTCTACACGCGCCACAGCTTCCAAGAGTCCCTCCGCCGTCCCGTTCTCTCGCGCGTCATCCGCACAGACTCCCGCGCCCACAAACTCGGGAGCCTGAAAAGTTTCATTAAACCGAGGCAAACTTCTCCAGCCAGCCAGTCGCGCACCGTGATGAATGTTTCCTATTCGAGCGCAATAAATAATGCACATAATAAAAGCCGCGTCGTTTATATACGACTGTTCGGTGCGGCTGCTTTCCGACGACCGCCACCGCAAACGGCCATCATCACCGTCGTGTCCCGGCAACCCGTTCGCGCCAGCATCCGTTTCGAACCGCAGATACGACACCGGTATCCGGTTCGGTCATCGCAGTGTGAAGAAGTCGTCGCGACCCGGTTGTTTGGCGTATTTCGAACACTTTACTACCGGTAACGGAAAAACGGACGGCGTCGGAACGCTTTATAGAATGATCTCTTTTTCCATAAATTCACAACGAATTTTATTTTAGTATCGAATACTATTAAAAAGATTTTTTTTTTTTTTTTTTTTGTTTTTCATATCGTCGTGACGGGGGATTCTTTTTCTATTTTTTCGCAATACGTAGTTAAGACGCGGAATAATCGTCGAATGCGCGATCTCCTCGACCGCCGATTTATGTATTAATAAAGCGACAACGCCGTTTTCGAGAGAGATGTAATTCAATTATTAGCGCGCGTAGTTAAGTTTGCGGGTTAAGACGTGTTCTGAGACTCAAACTCGACGTCTGTAATGCAACGTAGTCAGATAATGATATTATTATACGCGCGAAAGTTTGTACAGAGTCTGTACTGCAGACATGGAGAGGCGTATTATAGAATTACGAACAAGTCGCACGCGGGGTGTGGAGAGGCATCACGGCCGTATGTGTAATATCGTAGTCGACAGACTTCGCGAGTGCCACAAACGAAATTCCCGAAGCGAATTTCACGTCGTAGCCTCGTCGACGAGATAACGACAAACGTGTGTTAAAATGCCCGCGTATTACGTCTTAATAATATTCATCAATAATACACATTGCTGACGGTGTCGGACGGGCTGTTGACGCTGTTTTGTTGATGTCGGTCGGACGATTCCCCCGTTTCGTGAACACACATGAACGCTGACTGATGCGTGTAGGTTACACATTATATACGTTCAAAAACATATCAAACGCAGAATCGTAACACCGTTGCGCTGGTTTCGTCGTGTGATTGTACCACACGTCGGCACTAATACGCGCCTGTTTCGACGCTCATTTCCCCGAGGAATATGAAAAATAATAAAGCGGTGTGTAGGTTATTAAGTTAGAGCAAGTAAAAATTCACTGTACGATGTATTGCAGGCGAATGCGGCAAATTAGTTGAATAGAACATAGAAATATAACGAAGAAATCTCTCGAAAATCATAGAGGAATATGATATGTATACGGTCTTGTTCTATTTTTGTAAGTTTGCTTAACCGTATGTGTCTGTATGTGTTGATGTAACTAGAACTATTCCTTTATATGAACATTGGCCAAATACTTTGTTTACAATCGAGACGTCTTGTTCCTTCAGATAAGGCATTATTATTATTATTATTATTATTCGAATAACTCATTTTCCTTCGACGTCATATTATTTAGAAAGCCCATATTATACGGTGAGATTTTTCATTACACCGAATACGATAATGTTTCCGAGTTCTGCGTTTGTTCCGAACACAGACGGATCGGTTTTCGCGTCTCTAATATTGCGTCATACGATTTTTCGGTTAAACTAATGACGCTGATAGAAAAAAATATATAATTCAATATTTATATAAGTATTAATAATGTAAACGGGACAGAAATACGTCAAAACACAGTTGATTAAAACAAATTTGAGTTTATTTTCTATGCAATCCGTTTTATTAAATCCTTGTCTATTTAATAATGATTTGTCTGTATCGCGATAACGATGAAAACAAAACGTTTAAAAATCGAATTTCTGGAATAAAAAAAAAAACAAACAAAATAAAACCTATGTACGCGTGAACATTTTTACTAGGTTTTCTTTTTATTTTATTTTACTATCTCGAAGTGCTGCGGCACGGTTATTCGTCATTCCCGTATATTTTTAGACGAATAGTTTAACGTCCTACGAGCGGTTTTTAAACGTTTGTATACGCAATAATTCGCTCGATGTGCCGGACATGGCAGCTGCAGCAGATGAGGAAAACAGTAAAATATGTTCTACACAACGACGCATTATTTTTCTCTTTTCATTTTTTATGTACGGCCATGTGCTTTTGGAACACGCGCGAGAGTAATACACACACACACATTATTATTATTATTATTATTATTATTATTATTATTATTATTATTATTATTATTATTATTATTACACGAATATATCGTTTTGCGTAGAGCGTAATGAAATCGATTTTGAAAATCACAAGTGTGACAAAATGTGGCCGGGATGTTCGGCTTCGCTCAAAAACAAAAAAATAATAATAATTTTAATTCTGTTAAGTTTTATAAATCGAATAAAAAGTGTTTTGAAATATTTCAAAACGGATGATGTCGTTCATTTTTGAAAAAATATGTAATTATAGTAAAGAATTTTGTGTCATAAAAACGTACACGTCGACTAACATTGACGTAATTCAAGTAGTAGGCCGAAGGTTATTAAATAAATTACTTTATCGATTGTTTTTCTCATATTATAAAATAAATATTACAATTTTTTCTGTTTTTTGAAAGACACTCTAAATCGTTTCTGCAATCACACATGCTCTGTATTATTGTTACCTATGCAGCACATTTGTCACAAAGTAATTACTATAAAACGTCTTAGAAGAATGGAACTAAAAGGACGATCCAAGTGATGATTTTTAAACCATTTTGTTATGTTCGTCAGTGAACGTAATTATATCGATCGAGTTTGTTTCGCGTACTATTTGTATATTTTATATTACATAATAATTACACCGCTTGCCTAAAACGCAACATAAATCGTGAGCGTCCGATAATAAAATCATGGGCTACACCAATGCCGACTTACGAATATCAGATGTGAACAACCACCAATCCGAATACTATTATTAAATCGCCGAACGTGATTTGTTTTTTCGAAATTGTGCACAATAAAAAATTGATCGATGGATGCGAGTGGAAAACGGTTGGAAATATAATATCTTGCGAGCTACATACAGCTAATTTTATACGTCGTATACAGATATCATAATAACGTTTTTGCCGTGCGTTTTCGTTTTCGAAAATAAGAGAAAAATTGCGAAAACTAAACGACGCGGGGTTGGGTTCGGAAACCGGCGTTCAAAACGGAAACCGCAATGTGTTTAAATGTGTGCATATTTTCGAGCCGCCGCTGACAACGGTGGAAAATCGTGGAAAACGCTCCGGTTTCGAGAACACCGTTTTGTTGTAGAGTCGCGGCGGACACGACGCGTGGCGTTTTATTGCGATAAAATAAATTTACTTACACCGACCACCGGCTCCGGTGGTAATTTCGAACGCGCTCTTGGCCGCCTGCCCGTCGATTTACGTCCATATAGGTGTCCGGTTTGTTGTTATTTTTATCGCGTCAATTTTACAGCCTCGCCCCCCCCCCCCCAGTCGTGCGCGTTTAATATTTCGCGCAAGAACAGTGTCGTATTTATCTGTGCGGGGCGGGGAGAGGATTTCTGGGCGTCGACGAACAAAAAATAAATATAAATAATCCGCGCTTGTTGTTCGTTCGCGCCCACTCGTCTCCGCGTTAACGTAATCCGACCGACCGATTCTAACGGCTGATGTGCATTTACATCCGGCATAAAAAAAACCCCATCTACGAAAAGCAACGAACAATATAGTTTAAATATGTTTCAAACACGAATCCCCCCGACCGTCAGATATTATTAGAAAAAAAATCATCGACATTTTTATCGGGATAATTTTAATGAATATAATTATAATTATATTAACCGTAATAATGTCGGATAAGAGATGAGTATTATCGCAATATAACAAATATCGTACACTATATATGCCTACGCAGAGGAAATAATAAGCGACTGGTCAATTTGGATGGAATTCATTTGAACGGAAAAAAACGCCGTCTCGATAACGGTGTCCGGTGTTTTTTCTTTTTTTTTTTTTTACCTCTTTTAGAAAACAAAGTGTTACTTATCTCGCAACATTTTCTTCGCGTCGTAGTGGTGCGCACAAAACCGGCGGCGCGCGAGTCGGCCCGATTCTCATCAGGTCGGACAAACAATTTTAAATACAAATTGCGCGTGTCTATTCGAATGGATATGAAGTACACGCATCCGAACGTTCGTACGGATAAAATAAAATACGAATTTTCAAAAAAAAAAAAAAAAAAAAAAAACGCGTTTATTAAAGAAATTAACGATATTTTAGCGTAATAATTATGATTGACGAAATCGATTGATTTATTGTCGTCGTTCGACCCGTAAACGACGATCTCTCTCCCGTTTTTGCGTCGGTACTAAATTCTCTAACGATTTCATCGTTAAACATATTATATTTTATTAGACTCGTATATTGTTTTTTTCTCGACTCGAAGTGCTCTCGGAGATTATCGCATTCAATTCAGTTTAAATAAACAATATTCTACGCCTTATGACGGTGAGTTCGCTAAACACCAGGAGACGATGAAGTTTTCTTTTTTTTCTTTTTCGTTTGCCGATACCGTTAAAAGTAAAAAACCAAATTAAATATTCACAGTTATTTTTTTTTTTTTTTTTTTACATTCGTGTTTCGAATAATATTGTATTGCGAATACAGCGACTCGGGGACGTAGTTATATTTTGGGGGGGGGGGAAAGGCCGAGGGATTAAAATATAACATTCAATAGAAATACAACGGAGAAAACTTGCCGAAATTTCGTGTGAGTGCCTCCGCCCAAATAAATACACCACTGCTACAGCTGGTATGTCTAAAAATTTTATGAATCGCGATTTATAAGTAAATATTTGTCAAGAAATATAGTAGAAAAAAAAAATAAAAATTTTATGAAAATTTCTAATGTACCCGGGATTTCTCGGAGTTTCACCCACCTCCCCCCAATACGCGTCCCTGCATTCGGAGAGACACTACAACGAGGAGAGAGAGAGAAAAAACTTTTTCATCGCCTTCCCCTCCCCCCCCCCACACACACACACGCGCGCGGCGGTATGTCGCGCTTTAAATTTTTTTTTTCTTCTCTCAACCGCCACGGCGTATTGTTTCGCCGACGATAGCCGGTGTCCGCGGCGTCGAGAGGAAGGTAGGGGAGGGGCCCGCGTTGGCGAATGATTGATGAACTGCCGCGCGGCAGGGACGGGGTACTACTACTACTGTAGTGCGTGTGCGGCGGCAGGGCGAAACGGAGATCGGCCCCTGGAAATTTACACACGGACCGGTAATGTAAAAGGCGCGCGCGAACAACAAAACACGGCGGCGCAGCGAAGAGGACGGTGGCAGAGGGACGTGCGTGCGCGTAAGATGGATAGAGTGCGATAGGCCGCGGAAACGGGTGCGCGGAGGGACGTTTTTGATGGAAAACGGGTCGGAGAGACGGAAAGAGAGGTGAAAAAGAAACAAAAAAAAAAAAAAAAGATAGGGATAATGACCGGGACATAATGAAACACCGCGTCCGCTTTCTCTCTCTCTGCACACACTCTCTCTCTCTCCCGCCGCCGCCGCCGCCGCCGCCGCCGTTCTCCACCGCGTCGGGCATACCGGCTCTTTTCGCGCCGCTCCCGCGCTTTCTCACCGCCCGGCGCACTCGAATCCGCCGCAGCCCCTCGGGCTTACAAGTCGCAAGAGCTGTGACGTAGATAAATGGGTATCACATTACCGTGTGTGTACACACATGCCTGCGCACTATACATAGATATATATATACTCAGCTCGCCGACCTTGGCGACCGTCCTTAATGACGACAACGGTTCAACGAACACGGCCGCCGCGTTTTGGCTACATACACGCACAGTACCACGTGTGCGAAATACGCACACACTCGCGCACGCGCGCCGCGTTTTATAACGTGTGCGTTACGTGGTTCCGCACGATTTGCGCAGCTCGGAGAATTAATACAAATAACTGAAGAAGAAAAATTACGGTAACAGTCGTCCGGGTCCGCTCTTCGGTAATAAATATTTCTGCGTATTTGTATATTGGGCGCGTTGAACGCGACGGACGTGACTCGTTTTTGTATCCGACAAACGCAACCGGGCCGAACGTCAACCGTGCCCCCCGTCCCCGCTCCCCGGCTCCAACGAAAATATATCGTTTACGTTAAACCAAGACGGTGTCCCACGGCCGATACTTGCACGCTCGATGCTTTACGGACGACGAAAATCGAAACCGCGCGATCAAACACACTCGGGGGTGGATCTCAGGATTCCGTTGGTTTTTCTTATGTGACAACACCGTTCGCCAGGCGATTCCAAAGACGAAATCGTACGCTGATGACCGCGCGAGCAGTCGTGTTCGAGCCGCCGGCAGAAAAGAAAACGGCTCGGGACGGAATATCCTGTGCGGGAAACGAGTGGAGGATGGGCAGGGGGAGCTTCAGTGGTTTACAAGACTCGTCGTTGTCCGCGGCGCAGTGAGTTGCCCGATGTCGGTGACAAGCTTCTACGTGAATACCTTTCTTCCCTCTCAATTCAGTACGATTCCCGTTGGAAATTTCAAAATTATTATTTTCGCAATTAACGAAATCATTGTGCGATTTTGACAGTTTTAAAATTTTTGTTTTTTTTTTTTTTCGTAGTGTTTCTACACCTTGCGTCAAAATTCACTTATGCCAAACTCGAGAACCCTCCGAAACACAAACTACGCAACACTTACTACTGGACTATGACGAAGCGTTTAACGTGCCGATCATTCTTTCTATTGAAAAAGATTAGGAAAAAAATGAAAAGACCGCCGTGGCTCTGCTCGTGCACTAAAATTTCGCTTAAAGCAATATTGATTAGTGCAATTTGACGCCTTCAAACTAAGGATCGTCCGCATCATAACAATTGCCCGTTTTACATTGTATAATGTCTTCAACAATTCGAACAGCATCTGGAAATAAGTACTCATAAAACGATTTTCCCATATGGCTTCGTGAGTTCCGACGGTTATTCTTCGTCCGAGAAATAGCCGAAGGTCAAGTTTTTCTCGAGTTCAGAGAATATTCTTCAATCGTTTTTCGCGCTATTTTTTTTTTTTTTTTTATGTCTTTAAATTTACCCTACGAGATTCTGTTGCAGTTAATAACACCGTTGCTCGTTATAATGAGAATCGTTTGAAAATTTCGATTTCAAACATTTTCTTATATAACGTACAACGAATAAAATTTCAATATTTTAATCGCAATAATTGAATAGCATCCCAATACAAGTTTAACAAAAAAAGTTTTTGACTTCCCTTCTCCCTTTGTATAGTTAATATAATAATTTCGTCCCTAAAAACAGCTATTACGCAAAATCGATGTACTCACACATGCGTTTCGATTTCGTTCGTCGCTTACTCACCACAATATTATTAAATTGATTAATTCACATTCATTCTAATCCAAGGAATTGCGTGAGTTCGATTGATTTTTTTTTTTTGTTTCTAATTGAACTGTAAACGCATCATCCGATGGCAAACCGTATTTGACTTCGAAACGAGGACAAATTTAAAGTCGCGGTTTTCCAATATATCATTGTATCAATAACATTCATAAATCGACCGTAATGTGTGTATACGCACGTAACACATAATATAACGTAGTCATAACACGGATTATTATACAAAACCCGACGTCGGTTCAGTGTGTATAATTTAACCGGAACCAATCACGTTTTAATAATATAAAATAAACGAGTGAGTTTGTAAAAAATACTCCGTTTTTGATGGTAAAAAGCGTATTTATTTATACAACGAAATTAATCATCGTACACGCGAGTTCGTCTGTTCCGCGAGATCGTCCGTTCAACAATGTCGAAAGTCGTTCGGATTTCTTTCACTTTTTTGTTCTCGACGCTTTAACAAAATATTACGTCTATTATTTACGCGTATAATAATTTAATAAGAAAACCGAATAAAGGCTCGTTATTGATTTTTTTTTTGTTCATTTTTATTACCGGAGTTAAATAAATCGCTTTCGATGGGGTAATAAATAAAAATTCAAAACACGTGCGCCGCTGTTGAAATAAGTATACGCATATATTATAATATTATTATTATTTTGTCAACTTCCGTTTTCTTCACGAGTTATTCGAATCGGGAAACATCATTTTGTTATCGCACTCGTGACGTTGTATGAGTTAAAATAATAATACGAAAAGAACGGGGGACGAGGAAATAAAATAATAATAATAATAAGAACCGACAGAAAAATTACGTTTTCTCGTGTCGTCTTGCGGAAGTCTTGTTGAATTGTAAAGCGAATATTCATATGTATTTCTTTATTACATTTTTGTTTCGCGAAAACAATATTATATGCGTGTGCCGATTATACATATAAATATAGACGCGTACAAGAAAATTGTTATTTACGTAATAAACGTAAAAATATAAAGTTACATTCCGGTAAAAAAAAAAAAAATTATTATTATTATTAATAAACTCATATGAAACTGCAGGTACGTTAACGCTAAAATATTTATTACGTGTTACCAAAACGAACCTGCAATAAAATTACGAAATATTAATTTTACTTTTTATTCGTTTAACGCTGTCTCTTTATCGTATAGCACTTTATAGTTTTTAATATTCCTTGTAATAGCTGAAAACAAATACGGACGCGCCGTCTTCTTTTCGTTTATATACCGTGTAAAAACATAAAAAAAAAAACAACTATTGACACATTTTTTTTTCAACCATTTTGTTACTCTTGACGGCGAATCGACAATATTTGATTATTCCTTTTTGATTTTAGGGGTTTTTTGATTTTTGTTTTTATAAATATAATTTGACGAGTCCCCGGAGTCATAAATCAAAAAGAACACTTTTTGTGTTTTTCATTACGTGCGTGAACGGAATAAAACGAAACTGGACAAAAAAAACGGCGATATAACCGTTCTAATTGAACAAACGTAGCAGTTAGGTTACATATGACAAATGCATTTTATTCGAGCCATCTGTTATACGAACGCGCAGAAAGGTAAAATGTGTTTAACAGCATGTCAGCGGTTTCGACGTTTGAAACTTGCGAAAATTACGAAACGAATATGTGCCACACGGGAGTGTGTGAGAGAGAGAAAAGCTAAAAACTACGTCCTGCTGTGTTTGAATAACAAAACAAAAAAATTATCCGCATCCCCGTCAAGTCGTGTTTTTCTCATCTGCGACGAAACCGTTTTATAAAATATATTGACTACAGCGACAATTAGTATTGTAGAAAAGTCATTCGAATCCACAGCGTACGAGGAGGTTGGCGATAGGTTAAATTTTAGTGGTGGTGTTTTCTACGAGATTTCATAGATCGTGTATTGTCGACGACTACACGAGTGTTTTGTATAAAACATAATATTAATAAGTATAAATTGCTGTTGGAACCCGTTTTTTTTTCTTTTACTTCGTTTTGATGGATTTAAAACTCGGTCAAAGTCTGAGTTTAATCAACAAAGATTGACCGGTTCGGTTTTATTAAATTCACGTCGAAATATTGAAAGTTCTCGTGCAATCGTCGTGGACATATTAGCAAATGAATTGAAAAAGACATATTATTATTATTATTAATTTTTTTTTTTTTTGTATGTATTTATTGGATTTAGAAAATTATTCCGACTTCTTGAAATACTCTTTATTCGACTGTGATTTTTTTGATACGAAATATCTTGTTTTTTTTTTTCGTTGATAATGGGAGAGGGATACTTTGAAGATATTCTCAATACACGTCCGAGTCGTTTCGCTATACGGTCCTGTAAAATGTATGTTGGAATTTCGATCCGAATTAAACAGTCGGCATGTAAGTAAATGCTTTTCGAGATATTAATCGTGCACAAAAAACACGTTCGTCAGACGCGATTTAGACGGTTTCCAACGATTTGCGTATTATAGACACAGGTATGCGTAGACTTATTAGCGTCATCGTGTTGTACAGCGCTTAAGTCGAATTTCGTTCTGGGCCTCGAGGATTATTATCGATTGTTCCTAATACCAGTCGTGCACGATTCGAGTGCTTATTATGTATTATTAATAATGGCGCCTTTGAGAAACGACGGCGCAGATCGTTGTGTACCACGAACTGTACGGATTATAAAATAATAATAACAATAAGAGAAAAGTATCAACTATTCACGTGACTGTTGTATTCGAATACCGCCGCAAATTCGTGCGAATACGTTTACGCGTCGCAGAGACGTTATTAAATCGCGAAATTAATAATAATTGTCGTGGATAAAAAAAATTATTGTACGAAAACGGTTTATGTATATAATAATTTTTATGTCAGAAATTATACCGTGGTATAAAATAGAATTTGTTCAAAAATCACGACAAACGATTATTAACGTAAAAGTTTTCATTATATTTTTTTTCTCTAAAAATTAACATTCTCTCTGCTGCCGTATTGTTATTATTATTAAGTCGAATACTGAGCGTTCCGAAATGAAAAAAAAAATCCCTAATCGGCGGTACTCATCCGAGATAGTATACGACGAACGGACGTCATAGGATCGTCGTAAATGAGATTAATTTGAATTTTTATTAAAACGTCAATAGTCAATCAAAACTTATTTCGTGACATGAAATCTTTCTCTACTCTGCGTTCACTCTTATATATATATATGTATATATATATATATATATATATATATGTATGTATGTTAAGAACAATCAATAACTGGGGAGAAAAAAAACAATCAAATCAGATGGAAAAAAAAGACAATCCGTTTCTGGTACGGATATTTTTTTAAATATTTTCGATCGAGATGACTTTGTTAATAATAATAATAATAAAACGAGTATATTGATTGCGCCATTATAATGCGTAACGAGTGAATGAAAACAACAAATAAAGAGTTTATGTGATCTATGACGAATTTTTATTGAGATTGAATTACCTACCAATAATTATATACGGACGTTGATTATTTTATATACCGCGTATGAATTACCGAACGAAATATACCGGATAAAATTTGGAATAAGTAATCGGTTTTATAACTTTTACGTGTTTACAAGAAAATTAATTAAATTTTGTTTCGCTACTTTTTTGTTGTTCAATTTTATTATACCCACGTTACCATTTTAAGTATAACCGTTACGTTTGTTTTATACCAAATTGTAATTATTACTCTGTTTCAATAGCGAACGTAACGAGCCGAAAAAAAGACGACGAGTCTTTTTTTATGCGTTTGCACGAGAAATACGGATTTTCCGAACGTCATAAACGCCGATCAAATAATTGCCCAAAGAGAATCGCGTCAAACGTAACAAAATAAATCGAGAAAACTCTGTCGTTAATGTTGTCGTATAAACGTAACGGACTAACAGTCGTTCTTCTTGCAAATCGTGATTTCAACGAATTCAAAAGACAGAAACATTGTGTATAATTTCGTAACGGATACATAGAGGGAATCGGGGAGGGCGAGCCAGCCGGCAGCCCAGCTGGTGCGTGCGTGTGAAAAAGTGAAAATGCTTGTGTGTGCAGAAAAGTGAACAGGTAAGTCGAAACTTTTAACGTACGTTTTTATTACGAGAAATTCCATCGGAAAAAAAAACCCCCCATCAGACAGAGAGGATCGGAGAAGAAAAAAATAAATACAATTTAAGGAGTATACACCGAAATCGAATTTCGACGTGAGCGCGGATTCTTTCTTTTTTTTTGCCTCTTCTCTTTTTTCTCCGCTTATATATATATACACACGCCACTCTTCAAAGCGCAACGCAAGGCCCATCCATAGGATTCTGTACAGTCTCCGCCACTTGTGTTTATATATAATTTCAAATCGGACTCGTGACGCGCGCGGAAACGCGGGAGCGACTCGCACACGGATTTTCTCCGCGTTTTTTTTTTTTTTTTTTCATTACCCTCCCATCCACCAACATTTTCCGGTCCATCCGTACAAACGGATTTTCACGTGGGCCCATAAACATTCCTACCGTAAATCCGTTTTGGCGTTTTAATGAGCCGGACCAAATAAATCGTACCCGTCGTACGGATTAAAAATCTCTCTCTCTCTTTCGCTTTATTCCCCGGTCGTATCCGTTCGCGCGTTTGCATTCGCAGTACGTACAAGATCGTCTCTTCGTTCGCCCACTTCGTTCGATGATTTTCGTCCACGCCTATTGGCAACACGCATTTTCGCCGTCTCCGAAGACACTTATTGTCCGTCCGCATCGTCATGCCGTGTCGTCCTGCACAGTCCTCTTGTCGCTCTTGTCGCGGTCCTCCAGCGAGACACGCGTGTCGAAAAATTACGGCAGCATGTGCGACGGTGTCTAACCTCGAGTTTGATTTTAAATAACAAGTGAAATAGAATATTTAATACTAAAACTGAACTTTAACTGTTTAAGCATGCTTTTTTTTATTTATTTATTTTTTTTTTTTTTTGGAAAAATTACAAATTTTTCAGGTACATGCGAAATAATCACTATAAATAAAATGAAATAAATGTAAAGGTAATAAATATGCAATAACAGTATATGAATTGCGCTTGCGCAACAATTATTGTTAGGCTAGTTTTTCACCATCTCTGAATGCTGAAAATCGACGTATTCGGTTTTTTACGAAACGAAATCGATTACTACTTCGAACAGTCGGATCGGGTGGTGGCCCATGTCCCGATATTTAACGTTTTTTTTATATGGTGTAAATTGTTAATTACCGATTTCCAAATTGGTTATAAAAACAGTATCAGAAAATCGTAACCGATCGGAACGAATCCAACGGACTATGTACACGTGTGGCCGAGCTACTTGTAACATATTGTTATTATTATTATTATTATTATTATTATTATTATTATTATTATTATTATTATTATTATTATTATTATTATTATTATTATTATATAGAAATAAATCGACGTAATAATAATAATTATTATTAGTATTTTTGTTGTTTTGGCACCGGACGGCGGCGGCGTTGCGATGCGGTTGTGACGGTCGCGTTGTTGAAATTCTCGGCTGTCAGATAAAACGTTTAATTGTCCCCGGGTTTATATTTATTTATTTTTATTTTTTGCTGTCCTCTCGGGCTTTTCGCACCAGACGTTGACAAAACGACTCAGCAGTTAACAGTCTGCTGATGCTGATGTTGCTGCCTCCGGTGTTCTATATTTATTGTCTCCGCACGCGTCTCTTCACAGATTCCACACACACACACACACACACATCACACGCAGGTCGATCTCTTCTCGTCCCGGTCCGGCCGTCACGACGTCGTCGTCGTTCGGGTTATGACTTCCGTAGGTGTATAGCGCACTCGTTATTATATAAATCGTCGTACCAGCCGTGTTTTTTTTCTCGTCAAAATAATAATAATAATAATAATAATTATACGTATATAAATACGCGATGTTCGTGTTTCTTCGAGGTCGACGTTGACGTTTCTGTTACGATATTTTCGTATATAATTATCACGACTTGTGCTCAGTCAACACGTCGGAAGGAACTTAAAACGATCCGGTCTTTCTTGACCGCGCACACGAATCACTATGAAAATACCAAAACGTGGCAATATGTTATATGTAAATAATTCAGTGCTTACACACATCCACTAAAAAAAAAAAAAAAAAATTTACCGGAGAAATATCCCCGATTGTACAAAAGATTACCAAGTGATACGGAGCCATTGAATGTGTGGGTCTACAGTCTACCGACAGTTCAACAGGGTTTTAAACTCGTTGCAAACATCATCGACTGTATTCAAAATCATTTAAATACGTAAAATGTAGGAAATTTTAAAAACAATTTTATTTATATCGACGTGAATAATATTCTCGCGATAATAATATTCTAAACCGTAAATGCCTAAGAAATTTGCCCTGGGGGAAAAAAAATTTTTTTTCTTTTTTTCTTAAATAGTTTTTAGAAATCCGTTTTTCGCGTTCGAGGTGGACGACTAACGCTTTGACATACCGATTGATCATATCCGATCACTTTAGATGACCTCACGAGGGAGAATCGCTATTTGACGACTAGTGTGCATGAAAATTTCAATCGTAATTTAGTCCTTTGATGTGAACTCGCGCGCGTTTGAGCGCGGGTTCAAAGACAATGATAATAATTGTAGCGTATTATTATTATTATTATTATTATTACTATTATATAGTAACCGAATCCACAATTTCGGGAAAGTCGATTTGATACAATTACTACGACTACGTCGTTTGCTTGTGGCGTAGTAATTAGACGACAAAGGAGGATCTGTTTTATATGCGCGTGCGATTAAAACAATACACACGTATAGAAATAATAATGGTATAAATGCGTGTTGGCAAAGTCACACCGAAAACGGCTGGATACGAGTTCCTTCCCGACGACATTTTTTTTTATACCGATTCCATTTCGACAAAAAATAAAGTATATAGTAAATATCTAGAAGAATATCTAGACAGATGATATCAATATATCGTCTTATAAACATCATCTTGTATAAATTGATTGGAAACGATCCATTTCTAAGGAGTTTTGCAGTGGCAATTTACCGAGAAGTCTTAATAGACGTATGAAAGACTTGTAAAAAACGGTTCCATTTGCCGGCGGGACGGGGGAATGGATCCGAAAAGGCCGGAAATTGGATTCAGGGTGCCGGGCGCAGTAGGACGCAGCGTGGGAATAGCCGAGATGTAACGGCCGGGTAGCGTTTTCGGAAACACGTTTTTTCCTCCAAGCTCGAAGAAACGGCGTACGAATACGGAGGGACGCGTAGAAGACAGAAAAAGTCCGGAAAATAGTTTAAAAACCGTAAAGAAAAATGGTCGGAAACGGAAACGGTGCGGTGTAATTAAATGAATATTTTAAAACTCTTCTCATGGAAGAAACGGTTAAAAAACTTTTGCCATTAACGCGCAATTATTTAATAATACGCAACAATAATAAAATCGTTTAAATTACTTTTGATGGCGTATGGCAATTGGTATAAATTATTATTTTGCTTATAATTTCATATATACATAAAATCATTTAAACTAAATTATTTTAAATCAACTGTGTGTCGTTATTAATAATTAATATATTTATTTATTTATTTATGCAGTGATATAATTATAATCTTATCAAAAGGCCAACGCTCATATTATTGTTTTTCGCTCGTATGTATCTTCTGTTTTTGCATAAAAGTCGTCATTTCGTTCACATCGCACGATGTCGTGAATTCCTTTGTAAATTTTTTATATAGAAATCCCAATGAATCATATTATTTTTTTTTTTTATCGATAATCGTATAAGAATAAATTTCATTTGCGTCCGTATTTTGTTTTCTATTTATCGTATTTACAGATATTATTTTTAATTTAAAGTATTCGATAGTCAATTGTATATTATATATATATACATATACGTAATTATTAATTTATATAAAACGAACATATGTATTTAAATTTTATTGAAATCCGATGTAGGTGTGTATTTATATAACGACTTGCCATTCATCGTTTGTTTATTTATTCCGCGAGCACGAAATTCATTTATTAATTTTATATTTTTCATTTGTTTTCCCGAATTTATTCTTTTGTAAGCGGAACGGGCTGAATTGTATACTTATTATTAAACCGTAAACGGTATTGTCGGGCCAGAAAGACCATTTTATTATATCGTTTTAAATAATCGAATTTATTGTTATTATTTTAATAATTGTATACCAATACCTACTGAAGACAAAAAAAAAATGGAATCGTCTCAACGTTTATACAGTAAAAACAGACTGAATGTTGGTATGCTCCTGTTTTTTGTCGAGAACCGGAATCGGTACACGATGGATTCGACTTAATATGTGGTGCAGCCGTTCAATATTGGCATCACCGTCTGATCCCGATTCCTATGTATGTAACAAGTTAAAAACACACCGCTTAATGCGAGCACCCGATTCGGTTTATGTGGACAGTTTTCATATTATTGCCTAACACAAACGATATTGAGTGTACACTACGCAAATTACACCATTAACTGTGTCGTTAAGATTGTAATGTATCGATAGTAACGCGACCAAACAACAACAGCGATTACATAATGTGTGATTCAGGGAATTTCAACGCGAACGCTATGCCTTGTAAAAATCATTCCGTTAGTGAAAAAAAATAGCGATTTTGAACAAAATTAAAACGCTCCCGTCGTCGTCACAACGTCAAATCGCTTAATAGTGTGTGTGTGTGTGTGTACCGAATTACATTTTTCAAAGAGGCTCTCATTCAAACCAAACCTCTGGTCACAAAACTAATTTCGGTTTTGATGGGGAACCGCTTAATGCGAGTAAATATTTGTGGTCCCAACGTGCTCACATTAAGCGGAATCCACTGTATATTACATTTTTTTTTTCTCTGCCGTGATGAAACTAGTATACCTATTACATAATACATTGCAACGTTTAAGTTTGGGACGGAACTCGTATGCCGCGAACGGCCGTCACGTCGATTCGACGATGGTGGAGGAATGAAAAGTAGAATAAGACGACGCTAAGATGATATTGCGCTCGTGCTGCCTAACCCTTTAGCGGAAAATAAAGTCCGTCGGAATTTTATATAGTACGATATAGCTTTGTATACGTGCACACGAGTGTATATTATCATAATAGTGTGTGCACGAGATCATGTGTTTTACTTTATTATCGTCTAGACGTAATTTAATCCGGACTTGATACCTCGTTGAATTATTTATTATTCCACGAGAGAAAAACGCGTTTTTTCGTTTGATATTTTTTTTTTTACCGATATTTGTTGTTTTTTCCTTCGCATTTGTTTATACACGTGCGAGTATCTCATCGCCGAATCTCCGTTTACGATTATTATTATTATTATTATTACCACAGTCGTGATCCGGATTTTTCACCAGCCACCACCATCACTACCGTATATTATATTAATCAAATTAACACACCAGCGAATGATGGCATTTATCGAAACGTAAAACTGTCAGATCGCAAACGAATTTTTTGTTTGTTTTTATGTACAACTAGCCAGCGATTAGGTGGCTACGATTTCAAAATTTCATTTCGTTTTAATTTCTATCAAATAATTACAGCATCGTTTTGCTGCAGCGATTCGAAATTATAATATTCATACGTCTTATACACCTTCGTATGAAATTTACGCTATTTTCTACGTTTTTGTACACGATCGAAAACAGTAAAAAACTCATTAAATGGTAATACGGTTCTTTCTATTTTCTATTTTCACTATTAATTTAATAAATTATTGCTATAAAGTACTGGAAAAAAAATTGTATTACGATAATTTGCAGATATTTTTTTAAGACCGGATTGTTTTGATTTGCGATCTTAAAGCATTTCTGATATAATTTAATGTTTCAAAGACGATAAATTTGAAATATCTATCAGTTTACCGTGTCTGAAATATAATAAGACTCATTGCTCGGCAACGTATACACGTGTGAGGTCTCACGAAATTATTTATTAATTTAGAATTCGTTATTAATAGGTCAAATGAAAAGTTGATACAAATGTTATGAGCAAATCGCAGTTGTCTTAACAACTTTGAATACACAAAAAACATGCATCAGTGACGAAAAATCTATCGTTTATTTTATTACAATATATATTTTCATAAAAAAACAATACAAATAATAATAATATTTTTATAATATTCCGTAATGTCCCCCTACCCCCTGTGCATCTTTCATACTCCAATATAAGTAGCGAGTTATCGAAATTCCAATAACTGATAAATGTGTTCGTTAATATACAAAAGTAAGAAAAACCAAATCGAATTCAATCTAAAAACATAAACGATAGTAATGCGTGTAGTATACCGCGTCAATGCGACTTTGCTGTTTTGATGAATTCAAATAATACGGTCCTGTAATCGAAAAATGTCTTATTGAACATTCATAACACGCGGTATTCTCGGCTTAAAATTTCGTTACGTGAACGGGATTTTTTTTCATTATTGATATTTTTCCGATACGCGTGGATTTAGTAGAAACAAAATAATAACAGCCACTCGGTCTGTGTTTTAAATGTTATCTTAAGCTAAAAATAAAAAATTATGTAAGGAATTTTTTTTAACTTGTCGGAAAACTTTTTTCCGTTTAAAAAAAAAAAAAACGCGGCACATATTCTTTTAGCGCGTGGTTTTACTAAATTCTTCGGGTATTAAAAAAAATATATAAATACTGAAATCGCTCGTGATAAAAAAGAAAAAAATAAATAAATCGCTTAGTTTTTTTTTTTTCTTAACATAAAATCTATAACGCAACAGATGTACACTGCGCTATTGTACTCGTTATGAAAATACAAAATTTACAAACGCAAAAAAAAAGCGCGTTCGTCTCGAGGTGTTCACCTGCTATACCATCGCACTGTCCCTTCGTCGTCCGCATGGCCACCGTCCCTGTGTTATATACGTTTGTATATTTATAGAAACATAATGCACTTAGTTGATTACATTTACAACGGTTTTGTCGTCTTCACAGCGCCGGAGCGTAGGATACACAGCACCGACGTGCGATTGTGTTCGTTGTTAGTGTTCCGTTTATTGTGACAAGCTGGTAATGTAAAAACATAACTTTTGTCCAAGACACAATCGGCGGCACCATTCGTTATGCGGCGTATTGAAAAAAAAAAATTATAATAAGTAAAATAATGTCGACGTTGTAGGCATCGAAATCGTCGTCAAAGTAAAATATTCGAATCACGATCACGGCGAAGTTAGAGTATAACAATTTGTTTCATTTTTTTTTTTTTTGTCCAATGAATAACGTCAGGCGATTACCGACGATTCTCTAGAAGTACTATATTATATCGGTGGTAGTAGTAAAACAAATTTGGTTTTGAACTTATACACGTCGTCGTATTGTTTCGAAAACTTTTTCGTCGCAAATTTCTTCTAAAAATGCGTGATAAACAGAGAAAAATGAAGAAGTTTGAAACCGATTTATATTTTGTTTATTTAATAATAATACGGGTACACCTCGAATGAAGCAATTCTCATCTGATTATCATAGAACTTTTTTGAAACTAAGGTTCCCTACGGAGCAATTTGCTTTCATTTTTTTCCACTTGTTCGACTACACTTCATTAGAATATTTTTATTAGTTGACGTAAGCTCGTTAGAATTTTATTTACGTATTATATGGATCCGTTCGTTGAACTTCTTAATAACTTTTCAAATCTAAAACGATGACGTCTAATTCATAAATAAATATATGAATCCTTAACGATTTAAATATTAGTTTAAGCATTACTCGCAGTCGACAGAAGCGTGATTACATATTCATACGGCAATTTCAATTGTTGATGCGCATCACTATATAAATCAAATATTTTATTAAAACGTATAAGCGGCAGACAACACGATTTATACATCATATTAATATTATTATTATTTATTTTTTTTACTTATGCCCCTTAAGAACACGGTTTAATAAAACGTCATGTAAACTATGCATATAGAAATGTTTTTATCGATCTCTATAAATTTTAAATCATCGTGCATTTAAAACATTCCCTGGTAACCCGTTTTTAATATCGTTCTAAAATTAATTGTCGAGAAACGTACTGAATCCGAACGTATAATATGGTTTTTTTTTTTCTATAATAAACCTCACAGTGTTTTTAACGGAGATTTTTCTTTTGCGGTATTATATACAGTATGTTTTTTTACATGGATCAATTACCCGGATAATCGAATATTTCCCGATTACCCGATTCGAATGTATCGCATCTCAAGAACCGAATTTATATGAATTGTGTTATTGCATTATTTCACGTATTAAGATGAAAAATTGTTTAAGTCCGTGATGGCAAAAAAAAAAAAAAACGTATAATATTTTCGCATATTGAATTCACTAAAACAAAATTTGAATGCGTTCGCCCCACAACGTCCCGTTATTTTATGTTAATTCGTATTATGGGCGATCAATACAATTGACGAAATTTTAAAAATCGTCCGAGTTTACTAACCGTTAATAATGTAACACAAGAAAATCACGGACTAGCTGTGTGAAAAACGTTATTATTCCGCGTTACAATATCGTCGTATTTTAATCGTAGGGTGGACGGGAGGTGTACAATAATATCGTACGGCACAATTTCATATTGTATTGGATTACACGTGATATTTGTTCTGGAGTCCTTTCATTCGTAACAAAGTATTATTTTCCAAAAGACCTATGTTACGCGATACGGAATAAAATATTTGTTATTTTTAAAAAAACACGGAACATTTTCATGTTGCTTTATTTCGTTAAATGTGAATAAAGCTCATCGTAGAAACATCGTTATGGAAAAAAAAAAATAAAAAGAGGAGCAATTTTATTTTTTAAAAGGAATTATTGGAATAAAAAAAAATGGTTTTATTAAAAAACCTTTATATTATCAGCCGAAAACGTGTAGCGAATTATTACTATTATATCACGCGTTTTATTGAACGTGTAAGAACCGTTAGAATATTTCTATAGGAAAATAAATAAATAAATTATGCCTAAGCGCGTTAGTGTGTGTATTTTAATAATTTTCCCTTGCGACATTCGTGCGTATAATATTAACGCGCGTACTCACCTCTTTGTGTCCATTTTATTGAATTCTATTGCACTTAGGTTAGCCATATATTATATTGGACGTATAAATGCGTAAAGTATTTTCCCTCGCCCGAAACTCTATTCGTTGAAAATCTAATCTTTCTAGGAAACGTACGCACATCGTTATTTCGGGGAGGTTTTTTATTTATATTTATTATTATTAATAATATTCCTGGTCCTCCGCATGCGTCTGGTGTGTTGTATACGTATTGTAGACACCAAACAAACGAAAACGCAAAACCAAAAACTATATTCGAAATATTATAACCGTAATACGTTTGAAAATCGAAATCGTTCGAAGACAATCTCGAAATTGGAATGAAATCCATGGAAAGGCCGAGCGCTGCTGTGCGAAATGGGCCCCAAAAATGTTTGTAGTTCATATAAACTGCATTTTATACGATTATGACTTGTGTGTATATTGTGAAATTTCATTATGTCCGTTAAAAAATTATAATTATAACAATTTTATAAGTGCACGTTTTTGCTAGTTTATTATTCATCGTAAAAACTGTATCTTACTCGTCAACACTTTCGATTTTTCGATTGAATTTGCATTTTTACGAACAAACTCGTTAACCAATGTTTACGTATAACCAAACTTCGTATTCGCCGTTGGTTTTCACTTAAGTCTGATAAACGTGCTTGTACCACGTTAGCGCTTCTTAAATAAGTTTTAATTGATTCTTGAGAATTTGGGGAAGAAAATCGTTGTGATTCGTTGAAGTAACTGGTGTAGTAAGAAATAATTTTAATTCGGTAGTTATTGCGCTGGAATGTTCATCATCACGCAATCATTTTGGACAAATAATAAATCAGATGATTCGTTAACACTGCTATAGGATTGCTCGCGGGGAAATATTGCTTTTAATTTTATCGTTCATTCGTGTCCCGAATTGAGATATAAATCATTTTATACATGGTCGAACATTAAATCTTAAACACATATAACTGTTAAATACATTTTTCTTTCTCCATTTGATACAGCCGACAAAAGGGAGTACTGCACAAGTACTGTCATTTCTCCCGGTCTCCTCGTGACGCGTGGTCTGCGGGACATGTATTATAATATGCGCGTGTACGTTTTTCTATAGATTATTTATCATCAAGATGATAATAATGTAAATAAACGTAAATAATTTACAGTGGTAATTATTGAAAAATTAAAGGTGTGTGTGTATGTGTGTTTAATAATGTACGAAACGAACGTGTATTATAGATAATAAATTCGCACCAGTGACGTAGATGAGCACAACGGACTTGCAACGCGAGCCTAATGCCGTTTTCATGACCGTTTGATTTTGTTCGCAGCTGTTTCCATTATTTATATAAGTCGAGAACAAAATTCGACCACATAGATTTTATTTCACTAGTATTAAAAGAGTAGATTTTTCGAGGAAAAAAAACTCAAATCCCACGTAGTGTTTTGGGTTGTAGGAACAATACGTTTTTTATTATATGAATTATACGTTCTAATTAATATGTAAATATTCAAAAAAAAATGTTTATTCCAATTGACCAAGGGAACGATCGACCGTGGGGATTATACAAAAATGTATTGTGGTTCGGTAATCGTATTCAACAAATATTTGTCTAATACTTTATTATTCGTCGAGCCTGTAAAAGGATTTCGCACGACATTACGTGTACGATATTATTATATAAGTAATAACGTGTACACGTTTTACATTTTATATATAAACATATACCGCATATAATATAATAATAATAATAATAATAATAATAATAATAATAATATGTTCGCTCCCGGTAAGTTAATCGAACTTTCGTGTTTTTCTCGATGTTTTTTCTCCTCTTGTATTTTGTATTTTCCCTTGTATTCTTTTTTCCCCCTAGTCGATTCTTCTTTCTTCTTATTCTCTATACTCACGACGCGTGTGTGTGTGTATGTCTATAATCTTTATGGTGTCAGACACGAGAGGAATGATAAGAATTCTGGCCATAGCATTGGTATGCGCGACGTACGATGTATTTTTAAGAGCTGACAAAACAACGTTGGGGGCGTAAGAGGAAAAACTCGTGTCCCTTATATTTTGTACCTACTTTATAAATAAATACTTTTTTTTTTTGCTTCAAAAATTCCACTGTTCGTTTTCCAGAATTCTTTTTTTTCCGTAGGCATTTTACTAGTATTCCGAATGAGCATCGCGCGTAGAATAATTATTATGACAATAAATAATAATAATAACATAAAAATGTAGCGAGCTTCGGGATGCTGTGGATGTCGCTTAAGTGAATTCATTTGGATAAAGATTTTTAGAGTTTTGTTATAAATCTGAAAGCAATATGAAAAAAATCATTGTATTCGATAAAACGATTCGGAGCTTGCGTTTCGTGGTGTAATATTATTCGTTATTAATATAATACGTAATAATATAGTGTGTATAATGTACACGATTGATACCTTACAGTACACATCATTTTACTGTGATTTCTTATTGTATAAAAAAAATCTATATGGCTAAAAACGTTTGAAAATTGTTTAGGTCAATACAGTAGAAAGTAATCATATTTTGAGTTTTCTTTTTCTCTTTTCGTCGTTTTTTTGAGAAAATCGAAAAAAGACGTTTCTAAAATACCGACTAGATGAAAATTGCCATCGGACACAATGTTTAGACACAAATTCCGTTTGGTAAAATTTTCGGTCACAGATTTAAAAAAAAAAACACGTCATTTCAAAACCTATACTACGCCTAGGATCTGATAATAATAATAATAATAATATATTACTTAAATATTATATGCGATCCCGTTTATTATTATTATTTGTTTTTTTTTTTTTTTTTAAGCGTATATAATCGGAAGTCCGGCTCTTGTTTCTCTACCCCCCCAGCTCCACATACTTATATGTTTCCGCTCGGTTCCGGCCGCGGCTGCAAACTCATTTGAATCTTTCTTCGCGGGCGGAACGTTAAAATCCCGCGGACTTATCTGGGATACGTACGAAACATTTGTTTATACTTTCAGAACTGTAATAATGATATGCGAAATACGTGACTGGAACCTCAAGTCGCGTCGAATGCGAATCGATTGGAGAATTTCGTTTCTTTTTTTTTTTTTTTTTACTTTCTTTTCTCTCTGTTTTTTTTTCTTCGCTTCTTCTTTTCGTTTTCTCTTCTCGAGATCGTTTATTATGCAGATACGCAGGGGACATGGGGGGGGCTGTTCCACGGCTGATAATAAATAAAAGTCATCCGTATAGATACGCGCGCGCGCATGGAGAGAGAGAGAGAAAAAAAAGAAGCCGAAACAAAAAAAAAGAAACGACATATACACGCGGGCGCGGCCGCCTCTCTCCGGTCGTTCACGATTTTCGTATATTTGCAATATAATATTTTTCGATTCTGCCGACCGTTTTTACTGCAAGCAGTTATCCGAATATAAAAACCGGGAGAGGAAAAAATATTTTATAAATTCGGTTTATCATTTTTATTATTATTTCGTCGTCGTCGTCGTCGTCGTCGTCCCTACCGTCTCGCCCGGTCGCTCCGCGTTCCTTGTACCGTCCGCGCACCGTCAGCAGCCACGCCGCGGACGATCCGTTCGGCGGGCGCGGTAATGCGCGGGGCGGTCGGCCGATTTTTACGGCCCGACAAACGAGAGACGCTCGGTCGGTCGTAAAGCTTTTAATAACGCGCGTCTCCTCCTCATCACCCGGTGTCCCTTCGAAGTCCTTTCGGTGGAATACTGCGTTGACCGCTGCCGCCGCCACCACCGTCCCTTCGCCCGTACACCGTTCCCGTATATCTTCCAGGACGTTCGTCATATTTCGATCTGATTGATTTCTTCCTCTTCCCCTCGTCTCCGCACATTTATATTTTTACATTTTACACGCGGCCGGCTATTCTCGAATGTTGTTTCGGTTTTAACGTGCTATCGCCGAAGTCATCTCCCAAGCGTATACCGCCACAAATATCATCAGTGGCGCACATAGGATTTCGTCTCGAGGAGCAGTTGCGTTTAGAGGGAATCGGATATTAGAAATACGAAGCGATAAAAACCGTAATTAACTGTTATTATAACACAACGAACACGAATTAGATTTGAAATTTTTTCACGCGTCGTTTTAAAAAAATCGCTACAAATCACCAAAATCGGAATAACACGAGTTTTTTTTAAAATACACAAATACTAATAACACTAATTTAATGAAAAAATTAATATTTGTTTATGTCGTGCGGTCTCACGAACGTAACGGGTTAATTGACTCAATCTAACTCAATCCGGCAAATCGAACACCAATAATCCCTTCCATTATCACACACCACTGATATGTACTGGTACGTACGGAAAGATAAACGATGAAATTGTTCGAAATATACAACGCTCTTCTTGTTATACGTATTTAACTAAAAAACTCTTTCGCGTGTTTTCGAAATTTTTCAATTACACGTTAATTGGAAATCGGTAATTTCGTGGTATAACAATTTATATCCCATGATATAATTTTATAATCGTGGCCTGTTTTTTTTTTTTTTTTAGAATTTTTTCCGAATAGATTCCGAGATTAGCTACTCTTCGCGGCGGCGGCGGCGATGATTTTTTTTTTTTTTTAATACACGAGAATAGTAATTTTTTTTTTTTAATACCCAACCGCACTCCGACGATTGACGTATCGTAAATTCCGTTCATTTCCCCGATTGTTATTAAAATGAAATGAAAATAAATAAAAACTAGAAGGCGCGTTAGATTTGAAGAAAAAATTATTGCTTACGTTGAATACGTAGATGATCGCGACGAAATTAGAGAGAATCATAGACGTTCGACGAGTTGATTCTTGGAACGTTCGTTTTACGCCGGGGAAAATGAATTTCAGTCCATATGAAACGCGAAATAAAAAAGGAAAAAATTCGAGACAATTTCCCGCGGCATATTGATGGCGTACGTTATTGACTATTTGGATAGGACGAGATGATAATGAGGTCGTTTCCGTGAGATAAACGTACGATTACCAAGTATACGATACTCTCTAAATAATTCCTATGTCCGTTCGCATGCGCACACGAACATATTATAACGTTGCGAGTTCGACAAATAGCGCTAACCAATCGATTTCCGAACAGTATCACACAATCGTTAACAATCTCTAAACGCTCGCGATAATTTCTAAACATATTATTTTATACGCAATAAACGCGCGCGTTGTACGTTACGCGTATTGCCGTCCATCGCGGGATATTAACGGGGCGAAACGATATGATGTACTATTCCACTGCAGCGGAGTACACTCCTGTAATGGCATTTCGGACGTAATGGCTTGTATTTTAGTACACCGAGCCCGAGGCTATGTACGTAATAACCCTGTTCGTGTAATGTTGTTTGACATCAGTTACCCCCATCCCCGGACTATATAATGACCGCGTGGTATACCCGTTATTATGACCTAAATGTATAATAATAATAATAATAATAATAATAATAATAATAATAATAATAATAATAATAATAATAATAATAATAATAATAATAATAATAATAAAAAGAAGAAGAAGAAGAAGAAGAAGAAGAAGAATACGGCAGGGGCGTATACAAGGGGCGATGGGGGCGATCGCCCCTCCTAGATACTTGTGTATGTACCTATATCCAGTGACAACTAAAATTAATCGAACTAAAACTAAAACGTAATAAAATATTTTTTTATTTAAAACCTATTATTTTTATATAATTTTTCGATAATTCTAAGTTAGCGACAGATTCTTAGGGATGAAGTAAATACGCCCCTGTAATACGGTGAATTCGCAGACTGCGGGGGGACAACGATAGGAAAACACAAGTCGTTCCGGATTCCGTCGATCAATCCGATCAATCGATTGTCCGAGTGAGATTTTATTATTTGAATAACAATTGTGACGAGCCACCGCGGGCTGTGCGCGTGTGCACGTCGCGGGGGATAAAGATTTAAGAGTTTTGCGTCAATTACACTAGGTGTAAATTTGAAAACAAATCGTTTGCCGCATTCGATTGCAAACGATTCTGAACGCAGCATATACACGATTTTCTAGGATTAACTTTACCGTACACATGGTTTTAGTATAATTTTTCTTAAAAAAAAAAAAACCTAGCTAAAAATGTTCACACATTTTTTCCGTTAACACAGTTATGTATTCGATAAAAACTTCAAGACTCCACTAGCAGTCCATTAATTTTGTACAAAATAATCTAATACGCTTTGCAATATTATGACAAACGGATTTCAAGGTTTTTCTAAATATAGTTGGAGTAACGTACGTGTAACGGTATCGTGTTAAAAATTTTTAAGTTTTAAAACCTAAAAAATACCGATTTTATGAATCAAAATTTATAATTCCTATTAATAGCCTAAAATTAAAAGAAATAGAAAAAAAATCATACCCCTCATATAATACAAAATTAAATGTTTGGCGAACGTTTCAAGTTTCTATAACTATTACTTTCAAATTTACAAAGAAATAACGATTTATCGACTTCATTCAACACGCTCTTATGTGAAGTTTGTCGATAGTTTTTGAGTATTTTTTTTTTTTGACGCTTTTGAGAAAATCGAAAAAGGACCTCCTTTAAAGTACCAATAAAATACAATTTACTATTGGAAACCGCGTATAATTGAATGGTCGGAACATTCCTTCTGACAGAATTTTAGTAAAAAAAAAAAAAAAAAAAAAACACATAAGAAAATCGTACGAAAAACACGAAGCGAAAAAACGACCAACTCGATATTGAATTACTGCGTTTTCGATTACGTATTATTCCGCCATAATATGAATCGTCGAAAATAATTCATTAAAAAGATGTTGCCGCCCGTAATTCTTGCGAAAAATTTATCTACTTCGGCATTGATTTTTTTTTTTTATCTAATATAAATAAAATTTAAATTATTCCTTTGTAAGTGTTCGATTTTTATTTTTTACATTTATTAATTTAATCATTATAGAGTAGTGTTATCGAAAATAATAATAATAAGAACACTACGGATGCAGATAAAATTCTTCTGTATATTTAGTACAAATATTCGAAAATCCTGCAATAATTAGGATTCCAGAAACCTCGTGACTTCGTCCCACACAAAATAGCTCTAAAATAATAAATAAATATTGCGTTTATATAACAAAAAAAAATATATTTAAACACTTTTTAATGACTTTTATATTATTTTTTTTTTTAATTATTAGATTTTTAAAATATCATGAAAATTGCCTATTCAGAATCGCTTATAAGAAGTTGCAGGTGTGTTATGGAATATTTTATTCATCCCAAATATATTAGATGATCTTTAAATATTTTTTTTTTTTTTAATATAAGTTGTAAACCAATACACTTTATAATAAAAATAACAAATGTTTGCTAATAAATTTATTTATTTTTTTGATTATAACTCTTTTGTACCACCACTCGAAGGTTATTATTACTATTATAAAAGTACGTACGAGCACATTAAATTCTAAACAAAACGAAGGAATGTCTTGTTTTTAAAATAATATATTTCCTTTAAATTGAGAAATAATTGCATTTTCTGTGAACAATTTTTCATGCAAAAGAGATGCTCGGCGCTACGTTCTAACAACAATTCGGCACTTTATTTGACACGTTTTTCGATTTTTCGAGTAGTTTCCATAAGCTTAATTGAAAACAATCCCATTCCTCCTTTCTCCACCTCTCCCGCTCAAAAAAAAACCGATAAAACTGTCGATATTTTTGTTTTGAACATAAGAGCATAATACAAGTGTGTATGATGTGTTAACTTAATATTAAACAATATTAAATATTTTATTTTATTAATTTATATTATAAATAATCCCATATTTTTATAGTGACGACGATATTATCATTGCTTTTAAATTCAAAATAATGATAATAATAAAACTCTAAATTTTTGTACTCGGTAGCTGACCGAGTACGATATTTGTTTTTTTTTTTCGTATATATTCGTTACGTAAAATAAATTGTGTAATCAAATGCGTGAAACGAAATATTAGAATATTACGTAATCTGTATTATTATAATACACAGAATTCAACCGTTTATTTTATTAATTTCTAATAAAATACGCTTTTTTTTTCAGGTGAGTAACTCTATTTTCCATCGCTACGTAAAGTAAGTTGCATGCAAACGATCAATATATTTACGTTTCCGGTCAAATATCAGAACTTTAGCCATTACGTATACACATAAGACTGCAGTGAGAGTATAAAAACTCGATCAAAACGTTCTTACATTACACAGAAAACTTAGCCACATAATATGAGCGTATGGAATAAGAAATAAGTTCAACGGTATAGTGTACGTAGTTTTCAATAACAATACTTACTCATTTCGTTTATAGTTGACTTGCAAATACGAACAAGACGGTGGACGGAGAGTAATCGGACGTTTTTTTTCCACAACGGTTCAGACGGAATCTTGTACAATATTTACGTAGGAAACCTCGTCACAATTAGTTACAATGTTCAGCTGTAGAGCACGAGGACGAGTTTTTATTTTTTTCTGGACCACCACCACAGTTTTCTTATGGTTCCGTTCAGTCTTAATTATGCGAAACCACTGAAAAACTAAATAAATAATTTTTATTAGTGAATATACGTATAAATAATTAGGTGTTTATTCAAAAAAACAAAACGAAAAAAAATGTCCTTCCTTACACTGTTCTATTTATAATTATTTTATAGTAATAAATTGCACTATACATTTATACCGTAACCCGGCAGACAGAAACCTATCATTGTGAATAAACAATTCATTCGTCAAAACGTTTTAATAGTTATTACATTTTGGTTTTATTATTATTATTATTATTCAAAAGTTTAAAAATATATTATATATTTTTAGTTTAAACATAAAAAATAACTTTGAATTAATTACGTTTACGTTATTCTTACCGAATCGGTCATTAATTATAAAAAATACTAGTAAATATATATATGTATTTATTTATATAATATTAACGCATTAAAAAATGGTTATTACAATAAAAAGTTGTCCATTATCACCATTTTAAGATTTCAAAATATAAATGTGCGCGTGTACAAATATATTTGAATCGTTAAATACAAAAAAGGGCACGTGTCCAATATTTTACAAAATCTAATGTTTAACATCGATAAACAAACGGGACACACGTCAAATAAATTGTCGTATAACGTTATGCGAGGGAGAGGGAGGAAAAATATTTTTTTAATTGTCCCGGTCGTGTGTATGATCGCGAATATACTCTAACTACACTGGTAAACGTGATCAATTTATTTAACGTTATATTATATTGCATAAATTTACTTAACTACTCAATATGTCGTTGTTTATTTTGATTTGAATTCAATTAAAACATAAAATCGAAGAGTTTTCTTAGTAAAGAAAGTATGTGCGTCGTACATAGGCGCAAATATTCGAGAATTTTATATTCATTTAACATATTGCGAATTTTGTTATGAATAAACATTTTAAAAAATGAAAATAGAATTTTATTTTTATTTCAAACGTTTTTTTTTTCATTTTCTTTTTGAAATTTACGAATGGTCACACCGCGATTGCAGATCACTGACTACAAGGAGAATAATAATAATTCTCACTGCCCGAGTGTTTCGTTGAATATTGCGTTTCCTAACCGTACATAGGTCGTATTGCATTCGCATAATTTAAGTATTATTATTACACACTGCGAGCACAAGTCTGACACCAAGTCCCACGTGAAAATAATTCAAAAACCACGGTGTCGACGAAAAAGAAGCAAACATTTTTCAAACTTTCCTCCACTAATAATAATACGCACCGTGTTGTAGACGTATTGTTTCCTCATAGTCACATCGTTTGACACGCGTCAGTGTCGTGTACGATATTCGTTTTTTCCCCCTTTATTCCGAGACATTTGCAAACGCTGTCGGACCATGCGACAGCGTACGCGAAATATTCCGACTTGGAATTTGGTTAAAACAAAAAATACGAAGCATCATTCACGAATAATTAATTTTATTCCGTTTAAATAAACCGCGCGAACGCAAAATGGGTACCCGCAAGTAAACTAATAATAATAATTACGCTCAGCATCAACGGTCCGTTAAACTATGGTTTCCTAGGAAAGCGGTGCCGTTATCTAGCGGCCGTTATAAAACATGGACTACCGTGTAGTCATACGGCTCAAAAAAGACTCAGAACTTCTGAAAACATAACACGGAAGGCAATATATAGACCAATCTATGATAATGAAAAAGAAGCATGTAGAATAAAATCTAACAATGAATTATAAGAAGAAACGGTAATAGCATCAGTGATCAGCTTCATAAGAGGCTGTTATGAAGTAGTCATGAATTAGAAACCAATGGAAAAGAGACAAGGAAAATATGGTCGTATGTAATGGAGAGAAGACCTGGATAGAATGGGAGCAAAATAATGGAGAGAATTAACTCGAGATCCAGATAAATTGAGGGACGTAGTGATGGCGGCGAAAACTCTTAGGGAGTACTTATGCGACACTAGAAGAAAAACATTTATCGCACAAAGACTAGTTTTCTTTCACCAAAGCGTTATACCAGCTTTAGGTATAACCTGAACAGTTATTGTTAGCACTAAGTTTTCTCGTTGATAACAATTTAAAATGTTTATTGTTTATTTTCAAAATGCGTATAAACTAAAATAAAAAATTAATAATTATTTTGTGTAATATCGTAGTGCAAATATTTAAACATATTTTTACTATTGTATTTCATTTTAAGTTCTTAAATAGCGTGAAGAATGTTGATTTTTAAGAGAATAGAAAAAAAAAGTTGCGAGTAAAAACATCTGAATTTTTTTTTAAAAAACTTCGAACATAAAACAGAACTTGTATTGAATTTTCATGACTGTTTTTAAAAAAATAATTTGATTAATTAATTAATTTCTTCTAAACCTTAATATTACCCAAAATTTTAACCTTAAATCATTAAACAACAAAATTCTGAGTTTCGATTTTCAACAGCTTTCCAATATTGCCTTTGGTCGTAAAAATATAATTTTAAATACAAATTTAAAGAAATACAAAGAGGAAATTATTGAATTTCTAAAATCTTAATAAATAACAAATATTATTTTTTGCAACAGTAATAAAAAAAAAATATTTTTTTTTATTAGTTTTTCAGTGTTCTTTTGAGAAACTTTTAGAGGAAATCGAAAAACTTATTGTTAAATATAGAGTATGTAGTGAATAGATACCATTTTCTACAGGCGAGTTTGTTCGAAATCGAAAATCGAAATTTTATATTGTGCTATACCTACGATAAATAAATGTTGACAGACAAAATAAAACGAGTAGTGTTCAAAATAAATAAAAGTTGATTTGAACTCTATGTGTAATTTAAAATATCAAATTTTTACGTTTAGAAACGTTTGATTTATCGTGAAAATGTTATTTATAGTGATTTTCGGAGTATGTGCGATGTGTAGAAAAAAACGCACAGACATATCGTGAAAACGAGCGTGTTTACAGTAATCAGCTTTTGTGACATTTGCTAATTATTATTGATATGCAGATAGAAAAAAAGAAAAAAACAGTAGATTTCGAGCTACACATTTGTTTTGTGCCTCGAAAATTCCAAGTATAACGTTCTATTTTTGTGCATTAAAATCTTTTTAGATTCTTGTTGTTATTTATCCGCTGACCACGCGTTGAATTTAAATCATTTCTTCACCTTTTCCCGAAATCTCAGTAGTATTGAGATGATAAAAAAAGAATTGGTCATTTAGACATATCGTAAATTAATCTATTTTTTATACGTCAAATTATCGCTATATTTCGGCGGTATACGTTCATTCGGAAATAAAGCAAATTTTTTCCTCTTTTTCTTTTTTTTTTTTTAGGACATATTTGAAGTTATCTTCATTCGGTCGTATTACAGCTAGTGTTATAAAATCCGTGAGGTGGTAATATATTATATATATATAGACTTAGAAAAACCGTGAAAACTTTGCCACGATCGAATATATATATATATATATACGTACGTTAATAAACGTCGAACTTTATATCGGTATATTACACTATCCCGCGAACCAGCGATCGACCGAAGAAACTTTTGTCGACAACAATTTTTTTTTCCGTAGTTTATTTCGCGACGCTCAAAATATCTCTGCGATTATTATTATTATTATTATTATTTTTTTTTTGTTTTTCTTCTTACGATTTCAAATACGATTTGACGAGGATTACGTTGCGGCGGTGAAATTGAGTGGCGGCGCCGCTGCGGTCCGCGTGTTATTACGACTTTATCCGCGGTATTCGCGGGGCGCGCAGAAAAGAGGAAAAAAAAATCCTTCTCCACTTCTCTCCCGAGACAGAGATTCGATTAACGCGGTCCACGGCGAATGCAATATCGTCGTAAGACGTCGAAAATCCGTTTGTCCAAAACAATTGGTCGGGCCCGTTGCGTAGTGTATATATATATATAATTCTTAACCCCGATCCCTTTGCACACAGTCCCTTCGCACGTCGTACCGGTCCCACGTCGCCGTCGTTGTCGTCTGCTGGCCGGTCCGTGTATATATAATAGGCCGGACGCGGTGCGAGATAATTTATACGTTATATAATATACCGGCCGCGCCCTACATAATAATAATAATAATAATAATAATAATAATAATAATTATAATAATAATAATAATAATAATAATAATAATAATAATAATAATAATAATAACAACAATAATCGCACTGTAAGTACGTACACCATATATAAAACTACTATACGCGATAATATATTTTACGGGCTGCATACCATTATCGCGCATATATATACACAACGGAATATTATTGTCGACGTCCCGCGGGCCCGAGCTCTCGAACTCCCGAATTTCATCCCTCTTATCTTTTATCCCACTCATTCCTCGTACGTTTCGGATCGATGGGATGATGTTTTGATTACCGCGTTTGTTACCGCGAAGCCCTGTCTCATCGGTCTCCCGCGACGAATGTGTATGACTGTCGCACCGCTGTGAGACCAGCACCGCTTACAACGGCGGACAATGAGCGTAGCCGCTGTTCAAAATTAAATACGTCGTATCGCACATAGATATTCATCAGACATTGTTAATCTATACCGGTAAAAATGTTGAAAGTTATTATTGATCAAAAAAAAAACTATTTTTTTTTTTTTGTAAAAAATTACTGAAAATCCTTTGGCCAGAGACGAAGAAGTACTTGTTAATACTTTTAAAACTGAACTATCGTGAAACAATCGGTGAAAGGAGGAAAAAATGACCTGCAATGAGACACATGAATTGATTACGACATTGACGGGTGAAAAGATAGCGGAAAAAGTTGAAAGTGGTATTGCGTTCATGAAATAGATCATAGGAGACAGGAGAAAAAACATTTAAAATTTAGTTGAAAAAAGCTATGGTGGTTAGGGACTATCAACGTTATTGGACCTAACTAAGAATTAAAAAAAAAACAACGCCAACTCATGAGGAGTGATTATTGAAAAATTACGAATATATATTAAAAGTACCTATTTAAAAATACGAATAAATAGAGAAATCAATAGTTAAAAGATTATTCGAATACTTCACAATACTGACACGTTCGATTGCTCATAATTTCGGTGACGCTGCGCGGCTGAACGTCTATTAGATCTTGACTCGATCATACAATTATGTCAATGTTTTCGATTCCCGCGAAGAGTCTATCGTGATTACATTACAATATATATTGTATACATAAGTCAGCCGTCTGTACACCGGCGGGGTAAAGACATTTTGTTTTTTCCTTTGTTTTATGAGTATACTTAAAACCAAAAAATAGTCGAAAACTCGTTTCCTTCTCTGTCCGTCGAACTGGCCGCACTCCAAATAGTCTAAATATTCTGATTTCAAAGTTATTCCGCCCTTTGGAAAGATCAAAATTATAATAATATATAAGGCGCGAATGGTGTGCCAAGATGATAATATCACGTATTATACTGTGTTACGCCCCTCCGGCATCTCTCTTGTAGGGAACCTCTTATTCCGTGACTCGACGAATCGTTAAATTGTTATATTTATTTGATATTCAAAATGACGCTATTGTTAAGTCAAATTTGAATCGAAATCTTATACTGACAACGTATCACCTTATACCTATAATAATTAATATTAAATAGTTATTTTATACTCTGTATAGTATCGGCGAAAATATGTTTTATGCTCTACTCCTCGTCCGCTCCTATATTTCAAATGCCGTCATTGTCTGTATTTATAATATTTAATGAAATATAATAACATATTTTTTTATTGTTTTTAATATAAATACGAAGTACTAGTTTTACATTTTAATTTTTTTTTTTTTTTACATATTGCGAGAACATTAAGTGTGTCCAATGCCCAAAAGACTTGCACACACAATTATGATTATAATTAGATATATGACAAGTGTTCTTTTTTCAACAGCGAAGGATTGATTTTATTAAATACACATGCGTGTAGTGGTGTAGACGTCAGAGTATAAGAAAAAAGAAATCTAAACACAGATTAGAGGAAACGGCTGAGTCATAATCGCGTTCCGATTAATTATTCAAATAATTTTATAGCGACTGAAGGCGAGTCGTATGTTTTGAGAAAAATTAATTTTTTTGACGTAAAACAGGACGGCGTAAGTCACGATTTTTTCGAGCAAATCGTATAGTTAATTGAAGGTGACGAAAAAAATCCGTCCGATCATCAGCCATTTGAATGACTCGAATTTGGCGAATTCGTATGTAATGTAATCGCCGAGTGCGTTCGGAGAACATCAAATTACGAAAAAAATTTTAGTCGAAAATTTCGATAATTTTAACATAATCGTAGTAAACGCGTGATCAGACGCCGCGACGACAGTGATTATATAACGGAATACCGATTATACAATCATTTTCCCGTGAAATGTCACTACACGTATAATACATAATTAATTTACACGAAACGCTAAAACGACAATTTGAAACGTGAATTTTTATATGCTTGACAACGCTGTGGTCGTACGCACGAGCTAGACCGTAGTATGACATATACCTACGTATATAATAAATTCAATGCACTTCGAAAGGCGTAAAAAAGTAAATGAATCTGAGGAGGCTGTCACGAGTGAACAGGCGAGCGGAAAGGAAATACGCGGACCGGCGCTTAGGATTAAAATTGATTGTAATTAATGAAAGCATATTTCCCCTTTCATTCCGTTCCGCATATAAATACGAGATTTTTCCTAACGATTCGATGCTGTTTTCCGTCGGTGGAGAATTTATAAAAATTTTTTTGAAATTTTTATGTCGGTTCTTTTGTGTGTATAAATATATACTGAATTACGTGGACAAATAACCGACACTGTATTAAATATACGTTTTTCGATTCGATAAAAATTCGTTTATAAAATTAATACGCGGGTTTGTGCCATAGTATTTTTTTTTTTATTTCAATCGTAAATGTGTATAAAAAGTTAAAGAGCCGTTGATTTTTGTGGATGTCGTCGCTTAAGCGAATTGCTCGGATAAAGACTTTTGAGTTTTGCGTTATTATTGTGTACATCTGATAACAATATTATATAAATCATTGCGTTTGATAAAACGATTGTGAGCTTTGCGATGAAATATTATTTATTATGTATGCGTATATTACGTATATAGAATAATTTAGGATTAACTTTTGCGTTACACATGATTTTAATAAAATTTTGAAAAAAATCGCCAATTTGTCAATACACTACAATAAGTTACGTATTCGGTAGGAATTCCAAGACTACAGCGAACCGACATTGCACGTGTTGGGGTGAATATTTCAAGTTTCTATAACAATTGGTTAAAAAATAACGATAATCGTTTTCGACGAAATCGCGTTGTTTTTTGTGCATAATTTTGTCTGTAGTATTTTTATTATTTTTTTTTTTTTTTGTTTTTTTGCTGAAGCTTGAAAAAAAAACATTGTGAAAATGGAAAAACGATCCATTCGAAGTACCGGCTAGATTCGATTTGCCATCGGAAAACGGAGTGTGACCGTTAAGGATCAATGCGCTCATTTTCGTAGAGAATTTACATGAAAAATATGTTGCAAAACGTTGAATTTCTCGCCTCGCGCAAAACGCAAAAACACAATTTATCTCGCGCTGAAACGTAAATTAAATAGAAACGAAAATTTTCCGAATTTTCAATGGCTGAACTAAACGCAGCCGTCTCGTGCGCAACCCGTCGCGGACGCATCGTGTCATATAAATTGATATAAATAAACCGTACGTGTCGCGAGACCGGTGTCGGCGAAACGATTATTGTTTATTATTATGTTGTCGGCGGCACGTTTGTTGTCGTTGCCGGGGCGCGTTAGAAAGACGACAAAGTGAAAACAAAAAAATAAATAAATAAATATATATGTACGTACGTATTTCCGCGGACTCCGTTTCAATGGACTTTTCATTAACACTTTTTGATTGGTCCGGCGAAAAAATAATACTCGCTGTGCAGGGCGAACGCAACACATACGCACAACGCCGTTGTAATAAGTTACAAGGGAGAAGCAATTACGGCGTGTACGTGCTCGGCGGACGGACGTGTTTTGTCGTCGTCGGAAAAGAATTTCAGTTTTTATTTCGAATCCCCCTCGGGGCGATTCGCGCGGTCCGTCCTGTCGTCGTCAGAGTCCTACTCTCCACCGACGGCGCGTTCAATTTCGTTTCATTTCGTTTTGGTCCCCGGCCAGCCCGCCGGCCCCTTTCGGTCCGTGGCCGCGATGCGAGAGGAGAAGACGAAGGAAAGGAAAAAGAAAAAATTTCCTCTACCGGCAAATCACGTTTGCCGCGGCGACACGACGGACGGTGGAAAAGTTTTCTGCTCGTCGTTTTCCACACGCGCACGCGAAAATATTGACTCGGGAAAATAAACTGTGTCGGACACGGTCACGTTGTCCTCGAACGCCGTAGTTTGTGACAAGAAGAGACGGCTAATGCGGCTGTTTCGGTCAATAGAAATGAGGGGAAAATAACGCGTAACGAATGTACCGGCGATGGAGTGCGCGAGAGACAGGAATATTATTTTGCGCGGCGTTGCAAAATTAACTCGCGATTTTATTAAACATTTTTTTTTTTTTCGATACGGTCCAAATGTTGTATTACGACGACGCGTATCGTTTTTGTTTCTGATGAATAACACGTGATTTCAATTTCATCGGACCATCGCTAAGAATTCGTTTGCTTTTTTTTTTTTAAAAATTTCATTGGAATCCCCTGCCCCCTCTCCCGTGATTTTCGTACTACGTAACCGTCGTTTTATATTTGTTACAAAAAAAATTGTGTTTCGCACTTTCAGATTTTTAGAAAACAACGTGATGTAATGTAGGAATACGTATTTTCAATGGAATTCACGTAAACGCGAATTTATTACGAAATCAATACTCATCAGAAAATGTCCGTGGAAATCTCAAGGGACATTTATAAAACACCGTCTTAAAAAATAGGAATGTTAACGGTTTTTTTTTTTTGTCATAAATCACCGCGTTCGTTCGATTGATTCCGTTCACGAACGAAGATTATCGTGGCTTTTTGCGCAATCCCACAATTTCTCAATTTGTGTACGTGTGAATCGCGATTTTTTTTTTTTTTATGAATAAACCGTAAGACGTCAAAAAAAAAAACATTAGAAATAATAAACGACACGCGCGTTATTATATTTTAGTCGCGTAAAAACGGGTCTCCTCGTATTACATTTTTAATTAAGTCTCGGATGTTTTCGAGCTCATAAAACATTCCGTACGCGTTTCGCACGGTTTCGACTGGCTGCTGCTCGACGTTATCATCGCACGGCCATCAGACATTTATCTCGTCCTGGAACACACACACACACACACACACTCCGCACGTAGGAGAAGTATAAGAAGAACGAGCTAACAAAAGTATATTATTACTAACCGGCTAAGGGTTTAGATTCGAGTCGAGTTCGAGAGAAGAGGTGTGTGTGTGTGTGTGTGTGTGTATGATGACTTCGCGTACGCGTATATTGTATATGCGGATAAGAAGAGCACACATCACACGTCTGTGCGTTGAAATTTAAGGAGTCCGCCCCGGCGGCGACGGTGGAGGATATTTTTTGAATACGTACGCCGAATACTTAATGAGCTAGCGATTTACGAGTCCCTCGTATCTGACCCGTACACCCGGTCGGTATATTATACCGAGACCGCGCGGCGGATGCTGTGCCTTTTGGTACACCGACGTTGCTCTGTGTGTGTGTTGCACGCAGTTGACCGCCTTCGGGATGCTTAAAAATATATTCAAAAATATACGCGTATTACGCGAGAGAACGGTTCATGTACGAAGTCATTCTCTCAGGAGTGTACTGGCTACAAAGTTATTCGGTGGTCGGTGTGAAAACGATCGATCTCTTACGCCACGAATTATTACGAGGGAGAGGGAAACGAATCGAAATTATTATAATCTATATACAAGTTAAAAAAAAAAAAAAAAAACGAGAATAAATTCTATTCCCGTTTTAACCAGTTTTCATATGGTTTTAATCGATAAATGCTCACTCGGAAACCGCGGCGGTAAGTTAGCTGCGCCGTCCTGGATATTCAATCTTTAATCGTAATGAAATACCGGCCGAGATAAATTATTATTATTATTATTATTATTATAAAAACCAATTTCATATTAGACTCTGGTTCCGTACACGACGTCAATTTTTCTGTCACTGTAATTTAAATTCTAATAATTTACGTTTATTTATTTCGATGTATACCTGGAAAGTTTGCTCATACGAATATGGATTTTTTTTTGTGTCATTGGAAAATTTTTTTTAATTATCCAAATTCTTCATTTTTGCGAAACAAACGTTTTTTTTTTCTTTTCTCTTATTACAGTTATTTAATAGATAGAACCTGCAGTAATGTTTTGATGGCTAAATATCGTTGCTTTTCAAGGAGAAACTTATGTATTATAATTTGAATTATCAGTATACAACGTTTATATGGATAAAAAATATTACATTTTTGGCGACAAGTAAATTTGCCGTTTTGATAGGGCGACGTATAAAATTCAGTTCAGGGTGGTAAAATAATTTGCGTCGTCGGCTCTACTTGCAGAATATGAACACGGTTTTGTTTTAAATACGAAATATCAAATGTATTTATACGGCGCGGTATAACGTCCGTCCGTGGACGAAAATTGCCAAAAAACCTTTACTAGAACAATCGTAAAAAGTCATCCCTATGCACAGTGGGAACTGCGCGTGACACTATTTATACGATTCGTATCGTTAGGATAGTTGAATCAGCTATACCGACATTGTTGTACGGACGTCGCGTCTCGCCATATAAGGCGTACGGGGGGAATAATATTGTAGTCTTTTAAAAACACCGATAAAATTCAACGACTTTTTCCTGTATTACATTTTCGACGGAACGCGGCCTCGGGAGTGCACGTTCGATTCCTAAATCTTCTTGATCTCGTTTATTTTAATATCTATCCGAGTTTTCGGAATATTATACTATTTTCGGGGAGTGACATAGAGAAGGAGAGGAGAGGTCGAGAGAGAAATACTCGAAGAAGATTTTTTAGAGAGATAATAGTAATCACAACGGTAGCAGGACGAATACGATATCCGCGTCACGCGATGACTACTACACCGGACGCGTTCCCCAATGCTTTTCGGTACACCGCGTATAAAATCCATTTTGGTAATAATATAAGAGGAAACGATTTTGCATAATACGAGCGCGTATATTACACACACACACACCTACGTAACTCCGGAATGAATAAATAAAGAAAAGGGGAGGGAAAAAAAATAAAAATAAAACGCGAGCGTCCCAGAACTTAAGTCGATATAACGAATTGTTATTTCTCCGAGAACGGGCGCGGTGTGATCTGAAGAAGTCCGAAATGAAACCAACTTAATCCCGTGTTGGGTGTTAGCGAGCGAGTGAGTGAGTGAGTGAGTAGTGGAATAAGCCACCTTTTGGCAAATCCGATTACCAGACCTGTTGTGTATTGGTCGCGCGTTTTGTATAAGTATATATGTATAGTTGGTTACAAGCCAAAATCTCTGCTAAGTCTAGGATGCCACTAACGAACCGCTTGCTAAAAAGAGAAAAAAAAATGTATTACCGATGAGAGAAGAAGAGAGAATTGTAAATCAATCGTATTTTTATTTTTTTTTTTTTTTTTTTTTTTTACTGATAAAACCCGTGACTCTCAATACAGTTTTCACGGAAATTCAATAATTCCATCATTATACAATTATTATGTATGTATTTTAGTACGTTTTCGTGAATCGTGTCGATGGCACAAAAATGAAAAACGGTTTATACATAAAAAAAACTTAGCATGGCTCTTTGCCATGTTTTACAAAAAAAAAACGGCCGAGGAGAAGACCTAGACGGCGACGGTTGGAGACGGTAGGATATCTCAGTCACCGACGAGTCGAGGCGATTGGATGATGTAATGGACCGGAATGGACGGGGAGAAGCGTGAGAAAGGCTTCAACGACCTGTGTATGGTATTAAAAAAAAAACGCGTACACGCTACGCATTATACGCACGTCTATCGATTGAAGAGAACTCCGCGCGTTTCTAACGTATTCGACGACAGTGTACCGAATTTTTTCATTTTTTCATTTTTTGGCACGAAAGAAACGCGACCGCCACGTACGTCGTGTGTAACGTAAAGAAGTCGGAACCGGCAACGAAGTGATATTATATTATTGACGAGACACGGAGTCGTCTCGTTAGGGAACTCCGTGTGTGTGTGTGTGTGCGTACACAAAGCTTTTTGATTCGGGCCACCGTTATAATATTTACCCGAGACCAATAGGACTCGAACGCGTCGCGTAATACAATTTAAAGGTCGTCCTCGGTCGCAGCATCCCCAAAACGCGGTCCCAGACGCCGCGGCGCAACTTTGTCAATTTCCTTCGCCCCGCGCGGCGTTCATTTAACTCTCGTTCCTTTCTCCGCCCTCCCGAAATTCACAAAGTTTGTTATTTGTTCTGTGACGAGGAGTCATATGGTCACCGCTCGTCGTTCGTTTGTCGTCGTGTATAATTGTCTTTGCCCCCCCCCCCCGGGCAACCATCCGCCGGCGAGAGACGCGGGACTTGTACACACACACACACACACACTCTGCCGCCACGAATCTCCGTCCACAGGTAATAATCCAAAGGCCCTACCGCGCATTTGCAAATCAAATCGTATTCACCCGAATTATACGTCCGAAGAGTGCCTCTCTCTCGCGCGCGCGAATAACGGAAACTCATGAATTATTCAGAAACTCTTCGCACTGTACCGAGCACCACACGCACACACTTAAACTCTCTCTCTCTCTCTCTCTCACTATCCCATCCCCCGCCTCATCCCGTTTTATCGTCCCAAAACTTCCGCGTCCTATTCGTCGATCGGTGCTGCGCGCGGCGTGTGCACACACAACCTAACCGACGCCTAACCGTATTATCGGAATGTATAAAATAATAATAATAATAAAAAAACACACCCTCTCCAAACTAACCACGACGCCGAACAGTAACGAGCAGTGTTTTAACGCGTTCGATTTTTATCCATAAACAATGATTATACGATATAAATTATTTATTACGTATTATAACACCGGCGCGCGCGGTGTTATGGAATTCCGGGTATGAAAAACAAATTTTTACAATAATAAAAACGATTGCGAAAGGATATTGATGAGCTATGATATTATATATATATATATATACGATTTTATGAATAGGAGACACCGACGATCGTTTTGACGGCAACGATCGTGTCGGCGGTGAAGAGAAGCGCGGCGGCGAGGACATGGTAAAAATATCAGGCCTTAATTACCACCAGCCAAGCCGAGTTTCAATCCGGATTTTATTGCCGGGCAATTAGTGAGAGGGATTTAATTACTTTTCGCCCGTCGGTGGACGGACACGGTCCGGATCCCGAAGGGGTTGCTATCCACCGTTCCGCGACGCAAAAAAAATAAATAAAATAAAAAAAAAATAAACCCTTCGCTGCGGCGCCGTTGCATTCGCGCGTTCGCGTTGTATAATTACCGGGCATTATTGTACCGAACGAGTGGTGAGGAAAAGAATTCCTCGGCTCAGCTATTCCGGTCCAGTTACGCCCGGTGTACGCGTGTCTCGTAGGGAACACGATACACTCGGTATATGACGCGCGCATGCGGAGGGTGCAAGTGGTTTCCGCCGCGTCTAAACGAAATTGTTCTTTGTGAAACGTTAAAATTGTACGTCGGCGATTGTGAGAGTAATAGGCGAATTCCAGTGCGCGCCTGTTTTAACGATATTATTATTAGTATAATGTGATTTGTACAAAATTCGGGGTTCTTAAGAGCGTTTTTAACACCACTATGTGAACGTACGCGATAAATATTATATAATAAAACAATTGATGAGGAGAATATTGATTTTTTTTTTTTTTTTATTTATTTTTTTTTTGTTTTCACTCGACTGCGAAAAATAATCTGAAATTCGGCACGAAAAAACTCGATAATTTCTCCGAATGAGTCGAATTATACATTATATAATCTCTAGAAAAATTGACACGTTAGCGTGTACACTAACGGTAAATGCGAAAACATCTTTAGACGTACAACAACGACAATCGGATTGTTGACTTTGTTTTGTAATTCTAGAGGATTCTTTCCGTAGGAATTACATAATAAAAGTAAAAAATGTATTGAATATATTTTTTAGTATTTTTAAAAAGTTCTTTTGAACCCTCTCCGCTGAAAAAAAATCTCGTGTCTACGCCATAGACTGACAGAGTTAATGAGTATTAAACACGAAAAATAAAAATATCTTGATGATGATAATGATGACGAAGGTCCACTGTACTGAGAGACGGCGTGTATAATGTGTAATAACAATAATGTGCGCGAGAATGCGCACGATGTGTGTGATGATGCCGAAAGTTTTGTGTTGAGCACACGCAAACTGCTCGCGCAAGAAAATTAACGATCCATTAAAGTTTGCTTAGCCGGTACCAGCGTGTCGAAACAATTCTCAAATTATATTCTGTACGATAGTTTCTTGGCTGGCCGTCAAATAATATCCAAGTTTTTACGGGGGGAAAAATATTACCAAAAAATAAATACGCGTATAAATTTCGGTTGCGCACGTTAAAATGAATAACGCAATAGTTATTATTATAGGTTAGATGACACGCGCCGCTTTGTTCGATTGGCCTGATAACGAAATGTAAGTCAGGAGAGTAAGAAATAGATTGGGGGGGGGAAGGGATTCAGTTTACATCCCCAGTATATTATCTTTTTAATACGACTTAGAAAAATCTAGGGACTCGTTTTTTTTCTGATTTTTTTTTTTACACGCGCATTATATTATGTATTTTATTTTAAATAACCTCGAAAAATCAAAAATTTAGTTATTTTTTACCGCGGAGTAAAAATTTTATATAATCTGTTTTAAAACGGTTAATTTTTAATTTAAAACCCCCCTCATCGCCACTAATAAAAAAATTCTGGCTACGCACTTGGTGTGTGCGTTGTCAATTCAATACTCGTGTTTGCCGTCTGTATTCGTTTTACGATTCAATTACTCTTTAATTTTACAAAATACCCAAAAGGACTTCTTCATAGCACGTCTCTGTAGAGATTGTGCAGTCCAGGTATCGTTTCGTCAACCGTGTTTTCGGTTTTGCCCGTGTTCGCCAAAAATTTTACTGTTTTATTCGTGCGAAATATTACTATTTATTTGACCTCATTCATAACGTGAGGATAGTCTTCTTTCACACTTCATAAGTAATATGTGTATGTAGGTTTATGAAAAAAAAAAACAATTTTTCTACAAATTATATTTTTGAGACCAAATTTCCAACATTTCAACATCGGCATTCGATTGTCTAACACTAAAAATAAAATTACAATATTTTAATAATTTTCAAAATGTTTACTATTCACGTATTATCTACGCAAGTCACAGAAAATCCGTTATGAGAAAAAAACCGATTAAGAAAAAAATAATAAAAACGTATGCAAAAGAAATTGAAAAATTACAAAATTTCATAGCCCAGCGTAATCTTTTCCAAAGACGTAAAAAAAAATACCAATTCTTGTCAGTATGCAAATTCAGAAAATTACGTTTGATATCCGAAATTAATATTTGAATATATTTCGTAGTGGGAATCGTCGTGAACACTTTGTAAATTTCATTACAAATTCACAACTGGTACGTTAAACAAATAAATCAACCTAAATAATTCGACCGTCTATTTCTCGTAAGATCAGTGCTATTAGAATAAAATAGACCTTAATAAAGTGCGCGACAAAAACGTTGGTTAACACAATTTATCAAAAAAGCCATTCGAATATTGTTCACTGTCGCGTCCATTTCACAGATATATCATATTGCGTTTGTATACGATATAATATATTATTATTATTATTATTCGCGAGCGTTTGTAGATCGTGTACAGCACATTGCGAACTGAGTAATACAAATGTCATAAATAACTGTCGGATTTGTGCTTCGTTAATACACATTATATTGCTAGTAAAAGCTCATCGAGTTAAGCTGTTCGTTACGGTTTTGGTACAAATAATTTAATCGGTTGTGCGCGTAAAGTGCATTATTATTATATACTCGTAATGTACACAAATTTCAGACTTTATGTCCGCTTTTCGACGAGGTGGAGCTACGTAAATACGTACCGTATACAAGGGACTATAATTAATACGTGCACATAGTTAACAAGTCGCATTCGAATACGTCATTTAGGTTTACGTGTTTTATTATATGAACAAATGACGATTTTGATGGGAAGTGTACGTTTGCACTCGATCCGAAATACTATTTATTGTCTCGAACAGGGAGGCGTAAAAAGCGATTTTGAAATCGATTAAAAAAAAAAAAAGAATTATTATTATCATTAAAAACGCGTAAAATCCGTGAGACAGAGTTCGTTTAGAATTTTTTTTTTCAACTATTGTTTATAGTTCCTATGTTTTTAAGCGCGCGTGTTTATATAAACGATTTGCGTTAGAATGTGTGAGCGTGATCTTTTGAATAAATCCGATTTATTAGTTAAAAAACGATGACCTCCTCCCTGTATGATAACCGCGTGGTTGATATTTTCGTCACGTTCCGAAAACGCTATATATTCCGTGAACGTATTTAAAGTTAATTTTTTTTTTATACATCAACGATTTTTAATGCATCGGATAGTCACTATATTAAGCTGCACATCGTATAATAATATCATAGGCGTTTATGGAGCGATAATCATGCGAAACATCCCAAACGAACGGCACCGAGTCATAAATAATATATTTTACGGTTAATGCCAATAATTAACATTACCCGTATCCAGAATTCTTTGACTTTACGTTATATTGTCCGGCTAATGTGACATTTATCAAAAATTATATCAATAATAGTGGTGGTAAATATTAAAATATAGCTTTAATTCATATTAAGATTCTCCAAATGTATCCGTTACGAACGACGTCCAGAATTGTATACAAGTATTATATACAAAATGTAAATTGTTTATTAGAATTCAGATATTTAATGTCGGATTTGAAATTATACTTATTTTGAACTAGTAGTTTATTTTGAGATATTATTTTTTCTATTGAAAAGTGTTTTTTTTTTACATCGATTTTAATTTAATCGCTAAAAATAGAAAATTCAATTTTCCATTTAATTATGTCAACGTCTGCTACTCGGGAAGAAATATAAGTTTTTTTTTAAACAATTATCCTTAACGAAAAATTGATTGATCACTCAATCGTTCGCGTGCGTGCTTCACGAACGATCATCACGCATTTACGATGATTTCTATATATTTCGCTATACTTATGCATGTTATTGACACGGGAGCGTTCGACAAAATATTTTAATTTCAATTACATCGACGACGCGGTACGTGTCTTTAATAACGACGACAAGGCTAATAGAGGCGAATCGATAATTGAGCTAATACGTCATAATTGTAACGTCCAGCTTAATGTGGACTTATTAGAAAGTACATTTTCGACGTACTCAACGTGAATATATAAATACGTAATTAGCTATATTATTATTATTCGGCTTCGCTTCAGTTACGAGAGGAAAAAAGCCATATTTTTCCTCCCGTTTCTTTTTTTAATATTTTGCAATCATTATTTTCTGTAGATACTGGTTACGTATTATTGGTGCATTTATTTGAAATGGGTACAAATCCATAAGATTATATATCATATACGATATTTGTTCAATATACATTGACCCGAGAATTGACTGTCGAAAATGCGATTCGAAATCATTCCGCTGCCGAGTATTGTATGATAAATAGCAGAACACTTCTTGCTATATATTTGGGACATAATGAAAAACAATATTTTAGTAATTCAAATTTCGATTTTTTTCGTCAAAAGTTGAAATTTATTCCTCTATTGCTCAAAGGTTATTATTAATTATTATCAGACCTCAAAGAACAAAAAATTTCGAAACGTCTCACCACTATAAAAAAAAAACAATATATTTACAATAGTTTTTGATTATTAAAAAAAGAAATAAATTATACAGTAATTACTATATATAGGTGTCTTCTTTAATTAGTGTACGATGCTTCATTGCCACGAGTCAAGTGGATTTTTTACGGTCAAATTTTATTTTTCTTGAGTCTACACCATTAATGTGATAATGGACAAATCAGAACAACGTAACCGATCTTATAGTTATGTCATTTATTAAAAAGAAATTCCATCGGAAGCAGTATTGTAACGCTCAAAGGATCCTATATGGAATACATGTAAAACGAGAGTTTACGAGTAGTCGTTTCAAGACTGGCCTCACATTCCACTCAACAATTTAACGCCTTCATGGCGGACTTCAACGTGTCCAATAAATGAAAAAGACGAGAGAATTCAAAAATTGATCAACCCGCATCGTCGACGGGCTGTTTATAACGTAACAGAGTTAATAAGGGTGCCCTGGAGTACTTCACAACGCGATTCATTCTCAAAATCTCATTGTATTGCAGCAAAATATTGTGCCTAGTTCACTTACTATTGACTTTTAAAAGCTCGATCCCGAATGGCTATGTGCTTGGAAATGATAAACAAATCGCAATATGTAACACTCTTCCCTCCTCCCTATTCATCTGATTTGGCACCGTTCGAATTTAAAGAGGATACAAGTAAAGCCTTTTTATATTCCGTTTTATTTTTAGAATCGAAATTCTCGTCATTTTTATGCCATATGTGTAGCTGTTCTCTACGGGTACTATAGGTAACGATACGACCTAATCTATCACACAGTTTAATCATGCCTCGCTACTTAAACGGCACACACAATATTCGTGTCTTCGTCCTCTTTATGCATTCGTCGAGAAACGAATATTCCCGGGAGTAAAGGACATTTTTTTTTTTTAATTCCCTCGTGAAATTCTATGTGTAATGCACTGATGCGATGTGAACGCGAGATTACGAGCGCACCAGCTCCGTCCCTTGGCCCCATAGCCGAAGTCGTTTAATCGTACATGAAGTTTCCTTCCTCGGGTCCCCAAATAGTCACCATCAATCAAAACATCTGTTTCTCGACGCCCTAAACGTGACTTTTTGCACGGTCATAGCACGCACAGCTCTTTTCCGTGCCAGTCCTCTGTCGGCTTGAACGGCTTTCAAAATCGACTACATTTTCATACATTATGTACGCACGCGTCGTGTAAACTTATTATTGTCATATATCGCAGTTGTACTTACGAGAAAATTATAATTTTCAACAGTAAAACGACATTCGTAGTCTAATTACACGTTGTCCGTATATGTCGAATATATATATAGGTAAACGGCGTTCGGATTTATTTATTAATTAGAGCCCTGATTTCAGTGCCGTTAAAACAAAATATATATTTATTATCAAGAAACGTCGAATCGAATACGTTTGAAATAATTTTATTATTACGTTTCCGTAGGAATATAAAAAAAGACAATTATTTATTCGATTTAAATATGCGCAAACTGTCGTAAAATCACGATATTATTCAAAATCGGTTTAGTATATTCCTAAACATCCTTAAAAATAACTAAAATTAAAAAGAAATCTTTAAATACGAAAAAAGAGTAATCTTAGAAAAAAACTTAAAAGTTGGAATATCATAGAATATTGACAATAAATTTCTGTAGCGATTATTATGCATTATATAGTTTATCAAAACGAATGTAATATTGTTTTGGACGAAGTTATTCATAAGCACGGAGTTATCACGAACAAATGTGTAAAGCAAGATGTTTAAAGCGATAAATGATAATTTCGGGAAATTTGCTAAATATTATAGAAATAAAAATTAACTGTCGAATTTTTATTGTAAAAATGTTATAAATCGTTTTAATAAAAAACGGAAATAAATCGGGACGACAATTTTATCGTGTCAAAGGACTCAAATAGATATTTTAAAATTCGTTATATAACTTTTAACAACAGCACATGTAGTATGATATTATCCGCGTTTAACATTTAAAAAAAAATTACAATAAAATCTATTTGGACAGGACATTTTTTTTCACATTCGGAATATATATTTATATATGTTCAGTGACACTATACAACTATTACTTTTTAAACAAATAGCGGAGGTATTTTCGTTTTTTTTTCAGCTACGAATAACATTGGCCTCGTATTCAAAAAAAAAATAAAAAACACCCCGACTTTTTTATCCGGTCCAAGCGTAACAAGCAAATCGAAGCTATTTTATGAAGCGAATAGTAATAAGAAATAATTTCAATTGTTTGCACATCAAGACAATGAAGCGAATTTAATTTAAATTAAATTTTCAGTATAATACGGAAAAACGAAATCATATAACGCATACAGCATTACAAACGTACACGATTAATAAATAGACTACGTTCATAAGATATATGAAATTTTGGTTTTTTTTTTTACACAAATTTTACCAAACAATTACAATACATACAGTGTGTGATGTCTATATTCATGTATACACATTTTCTGGTGTAATCGGAATTATCCTGTTTTTAGAAATAGCATTTTTTTTTTTTGTTTTACATATATTCTCTATATTTTTTTTATAATTTCACAATTTTTAAACGTACTTTTTTTTAAATTCTATTTATATATTACTTTTTTTCTATAAGCCATCAAAAAACATTATCATTCATACAACCACGCCAAGTAATATCTGCAATTTATTAAATTTTCTAGCAATCTTTTCAAAATATTATTACTATAGAAGTAAACGTATGAAACGAATTGAAGAACCGTAACAATTTCCCACACTACGGTGAATAAAAAAAATTTAATTATACCAAAGGTCAATTCTTTCTTCGGAAAAAAGGAACACTAGTAGGAACAACTCATAACATAAAGGAATCACTCATCAATAACGTTGGTTTATACAAATATAATATGGTATAACATTTGCATATAAACCATCAGAGAAGAAAAAATGAAAAATAATAAAAATTTTTTTTTCATGTAAACCCATGACATTTTAATAAAAATCAATAAAACGAATGATCTTTTTAAAGGAGCGCGAATGTATTTCGTTGCCCACATGGGCGTCAAGATCAAAAACACGACCACGGACTTATCGCGTATTCAATAAATTGTAATTAATCCTACGTGAAGCGAATTGCGGATATTGTCTGTCTATAATAATCCGTTCGTGGTGTAAAACGAAAGTATAAATTTTTAATTTGAATTGCCGCGTGAGACGGGGCGAACCGTGGTGGATTTCTGAAAACTCACATTCATTGGTATTCAGAAAATTACCGAATCATCTCATAACGTGTTCGGCGTCGGCGCGTACAACCGTTTTTCAAATTTCCCCTTATATTAAAATTATCCTCTCTTGTATATATTTTATTATTGCGTATTATTCACATAGGCGGATATCCTTGATAATTTCAAATATCTAGTGAAGAGGATGCCACGCCGTCCGTATAATTCGTGCTTAAAACTTATATTGTGCGGAGAACAAATTTTCTCAAAATGTTATTTTACCGTGGGATTTTCAAATTGTTACGATATAATATATAGAGGCCAATTTTTTCTTTATCCGATCGTATTTAATTTGCATTCAACGTATTAATACGATTTGAAATATTCCTTAGTAAATGGTCGAGGTTTTTTTTTTTTTTAATTTTATTACTTATTAATTAAACATTATTGAGTAATAGTGTTGTTATCAAAAAGAAAAAAAAACCACTACGACACGGTAAACACTTTCCTCTCTGTATTGCACAAATTTGGCAATACCTCTCTATAAATGGAATACGAGAAACCGTGTTTTCCGTGAAATAGGTTTTTTTTTTATAATCATCATGATTGAATAGTGATAAAAAATGATACTGAATCTAAAATCGTATTGAATTTCATAAGATTTCAGTATAGCGTTTGATTTTGAAATTATTATTAGTGGCATTTTTAGGATTTCTCTGAGTGGGAAGATGACTAAAAAAAATTTCTCCCTCCACTCCAAAAAACACATAAGAATTATATACTATTATAATTAGTCTTTAATTTTTCATACGTTTAAAGTAAATTCATATCATTCACAAAACGAGCTCTCGCAATTTTCCTAGGCTTTTCGACGATTTCTTCGATTATTTTTCATCTCATTATTATTATTAATATTATTATTATTATTATTATTATTATTATTATTATTATGGGTGGAATAACATTGCAAGCTCGTAGGACTAGCTGTAGTTTAAAATTAAAACAATATTTTAAATTTGAATCAATCATTACATATAAAAAAAAAAAAACACGTCACAATAAGTTAAAATTGTGAATAAAACAATACCTTCCTTCATTTATATACTCGTATATATATATATATATACTGAGTTTCTTAAATATATTTTTAATCTCCTTTTTAAAAACAAGGAAATAATAGCGTTCGTGAGTTGAAGCGATCGCAAACGTATATATTCATGCATTCCAATGAAAATATTTAGTGCTTTTTATTGCCTATACTGAGAACAAGTGATTATAGGGGAGTACAACTATAGTCGCATATATACATGTACGTTAAAAAAGAACCAAGGCGAGAGATAGCCAAATGTTATATATATAACGTTGTTGTGAAAAGTAAATGGAGCGCTTAAAATTTCCACGGAATCGCAATAAGAAACGGGGAGAAATTTTTTTGCGCACGACGCTACGGTACAAATAAGGACCGCGTACTCTCTCTCTCTCTCTCTCTCTATTATTTATATTGTTATTCCGGTATACGTATATATGACGAAAAACGTTTATTATTAGAATTGTTTTGAAAAAAAGAAGAAGAATTTAAAATGCCAACGGGCGAAAGAGAGGAAAAAAACCCGTTCCCTCCTCCCCGCCGCGGATCGCTCGGGCATGTCAATCGGTCGTTTAAACACGTCGAGGTGGAATGCTAATGAACTCATCTGCAGTCGTCCTGCATCGACGACGACTACCACCGCCGTGTCTCCGGAGATAGCGAGCGGGACGGCCGATAGCGTGTGTATGTGTATACAGTTATTGCGGAGACGGGAACAAATGGAATATAAAAAGGAAAAATAACAACGCGAATTATTCCCTATTCCCACTGTAGAAAAACAAAAAGGGTTTTTATATTTTATTACATTTTAACAAGACCGCGCATTACGCCCGAGGACTTTTTGAGCTCATTACACAACGCGTCTGTGTCGGTTCGGTCGCGTATAACCGTCGCGTGTGTATACAATATATATATATATAAAAAAGGATTTTTATTTTATTATTATTATTATTATTATTTTCTTTCTCGCCCGCAATTTTACGTTTTATTTCTTTTTCATATTCATTTTACTGGTGGATTTTTTTTATTTTTTTCGTTTTCATTTTCATTTTAATACCCCGCGCGTACACACGGGTTCCGAGTAAAAATGCAAATTGAAAAATATACCGCCGCCCGAAAAGAACACCCGAGTTCTATGTTCAAATATTCCTGGACTTTTGTCTTTTAATTTGCGTCAATTAGAGTTTCAATTAGCTGCGGTACAATCCCCCGTGACCCTCCACGGCTCCTCACACGGCCACCTCATTTTTATTATTATTATTATTATTATTTTTTGTTTACTCTCGTTTTCCGTACCCGGCACACGCTGCAGTAACCCAACTTTGTTCTCCGCATACGACGAGCTCGTCGTAATACGAGGACGGAATTTTCCCTCTCGAAATACGTACTTATCGCACGACGACGACGGTCGGCAGTGTAAACGCCACGACCACGGGAATCATCGTACTCAACAATAGTTCCCCGTACACACGAGTATAACCGTGTGTGCAATTTAGATTTTGAAATTATTTTTGCGCGCTTAGCGAGGTAGAACGAAAGAAAAACAAAAAAAAAAAAAAAAAATTACGAAAGAGAACGCAATTTCGCGCACAAAGAAGGCGGCGCCAGTAGGCTCTTTCTTTTTATGCGTTACGATGGCGTTATTATACACGGGAAGTGATGATATTATAAGTTTATACGAACGCGAAAAACTTCATACATTACTCTATTCAAGCACTCTCCGCAGCTGTCTCCGATGGCAATTTCGACATTTTATGGATAACAATAATAATAATAATAATAATAATAATAATAAAAATGTCGTCGGTGCAAATAAATTATAATCACGTCTATACGAATTCATTCCGTCGTGTTTTAATCATTTCTCGTTCGACGATTTATACAGCCTTATAAATACGTATTTTATCATAACATGACCGTCGTAGAGTACAATTATTTAATTGACAACGCGCGTGTAACGGTTTTCTTTTTTTTCGAAATTCATTCCGATTTTTTTTTTCTGATAATATATTTTGTCGAATTAATTTTTGTAAAAACGGTGATTATTTGTATTTTTAAGAAAATCAACCGTAGCCGGACACGTATTTTATACAAGAGTAAACAAGTCGTTGAGTACGAGTCACTTTAATTTTAATGTTTGTGGTAATAAAAATTTTAATTCGAGCGGACTAAATAATAATAATAATAAATAAAAAAGTGACTTTCCATAGTTCACTGTGCGTGCCACAAGGTGATTTCTAAGTCGCATGTAGAACAACGAAAACGGCGCGTAATTAATTTTAAGAATTTTCCCTATTGTGTAACTACGGCGTTAGAGGACAATCCATGTGCTCACATCCACTTGTCATCAGGTGTCGACGACATGACAATTTATTTAAGCGAGCGGACGACGCGCTATCTCCTGAACATTATTGTACGTCAACGCGTTTGCGCGATGGGACGTCCGCTTTAAAATTACCAACTAAATTTCGTACTAATAAAACGATATTTTTTTAATATTTATTAGAATATATTTATTTGATAAAATTCTCTCGTGTCATTTAATTGGAATAGGTTTTATGTTAACGCGATAAGTTTCTTCAGAAATCATTACGAAATTTTTTTTTTTTTTAACGCGACCGATACGCGGACAATATTCTCTTTAAAGAAAACAGAAATCAACTGGCACGCGTTTTAACGGAAGATCGCACGCGTACCTATTAAAAGAGGAGTCGGATCCAATTAAAACTACAATCGAAGAGGAGGAGGAGAAGATGGAGCGCAAATGCGCAATTGAGAACAGTTTTTGCGTTATTTGTCTGTAATGAGAAAAAATACTAAATATATATATATAAGTAAGGTAACGAAATAATAAATTAAAACCGTCCCGTGCGACCGTTATAGTTTACGAATTCAATTTAGCAATTCAAACAAAACTTTGATTGGAAAATCACATACACACAAAAAACTAAGCGTATACACTTCAGCCCGTTGATGGGGTGAGGGGGAAGAAACAATCGTATTGTACGGGAAACGCTATATAATACGAGCGCGAAATAACATTGTTGTGTCCGTCACAATAACGTTTTTCCAGTGACGATGACGACGATGAGTTGATAAACAAAGTTTTAATCCTCGCCAGTAAGACGGGCTTTGATGAGTATAATACTAAAATTCGGAAGTTTACGGATAAACGTATATAAACGACTGACCCCTCTCTCGCTGCGTTATCCCGTAGCGCGGTAGCACAGCATCCAAGGGGATAACTATTTGTTTTCCACTTAAACACATCAAAAATTCCATTAGTACATCATCGCGAATATTAGGGACAAACGCGCGTTCGAATCCCATTACGGAAGACGACGGACAGAGAAGACTATACTATTATTATTATTATTATTGTTATTATTATTATTATTATTGTTATTATTATTATTATTATTATTATTATTATTATTATTATATTATACCTACGAACATTTTACATTTATTATTTTATTATATTTTTGTTTTTGTTTTTTTTTTTTTTTTTGTTTTTTTGCCGGAGGAACAAGTCGGTCGCACGCGATAATATAATACGGATTTCGAAAATGTCGGTTGCATATTTTATGAACTTTTACGACGTACGTCTACGCAATATAATACTTATCTCCGGTATTCTTCCGCCGAGGAGTTAAATTATTCGGACCAGCTATCAGTGTGATCGATTCTCACCATAATAGGAATTTGCATCGGGAAGGAGGGGGGACTACGTATTTTATGTTCGTTCGACGTTCGCTTGCATCGGTCGCGTATATTAAATATGCATGTGATCGCTCGAGACGTGCGTGTTCTTTTTTGAAGAAACCACTTCAGATGACCGGACAAACGCTATTCCCCGTCGCTATGTACGTTTTTATTGGAGAGTGCCGGTGAACGGCATTCGTCGAGACACGGAGCCGGGCCAAAAAAATGTTTTCCCATTTCGGAAACAGCGCGTTTTGATATTAAATACCGTTTTAAAATTGTCACCACATTCGTTTCATTTAGACATTTTTTATTTCTACATCCACACAGTGTTATATGTTTATTGCATATAGTCGCGGTTTGTCTCCCGATACCGAGTACCGATTTTTGTATTTTTTTTTCCTTTTGATTTTATCGTTTCGTTTATTTTTTTCGACGATTCTGAGCGTCGCTAGTGTACACATTATTATAATAAACCATGTAAAGATAGCAATTATAGAATTGCGTATTACGAATCTACAACAGTATGTCGCGAGGCAGTTTAATTAATTTTTTTCTGGAACTAGTAATATAAGAACCGATTTCTTTATTCGTGCGGAATTCATTTTAAGCTCTGAAAAAGTCGTCGAATCGCTGAAAACTTGTCTGAATCACACACAATTTTAAATTCCGGATATCGATTTTCTAGTGCTGTTTAAATAACACGTGATAGATTTCGGTATTAAGTTATCGGGTTTTCGGTCATGAGATATTGAAAACGTGATTTATTCGCGTAACATATAATACGTAGTTAGTGAACCGGATATTATTGAAGTTTTCGTTTAAATCATTTTGATCGCCGCCAAAAATTATAACGTTTCGTGACCGGAGTTTGTACGCCCTCCAAAAAAAAAATTCCATTATACTTAAGCCGGTTAATATGTCCACATACGATTGTCTCTCAGCAATATTCTAAAGTCTCTGAAGCTCTTAGGAAACGAAATTCACTACAATATCTCACGTTGCACTGTTGTGACCAATAGTGTCCACCACGATTTCGTGCAGGAACAAAACCGGTCGAGAACGCAATTAAATAGTAACTATTATAAGAAATACGCAATTATTACAATCGATTTAATAATAATAATAATAATATTTATCACGAGGTTTAAAATGTGATCTACAGTAAAAATTCATTGATTTCAAGTTGTGCAGAAAATTACAAAGACGTTTAAAAAATATATTCCAGATTAAATTATCAATGAAAAATATCCAGTAATATTATACACCTCGGTTTCATGAAGAAATATTTAACATTTTTATTCTTATAATACCTTAAAGGACGTGTTGTATAATTCTCAGTCCTACAATTAAAACACAATATTTCGAATTACAACCGATATAATAAACCGAGTGTGTGCGTATTATAATACAATATTATATACGTCCACACACATTTCAAATGCGAATTTGAAGAATGACGGGTTAAAAATAAATATAAATGTATTTAACAAACACGTCGTTTGGCCCCAATGCGTATATTTCGTGAACGATTGTAAGAAGAGGACTCGTCTAATTTCTTTCGGTTGGAAAAAAAAATTATTTATATTTCGTATTTTATAGCACTTGGCATTATGCAACGTGACAGTTATGACGAATGACTTGTTTGCCACTCGTCCGTAGAACACTCGACTCCTGAAAAAGTGACCCATTACCCTACACAGCAATATAATATCGTACAATAGGAACAAAAATAAATCGTATGCGGTACACGCGTTATTAATTTTATTATTGTTACTTTCGTTGGTTCGTCTATATCGCGCCACATGTTTCCCCTCGGTAATATTTCGGTCAGAAATGTTAAACGAATAAACAGTATAATACACACACACATTTACGTCATCAAGTGTCCGAATCGTCTAAATTTTTTGGTTTTTATTCCAATACAGTAATTTCGAATAGAAATCACTTCATTTAGGTATTCAATCAGGACATGACGCTCACACGTTTCGTGTTTCAATTTACTATGTGATTCTCTCAAATTGAACAAAAAAACTTGATTATAAACAAGTATATTAGTATAAGTGTTTTTCAACATTTTTTATCGTACAAAATAACTTGTTGGTTCCGAGCAAAGTTTTACAATATTCAAACAAAATATAATATTAACCAAACAGTATGTATGTATATATATATATATATATATATGAAAAACGAAACAAATATCGAATTGTTATCTAAGAAAAGAGTTTATCTGGACATAATTACACAGTTTGTGGTTATCGTTAAATTTATATTGCACATTATAAAATTAATCACGATTATTGTAAGTGATAATAATTTGTTTTTGCTCCACAGTCGTACATATTTTTTCCTTTATTCCGATTATTATTATTATTATACGTGATCGATTTAAATTATATAGGTACGTCTCGCACTATCATCTGTTCAACTAGCAACAAGATCTTGTAACCTCAAAATTGAGTAATAAATTACGCATAATAAAAATAAATCCAATTCATCATCACACTCCGGAATATTAGACATTATATTATATTTCACTCAACTCTCGCGGAATTTTAATAATGTATTAAGTAGGATTTTTACTGTTTGTTCAGTGGGCGACTCATCTGGGTGACACAAAGTATACAAATTTGCATTTTTTTTTTTTTATGAAATAGTTTTATTAGTTTCTTTGTCAAATTTTACATACGAAAAATTATTTAAAAAATTTATTTTTTATAGTTTTATTCAGATAAAGTCCTCTGATTTTTATTGAGCCGTGTTCTACTTGTTCCGTTGTTGTACTGTATTATTTTGTTGCCTCAGTTTTTTCTTCTTGTTTCTCATTATATAAATTAAGACTTTTTTTTTTTAAATTAAAAGCAAACTAAATTATCGTCAAAGAATAATAATAATAATTGTGTTCACGGAAAACTTAAATTGGGATTTGACGTTTGAGATGTAAAGTCACGTCTTGTCATTTTACTGTAACAACGCGATAATAATTGTTTGGTAATTGATTTAACCCGGCGGGAGCGCGATTGGAAAAGTAGCATATATATATATTTATGTTTCATACGCACAAAATGCACATAATATAATATAAATATACTGAATTCATTTTCTCCGGTTTGGCGGAAAACGCGACGTTATTAATATAGGTACATAATTTTAATAATTTGATAAAATCAATATTCCAATTTGGCTCTTTAATTCGATTTTATTAGGGGAACCAACAGACACAAGATTGCCGTTTAACAATATTGTACACTATTCGAATAACTTTATTCGCTTATATAAGTATTTAAGTTGTATGTTTATTTTTTTTTTATTCTACTATTATTTTAAATACTCATTTTGTTCCTTTCAATTTTCGTCACGGAATAATTTTTATAAAATATTCGAGTAATATTTCAAAGGAAATGGTCATTTTTTTTCGATTACAGTCCGTGTAAATTAAATACTGAGATCAAACAAGGAATATATTGCCGATAAACGATTATTATCTGACAGTATTCTTCGTTATGCGTAATGACAATAATAGCCGATGTACAACGGACGATTTTTCGTTTTACTTGATATTTATATTTTGTTTTTTAACGTGTAAGTTTATATGTTTTTATATATTTTTTTAAAGGCAAACTTTAATCACATTCTCAATCGCAAGTCGAAAATCAAATAGAGCTAATAAAAAATAAAAAACATTTTTTTTTATATTTATATATATATATATTATTCATTGGAAAACGGCGAACTTTTCAAAATACTTTTTGGAAATGTTCAATTTTTTTTTTAATGTGATCACAAAATCATAAATAATAATAATACTTGATTTTATATAAATAATAGTTATGATCCTATAAGAGTGTTTAAAAACATCATATAGTTTTCTATTCAGATAAAATCTAAAATTTGTTTCTTGTACGATTATAGGATTTACGTAGTCGTGAAATTGATAAATTCAATATATCTTTTAAGAAAAAAAAACACATTTTCCAACATAATAACTCGAGAGATTATTTTCGTTTATTTCAAGATTCCATTGGCCTATTAAACGTGTAAATTAGCCGATTTATTTACTTTTTTTGAGATTAGAACGTTTAATAATTTTACTATCCGCACAAATGGTGAGTTTAGTCAGTTCCCACCTAGTCGCCTTCTTAATATTATTTTCAAACCAATAGTTGTGGAAAACTATATTTCAATTTTGTTGAAAACTTTCGTTTTTTTTTTTTTTTTAATTTCATTATATTCAAGACACGAATAACGACGTTATTTTATACATATTAAATTAATAATAACAATTATTATTATTATTATTAATTCATCGCGCATAAATTTGTTTTTTCGTTATAACGCGTATTCGCGGTTCAACGGCGTCATTTAGACCGCTCTAGGTATATATTTGCGTATTTAAAATTAAATATTATAATAGTTTAACGCGCTTTTTAAATTGATTGGCCCGTGCAATAAATAGCACGCACGATATATAGATTTTCACAATGAAATAATAATTTCGAATGAATTCAAAACGAAAATCGTGAATTTTCTACCGTCTAAAATACGATAAATCATGACACGCAATTGCTGAGGGGCACTGTTTTATACATCGGAAACAAAGGAGAGGTTTTTTTTTTTTCTATTTTCGCTACATTGAAAATTTCATACAGGTTTATGGAAGGCGTAAAAATTAGCGCGTTAAAAAACTGAATATACATCACTGATTCGGTTGGTTAAAATATATATTTCGCGTGTACGTCAGCCGTTGTACCGTTTCGTTAAACGCTGAAACAAATATAATTTTTACACATCAACCGTCACTGGAAAACGCGTATTTTATAGAAAAAAAAAAAAACGAAAAAAGGAAAGAAGAGGTTCCGCTGCGTGGTTTCAAACGTGTAATATATTGATTAAATTGCCGGTGCGAGTTGCGCTCGTTTCCACGTTATACGGTATGTTTGAGACACTTGTTGAGGAACGCCGGGGCGCATAATATACATTACACAGCGCGCGCGCCTATAACGATACGGCGGCTAACTCCGTTTACGACGCGTCGTGTTTCGCGAATAATAATAATAATAATAATAATAATAAAACGAATAATGTGTTATTTTTTTCTGGATATAAAAGTTGAGAACGTCGCGAGTTTATTTACTCGCAGGGTGCACTCGAACGGCTGGTGGCGTGATAGGGCGTGGTTGGTATGTAGAAAATGAACAGAAATCCCTCGGAACCGTTGGGGGCGCGACACTGCGCATAGATCGCGTTTATATTTTCTATCGGCGCCGAATAATGTCGGGGAAAATAGGAGAAAAACGCGTGACTGGAGTTCAATGGCCCGCGAAAAAAAAAGTGTTGAAAATAATATACGTATAAACCCCGTCCCTATATACATAGAAATGCGTGTAGGAGTAAAAGAAAAGGAAAAAAGGGGGGAAAATTCCATTTCCGAACTCTTTTTTTCCACATCGATACCCTCAAAAGCCCGTTGGCAGGGGGAGGAGAAGGAGAGTGTATCGTTTCGTCGCGTTTGGAAATTTCACTTAAAAACTGAACCAGCGCGTCTTATTTATCGACACGTAAATCGTTGTAGCAGTGTACTATTCGCGTATAGAAATCGCGAGACAGCATATTGAAATTTCACTGTACACTGCAACAGTACTCTCAACGACGTCAACAAAAGTAATACGTACAGTGATGTTAAATGAATCGTTTATAAATCACTAACCCACCACTTGCGTTATTAAGAAAATCTTTAAATTAATGTATATGCTATAATGCTTTTTTGTCAATTTGTCTCATTGCCAGTAATCGGTAAAAATTCGAATAGACTTTAGTTTGTATACCAAAATTACGTTTCATGAACTACAGCCATACGGTGTGTAAAATTACATTTTTTATTATATATATGTATTTCATTTTGTTTACGGAACCGAATTGAGCATTTTATATTATAGAAAATATCACGTACTCTATAATAGAAGACTTTTAACGCGTTAAAATCACAGTAAATCAACGATTAAACGATAGAATCGGTTTTTTTTTTTTTTTTTTTGTAAAAAATAATATTATTAAAGCGTGTTTTTCTTAACGAATTCTCTTTTTGTAAATCGTGGGAAAATAACACGTGCATTGTACGTAAATCGGTGTAAAATTTTTAATTTTGACAAATTCTGGTTGTTCATAAAATATAGCGCATAAAAACGATTAAGTATTAAATTAAATTTCGTGTCGGTGTAGAAAGAAAAAAAAACAATTTTCCTGTGTGTGTGTGTGTGTGAGAAATATTTGTGCGCCGACACCGTGCAAAGCCGGTTCTCTCTCATTCTTCCGGTGCGGTGGCAGTATGCATAAATATGTATGCGTGTTGTGACGGCGGTGGGTGGGGGGGGGAGAGGCATACGATCCGACCGTTGTTACAGTTACCATGGTTACGATATAGACCGTCGTTCACCTGCGTCCGTTCCCTCGGCCGGCATTAAATCCTTGTAATTTCCGAGATAAAACTTCGCCCGCAGTGTGTGTGGGGGGGGGGGGAAACTATTAAGTTTCCAGACCCAAATTAAGCGCGTCGAAACCGTCGTGAGCTTCTTATCTGCGGACGACGACGGCGAGGCGGATGATTTCGAATTATTCGAATTATCCGTCCGTCGTGGACGTAACAGACATGGTCGATTGTGCGCAACACACACATCAGGTCGCCCCGTCTTCGTCATTTTTTCGCAATGGAAGTGAGAAAAACAAAAAAAAAAAATAAGACCACCGCATGACCACCTAGCCTGAGCTTTAGAACGAACCGATTTTTAACCCGAAAATTACCATAGGCGCGTATCTGACAAAAATTTGGGGAAAAATAAGTCAGTGTTGCTATATAATAAAAGGCCATAACATGAAATCGAGACGTGAATATTTCACGAATTTGTGGAGAGCGTGCTATTCTCTATATACATTTCATCGGTAACGGCATGTCCATGCGTCGTGGTATCTATTTTGTGTTTTCTAGGTTATAACAGCGTCGTCTAGCAAGTGTTATATGATGATGAAATAAATTCTAATCATTTCACACGATGACCAAATAGTAACGTCATTTTTTCATAGACAATAGAATAATTCGGCTATATTAACTGTACATGGGAAGGTCGTCGTTTTCTTTTTTCACGAAAAGAGAAATGTAACTCTTAGGAAATTTTTTAATTGTTATTATAAATTTAAGATCACTGATCATTATTATTTTTTTAAAAGGGGGGTGGGGGGAAATAGTTATTAAATTTTAAAACTTTCCATAGAGGGTAGGGGGCGATTGGCCCATTTTCTTCTCCCCTCATTGGGAACGCGCACTGCAACACACCTGGCCTCGTTCGAACAAGCGGTGTCGAGGGCAACATTTTAATAACACGTCACGGCGCCATCCCAATTAATCAACGTGCCTCGAGAACGTCGTGGAACCGATGATTTATACGTGCGATTGGACGTTTTAAATTTATTATATACCGTCATAAAAATATTTTTGAACACAGATTCCTGAACATTTTATAGGTGGTCTTTTTTTTTTAAATTTAAAATTTCCGTGATCCACTTAATTCATTATTTTCTGCTCTTTTTTTTTTTTTTTTTTTGGTATAAACGAAAAGTTAATATTTAAAAAAAAGTATATGTATAAGAATAGCATTGTGCGAAATACGATTTATTTGGTAAAAAGAGTTTAAAAAAAAAATTTTATAGAAATCGATACAATTTATTATTATATTAATGTACTGTTTATTAGTTGAACTTTGAAGAGTTTTCCTCTGCATTACATCCATGCTCCAAATCGATGTACATATGGTTTATTCGAGACGCATAAGGAGGAGATTGACAGTTGAGACACGTTCCAGAATTTAGTTTTATTGCAACTGTGACCAAAAATACATTTTGTGGCAAACCATACAGAATCGAATAGGAAGTAATATAATATTAACAGCAAAAAGTGTTGAATACGAAAGTATTGGATCAGATAACCGGAATTTCGTTAAATATTTACGACGAAAACTCATTTTTAATATGAAAATTATCTTCGAACAGACGAGCTGATAATTTATTTTTCTTATTGATCCATTGGTGAATGTGACCGTTTTTCATCAATAATGTAATCGCGACCCATAGTTTGGACACGATTATTGTAGAGTATCTTCCAGCTCTATACGTCGTTCTTTTTATATCTCGTTATTCTGCATAGTATTATTGAAAAACCAATACGATTTCGTCTTCAACATGAAATTACAATATTACGTATTATACACGTACAATTCAGTTAGAAGTATATGACATTGAGTCACCGAAATCGAATTTTCTCTATATTTTAAATTTGTTATACTCGTCTTTATCCTCTTGCCACTAGGACAGCAGTCGTATCGGTCGAATTAATATTTTCTTTTCTGTTGTGATTTTCGACTAGGTATTGCTTTAGTCAGCGCTTAAAAATTTATCTCCAGTACACTCTACGATAATAATTAGTAAATACTCTTAGGAAACAGAAAATACTAAAACTCTTGAACATAACGTGAAAAAGTAATTAAGATAGCACGAATGCTTATCGAGGAACGAGTTGACTATACTATTATCTTAAGGCAATCGTATAAATATTACAGATTTAAATTTCTATTTCGATTTTCAATTTGTTTACCCGTATTCAATATTATTTCCATAGATGTTTTAAAATACCTATACATAATATTAATCGGTTATGAATTGAAGCGTTCAATACCGATTTGGAATAATTCTTTTATGACTTCAAACTTATTCCTATAACGATTTTAATATATAATATTATATATATATTCTTGTTTTCACCTAGATTTAATAACCTGAAGAATTCTCGAAATTTTGGGAATTATAAAAAAAATCTCCAGTGAGTTCAAACTTTCCAACTCCCTTACATAAACATCTATAATATGCTTTTTTCAGTCCTGTTCTCGAATATTATTCTCAGTTATAATGTAATTGACCCTAATCCAAGTTGTATTGAAAATGTTTAAGTCTTGTGGCCTATTCACTTAAAATACTTTGTCCATCACATAATTACAAGTCCTGTTCTCGCAGAATTAAATATTTCATTGCCGGCACTCCCTTAACCTCTCATTTCTCGTTAAAAACGTATTTCTATGTGAGTTGATTCCCACCTAGTCTCCTCGCTTTAATATATTTTAACGTCCCTTCCCGTTCTGCTCGTTCAGAAACTAAATTTTGTGTTTCTTATTCCTCTACTAACCATTTGAAAAAATGAGCTCATAAATCGCATTATGAACTTAAGAAATGACGAACATTTATCATCGTTTTATTTTCTGTATAAAACTCTATTCATATTTTTGATAATATTAGATTAAGCAACATTTATAAATATTTATTATTATTATTATAAATAAATATCAATCCTTTTTTTTTTCAAGTTTTTACGCGCACGATATTTTATACTTATTTAACCACTGTTGCATGCGCATCATTATCAAATAATCGATAGGATAATCATGAACGAACGTCGAATGTTTGCGCAGGGTTTGCCTGGGATCCGGGTTCCGTTGAAGAGCAGCTATGCGTCGGCCATGCCTCAACAGACTGCCGTGTTCATGTACAGCACCGCAGGCCCGGACGGTCAGACTGTCACGCTTCAGCTCCGGGACACGGACGAGACGATCGAATTGCCCGCGTCCGTATTGTCCAAGATGTCCCGGCAAACGGACACGGCCACCTTGTCCATCAGCTATCAGGACTCGACGGAGGTGCTCACCGACGGCACCATCGACCTGCTGCTGGCCACCACGCCACTGCACTCATCAGGTAAGCCGTGTGTTTATAAAACGAGTCGATCAAAACCGAATTACGTGACGATTAAATGTGAAAGTCGAGAATAATTTCCAACTCGAACTACGAACAACTAATGAATTCTCTCTCGTACCCCTTAATCCGTTAGCTTTATAGGAAATATAAAGTCAGTAATTATCGAGAAAATATATTTATTGACAACAAAAAGTACTAATACAAACTTCAATCGATTATACACTCAAGATTTTTAAGTAGTAAATCGATGCGACTTATTAGCACGCGAGATTCTTTTGACCAATCATCTGATTGATTTCCACAGTGAACGGTTAACAGAAAACTCGGCCACGTAGTGGGAGAAAACTACGAGTAAGCGTAAGAAACAATCTTGACAGTAATTAATACGATTTATTTCGGAAAGTATCAACAGTAAAAGTAAATCCCTGATGTCAAAGGATTACATACGTATATAAATAATATTTTATAAAATTTCGCACGCTCGCAACATCTCTATATCTTTTAATTTTTAAGTTAAAATGTTTTTGTAGAATAAAAAATAAAAAATAAATTGATTGAAATGAAAAATAAAAAGAATCATTCGGTATCGTCGCGTGCATTGTATACTTTCTAATACCGTCAATGACGCCGCATTTCAAACAGAGAAAAATTCCTATTTTCAACATTTTGTACTATCGAGTATTTTGAATTTGGAAAAAAAGAAAATTCGATTTCAAAACTATAATACAATAATCTAAATGGCGGCCACTTAGAGAATTAATACGGCCTGTTATTAGCGCTCTCGCCTTTCGTGGAATTTAATATAATTTTTATCCGGTATCAAAAGTGTGTTTTTTCTCTTTTTCGGTTTGGCTCTCATTATATGTGAGTGTGTGTGTGTACATAATGTATCCCCAAGCTTAAGTTTACAAAGCGTAGTTGTCAAATCTCCCGACATAAATCCTCGTCACCATCGCAGCGCGTGCGTGTTATCGTCGCATTCAATCGTCTTTGGTACAGTCCTTTCTGAAGTACCTACCGTTTTGCGATACGCTCATATGTCAAATAGTTATCCGAGTAGCATTTTAGGTGCAGACGCCGTTTTAAATTATCAATATATGATGGTTTAGGCACGGTGCAAACTTGTTTCATAGCAATGTGTTTTTGACAAAAATGTATACCGAATTTTTCATGGATTTAACCATGTCATGAAAATATTACTTTCGATTCAAACATCGTATTACTGTTCGAAATAAGCACACGAATCATTGTGCGTTTACAGTACAATTCTTAGTTAAATATCGACTTGTCAATTGACTCAATTATCTTATGGTTATGCTTCGTTTTCACAGTACCCCACCCCTTTAAATATCATGTATAGGCTGGAATAAGTGCTCGACAGACGATAAGCGCCGATCATCAATCGTAATCGAGCGTTAGAGTGCTTGGCTGACGGCGAACACGGTCGGTCGTGGAAACGTGTGAATATGAGTAAACTAGTGAAAGCTAATAACGTAGTAAAAAGTGTAAAATAAACGAGTAAACGTGTAAACGAATGTGCAACGAGGAATGATGAATCGTTATGTTAATTTTATTTCAAAAAATACGCGAAATAATATTATTAATAATAAAAATAATAAATATAGCAAATTGGCAAACGATTGATTGCTCGGTCGACGTCAAATTAAAACCCGCGCATACCGACATAGCGCGTCAGTCGAACGCGATAAAATAGGAAACGAAAGTCGTCACCAGATAGCGCTACGACACAACACAGAGGGGGTAGCAGCAAGACGCACATAAATAGTAGTTCGAAACCGATGGATCGTTCATTGTATCTGCGGCGGGCAAACGCGAACAACATTTTTCACATTTTTTCCCTCTGTGTGTGTGTGTGTGTGACCGCCGCGACTACATTGTACAGTCCTCTGGATCGAACCGTTATTTATAACCGACTACTTTTTTTCCCATTTCACTGTTATTTCGTTTACGTTCCATTTCCTTTTTCTTCATCTGCATTTCGTTTTAATAGATTCTCGAACAATTCTATTTTATTATTATTCTTCGATGTAGATATTTCAGTGGTAGCGGAAGTTCACTCCATTTTCGCCCCCCTTGAACATTATGTATAATCACCATTGCTCTGAACTAGACATTGCACTAAAAAATTTTGTCTGTTCCATTTAATTTCCAACGGGGTACAATCACAAATTTTCAGCACGGTTCAGTTTCGGAAGCACTGACTTAGACCCATAAAATATATTTTTTTAAATATTGAATTAAAATTTGTAAAATAATTTATTTAATCGCCACAAAGCCTGTCCCGCCGCGATCAACGGAAACTTTTTGCGTATACACGTAAAAGTCACAGCATATTCCTTTACTGTCTTTACACGTCACGAAAGTTTTTTGCCCATGGCAAAGCTTTTTAACCAAACCGTCTCTGTTTCGTTCTACTTAAACCTGATTTGTGTAGTTCCAAAAAAGTCAAGGTCTGCAAAGGAGGACTGGAATGAAGTCGGCCATGTGAGATCATATAAATTATCTACGTATATATAGTGCCCCCAGTTTGGTTAGAAGTAGTACTCGAAGTTTTGTGCGCGTAGCAAATGCTTAATTAATTATTATTCTCTTTTTTTTTATTATTATAAACGGTTTATTGAAGTTTTTAAGTACAGTTCGTAAAAAATAATTTAAAGACCTTGTTTATCTCTCTCTCTCTCTCTCTCTCTCTCTCTCTCTCTCTCTCTCTCTCTCTCTCTCTCTCTCTGAGCGCATAACAGAGTTGGAAATAATGTTTTTGTATATATAAACAACCTTTAAGAACATATATATATAAATACATGAAATTGCTTTTTAATTAATTTTTTTATAAAAACATAAAAAATACACGGTTAGTAGAAGAAAATTTAAAATGCAATATTAAAATATTGAAGGGTAGAGCTTACGATAAATAAATGACGTACGCGTTGGTATGCAAATTATTATTATTTTTTTAAATTTCAATTGCTCGTGTTGGTTAAAAAAAACATCCAATTCACTTTTATTTTTAACGGTCAATATCCATTAGGTACGTAAATTGGTCTAATTTGCTTTTTTTTTTTTTTGATTTTCTAAAAATGTAAATAACCATGAACAAAAAAAACGACACGATACAACAAAAGCATTAAAAACAATGCACCATATACCTTATAACACATTAAGTTGAAAAAAAATTAATTTCACAATGTTTAATTTTAGGATAAAATACGCTTATAGCCAGAAAATAATTAATGTTCGTTACGGTGACTTTTATTTTTAAATCTAAAATTACATTTAAGTTCGTCACGCCATCTTTTGTGAGTGCAGCAACTTCTTTTATCATTGTACAAAAAAAAAAGAAATTATAATCCCCATAATATGCATATGCAAAAAAATATGCTAATAATAACATAAACAATTTATCTTTATAATATAATGTACGCATAACTAATTTACTTTTAGCTACGAGTATAATTTTGTAAAATTGTTCTAAATCCAAAATCTACAAAATCAGTTTATTATTTAATTTTTGTGTGTGTATAATATTTCTTTTTTTAACGACATACGACGCACTTAGATAATAAAAAAAAAAACTAAAAAGTAATTTACAAACGTTTGATTTCCGTATTTCCCCTCCCCGGTCATTTTATCGCTATTTTACATTTTAATTATTATTTAAATCAAATAAATTAGAATAATAATTCCTTTTTTCTTCTCGCCTACACATAATCAGATTTTAAAATCGAGTGTTTTTCCACTTTGTTTTTTTTCCTTTCTCTTTTTCGTGCGTTTCAATCGTTTTCGCCGTCGTGGGATGAATAAGTTTATATTGAATACAAAGAAAGTACATTTGAAATCCTATTAAAAACATATTTACTCTTCTATTTCTATAAATTATACATTAGATTTTCGCCCATTTACCACACCGATTATTTTGTACTACGAATCAAGCTCAGAAAGATAAACTTATTTTTAAGTAAAGATACATCTTAGAATATTTATTTGCGTTCTGCCCCGAAGACGGTGAAACGAAAATTTGTTTAAAAAAAACTGTTCTAAGACGATCAGAGGAGAAAGGGAGAAACAAAAAAAACACTGGCGTCATACGCGTGTTTGGAAAAAGATACGGGAAAAAATTATCGCTCTCTGTCGTTAATCAAACAAATGACGAAAAAAAGCGAAAATCGAGGGGAATAACAAGACGAAAACCATCGTTTAGAGAGAGCTTTGTACGCGGTAAGCAATGATTTGGGGTACATTTTCACGGAGTCTTCCTCAGGTTTTTGGCCAACGACCAAGCGCGCGTACATAATATATTATACGCTATGACGATTTTTCCGTGGACGTGATCCAAATTCAATAGAGTACTGCATAATATATTTTATGTTAATTGCAATATACAGTAGTGATTCGTCGATTACTACTTTTCTTTTTTTGAGAGTATTAAATAAAGTTGAACTGGTTTTTTTTTTAAGAAAATCGAAATTAAAATGATAACCGAAAATCTTCAAACTCTGACAAAAACCAATTAACAATATTGATAAGATACAGAAATAAAAAAAAAATTTATATATTGCAACTGAATAATGAAATATTGAGTACATTACAAAATAACAAAAAATATCAATTAAAACGGTTTATTATAATTGAAAAACACGGTAATTATAACGATTTGTTTTTAATACAAAAAATGTTGCGAGTCGAAAACCACATTCCAATGTAATTAAAATCGTGAAAACTAGGGAATAAATTCTTCTTAATTTTATAATATAATAATCGAAATTTAATTTAGACACTGGTGAATTGATCGAACTATCAGCGCACGCACGGAGTTTCCCCAAATCGTTTTGAAGTGGTAATAAATAATTATTATTTATCATCAATACTATGCGTGATGATTCTTGTCAAAATTCAATTCATTTGCAAAGTGTTATATTATTATTAGTTGAACCATACATATGGAGATCATTAATATAATAGATAATTAAGAAATATCATTAATTAATAATACGAATCTTCATTGATAACGCAAACATTAAATTTTATTCCTCAAGAATCCAAAAAAGATTTCGAAATCGTTTTATTTCAATATGGTCATTATTATTTATTTTTATCGTACAGGGCAATCATTACGTGTATTATTATTATTATTATTATTACTTATTACTTATTACAATCGGGAAGGAGGTTTTGATGTTTTTAAAATCGTAAAAGAAGAAAAAAGTAAAGTGACATCAAAAGAGATAAAGAATTTCCATTGCTCTATGATATATATATATTAGTTATGACTTATATATCTGCGCTTGACCTTTTCAAAAACACGTTTGCCCAAGTATATATAGTATTTCGTACACTCGGCGATAATGTAATTCATTAGAGCGCAAAGGCCATGCAGGAGGTTCATCTGTATCCAAAAAGACATTTCAGTCATAATGTCAAGTTTCCCGCTGGTGTCGACAAATGGGTCACACGTTCAATCGTCGAACCCCCGCTGTGCCCAGCAAACACTGTTTATTACGGACCGACAATATTATAACAGTTGTTGTAATAATTTAAACACAATATACGAGTATATATATATATATTTTTTTTTCCGTTTTGAAATTTATTGCGTTATTTTCGAATCTCATAAATTTAATAAACGTCTTAACATTTGATACTGTATTTCACATTAACAAAAAAATTCCACTTTTTTCTATATATTTCATTATATACATTAGACGTATGTTAATTATCCGCTAATACACGCGCATTATATTATGAAAAGTTTCTGCGACCAAACGAATTGATTTTTACAAGTGTCGTATTGGCCCCCGGTTCGTTGTCAAATTACATGAAAACGTATTTTAATTGATTAATTGATATTGCGCATGCGTAGACCGATTTGATTGTGAACGTTATTTTACACGAACTATTTATATAATTATAATAATAATAATAATAATAATCTGTAAGCTCGCGTGCCGCGTTTTACGTATTTTGCGTGGAGTTGACCGCCAAGACGAAATACTTAGAGAAGTCTGCTGTTTGCTCGGTTAACCCAAAGGGTAATATTAAATTTATTTTGGGCGACTACTTGCGATATAACTTCCAGTGCAGCTGTTTGGTCGATGAAAAGTTACCGATGATAAAATAGATATATAATGCCGAAACCACGAAGAGAAGAGTGTACAAAGTTACAAAATGATTACATAAAATAATGATGATTATGATGATGATGATGATACGATTATCGGATAAACGAGTTGTTACGTGTTCATAATGTACAGTGATCGAAGTGATTGAAAATAGACCGTGGGCTAAAGGAAATTAACATCCAGTAAAATGTCTGAGAAAACAGCTCGTGGTCTCATGTACGGGAAACGATGTTGAACGAATAAGAAAATAACGATATTGTATTAATATGGAATATTATATTTCCGTGAAAAATGTAGCCATATGACGACGTAGAAAAAAATAATTTAAAATAACCGATAATGGATTTTGACTGATTCAAATTGAACATTAAGAAAATCGTGGACGTTTCTCGACCCGATAAAATGTTTACAAGTAGGTATTTAATTAACCATTATTATGATAATATTAAAAGGAATATTGTATAATCATGAGTATTATGATTTATATCGTTTTGTGTCCGCGTGTGTGTGTGCCTAAATTAATCGAAAGAGCGTATTCTTTAGTTCTCGGGTCGAGTGATCCATTTGGCAGTCAGTAAAAAAAAATGATAATCGGACCGAGGATTCAGTGTATTGAAATTACACTGTGTCCCGTTTCTCTGGCAATTTTTCTCCATGTCGATCCCCGGATCTATCCGCCTCGCTCTACGCGCGATCCACGAGCTTAATGCGTCCGCGGACGGACTGCATGCGCAAAAAAACGCGAAATAATTATAAATAAATAAATACGAAATAACGTCGATTTAACCGTGGAAAGGAGAACGCGTCTCGCAGTGATTTACGATTTTCCCGTTTCCCAATCTCTTTTCGCCCGTCCGCCATCTGTCGTCTGTAAATATTTTTAGTCACGTGACGATACACACAAGCACACGAGGCTGACACACCGGCTCTCGCACGTACTCACAGTCCTCGCGTCGTGTACAATGCGCGCACATAACTGCGGCGGATTCACCGATGCGAAAGTTCCGTTTCGCATTAAGTGCAACAGAAGTTCTGGTGCGTGCGCGCCTCGTCGTATTATTGTTTTGTGCGCGTGTGTAAATGAGTGTACTCCGCGTCACCGCGCGATCCCCGAGACCCGTCGACAGCTGCATCACGTATATTATACAATAAGAGCAGTACGGCGAGACGAAACCTCTCTTCGTATTTTATTGCTTACCCACAGCCGTCCCCGCGTCGGCACGGTCCTATCACAGTGCGGAGAAAGTTCGAAATAATCGACCGCCCCAACTCCAGGCACGCAGACAGGGCTTACGTAACTCAAAGGGCTGATGCGCCTCCAACCACCGAAATTTCACAAATTCCAACGGAGTTTTCTACGAAAACGTCGTTTCCAATGCATTTCGATGAACGTGAATTTTATTTCTATTGTTATCGTCACGCTTTAATGTTATACGCTTATTCGCCAAAAAACAAAAATCTATTGATATACATTTTTTGCTTTGGAAATTGAAAATTCTCGACGTCGCGACGTAGGAGAGAAGGACGAGAGGTTTGTTTTTTTTTTCCGAGCGAATTTCACGATACGGTTTGCCGAAGGTCTATTTGAAGTCGAACTCCAAGTGTCGTTTATCACATCGCACAACGTTGAAAAAACCTTGTGGGATTGAAACCAGTAATTTGCGTGCGTCACATTCAAAATAAAAAAAAAATAGCGTAAATTCGGAATAATTATTATAATATATGTAGTTTTTTCGAATTTCGAATACTCATACGAGTCCCAGAATTGTGTTTGAACTGGCATCAAATTTCACAACAATCTAGAAATATCGAGTTAATGAAAAGAACGGATTTACCATATGAACAAAACACGCGGTAATTTTTTGGGAATTTCATAAAGATAAAGGGCACGAAATGCTACGATTTGACTGTGTTTGGTTTTTGGGCGATTGAATAATGGCAGTGAAAATGTCGTGAGTGTGTAGAACGATAAAAATATTTAAACATAAACGAATTCCTTAATTCACTAATAATTTCTGCGACAAATTTTCGTACAGATCCCCTATTACACTGCGCATAATCTCGACGATTTTGTTTTTTTTTTTTATACACGCTGTCACTATTACCGCGCATCGAACCTCGCGGACTCTACGCGAGTAATACAATATCATAGCCATATATTTACTATGACATATATAACTCATATTTGTGTTTGATTCGAAAACGAATTGAACATTAAATAAACCAAGTTATTAGAGTTATTAATACATGAAATAAGTTTGGCGTACACGAAAGGCGTACGTATTGTAATGCGAAATTTAATAATACCGGATTATTGGAAAACCACCCGAATGTTGTCGGACAAAACGTATTAAAACAAATTGCATTGCGGCAGAGATACCTTTGAGTTTTTTCTTTTTTTGCTGTTGTTGTTACGCACGCTGCGCGCTTAATAACAATACAAAATATAAAACCGTTTTAGTGCGCCGAAAGTAAACCGACACGGGGACTTGTTTCCAATCTATTTAATATCACAGACTACGTCGTTAACACGCCAGTGCAAAACGTCATTAAAAAAATAAAATAAACTTCCGAAAGCCCGGACCGTATAATAAATAAATATCGTACTGTATAATATGGAGTAGGTATAGGTATTTAAAAATACACTGTGCGCTTCAATGCGGATACACTCCATTAGTTTATCGAGCAAGAAATTAATTGGTAAAGTTTTTTTCCCCGTTTTTATTTTCAAGAATACTTTTAATGAAAATTCTAGTTTTTTCTTTTTCCTTTAATACACGCGATATAATACGATATTTTTGAACGAGAAAACACGATCTTTTTTTTACTCCTTGTGACGACGAGTAGTTTATATTCAACTACAAAAAAAAAAAAAAAAAACCGAAAGAAAAATAATTTTTCCCGTCGTTAACCTTTTTTCTTTTTTTTTTTTTTGAAAAAAGAAAAACTGTCGAATTTTTATACAGTTTTTTTTTTCTTTTTGTTATTGTTCTATTTGAATTCGTGTTTAATAAAATGTTTCTTTAGTTAGCTCTACAATTTTTTCGTAAAGTATTTTATTTGTATTCCGCTTGAACTATATATGTATATACTTCTTAAAATAATTACTAGTTTTACATTTCACTATTCATTTGACGATATTAAAATACAATGCATTTAAAGACCTACAATTAACAATACGATTCATTTATTTATTTTTTAAATTATAACCTAACCTAACCTCACTAGCCGAATACGCCCATCATCCAACTTATTATATACACTTACTGTGCGATTAAAAACAAATTTATGAACAAAAAAAAAAAAGAAAGAACGATCAATGCGCCTGATCGAAAATCTTGGTAGTTTCGAAGTAGCAGTTAGATTTTATTTATTTAAACATATTTGAATTGGTCGATAAGATAACTTTGCGCTTTTCGCAGCGCGTACTTTCGTAATTAAATTTATTTCTTTATAATACATTTATAAATATTTATAAAAACTTCATAGAAACTATGATTTATTTTCTCGTGAAAGATCTGCCATTAAATAGCGAATATTGCGTGTTGGCTTGTAGGTTGACGAATTCAAAGTCTTGTTATAAATTTGAATCCAGTAGCAAAGGTAGACACAGTTTTCTTTATCGACAGTTCGAAACGACTGTTTTTATCGGATTTGACGATGAAAAAATACGCGAATTGAGTTTTGTATAACGTGCATATAACGAATCATAAATCCACCGTCAATACTATAACATGAATACCCAAAATAATCATTTTTGATAGATGGTGTTGAAAGGATTATTTTTAAAGTGGTGAGTGTGGTGGAGGAACGCTATTCGTTTATTTTGTTATACTATAGGTATGTGACTTATGAATTTCCTTAACCAATTTCAAATTCCTTAACTATATTTCTCGAGAAATGCATACAATTTAATAGGTATACTAGTACAAAAAGTAAAAATGTAATAGATACTTATAAAAATTATTGTAACAAAAAATATCGGAACACATTCACAGTTCAAATTTGTCATTTAATGTTAAAAAAAAATCTAAAACATGTACTCGATACATAAGAAAATAAAATAAATTATGTCTTCGTTTGGTGTTTATTAATACTGAAACAAAGAAGTGGGAGCATTAAACGAGTCAAAACGTAATTGTAAATAAACGTGTTAATTTTTCAAAAATTTACTTTTAACATAATAAATTATAGTTATTCTAAACTTTAATGTAGTAATTTTTAAATAAGTACGTAATAATTAAGTTGAATCAGCAATGACACATGTATAGGTGACGTCACATGAATATTGTATTTTATGGTGTATTATTATATAAACATAACAGTATATTCTAAGACTTCAACACTATATAAGGCATTGGGATTTTTAGCCTTAATTTTTCACTGTTTTTTTAAAGTTACTTAGAAATTTTTAATTTTAATTTGAGTTTTGTAACATTTTTTAAAAAGTTAAATTTTAACTTTTGAGGTGGACATACAAAATATGAGTAGTTTTCAATTTAAAGAGTTGAAAAAAAAATTAGTGAAATTACCAGCCTAGTACCTATACACATGTCTTCTTCTTCTTTCTTCGATTTTGGCCGATTATGGACCACGTGAAATAATTTATGATTGTATTTCTCATTTTTTTTCTTCGTTTCCAGTACTCTTTCATTCTTTCTTCCTATACACATGTATTATATATATATGTTTTTCATAATTCTGATATAAATTCGCAATTCAAGAATATGTTGCAAATGCAAAAAAATAATATATACCCCGTCCGGCTTCGGCACTGTTCTTGATAGTTTCCAAAAAAATATCAAGGGAAATTGTGATAGCATGTTATCTTCTAACATTTACATTGATCATGGTCATGTTTAATACGTTTTATAGTGCTAGGTTGTGTTCACAAGTCCATGACTATATATCATCTTGTGGCTTGTGACGATGTTATTATAAAAAACATGTATTCTTGTTTTTGTGTTAATATTAAAAAAAAAAAAAATAGTAAAGTATATAAACTTACTTGAGTATTTCATTTTCTTTTAAAGTTTATGACTATTGAATATATACGTATATATATATATATGACTATGACAGAAAACGTCAGACCAGAATTTTTAACATCACTCGTCCTCTCCTCACCGAAACACATAATATTCGCAGCTCCGGTAATTCATCGGATACAGTGTTGTATATATTTCTATCATACACACTAATAAATTCGACGGCGCTTTTCCGAAAACATTTTTCATTTATTATTTTCTTCGCAGTCGTAAACAATTTTTGAGCTATACCCCGCTCTCACGCTGACACAGACCATACAATATACCATCATTCGCCGTGTTCGTTGGTCATGACCCAGTTGACGAGTTGACTTTAATAACTTTTTTCTCCAAATTATATTGCGCCATGTTAAAATTTTCCTTTTTTTTTCTTTTTTCCTTTTTTTTAACGGTTGGCCGTACAAAATAATATAGTGAAAGAGCAAAAAGAAAAAAGTTGTCATTTACGCTATTTCGATATTCGACCGAACACAGTAAAAAAATATATATATTCAAGTATATAACGCCACGAATATTTATTGGTAACGTATAGTGTTGTACGGTATTTTCTTTCTCCTCCGCTCCTACTCAAGTCCTGTCACTCCTTCAACCCTTTGAACCGTGTAATTTCAGATGCTGTCTTTCGGGTTCCTGACATTTTCCTCTTTTCCCCACCCCCTCCCTATCCGTGACTCGCGATTGACACAAAGAAATGCTATGTGAAACGTTTGAAACACGAGCCAATCAGACTGTCAATGCGCGGACGAGAAAAAAGGAACACGGGTCTAATGAATTTTCGACTCGAATACATACTTAAAATACTTTCGAAAAAAAGCTTAAAATAATCGTGAAAAACGTTTAGCTCGTAAATAGTTTTCTGTAAGACCTGAAAATCGATTTTTCGTTGCCACCGAGAAAGACATGCGATTTACTCGCCAATCGACGTAAGTAAGGTTAGGTTTAGTTAGCAACTAGTGTTTTGGATTCAGATTGCGTCTAATTAATTATAAAAATAACTTAATAAATCAATTAATATCAAAATCGGCTATGACATTATTCGATAAAATATTTTTATCTATACGTGTACATTAAAATGTAATAATTAGGTTTTTCTATAGCCGATATACCATTCGCCTGGTTTGTTTAATGTGACAAAGAAAACAATTCCAATCCTAAAAATTAATTCAATGTAAACTACGATTATTTAGCTGCGGTTTTGCATTGTCTATCTTCGGACGTTCGCTCATCGTAATTATTATCAACTCAAATAAGAATATTATAAATGCTTGTTTTGTTAATAATCTAAATAATATACAACGTTTTTAGCAAACCGATTTATCTAGTGTTATTTATTTTAGATATTGCACAGTTCCGCTAATCAGGGTGTTTTGTTTGACAAATATTTTGAATAAAACATATACTACTGGTGCACACGTTGTATCTTCAATTCGAGTGAACCGCATATTATAATAAATTGAAATGTGAAACGGCCGAAACGCGTCATTCGTTCTTTTTGAAATAAATATTTAAGCATTTTGTCTTTATCTGTACTTTTTAAATCCCATATATGATTTATTTATCGGTAAAAAGAAAATCATAAGTCATGAAAATACTCAAAAACGTCCGTTAGCTAAATAAAAAGGAACCGTTTCTCTGTCGATGTACGTACAAAAAACAACGTTTTATTATTATTATTATTATTATTATTATTATTATTATTATTATTATTATTATTATTACTATTATTATTATATAATTTAATTAACTGTGATAATATATTACAATTCAATTCCTATAATACGATATATAGTATAGTGTAATCACGCGGTGTTTAGTGTGCACACTAATAATGTGAAAAAAGTTAATTACACACACACAGACAGATTTTAAATTAAAAATATAAAATTATAACAATTTAATAACACAAACGCTCTGCAGACGATATTTGATTAAATAACGGAATTTTTAATTGAATTTGTATTGTAATTAATGAGAATAATATGAGTTTTGGACGCGTATATATTGACTACTTATACATTTCCTTCTTAAATATTTATTTAATTTAAAAAAATAAAAATAAAAAAAAAATTTCACGCACCACTTGCTTTGTCATTAATATTAATGTTATTATTATTAGATATATCTAAATATTATTGAAATGTATTCAGTGGTTTCCGGGCGTGATTGTCAAGAATTTAACAATTTATTAAAACGATTGCAAAAGTTTTCTTTTAGGAAAAAAAAATAAACTTTTAGATGGAAAGTGTCTGATTAAGGCTGTCGAGACTGACAGGAATCGTTCCCGAAATGTAGAAAAAAAAAAAACGAAAACAAAACAAATGGAAATTCAAAAACTTTCGGAAACCGCGTCCAATTCAGGAGTTACGTTCGTCATATTTTTAAACAAACCGACTTTAAGAAACCGCTGAAAATTCGAGCGTAATTTTTTTGTCTCCCTATTGATTTTGCCCGATTTTTACATAATATATTATGTGAACGCAACGTTGTTATATAATACGTATTGTATACGCGTGGAATCCGGTTGATTCGCCGGAACAATGAGACGCAATTAATAATTCGAACGAGACTTTAGAATCAAATTGTAATTTTCAATGGACGTACGCGTATTATTATTATAACTATTATTAGAGACGATATTCATAAATCGGTCGAATGTTTTTCAGCGTCGAATACGAATATTTTCGCTTCGATATCAATAGCGATCGCAATACAAACGATGAAAAAAAAATTAATACAAAATACTTGTTCACATTTTAATATCTGTTTATTATAAATATGTATTATTCGCTTTACAATAAGTTAAAATAATAAAATAATCGTGATTTCTATTGAATATATTTTATAACGTGCCAACATCACGTCGTCGTCGTCATCGTAAACAAGTAAGGAAAATTAAATAACGTTTTTATACACGAACACAATATTAATAATATATTTTATAAAGTTATTATAACGATTCAATTGAAATTATGAATAATGTTCAGAATACAAAAAAACTAGCAGATGTAACAAAAAACTAAAGAAAATAAATTTTCTTTTTATTTAATCATCACATGAATTATGCTTGTCACAACCCCGTGTACCGCGATCTAACTAATCGAAACCGTTTCAATAGTAATTATTCGACAAGATCCACAACATCGTTTGTAACCACTAATCGAGTAAATGGGAAAAAAAATTATTCTCGGTACGTGAAATGATATGTGAGATTTCGAGGAGACAGCGGTTCTTGTCATATTCGTGCAAAACATAAACTCCTCCTCGTCAATCACACAGATGTGTTTGTTAAAAAGAAAACAATGCATCATATAATAACCCTTGTTATAAAGTGGCACGCATTTAACAAAATTATTAAAATTCGATTTTAGAAATGTCTGACGTCTTCGTTGAGTTCAATTATTAATATCGTCATATTTATTTGTAAACAATATTTAATTAAAAAATTTACAAAATTTTACACGTAATATAATGGTATTAAGGGGTTACAACAGTGGACACAAATGGACACATATTAAACGATTAAACACAATACATTCGAACATCTGATTACATCGTTTTACAAATTTTATCATTTGTGGACAACGTGTGTGATGTAAAACGAATAAAAAAAAGAAATCGGTCTTGAAATTTCGCCGTACAAACCTTTTTTGCAACGCAATGGCGTGGCACAAAAATTTGTGTCCACTGAAAAAATAAAAAATTGAACCCCTAAAATATATCTCAGGTATAACATAAACTTTGTGTACGACACTCGACGTTTTTCATAAATTTCACAACATTAAATTGACGTATATAACTTTTTTTGTTATTCTTCTTCTTTTCGTGTCCTGTCATTTTTGCAGTTATATTTTTTCCATCCAGTAAGCTGCCAGTTGTATAGCGTTGTCGTTAATTTCGTCCATATCTTCTTTGCTACATGTCCCTTCAAAGTTAGGGCATTCATATATATATATATATGTTTATCGTCTTGTACTCTTTCACATTCGCACTTTTCATAAATGCAGTACTTTTTTTGTTCATCTATAACTACGAGTTATTTATAACTGTAGTTACATTTCTGTGATCTTCGCGCATTTTTCTTGTCAAACTTTTTAACCCAAATATTTATTATAGACAATAATTATATAATTTACTTTAGGGAGTTTTACACAAAGGTGCCAAACTATCATGCCCAACCCCCACAACACAGGGTCTACGGGTCCTCAGTTACGCTACACAAACTCCAAAAATTATTATTCCAAGCTATCTGAATTTTTTCTATTAAAAAAAAATCTTGTTTTTACGCAAACCGATTGTCACTAAAAATAATAAATTTTCTATATTAAACGATTTAAATAAAATGGAATCATTATAATCATCTGATTGCATTACTTTTAAAGCGCGTGTATTATACTTATAGCGGACACCTATACGCTGATTTATTTACGAAATTGCCTATACGAAACGCCGAGTAATCGTCATTCGTTCCTAATTATTTGACTGATTTTTATGGAATCAAAATTTTTAAACAGAATAATAGTAGAAATAACGATGTAGTCGTAGTTGAAAATAGTTAATTATAAAGAATTAACGTCACAAATACTGTTAATACGTCAAGTATGTTTGAGCTTGATTTACGTTTTCTAGTTCTACAGTTTCTTTTTTTTTTATGATGTGGACACTCGTTTTATGAAAATTTTCAATATTTCAGTAAATTGATTTATTAAATCAATTTACTAGATTGGTTTTTACTAAATTAGAGGAGAACAATTTGGTTTTGTCGATTCGGTCTGTAGTTAGATATGATTCGGTTGATTTTGTCGAACAAAACAATATTGAAAAGCGTTCAACCGATATGGTAGACATGGTCAAACAAAATCGATTCGTGTGATCGCTGATTAAATTAATGAACGCATGTGCTACGTAAAATTAGAACTACGTATGAAAATGATGCGAATTCACGGTTCAACGATACAATTTCTTTTAAAAAAACAAAAATTCAACAATGCGAGTTTTTTACTCATTGGTTGCACTCGTATACGTATATTAACTATCCCGTATCGAACGATACCCGTAATCTACATATATTATACAAACGAGTCTGAAGTGTAATTCTATGATATTATATGTACATACTATGTATATATTCATAAAATTTGTTCAGTTAAATTTATATTAACTGCATATTATTATACTCGTGCGTTATAACACTCGAGAGTAAGCCGATCGTGTATATATATATATATATATAGACTGGGGGACAAAGTAGCTGATATGATTTGATATTAATATCAATGATCGAAAAATATATGTACTATCATCGTATTGTTTTTCAAGTGGATTTTCCGTCGTCGCATCACTGCGGACCACTACGGAAAATTATATATATATATATATATAAAATAAATAAAATGTTTAAACGAACTTTTAAATACGAAAACAAACCGAGCCAATTACTCGCCGTATTCTCGGGTGGAGAATGCGTTTAAAAATTTACCATAGTGTGTGTAGCATACGAAGGCGACGCGGAAAAAATAAAATGGACCGGAGAGAGGGATGGTCAAAGCTCTGTGAAATTTCGCTGGTTTATCGAAATTAACATTTAAAACGAAAAGTATATGGACCACAGCCCGTAAACGCATCTGGTGGTACCGTCGTACACTCGATCGGGCGTGCCTCGCAAAAAAAAAAAAAGAAAAACACGCTGACAAAATGGAAGAAAGAAAAAAATCACATTAATATTACAACGAGACAGGGGTGTTTTTTCCCCCGGTCTCTTTATATATTATTTTTTTCTCCTCGTGAGTTCATTCGCAGAGACGTGAATTACGGTTGGTCGGCAACAGTCATTCGATGGCTGTGACGATTCCTTCGCAGAGACGTCACCAGTGATATTTTTCCGTACGGAGGGGGAGATCAGCGCACGTTTTTTTGTTTTTCGTTAGGGGCAACTATTATCACACACTATTGCTCCTTTACTTGAGTTTCTTATAATGGCGATATTTATATTATTGGGATAAATATATATCTGCTGATGGTATTTAATTTAATCATTTCAATTAGACATGAATAGGCAAATAGAGGAAAATAGAAGTTTTAAATATGTAATAATAATAATAATAATAATAATAATAATAAAAGAAATTTACGTGATAATTTAACCCTAATGTATTGAAAATCGTATACATAGGTCTTTGACATTTTATAATAAATCATTATCGTACGTACACTCGATTTATTAATTATTATGTACACGTATCCGATTTTTGATAATTTAAAAATTTTCCACGAATCTGAATACTTATTTCACTATTCGCCAAAGACACTATAATATATACTTATAGCAAAAATTAGCATTTAGAATATAAATATTTGTACCGAAATTTTCACTCATTAACACTTTTCCTAGGCTCAAGAAATGTCTGAAACAATAAACTTGTAATATTAATTGTATATGTATTTTCTGAAATTTCCAATAATCGTACTAATAAAATAAAAATTTCTATTTTATTAATAAAAGTTTTTAATAAGAAACAAGTGTTCAGGAAACAAATTATAAATATGAAATATATATATATATATATATTAATGTTTCAATTAACGTAACACAATTGTAGTGGGTTTAGTTTAATAATTATATATTGTTCTGTAAATTTCATTTGGTCTTAAACAATTTGGGCAATGGTGGTAAAACTGAATTTTGATATGACCTATTCCCTACATTACCTCGCCCCAGTATTGTCCCTGTCCCTTTGTTTAATGCGCGATCTCCGAAATTGAAGCACCCTTACGGCATTATAACTGTCTAATTTTATGTACATCGCGACGCTTCCTCCGTAAATTGCAATCATCAACCGCTGCCGGTCACGTAGTGGACCGACGACAAAACTACTCGTCTCGTTCCCTGTTTATACATGTTATTATTATACAGTCGTATACACAACAACGACAAGTGTGTAATTTTTGGACAGTCGTCGTTTCACGCAATATAATATTATAATAGCACAATATCCGGATTATTACTGTGACGACGAAAACAATTATATTAACCGCGGTCCAATCATACGCAGTAGTTGTGTATGTACGCGCACAGAGCCGTTTTGAGTGATTGAGGATGTTGAATAACACATTTGTCTTCACACCGGTGTGCACCGTCGTGCAAGAGAAATCATGCGCTACGCGATGTGTAACTAACGTAGGTACAGTAGCGATGTACACGAGAGATGGGAGTGAGAAGATTTGATTGGATTTTTAACGGTAATGTTTTCTACACACGATTTTATAAGATCAATTATCAATTTATGGTTTTGTTAATACATAAATTATACATCGTTATATTGAACTCCATGCAATTATAGAGCCAAAGCCGTAGGGGTTAGGGCTCAGATTCACCACCCCCCACCAAAATTTTATCTTTAAATAAAATTTAATGATTTATATTCTATTATTTTTTCTTCATTCCATACTTACAATCGCAATCGCCTCCCACCATAAAAAAAAAAAAAAATTCTTTTGCTCTTTTCGACCTACCCACAGATCGATTCATCGAAATGTGAAATTTTTTAATTTTATTATTTGTTTATTATTATAAGAAAATAAATAAAAAATATATATAAAATAAATAAATATACATATATATCAAAATGTATATTTATTTATTTTATATATATTTTTTATTTATTATCACGAGTATTAACTTATAATTTTTTATTTCTATGTTTTTGATTATTTATTTTTACATATCCTTTTGATTTTATTTTTAATTTTAATTTTGTAAATTCCTTTTTGTTTTCACTACTTTTTTATAAGAAAATAAATAAAAATTATATATCAATTAAATAATACGATTTTTGAATTTTTTTTTTTTTTTGAGGCGTGGAGGGGTAAGCCTCCTCGCTATAAATTTTAAAGTACATTAACATTTCTAAATCCCTGCTGCTCCCCTCGTCATATTGATTGATCTTCAAATACGCCTCACTGTAGAATTATAATTATTTCGTAATCAACGCTTATTCTAACGTCACGTATCTTTATAGTGGCAGTTTTTATGTTTGAAAAAAATAAATAAAATATAATGCGCACTTTGTAAAAATCAATATTTAAAAGAAAAACACATTACGTAACACTGCATTGTGTACAGATAGAAAAAAATACTGTACTGGAAAAGGAATCATTTATAAGAAGTTATAAGATCAAAATAAACGTAAATTTTCAACATAACGGAATAATATTAACTTAAGTAATAAACTTGAATTTTTCTAATTTGAGGTTTTTTTAATTTCCAATTAGAACAATTGATTTAATTTTGAATTTACATTGTCGAAGGTATATACTTCAGTACGTATTGTATCTAAAAATACATTACGAAGATGAACGTAATAGTTTAATACCTAGATAATTAATAGAAACAAACAAATATAGATATATAAATTTATTTGCATAAATTACTGATTATTAAAATAATAAAATCAGACGCGCGGTTAAAAGAAAATTAATTAATCCATCTCAATAAACTGTTAACTCTACGTTCAACTGAATACTGATATTGATTTCAATTCTTAATTAAATTAAAATTTCAGGTCTATTACATAAGTTTGGTGAATTTCATTTTTTTTTCTTTTTAAATCATTAACACGAACAGATTTTGTTATATTTTTTGTAACGATAAAATATTAAAAATCTCGTTCGAAAATTCATTTGTACATTTTAAAAAATATTAACCTCGTCTTACCGTCTCGATTTTTTTAATAATCTTTCTTCCGATCATCGTATTCTTTACAAAAGAAATAACTTCGGGTCGATGGTCCCATTCTTCAAGTGATGTCGTGTTAGCAAGAATAAACAAGCATAAATTCTCATGTTCAGAAAATTTATTAAACTCGCTTTCAAGACGTTGTTCGCTATAATCAATCTCTCGACATCTACACTATGTGGTTTTATAGTTATTAGCACAATTTAGATAATGGTTTAAAAATTTGAATTAATCGCTATAAATACCTAATTATACGAAATTTAACTCTTAGACGGGTTTCGATGGACGTTTGCATTGACAGGAAAATAGAACTTCAATTACGAAAACGTAATGATTTTTTTATTTTTTTATTTTTTTGATTCTAAACTCTTAAAATTTTAAAATAGTATACCTTAATGAAATATTCCACCGAAAACATCGACTTTCAATGTAACAAATTCTTTGCCAAACGAACAAATATAATATATGCATATACGTGAATAAGATAAAAAACTTGTATACGGAAGAACAGTTTGCATTATTTTAAAATTAGACACACTGTGTCCTTTGTACAAATCTAGAATTATATTCATATTCGAGAGGACATATAAAAAAAAGTTTCAAACTTGTGAATTATGCTAAACTACAAAACTATATCCAAGAAACTTTGAATAAAAAGGAAAAAGAAAGAAAAGATTACGGGTAAATACGAATTATTTTGTTCGTATTTATCTCCACAAATAGTTCGCTTAATGTACATTTAAATATTGTTTCTATAACTTTGTATTTTAGAAGCACGTTTCCTCATCAACTTATTTATACATAAATACACAGAGTGTATACACGTGATATAATGAACTTGAGTAATAATTTATAATAAGCGATTAGACAAAATAGTATAGAAAAATCAAACAAATGTAATATAAAGTGTTTTTTCTTTTGTAATTTTAAACTTTACAATAATATGAAAAAAAAATAATTAATTTTTTATTAAAAATAACTGTTCAAAAATAAAGAAAAGAAATGTATAATTGTTAAAAATTCAATTTATTTTGAAATTTACTACTCTCACGTTATCATACATAACTTTACTATTGAATACAAGAAAAATCTGATAAAAAATAAACACTATACAAATGTTATTATTATCTCTCTATCTTAATGCAGGTGAATTTTTATTGAACAATCCTGTTTTCGTCTATATATGATTTTTAATACCTGAACATATCATTGATTATTGAATATTTGAATCACTTTTTACAGCCAAAATTGTTAGACCTAATTACTAATAAAAACACGCAATAATGACAATTTTTTTTATTTCATTAAACAACTTTTAGGAAACAAATATTGAGTTTTCCTTTCTAATACATAATATGGCGTTAAACGATTTGAAACGTTAAGTAATAATAATAATAATAATAACTTTTATTATTTTTATCACTATTATTATTATTTTATTTGGCCAACAATAATCCGCTAAGCATACTATTCATTTGATGAAATAATATTTTTTTTCTTCTTCGACTTCTTTGTTTCTTCATTTTTATAATTCGAAATGTATTACCAAGAATAAGTCGTAAAAATAAGTCTCTTTTCTGTATATTGGTTACAATAACTGTTATTGACATGTTCGAAATTTTAATTCTTTCTTTTCTCTTTCCTTTGTTAAAACCTCTTTGACTGATATTCAGTGAATGGTACATTAATATAAGATTCACAAGTCCCGGGGTGAATGAAAATAATATGTTTTTTTTCTTTCTTTCATCCATAATTCTTTTGTTTTATTTATTTATTTTTTCAATATTGAGATAACCCACACAGTCAACAAGTATCTTTCGTGACTTTCTGTTCCTTTGAAGTTTATCCAAAATCTTGTTATAATAAAAAAAAAAAGACAGTTATTTAAGAACAATAAACTCGAAATACTCAAATCATGTAAATTAAGTATGGCTCATCTCCAGAACAGGATATATCTGCGACCGTTTAAAATTGTCATAAGATGTTGTTCGGATAAACATTTTAACTATTTCGGATCACCGCAATGGAATCTTGGAAATTTACAAGCGTCGTTTTATATTTGTAGTTTGCTCATTTCTTAAATACAGAAATCGGTTAAAAACCGACAATCGGAATCAAAATCAAAATCGAAAATGTTACATTAAATTTTAAACTCCCCGTAGCTGAAAACTGAAATTCATCGTGTAATTGTAGAGTTTGTTAGAAGAGCCTGCCAATTGTCAGAAAAATATATATTCCCGATGTAATTTTTCTTCCGTAAAACCAATCACTCGATTTTTAAAATTATAAATTGTATTAAGTTTCACGTAAATTTTATTGAGTTATTATTACATTATATAACTCGACAATGGTTACGTAACACCCTGTATTATAATACGTGTGTCTTCTGAAGATTATGAACGAACAAACTTTTCATGTATGTATACACATATATATATATAATAGTTTTTTTTTGTTTTTTTAATATATTCACCATAATAACACGGGTACCTTACCACGTGCCGTTCCTCTCGAAGTAACTAAAATATACATACAAGATAAAAATGATATTTCTCTATCCTTTTACACATTGTAACAACCCCGCAGAGACTTGTGGAAAAAAATGTGTATTTTGATTAACATCTGGAACTTATTCCCATGAATATTATTCGTACAACTCGTAAAATCATTCTTCAACTCCGAAACCGTCATATTGTGATTTATGCTGATATTTATATTTATATAAATATATATATAATAAATCCGTGCCAATAGATAAATTTATTTGTCAATTGACGCAAATACATTTACTTATTTTACGTATTTAATTTTGTGTATATAAAATAATATTATATAAAAAAATTAAAATCAAACCTAAAGCTAATAGTTATGTGCAACTCCTCGTAAATAATCGTATCTACCCCTTTTTTCGCTGAATCTTCTCACATTATAACCAAGTCGACGTACAGTCGATTGACATTGATCACAAACGATGCTCCGATTTCGGAAAGAAAACAAAAACACGATTATGACGAGTTCTGATACAGGACATTTCATCTAGATTAACATTATAAAATGATTTTATAACACTATATGAAATTCGAATTAACATAAAGGTAGAACACGACATTTGTATACCTATACATTTATTTATAATATATTTTAGACTATAGAAAAGTATAATAAATTTATTCGTAATACGTGCTGAGACGTCGTTGATCTCTCCTAACAACATTTATTTGGGCTTTTAATTTCTAAACCCAATCTAAACGGTTTGCTGTTTTGCTTATTACACATTTTAACGATTATGGCCACCTGTCGTGTCGGTAGTTTTTTTTTTTTTTTGTATCTGAAATTTGAAAAAAAGTATTGATAAAATCGAAAAACCATCTTTTTAGAGTATCGCAAATTCGCAACCGAAAACAATGTATGACTGTAAAGTTCTGAGCACTCGTTCCAATAGAATTTTTAAATACAGGCATAAAAAGAGACACACACATCATTGTGAAGCAAATACATATTCGTCGTTTCCGCTCAGAAACTAAATTAAGTGAAGAAGCGCGGGCGTTGACCGACACGCGCAAAATAAAAACTACTTTATGCGAATGCCGAGAATGCGGAGTGCAGTGAGAAAGATAGGTGGGGGGGAGGAGAGAGGTGAAGAAAACTTCGTATGCGGAACGGGAGCGGAAATAAAGCAGCAGCCCCCGGAGCGAGGATCTCTTATTAGTTGAAAGGGTCAACAAGGGATGTTTTCTTTCAATACGAATGCCCGCCCGCCTCGCTGCTCCTTCTTCTTCTTCTTCTTCTTCTTCTTCCCCTTCTCGCAAAATATTATAATCGTCGTCTCCTCGCTCGGTCCTGGAGAATTCTCGTCCCTATCGTCCGGCTGGCTGTCCTGCTCTGCAACATCGACGTCGTCGTCGTCGCCATCGCCTTGAAAAACCCCGCCCGCGGCAATAATTCCTAATATAATACATTAAACGTATCGCATAATAATATATAAACCGAAATTAGCGGACAAAGAACGTACGAGGCTCGTTCATATATATATATACGTACACTCTCTCTGTATATGTGAAGAACGGCCGTTCCTCACATTCTCTCGTTCTAACGATTCGAAAAAACATTTTATACGAAATCTCGCTGCAGGCCCCCACGTCGCGTATTGTTGTTTGTTCGCGCGTCCGGTTATGTATTTATACGTAATGTTTATACGCGCGGAATGGATGAATGGTCCGCGGCCCGGTCGGGTGTGTGCGGCGATATTTGTTCAACGTTTTCAAAGGTACGTAGAATTTATATGTACGTTGGAAAAACTGACGTATATATTAATATTTACGCGCGCGCGTTGTGCGAGTCCTGGTGGAAAAACGGTGGCGGCGGGGAGGTTTGTTCGCTGGCCCGGGTCATTCGGCGGATGCTGCCGAAATTCAGCTACTCCGGCTAAAAATAATAACAACGAACGGGACAGGGAGAGGGGGGAGAAAAACAACAAAACTACGCCGAATAATATATATATAAATATAATGTACGACTCGCGTTATAATATCGATGTTAATGCGTACGGGGGGGGGGGGTTTTTGTTTTTTTTTTATTGTTTTTCTTAAAGTGGCGTATACTCTTTACACTAAAAAAAAAAAAAAAAAAAAAATGTACAACCAATTTGTATTAATATTTTTGTAAAGGTGTGAACGTTCATTGTCACGTCGTATTGTTTATATATATATATATATTTTTTTTTTTTTTTATATCAAAACAGTTGATAAATTATAATTTCTCGATTATACTCGTATTATATATAATAATGATAACTCATTGATTTCATTATTATCTATGTGGTTATTGGATAACGTTTACTTATTATCCATATTTGTTGATATTGGTTAATCGATTCGGAGTGGACTTTCACACACAAAAAATGAAAAATTACAAAAATAAAAATTATGAGAAATATTATATTATTATTATTATTATTTATTTAATATTGTAATATTATTAAAAACAATATTAAATTTCATAACCTGGGTTGTGGGTCCAGAGCTCACATATTTTTTTAGAAGTTATATCCAAACCTCTCTCCTCTCACTGAAAATCCTTGAGAACGTCACAGGTTTTTCAATAACAAGTTATATTTTTTTACCACTACCAATTTTTTTTTTTTTTTGTGAGTAGGAGGGTTAAACATTTTATAAGTGAAAGTAATTTTTTTTTTTTTTTTTATACATATTTTAATACGCTTTAATTGTTCACGAGTAAAACAAAAATCGAATTTTTTTTTAATAATTATAGTTTGGTCAATACCTGAGAGTTTCAATGAAACTGATTCAATTGTTTTTGTGAAACACGCGTAGAAATTGAACCAAAAGGTTCTCTCGAGACGAATGAAAAAAAGTTACTTAATTTAAAATTCTCCATCAAGATTCTTTATATGTTTATGACATTGCTTAAAATGTTCGTATGTGTATAAAATACATACATCGGTTAACGGAAATATGCGCAATAACATAACGTAATATATTTTACAGCTCAATATTACAGGAATCTCACTCTTAAACTTATCCCCTTACCATGCAGTCGTTCATTTCGTTGTAGAAATTTTATTTAGTTTATAATTAATTATGTTTTAATTAAAAACCGTCGTGAGATTGTAAATTCGCAAAGGCATTCACCAAACGATTTTCATGCAATATAACATAGTATGCATAAAATGTACCTCCTATATATTATACATCTATATTCGTTCCTGGTATATTTTAATGTAAAATATTGTGTTGCCGTCATATTTCACTAATTATTATTATTATTTTTTTGTCGTTAATAATTACAGTACCCCGTACACCTGTTTGATGTTCGAAAATACTGTACCAATTAATTTCCGTAATATTCGTGCAATGCGTTTACAGTCTGTACGTTACTCGAAACACTGTATTTATAAAGCTATAAATAACATTTATTATTAATTATATTTATTATAATATATAGTAAATAAAATATTTAAAAAAACCCGATTTTTTTCAACATTTTAAATTCAAGACTCGGAATGCGTAATACGAGTTTTATTGTATAATATTCTAAACACTCGAAGAAAATACTACGGATAATCGGACATCCTATTTTTTTTTCAGGTGATTTAAAGTTTAAGAATTAGAGAAAACTATAAACGAGTATTTTAAAAATTAAATTTTTAGGTGCTTTTTTTCTGTCGTAGTTTTAAATAAGTATTTCATTAAAAAACTTTACAATTTTATTACTTTTATAATTTATTAACATACGAGTGTCAATCGACTTTTATCAATTTCGAGCTAAATATAGCATTTTGATAATGATAAGTATTTTCCGAAAATTAAAGTTTAAAAATTAATAACATTTTTATTTCTTAAAACAAATGGTCGAAAAATTAAATATAACAATCTGTCATATAATATGTATGTACGATTAAATTACGTCGAAAATTATGATTACTTTTTAAATTAATAAAACTTTTAACTTTAGGACCAAATTCCTGTAAAATCAGTACGTGATCTATTATTTGTCGTACCAACAGTTGTAGGGCCAATTTTTGTATAAAAAAATTCAAAATTAAATACAAATTTCCTATAAAATTTTCGAAAATCATAAGAATTGATTTAATCGAAAACAAATAAATAAAGAACAGAATCTACATTTAAAAATGGAACATAAAATGTGTCTCGGTCGAAGTTTTATAGGTACAAGGGACCCCGAATTGTGAAAAACGGTCCAATACCATTATTAACGAGATATATAATAATGGGATAGACCTGTATATATATATATATATATACTCATCATACAATACATATTAAAATTATTGTTTTATTAAACTATATTGGTAGGCAAAATAAATTGATCGAAATAAATTTCGCTATTATTCGTACAATATAATCGTATCGCTATTTTAGGCAATATTTTAGGTAATATCTGATAGTGCGCTATGTAATAATATGTCGCATAGGTAACGGATAGAAGCACTTTTGTCGATAAATGTATCATTTATCCAGAAATATTAATATCAATGATTTACTGTGTTATAGGTACTGTAACTGAATTTACGAGGATAAACGTCTAGAAACACAATAAAGACCATTTATATAATAACAGGAAACGAAGGGACTGTATCCGTAGTATGTACGTCCCACCATAAATATTTCGAAAATCAACATTCAATATAATACGTAAACTTGTAATTCATGTGATGTACATTCTATACACCGTCTTTTCAACAAAACCTCCTGTTTATATTGTACATTTCGAACAAATGAAGGAAGAATTATTATATTATCGTATAATCGAAACGTGTATCGATCGTTATTATTACGCGAACGATATAATATTATACAGTACGTATTTATTTGTATTAAATCGTATGCGTTATCGAAATAATAAATTATTATCGATCAAATTCATTTTATTTATAAGAATTTTAACATAATTTTGTATCAAAAAAAAAAAAAATCAAACTCGATCATTGACCAATTAATTATAATATTAAATAACATGTTCGATTCAGTCGATACACTGGAAACGATACCAAAAACGTATAGTTACTTATAGTTACTTTTATATTATGGTTTTCATATTTTTTTACTGAAGTTAATATATTTTTTTTTCAATTCGACTTAACAATCGTAACCGAGTAACTGATTTCGTTATCTTTTAATTTGTGAATAATGCAATTAATATTAACTTAACGTATTTGAATGAATTTTTTTCTATTAACTCACCGGAAATTTTCGAAAATACTAAATTAACATAATATTATAATACACTTGTTTACGTCTGGATTATACACACAGAAATCCACGACTCACACGAATGTAAAATTGGAAAACATATTTTAAAATACGTGCTTTTGACGTGCGCGTATGTAGAAATATATTATAATGATTATGCACCTATAAGTTATTTAAAAAACGATTATACGAACGATCTCCCACCAACGAAATTCGAGAAATTCCAAGAAAGTTTTATTTAACAATTTAGTGTTAAGTTCAAGCACTACAAATTACATAATATATACGCTTATAATTAAAATACATCAATAAACTAATACGATTATATGTGTAGACGTTATTATTAAAATAAAGTTATTAATAATTATTAATTTTTATCTATAGAAACTTGAAAATTTAAGTATCATTTTGATCTATCCGATTAATCATTTTTACCTATTATAAATACGTGGAAGAAAACTACTGTGATCGAAAAGTGTTGGTTAATGTTTATTATTATTGTTTTTTTTAACGATAAATACCTACTCTATATTAATACTCATTGGAACTACAAGATGAGTTGACGTCAAATGCGAATTACGTAGTGCATTATTAAAATTTAGAATATGTGAAAAAATCCGTGAAAAGTACGGTAATATTTATTTTCTAATTCTAAAGAAAATCAGTCAAAAATACTAAGTAGTCTAAATGTTGAGGATCGTGCGTGTTCACGACACAGTTTAAAATCGATCGTCCATGAGAAAATTCGTTTCGAATTAACGGAGATTATTTTCCTTTATCCTCTAACTAAAAGAATAATAATAACAATATTGTTGAATTGAATAAAGAACAACGGACGTTTGTTTCGAATTGTTCGTGATAAAACGCATATTCTCTTGTGCCGAAAACAGTTACAATTAAATAAATAATCGTTGTGACAAATTCAAATTCGTATTCAAATGACAATATTATTGGCTACTTCGTTTCCTTTTACGTCTCCGGATAGAATCCGCGCATAGGCCACAAGCTCTTTTGGCTTTAGCTGATTTATTTAGAAATTGTATAGCGCGCGCAGTTGTTTATTATTACTTCCCCGTTCGTTTATTGAAAGAGACGAGAACGCACAAGGAGAAAAAAAACAATTCGGTTTTAACGCGGGGGATGCCACACAGGAGAATATTCCCAGTGGACGAATCTCGGATGCCGGGACCAAACGGCCCATCTGGATGTTTAAGACGACCCGACATTTCGAACAACGATCGTCGTACACGGCAACGCTCTTTTTATGCGCGTTCGAAAACGCTGTTAAACAGAAATACACTTCGATAAATCTCTATCGTGTGCCGTGTACGTTTTTTTCTTTTGTGTGTACGATTTATCGAATGACGTTACAAATTATTTGTACTAATATATTATTTATGCATTAAAGGCATTGCGGGACGAGCCGTTGATTGATACGGTACATTCGCACTAGACATTATTGTAATATGTCTGTCGTCTATGATTGAAAATTACGACTAACCATTAGAATTCACAGTTCATTCAAATATTATTTACCTTAAAAATAACGTATTCGTGCACATGAATTTATTAAGAACAAAAAATACGCAAGACTCGACAAACGTCGTAAAAACAAAATTTAACATCGCTTAACTCCCGTCCGCCGACGCATGTTTCTACATTGTCGACGAACAATTATAATAAAATCGAATTATCTAAATTATTATACAACTAATGAAATAACATTAAACGATATTGATAATAATCCGCGATCATTTTCAAATTTATTCGACAACGGAACACTTTAGAAATTAGTGTATTTATTTAAACAATATAATTATTCGCAAACCGGTCCACTTAAGTGGACACCACACTAAGTTACACTTATCGGTTCAATCCTGGTCAAACTTTAACCATTACGGTTTCGCCAGTTTTTAAGTCAAATGAAGTATCCCTTCCCCCCCGATTCAATCCGTGGTCCGGTTTCTGTTGCGTTGATTTTATCGATCATGGTCCGGTCCCGTATAAACTAACAGACGTTCGAACCGACGATACGGATCGTGAGCCACTGGTCCTGTGTACGAAATTGGAAATGAAACGTCCTGTCGACATATACGAACGTCTATAATAATGAGATGTTCACATCCATCCGAGCTGAACGAACCGACACTAGTTTGACTGACGCGTAATAATAATACGTCGCTATGTATACTGAAGTCGTCGCGTCAAATATTACAAACAATGACAAAAACCTTAAAAAAAAAAAAAAATTAAAATAAAAACCGTTACAAAAATCATAAATTTGTGTGCAATATATAGTAATAGAATATGTTTTCCAAACCGCACCAAAGGACGCTTTTTCACGTGTTGGACACGCCGCTCTCTACAACCATGATCGATGACCAACTGTTATAAATTGAGAGTGTTCACCACACCAAGAATCGTTAGACACGTTATTTTATGACGAGGACGAGTGAACGTCTCATTAACGTTACGCCCGATCAAATGAACAATATACTCCGCCGATTGGTGTAAAAACCTATTCACGAAAGAAGATAAGTAAAACTGAAATTGGAAATCTCGATAATAATTGACGATATATTGGTAAATAATTGCGTGTAAATATATGTATGGACTGTATGAACTCTGTAAATAATAAACTATTTTCGGCACGGACCGTTCGTAGAGTACATTTCAAGAGAAAGATTAAAAAAAAAAAAAATATTATATTTTCGAGATCATTATTAGGTATGTTAAATTAAACATAATCCTATTATAATGATATTAACTTTGGTATTAATTACTGATTTCTTTTGTATTTTAATGATATTCTATAGTTATCGGAATACTCGATAAAACTTTGTGTAAAAAAGAAAAATTACAAGTGGTGTATGCAATGGTCGAGTCTAGTAATCTGGTTTAATAAAAATATTGCGGAACAACTGTTTTTGTTAAAAAACAATTTTTTTTTTTCGATCAAATATTTAAGATTTCGCGGGACACCGCATACAAACGTTTCCTGCACGGCCGAACGTGCGCTTTATTCGAGTAATGAAAATAATAACAAAAACAATATAAACGCGAGAACGACGACCGTGATAAATTATCGTTATTACGTGTAATACGGGGCAAGAAAGTTATTTTATTTTACGCTCTTGGCAGGCAGAACGTCGTGTTTTATTGATAAATGGCGAGGGAGAGAGAGAGAGAGATTTGCGTGTTGCGGTGCCGTCAGCATCGATAGCGCCCACGTAGCTGGAGTACAGTACAACCGCACTAGTAGTCAAAAGGGATTGGTCGTTTTAGAAATCTCGTACATTTTTAAATTGAATAAAATCCAAGCATCGCGCGTATTAGGTTAGAACACGATTGGCTAATCTCGTCACAATATCGCGTGAAAATTATATGAAAATATATTGTAACTATGTAATTAAGGATATTTTAGCAGAACGAATTATCGTAATACGTTTAAATTAAAGACATTTATGCATACACTAATATTTCCTATATATGATTTACGAGTTCAAAAGTTTGAAAATTTATTTTTACTGGATGTTTTAATCACTCAGTAAGAGGTAGCGAAAACATTTTATGACTCATATTCATAAAAAGTTAGGGTGGTCATTTTTTCTGTACTATTTACAGACTCTTTTTTAAAAGGTTTTGACCCCGTCCCCTAAATTGAAAATATGCCACTGGTAGTTAGGTAGGTGGGTGTTAGAAAAAACTAATTCTGTTGCTGCTACCAGGTCTTCTTTCGAACAAGAGGATGGACAATTCGGGCAGATCAGTAGGCGTTCAATGTCTTGTTCGATACCGCGCTCGCATGTTGTAGAGTTAGGATACCTTATTTTATTTATTTATTTTTTTTTTTTTCGTTAGGTTGTCTTTAGATCCGTCTACTCTCATTCTGAGTGCGTTATACGGCGATGAGCGCGTTATTCGACGATTATATTATAGCAACGGTAATGAAAAATTCGTATAATACCCGAACAAGACGTATCGTACCAACGCAAATTTCTCCCGAAACGAATCCCTGCCATACAACGCGTAGAGAAAAATAGCGTCGGTCGTGTGCTGAGATCGTTATTTTTTTTTTTTTTAACCGAATAAATCTGCAGCGAGGATTTTACAAAAAAAAAAAAAAAAAACAGGGATTTGCCGAGATTATTTCACTATATCTATACGGTATTATAAAAAAAAAGCGGGCCGAGAGCGGCACGGGAAATAAAATGCTCGTGGAAATCGTTGCGTGTTGATGCTCGGGATTTTCGTGTACGATTTTCGCGTCTTTTCTCGTCGTCGTCGGGTATTAAAACGCAAAGTAGTCGACGAGAACTGGCGAGATTTCCCGTGTGATAAGTTGCTCCGTAAATTATCATTTACCTCGTAACTGCATAGACGGCAGCAGGGCCCTCCTCTTATAAGTATAATAATAATATTTGCCGCGGATGCTGCTGCTGCTGATGCTGCGGTATAATCGAGGAGAGAGCTCACGGCGCATTAATACCACGCGCGGCATTACGCGCGCCCGTTGAACGTTTGATCCGGTTTAGGTGAAATTTTATTTCCAAAAGTCGTATAACGATAATAATAAATTTTAACGTTTTTATTATTGGGATAACGACGACGAGGACCGCAGCAACCATTCATCCCCCCAGATCGCGGTCCATACAGATAAATCGAATACGTATAAATCGTGCGACGTAATCGCCGTTACGCGAACCGAGCGTTTCCCGCAACGAGCGGTATAACATAAACGCGTATTGTGCTCATATAATATATATATATATATGGTATTAGAGCAGATGTATACGCGTTTAAATATAATATGCCATAAAAAATTACTGAAATATGCGTAAAAAAAAAAAGAAGGAAACGAATAATTGTTATACGCGAAATCGTTCAGATAATGTATTTTAAATAATTATTTTGAAATACGGGTATAAAAAATAAACTCATTGAAAATTCGCGAAAAAATTATAAAAACAATTAAAATCTAAGCTTTTTTTTTTGTATCCGTAAATAATATTATAAATACGAATAATATCTTTTTAACCCCCGAAAAAAGACGAGTTCCGCATTATTCGTTGTGTGAGTATATAGATTTTTTTTTAATCGAATACTATTTAAAACTATTTAAAAAAAATACATATATATATATATATATGTAATATGTTCTTGAAATATTTATTTTGTACATTCATTTTCGTTACAGTAAAAAGTATATAAAAATAGGAAACAAAAAACGAAAAAAATATAAACATTTTTTTTTTTATTTTTTTTCATACAAACATTCAAATATAAGATATGAAACGGTTGAATGTCCACGAATGAGAATGTGCTTATATTTTGCATGTTCTATTATGAGTAAAAGAACAATTAATACTACTGTCTCGTATTATTTATTATTATTATTCAGAATATTCTCGACATTTGCGCGTTTTGCTTAAACAGGGTTTTCTTTCGAAATAATAAACGGCCGAAAAATAAACTAACTGGCAATCAATACGAATGGTTCGTTTCCAAGGGCGAGATCATATTTTATAGAAATTTGAAAAAAAAAATGATAAGAAAATATCGCCATCGATCGGTACGCGAGTTTAATTTAGTTACATATTTCGAACGTTATAAATACGCGTGCACGTGTACCAATAATGAACTCCGCTGATAATAAAGAAATATTATTTTCGGTCTTTTTTTTTTTTATATATATAATATTTATATCATATTGTGTACTCAAAACGTTGTACGTTTTTCAAATCTAAAAGAAAATAACCGTTAAAAGTTCAAAATAGGAAAATGCGAGCGGATAATATTATGTTCTTCGTAATTTGTTTTTAAAAATCTCGGAAATCCGTTTATAAATATTAGAAAAACGTTACAAAAATAAACGAAACGAGTTGTTAATGTAAAATTCGAAAAGTTGGTACTGCAGTGGTTCTGCTGCAGGACACTCGGGGCTCGCGCAGTAGTCGATCGGTAAAAGATGACCGTGTGGTGGTCCTCTTATGTACACATTTATTATACCGTTTTATACAGAATTTCTGTAATTTTATTAATTCAAATCGCCACTCTTGTTTCGCATAACGAACGCGATATCAACTGATTAGACCTCACCGTACATATATATTTTTCTTTAAATACTGTGTTTCGTCTTCTATGTATTCATATATTTACGAGTATATATCGAGAGTTTAGAAATGACACCGGTTGAAAATTTTAATTAATTACTCGACTGCCGCGGTAGGTAAACGAATACATACGCATATGATCTTATAATTATTATATATTACGCGAGTATTCGCGTTTAACAAACTTTGTACCGACTAATGGCGTTATAAACACGCGTATATTACATATATATTATACATATAAGTGTAACTCCTACACAATTATACGACCTGTGCTATATATAAATAATAATTTAAATGTATTCTTCGGCTCGCCATTCGCCACACGCATAAAACAAACGCCGAGTAATTACAATAATAATAATAATAATAAAAAAAATAAAATAAAATTTATATTTATTCGGCGTGTGGCGCGCGTAATAAAAACCACGCGTTAAGGCACCGCGCGACTAATACGTTAAAAATATGTAAAAAAGAAAAAAGGTTCCGCACATCTTTAATTTAAAAGTCTCATAACGTTGTCGGATTCAGATTCTGATAAACAAAAAAAATGTCTAATTTCATCTCTTCGGTGGTGTTTTGTCGAATGGATTAAAAAAAAAAAAACACATTTTAAAACTATTTTTCAATAGAGTAGCATAAAAGTAAAAAATAAATATAATAAAAGCATTAATTCGTTTGAAAATAATCTTTTCTTTTTTTTTTTTTTTTTTTTTTTAATCCATATGATATATATGGAGATAATAACTCTTAAGAAGAAGCCGCGTAAATCGGACAACGCGCGACATGAAAATTCGAGAAATTCCGTTGCCCTTGAGCTTTTTCGCTGAATTTGTATTTTATATTTATTATGCAGCGTGTATACAGCGTTGTCTGTAGACAATTGCGTGACCGAAATACATTGTAGCTAGATAAAAACGTCATGCATACACCTCGTATGAGTATTGGGAAAAAATACTTGAAATTTATATTTCATTGTCGACTGGCATAAAACAAAAAAACTGTCTGAAAATCTGAAAAAAATATAATAATACAATTATTATTATTATTATTATTATTATTATTATTATTATTAAGAACCGCGGACGGCCATCGACCGACCGGTGATCCGCGGGCCTCCTCCAATCATGTACCACTGTGTCACGTCATTACCGCGTGTACCGCCTAACCGTCGTGTATACAAATCGAACGGTGCTCTGCACACGTGCTGCTGATGTGTACGACTAATATTATAAACGCGTACCCGTTGAACAAGCAGTAAACGTTTGTCGCGTGGGTAGGTCACTCTCTGTGTACTCGCTCGGATTGGCTTTTAGTTTCCATCGGATACGTAACGTAATAACGTCTGATAATATGTTTTGCGATTTACAGTCGCACATACGGGGGACCTGGGATGATCGCTCGTTACGGCCGATTTGGCGCGGGCGAACGCGAATAATTCGCCTGCGGTGTCGTCGTCGTCGTCGTCGTATCATCCGTCCGCAGCTCGTTTATACGTTGTGTAAAACGGACCGTGGGCGCGCCGCGCAGCGTTTAATTAAACCGCCGTTTCGCCGCCGCCCGATAATTCAAATATTGGCAAAATTGAAACGGCGAATGGGAGCAACCCCCCCCCCCCCCGCCGGACATCAATCGTAATTGTAAATATCTAGACGGCGCGAGTTAATTCGAAATCGTATCGAACACGTTTATTTTCTCTTTTCGCCTTCCCGGGATAACAATATTAGCCCCCCCATCACCACCACCACCATCGCCCTTCCACGCGGTATACTGATCGTCATGAGCGCTTTACATAATAATAATAATAATAATAATAATAATAATAATTATAATTAACGTTCTATTATTATCGCTCGTCGTAGGCACACAGCTCGTTGTTCGGAGTCCGGGTTATATACATATATATACATAATTCATCGATTTCCACACGCGTTTTACAGCAAGCGGGGGGAATGCTTAATTTCTCCCATCGCCACCGCAGCCAAATCCAATTCCTATTTCCCGTAAATCAATTTTACATTCAATAACGTATATTACGGAAAACACTGTTACGACTTTTTTTTGCGCTAGAAATATCGGTGAAATAACGTTTGCTACAAACTAATTGTATATATTAATTCTAAGAGGACGCGATTGGCTTAAATCGGTTTTCTCGTGTCTCCGTCCTATGTACCCGCGCACGCTTTACGGCAAAACCGGTGTGAAAACCAGAGGGAAACTACTGTGCACATAATCATAACCCGCGACTTTATTATAACGAGCGTATGGTGAAAATTAGTACCATCGATTTCTATTTTATTTTTGGAATATATGGATTTCAACGAAAATAAATTTTTTTAGAAAACAAAAAAACCGAAGCCGACTGAAAAACGGGGAAAAAATGTTTAATGACATGTAAATACGAATTCTATTCCGCGCGAATAACGCAATAATAATTCTAAAACGGCGATGTGATCTTATGCACATACGTGATATTATTTTATACCGACGGGCCCCATACAGCACTGAGCACGTGCATTGTGCTCATATATAACATTATATTATAATTATAACCGTACGCGATCGTTTTATAATATATACAGACGACTCCCCCCCGGCCCATCACGGACACTGGCTTATGACAACCTATTACGACATAAATACATAAAACCGATTCGTTTTTTTCTTGTACCACAATCGTCTTTACCGTTCAGACACACACCGTCTCGAGCACGCGTTTTCCTCGCTACCGCGGTTATTATTACAATAATAATCAAACGGCAACGACGAAGACGACGACGACCCATTCATCTTGCACGTCCCTCCCTATATACGCACTGCACGATGCGATACGAAACTATAATGTGAGCACGCAAAACAAAAATCCTCCGTCGCCGATTCAAAAAAGAAAAAAAAGCGTATTTAATTTTTTTTTTTTTCTTATATTAAACCGAACGTTTAAAAAAGTAAAAAAGGGGGAAAAAAAGGTAAAATTTTATATTTAAAAAAAAAATTCGCCCGTTAGCCGGTCGCCTTTTTTTTCCATCCGACTCTATTTTTTCTTTTTTTTTTTTTTCACATACGCCGACGCGCCCTTTTTGATCCGTAACAGACGAGAGGAGTGCGCCAGATTTCGTCCGACGACTACGGCGTAATTATTATTTTCTACAACGGCCTCGGTTTCCCGTCTTTCGCCGCACGGGCAACCTGTACAATAATATGAGAAAAAAATCTCTTTCGTCGATCTGACGAGACGAGAGCACGTAACGTTTTTCATTTTCGGGTTATTTACAAAACGAACGGCGAAAAAAAAAAAATATATATATAAGCGTATCGCCGAGAAGAGATAAACCGAGCACAGAAAAAAAAGCAAAAAAAATTTCGTCCGCCCAACGTGGGGCTCGAACCCACGACCCCGAGATTAAGAGTCTCGTGCTCTACCGACTGAGCTAGCCGGGCAGTTGTCCGTACGTGGTCGGATCAATGCCATTTAATTTGACGATGGAATTTTTTCAAATACCACGTTATACGACGACGGGGTTAAAAAATATCTTCACTGCGAATGTATATCGCGATAATATATATTTTATAATAAAATTACTTATTAGTTGGACAGAGGAGGACTTGTAGTTAAACATAAAAAAAAAATACAAATTTATAATACAGTAGGTGGTATATGCACTTAACAACACGGAAATACGCGTTTAAAAAAAATTTCATTTTTGAAACAATAATAATCAGGTAACTTCGAACTATGGGCAAAATTAAATTATATCTTTAGCTTTGTTGTAAGGCGAGACGTATTCGTTTCTCTCCGTCCTATCTCTGCGAATGTGTATAGGAAAAATATGCAATTAATACTACACAAGCCTTCGACACTAATAATAATTAGTAAACCTGATTTCGTAAAAGCGTAAAAAATTGTTAATATACTGGTAATCGTGTTTGAATGACACGTACTCAAAAATCCAAATATTTATTTCATTTTCCTTCAAATGAAAATTATACGTCGTGTGTTGTCATTAAAAATACATCTAAAGGTAAAACGTTAAAAGAGGCGATGACGTTAGTGTGATGGTTTTTGATAAAAAAAAAAAATCCGAATCAACATAAAGTTATACAACCATATTAAGAATTTCTTTTAAATATATCGATACAAGTACAACTTATATATATATATTAGCATATTATCCCTAATAAATACATACAGTTCCGTGCACCGTCCTCACATAGACAGTGCTCGAATTGAGGGGAAAACGTAAGATGGACGTCTTCAATTTTTTTCATATTTTATGAGCACTCCTCCTTATATTATTTTCATTAGGACGAATGGACAGAAAATGTTATTATATTGTTAAAATTATATTGAAATTGTAAATGTTGTATATTTGTATTGAATACGAAACACGGCAAAAGTAATAGATCACAGTTATCGATGTTATTTGAAATTAATTAGGGTACCAAATTATCTAGAGCACGTTTTTATATAAATATTAATTTTTATATATTAATAAATGACAATTTAAAAATATATTTATATTATATTGTAATAATTTGATTAAAATTTTAAGTTTAGGGAGTTTGGGGGTAGGCTAAGCCCCACAAGTCATATTGTATTTAATCATTGTAAAAGACGCTAATTCTTTTTTCTTTTAACTTGGAATTTCTATTATTTTTCCAATTCAAACACTGCATACATTATATAGTGATACGCACAAGACCGTCCAAAATAAAATATCGTATTTTACATTTCAGATTGTAATAATAAAAATAATAATAATTAATGCATTAGGTACACGGTGTAATTGTATAGTATTTTAATGGACTGTACACAAAGCCTGGTAAAATTGCGTTACAAATTAATTTTTTTAATGTTCGAAAAAAATAAAACGGAAATTCGTATATAACGCGCGCGCGGTTATTAAAAAGTCGCTTTTTAAAACATTTTTAATGAAATCCTTACTGTCTTCCGCTATAACAAGTGATTCGTTTCAAACGTTTCCAGTTAAGTTACACTCTCTCTTTTTCTTTCTTTTTTCGCCATCGTTAAACTTAATACTTTGTTATTTCTTTTCTTTTTGTTATTATTATTTTTTTGTGAAAAAAGTAATTATACGTTTTTTTTTTCATTTTCAATACAAACAAACATGACAAACGATATATTTTATAAGTTTATAATGTACGCTCAGTTTTTATATGATCGCACTTATTTATAGTTTAAAAAAAAAACCGCAGTATACGAAAGATTACAATAATGAAACGATTTTTATTTTTATTTCGCATTTATATAATGGACTTTTCAGAATTTCGTTTATTATTTTTCATTTATTCAAATATCCGTGGACTAGATATCGTTGAACGTGTTTATTTTTTTAAATATATGGATTAATATTTATATTTAATTTATGATACTAGGCACGTATAAATCAATTTAATTAAATTGTCTTTGTGGAAAATAACTCGCGGAATAACAAGGGAATAATTAATAATTGATTAGACAATCGCCTTTCCTCGATATTATTCAATACACGAAAAATATCAAATAAAAACGTAATAATTATTACAAAACGATTTTTCAAATAAAAACTTTGGTTTTCTTTTTACGGGAGTTTGCGTAATTATTTTGTCAATACTTGTAATTTATAATATATAAATACAACGCGTAAGAAGTTCTAGAAAAATATTGGAATTATTTTTGTTTATAATAGACTAATATTAAAATTATAATTGAATATTTAAACGATATGTTCGTTTTTAATCGAGTTATAAACAATAATTTACGTTTTACATAAATTGAATATTGATTTGTAAACATCGTATCGTTTTCAATAAGTTTTACAAAATTAGTTATAGTAATTAATACTAAACGTTTTTCGTTAGTTATAATTTTGAATCCATATAATGTGTGTGCAGGTTAATAACGATATTGTAATATTGTTATGATTAAAAAAAAAAAAACACTATTCAATAAAATGTTTTTTTTTTTTGTAAGTATTAATAACACGTCGATTCGGTGTTGTAAAAAGTACGTTTAACAATATTTAAAAAAAAAAACTATTACTTTCATATTATATATTATTATTTATTATATATTATTAATATTATTTAATATAATATTATTAAAAATAATACTTTAATATTACTCAAATATTACAAAAAAAAAAAAAAAAAAAAAATGATTACAAATTATTTAAAATATTTATTATAAAATTAAAAATCTACGTTTAGAATACCAAAAAAAAAAAAAAAAATCCGTTTTATTTCAACAGCAATAATAATGATATTTTCCGTTTCGAATAAATAATATCGTTTCGCGCGACATCTTACATTATGCGTGTAATTTCGTTCATTGTGTGCTCGGTTTTAAATTGATGTTCGTGCGGATATCTGCAATTTCCGTGCGACGTTTTATAATGATATTTTTTCAGCTATCGACAAATTATTATTATTATTATTATTATTTAAAAACGAACGCGTAATTGAAATAATAAAATTCCGCGCACTACACATTTATATTTCGTTCACTGGTCTCCGATGTCGTTTTAATCTTTAATATAATCGAGACGTTCCCTTAAAAATGTACAAATTGTTTTATTATTATTATTATTCCGCCGCCTTTAATTAATACGTTGTCGACGTGTGCTTCGCGTTTCTCTTTCTACAATTACAATATATTTCTAATAAATCGCGACATTTCTGGATTTCATTTGCCAACCCTCGCCTCGCGCAAACTACATTTTGACACTCGTGCGACGGCGAGCTTTTCCATTCGTGTTACGTGCATCACCGCCGCGGTGTTATTATCGTTAATATTGCACGTGTGAATCCGTTACGACGACGGTGTGTAAGGAAAAATTCACGGGAAGGGAGCTTCTTATATTATTCACGGTCGGTCGACACACAAAGTAATTTCGACTTTTTCCCGCCCTCGTTGTACCCGTGCAACGAGACTCCTGACCACTACAACTTGCCTCAAAACATCCTGCAGGCCACTCGGGGGACAAGTTGAATCGCTTATGTCTTTGGAAACCCGCGGCGAGTTCTCTTATCCCGAGTGTTTTAAGGAAACTATACACGTTATCATTGTATTTTAATTTATGTTTATTAACATAAAAAGGGCGTAGGCCAAGCGACAAATAACAGTAGCATCATACTGAGCAATAATAATATTAATAATAATCTTTTTTTTTTAAGGCTTTACAAACCGTATGTAATCGTCTGTTAACCGCCAAAACTGGCATACGCTCGCTCCGATTTCTTCTAGTGATTCCATGACGCTGTATTCTTCGAGGTCTTCCCCTTGGTCGCTTTCTCAATAATAATCCCTTTCAACACGTTTCCATCATTGCGCCGCCATACACGACCTGCCCATTCTAAACCCCTCGTTCCTCAAATCAATTTAACAACATTTTCTCTTTTGTATAGCTAGCGTAAGTCCGTAGATTTTCCAAAGAATTTTCCTCTTGAAAACTCGTATTTTTTCATCGTCTCCTCCACGTATTTTTTCATCGTCGCTCACGTGGCACATGCGTACGTCAAAACAGGTCGGAAATGTAGTTCAAATACTTTGGCTTTCCTTGACAACAACTCGAATTAAAAAAAAAATAAAGGTCGTATATCGCAATCCCAATCTAATATTTAACTCTCCGTGCATTTACTAATATATTAGTACTCGTATAATGACGAAATAATAATACGGCGAAATTTAAGGCGGTAAACGAGGGAATATGAGTGATTCTATGTAAAAAATCAGGAGGACGAATCGGGCAATAGGAAATCGCGGATGGAAAAACGACAGTAACACGTGTATTAATAAAGGAAGGGGAGGGACAATGAACGAAACGCGAGAGAGAATATCACCGAGAAGATAGTCCGAAAAAGTTAATATTTATCGAGTGTGTCTGCACGGTACGACAAACTGTTTACGGGGAAGAATTTTTAAAAACAGGAGAACAGTAATGGGGGAGAGAGGAGGACGAGGAATTTTGTACTTGTGCCGGAGAAACTTTCTCGCCATCCTTTAAATCGTGTTGCCAGCAGTAACTGTAGTGGAAGGGTCTCACATCGTCCCTGCAACGATACAGAACCGTACTCTTAAACTATAGTCGAACCGAAACACAATCTACTGGCGGAGCTTTAAAACGAGAAACGCGATTGAATTTACGCATTAATAAACCCGAGGAATCTAAATGCTTCACGACAAATATTTTCCGTACGTTTATTTGAGTATAACGTCCGGTAGAATGTTGTAAATAGTCTAAACCTCGGACCGAGTTGTCCTCTGTTTGTACGTCAAAATTATTATCGATATATTATGAATTTAAAGAAAATGCGTTAGGAGGAGGAGACAAAGACATGATCGAGAACTTTCGAATAATATTACAGTAGGTACGAATAGAACAACTATATAGTAATATTGTATTATATAGTTTTTGATTTCTGATAAATTACGCGGAAGACGTGCACGGATCACTATTAGTAAGTTCTATTAACTTTTATTTTATTTTTTATCGAAATATTTCGATTTTACCTTTTATATAACGGTTAATTTAAGTTATTCAAAAGTTTAAAAATCTCTCAAATTTTTTTTTTTTTTAAATCCACAATTATTTTTGTCTACGCCGATACATTGTTCAGGAAATGAGATATCTAAATTTCCATTTACGATACGTTTTTGCCTCCTCAATATATATTTTTGTCTTTTTTAAAACGACACCTTAACTTCAATCCAATTGATTGGCGACACGTTCAAAACAAAATAAATGGATATCTGAAAAATATAAACCTATGTGAATTATTGTGTACGTACTTACATTTTAACACATTTTATTTAAAAAATATATATATATAAATATACGCCATTAAAATTTTTTACAGTTTTAAATGAATATTTATATAAAAAACTGTATTAATAATAAAAAAGAAAATTTCCCAGTATATGACATGTAATTTAACATTGAAATTGGCGAATGTTTGACAAAAATGTATTTCGGCTTATCATTAAGCGTAGACTTTTTCTCTTTTCTGCGATATAAAAAATGCCGATCACACGCGTGCGATATTCAAAGTTGAAAATGGAAGCAAATTTCGCTATGACTTTTTTTTCGCTCATTTCGTTTCGCGAATACATCCAATTATTGCACATATTATATTATATTCTGCCGCTCGCACACCGTATATACAGATTTCTAGTAGTCTGCGATTTATTCGTATTCTATTTGAGAATGAGCGATGCGCGCATATTTTATGACATTATTATTAAACGCGTAAATTATAACTTTATATCGTGTTAATAATAATACACGTGGCGACGTCGTCTGCGAGCGTAGACACCTGCTGTAGCGAATATGGAAGTTTCGTATAAAAACCAAAAAAATAGAAAGAAATCACCGCCACGAGAGATGAATTACCTTCCCGACCGTATTATTTATGCATACGTTCGTTCGTATATTTTCACGTTACGTGTGTATGTAGTCACATACAGGGTACCGTTTTTCCCCTTTTTTATATCTCAACACAAGATTCTATACAAATTTTATTTCTGAGTTTTATTAAATCATAAACGGACTACTTTATTTATAAACTCATTTTTCAGAACTATGTCAACGGCTTTTTTTTTTTTTTTATAAGTACCGTAAACAATTGGTTTTAAAACGGCAACATACGCTGTGATTCCAACACTATTTGTGTTCCACTAAAATAAATAAATGAAAACGCTTAATTCAATTATCGCTTTTTTTTTTTTTTTTTTTAACTTCAATATTTCGTTTCGAATAATATTATCACTTAAATTTTTTATCGTGTTTTATGCGTAGAGATCAGTGAAAACGGTTGAAACGTGATTTTTATAAATGGTTCATAAGTTAAAATTCAAAATCGACTAAACTTTTTGACTTAACAGATTACTCTTGGTTTGATACATTATCATTATTCTCGCGCGTTATCATATAACGTTATATCAACATATTATATTAAATTAATTAATGGTCAAAATAAACGAATTGCGTCAGATTTCATGTTATAAACTGTTGAACGACGTAAAACGCGTGTAGGAATTAATGATTAATTTATATATATATAATTAAAAAACTCCAATCGATTATGTATATTTAAATTAAAACTTCTTTCGACCTAATTGATATTTTCAAAATTTCAATCGATTTTCGTTTTTTTTTTACTCGGTTAAAAAATATTTGCAAAAAAAAAAAAAAAAAGAATTCGCGAATTATACTCGATAAATATATAACAACGGAATTAGAATGAAAATCGTTTAGGTTACAGTTTAAAAACAAAAATTTTCCATATACGTACAACAATACGAAACGATCGTGTATATTGTATATAACGAGAAAACCGCGGAACATAATTTGCTAAATTAAAAATAACAAAAATTACTTATTCTCCCGGAATAAAGTTATATGGCTAATGATTAAAAAAAAAAAAACACCCTGTATGTACGCGTAAATTTTATGACGATACTGGGGCTGTACAGATATACGAGCGGCTTTTTTCATTCGAACGAATCGCAAAAACTCGTAGCGCAGAATTTCACAAATAAAAATATAAATACACATTTATTATTTCGTACGGTGCCCACAAAACATATTGGAATATTATACGTGCACATATTCTATATAATATTGAATGTCAAATTATTATTATTATTATTATTTTATGGAAAATAAAAAAAACCGTTCTGACGGTGCAAATAATTATATATGTATAAAGGAAGAAGCCGCGGAAAATTGTTTTTCAGATACATATATATATATATATATATATATATGTGAGATTTACGATCGCGTGGCAGAAATTTCCACAACGAATCGTGTAATTCTGTAGAACGAATGCGACGAAAGGACCTACAGAGTGCGGGGCTCTGAAGACAAAAACGTCTCTGGGGAGTATTGGCGAAATATCAAAACCGAAAGCGCGTGCATGTACGTAATACAATACATATATACGAGTATACTTGAGATTTCTACCTAAATGAAAACACGTTGGTTAGCCACAACCGACGTTTGTGAAAATAGTTCACACTCGTACGTTTCTCATTAGATATAAAATATAACATGGTAATAATAATAATAATAATACGACATCGTTGTGTTGTATTTTCAAATATTTTTCTCTCGAAAAAACACACTTTTTCATTAATACAATAATAATAATAAATAATTCGCGCTTATTTTACGTTACTTATGATTGGAATGTTACAATGAACGAGTTACAAAAAAAAAATAAATAATAAACCCCTTAATTCGGACGAGTTGAGATGGACTTTTGAAATGGACTCCTTCCATTACATTGGTGTAGAATCAAACGAGCATGTATATATAGTTTCTGAATAGAATTATTGAAATCACGAATCGATTTGTATTCGCTTGATTATCATAATATTTTCATAGAATTGTTGGTAGCCTGTGAGCTTACGTTAAAAACCATTCTCAATAAATACGTTAACTTTAAAAAGTTTACTCATTAAAAATGTTCCGTGTGTGTAGGAACGTTTTCGAAGTCAAAATCAAGTTTTTTTTAAATTATTATTTATTGATTTTTTTTTTTTTTGCGAAAGCGCGTAAAACTCGATAATAATAAAGATTACAACAGTGTATATACATTTGTGATGGGTTAATCAGACGAAAGGAACTAATATCAAATGCTGCGAATTTCAAAACGCTTTTTCCGAAAAATTTAAATAATTACTGCACGTTTCTACGAGAAACCATTTCATTCTCAAATGACGAATTATTTGTAAAACGTAACGTTTTTTTGGCAAAATAATATTTAGAAAAAAAAAACATTTTCGTCATATATATATATATATATATATATATATATATATATATGAGACTCGTGGATACGTACGCTTATGTTCATAAATTGTAATTTTCAATAAATATATTCGCAAGAGAGAAATATTAACAATACAAATATAGCTTATCCTCATAAATGCGCTGAGGAATATTGCAATACACTTTACAAACTTTGCCTATAATAGTATTTGATATCCGGTACATATATATATTTGTAAACATTAATTTCGAATATTAACCCTGCAAAGTTTGACGGTTTGTACAAAAGTTTAAATACCTTTTCAAATATTAAATTTATTATTATTATTAATATTTTCGAAGAAATGTATTGCTGAACAAATGATGATTTATTTTTATAAACATACCACATTGACACATTATATGTTAATCCGTTAAAAAAATAACCGATAATATTAATATTGTGTGTAATAAATAATAAATTGTAAAAAAATCAAATTCAAATGTATTGTAACATTTTTCTCATTCGGCGTAACGTGAAGAACTAGCAGCCCGGTCATGCGCTCAAACTTATTACGCGTTCATTTTTTAACCTCCGGTTTTTATCAAATACGTAACTTATATTATTGTAAACCAATTGTGTTCCCCACAAAAGCAAGTATAAAGTACACAAAATCTCAATGAGATACATTATAAAATAATTCAACATTGAGTAACAAATTCCAAAATAGTGCACATATTAGTTGCTTTACATAATATATGGTAACCTATTATACGTACGTCAAAGCAACGAAGCGAAATTTTCCCGAAATTGTATTGCGATATTACTGATGGAGAAAATGTCATACTGATCGCAGCAAACACGTTACACGGGTAATACAAGGTACAGTTGTGGAAAACACTGTTCAAAACGAGTCGGAATCGTTAATTTCAAATACAAGTCTGCGTAAAGTACGTGAAAATCGAATAAAAAAAATTAAAAAAAAGAATTTTCCATATATTTCGACAATGCGAGATGAAACAATGCGTCCGCATTTTAGTGGAGGAGACGATATTATTACAATTCGCGTCTGAAAATAAGAAAATGATAAGTTGAATAATTTTTTTGCCAATCCATAAAATTGGAATTTCGACACATTACTCGACGTATGATTGAAACGATGGCCGATAACTTTCATTAGTTTTTTTTTCTTTTATTTCCCGTTTTACAGGCGACGGTCAATGCACGGATTCGCCTGGTTTCGAGCTATTCGATTCGGATAACGGTCACGATCTCACGCTATCACCGCAGACGTTTACGGCCAATACCACGGCCGACTCGTTCCTAGTCAACGACAACTCGAACAGCATAGGCATGCCCGTCACCGAATCCGATACAGGTAAAGTGCAGATTTGTATTTCCATCGCGAGATTTCGCTTGGCGATTTAAAAATTTTATTCCGCGCATTATTATGACATATTTTAGTTCTGTAGAATAGCCTTTAAAAACGAGTTTATTTGACATGCGCGTTTTTTCCGTTACCAATCTTTGTTCGCATGCGTTTGATTTTGTAAAATATTCCGTTTGTTTTAATTCGGGATCGTACGCGATAATAGAAAATACATCCAACGACGAATGATCGAAATATATACGAGCGTATTTTATTATATTTTATAATACGAATACGGCAACCGTCAATTAACAAATGATTAATGTTTTCGTCAAAATATGTTACCGGTGATGTATTTCAATTGATTTCATGATAATATTTATTATTACACTCATTACCACGACTTTTATTTTACTTACAAATAGAGTACATTAATTTCATAAGGAATTGTATAATAAAATATTGAAATATTACTTTCGGAACACTATGCAATTGTTACAAATAATTGTGATTTTATAGAATGTCGTTACATTTATTTACAGTCAATCGAAAATAAGTTTATTATATATACGTATTATCAATTCGTAACGCATGTCGGTTTTAAAACTTTTTGAAGGATTTGAACGATTTCGAAATCGATTACCCAAACCGATGTGAAATCAAAACCAACGCAAAAACAGCGTCTAAACCGTGTTCAGTGATTATTGCATAATAGACATCAATATCGGAAGTCAAAACTTTTGTCGAAATAAATAAACGTTGGTAAGCCAAATTGGAATCGACGGCGTTCATTATTACTGAACGTCGTCGTTATTTGGTAATTTTTTTTAAGCAATCGCACATGTCATCGTTGGACGATGAAAAAGGATACCCGTAGTCCCGCGAGTAGCACTTAAAATTAACGATAATTAGAGAAAAATGTATATAAACTATTCGGCACATTTACAATATTCATATTTATTAATTTAGTGACAAGTTTTGTCAGTGTATCTACAGAACGTTTCGATTGAATAAAACCGATGTTGATATTTTAAGTATATTAAAATTGAATAATTCCATGAGGACCGAAAACGAAACCGAGAGAATACAAAAAGAAAAAAAAGAAAAAAGAAACCCCCCCCTCCATTGATTCGAAATCGAAAACGTAACAACCAATATCACGTTGAAATCTAACTCGCAATAAAACCGAGATAATGAAAAACAAAAAATCCGATGATTAAAATTTTACTCGGGTTAACGCCAATATTAGAATTAAAATTAATACATTTTATTCGTCGTTCTGACGAATCCGCTACGAATAACGATTTAATTCTGTACACGTTTTTCAATTTGTCATATTAATATCTTATAATACTATATAGTAAATTCATTTCAATTTTCAATCGAGCATCACGTCGAATCGGCCGTTTCATCTTTTTAACACGTCCATTAATTCATCGCATAATTCCTGTGTGAGTGTGGTATGTATATAATTAAATATATATATATACGATCGTTTAGCGTATATTATTTTCATCGACTTAACATTATAAATATCGTGTGACGTTATCGGTGTTTTTTTTTTTTTTTTTAAATCCCGAGTTTTTATTTATTTATTTTTTACGACTTCTGGGTTTATGTTGATATATGTATTTTTTATTTCCAACTCCTATACCTCTCCAGCACACCCGGTGTGTTTGATTACGAGTAAATTCCACACCACTTTTCGCTTCTCTCTCGCATAGCGCATACACACACACACAATAAATACGCATAGCTCGAAAACAACTGCCGGGGGAACGATAAATAAATTTTGGGAAAGTTTTGGTTTTGGCGCCCAACAACCTTGCCCCTTCCTTTTAGCGTCCCTTCCTCCCTACGCGCACGAATCCTTAGCCCATGCGTAATTTAATAGCTTCGATCCCCGCATCCCGCGTTGGTGGTTGTGGGCGGCGGTAGTGTAGCGGCAACGGTGATTTAGCCCCACTCCGCCACACTGCAGGACAAAAACTCATAATTCACAATATTGCCAAATGTATGTGCTTGTATATATATATATACCCACACACGCACGAATACAAATACACAAATCCTCGTAAAAACACCGTTTTACAAATGTAGGTGACTAGCTATGAAGCCGAAATTATTTCGACAATTTTAGAAAGTGAAAAAATAACACCGTGACTATACTCGCAATCGTGACGATATAACATTTCGACCGAAATTAATTATTTCGAGATGTATATGGGTATAATTCGGTTTAATGATAATGATAATAACAATAATAATAATAATAATAATAATAATAATAATAATAATAATAATAATAATAATAATAATAATAAATAGGGCTGTGAAAATATTTCAAAATTATAAACAGCTTCTTTTTTCAATAGCGTGTTTATGATTTTCTTTTTCTTTTTTGAGAGTAATGAGGAATAAGGTCGCGTAGTGAATCGTCTATTATTTTGAATTAATCCAGAAGCTGTGACCGACCCATGTACCAACACTCCCAAAACAATATGAATATGGACACTGAAACAAACGTGATGAACATCGGCGAACGTTTTCATTGTGTAACGTCTCCTGTGTTCATCATAATGAATATATATATATATATATATATATATATATATATATATATATATTAAAATTGTGAAATATTCCGGTAAAAACAGAATTAACTAAAATATCGCCCGATAACATGGAATTTGTACAAACTATTCCTCATAAATAGTTTTGTATAACAATAGCTTACTATAAAAAAAAAACTGTATTTACATTTGTTATGTATTTTACTCACAATTTTTCAAACACAAAATATTAATATACCCGTAAAAAAAATTAATATTATAAAAAACGCCTTTGTAAATTTTTTTTTTTTTGCAAACACTCCGTTTACCTTTTTCCACTTCCATTTGTTCAATTTCTGTAGAGAATTTTATAAGCTCTCAAATAGTTACATGGACAGCCCTTGGATACACTATACTGAAGAATTAAAATCAGCTCTGTGTGCAATCATTTGATGTCGTTATTTGTTCTTGGTAAGCTTCCAAGGACGCAGTATCCGATAAACTCGAAAATTCTATTGATAAAGGTCCGCCGGTCCCCTTTGTCGATCTCTACGGATTGATTTGCAAATCCACGTATTTTCAAAATATACAACAGCAAACAGGTATGAAAATTTAAAACGCGACTTATTTATAAATGTTGAGGTATTTCAAAATAAAATTTGTTTATTGGGTTATTTTGCCGTGCGCATTTTTTAATATAAATACATACGTCAATACTGAAATAGTTATCGAGAGATTTGTTTACTCGGCATTTTTTTTTTTTTTTTTACTATAAATGAACGACTCATTAAACGTATTGCTATTATACTCACAATGGAGATACAAATTTTTAATAAAAATCGATTTTTTTTCTTTTTTAAGTCATACATTATAGTAATGTCGAGTACGCTTAGATGTTTTGAATTCGAAACCGCAGTATGATTTTCTATACATTACTATATATATATAGGTATTGTTAAGAATATTTGTTTGAAAATCCTTTTCGGTAAACTTCATCCGCCCCCGCCACGTCGAATATTTAAAAATAAAAATGTGTAGGAAGAAAATCGTCACGCGAAATGTCGATTGAAGTGTGAACCGGAGTGATAACGGGAAAATGAATTCGAATCCGAAAGCTTTGTAAACGCTTTTTTTTCATCTTCGCCGATCGGGTTGGAAGAGGGGTGAGAATGAATGCATTTAATTTTCAACTGTCGACGTTTGTTTGTTACGCCGTCGAATTTGTCGACTGGTTGATGAAAAACGTCGACACTTGAAACGAATGCATTCGAATTCTCGCGCGCCGCTGCCTGCGCAGTAATCTAATAATAACACAGTAATAGAAACACATAACGAATAAGTGTATGTTTGTTCGAGAACTTTTTTTACGATTCGAATAAATAAATCATGCCTTGTTCGAGAACATATTTTATTCAGTTATCGTTTAATATCGATTCCTTTGCATGCGATATTTTCGTACGCGCAGTGGTGTTCGAAACACACACAATGTTTTATTCATGAACAATACACATTTATATATATATATATATGAAAAAATAAATAAATAAAAACCATTTTGATTAGACACCGCGTGTGGTGCGGTGTTTGAATTCATTATTTTAACGTTTTTAATCCCAAAGCTTTACAAAAAAAAAAAAAAAAAAAAATTTCTCACCTATTAACAATAAAAAGGGACAGGGAATATAATTTTATTTATACGTACGATTTGAGCACGAATACAATTATGGGCGAAAAAAATTAATGAAAATCGCAAAAATTTTCTAGAAAAGACATATTGACTGTAATCGTCGAAACATTGTGTTTTCCCATATTCGTGTTGTGTAATCGGTTGTAATAGATTTCTAAACAATATATTAAAAAATACGATATCGTATCGTTTCTAACCCCGTCAAACCAACGACAAATCAATATTGTGTATATACGCCGTATGAGAACGTGTCTTTAAGGAACTTGCAACGGATCCATTCCGCACAATAAAGTTCGTCGTCCGCCAAAGGAATTATTAACCGCTACAATATTATCATTAACGCGGGCGTATGTTTCGATATGAAAATGTACGGGGGAGGTTTTTTTTTTTTCAACCCGAGACGACGGAAAAGAAAGAGGAGAAAGCAAACCAGAACGTATACATTGTATAGCTATCGTCGTCTCGCGTATTTCGGCGGGGCCCTGCGTGCGCGCAAAACTGACTGTACGAAAACGGGTCACGTTGAACGGAACGGGGAAAACATAATACGCGAACACACACACACACACACACACGCCATACCGTTGCGCACACAAAACACGTCTTAGTTTAATTAAACGACGGCGTCGGTGTTTGGTGGGACCCGGTGGCAAGAGACCGGCGAGCAGTTGTGGTGAACAGCCGAGCAGCAGACAGGTGCTTGAGTCCATTGTCGGATTATTCAGATTTATTTCGGTTATGTGCCGAGCTTAATGGCAAACGGTAAACAATGATTACCGCCGACGACGAGGGAGTTTGCGGGACTCGGAAGCGCGTTCACCGGGCGCATGAAGTGCCGTCGCCGCTTTTATACAATTCAAAAACGGGTTTTAACGACAACGCGTCTGGTTTTGAAACGACAATTTTCTCTCTCTCTCTTTATCCGTATTTATTCCGTTCCGGTACGCGCGCCGTTGTACGTGTATGGAATTAAATCGGATTTTTTTTTTCTCATAATAATAATAATAATATAAAATTCTACCGCTTCGTCGTAATTTATGGACAACGGCGATTAAATAAAAATATTAATTACCATTGCGCTATAGACAGGCGCAATTATAGGTAAATTACGTCGGAGCACACGCGCAAGTATAACACACACAGAGAGAGAGTGAAAAGCTCTTTGTTCGTTTTCGACGTCACTCTAGAAGTAATTAAAGGCGGTTGCAGAAATATGAAAATCCGTCTCTGCGGAGATTCAAAACAAAAATACGCATTTAATCAATTTCAATCAATCACAAAAATTTTCGAAAAAAAAAAACTCGAGCAGTGTTTTATAACAAAATTGAGCTACTGCGCTGTAGTCCGGTCCCGGTGTGTCACCTGCACAGTGGCGTCTCGTCAACGCCGCGTGAGATTCGTTGTAACGGAAAATTATTCGTTTTTTTTTTTCAAAAAACATTATGCGAGATATTATATATTAATACCAGCGTTGCTTGACAACTCTATGAAAAAAAAAAAAAACTCTTTGGAAATATCGTAGAATATCTGCGGATTTTTTTCTTTTTATTTTTCACGTAATTTTTTTTATTCGAATATTTTACACGCTATAGTGATAGCGGAACACAAAATTGACAAAAACGCATATTTACATAACAGAAATTGTTATTATTCACCAGTTGGCCGGGTGAATGTACGACTGCACGACCGAATAAACTTCAGCTTACAAAATACGATATCTTTTCATGCGTTTCCGTTGAAAAAGTTCAAAAATAATTATGCGCCCCACGCTGTTTAAGTCGTTTACCGATTTAGTACGTTACACGCGCGCGCGTGTTCCTGACATTACGCATTTGTGACACATGATTTTGAAATCATACGCGCGCGTAGCGCATTTCATTCTCGAAATATCCTAGAAAAACGCGTCTTAATATATATATATATATATATACAAAAAAAAAGTGAAATAAAATGTCTCGCGTCGCGTTACGTCTCATAACGATCGCGGGAATAGAAGAACAATTATTTTTAACGAGATCGCTCGTCGACGCGTTCCGAACAGGAAATCATATTGAATTTGTCGCAGAAAAACGTTTTTCAAATGTCTCGGCGATCCTTTTGTGTACTCTAGGCGAGCTGACGGACAAGTTGTTCGAGCATTAATACACTAAACGAAACCTAGTTTCCGGAGCCAATAATAATAATAATAATAATTATGTCCTTTAGTCTCCCAACAGACCGAGACAACTGCGGAGATCTACGTCCGGAAGCAACTAAGCCCTTTATAGGGAATATATACCGCGCTACTGCGTTGCAATGGCGTGACCATGCGTGCAAGTCTTTCGGAAGTTTTAATTTCCCAACTAAAATCCCTTTCGCGTTTTCAGTTCTTCAGCCGAATTGCTCGTTTTGGAAAACCTTGCCTTCGTGTTTTAAATTTCCGATCTCACACGTCGGACGCACTTGCCAAAAGTATGGAAAATTATTATCGTGAATTTTCTTGAATATGAAAATAAAATCTTTTATCGTCCGCGCGGAATTCGAAACCTCATTAAAACCGTATTGAAATTCGACACGGCGTCTATTGAAATATTTTATTTATTTTTTTCTATGAAACTTCAAACCGATTAAACACTTTTTTTTTATTGCTATTTTCGTTACGATTTTGAATCTATTTCCAGTTTGCTTTCGTCGTTAACAAGTGTAGTTTAATGTGATTCCGTTGAAAACATAAAATGATTTTATTAATACAATTTAACAAGAACGCGCTACACGAAATTCGAATCGAGAATGGGCAACTCTCGAAATAATAGTTGCGAATTTCCGTTTTAATTCGGAGTACGTTATGATACGTGTCCGCGAACGAAAACACCGAATCCCATCGAAATGTTATTTTCGTATTTATTATTTACCTTGTTGAATTATATCATTATAACATAAACGGTTTTTCGACTCCGAGTTCTCGGTTCTCATTTAATAAGATTTTTGGACGCCGATTTTGCTCAATTGTTTTTCATTTTTAACGGTATCGATTTCGAAATCTATTTCAAAAGCCTTCGATTAATAATATTTTACGACGCGTAAAATTCGTCGAATAATTGGACGAATCGTTCCTTCGATAGGATTATACAATATTATTATCCCGAGACAAATGTTATTTCACGCGATATAAACCTTGATCGACGGTAATTTGCATACATAGTAACTGATCAGTATATATTATAATGGGATTTCGTATACGGCTTATCTAACATTGTACATACGCATAGGACGCATAATACGTATTATAATAATCAGGGCTCGAAAACTGTAGCATTTGATAATTATTGAAGAAATACAAAATGTAAATAGCACAGTAAGCTATAAACGTCTCGTTTTTCCATCAAACATTTCAAATAAAGAATATTACATTACGAACTGCGTCATTTTTGTATTTTTCTTTCCCCCCCCCCCCCACAGTTTTACGCCATTCATTTATTTTTTTCTTTTTATTATTAATACGCATTCAACTTAAATTATTTTGTTTTCTATAAATCTCGTGATCTTCAATCAAGTTAATAATAATACTCACGTTGTTATTGTGTGGCAGGTTGGATCTGGCATTGGTTGTACGATCAAAGTCATTTATGTGTGCGTGTGTGGATATATGAGAATAAAACATACAAAATAAAATATTATAATACGGACCAACAATTTATTTAAGCATTTGGCGACGCGGAGACACCTTGACAACCACTTTTTCTTACCGTGGGAACTTTATTCGTCAGTTTTACGACCGTAATTGCGTCGACTGTAAATCATATCGCGTATTAATAACAATAACAATAATAATAATAATAATAATATAAAATTTACCACACTATTTTATCAGATATTTCGTATTATCGTGTCTAATTATATGTATTAAATTATCGCGAACTTTATTGTAATATTCATATAAATGAAACGATTTTTATTTATTTTTTTTTTTAATACGTCACCAGGTTTTTTTACCATCACGTTTTAAGCGCGTGTTTCTGCAGTACCTTTGAGTGCTATAAAATCCGAGCCCTGTTTATAACAATTGACTGTTTATATCGAATAGACGACAATTCGATGGAAATATAATGCGGCAAATATAAATTAGGTACCGTGTTTTCAACCGTGTAAATTCGTAAAATATTTCAAACGTTTTACGCTATATTAACGTACCTTATACGCTTTCCGAAATTCGTTTGTGTCTCATTAAGAATAGCCACGCGATCCTTTGGAAAACACACGCGATAGCCTCGAGACCTGCAGCAGCTCGCTCGCTCCCACAGGAACAATTTTCTCATTGTCAATTCTAAACTTTCTGTCAGAAATACAAGAACGAATGTATCTCCTTATATATATATATATATATATAATACCTCTATATCCCGTTTAAACTTTCGTTCTTCCATTTCTTCCAATTCCCTCTGAAACTCCCTGGTAATTAAACGATCGAACGTCGTTCGGCGGCATAAAGGCCACGACGAGCCCGATAGCAATCATTAATTGCACTCGCCGTGCGCGCCGTTTTATCGTCCGATACACAAAACGTCTTAAGTACCGTTCTCCCAATAAAATATAATATTCTCAGATGTCCTATACGCGTTGCCGTTTGAACATCTAATAAAATCGAATTTATGGCATTTCGAAAACACACTGCGTTTAGGCATTGGGAAAAGTGTATATCACGTAATATCGGATTGAGAGTATAACTACGCGCGTCTCCGTATGAGTGTGTGATTATTTGGAGAGCGATATTTCGTGGATTCGATCGACGTCCGAGAGATAAACAATAAGAATATATTATCTAGAAACCGTACACGAAACAATAATTTCCATTCAAAAATATTATATATATTTATTTAAAAAAAACAATTTTACGTGATTTAAACGCTACGCGAATTTTATTCATCGCGCTTCGTTTTAACGTCTTTCCGTGGGTAATTAATAGAACGCTTTTTATCCGAGCACCAATAACACGTTGATGGAAAATTAAATTCGAAATCTACTCGTTTATCGAAAACACTATTTGAATGACGAAATCGTTTTGGAAAAAAAAAATCTTTTCTCAATACTACGTAGTATCCGTATTGCAAATATTTTTCAATTCGGTGAATTACTAGTAAAACAACGAATCGCCTTAAAAACTCTCGCGGTTAATATAAAACGCGGTTTTTTTTTTTTTATATATTTATCCATCGAGGTTTTTCTACATTATCCATCGTAATCGTAGAATAAATTACGGTGTGCAATTAAAACGATTTTCGGTAAACGGTTTCGGGACGAAACAATGTTGAAAAAATCGTCGAACATCATTAAAACCCCGATGCTTTTCGATTATACTTTCTGACGCGATTTCAATCAATTTAAATCTTAAACGCATTTCTTTTTTTCGGAGCAGGCAACACAAAATTATATTATCGCGTCGCAGTCTTGTAGTATAAATTATTCGAAATAAAGCATTTAGTCATATAATGCTTTGTTTGTTTTTGTTTTTTTTTTGTATTTCAATACTACGCTAATTAAATTTTACTCTCGTTCTTTCGTCGAAATACTTATTGTAAATAAAAAATTTAAAAAAACAAAAGACCCAAGAAATTAATAATGTTTATAATACATTATAACAAGCCGTTAGAAGAAAAAAAAACTATTAGTATTATGTTGTTAAATAGCCCCAATGCAATCGTCCTCGTTACAATCACAGTGAATATATTTCATAAGTTACAGTAAAAATCCTATTTGATATTGATTCATTCCTATATTTATAATGAAAAATTTAAAACTATATTAAATTTTTTTTATATATTTGAAATTAACCGCTTTTACTCACTACAGTATTCGTCAGAGTTGAATTTGACATAAAAACAAATTTCATTAAACTTCTGTGGAAAAATATGAAAACTTCTCCGCGCGAGCTTTTAGAATTATTTTTACATCGTTCGAATTAATCACGTCCTAAATACGATTTATTTTTTTAGAGGAATATTCGAATTACTTGTTCCGAAATACAATCTTTTTCGCTTTTCATTCGAATACATTTTACAAATGCTTTTGAAAAACTATTCTTTACACGTATGTTGTTGTCAACCAATCGATGCTGTACATATACGAACGGAATAAAAAAAAAAAAATTTCTCCTTTTAAATGACGACAATATTTAAATTAACTTTAAGCGCACACGTATGTGTGCTGTACGTACAATTTAATTTAAAATACGTGTCGAAGCGACGAGACACAATATTAGATTGTCAGGAACTTTTTGTCTACACATATAGTGTAATACGCTATACATAAATAAATAAAAAGTGTTCCGAGAGAGTTAATTCAATTACGTCGCAGTTATTTCCATCACACGCGAAGTTATAGCAACGGTGTGCGTTGTGTTTTTTTTCTTTTTATTCACACTATTCGTGCGTAACAGAACACGAGAGTTTATCGAATTTCAAAATCTATTGCTATTTATGTTACATACAGTAACATACATACATCTGATTGTGTTAACGTTTTTAATCGACCACGGTAATCGTCGTGTTTACGTTTTTATAAAAATTCATATATCACACGTGCATTATTCAGATGGAAAATACAAAATTATTCACGTCCCAAATAGGAAACCTCGACGGTTAGATAATATAAAATATAACTTATATGGTACTTGCAACTTACAAGAATCGGGGATGCTGATTTTCAATGAACAGAGGAATATTTTATTACAGAGGATTTTCTCACTCTTCGTTTTCATCTCACACAAGTGTATAGAGTCGGATTTTCTTATTTTATCGCCCTTAAAATCTGCCTATCTCTTTATTTACCTCCATTAATCTTACCTATTACCACTTTTCCTTCCACTGTCTCGAATTCCTTTTGCGCTGTTCCTCAACTCACCATCCATCCTTCTCGCGATGCCCTACAATTTTCTCAGCCCGTCTTTTTACTTTTTTCAGCATCTAATGTTCTACGCAATTTACGAAATGAAAATCATGTACTTCACTTAATGTTTCAGGCGATAATAATCAATTCAAAATATATAAAATAGATTCGTGAAATGCGTATATTGACTCAAAAACTGACAACAATAATATGACACCAAGGTATATACTTTATCTTTGTTCCCACACAATTTCACATAAAAACAATATACGATACAAATATAATACAACAAAAACGCACTATACCGTCTTCTTTGACGTTATTTTATTTATATTAGAAAAATTCAAATATTTTCACATTTGATGTGAAAATAAAGTTGCATTTTTTAAACAATCGAAAACTATAAATCATAATTATTCAACTAATTCGTCCTACGGAAATATGTCGTTTTACTTTTTTTTTTAGACAATTAAAATTGAATTTTGAAGAAAATTCATCGGTAAAAACTTTTCTAAGTATAATATGGTCATTTATTTTCTACATGTACTATAGCGGTACATTCGTACACTTCGAAAAATCGTAGAAAATTAATGACCATATTTTAAGAGAAAAGTTTTTATAACAATTTTTTTCTTAAAAATTCAATTTCGCGAATATAACTATTATAAATTTCATAAAAAAAAAAATACGTTCTTTTACATAATTCATCCAATACTTGGCGTCTTTTTCACGTTATTTCTGATTTCGACACCGTCCTCAACTCGTTCTCTCGGTTCACCACAATTATTATCAGGGGGTGCTCCTCTTGTACCACCTCAGAAGATCATACATTTCATCCACGCGAGAACCTCGTGCATCAGTGTAGATAATGGCGCTGCAAATTTATTAATAAATAATTTTTTTGCCCGTTTTAGTAAACGAAAAAGGTATATTAATTTAATAATTTTTATATAAGAATACGATAACTAGTTTATAACACTGTATTCAACATTATTGAAAATTGCGAATTATTCGTCAGGTAATCGGTTTTGATGACTGATAAATCGTTTTATTGAACCGATGTGTATTTTGGGGGAAAAACTCGAATGGTTTGAAATTGCCATAAAACAAAAATACTAATGACATCAAATAACGCAGTTTTGCTCTTCCAGCATACAATCAATAATTATTTGACGTCAAGTATACATATATATATAAATTGTTCGAAATCCGTCGATTATTATTAATAATATTATTTATCGATCAATCAAATAGTTTCCCCGTCACAAACATATTCGACGTGTGTTTGAAGACGACAGAAATGATCACGCGTTGACCTCGGCTGATAACATACCAACAAGTCGTTGATTTTTATAATCGTAACGGTCGCTGCAGAGTTTTGTAATTGATTTTTTATTAACTATATTTTCGTAAAAAATTAGTATCGTGCATAATATGCATATTCGTAAATAATAACTTAAATGATTTTTGATGTTTTTTTGCTAAAATTTATTAAGACATAATACATGTTCTATATATCGACTTCTATAACTATCCCGATTTGGGCACTGAGATTGAAACGAAAAACGATTCGACGATGACGATTACTTACCAGCATTATCAATAGCAATTAAAACATAAACTCAGTCATAAAGCGGAATTTGGCTATTAATTTAAAAGGGAGAAACGCAAATTAATCACGAGCCGTTTACTCCCGTGGGAGGGATTTTCTCCCCTTCTACAAAAAATTCTTTTTATTATCTTTATTATACCTTTGTAAGTTTCGTAATGTTAGTTATTGGCGAATGACGTTCTTTCGAAAGTCACGAGTCGTAAGATACGGCGATTAAATATTATAACATTACTAAATGGTAAAAGTTTCCGAGCTGAACGATACAATCGGCAAAGAGGGGAACAATATTGGACACCGCCGTGGAACTGCTGGCGTTGATCGAGCACAATGAGCAGATTGAGCAACGAGAGCAGATTGAGCAGCGCAATGGAAAGTTGGATCTGGTGTAAACACGACGTGAGCGCAGTCGTATTAACTAGTTGTCGACGGAGCAGCACGAACGGAATAGAATGTTCACCGAACGACTACGTGGATCAACGGCGGTCTGTCGCGAGATGGTCTCTGTACGTCTATAGAGCGACTCGGAGCAATGGTACTAGCGTAGCGACCAGATTTATTCCCTGGTTTTTGGAGCGTTTGAATATTGAGTTGTGATCGATGGCGTATCGGCCGCGTACACAGTAATTGCCACCAACGTAAGTCGTGATCAGCTATAATCTAGGGAGCTCTGAACCTCGGCCGGGTGTCGATGGGGGAGGCTAATTTGAAATTGCGTGAGGCGCGAATATTAGTATTAACAAAAAATAAATAGAAAATCGATAATACATTTTATTATAGTATATTATTCCCAATGTCTATTACACTTTTAGATATGATTCATAAGTTATAATGATCTTAAAAAATAAAAATAGTCATTTATATATTAAAATTAATTAAAAGGTAAAAGGCACAAATAATTTCACGTTGATTTCTAACAATGCTACATTTTGGTAAAATCTTTTGCTCACTTATCAAGCGTTAGACGAAGACTCCTTATTATAAAAAAAAAATATATCTATATTATCACTATAAACGTACAAATTAATATTTCAGTCTTCGAGAAGGGTAAGTTACGCTTTTGATCTCACCGTTATATCATACTTATATTTTCTGGGTAAAAACACCTTCACGTCATACCTATTAAATATCTCACCTATAGGGAGAAACGTATTTGGAGAGATGACGATGAGTGGCACATTAATTATTTCAAGGACAGTAAAATAATCACTCCACAACCACCAGCATGGTTTCGTTTTTATTGAAATAAGATATATTCCGCGATAAATTTTGTTAAAAAAAATTAATATTCACTTATAACATATATAATATTGAATTAGTTTAACGTTATCCTTAAATCTTGCTTTCGATTCTATTTTTATTCAATGGTTTGTAGTTGTATCAATAATTCTTTTGGACGAACGTTTATACAAACCGATAATTTAATGAATTTAATGCGAAGAGTTATAAATCATTCGCCAAATAGCGCTGAAAATGTTTTTAAATTCTATCTCGTCCAGCTCCAAAACGCTTGCCAATGATATTTGTTAGTGGCTTATAGAGAGCCAAGGCATATCTATAAGATTTAGCACCCATTAAGATACAATGTATTGATGCAATTAATTAAAGAATTCAAAGCGTAAATTATAAACTCGTTGTAATACTATACGAAATTGCGGATTGTATCGGTTATAACTTAATTTTTGTATTTAAAATTTTTCTCAAAGAAAGTATAGTAATAGGGGTGACATTAAATTTTTACCTAAGGCGACAAATCCCTAAATACGTCTCTGCTTTTTTGTGTATATATTTATCACTCCGTCGTATAGAGTTTGTAGATGCGGATTTTATTTATGTGCAATGTGTGTGTGTGTGTGTGTGCAATAAACTTTTGGCGAGAAACTTCAAAAGTATTCTGTCGAGTGGTTTTAGGATATAAAACGTTTTCGAGGTCGTGAATTTACAAGTAGACAAGAGACCGACCCGTCGCGGATTTTTTCTGCAGAGGAACGCGAACGAGTCTTCGGCTCCGAATTATTATTATTATTATTATTATTAATACGTGTCACGCGTAATATCGCACATTAAATCGTCCCGAATCTGTTTAATTATGATAGATGGATGAATGCCAGGTGTAATCCGATCGCCATTAAGCCTGAACACGACTATTGTGGTTATTACCTTCATCTCTCACTCTCCGCCCGGTCAGAATGAACGATTGTATATATTAGCGTGCATGCGAATGACGGGCGGGCGAGCGAATTACTGGTAATCGTTTTTGGTGAATTTATCTCTCTTATAATAACATTTATCGCGTTTACAAATTGACCTGTTTTTTTTTTTTTTTTAATATTATTTTTTTTCATTTATTTTAATTTTTTTTTATTGCGCCGTGTGCGCGTAAAACGTGCATTAATTACGCGCGTTCAGTAATCCTTTGATTTCGAAAATCGTCCTCCAATGTACGGATTTCCGCCTGATCGGATCCCTTGGATCCCTTCTTCTTTTTTCTTTTTTCACAGCAAATAACAATATTCTACACATTAATTAGTGAAATTCGCGCAAATTGTTGAATTTAATCCGCGTCCCTTATACTAAGACCTCCGAAATATGCATTTACGTAAAACGGTCAAATGTTATCATTACATAATACGATTAATAAAAATCGCTATTTGCAGATAACCAGCATTTTGTACTGAGATCTCAACAAACATTTGCTTTTATCGCCCGTTATCATTTTGAAGATTTTTTTTTTATCTATATAAAATAACTCGTGTTAAAAACGTGAAGAATGTATAATTTGGATTTCAGGTCAACCCGATCAAAAACTTTTACCGACAAATAATAAATTATATAAAACTGTTATCGGGTGAATACGTATGCAGTATACACGATGTACGCATAACGTTATTGTAAGAGTGCGCGTTTTTGTTTCCCATATAAATCTCACTAATAATTGTGCGAATAAATTCATTAACGTGTATTTAATTAATTAATATAATTCGATGTATTATAATATTTTAATTCCAAAAGATACTTGGGATATTTAAAACAAAAAAAAAAAAATAAGAAAATCAGATTTTGTTTTATGGATATAAAATGTTTACCTGCGTATTTTCATTGTATCGTCCTTTTATTGATTATTACGAAAATAATTTAATGCGGAGAGGAGTATTATTAAACTACAATAGGGAGTGAAAGGATTTAAAACGAAATTGTGATTTTGTTTTAAAATTTAAATATCGAATAATAAACGTCAGTGGTATGTATTACGCAAAATTAATGTGTTTAATCAAAAAAAAAAAAAAAATATATATATATATATAAACGAAAAAAATTAAATCGTTTTTCTTTTTTTTTCTGGATCCCCGCCGGTTCGGAGCCACTTTCCAACTGGACACAGTAATTAATGTGTTGTACCCTCGGAAAAAAAACAAATGTAATGCAAGTGCGTTTCCCGTTTTAATTCAATAGCGCCTCCTATACTACTGTAATGATCATATATGTATAAATATGAACGTTCGATTCGAAAAACGGTGTACAATATACTACACATGGGTATAACACGTTTCGTCAATGGAAACATATAATATTGAAAGTGATGAATAATGCGAAGCGAATTTAATCGTTAAAAACACAACTAGGAAATTTCGAATTTGATTTACGATTTTCGGTAAACCGCGGTGTACGCGGCGATGAGTGCCGCCGACTAAGCAAAAACACTTGTGTATTAACGAAATCGGTCATAAAATGTCTGAGAAACTTGAATTATTCCGTCTCCCTCCTCTCGCCTCATTATAATGATTCCCATCCCTCGCTTACACGTTTTTGTACACACAATTTTAAACGGTATAAAAAATGTATAAGACGAAATTCGTAATGCAACGTTTCCCGGATACGTAAGGGAATAATATTTTTCCATTTTTGAAAATTAACGTTAACCGAAATGAACTGTACGCTGTTGTTCGTCGTAAACAACAATCTACCACGCTATGGAACGCGTTTTTTCTACGTAAATTCGTTTTTCGCAATTTTCCGATGTAATATTATTACATTGCGTTATTGATTTGTCGCGATGAAATGTTCACGGTGCAAAACTCTCGTTTATAGAAATACTGTTCGCCGTTAATATTAAAAAAAAAATAATAATAATAATAATAATAATAAGTAGATCGCGTTTTATAAACATCGCTCGTCGATTTTCGTGAAAAAAAAAAAATAAATAATAATAAAATGTATTCCGAATTCAGAAATGTTTCAACACCGATCGTGAGAATCTTTGTCCGAAACGTAGTAGTACCGTCATATTACGCGTATATAAATATTAGTGTATACAAATGTCACATATTTGCGATTCGCGCAATGACGGACGCCATTTTTGTATATTAAAATAAAACAAAACGAAGTGTGGCCTCCGCCGAAATCGTTAGTTTTACAGTAAAAATTCTACTCGATTCCTTGCGAGGCCCGCCGTCACCGCTTCGGGCCGACGCTATACGCGCGCGCGCTGGCCGAGGCGCTATAATAATAATAATAATAATATGACGTGCTCGCCGGCGGTAAATGTGCGCATCCCGGAATTAATGCTTATTCGAATGTATTTAATTAAGCGAGACCGCCGTGATTCCCCTGTGGGCCATGCGAACTCACACACATAATATTATATGTACACCCACAACGTGTATGCCTTTCGCGCACACATATATCCATGTAAATAAACGTAAACGTTTGAACGCTTCACCCTCGCCGCGCACCGGTCATTTGGAGCTGAAAACGAGCGGCAGTCCGGTTTGCGCGTCAATATTTAACCGGGGCGGGGGAATCATAAAATATAACGAAAAAAGAAATAATAATAATAATAATAATAATAATAATAATAATAATAATACACGCGTTTACAAGCGGTTCACTTTATCACCAAACCGACGCGCAATGTTCTAGAAATGTATTTACGCGCGCGCTAGAAAATACAAGACTCGTTGCGTTCGATTTTTTTTTTTTTTATCCATAATATAAATTCGGTATTATTATATTATTATAATAATTAATCTTATTTCGATATTAAATAATTAATCTTTTATTATCCCGGCTTCGGTAAATATAAAAGCTTTTATCCTTTTCTAAAATCTATCTTGACCATTAGTTAAATAAACAAATTGGATTTATATAAATTCAAATGCATACATATTTACATTAATAATTATTATTATTATTATTATTATTAGCACGATCATTTTTACGATTTTTCGGGGTGTGTAAAACGTCGCGTTGTTTGTACTATAGTCTGTTTTCCTAATATCTTTTGTAAAATCGAATTCCGACGGAAAAAATTGTAACTCATGTCGGATTTACGATAAGAGAAAATAACATGGCTACATATAGTTTATATTGTGCTACAATGGAACGAGTGTTAAGTAAAAAGTGCGTCATTTTTACCCTTCTAATATTGCTCTTTGTTCACAAGTGAAATAATATCCACTGTTGTTTAATTATTATATTCTTCGAAGTGTTCGACGAACTATATTATTATGTTATATAAAGTATAAATTATGCGCAACATGAATTTAACTACTTGGGAGTTTTTTTTTTTTTTTTTAATTTAAATTCAAACTCGGTCCTTCACAATAATATAACTTTTTTCTCGTTCGAAAGGAGAAACGAAAAAATATGAAAAAAAAATTATAGTTTTATTTTTAATAACTTTGAATTATTCTCTTTTTGCGCAAGAGAACTTATTGTTCGCATACTTTCGTAATTGAAAATACTCAATTCTATGGGAACTGTAATTTGAACATTACTTTTATAAATTTCAATACAAACATTAGTTTTTAATAACATAGAAATACGTTAAATTTACATTGTCGTTATTTAATATTATACATACAGAACGGTAATATAATATATACCTGTATTATTCAGTCTAAAGTAAACGAATAAGGAAAACATTAATTATTTAATGTTTTTAAATTAATTAATTAAAGCAAACGTACGAAGTGTAAATGTTGTAATCCATCCATTTCCCGTATAAACCATTAAATTAAATTTGGGTAATTTTTTTTTTTTTTTTGTAAAGAAGATAACTAAGATTTAATACATTAAAGTAGAATGTTTTCATTTTATAAATCAGTAAAAACAAAAAAGGGAAAAACTACACGGTCAAAGAAAACAAAATTAACATTTAAAGTTTCGAATTCGAGTTGGTATTTTCATAGTTGAAATACTTTCAAGTTGACAAATATATAGTAATATAGATAAGTAAATTTTAATTCATACAAATATTTCATAATTATTAATCCTCGTGTCGTGCAGGGTTTTTATATTTTAATAAACAGAACGTAAAACAAAATAATATTATTGTTGTTTTAAATCATTCACATTAACATTAATAATTTAGTTTTAAACAAAATATTTACACGTGTATTACAATAACAACAACAACAACAACAACAATAATAATAATAATTATCTTTTCCTTTACATGTGTCCAAACATAATTATAAACACCAAATACGTCTTCAGTCGCTGTTGTTTTTTTTTTAATGAACGTTTAAGATTATCTAATTGCATCTATTATTATCTAAAGCCATACGGTTTGCTCGGTTCTTTCAACGATTGTATTTTTAGACGAAAAGAAGTTGTTTTTTTTATCAACCGCAAACAATAACGTTTGCCATCGCGCAATAAATAGCGTATGATGGGTAAAACTTTTTGCGGTCGAGGAGTTTCGAAGTCTGAACGTTGAAACAACTGCGACATTTCTCCGTGTATATCGGAAAAAAAAATATAAATACTACATCTCCCCGGCAAACTTATTACTGATCACTGTGACATATCGTCGCACGAGAGTCATTCTCCGAAATCCCACTATCTCTTTGAGATTATTATTATATTGCAACAAAATTTTGTGACTACATACTCGAATTAATTATTGTACGAGATTGGCAAAATCAAACGATTAACAATCGTATAAACGATTATATTATCGTAGCGATAATGCGGCAATATATTAACGTCTTCCCGCACATCTCGTTCTATATAAATTTTCTCATATTTCATTATGACATTGCAATTAATAAGGTTTCAAGAATTTTTTTTATTTTGAATTTATATCGAACTATATAAATATACGTTATTATTAGGTCGCACACGCACTAAAATGTTCTTAATACTCGGGAAAATTTACGTGAAAATATTATAAATTATTATTATTATTATTATCCGGTATATTTCTTGACACACTTAATATATTCATTCAATAATTATATGCATCGATTATTACTATATGTAATTCAATATTCAATATTTCGGGTAAGAAAATAAATGTAATACATTCAAAACAGTTGTTTATACGTATATAAACGTGTTTTAATAGTTTCTGTACAGAATAAAAAGGGAGAACATACAAAAAAATTGCGTTATATTTTATGCATTTAACAAAACAATGAATGAAAGTTCAGAATTAATATGATGATCAGCTGCTGAAATATTTTTATAGAATATTTGGGAACCCTAAAATCGTATGAGTTACCTTTAGAAAAATATCAAACACGTTGACTTCGAAAAGATTCTAATGTTAGAAAAGTCAAAAACGTTTCTTGTGAATAATTGTCACGTCAATGTAATTTTATTTTTACTCTTTTTCTTCAAATTCATAACTTTTCCAATAAAACCGTACGAAACACGCTAAAGATAATAAATAAATCGGATAAATCAAAAAATAAAAAAAAAAACCAGGAAAATTTTTTTAAATTTTTCAAATGTATTCCCTAAACAATTACATTTAACAAAAACATTTAACCTTTTCGTTCCCGGGTGACTTATTACACACGTGTATATTATTCGACACATTAAATATTACATAAAATGCAATGAACTGCGTGTTATATATGATTCGGAACGTTATTTTACAACGCACCGTTTCAACAATCAATATTTGTTGTGTTCCGAAATTATCGAGAAATTCAGTGTTTCGAGTATTTTTACATATTTTTCTATTTATTTATTTTTTATTTCTAAGTATTTAATACGATATTTTAAATAGAATTATAATAACAGGTAATTGAATAGTATTTTTAATACATTTCTTAAAAACCATTTCACGAATATTGTAAAGAGTTTTTTTTTTTTTTTTCTTACAACGCTGAAAATATTTACAACGGCTAGTATAATACATAATTATACAGCATTAAGAGTTATACAAACGATAGAATAACAGGGAGTGCAGACTGTTCGAAACCGAGAATCGTTCGATTAATTAAAACACTAGAAATTCGTTAGTCTAATGTGCTCGATGGTTTTCATAAACATTCGCAGCATTGACAACACACTATAAACACATGAACATAAACACGATAAAAACATAAACAAAAACGTCCTTGTAATAATCTTCAGATTATATTTTCGATCCTAATGATGCCTACCGTATCCCTTTCCTAACCCCACCCTGGTGAACGATCACTATTGTACGCATTCATTTTGAAAACGCAATTCTAAATATAATAAGAAATGTACAAATCATGAACCGTGTCAAAATACGATATCAGAAATATTATAATATAGCTAAAACTTTTTTTGTATTTTTGGTCTTTTTGAAAAACCGGAAAGACAAGAACGTGATGTCAAATATAGTAAAAAAAAAAATAAAAATATTATCGACATCTATACCATCACAGTGATAAAAATCACTTTATAATCGTTTTTAATGTAAAAATGTACACGTGCCGTACAACAATAGTTATCGGGGAAAAGCTACAGTGAGAAGCAATACTGAACACGTATTTGCTGAAAACCGTCGACGATTGGCGTTGAGATAATATTAATAAATCGCATGAACTACCGAAGTTATACATAAAAATATATTTTATGTATTTGTTTAAATGAATTCGCGTAAAATTTATTTTTGACCTATATGAGAAAACGATTTTGCTCCTCTCCCCAATCACCGCGCCCGATCGAATCTCCAGCTACGCCCGTTCTATGTCCATATAATATATACACACTTCCGTTTTAAAACACAAACACACGCGCTTTATACAGTCTCCGGGCAATTTATGTCTGAGATCTCTCCGAACAGCGTGCAGTTCCTGCGGAGGCAACGAACCCGAAAGTTTCCATTACTATCATGCGCCGCGGGATTTATGTGGTTTTTGAAAGACGCTTAAAAGCGACTGAAATCTTTCACCGTCGTCACTGCTGAAAGCACCCGCAAACGGAGATCTTTTCCGGCATATAGAGATTTCACACACATTTTCGATAAATCTTTTTACGAGAATTTCAAAAACGTCGTTCTGACGTCTCGTCGCGGTCGGTCGCCGACGTTTGTGACGCACCGCCAATCGAACCACAACAAGTAAGCATTATTAACAACAATAATAAAATTGGATGATAAGAACAAAAATTATTTTCCTTGGAAACTTTTCGATTTTCAATACCGTTTTTAACTATTTCGAATTGCGAACACATTCAAAAAATTGAATTTGAACGAGAGGAGTTCAAAAGACTCATTATTATTCCAATGCGGAATCATTGAAATTACGAAACTTTACAACGTACTATTGGTTGTCGATACTAAAATATCGAAAATCGATTTTCGCAATAATCTAGAATAGCTGGACGATGAATTTAGATAATTCGGTTCGCCATACAATAATAACCGAATGTTTATCCATATTTCTAGTTAAAAAAAAAAAAAAACAATGCGTCGTTTTCGATTTCACTTAATTCGTAACACCGCGTCCCAATGTTATGTTATTTTTGTACTTAGATATCTGTTCGATTACAAGGTTTTAAATATTATTTTTCTATTTTAAATTACGGTTTTCAGTGTATTGTAGTTTTCGATTTGACTTATACACGTGTCGACGTGAAATTTCGATAATCATTGTTATAGTCCAGTTGCTGTGAAATACCTGTTTTTTTTTTTTTTATGATTTCGATATTTCGCGTTAGTAGGGTACATCGATTTTGATTTTTCAAACGTTTTTATCGCGGTATTTAAAATCGGTTTCCAACCATGGGAATTATACAGCCCGGAAGGGCATGCGAAGCGATTTACAGAGCGATACGAATCTGGACATTGTGTAAAACCTATACATTCTTTATATTTATATATGTAATTTGAATATTCCAATCAGATAAACGAAAATGGCCGAAATAAAAATAATGGCCGTGCGTGTGTTCAGTGAATGCTCGCACTAAATCGTTATAGGTTACTATATTTTATATATATATATATGTATATACTGCTTCAGTGGAGATTGGAAAAAATTGTAGTTTTTTTTTTTTTTTGTTGCCAGCACGAAAATAATATAAAAATCTCGTCCACTCGTGGCTCGCGATTATTTCCCAACTACCCCTCCGGTCAAAAGGATTCGACGATGCACTAAAAGCGGATAAAAACGCCGCGTTCGATGAATCGCGGGCCAAAGGAAACGGTCATTCAAATCGGAACGAGCGAGTATTAAAGGCTGGCGCATTCCTCTTCTTTGAAGGTTCGAATCAATTCCGATCGGTCGAATGAGATAAAAGTTCTAAAGTCCAGTAATATAGTTTCTCGTACCACCCGGTCGCTTCCCCGCGATTTCTTCTTCTCTTTCCTCCCACCCTCACCCGTTTGGAAACTTCTCTTATTTCTTCGCGAACCGGAGGACGAGTGGGTGTCTAAAACAAATTACACTAATGGACCGTACAGCGTTTATATAATATATATATATACATACGTACAGCAGCTCTGCAGTCAGCAGATCTCGTATGTAAGATACCGGGGGCTCGGACAGAGAGAGCGCGGCGACACAGCAGAGTGTAGGGTAGGAGGAATCGAGCGAGGCTGTATGCGAGGTCTTCACAAAAGGCCATCTTCTACAGTCTATATATATATATATATAGAAAAAGCAGAGATAACCGTTTATGGTGTCGAAAAAGACGCGCCTTTGATGAATGCCCTTTGAACGATAACTCGAAAGACTTCGGTTTCGCTCTCTGTTCAAACCATGACGATTCATTAACTTTGCTCTCCGGTCGTCCGTCCGAAATAATAGTCCACGAGACAAATAACGCGTATTGCTGAGAAATGTAAAAAAAAAAGACAAAAAAAAAAAAACCTCAGATTTTTTTTTTTATCATTTTCATCTTTCAACGTTTTAGTTACCGTATACCGTAGAAAATGTACGACTTTATAGACGTTTTTATTTTTGCATTCTGAACGAAACGAAAAGTGTAGCACTTTAGAATTATTTTATTTTAAATACATTTGTGGACACTTTTTTGTAAGACAGAAACGTATCGATTTCCAAGTCTGCAAAAAATTCACTGTTTTATTTATTTATTTTTTTTTTTGCCTTATTGAAGTATTTAATATTTTATTACGACATTTAATTCGTAAATAAATTGTAAAATACTTAAACAATACGTGGCGCTCTTTTGAAATCGCGAAACCCGATCGTTTCCGTTGATTAACGTCGATTGAAAAGTTGAATCAAACGACAATCGTGGATAGTATCATAACGAACCCTCATAATATATATGTATATATGATAAAACGATATTTCTTTCATTTATTACATACTGTGTTTGCGATTAACGTTAAAACGTACTACGTTTTGTTAACAAGTACTAAAAAAAACAAAATATAACATATATATCACGTAAATTAAATAAATTTGTTGTGAAAAAACTTTTGCGAAAATAAAGCGAAAAAAACATTTGAATTTATAATTACCACAATAAAATGATAAAAAGCATAACAATGAATAATGTTATACAACAATATCGCTATGGTTTTTTTTTCCTTTCCGGTTCTGTAATACGAAACATAAAGTTATCTTTCATTTTATAATTTATTTAAATATATATACATTTTTTTTTTTGTAATCCTTTCGGTATTATACATTATACGTATAATACGGATGATCGTACACACGTCAGGGTCTTCTTTTTTTTCAATACTGCATTCATACTTGAGCGTGTGCACGTCTTTTTGACAGGGAAGGCGCAGTCAGCGAACTGAAAAACGTTTCACTAACACGAAATTATGAACCAAACGATTTATGCCCCTATTACACGTTATTATCGTTCGTCCAATTCGTTCAAGAATGTTATTAATAATAAAAATAAAATTGTACGTCTAAGGGCAAGTAAAAATATGTGAAATACACCATAAATATTCCCGAACATTTCGGAAAAAGAAAATTTATAATCAATAGCCTATTCTAGAGATTTTTGTTTTGTATAATTTTTTATTACCTATATATACAAATATATGCTACGTGCTAGAGTGCAAATATTTTGTGCGATGTTAATTTTGTTGGTTGAATTGGATTTTTTGACGATTCTATCAGAAAATCCAGTCTAGAATATCATGCATCCTATTTCAGCGCCATGGGTTATAATATCAGTAAATATCGGTAATTAAAAAAAAAAAAAAAAAACAAATGTATAACAAAAGATAATTTTTTCGGACGATAATAATAATAAAATGTGTGTAGTATTAGATTTATCATCTAATCGCTCGCAAATATTATATGTAATGAATTTGATAGATTGTACGGACCGACATAATGACTACGTTTTTTTTTTTCTTTTCTTTTAAAAATTGATTAATTTGATAATTCAAAAATCCAAATGAAATTACAGTGTAACGAAAAAACTTGCAGAGATGGCAGCTGCGCGTGACACACACGCGTTCGCATAACGACGACTCGATTGGAGATGAGGACGTGTACAAAACAATATTTCCATCGGAAACAACGTCCGTTTGGATCGGATTATTGAAAAAAAATAACACTTATAATAATAATAATATAATTACAATAATGCTTATAGAAATCGGCCGAGGTCGGCAAAACGGCGGGCCCGGCTCACGCGACACAGGCCCAGGACCTTGGTTAAACATTTTTGTAATACGGATAATTATTAAAAACATTACAACAATTCCTCGAACCCACTTATATTGAAATGTGTGTAGTAAAAAATAAGAATCTATAAATTGTTTTGTTAAAATGATAGAATAAACGATATGAGTTATGAAATTCGGTCAGTGCGATCGAACTGAAATAACACGCGTGCGTTACGCCTAATGGTCGACCGCTGTAAGTTACGGTCTGCCTGTCCCTTCCCGGCTTTTTAATCGATCCCGCGAATGGCCGCGATTCGTTTTTTACTCGTATCATGCCGGCAAAACCGCCGTTGACGAATATCATCGATTGAAATAACGGGCCGATTGACGATTACAGATAAAATAATATTAACGATTTTATTTCTATTCGCCTGCCGGCCGACCTTCATCTGACGATCATCGGCCCCATTAGACGCTTCTATTTTTATTTTAAATTATATTAATTTTTTTTTTTTTTTTTTTTGTCTTTTGTTTACAAATAAAAAGCGGCTCTTGCGATTGCAATTTTCTGTTGTTTTAATTTATACACGATTGTTGCAAAAAGTCGAATTTAATAAAACACTAAATAACACGTACTACACTCTATTTGAGTAAAAGAGCGACGTACTTTTTTAGTCAATCCAGGGTAAACGATATAGAACGTAAAATTGCAATTCTCCTAAGGGACGGATCGCACGCGCGCCGTTCCAATCTCGCGAGAAAACACGATCGTCTAATCAAAAGCGGCCTATTATCGTGCTAAACGATTTCTACTAACAATTTTGTCATCGGACGCGCCCTTCGGTTTTATTAAAATCCAACGCCGTCGCCGTGTGCACATTCATTTATTGTTTTGTCCCGTCCAATCGCAATAACTGTTTATGAAACACATACAGCGGTTAGTCTTAATAACTCGAACGTCTATGTAAGTTAATCTTTATGGAGTCATATATATTAATGTTTATAAGGGAAAAAACAATAGGTAATATACATAAAATATAGTCTATAATTTAACTACTTTACGATAATTTAACACAAATACCCAAGTCCATTTTTATATCAAATACCCATTGATCTAATCAATTGTTAACTTTACATAAATAAATATTATGAGCTCAGAATTAGGACTATCTTAGTATTGTTTTTGTAAAAAACTTATGTTTGCCTAGGTGTGTTTAAACGCACTTGAGCCGGGCCTGGCCAAAACGTCATGTTGAATTTACTGCGCTACACTCGGCGATTGTGTAGGCTGCGCGCAGCCGTTTCAAGGGGAAAAAAAGGCACTAAAAATCGTCTAATAAACGACAATACGCACGCGACGAGTATATTTTCTATTACGCGAAGTCGAATGCGCCGTCGTCGGGAGGAAAAATTACGTACCCTGGTGATAAGTGCTAAAGACGCGAAACAAAATTAATTTCAACTCGAGGCTGTCGTTTAGAAACGCTCTGTTCGCGCAGTAAACAGCGTTTCCGATCCGAAATAAACGCAAGACAATAACAAAATAATAATTATTATTATTATAATTTTTGAATAACTTCAACGATATATTATTATCGTGTGTCTACTACAAAAACGACGGTATCCGATGTGTTTGCAGAAAACGCGTTCACACGACGTGTCAAATTACCACGTGTTATATTCCCGTGAATATAGGTCAAATACTCGGTCCTATAAAGAACTTCATTGCGACTCTTAATGTGTTAGCGTTATGAAATATATATATATATATAAATTACAATTTGCATTACCTTTCTCTATGAAATATTAACCGAGGTTGAAAAATGGATACCATAAATATAGCAAGAAAAATTAAAAATAATACGCTTATAAAATTCAATAATAATAATAATAAAACTATACGATCACGACGAAAACATAATTCATTATTGACGAAAACATTATTCGCGAAACCTTAAAATTTAACACACATTAAAAAATGTGTTATATTCATATTATTTAATGAGACTATTTGCTGAATAAAAATGAGGGCGAGGGGGAAGCTCTAATGGATATGTCGCCATTTTATATATAAATATTTGAAGAAACACAAAAAAAAAAAAAAAGGAATTTCTACATTATTTTTAATTGGTTTAATTCGAATTAATTTACCTGTCATTTCTAAATTGTTATACTATACGATAATTTGCGTCGTAATTCTCCGCCGAAACTCTCATCTATTATTCACTCATATTGGTTTTTATAGACGAAAAATCTTCTCTCAACACCGACTAAAACAATAGGCAAGTATAATATAACAAAAAATTCAAGTCGATTATCTGGAATTTTGTTTGTCGCAGTGTTCTATTTATTAAAAAAATATATATATATAATACACTGAACGTTGTTTCATACACTATATTTTCACTATACTTACAATTTGTCTTGGTGTTGAGTACACATGGGGCTACTGACGCCATATTTTTATGCATTATAATCGAATCGACACTGTAGTGACAAATTCTATAATAATAATAATAATAATAATAATAATAATAATAATATACAGAACACAACCAATCATTTTTATCGGCAGTTTTTTATTTTTTTTTTCAAATCAAAACGAAAATGCGTAACAATTTGAATGTAATAATTTTTTAAGCTTCGTATGTATCGAGCGACTTTTTGTTTATAATTTAATTGTTGTAACGAAACAGTTTAAACATCAATCCTAAAATATATCGTATTTGGTCATAAGCAATTTCGCATTGATTATAATCGATTGGCCAGTAAAATAGTGTACGCTCGATATTGAATTGCGGACATTCAAAAACGGCGACCTCTTCATGAACGGGTGGTTACTCTTTAGGATTTCAAAAACGCCCCACGGCCGGGATCGTTTAGTGAAATTACGGGAAACGCTGTAACAGTATCCAGCTAGTACGCGAGTGGCGACGAAGACGACGACGACGACGAGTAACAATATGAAAATCGTTTTCGGCTCCCCGCAAAACGTTTAGCTTTCTATATGATATTTATCCCAATAAAATAAACGGCGTATAAGGCTGAATTTCAAATAACAATAATAACGATAATAATAATATATTCCTTCTCGATATAATATTATTTCCCCCCGACGCCCGCCGTACGCGTATACATTTCCCCACCACCACCCTCCCCGTCGTTCTTTTTCTTTTTCTTTTTTTTCTCGCGTCTTATTTTTATGTTTTTCTCCGCCCTACGGTGGCGCGTCCGGGTTATATCTCGGAAAATAATATATCCGCCACGCCACGCGTTTCCAGCCCCACCTGGCTCGTTAATCTTCCGGCCAACAACACGCGATTACACATACAGCATCGTATATACATATAATCCTCTTCTCCTCTCGCCGTTCCCGCGTCCCACTATCCCGTCCCGTCCCCCGCTCGCGAATATAATACAATCTGTATATGTGCGCGTGTTATATTTTTTCCCCCTTTTCGTTTTGTACGCGTGTGTATATACACGTTTCTTTCCCGGTACCCGACGCTTTTCGCGGAGTCCGATGAAGCCCTCTATTGTTTTACGAGAGCGCGTACTTTGCCGGGGCTGGTGTGCGGATAGAACACAAAAAAAAATAAATAAACGTTGTTGCCCGAAAAACCTTATCTGGAACACTGGCTAACCCGTTTTGGCGCGAAGAAGAATCGACTACTCCTTCTACTTCGCATCGTCGTCATCATCATCATCATCATCGTCATTTCCGAAGGAGGAGAGAATACCTGTGTGTACACACTTGTGCGCGCGGACAGAGATTGGTTTTACGAGCGCTGTAAACGGAGGCGTAAACACGCGATTACGCGCTGTGGAGCGCAGAGCGAATCGCTCGCGTACACGTCACACAATACGTTCAACCGTGTATCACTCAGAACGGCGATTCTCGAACCGCGTTCGCTTTAAATTAACTCCAATTAAATCGAAACGAACGATTGTTATCAGTCGAATCGTTACATTCGATAATGCGATATGATATCACCAACGTAACATCTGAAAACGATTATATATATATATTTACTCGTATACATTCGTGGTCTCGTAGTTGAAAACTTTGTTCTTCCAAAATACGTATCGAGTGAAACACAAATCCCGATTCAAATGTACAGTGTTGCGTACATCAATTACGTAAGGGTTCTTATCCGAGTCCTTTGACGAGACGATAAAAAAAAAAAAATGATAAATTTCGTAAAATCTCGAATATCGACTCTAAAAGAGTGTTCAGAATTTCGTGCGAAGATCCGGTAGGTAACCGTACTACTCAAGTGAGATGGTTTTCTCGTGGGATTATTTGAATTACGTCATGAATTATTCGTCTAACTCACTGATCACTCGTTCGATTTAAAAATCAAGGCTCGCCGATAACATTCACAGATAATTTCCTATATTGAAACAATCGTTTTATTCTGTCGTCATTGCTCGATTTCGCAATCAACTTTTATCCAAAACAATTAGGTATCGTAAATATTCGCGTGGTTTTATTTCATGTTTCTCCTATAAATTAAATCCACACTACGTAATGTGAGTGAAAAACCAGTAAATACAACGAAAACAGTAATAGACTGATAATAATTCGAAACGACGGATTACTGGAGAACGTGGATTGGTATTATTAAAAAGTTTGAAAGTTAAGCATATTAACGTGCACACAATTATACGAAATGTTTGGTTTTGTTAAGACTTTACGTATTTATTTTCATATTAATTACTCTGTGGTGTACGCGTAAACTGTATATTATAATGTACTTAGTAAAAATGTAGTATTCCTTAAAAGTAAAAGGCATCGGGGGTGTGATGAATAACGTGTATTGAAATTGCATATAATATACGTCTCTTGTACTTCTGTGGCCTTAGGAGAAGGCGGGAATCGGTATATATATATATAAAATCATATTATAATTAATATTAATATTAATACTGTACGCGTTATTTCGTCCACAATGAAAAAAAAAAATTCTCGGCGTGCAATTTCGAATCCAACGTCGGGCGCGTGCCCTGTCATAAACACGCGTAACGTTAAACGCGTTTTGTAAATTTAATAATAATTTTTCGAAAAAAAAAACACACCGACTTTGATGTGAGAGAATATTGCTCGGCACGATTTTTAATAACATATGATAATAATTTAGATTATTATGTCACATACACATATATAAACAATTTTTATTCGTCCGAGGTAAATAAAAAATGTAATTAAAAAAAAAAAAGTAACATACGAGAATTCAATTGCTTCGCAACAATATTAATCGAATAGTTGAAAACATTTATTACGTTTCAGTAACGTCATAGCGTATATGTTATATTCACGTAATACGCACGCAATAAAATCAATAATATTATTGATACTGTGTACGGGCCATACACTTAATTGAGATTGCAAATTTCACACCGTATTGTCGTGTATGCTCTAGTACTATTTTTTTTTTTTTTTTTTATCCGGCGTTAAAGTGGCGAAAAAATAGCATCGCGATTGTCTGTGCTCTCGTGGACCGGCATCTTGAGCATTTACTTAAACGGCACGAAATGTAGACGGTACGAATATTACAAATTATGGCCGTGCGTTGCGGATGAAGAATTAAAAATTGTATAATAAAATTGACTTTTGTCGAAATTAAAACTAAATTCAATAAAAGTTTCATTGTCACCCGCGGTGAGCGTCATAACGAAAGACATCTATCGACTAAAGGCCAAACCGAACTATATTAACACTGTTCGTGGACAATAATAATACAGTCCCTCGGTTACCAGTTTTGGTTGATTCTTGATTGAATCTCATATTTTCTCACTACGATCTTTTAGTCGCCAAAAAAAAAATTATTTATTTATTCTCTATCGTTAATTATTTAAAATATTTCTGTTTTATTTAATACGACGATTACGATCATTAGTTTCGAATTCATATTTAGTATTTAATACCTTTAAAACTTTATAAGTAATATCGACGTCCACGAATCGCCACCCCTTTTATATATATTATTCCGTTTGCAGAATGTATGTATAAATGGACCAAATAGATCTAAAATTGCACAAAATACGTTCCTTTATCCGATACGTTTCCACGTGCCCTAAACTTCGATTGTTGCGTATAACAATATATATTAATATGTAGACCGATGTCGATTTTCCAGCGGCATGGCCATATATAACTGCATTGTTACATTACAAACGCGTTACGCGTTATTTTTTTATTATTATATTTTTTTCCCGTATAAAACGATCATTTTCGCCGTCGACGTGATTTATACGTTCTTAGGAAATACAATATATAAAGCCGTTTTTCTCGCAGACAATATCGGCTTTTATTATTATATTAGGAACCGATAAAAAGCACATTTCTTGCTTATTTGTACGTACCTACGGCTGCGCGTAATAATATTCGTATTTACTATATAACTGCGCGGGGACAATATAATATCACGGATATTTGAGTGTTCTAATATATTGCGATTTATAGCCCAATCTTTTTTTTTCTTTTTTTACACAAATCACTCGTTTCTACTCCGCTCACAGTAACGTTTTGAACGAATTCATACGATATTATTGTTTTGGAGGAAAGGTATTAAAAAATATATATATATATATAACTTATCCGATACGTCTTAGTGGGATTAAATTCGTTTCGAACGTGACACCAAACTCGTCGATTCTACGTACTGAAAATCGAATGTACCGATTTGTGTTATTTGTTTTTGGAAATCTCGAGATTTAGAAATCGTGTGTGTATGTATTATTTGTGTCATTTATGTTTTATTTTTTGGGGGGATACGTGTAAAAATATTTACAACTAATATTTATAGTAATCGCGAAAATTGTCAAATAATTTTCTTCTTTTAATGCATTTGTTGTATACACGAACTGTTAAATTTTTGTTTTCTGAACTGAGTAGAAAGAGCTTTTTTGCAGATAACGTAGTTATGATTTATTCTGTTCGTTTTTATTCAATTAATTACTTCGCATTTCGACACAGTAATTATTACACATCTCAGCGTACGCCACTGCATCGAATCAAATGTCACGGTATACAAGTCGATTAGCGATTTTATTTCAAGAACAGTTTCTTACGATAATCTAAAGCCGATTCGGAAAAATGAAGATACGATCGAAGCATATTTTATACTCCGAACCTTTACTCAAATAACAATCAATAATTACGGGTTTTCTTTAATAATCTACCATCATCGGAATTGCGGTCCACAACCAGCGCTCCAGTCATTTCGATAAATTTCCGCGTTATAGTTTAAATCTCACCCCACCCCACCCTCTCTTATTCGCACACAAAACGAAATCGTAGAAACTAATTGACTTTCATAAATAATTAATGTGCCTATACTGCAGTATATAGTTAAATTTAATTTCAAAACGAAAACTCGTAAAAAATCTTTTAAAAACGTTCGAATTTCAATTCTTCGTGCCTTCTTCTAATTCATCAATATTTTCGATCACGGATTTTTATTACCACAATTGCCAACGTGTCCTGTGCCGATAATTTTTTGTGATATTCAACTCACTGAGAGTTTTTTCACTTGTTTCAAACGTATAACCGGTATATTTTAAAAGAATATTAAAATATTGAGGTAAAAGCCTTTCAAAAAATTATCATGCATTTTTATTTTTTTTTTAGTAAATCGTAAAAATAGAAACAGATGTTAAATTATTCATAAAACTCTGTTAACTCGATGTTTGAAACATTTCAATTCCGAGTACATAAAACGATTCCAATGAGGCCTTCCGAGTGTTTTAAGTCTTTTGACAATTCAAAGACATATTCAGATTTTACATTCAATAAATATATTTACAGTTAAAAATCCATAACCAATCAAAACTTTTTCTATTTATTTATATTTCAAAGAATTCTGCCGTTCGCTTTGGTTAATTCGTTGTGTATATGACGAAAATCTTTAAATGGTTTTTTTTTCTTTGCGTTTTACATTTAATCGTGAACCTATATATTTTTAAGACAACGCAGTTGATTTGACCTTATTAATCCATCATTTAGCACTAAAACCGATCTCGAATCTTTCGACTCTAGAATCGATGTAACAAGTGCTATTGGTACAGTTAAAAAAAAAACGTAAAGTTCTCATTAAAAATCCTGGAATTTTCAACGCCTCGATGTTTCGATATGAGCGTTGAAGTTCGAATTCCGATCGAATAATGAATTTGGACATGATCATTCAGGCTGAATTACCTGAATCGGCAATAAACAGTACCGCGAATAGACGAGAGGAGCGGTTTCTATAAAATGGCATTATAGCAGGTGTCATTAAACACCAATCCTGTTGCTATATCATTAATCCCGTGCAGCCGGCGAATTATCAAAATCATTTTGTAATAATTATAACGGTTTTTTTTATTTAACTATTCAAATCACCAGCTAATAATAATAATAATAAGAATAGGAAATGGCGGTTTTTTTTCGATCGCGCATTCAACGCAATTGACAATGTGAACGGTATATAGTTCAAGAGAGAATTTTGTTCGTATACACATAAAATACAAAATGAGTTTTTCATTTCGAGTGCGTGCCAATATAATGTGTAATAAGGGAGTTTGTAACGGTTTCCGGCAATAATCGACCGTAAACGATCGTCTACAAACTTTCTGTAAATGTGAATAAATACCGATTTGACAAGAGAAAAAAATGGAGAAGAAGAAGAAATCGCGTTCGTTTCACGTGTATACCTCTACCGCACGCCGATCCCGTCGTCCATTCCACGCCATCGCCGTTTACCGTAAAATTCTCCCCCCCCCCTCCCCCAAAGACGACTCGTGTCCGACCGGTTTATACCGCGACTATTGCTGCGATTCTCGTAATAATTAATACATATACGAGGTATACGATATAATAACAATAATATACGCGCATGTTCGCGTCATAAATCGAAATTTTCCTCGGCCGTACGCGCGCGCCGCTCGAACACAATTTATTTCTCCGTCTCGCCCCCCTAAACGACTCTCGATCCCGGTGAAGTAGAATAATATGTACGCGGAGAGAACGGGCCGTTCGCGCGTTCGTTATACGCCGCGCAATAAACGAGCAAACGCGAAATATATTTATTACGCGGCGGCGGGGGGGAGGAGGAAACTCGTTGCCGTAATGAATTCGCCATAAAAAGGTTGATGATGAGATTCGGCGGAAGAAGTAGTAGTGTGCTGTAAAATAAAAACGAGACGGCTGAATAAACGGAGCGCAGTTAAAGTTCGCGACGCGTTTTACCGGACGCGGGCGGGACGGTTTTCACGCCCTTTGTACCCCGACAACGGTTACAAATTATATATATTTTTATGTACACGCGCGACACACTTAAATAACGTTTTCTCTCTCTCTCTCTCTCTCTCTCTCTCTCTCTCTCGTCCAAAGTGGACGCGCAACGCCGTGAAGTGAAGTGTCCTCACGCCGCGTTCGAAGTAAAAATTAGCGATGACGATTCAACGACACAATATACATATATATATATATTTGTGAAATCGTAGAAAAAAAAAAAAAAATTGCCATTTCATATCACGCGATATAGACACGTTCCGTCAATTCGTACGTATTACACGCACTACGGACAATGTTAAATCTCTTTATTTCCACGCGCGTATACCACCGTCGTCCGGGAAGCGAATTTTCACGCATTTAACAATTCAATCGGCGTTTCCTCCGATTATATATTTTTATTTTTATTTTTAGAAAATCCTTTCGGTACATTTGCCACTGTTGAACGCGATAGGTTATTATTATTTTTTTTGCGCTCTCCGTTTCTCCGAAGCGCCGCGTTTCAAAAAAAAAAAAAATTAAATAACATAATTTTCCATCTCGAGGAGACACGTCGTGGACATTATTGTATTCATGCGATCCCAATCGCCGTTTAGACTTTTACTTCAAAGCGCGCTGCTCGGAGTCCGCCGGTGTCCAGTATCGTTTTTGAAAATAACGAAATTATACACAGCTTTATAATAACGTCCGTCGTATGGTCCTAAATTCGAAATGTTTCGTTGACGTTATCGGTTAAAATGAAACTATGAAAAAAAATTTCGTTTAAATTAAAGAATTCCGCGAGAAAATATTGATCGCCGCTTTTATCCGACGATTACAACGGACCATTTACGATTGTGAAATAAATTTATTATCATTCATCATCATTACCTGTGTTTTGTAGGCGAAAAGTCCTAGAAACATTACCGTTTAAAACGTTGATTTAATTTTATATCTCGCATATTGACGAAAATTTCGTGACATTTTACAACTATAATATATTACCGGTAATGCGATTTTATATATATATATTTTGGCAAAACAATTCGTCGTCGTTGATGAAGCCGCGTGATAGTTGAACCGCTGTTATTCGGTTTCTTCTATTTGACGACGATGAGATAAGAAATGGTCGATAGCAACAGTTCAACGATTACGACGTATCCATCAATGCGAAACTATATCGTAGAAAACGGGCCATTAACTCTGGGAGCTTACCTTGAATCAATACGAGAAATGTTTCTTTTTCATACAGATTAACGTGTACACGCGATTATTCATATGGATAAAAAAAATAAATAAATATATATATAATTGTCTGGATTTATACTCTACGCGTGTGCATACAATTGGCAGCGCAAAGTTTTTTTCTATTCATGAAGCGACTGTAATTATATAAAATACTCTACCCGATCCATCAATAAAAACGTTTTGCCTCCTGACATTTCCCAAACAGACGCATACTACCAATATTAAATTTAAAATTTATAAAACTGTACTAACAGCCTACAACTGTCGAACGAATATCATGTCGATTACTAATATAATTTCTTACTCCAACGATTCTTGTGTTATTTGATTGTAGTATTATATATATATATATATATATATATATATATACGGGTATAATCATTAATACATTTTAAAAAGAAAATTATTTTAAAAGTAAACGTGTTGTCTTTATACATCATGTTATGTCGTAACAAATGTAGCCAATCGCTTTTTTTATAATCCATAGACACCATTGCAAATAATGCCTACCGACGATTTTATGTAGTGTATACAATAACTACTGTTTATTACGAATTCAATAATATTTAGGCACAACATTTTTAAACACGCCGTTTTGTCACACAACCCACCCAATGTCGATCTTGAAGCATTTAATTCAAAAGATACCCCTTCCGCTGGTGAAAACGAGCTGTAATATAACAACACTCGTCGCGTTTCAAGTGCACATAATATACACGTACGATATAATACGATAACATAGTGGTATACTGTTGCAGCAACTCGTCTTCCAGTTATCCTGCATGATTTCGAAACGAAAGCCTGTAGTTTACAAACGTAATTTAGTTTCTCAAATATTAGGTTTAATCTCTTGCCAGTTAAACATTTCGTTGTCATCCTTCGTTCACATCGTTCGTCATTGAATTAATGTGAGACATAAGCATCGTGTACGCAAAACATTCCAACAATCCCTTGTTTGCCCACATTCGTGATTGTCGGGTTTCGGTTTACGCTTAGAGTCACGTTCAAGCAAAACACTAAAAGCACGCTTTATAATAATTGGATAATATGTTATATACGCCCGGTTTTTAAAACAAGAATCCGTTTGTCCGTTTCACGTTTATTATTTTTAAGTATATAATATTAGTATAAACCGATCGTTTCAAAATTGAGATTTTATTTTCGGAAATACAAAAAAAAAAAAATTGTTTTCGTCCGTTTAATTATAAATGTCCTCCCCCCCCCCCCAACCGAAATAAACAGTAAAAACAAAGTTCCGTATATTGTCAATTATGATGAAAATCGTTTTGCTAATTCCATTACGCGTTTTAATATATTTATAGTCAGTTATCATTATAGACTTTTAAAAGCGTTGATGTTGGCGACACATATTAGACAATAATTAAACATTATACTGTTAATTAGCTGACGTTCGAGAAAGTTTAAATTATTTATTTAATTAGAAAAATAATAATTCTCAATAAAAATATGGACGAAGGCAAAGAATTAACACTACGAAAGAATTAAAAAAAAATCGTTCTAAAGTCGAAAAACATTTGAGAATATACAAGTTAGAAATAAATTTGAGTAGAAAAAAAAATTTCTCCTTTGTTATCCAATATTTATTGGAATATAAATATTCCAATAGAATATAAATATTCTCTGTACATTACCACTGATATTTTGAAAAATGTATTTTTTTTTCCGTAAAACCCATTAATAGTAATATTTTCGAAAACAATGTACACATATGTCGTGTTTTGTGAATTCCTTTTGAACGCCCGACAACGTCATCGGAGTTAGTTTGTTAGAAGAAAATAAAAAAAAAACTCCAAATGTCTAAATGAACGGATCATCAAAATCTAAATTAAAATCGATCGAATTGTGAAAAGCCATTATAAGGAATTACTTATTTAATTTATGTAAAATACAATATAATTGAAAACACGGGAGACCTTTGCGCTAATATTCGACGAAAATAAATAAATGTTTGTTTTATAATGTAACCAAGAGATACCAAGGGGACACGTGCAAATTTATTATAACTTCTTCTTTTTTTTTTTCGAAAAAAATAAAATGGCATTTTTAATAATATGAATGGAACTGATCGACACTGATCCCCAATGCGTGGTTTTTATAAAAGCGTGTTATAGTTCGATCGGCAAAATGATGTTGTGAAACTCCTTTTTACCGCCACAAAAACGATGAAAATTGGCAATCCGTCAAATGGTGCACGTCTCTTTTATACACAGCTATTGTTAAACGTATGTGCTCTTCTCGTATGATACACACATATATATATATAATTAGAATGTTTAAAATATTACACATCTATTCAGATGATAGTAAATAGAACACGTACAGTCGTATACGCATGTTATATATATATATATATATCCTACCCACGTTGTTATATATGACGTGGAAAAAGCTTCGTCCGAAAAAACTAACTCTGATATGATTAAGTCTGATCTCTTTGATCACATTTCTTCCTACGTGTTTGTATATATATATATATGTGTGTGCACTACAGATGACACGGAAATCTACCGAATTTCTAATAATAATACACGCGTACACCGCAACGACGTATGTATAATGTATTACTGCAGGCACCGGGTTAAATTTAAATTACGATTTCACTTCGCCCGATCGAAGCGGATCCGATTTGGAGATACGTTTAAACCCGAAAACCGAATTCGCGATACGGCGTAAACGGAGAAAAAATATTTATATATCGTTTGATATATTAAATTAGTAAATTTCGAGTGTGGGTTGGCAACGCACCGCGAAATCCGAGACAAACGTTCGCTTACACGAGAGATACACGACCGAACGGATATTGTATATATATATAGAGAATATTGTATAGTACTGAAAAGTATAAAAACAAAAAGAAAATTTTTTTTTCCGTTAAAATATAACGAAGAAAAATGTTTAAAACGAGCATTCTGTACTTTTAAAAGTATTATCGAATACTCGTAATAAGTGGTGAAAGTTTGGTACATAAAATAAATTTTAACACACGTTTATGTAATAAAAACCGTGTAAAAATAAAATCATAAAATGACTATGTTTAAATTTACTTTAAGTGTTTCGGTGGAATAGTTGAATAATACGTTTGAACGTTTTTATTCGAAAAAAAGTATTCGGATATACGCTTTACGAGACTGTAGCTCAGCAGCGACTCGTCCAAGCGAACTCTATCTCTTTGTCATCCGGTTTTTCGGACGATGATGAGTATAGGATGACGAACATTCGGAAAACAATATTAGCGACACTGCGTTGTTAAATGGTTGACGTGGCGATTTTTGCATTTTACAAGATGGCCGAAACATGAAACGTATTTTGTACGAATTCAATGTATTACTTCTAATCGATGCGTAAATGATTTACGAAAAAATTCGCATCAAAAAATAATCGAAAATTTCGAGGAATGTGATGAGTAATGCTGAGCCCGATTGTAACTTTAAATATATTTTTAACTACAATAAACTAAATTCCGATCTATAATAGTTTTATGTTTCGTATAATGTTTTTAAATATTTCGTAGTTTTTAATTTGTATAATTTAAGTAAAAAAAAAAAAAAAAATGTCTTTATTACAATAAAAATCGAATCATATCGTACTAGACCGTGGAAAACGAACTCGTTTAACAAATAGAATAAAAAAAAAAAAATCATTGCGATTTTTAAACATGTTTATGTACATTTATATTGTACGTATATCGGCCGATTTGACGAATGATAAACTAGAAGCGAGGTTAATTTTCCAAAATAAACGATTGTCTTTTAATTGCTAAACGCCAACGATTTTGACCGTGTTATACGCTCATCGGCTACCATTGTAATAACGTTCGTCGAAACGCGTTCACTACGAATCCATTAATGTTCCGACAATCACTGGCCGCCGCGCCCTGTCGTCGAAACCAAATAAGTTTTTCTTCGCGTAGGTACAAACACATAATCGCGCTTTATTATATTAAATATTCCAATACGTTCGATCGTTTTCACGCGTTCACGCTCTGTTTTCATCATTTATCAGACCACTATAACGACGTGTGAACACGCGCGCGTACAAAACAGAAGCGATTACTCTTTTTTTTCTTTTTTTTTTTTTAATACGTACACTATAACGCTACGGAGAGAATAAAATATACTAATAATATTGTCTTTCAATCGATTTCCCGTATGAGTTTGATAATACAAAAAATGTACAACCGCATTGATTTAACACTGCGCGTAAATCGACTTTTATCTTGTAAGTAACGAGAAAATTTCTCGGTTTATCGACGCGAAATTTACGAGAAATTTCCCGACAACAAATATATAAGTTTCGGTTAAATACGTTTTACCGACTACCATGTCCGTTTCGTTTAGCTTCGGTTCTACCACGTATTGCCCGTGTATTATTATTATTATTATTATTATTATTATTATATATAATATATATAATTGTGTGATGACAGAGCCAGTGCGTATAATGTAATAGTGTGGTATTTACCGTCCTCGGTCCCGTTGTCGCTTGTAACCACAGCCCTGGCAGACGCGGCTTGTATACTGCGCGGTAGACCGATACACGACTGTATCGAAATTGCCTTTCCGGAGAGCCGTACGATCCGTTTTAATAAATTATCATACTCTATTTTAATGTTTCAAAAAAAAAAAAATCTCTCTCTCTCTCAATATAGCCTTCACGGAAACTATATAATGTATAAATGAAATTATATGGGAGAGAAGTCGAAACTGCGGTCGAAAAAAAACGCGTATGTGCATTATTGTTTTTATTTTATTAAAGAAAAATACGCGTATATTTAAAACCAGTGTGAAACGAGACGTTAACGCATTTTTGTAATATCATTTTTTATTTGATTTTTTTTTTTTTTTTATAGTTGGCAGCTCGGAAGACGTCAAGTCAGCAGATCTAAACAAGTTAAATATATCGAGGCGGTCAAAACCAGTGGCAAAAGCTATGTCTCCCAACAGACAGGGTCCCCAGCAGTGTCTTGTGAGTATACGATTTTTTTACCAGAGCGCAAAAATAAATAATATTGCGAAATCAGCACGATGGCCAGCCCGATTCGGTTATTATACGTTATACCATTGTATGCGGAACACATTATTTCACTCCGGTTGGTCCGTATATATATAAATACGATGATGAATAAAATAATCGCTAGATAAATTTATACTTTTAGAGAGTAATTTCGAACGAATAGTAAGTGGATATGGTCTCTTTTCTGTTACAAACGCGATAAAGTTCGAACATCAGCACTCTTTATTATTAGTATAAATTTTTATTAATATTATTATTAGTATAAATTATTGATATTATTTGCCGAATAAAAAGCAAATATTCCGCAGCAATGTACTTTATGTTATGTATGTTATGCCGTTGGCTGTGCGTGAGCGCAAACACGAGTGGTTATTAACGATAATATTCCCTCATTCCGCACTGTCCAGTAGTCTAACTCACGAAACAGCGTATAACGAGCACAAAAGTTTTTTTTTTTTTATATATAAATATAATATCGAACAATATGACGGGAGTCGTTCTTCAGTCCGAGATCACAATAACCATTATACGTTAATATAGGTTCAGATGCGTTTTCGTTGACGATCTATTTAAAATATTATAACGATTTTGATACAATCATCACTTATCAAAATATAAAAAAAGCGCAAAAAAAAATGTTTTTCTCTTAATATTTTTTTTTTTTTGATATTATTGCAATGTAATTATTATGTAATATATTATAATATAAACAATAATTATTAAAAGTCTATCCGAAAATATCTCAATTGAAAATTTGCTGTTTATAAATATTTGTAATATTTGAGTATGTATAAAATATGTTTTATTTAATACGTTTTCTCATAAACTCGTAATAATATATATTAATCGGGAATACAATAATTTAACGTACAAATGTATTTTACGTAAGTACAAAGTGTAATATATTAATTCAAATTAAACGCTATCGAGATCAGTTTAGATCCTGAATGTATTTATTTCACGATTACTTGCCGGTAGTCGTTCATTTTATACGTTTTACGCATAAGCCAACACAAAATATTCAAGAAATATCCGTTAAGGTTGTCAATAATATTCGCTCTTTAAACAGGTGAAATTTTCATTTTTGTTTTTCAGCGTGATAAAATTTATAAAAATTGTTTTGTTTTTTTTAATTTTATCGCGCCGTAATCATAGACGCAATTACGTGAGAGGGCAAAGGGGTATAATTATGCAAACTCAGCAGTTTAGTCCACAACAACCTGTAGGCTGTAAAATTGACTCAAAATTCCGACATAAAGTTAAAGTAGATTAAGCGGTTAAAGTAAGCGGTGAAAGACATTAAACAAATAAATTTAATAGTGAAAAAAATTGCAGCTAACGACAATGGAATTTCTTCAATATAGTTTAAGTACCTATAGTATATTTCTTTTTATATACAAAGCGTGATAAAAATTACTTTTATTACTATTATTATTATTATTAACGTTAAATATACGAATAAAATGATTTTTATTTCATTAAATTTATTACAGTTCGTCATTTTACAATTATTGTTATTAAATTATTTAACATTAGAAATGTATAGGGCGAGAATATTTTCGATTTTTTTTTTCTCACAATATTGCTATTTGCCGGATATTGTTATTTCGTCTTCCGGCCGGTCTGATTTTTATAACGAAAAATTGTTGTTGCGCAATTGTTTTATATAACATTGGCAGCAATAAAAATCTGAGCTCTTGTTTGCGCGCCTGTTATTGTTCCGGAATTTATGTAATATCGGCGCGATCGGTATATTATCGTAAAAGCGATTAGATAAACTGCAGCACTCGTCATCAGACATGCCTGATTTCGAGGACATCGGTTCTCATCTCGGCCACGAACCGCGCATAAATTTCAATTACGAAACTCTCGCGCGGTTACGTGTACTTCGGTAAAAAAACGCACGGCAAAACGTTGTTCTTGAGTTTCGGCGAGGAGAGATTATTCGATGACCAGAGTCGTCTGCAAGTCCGTCGTCGGCTCGGTTCGCGTACGGCTCGAACGGTATCTATCCCACGATTACGTTATTGCGTTATGAACATACAACGGGCGAGAAAAAAGTTTCCTCGGCGAAATTATATAAATCACGGGCGCGAACGAATATTTTTAACGTTAAAAATCCGTCGTCCCCGTTTACGTAATATGAAAAAAAAAGAAAAAAGGGGTCGACAAACCGCGGCGCGGAGATAATGTTCGTGGCGCAAAAGTTTCGTCCGGTCGTAAATTATTGTTAACTGTATATACGGTATAACTTCCATCAACGTTATTTTTTCTCTCTCTCTCTCTGTCTTCTCTCGGACCAGAGATGCGTGTAACGGCGTGCGCCGAGCGGGTCGAATAAAAGTAAACACACTTTCGTATCTCGTATAATAATCGAGTTGTATATTCTTCAGTTTTATCTGCTCGAAAATAAGAAGGAGAAGTAAATACGCTGACAAAAAAAAAAAAAAAAAATAAATAAAATGTTCACGTTAAAAATCTCCCCTTCTAGAAAAAAACTTCTTTTCTCTTTTAGATAATTGGATAATTCAATTATTACGTATATACGTTTCGTTCCCCCGTACTCGTTCCCTGTTGTTGCTGCTTCGTCGCGCGTACATATACACGCACACAAACGAAAAACTAAACATGTAACGTGCAAACGTCGATGATAATTTTAGGGCTCGGATTTCAACGAACTTTTTATGAAATGCTCGACTCGAATGTGTTTTAAGTACACACCGTCCGAAGCAACAAACTTTTTTCCCGGCCAGATTTTTCGACGTTTAAATTTTTCCGTATCGTTTTTAACGATTTCAACCAATAATGGTTACCATAGACAATCAATATGATATGTCGTGTATGGATATTATCTTCCGGTCATTCTATAGAATTATGTGGCTTATTCGTTCTTCCATTACAGTTTCTTCCAATGCGTTAATGTCACAACGTAATAATAAATGATAAACATAAACATAAGAATGACAAATAAGCACGTTTGTACGGGCGTGATATTGATTTCATTAAGTACGTAAGTAGTGAAATCGTCGTCTGAGGTATTCCAGTCGATTCGGAATTTTCCATTCATCGGGAAAAACTTTGGGAACGTTACACATATTTTTATATAATATCAAAATTCCAAAAAAGAAAAACCCCCCACGTGATCGCCGTGTGTAATTACCATAGTTAATAATTACAATTATTTCATTACAATAACCTTGCAATATACTCCACACGAGAAAGGGAACCATTCTAATAGTGACTTCTTTAAAAATGAACCGCTAACCAGTGCATTTTCAATATAAGAGTGGCCTATCCATATTATATTTATGCATATTACCAAATATAAAAACGTAATATTTAAATGTACTAATACAAATTCGGGGTATTTTAATGATATAAAGTATCAGACTTGTATCTTAACGTCACACGTGCCGATGAATTTTCATCGATTGGTTTTCTCATGACAACGTTGTTTCGGCAATCGTGCCTGTAATTGTCAAAATAAAGAATTTAATTATTCAAAAAATGATTTCTTTTTGAACATTATTTTTAAAGCACAATATCGTAATAATGATGTTGGATTGATTTTCAGAAAACCGTATAGTTTACCTTATACGCACTATTAACGATACGATAAACAGTAATAATAATAATAATAATATGAATTGCATACCGTTGATTACAGCGTTGATTGTATTATTAAAAATCGTTACGTTTTGTAGAGAAGAAATGACTTTTTCCTTTTTTTTTTTTTTTTTTTTGCTTTCCCTTTAATTCCATTCTCTTAAACGGTAGCGTTCCACATGTTCCTTAAAGGAGATTTAGACACGTTCGTTTAAGGAAAACAATAAAGAGAAACTTAGAACGTACGCTTTTACGTTTTTCTTTTTTTCCTTTTCCGACGGAGCGATATAGTTTTCCCAGATAGGATCACGAAAGAACGTTTCAGTCGCACTATACATACACCGTAGATGTATATATGCGTTATTGTTTAATCCTCCGTCCAAAGCCCATTTAGTTTTCACCTTCTCACCAGGTCTTATTATATTTATTATTATCTTGTGTTCGAAATAATATGAGACCGAAATCTGCGCGCGTGCGTGAACAATGAGAATTCTAGTTTCAAAGAATTTTTCTCTTTTTTCTCTCTCTCTCTCTCTCTCTCTTTAAACGTCATAGAAATAAATTGTTCGAAACACTCGTTTAAATATTTCGCATTGCCGCCAAAAATAAATCACTTAGTTTTATTATATCGATCCGTAAATCTTTTCTATTTTTTTTTTTTTTTTTTTTTTTTAAGTATATACAAATACGATTATTTTCCGTTGCCGTAAAAATATAATAACATCATAGCAATTGGTACGTTTTTAAATAAACGAATCGTATAAAAACTACAAACTAATTTTTAATGACGGATTACATGTTTTCCATTCGGCGGTTATCGAATAACGCGAATCGTACATTAGTATTAATTTTGGTATTTTATTTTATGTCGTTAGAGTTTTTTTTTTTCGTATATACATAAAAAAAAGAATTGAAAACACGTACAAATTTCATCGACGAAACGTGTCTATTTAAAAAATAAAAAATAAATTAATTCATAAGGGCCTGGGGTTGAATGCGACGCAATAAGAAATGTGAATAAATGACACTAGAGAGTCTGAGTTATGTCTGATATACACAAATGAGAAATTCTATTGTTATCGCGCATAATATTTGAATGTTTCTTTGCGGTTTCGTCCGGAACATTATAATTGTCGTATAAAACGAGAGTGTACAAAGGAAAGCACAAAGGTAAAAAACGAAATCACGTGGTTAATAAATTTTAAATAACGGTACACCACCGTTTCCTCCTTCTCTTGGTATAAAACTTCCACAGTGTCCGACTATTCAATACACACGAATGATATATTGCTTTTAATTAAAAACAAACGTAGTCCTGACGATAGGGGCAAGTACAAAAAAAACGTTTTCTGAAAATTTACACGTGTATCGTGTACGGTTTTTTATGTTTCAGATTTCTAGCGCTAGTGCGTAAGGCGCCGAAAATACGTTTTTTTCAATCCTATAAATACGATATTATAATTTAAATTTATTAGTTCGGGAACTGTGATCACGCAATAGGCATTTTAGGTTTTGTTATTAATTGTACCGCACACGTTTCTAAATCGTAAAACGAAAATCTGATGATAAAACGTTATATCGAAACGGCGATAATATCGTTGAAATCGTTTTTCGGACTCCGAAATAATTGCGTGGGAAAGAACCCCCCCGATATTCGAAATCGAAATCAAAAACAAACAAAAAAATTGTCACACCTCCGTTTATAAATAAACGTTATGTCGAGTAGTGAGCTTTGAGAAAAAAATTACAAACTACGATATCGAAAGTTACATCGAATTGTTTACGCGTAATATTTCGACAATAACACTATACGAACAAAAAATCCGTTTAACCGGTATTATTTTTATACAATAAATATTCTTCTTTTATTTTATTTATTACTCATTGGCTTTTTTCTTTTTTTATATTTAAATATACATTTTGATATACATGCGTATATTTGTATATTTTATACATATTTTTTAATAAATCTCCGTTTAACAACTCAAAATCTACATATATGCAATCGGATGATTCGCGAATGTTAATTACACGAGATTTTCCGGTTTTGTACTCCGAAAAGTTATTCCGTTTTGTACTCACTTATTTTCGTCTCGCGTTGGCCTATTTTCGAACAGCGTATACGGAATTTCATGGAATTTAATAACTTTTCAACGCGGCCTGCAGACAAGGATTTTTATTCATTCCCATTCCGAGATGTTATTTTATTATAGTTTGTTCGGAAACGGTCGTAGTATACACGAATATTACGATTCCCGATTATATTGTTGTTTTATAAAACATTACGACGATACATGTTCGACGTAACGCAGTTGTTCCTTTCATTCTAAATTTTATTTTTATTTTTATTTTTGCCTCCTAAACAGTGACTTCATAACACGTGCTGTGAATAACAATAACCATAACCATCAAATTTTATTTGCCAGCAGTTTAATCGCATTGAATTGTAAACTGCCACTGAATCGGTTATGAAACCTGCTGCAGCAGCACGCGATGATAACGGTGCAAAAACTTTATCTGTTCATCGCGAATTCGGCGAAGAAAATTATATGTATATATATATACATATTTTTTTTTTATTTTAAAGTTACACGTCTCTACTTTGTAAAACCGTATACCGTACGATGAACGGATTTTTGAAAATTAACAAAATTGTAGAATGGCGTCACATCCGTTTCGTAGAACGGAAAAATCCATTTCCTACTTTATGCGATTACAAGTATAAACAGTTCGGTACGAAAATTCCTCGATCGAATATCTCAATATTCTGGATGATGCGTCAAATCTAGCCATTACATTGGGATGATTATCAGCTACTAATAATAAATCTTATTTTAGGATTGTTTTGCAATAACAAAAATAAAAACGCAAAACACCATATATATATATACACAATATACAGCTACCATCAAATGTAATTGTACGGTTATTATTTTTATACAAAATTTATCGGTTTTTTTTTTTTAGTTTTTTGTAAGACTTTCGAAATTTTCAACTACGATCGTAAAACGGAAATTAAACATTTAAAAAGCGCGTATATTCAAGTATACGCGTGCGCGTGTCTTTTTCGACTATAAACAAAACGTTTAAGCGAGTAAACAATCCGAGTGTGCCGTTTCAAACTTTTTCTAACTATTTATACTACAAGGTAAAAACTTTTGGTTGAAAAATGTTGTTTTAGATGAATAGAAATTTAATTGCCGATCAAGCTCTATGTCGATGAGTTCGATTTAATTTGTCGGGAGAAGAGAAAATTCTTTCGTTCGAGTAAAGCAAATGAATTATCTTAAAAATATTGCAAATTTAACACAAGATCAAACGGCGTAAAATTTTCCTCTTGTACAGTTTGAACGAATTGTGAAAAACCCGTAAAAACAATCTTTTTTTTTTTTTCTACTTTCCAATGTCATATATATATATATATATAAATATCATGTTTTTTTTCCGTTGCAAAAGTGATCGATATCACCTCGATTTAGATTCCGAACAAAGCGAATGTATTGGTTTCGTCGCGATATTTTATTTTATATTTTCTGCGAACACTTTTTTTCGGGTAGAAAGAAGAATGATCGGATATCAAATCGCTTCTAGCTGGTACTTTATTCTCCATAAGTTTTTCGATTTACTCAATCAGTTTTGCCTCGAGCGCGCGGAAAATGTATCGAAAAAAAAAATGTAGAAATTTCAAAAGTAACGTTTCGAAACGTTAGAGATTTTTATCGGTAATTTATTTTAACAACGTGCATACATAAAAACACGTTACCAGATCCGTTTTTCGACTACATTTATTAGCGCATTATTAAAATGACAATAATACTCGCCGGCAATTTCTATGCGTGTATTAAATCGAATTTAAATTATATGACAAATAAAATACGCGCGAGTTTTATTATCCGGATTACGAATTGAAAATGATAACACGCGTAAATATGAATTACGGAACTGGACCAATATCATAAATTACGTAATCCGAGACGATCTGCGATTTACAGAAGAAACCGTCGCCACCTCCGATCGTTTCACCGCATTTCAAACGTATACGTTTTTGAAATAATCGTCACTCTTCGACGTTTACCAATCGGGGCGGTACGTTCATCGTTATTTCGCGTCCTCTGGCGCGCAGACTTTATTTTCACGCGCGAAAATTCAGACAGCGCAAAATTCTCGAGCAAGTCGTCTCGCGATTCCCGGTGTCGTCGTTTCAGCGTCTCTCGTGTCGTCGTCATAATAATATTATAATGCCGACGGTTCGACGAAAAACCGGTGGAGGTATATAAAAAAAACACATCGTATACACAAACGTCGTGTGCGAGCCGCACGGTGACTTTGGCCTTAAACGACTGGTGGACGCAATGCAGGTTTAAGTTACGGTTATAAAGTTTTGGAACTATTATTTTACGACGTGCTTATATATATATATATATATATATATATATATATATATATAATGCGCCGAACAAGATATCTCCAAAACGGTAACGGCAAGAGCGAGTGATGTGGGACTTATAAAATTATACGGCAACCGTATTCGCGTGCGCGTGTGTAATAATATACGTGCGCGATACGAATGATGAGATAGAGAGAGAGAGTAATGTTCGCCAGAATTATTCATCTCCAGAGGCTTTTGTGTTTCAGAGTTTCGCTCGTTTTCACGCCATTAGGGTAATAAAACGTTGTACAGGATTGAATAGGTTTGATATTGCGCAGTTTTTATTATTTTTTTTTATTTTTCGACTCGTTTCGCGCGCGGTGCGATATTATTATTATTATTATTATTATTATTATTATTATTATTATTATTATTATTATTATTATTATTATTATTATTATTATTATTATTATTATTACGAAAAACGTATTATATATCCGTTCTCGTATTATTTTTATACTCGTGTGTGTGTGTGTACGACGAACCGTAATATGCGAAAATATTTTCGCCGTAATAATAATAATAATAATAAAACATTGCGGTCTCGAAATTATCGATTAATTTTTATCGTATTCACGATGGAACTCCGTCCCGTCGATCCATTATAGGGACATACGAAGTCGTGGGCTTTTACTATAACCGCGTTCGTTATAATATAACACGAACAGTGGCGTAATAAGGGCTAGGTAGTGCCGTTAAAAAAAAAAACAATAATAATAATAATATTAATCCCCCCTCCCGATCAATAATTTTTTGGTAAAAAAGAATATAACACTTTTTTTTTTCTTAAAATAAAACTGTATCAAAATAAAAAAATTAACGGATAAAAAATATTTCAGATTTATTATTTTTGGCTTCGGAACCTCATTCGTTGCGTAAATATCATCGAGATTTTTATGGCGTCACATTTTTATTATGAACTGCCTGCAGCGTAGTAGACTTGATAGATCCAATCGATTAAAATGTGAAAATGATATTTACTTAGCCCCCCTCCCTACCGTCGTCGTTTCCAAAACCATTCGTCGTTCCCGTCTGTTGACATATAAACGAGCGTCCTTCACGCGGCCCGTTTTTCGACTGAATTTTTAACGTTGCTAAACGATTTTGATCATCTGATTGCGCACATTTGATCAGAAACGCTTATATTTTGTTTCAAAATTCCATGCAGTTGATAAAAAAAAAAAAAAAACCTATTTTTCGGCACCGCGTTCTCTCAATTGAACGCGAGTATACCCTATACATTATGATTTATAAGAATTCACACGTGCAGCAAGACAATCGAAACTCTGATGAACGTTTCTCGAATAATTGAAGTTGAAGACTGTAAAATTATTCTAAGACAATTTCACGTCTATGAAAGGATAATAATCCAAGAAAGATTACAAGATTAACCCCGATTAGAATATTTACCATTTTAATATTGTATTCTCAATATGAATAGGCCATAGACCACCATGTTACCCTACAGTGCAGACATACGCGTAATAACCAGTCTGTTTAGATGACTAGATAACGCGCTTCGTCCGTTTAAATGGAAGTTTCGCTTAACGTTATTTTATACGAGCTTAGAATATGCGATTAGGGAATTTTCATCGAAATATAGTAAGGCATTATCATCGGCAATATCAGCTTGGATTATTTGAACAATAGATCGATTGATCAACGGCATATGAATTAAACAGTGATGGATAGAACATCGCATCTATTGTTTGTGAATACTTCCTTTAATAAGTGAGATAAAGTCAACGTCAAGTCTATTTTCACTACAAAGCGGTGCTCCGAGATATATATGTACGACTCGAAGACTGAAAAAGACGGATTCGGGAGAATTTCGTTATCAATTATTGAAACTGTTTTTAAAACAGTCGTAGACAAAAAGTGAGTTGATATCGTGAGAAAGAAAAAAGATCAAGAGGAGAATTCATCCGCCGCCACTTTCTCCAATTTAATACGCTACTCGTATCTCCTCAACAATATAAAATTAATTATACATTTCCATTTTTGAAATATCCGTGTAATATAAAACATATATTTTAAAATGTTTAACAAGCAAAAAAAAAAAAATAAATAAATAAAAAGGGAACGCCAATATTTTCAAAAAATATAAAATATTTAATATTACTCTGTTTAATTTTCAACGAAAACAAACATAACCGTATTATAATATTACATTATTACATACTTTACGTGTAAATATTTGTAATCTGATTTTTACAAAATAGTCCATACGCGTTTCGTTGTAATAAACGATTTCATTGTCGAGAAACGTCTTTTTGCACTCTGATCAAATATAAATAATTCTTTCCCAGAAAATAATAATTCAAAAATATTCTCAAATTAACTTGGAAATATCACGATTCGAAAACTCGAATTTTTTACTTTAAATTCCTTTAAAAGATGGTTTCGAAACACTGTTCGTCAAAATATTTAAATTATTTTACATTTAATATCAATGTTTTTCACTCGTCAATTCAACCGCTTTATTCGAAAAATGTTCGTCACGTGACAGAATAAAAGCTACAGTTATGTGTTTATCGGCTATATCTCAGTATGGTTACAGCAAACGTAAAAATCGTTAACTACGACCAAGACCAAGGTTTTAAATTCAATTACGAAACAAAAAAAAAAAATCGAAGCGTTTTATTCATTATATTTTATACACACGCTGAAATCATAAATTCACAAATGTTTTCGACATTTCCGTGAAGGTTTTCCGACCACACCGTAATCTCCATTTACCACGTGCCGCTGAACACCGTCGCGTGTCTCGAGTCGAAATTTCATTAACGTGTTCCGCGTAATTTTCTTTTCTAGAAAAACGGTATTTACGATAGAAACAAACGCCGTATCAAAAACATTGCACTGTTTGTTCATTTTTTTTTTCCCCCCGATATGGAATAAAATGCCAAACACGTTGTTCGCGGCGAGAAATAGACATTTCGGTAAACGTTAATTCGCGCTGCGCAAGTAAAACACTAATTCTATCCGTTCTCGGTAAATAAACACAATAACGCCGAGGGAAAATATTTTCACGCGATTATTTATTTACTTTTAATTTTCCATCTAAATTAACGGTGTATTATAAATAACCGAAATTATTCCGTAAATTGTCCCGTTTTGATTTATTTCAAGTACGTAAACAGAAAACGAATTATTTTCCAATTTGTTTAGGAAATTCAAATTAGAGCAAACAACACGCGTTCAATTACACTGGTAGAACGTCGATGCGATATTGTTTATGCTTAATCCAGATATCCAACGATACCTATGCTCTCGCGGTATGCAGTTATGTAAACAATTTTAGCGACCGTCTCGAATATCATAATATTATTATTACAACATCTGAGAGAATATCGATCATAATTTTTTATTAAATTCTATCTATAGCAATAATAGTATCCAATCTGTTTATATATATATATATATATTTACATATAAATTGTTGTCTGTACACTCGACCGTTCTCTCGTCCTTCTCGGCTATTGAACGATTTTAATCAATTCGTATATGGGATTGCACATCAAAGTATTTATGTAATTAACGTAAAAAATAAATTCATATTAAACAAGGCTATACTATAATAGAATACTTGAAATTATAAATCCTGAGTAATTGCCTGCTAATCGAATGCATATTTTAACGTAGTCGTTCGTGTTTGTATGTATCTACGGAATTGTTAACACGGGTTGTATTTTTTCAAAATAAAAATCGGTTTCTACGTAATACATTTACGCGTTATTTACGCATCGTGAAGCGACGAAACTGTACGTTTTGTAATCGCTAAATTCAGATGCCACTAAATCAATTATGATAAAATTCTCCACTGTTGTTGTTTTGCTCGCCATCCAGTCATCGACGGACATACGAAACCCGAAAATAGTGAGTGGCTTTTCGGCCATTTGCCCCGTGTCCGTGACAACGAATCGTAACAACAAATATCGCCGAAAATAAAACACAAAATTACGTTAATAGCATTAATAATTAATAAATACGTTAATAATTTATAATCCATACGTCAGGCAGAGTGTAAGCGCGTTTTTATTTCGTAAAGTTGAAAATTAACGCCATTTTTCGAACAATGAATATTGTGATGTAAACGCTCTACGATAAGTTTCGAACCAAATTGTGTATATATTTTTAAAACAAGCTGTACACAATTATGAAAATCTTAAGGACTATATTATTATAGGACAGAAAGATTGTTTGTCTTGAACGAGTTTATGAAAATCGTATTCTAGAAAACCCGGTAACCGGATAAAATTCCAGAAGAAAACTCGCCTAATACATACCGCTTGTCTCTAAGTATCCCGTCCGATTTCAGTTTCAGTTCACAGTCTCCTCGGAAAGTCTCGTCCATAACTGTTAGTTTCAATACCGTTAATAATATTATAGTTCATTAATAAAATTATCATTGAACGCGTTTACACGTTTGAAAACGCGTATATTCTTCAATGTCTGAAAAGATTGAGAACTTTACACTTATTACAATTCGAACACTTGCAATTCATTCGCTCGTTTTCTTTTGTCACTCCCTATTATTTACATATTTTAAATAATATCGGGACGACTTCGCATTCTAATAATAATATCGGCAAAAAAAATTTTAAATTATAATTATATCCGAACGCCTATTATTATTGTTGTTGTTATTATTATTATTCGCTGTTGTATTAACGCGTTTCAATTATTGGTTTGAAAAGATCAACATCTGTAATCGTTTTATACTGTTATACTCACAACAAGCAGAGCTGTAAAATAATCTAAAATTAATGAGATTATAAATGTATAAATACACACATTTCTATGCGTTCAATAATATTATACTCGCATGTTATTTATAAAAGATTAAACGGTTCGAACGTGGAATAAAGCGAAACGAATATAATATGATTTTGTATTTCGCGTAACGCATTGAAATTTGTTCAAGTACTGAACGATTAAAATTCTTGAATCTGTAGATCCTGCACAGTTTTCGTCGGTGTAGTAATACGTTTCAATGGAAGAAAATCGTATCAAATCGCAACCGTATTTCATACGATTCTCTTTCTCTCGGATATTGTTTATTACGAGTAAAGAACGGAAAGTAATTATGAGATTGCAAGAATAAACCTCTTTGTATTATTGCGTCAATGTATCTATTTCGAAAACGCTTTTATTTCCATCGTCTTTGAAAATGTATTTACAACGTATTTTAGACGTATGTACATGAAGTTCTGCAACATTTTCCCAACACCACAGCCGTTCAACGGAAAGCATCCAAAACAAGTACATCTGACGGCAATGAACTGAAATGTGTCCGAAACGTCGGTTTCTTTTTTTTCCCCTACAAGAGCAAACACGGAAAATTTTCATTGTAATGGAAAAATCCACGAGACCGTTTGACAGTTATACGTACTACCCCTACTGTCAGCCTAGTAATAATAATAATATTATTATTATTATTATTATTATTATTCGGCATTCCGCTTGTTTATATATATATATATACATAAATTATACGAATTTCTTAAATACGAAACACTATAAATCAAATACAAACTCGATACGCATATAAAATTAATTCAACCCTATTCGTAGAAATAAAATATTTATACCGGAATTCACGATAAATTACGAACATGATGATTGTCGTCACTATTAATATATAGTGTTATAAGTGGCTGTTGTGCGCACGTACAAAAAACAAAAAATACTTCTTTGCGTTCAGAGTACGAGTACGCGTAAAAAAACCAAATGAAACTTTACGGAGCCGAAAAAAGAAAGTTTATCATCTATGAATAATATCGTTACGATTTTACGACGTTTCGGCGACGGTCGTATAACTGCGGTACGACAATTTCATACATCGCTTACTACGAAAATAGCCGACATTTGTTTTCCTATTCCCGAAAATACGTACGTCCCCGAGTTAATATTATTTGACTAAATAAACGTACGTGCGTATAAATATATATATATATATTACGATGGTAATAAAGTATAACGAAATATTACGCTTGCAGCACGCGTCGCCGTGTCCCTTTTATTTATTTATTTTTTCGCCTTCGTTTTAATTTTAAAAACGATTCCGCCGTGTAAAGTTTAAAAAATACCAACCCCGGCATCGTAACTCATTTAACGGTAATAGTGGCGCGGTTGATTTTGTTCTATTCCACGCCATGTTATAAACATCGTATTACATACACGAAATCCCGTTGTCAACCGTGACAGAAAATCCGACTTCGCGATAATTATACAATTGCAGACGATAAATCGTAAACGGGACGCATCGTTTTTAGCAGAAAACCCGTTGGTTACGCACCTCGGACGATCCGGACTCCGTTGTAAATCGTTTTTAACGCACTGTGCTATTAGGATAGATCACGGCGATCACAATATGTAATTCTCGTTCGGCTCGTGTTCGTCGCGTGAAGATATTTTGGCGAATCGTCGAAAACAAGTTTAATGTGAAGTCTCGCGGAATATCCGCTTTAACCGATATTATATCATACACGTCCTCGGTTGCCGACGGTCCACGTATGCCTCACCGATACACATGATGTCCGTCTTCGTTATGCGACGAAACGCGTTGCGTAGGAAACGAAAACACCGAGTAGACGGATATTATTGTGACGAACGAATCGCCGCGGGTAAATGTAACGAAATGAAATACTGTCTAACGGAAAATCCTACGTTCGTATTTCGCATTAATAGACAACTAAAAAAGAGAAAAAAATCATTCGTTTGTGAGACAAGTAAAGAGGAGTTAACCGAATCCCGCCCCGCCCCCCCCCCCCTCGTCATTGCGATTTTCGCGTGTGACGCGTAATTCTCGTAATTTTCTTTTTACAAACAAATTATACAACGCATCGTGTATTGACCGCAGTGGTGAAATTTCGGAAAACGAAATCGCTATTGTTGTGGTAAAGTTCGCATCGATACGTAGTACGTCGTACTCTCGTCAATAATCGTGAAACGCTTTGATTGCGAATTGTCGGAATTGTCGCGCTCTACAAATTAACCACTTGGCACTAGGAGGAAATCGTAGAAAGTCGGCGTGCCGTAATTACTTAATTAATTACGAAAAATTGATGTGCGTTGGTTTTTTTTTCAATTTCTTAAACAACACGCGTGTCAGATGAGACGCGCAGGAGGAGGAAATATCATCACCGACAGCATCATCGTCATCATTATCGTCGTCGTAATTCCGTCGTTTATGACGAGTCAGCTGTGCGCGAGTTTGTCGGGCCCGTATCCGGTACGACCGACGTGAAATGGTATACGGCGAGGCGAGGGAGCGAAGATGAGAGGGGATTTTTTTTTTTCCTGCGCGCCCGTAACACTTGGTATTCACCGTTTCCTCCGCCCTCTCGCTCTAGCGCTCTCGCCCCGAGTTTTTTAATATTCATTTTTTTTTTTTTATGATTATTATTTTTTTTCCTTTTTTTTTCTACTCCCAACGAACAATTTCACGAGCCGGTGCTTCTTTCCGGACTGCGAAACAACGGTTAAAATATGTGTTTGCGTATACGTAATATATATATATATATGAGAGGAATGTGAATCCAGAGAATCGAGACGTTAAAGTTCACGAACGACGTCGGGTAATTAGTACAGGTTCTGTGCAACGGCATATGCGATATTGCTGTTGATACAATAACGTCCTCTAGTGGCTGTAGTCGATTTCATCGTATTGTAACGAGATCAATAAGACGCGGAAACGTTGGCGCGGGATATGATTCCCATATTATACCGTCCCCAGAGCGTTTCCTAAATTTATCGGGGAATCGTATTATTAATTATTTATTTTCGGCTTAGTCTTGGCTCCTCCACATTTTCCCCGTTCAAACGAATGCAATTTAAATCGGAAACGGATTTACAGCGGATTTGCCCCGTGTCGACGTTAATCGATTAATTTTTTTTTTTTTTTGATCAGACATTGTGTTATGTATTATATTATATAAATATCGTTTTTACTAGCAATTATTAGTATATCGTTAATATAAATACGATTTTATATATATATAAATATAGAAAATAATTGGAAGAAAAAAACAGATGGTTTTTTTTTTTTATTGAGGTTTTATTAAACACAGTTATCGGGTAATTTTCCAATTTTACAATACAGATTTCAAAAGGATTTCAAAATAAAACCTATGTTTGTTGAATTCAGATTTTTTGAACGTTTAAAATAACTAGGCGTTTTGTAATCGTTCTTCTTCTTTTTACTCTCCCTCGCCTCTATCCCGGCTAATCGGGGTCGGCCCGACTTTTGTCCAAAACTCCCACTCGACTCGATCAGTCGTATATGTTCCACGCATCATACACCAACAGTACACCCAATCGCATTCGACTACTTCTTCGTCTCGTTGTCGTTATTCAGTTTAAAAGTGAAAAATTCTTTGAAATCGAATTTTAAAAATGTATCGAATCAGAGCAAGTATACATAAGGTTTTTAAATGATTATTGCTAGGCTCTACGCCTATATCGTTAGCGGTGTCGATCCATATCGATCGGTGACGGAGAACCGTCTTCTCCGCTTTCCACTCACCTACTTGCCTTCGTGTTATAATAATAGCGGCCATGTCCAGCGAACATATTTTATTCTTTTATATTTTCTATTTTTTTCTTCGCTCTAATAACGCTCTGTTGCGTAGACACGACACTTACTTATACGCGCAAACGCTATTTATTTTTTTGTAATATTACACGCCTGGTATAAAAAAATGAATCAACAATTATTAATTTTTTTATTATTATTATTATTTTCGTATAGTGTTCAATCGTTATATGCCGTACTGAAGCCTCCAAACGGGGTAAAACTTCGGTCGGGCGTGTAAGCAAACTGTAATATACGTATAAATAATACGTGGATATTAAAATTCACCTAATTTGTTCGTCAACGAGATCGAAGTCACTGTTATATGCTTGTTTTAAAATAATAAAACGTTCTCTACGCAACATCAGACTAGAAATTTTATGTGGCGTTCCATTTAACAGATCGCACAGTTAACACAAATATTGCGGTTGATTATTTTTGTTTTTACTCTATCGCTTACTAGAGAACTCGTCGCGTTAAAATTTATACAAAACATTAGAATTGTATATTTGAACAAATAAAAAAAAAAACACCAAACAATACAAAGGATATTTAATGTTCATGTAAAATGTATACGAAATGCATATGTGTGTGGTATAGGTATTACGTCCAACACAGATCCGACTGATTTATTTTCAACGTCCCGCGGGTCTCATTTGGCAGACAAAAACTTTAGAATATAAATAATTTATTAGGGTTTCGAATGCGTATATTAAGAATAATATTATAATATTATTATTATATCAAACTCCAAATACAAATGCGTCGAACAAATTTTTTTTTTTTTTTTTTGTCGAAAAGTCGTCGCCTAAGTTATTCTGATCGGACGCGTTGTTTTATGTATATTTGAACGTGGAATTAATTTTTAATCATAATTATTATCGTTTTAAATCACACGCAAAAATCAACGTTATAAATGTTAAAAATATAAACTGTGGGCGTATAATACACTCATTATGGTCTAAAAATAATAGACCCTGTGATTCAATATCCTAATGTACACGTAATTTGTACGAGTGTATTTGTATATTTATTATTATTATATTTTTTTTTATAATTAAACGATTGAACAGAGGAGTGGAAAATGTTTAAATTAATTTTCCTTTTCAGTATCAATGATGCCGTTAAATAAGAACGTTATATAACACTCTCTTTCCATTCACCTCTAACTGCTGATTTCCAGTCAATACTTTAGAATGAAAGACGTCGTGAGATTTAAAAACGTTTCCTTGGTGACGGGGAAATCCTCTTTGCGGCGAACAAATTAAAATATTGAAATACCTCTCTATTCCATTATTTTATTTATTTTTTTTTATTCAGTCGGAAAAAATTATAAGTATATATTAGTTTTCTTCGCTGATTTTATAATATAATATGGTATTTCGTCATAAAATTTATATATATATATATATATATATTCATAAAGGAAAGGCGTAAATACAAAATCAATCGTAATAACAAAAGAACAAAAATAAATAAAACGTGAACGCTTGGAACGCATTCAGGGAAACTAGTTAAATTCTTTAAAACGATAATAATTTACACGAAAAACTATCGGGTTCTTAACAATCCGTAAAAAATTACGTTTAATTTTAAAAACATTAAACGTTTATTTCGATCGCATAACGGTTTGGATCCGTATAATAATAAATAACACGTAAGACATAATACTCGGTGACGTACTTTTAATAAAATGATTATTTGAAATATTTCTCGTATATTTCTTGAAACATTCTATGTATTTCGAAGTATATTATTTTTTTTTCATATATATATATACAGAATTTTTAGAGGAATCTAGGCATAAATCTTACTTGAAGTCGTAATTGCGACTACCACATAATATTAGAGTAACTTTTTCACGTGACAGTAACACTATGTCGTCTCCTATCTATCATAATAAAATGCGAGATAATTTTAAAAATACCTTTCGGAAGCCTAATGACAAATCACGCGTTGTTTTATAATTTATTTTTCCCATACGGACGAAATGGAACAGTTTATACGATTTATTGAACCGATTAATTAAACGAAAATAAAATCTGTCACTTGTATTAATCCAAATGAGTAATTTTTTTTATGTTTATAAAAATTGAAAGAAAAAAAAATAGTGTTTTGTATTTTCTATTTTAAAACACGAAAAATCGTGTATTGTTCCCGTCTCTGTATACAACGCGTATAAAAAAAAATAATAATAATAAACCCAAAATAATTTCGAATAATATAACGAAAAACGATTTATCCGAATAAGTGGCGTAACGAAAGAAAAAAAAAATAAGAAATAAAATGCGAAAAAAAATATAATCGACGAGTTGGGTGAACTTGTAGTCTCTTGAGAAACGACGAGGATTTCTTACGAGCCAGACGGTTTGACGATTGAAGCCAGAAATTATTGAAGTACATGAAAAGGAACCGCACGTCGAGTGGTCAAGTTAACGTGGACAAATAAGCTTTGGAAACCGGCAGAGCGTTCAGCTGTAGGAAACGCAGGCATTTCCATTGACCGTAAAAATTGTCCTCTTGATATTAAACGACGTTACACACCCAGTCGTAATTACAAAATATTTTATATTTATATATATATATATATTCAGTGGCGCAACTTAACTATACAGTGTTTGAATCGATGGGGCAGAGTACCTTATTATTTTTTTAAATACTAATTTTGCCCCCTTATTAGTGACAGTCGAAAAAGTACTTAAGTCTTAAGAATTAAATCAACTGTTCATTTAAGTCAACAATAATTTAATCGCTCTAAACCATTACACGTATGATGGCAATGATTAGAGAGCAAATATTGGACTGTGTGATAGCAACAGACACAGTTTATATATATATATACAATTTTAACGTAATTTATTACAATGTGGGACGCGGAAAACGGAATGCCACTGTCCAGAACACTTTTTACAATTTTGTGGAATTAATCAAAACGATAAAAAAAAAAATGTCCTTAGACATTTCTTTATGAACGCCGAAATAATAATGATAATAAAGATTTATTTCATTAAAAATAGCTGAGGTGGGGGAGGGAGCGAATTTTCAAGGCGTTAAAATTTTCAGGGATACAAATTTTTTTTTTTTTTTAACACTTTTGCCTCATCCCGTTCAAATTTTTTTTCCAATTCAAGTACTTGCGCCTATTTCAACACGGCCCTCTGTCGTAACACCGTATTTCCGTCGCTGCGGGTGTGGGCGTTCGATAGACCGAAAAAAAATTTTCATTTTCTCCATAAACCCGTAGTAAATCAGTGGAAATATACTGGCAAGCGTTGTTTAATTTTCCACGCGATTTACGTAAATGGGGTTGACGGGAAATAATCAGTGCAGTAGTAACACGACGGAACGCGCATATTATTATTAATACAATAGTTGACCGCGAGGAGGAACGGTAATAGAATATCGTACGTGTGAGAGATTTCGGCGTGTAAAACGTGTATTATAAATGGAAAAAAAAGTACACGGGCGTGGTGCGCAAAAACCATCAAAAAAAAAAAAAAATATATATATATATATATCGTTTTGTGCAAACGCCAACGCCTTTAGTTATTTTTTCGCAGCCAGACGCGGCGAGATCAATCGACACACATACGCCACGTTCGGAGAAGAGTGAGAGAGAGAGTGTCGTATGTGTGTGTGTATGTCTCGAAGTAATATGATATTGTATATATTCATATAACGTATTCGAAACGTTTGGCACGTGTGATTGAGAGAAGCCACCGAAAAACTATCAATCATAAAAAAAAAAAATATATATATATATATAAAGGATTTTAGCAGGAATTGAATGTTATATAACTTACAGCCTGGCATGTGATGGTGGTGGTGGTGCACGAACATTGAGAGCATTCAAAATATATCGAATTATATTATATGCACAGTCAATGGCTAAGAATGAAAAAAAAAAAAACGTTTAACGGCCCGAGAACTCGCTGCGAATAATATATTGTCTCGCGTGTGTGTGCGCTTTATATATATATATATACAAAACGTAACGATTTCAATGCGACGAAACGATGATATTATTTTCCGAACAAGTTTCCAATTTTTATTATTACATATTATTATTATTATTATTATTATTTCGCAGCGCGAAAACGATTTATTTATCTGTGACGAGTGACGACGACAACGTTAAAATATTATTATTATTATTATTATTATTATTATTATTATTACTTATATCTTATATATGAAATATGATATGGTCGTATTTTATACGTATCTCTCTATTAGTGATATAATATTTTCTATTTTCTGATCAACTTGTTAATGGGGAACAGAGAGGAAGGGAAATTTGCCCGTTTTGAAAAAAATTATATAAATTCGAAACGGTTATTTTACGTTGCACGTTTAGTTTAGTTTTTTTTTTTTTTTACAAAAAAATACTACAAAAAAAATACTCCGAAAAAAATTAACGGAGAAAATTCTTTTCTATTTTCGAAAATGTATTCGTAAAAAAAAAAACAAAAAATTAAAGCGATTTCAATTAATTTTTATAAGAGTATATTTTTAAAAACACATTACTGGGATTTTAATTGTTTGCGTGTTTTATACTTTTTCACTGTTATTGTTAGTCGTTTGCCTTAATTATATATATATATATAAAATATATACATTTATATATAAATTTCTTTATTCCAAGTCAGTCGACGACGCCAGGGGGACTGCGTGAGCATTGCATCCCTAAATATGTATATATATATATTTATTTATTTATTTACGTTGTTCTATCGTACGCACAATCAACAACACGAAAATAATATTATATTCCTAACGAACGTAATATTCATTATGAGACATTATTATCGTTAAACCGTGCAAACTGCACGTACATGACAACGGCGAGAATGATCGGCTTAATGAGACCCGTTTTCACGTATAATGTATTTATTTATTATTATTATTATTATTATTTAATAAACGCAAATCCTTCTCCTCGCAAATTGTAACCAAACTGTTGATTTCTAAATGTCAATTTTAATTTTAATATTATTTTTTATTTTTATATATATATATATATATATATATATATATATACTGATTTTCTTCAAAACATATTTTGTGTCCCACAAACAACGAACTGAAAACGATGTATTTTATTTAATATAATATTTATATTATAATTTTATAAAATATAAATTATAAAACTGATATATTTTCTTTTCTTTTTCAACACGATACAACGGCTCGTTAACGGGAATCGTCGTTAACTTTCGAAAGATGGAAAATTTCAAAATGAATCCGGGATTTTTAACAATTTATTACGCCAAAATCTCGTGTGCGACTAAAAATCATAGAAAAAGCTACACACTACAAATATATACTGGATTGACAATTAACTAATATCAATAGATGTGGAAGTAATTTAGAGAATAATATAACAAGATAAGTCAGAAAAAAAATCGTCATTTTACACGTTTAAACGTGAATAATAATCGACGGGTTTTAAATGTTTTTCGATACTGGAGGAATAACTCTGTGTCTTCGGTCTAATATCTATTATAAATTTTTATTCCTAAAAAAAAAGAAGAGATTTTCGACATTTTCTAGATCGTTATATTTAATTTCAAATATCGATAGAAAACAAATTTTATATACGTTTAACATCGGATTTTGGAATTATAACTAGAAAAAAAATGGAATTTAATTTTGTGAAAAAATGCATTTGTCAATAATGATTCTTTTGTAGTTTTTATACAGTCAAATATATAATATAATATAATATATTAAATAAAAGTAATTTTTTTTATATATTCAAAAATTCTAGCTTAAATTTGAATAACATCGTTTAAATGTACATACAAATTTTAAATTGCACATCAAAAAATAAACCTTATTTTCTACTATTAAATAAAATATTATAACTCGATGCGAAATAAAAAAAATATATATATATAATACGTATCTTAAGTCAAACACCACTTTTAAATGTGAGTTTTACGAATTTATTATTGAAAATAATTTCGATTTTTAAAATACGTTCTATTTACGACATAATAATACGCAAAATAATTTATTATTAAATTATTATCATACATTTTAATGAAAATGTTTAAATAGAACTCATTTGCCATGTGATTAGAGAGTAAATAAACCCATCATAGATTAGCCAGGTATAATACATAAATTATTAAAGACGACTGACAACAATTTTCGTTTGCATTAGTATTCTTCGTCTAAAATAGCGAATTAATAGAAAGTAAAAAATGGAAAAAATAAAGTTACATAAATTAATGGTATCGGCAAAAAATTATCGTTTCACATTTAATTATTTACAAATACAAAAATATATTGTCGATGAATTTATATGAATTAATTACCTATATATATATATAATATTGTAATTTTTAATATAATATCTAAACTAAAAAAAAAAAAAAAAAAAAAAAAACTGATAGAGCAGTTTACATTGTTTATTATAAGCCTTATTTCGTAAAACGCAAAAATATTTTAATCGAAATATATTGTATCGTTGTTTTAGGATTTTTATTAAAATTCTGTGGATTCTTTGTGTACAAACAAAGTTATTATAAAATATGTATATGTATGTATGGTAACCCACGTAAACCGTGTTAGTTGAACGTTACGCGCGTTTATACTCGTATTTCTCAAAGGAAAAACACGCGAGGAAATTTCGTACAATAATAATAATAATAATAATAATAAATAATAATAATAATAATAAATAATAATATAACAATAACTCTGAATGGAATGTAATGTACTAGAAATATTTCTAAAAGCAATGTCGATACGCAAAATTGTTCCGCGAGAAAACAAAACAGAAACGAAAGAATTCTTACAGTGATTTAACGATAAGTGTATATAAGAAACAAACGGGTATACGCGAGACAAGAGGTATGGACGGATAAAAGACAAATTACTTTATCGATTCAAATCACTTACCACTGTTATTATTACGATATAAGTATTACGAAACGTTTATTCAATACGGACGTATAAAACGCAATTGCTAAAACCTGCCATTTAAAATTGAAATTGTACGATAGAGTAATAATTATATCAGATTTGTACGTTTAATTCGTGGTGAAAAATTGTCAAAAACAAAAAAAAATTATTTACATAAAAAAACTCCTTTCCCCGTCGATTTCCTCTTAATACCGTTCCGTTCATCGCCGCCCATAAAATTCAATCGGAATTCGATTTGTTTTGGTTTTTAATATAATATTTATATCTGTACCATATCATATTTTATTTATTTTCATAACTTATTGTCTCTCAACTATCTTTTAAAATCGCAAACTAAATCGTTTTTAAAACGCTTCCCTTATGATTTGATTTTTCTTCTCCTCACGACTGATCTGTTCGCACATGTCTCGTTTTTTTTTTTATCGTTTCACAAGTTTTTATTTGTTCATTTTCCCTTGAAAATTTTCAGGGTGTCAAAATTGTTTCACTCCTCCGTATTATTAAAACAATTAATTTAGTATTTTTAAAGTATTCTAACACTCGTAATATTTTTTTGTTTTTAATAAATAATGTGTCGAAAAATAATTATTTTCTTGTAAGTGCTATTTGATTTTCGACTTTCGAATAAGTGAATGCGGTAAATAAAATTTAAAAATTAATATGTATTCGTTAATACAATAAAATATAACATGATAATTTTAAATCCAAAAGTCTCTTAAAAAAAAAATTGTAAATTTTAAAATAAAAATCATAAATTGTCTCTTGTACGCGTGTCATAACTATTATACGACGATATAAGTAGGCGACTACTAAACAATTATCTACCTTAATAAATATATTTTTAGTTTCTCAATCGGTTCGTGATTTATTTAAATTACAAACGGAAATATTATTATTTTGTTTAATTTTTTTTTTTTAATATTTTACGGATATTTGACAAATCAATTCGAAAATTTATATTTTAAAAAATATTATTCGAATATGAAAAATGTATTTGAAAAGGATCGGAAACGGTATCGTTTTAAATTTAAGAGTTAATATTAATCAATATTCGAGAATAGTATAAGGAATTTAATTCTACAAACAGAAAAAACTCAAGCCTCTTTTCTACGTTGTTATGGGATACCACGATAAAAAAGAAAAATTTATATATTTTTTAATATTCCTACAAGTATAATAATAATAATAAAATATATATATATATTTATATGTAATATTTAATAATCCACTCTCGCAATAAGCTTAGGAAAATCGACTTTGAAAACTCTTCCGTCAGAATAATGTTTTATTAATTTTATATGTCGTTTCGTATCGTGTCCATCTTCTACGTCCCGCGAATCTCTTGATCGTCGCTTGCATACAACATCTGAAACTCCGTTTGGAATTAATGCCGTTGAACATGCGGCGGTTAATTGTGAGATACGTTCCGCGGAAACAATATTTACTTCTCGCAACAATTCGTCCGCAAACCGTATCGCTATTAATCTTTATAGAAAAAGTGCGTTTCCGATATATTTCTGTTTTTTTTTTTTTTTCATTTCAATACAAAAATTTACGTGACTGGATTGCGACGTTCTGTTTTACTAACATATACGACGTGTCTACGGTTCGTATTACATAAAATACAGCGCACCACACGCATCGACTTTTTTGCACAAATATCCGTGTGTGTGTGTGTGGTACGTTATTATACTTTATATACCCGTAGGCCGCCGCATAAGACGATATGTGTAGCCGGGGTTAACGAAGACATCGGAAACATTTGCGTTTTGCATAACATCAAAGAAATTGGGCCCGTTATAAATAAATAACGGCTTGTGTAAACCGCGCTCGAACACACTCACGCCGCGTTTTAATAATATCGCGGCGCTGTCGGGCAAAGTTTTAAGAGTCAAGCGCGTTTCATTAAATTCGACTGTGGACCGACCGACCGCCGGCTGCTGTTTACAACCCCTCGGAGCCGTAACGAAGTCATCGGTTCTTTCCAACTTAGAGTATAATGTGCGCATACATTTACGCACGCTCATAAAAAAGTCTAATAATAATAATAATAAGCCACTTCAAAAAGAGATACTGGTAAAACCTATACGATCATAATCATTATAATGAACCCTAGTGCGCCCCTCGTCCCGTTGCAGTCACCATGACTCCATCTGTACATTTCACCTAACCGCTTCGGAGTATCCTTGTACGCGAAATATTACGATGCGATCGCTCGCGTCCCGTCCTCGTAATACTCTTACACGCGTAATTGTATTTGCCAATATGTACAGTAAATCGTGCCGAAGCGATAATTAGTTCAGCGCGTTACTATTAATCTATTACAAAGAACGACGTCTATTTGGAAAATCGCGAAAAATCATATATATTTTTTTTGCAAAATCATACTATACTTTTGTGTTTCTTATGAAACGACATGGTAACGTATTATTTAAATGGCACGCGTAAATTGAAATTGTTATAGAAATATCGAATTTTCTTCCGACGAATATTCGGACCACGTTCGTCTGTTGCCGACCTAAATAAAATGACTTATCCAAAGATTCAATGAATATAAATTGAATATTTGTGTGCGATTAATTGCCCGATAGACTACTGTAACGTTCACGCGAGCACGAAATTTAAATATTTCTTTTTGCTTTTATCAGTCATTAGTTTTCATCGTTTATAACCGAACAAGTGACAGGGAAAATTGAAATAATTTCGTAAACAGTAACTTTTATAGTAATTCGAGACGTTAATCAGACGGTCGTTGAAACCACCCCGACGTCATGTGCGAACTAATACACGTTCGACACGCGTATGTGATTCTTCGCTAATGAGCTAAAAGGAAATTTGATTTTGTCTGGTTTTTTTTTTTTTTTTTGATCCAAAGACGAGTTCGCGTGGCGGGGAAAAAAAGTAAACGAAAAAAGAATCCAGACAGATGCGCGGCAGTGTGAATCGAGGAGAAAAAAAAGAATGAAAAAAAAAAAAAAAGAAGTAGACAAACTATATAAACAGCCGCGAGAGACACGGTTTGTGGCGGGAATATCTGTTTGAAATAAAATTACTACGGTAATGCAACGCGTTGTTGGGAATCGGTTTCGCGTATTACACTTCGGCGCGTACGGTATAGTAGTAAAGCAATTGTGGCGGAAACGCTCAGAGTCCACAAAAAGTGTGCGTTTAAAGGGAATAGAATGAGCCGGGACACAGAGTAAACGGGACGAGAAGATGAAAGGGTACCAATAACGTTTGTTGGGTTTAAGTGCAACGAGAGTAGTGAAATTTCTCCTGCAGGAGAACATCTTTAATGGACGCTTGTAAAGTTCTATAAATCGAGAAAGCGACGACGACGTTGTACATAAATCAACTGGCGAGCTACTTTATTGTGTACATAAGGTGTACACATCTAGGGCAATTTATTCCGCCGACGACGCCACTAAAAGTTTATCATGGCAATAATCCTTGAGGATTTTAAACGGTTAATTTTGAAAAGTACATATTATATACACGCGCGGTGTCAGGGGAGATACGCCGGGCTGCGGACTAGTTAGCGATGATCTCAACGCTTTTAGTAACGTTAATTTGGTTGCGTATACGAGTTATTATATGCGGCGAATAATATTGTTTTTTATACGGAATAAAATATTTTCGCCTCCCCCTCGAAGAAATCGAGACTCGATTTTCAAATACTCGGAAGCTGAAATAAATAATTTCAAATCTCGGACATTGGGGAAAAAAAATGATTTTTATTTTTATTAGATAATATAGAGGTAATAACTATAGGTTAAAATATTAATAAAAACAGACACGTAAATAAACGCGTAATACATTACGAACGATGTCGTCGCGGATGAAATAGTTTTAGCGGATGAGTGGCAACCGTTTTCACAGCCACAATATCAACTCACGGTGTATATACGAAAATGTCGATAATTCAGTGCCATATGTGTTGAAGTTCGTAAAAAAAACTTAAGATTTACACGAAGTTTTTCCGAATTAAACTGTACTTCTTAACAATACATTTATCTTATTTCAGTCACGTTAATGAATCGTTCCGTTCAGAGATCATTTGTTCCGTTTCAAAATGAATTGAGAATTCCAGATTGGCTTTGTTTTACATTGAATTTTCAGCCGACAATAGGACAGGGAAAATTGTTTTTAATAATTTTTTTTTTCCCCCCGCTGATATTTTTAGTTTAAAAACATTTTTTTTTTTTATATACAATTTTGAAAGGCGCCACCACCACGAGGCACATTATATCAGTTCGCGATGCGCAAAAATCGAGTGACAAAAATTGTTATCCCGTTTTGGTTATCTCGGACCGCGTCGCGATTTACACGTACACGAATAACGAATAATAATAAGTAAAATCTCATTACTCCGTACGTCACCTCCTTTCTTCAAACGAACACTGACCGGGCGGCGCGCTTATCCCACCCTCTAAAACACAGTAGTTCACTTTCATTTTTGTCCGACTTTCCTCTCTCTCTTTCTGTCTCCTCTTCTTTTTTTTTTCTTTTTTTTTAACGATTGCTCGTTAAAATTCTTCAAGAAGACATTAAGATCGTTGATTAACGAGCGTTTTATAATAATAAATTGGCGGAGGCCAACGATTGCGAGAGTTTTTGTTCCGTTCAATCGCAAGCGCAGCAACACGCGAATTTATAATTAATTAATCTCGTTAGGGGCGACAAAGCCGGAGGACGAATAAAAATGTGCGAATTATCGCATTATCTTCGGAGGACGTCTGCAGCGGCGTTACTACTGTATTTGCGTGGAATACGATGGAACGGATAAGTCGGACAACCATCATTTGTGTTTAAAACATTTTACAATAAGCGTCGCGTTACCGTTATCCACACAAAACGATACGTTGATTTTTTTTTTTTTTTTACAAATACATAAATAAATTATTCGCAATTATTTTATCACGATTTTGTTTTATGTTTTTTAAAACGGTTTTTGCAACGAACGCGTTCTCGGTTTATACGTTCGCGAAAACGTATTCAACAGTTTGTATTGCTTCTGAAATTATTTTAATAGGATTTCGAAGTTGAATAACGCTGTGTTTGTGTACGGATGTTTATATATATATATATAGATATGTCAGAAGCATGTTAACATGTTCGTTCGTTTAACATATAAATGAATGCCGTGAAGTGTTCTGCAAACGTTCATAAAACTTTACAAATCGATACAATGTGAAAGATATTCCGATCGTCTTACGTAATCGTATCGCGTACGATTATTATTGATACGAGTACTTATTTTCGCGGTTTTTCTAAAATAACTAACCGCGATCGTGGTACACAGTATACCATTTACGTGCAAAAAAAAAAAACATTGTGTTTCACACGAAAGATATTGAAAATATTATTTTTTTCAAATCGAATTATAATAATAGTTCAACAAATATGACACGTTGACGTTTCGTCGATTAGAACAATTTAAAGAAAACGCATTTTACGACGCGAACTTTTCAAACACGGGTGCCGGAAGATATTTAAAAAAAAAAATTGTCCCTCTTAATATGACAAGTAATCTCGTATATTACCGTCGATCGACAACAATTCGTTTCCTTATAAATAAATAAACGTATATCGTTTTACAATATTGAATTATTGTTCGTAGAGGCAAATATTTGTATTGTCCTTTATACGTATTTCGGTAATGGCATTACTGATATATAAACATTTCTCCTAACATATTATATTTTTTATAGATTAGGAGATATTTTTAACTAATAAAAAAATATAATCTCTTTTTGCAAGAAAAGCCGCCAGAAAAAAAATCCTATTTCGATTGTCAATAATAATAATAATAAAAAAGAAAACGAATCGGCGAATTGAATGAATTACCGAAAAAGTTTAAAACGTGTGTATCAAATTGTAATTATACGATATCGTATTAACGCGTATAAAAAGAATATTACGATATGAAATTCAAATTCATCTCATTCGTCACGATCTGTGATTTATAGTTTAATTAATTTTCTATTATAGTCTATATACGAGTCAATCGACTAATTATAATTTATGGTATATCGTTTTTATTTGGAATATTTATTTCTTGGCAATCGTTATACGTGCGGCTATATATCGATATAATATGTCTATTATATCGGACATGATTGATTATTATTGAAATATAACGATACTTCCGAACTGACGAATATGTGTTTGTTTTTCAGACCTGCGGGAAAGTGTTTGGGAACGCGTCTGCACTGGCCAAACATAAATTGACACACAGTGACGAGAGGAAGTACGTGTGCAATGTTTGCAGCAAAGCTTTCAAAAGACAAGACCACTTGTAAGTGTTTCAATTTAAAATCAAAACATGTGACCGAACTAAGCACGGTGCACAAAATATTGTCATGGCTATCGGCTATAGCCCCTTATAGCCCCTGTTTGATAATGCGGTTCAATCGATTGATTATTTTTCGAACTCAACATAATACATAAATATATTAGTTCGGTCTTGAGTATTTAGTATAAATTTATTAGGTTCGGATAATTTCTCATTCCGTGTATTATTACCTGGACTGCACCAAATAATCAAAATTATCACATACACTTATATAATCGCAATAAAATTCATTATAAAATACACCTTTTACCATTTCGGATTCTCAGTTACTATTAATTATTCATTTGTCGTTCTTAAACAATTTCAAGATTTTCTTCAACAAATGCGTCAGTGTCAGGAAATCGTCGGATTCTGAATTGTTTGAATACGAGTATTTCGACCCGCTTAAATGTAAAACATAAATGATTTTAATAAACAATAAAATAGTGAAAACAGTATATGTGGACATACAATTAACAAAGAGTATTATGAAAAAATAAATATACGAGTTGTTGTATTGAATTTTTTTGTTTACTACCGGTTTCGACAAAAAGTCGTCATCCGGTATTAAGCGAAAAATAAAAATACAACAGAATAAAAAAAGTAAACAAATCGCGTATAGAGCAAATTATGAATATTACAGTAAAAAAGTCATAAAAAAATAAATAAAAAAAGAGATTATGCAATGCATAATGAATTGAATTGTTAAAAACCAACTACGACATGTTATTAATATTATTCAAAATAATAGTTTAAATTTAATTACGTTTTTCATTCGTTTATACGGATATATATATATATATATATTAAAAATATCCAAATCATTACAAAAGTAATAGTACGATTATTTTCTAAAACGCGTTTTGCAAAATTTGACTTTGGATTAACTTTTTTAAATTTTATTCCACAGAAATTCTTTACATCGTGGTTTTATATTTCCGTTTGTATTACCAATACAGAATTCGTTACGACTACATTTACGAGTTTCGAAATTCCAGGGCAATATTAAAAAATTCCTCAAAATTCGGAAATTGTTTTGATTCGTTTAATTAAATCCATTCTCACTGGTGTCGAATGCGAACTAAGTATTATATTTACGTTTATTTTGTAATATATTACCGAATATATTTTCCAACAACATATTTCGATACTACAAATCGGGGGCGGACAGATAGGCACTTATTCTCGTACCGGGAATTGATGTATTAAAGAGCCTCGTAGAATATTAGATATTAGACGTTTTAAACTCGAGTCGTTCGCAATTTCTACCTCATAATATAAATACACAATCGAATAGCGCAATATAAACATTATTTTAATTTTACATGACATATTTAAAACGTAACATAGACGAAGACGAATTATAAATCGAACTCACGAAATTACAAATAATATAATAATAAATACTTAAAACGTTAATAATTTAGTCAGTAATGGGCTTTTGGAAAGATCCTGCGTATTATAATATTAAATAAGGTCTGGGTTGGGATAATACTATTCTTTTTCAATATTCACTATCCAAATGTTCGTGAGACGAAGCGTTTATTAAATACACTCGGCATCAAAAAAATCGCACCTTTTGCAAATTTGTTTTCAAAATAATTTTAACTACACTTAATCAAATGTTAAGGTTTTGTTATGCTATAATATATGAAAGATGATTAACTTAATTAATGATTAATTTAGACTGGTAGCAGGTTTACGAGGCACAATTTTCTGTTCTCGTATCCTTCTCCTAACCATAAAGATGCTTATTGTAGTTCTGCGAGCTGCATGGAGTTGCTGTTGAAGTTCTACAGCATTCAAAAATCGATTGCGTAAAGACGTCGAGACAATAAAGCGATCGTCTCTTTCTGTTGTGGAGCGTGGTCGGCCTGATCCACACCTTCGGGTGAAGCCATCAGTATCTTGAAACCGTTGGAAAACTCATTGAACGGCAAAACGGCTCAGGTTTAGTTGCCGTGCAACATCACACTGTCTCATATATCATCTTTCATATATTATAGCATAACAAAACCTTAACATTTGATTGAGTGTAGTTAAAATTACGAGTATTTTGAAAACAGATTTGCAAAAGGTGCGATTTTTTTGACGCCGAATGTAGTATGGTTTTTTGCACGTTTGAATTTCGAAAACTGCGCTCGCGACTTGTCCGAGCGGCTGACACTGAGTAGTAATTTGTAACACGTAGTCCAAAATTACATTAAGTACAAGTTTATAGAAATGTCTTATTTCGACAACGACATTTGTTCGACATTCTTTTTTTTTTTTTGTAAATTCGAATTGGTTTAGACGGATTGGCACTCGGCTGAGAAGTCATAGCGATTTGAATTTTGCAAATAATACACGTACGGCGGTGAACCGTGCTGGACGCGGCGCTAGTGATTTCTCGGCAAACGGTCCGATTTTTATGAGACCGAAAGATGTGTGTGTGTAATTTAACTTAAAGGAGAATATTCCCATTGAGAATATTGAAAAATTTGAATTCTTCTTTTCCATACAGTCCCATTCCGCCGCTGACTACGTGAATTAATCACGTAATATTCGTTGAGATTTCAACGAGTTCACATGATTGTATCACTTCGATCGGTACCACAGCTGGTACACGGCGCCAATGAGAAATCCCCTCATCCGGAAAATCATTATTATCACACACACACACACATTCGGGAGCCGCGTTCACGAGAAAATAAATCTCTAGCGTCAGCCTCCCCCGTAAGCGTATCACACACACACACACACACACGTACCACAGCGTCGACTAAACAGTAATAATATTCGTAAAAAAAATATTATTACTTTTTCGCGTATTTATTTCACGAGTACTCGATCATAATAATTTACCGTCCGTCTCTCGGACGATATTGTATCGAATTATACTCTCTTTCACACACACTTTACACACGCGTAAATATAAATATTTTTATTTTTTTGCGCGCGCGAGAGAGAGAAATATATATATATATAAAAACCTCCGGGAAAACGTTCTCGTTGCCTAACAATAATTTATGTTCGCGTAGAACCTTTTTTTTTTTCTTCTTCTACTTCTTCTTCATATTTATTGTGCGACCTTTTCCCCGCCACCGGTCTCTGTTGCTCCGTACACACACACACCCCCATCTCACCGCCGCCGAGACTTACATCGACAAGTATCGGTTTTCATTACGCCGGGAAATTGAAAACGCGACCACAACTCTCCACCCTTCGGATAAGTATAACCGCAGCATCCGCGTTATTGCCTACTAAGTACCGCCTATATGCTCACCTATACGCGCGTGATATATATATATAGTATTACACGGGTAAACGGTAGTTTTTTTTTTTTTTGCCGTTCCGCTCTACTTCTTCTCTTCGGCCCGAGCCGTTTATAAAATATTTACATATAAATTATCGCGGCGGATTTTAACGGGCGTTCGTACGAGACGGTTTCGTCGGTGCCGCCGCCGCCGATTCAATGACAATTTATTGCGAAATAAATTCGCGCATTACGAGAGAGACCCGTATTAGACGCGATAAAGTCGGTTTTGATTATTGGAAAACCGCGTGCAGTCGTTACGGCATGTATGAGGAGCGGCCGCGCGAGCGCAGGAACGGGGGAAACGCGCGGTATAGGACCGGAGGAAGACCGTCGCGAAAAACCTACGCGGGAACAGGAGAGTCGCCTTTAACAAGAGTCGAACCGTTAAAAGCAAAGAATCGGAGGAATTCGTCGATGGCTGCGAACATAATAAACCTGCAAATACGTCGTAACGGCAACAACAGACGCGGCGTAACGCGATGACATTGACGTGTGATGTGCAATAGACCGAAACCAAAAATAATGCGCAACTGTTCTTGCGGTACGGTGGCATATTATTGGAGTTCGGGAGTTGTTGGAGCTAAAACAGACGAAATAAACAAAAAAAAAAAATCGTTATTAAACGTGCACAAGTAATCATTCAATATTGTAGCAGGTACTTCAATACACATATATATATATATATTTTTTTTTTAAATCCGACGAGAACTGGTCGGCTATTATTGAACTGAAGAAATAGTACCAATGAATAGTAGTAAAATATATATATATAAGTACATTTTCAACAAGTTGCGAAGTAAATAAAATGATCGCCGATATTTTCTTAGATATTAATACGTTAATAATAGTAAAATTATGGTGCGTAAAAAAAAAACGTACATTAAATATACACGAAAATACGTTGAAAAATTAAAAAATTGGAAATATTTTCTTGCTAATTTCTTTGCAAAACACGCGTTTTAAATTTTCGTTTTTTTAATTCGTCTTTGTGTATAGAACGGACTTCTAGTTTTTTGGTCTGCAATAAATCGAGAGCGTATTGATTTCGTCTTGTCAAAGTAACGTGTTCCACATGTTTGTTATACCAGGGAATTACGTCGTCACATTTATTTATTAACCCGTCTCCCTTTGCTGCGCCACCGAACGCAGCCGTTAAATGTGGCAAGGACGTGGGACAGGAAGAATCCAAATTTACTGAGTCCCAAATCGCATGGACACGATGAGGAGAAGAATTTCGATAATACGCGATGTCGTCGTCGAAAGCGGAACGATCGAACTGCTGACAGGCCCGCCGAGTGGTCTCGAAGGAACACGTTGGTTTAGGACCAACTTATAAATAGGATATAATGTGGACTTGAGCGACGGTAGAAATTTAAAAATTAGCACCTACCACTCAATTCATTTGTTGTCTAACGCTAGTGTTTTCAGAATTTCTAATAAATAATTCGTTAATTCGATTTAAAATAACGTTGTGCTGACTGTGCGTTGGACCGGGGGAAACGGAGTTTTTTTTTTCTTTAGAAACTTTAATCATCCAAATTTGAGTGTAGGTCACTTCAGATATAACAGTCGCAAATCTAATAACTTCGACGATACGACGTGAACGCAACTCTTCGAGTCAGCTGTTAGAAATCGGTTTGGAAAAAATATTCGTAGGAGAAATACCTACGAAAATTATTTATTTTTTTTTTTAAGTCATATATAATTAGAAGTGTTTAGGTCCCTCCGCCTTAATATATGTTAAATAAGATATTTTTTCTATTTCGTTGACTAATTTATCCAAGTGTTTCACAACTCTGCATTATATATGGGTAACCTTTAAACCCTTGCAAATGCCAAACGGTATGGAGAACGTCAAACGAACGTAATAATATAACGTTTCTCTTATTTTCAAAAATCCTTTGACATTTAACCCAATTCCTCGTCCGCCTCTTTTTTTTTTCGCCGCTCGTTATTCGCAATGTAGGCCACAGACGACGGGATTTGGACTTCATTTAAATTCGAAGTGAAATAACGTTGAAAGTTTTTCGTGCCTCGTAAAATGTGTTTTCCAGTATTCGGTTTTCTTTTAAAACTAATATTTAACTCGACGAAATTCCGCGCCAATATAACTGGGAGAGAAAACTCTATGACTTTGTTTCGGCGCTCGTTTAAAATAGACTCAATCTAAACGAGCGTTGTAATTTAATTATAAAATACACGTTCTAGTTACGCCGCTCGCAGCGTTTTTCAAACGCCTTTTCTTTTTTTTTTAATTTTTTTTCCACCAACTCTCTCGTTTTTATTCTAATTTGTATATAAATTCCGTAACGTTTAAATTAAATCGCGCGTTCCACGTAATAGCGTTCAGCGCGATATATAAAATTGTTTTTTTTTTTTTTTTTAAAAAAAAAAATCTCGCACTCGTCGATATTTATATAAAAAAATTTTCTTCGACGTCGAAAGTTTTAAACAGACCTACTCGTCATTAATAATTGTCGGAAACATTTTTATTTTTTTTTTTTATTATTAAACTTTTATTCGTGAACAGCGTTTAAACGCAAATAGCGTTTATTCCGTGAAATTCACGGAATACGTGCACTATTCGAAACTAAAGTATTTAATATAACGTTTAAATTTATTAAATCGTTAATAATCATTAATATTCATAAACTTCGAAAACGCACATTTATGAACCAAGTTTCGAAACGTAGCGCAATATACAGTATAATTACGCAATATAATAATAATAATAATAATAATAATAATAATAATAATAATAATAATAATAATAATAATAATTGTTCAAGTTTGATGTAATTAAAATTTCGACTATTATTTACGAGCGTTTTTCCGCGCAATAATTTTCAAAACGCAATTTCGCGTTTGCACCTACTCCGGCATAAAAAAATTAAATACAAATGTGTTTTGTAAACTCGCCTCGACATTCACCCAGTATGCGACCGTAATTCCGTGTGAGTAAATATATAATAATTTTTTTTTTTTCATAATTTGATTTATGTACAAATAATATTTCCGGTCACACGACACATTAATTTCGAATGTAAATGAAATAAAACGGACAGGCATTACATTAATTATATTCGTCGATAACGTTTCAACACGTGTACGATGTGATTTCGTGTACTCGTATAAATAAATCTGTAATGTGAAACAGGTGCGTTACTCCGACACCTCAAAGTCTTACACGATCTTAAAAAATGTTTTTTTTTTCTTTTTTGATATAACCGAGTACAATCCGATTTGTTTATTGTTGTAATTCATATTGCGTCTAATATGAATAAAATTATATACGTGTGTATATTTTCCGTTTTGTTTTCATTTGCTTTTTTCTATTCGTCGATTCGGTACAGACACTCCATGTAAACTCCATCGACCGAATGCGGCACACAATAATTATTATTATGATACGAAAATTGTTCGCCGGAATTTTTCGTTTTAATTCATTTCCGCGTCGAAGTAAAATCCGTATTCCGACGATTTTGTTTCTTTTTTTTTTTTCGGTAATAAAATTGAAAAAAAAAAAAAAGTCTTTTTCTCGTGGCAATGACTAGAGTATTGGAATTCCGAATTTACGGTTATACGAACGGCAACCAATAATATTAATCACTAATGAGTGGTGCAGTAATTTTCTTTTTTCTCCTCCTCTCCTCCCTCGCCCGATTAGAAACAGGGCGCGCCGTGGCGATAGTAACACCGCGCAGAGCTACGCGTGTCGCCGGTGGCGGTTAAACGCGGCACCGCCCGGGCCGATTGCCGGCAGAACGTGAGAGAGAGTATCGGCGGCGGTCTGGCGCGAAAATTGGCTCATTATCATCCGGAAAAACGGTGACGGCGGAAATAACAATTTCTTCCCCCTCGGCGCACACACTCGGCGATAATATTTTAAACGAACCTCGTTCCTTCCCTCCCGCGCCCCCCCCCCACCGGCCACTCGCGTATCGTTTACGCGAAATATTCCCGGAGGAGAGAGTCGTTCGCTCCCGCTCTCTCTCTCTCTCTCTCTCTTACACCTGCCGCGAATTCGTAATAAACGGCGGCCGAAATTGGTTTCTCAATGGCCGAGATGATCGGCCGACGCGGGAATAGACTGGCGCCCCTCATACCACCGGACCGCTGCTGCCGGTCGTCGTCTCCACGCGTCCCGCGCCGGTGCAGGATTTATGTCCCGTCCATCGCCCATTGCCTCCTGCACCCCCCTCCCCCCCCCCGCACGCACGCACGCACGCAAAAACGGCCGGCGTCGATATTGTCAATGATTTAGTTTTCGTATGTTGTTTTTCTTCTTCTTCTTCTTCTTCTCGGGATTTCAGCTGGCGAACCGCGGTAACGGAAACGAGTAAAATAAATAAAGTAAGAAAACACTCGGGTACTCAGGTACGTACCGTGTACCGACGATACTGCGGCTGGGGATGAAAGAGGGGTGGGTGTTTAGGTCGTATATCAGCCGCCGAAGGGAAACCGGGAGCAATAATTTCGGCTCTGGAATACGGGCTACGGCTATAAATCTATTAACGCCACGCCTCACACTGTACCGCCACAGCGTTCCCGTCAGGGCGGCGGGAATTTTCTCCGCGGCGGAGAACGAGGACGACGACGACGACAACGACTACGCGGGAGAACTTTATCCGCAGCGGTGGATAGTTCTTTGAACAATAGTCGTTAGCGTTTCCGACCGCGCTCGTGTTTTCGGCCCGATTCCGCACCTAATAATAATAATAATAATAATAATAATCGTACGCCGAATCTCACCGTTTCTCATTATTATTATTATTATTAAAATTTTAAATTATTTATATATTACCACGATTTCAGTGGTAAGCAGGATTGGTCGTTTACGAATAATATTTCCGTTTATTAAATTTCTAAATACGGTCAATTCCATATAGTGTCGGCGTAACCTGTGATTGGGCCTTCGGATAAAAGTTCTCAAAGAGACCCACGGTCATCGTTTTTATGAAAATGTGCGATATTGTTAAAAAAAAAAACCATTTTTTTTTTTTTTTTGTCAATTGGTTGTGGACATATAAGAAAAAAAACCATTTATCTCCATATTTAGATGATTTAACTATCAAAATTTTGAACAAATCGAATAATTATAATACGTAACACACACACACACATCAATATACGTAAATGACAATATGACTCGCGTGAAAAATTTGTTGAAATATATTTATTTTTTTTATGAAAACAGTAGTCCATTTTCATCGAAACGTTTTCATTGATCGGTGTGTAACATTATTTCGGACGTACGTCTATAGGAAATAAATGATTTAGTACAATCATAGAAATAAATTTAGTAATAACTAACTCGATTTACGGAACTAATTTCGGAACGATTGAATGGGACGAGTATTGAGAGGACCCCGTCTCACTCTCTGTCAATCTAAAACAACTGAACCTTATTTGTGAAGTTTGAGTTGAAATATATTTTAAACGCTTATTATGGAGTTCGGAGAGAAGAAGGTTTGAAACACTCCGTAGCCACTTCGTCAATTTTGCAATGACACTTTTTTGTGAAGTATACTCACGAGTTATGTGTTCGAACGAATAAAACGAACGTTCCTAAAAAAAATAAACACATATTCGAATATTTGGCGATTCTTTTCGTTTTTTTTTTTTTATGTATATATAAATATTAAAGTGATTTATAATGACTTTAAAAAAAAAAAACGCGTAATGTTCTACAGGAACGGTCACATGCTGACCCATCGGCACAAAAAACCGTTCGAATGCAAAGCGAACGGATGCGGCAAATCGTATTGCGACGCGCGGTCCCTGCGCCGGCACACGGAGAACCATCACCACCATCAGCCGTCGTCGAACCAGGGCTCGCCGCCCGCGTCACCGTCCTCGTCCACCGGTTCCGGTTGCATACAGTACGCGCCGGCGCCCATGCCGTCGCCGCCCGGCACCGCCGCGGCCGCCACGTCCACCACGGCCACCGTAGCGACGGCGGCCGGCGGTTCGTCCTCGGCGTCCGGCGCGTCGCAACAAACGCACGACGCGACAACGCCCAGTCAGCTACAGAAACTGCTCAGCGCCGAACCGCTTTCGTCCAACGTTACCGCACATCCCGCCAAGGTCAGTGTCAATAAAACAAACTACCGCGTCGAAACGGTGTACGTTCCCGTCAAAGTTGTAGGTTTTAACGTTTTTTTGTTTTGCCGGATACAGAAAATCTTCTTCTTTATATCACACCTCAATCGCATTCGACCACTACATCTTCCTCTTCTTTCGTCAACATTCATTTCCATAAACCGTCCTTACACCGCTCTTCTCATAACATGACCAATCCACCCAAGTCTATTCTCTCTCATCTTCTCCACGTCCGACGTTACTCCTACGCTTCCTCTCACACATTTATTTCTTCTCTTATCACCCCACTCTGCTACACTCATTCTCTGCTCTATATTCTAGTCCACCTCCCGACACTCCGAACCATATAACATGACCATGTTACTGATACGACTTACCATTTAGCCTCATTGCAATTCTCTTATCGCGCAAAACACCAGACGCTTCTCTCCGCTTAATGCGCCCGCACTTAATCCTACGTTTCACGCATCCTCGACAAAACCCCCGTTCTTTTGTACAAAAGACCATAAACGCATAAAACTTTCAATCTCGCTTACCTCGTCACCACTTATTGTCATTACACTCCTCGTTTCATCTACTTCTTCTCTTTCGCGCCTAACTCCATACTCTATATACTCTCTGCTTCACGTCTATTAATCCTAAATCCTTTTCCTTCCAGAGTTAATCTCCATACATCGAGCCTCTGGTTAACTCCCTCCCTACTTTCTCCTATCAAAACTGTATCATCAGCAAACAACATGCACCGTAGTACTTTCTTTTTATGTATCTTCATCCATCACCATAGAAAACAGATAAGGGATTAAAACAAATCCTTGGTGTACAATTATTATTCTTACCCAAAAAAAAAAAATGTGTACAAAAAATTTATTTACACAATTTATTTAATATATAATACATATGTACGCATATTCAAGCGTGAACGCAAAGAAAACTTTAAAAAAAAAAATCTAATTTTAAAAATTAATCAGAATTTTGTTTTGTCTATGAGGATACGGTTTATTGTTTTCAACGCACATCAATGCATTGACAACAATAACTACTGTCCGGGTAACATTTTTGCCGTTCAATGTCAGTTTATAATAATCGTGACAGTTTAACAGTTTATACACGGTTTATGAACTGTTAATTGAAAACCGATGTAGTTCAATTTAAGTGTTTCGGTTCAAATTTTCACTTAATATTTAAAAAAAAAAATTTTATAGTTCTATGTCGGTGTTTCCGACACTAAACCGTGCTGAAAAAATGTGATCGCACCGACGGAAAATAAACGGTTCGAAACCAGTGGATTTGCACAATGTAAATGCGACGATCAACGCGAACACACACACACCGTAAACGCGAACAACGTAGTTAGCATCTGATCCTTCTGACACGTCCCTTCCCCCCCCCTGTTAACTCAGACCGACTTTCTTACTCACCAGTTTCTTATTCCCATATTTGTGTATATTGGTTTATATTTAAAAAAAAAAACTATTAATTTTTCATTATTATACCGAATTAACGAGAATATGGTTTCAAATTGTTACTGTGACTTATTATTCAATTGCTTAAAAAAGAAAATTGCTCGTAAATATATATATATATATTTTTTTATATAATTTAACAAAAATTATTTACCACTCGTCTCTGACGTTACTGTATACATCGATGATATATATATATTTATTTATTCATAATCTATAGGAAAATGTAAATTTCCTTTTGGCTCCATCAGTTTTCGTTATTACGATGTTTACGAAGAAATCGAAAAACGCTTTTAAAAAAATAAAACGTTTACAATTTTTGATTTTATTAATATAATTTAGATCCACAGTGTGACAAACGTGTTTTTCGGCAACAAAATATTAGAGTGATTATCATTTTTCCCTCCCTCCACACGCTATTCACGTCCTCGTCTTATTTAAGAGATAGAAGTAAAATACATATTTAAGTAAAATATATATTTTTTATAAGCTTTTTTTTCTTTATATTACCGTTTTCTCTACCTCGGCCCTCGGGCGTATTATGTGAATACCAACCGGACATACCAGTGTGTGTATATATTTATATATATATATATATATCAATAATAATGTTAAAAATAATAAAAGGTCTGACAATTCTAAATTCTATTTACTTATATATTATTTTATTTGCCGTCTCCTCGGAAAACTAATATAATAATAATAATAATAATAATATACCAAAACATTGTTCGCAAAATTTCTATATATACACACATTATATACATTTTCCGAATAGGTATATATTTATATATTAATATTTAATAATGCACTATGGCGAAATTCTTTAAATAATATTTTAAAGAACATTTTAGTTGTAAATATCTCTTCTTTCTTTGTTTTAAATTTTTTACGAAAAGGAATTCGTTCAGAAATATTTCAAGGATTTTACATTAAATATATGTATTTATATTTTATACCGTGTGTGTGTACATATTCATCGAAAGGCTTATTAGGATGATAGCGTATATGTATATACGCTTCATTCTAGAAATTGCGCTACGCGTCTATACACCATATCGAAAGCTTAAAAACATTAATATGAATACGTAAAAGGAAAAAATCGTAATAATCAAATAATATTATATATATATATATATATTGAAACGTATGCACAGTTTCTTCCGCCGTCAAATATGACGACGGATAAAATCCAATACAAACAACGCGATATAGTATAACGTTTATATATAATATAATAAGAAGCTATATAATAAACGAAAGTAAACATAATTCCAGGGATGAGTTTGTTTCTAAGACGGATCTAAAAATAGGCCGTAAAAAACAAGTGACCTGACGGAATTTTGACCGATTCGATTTAATTCTATAAAAAAAATATAATAAAAATCATTGATATACATCTCCTATAGAGAATAACGCTTCGGCGGTTTTTGAAATACAATTCAAACGTCATTGTACGTAATTCATTAATATATTCTCGTTTAAAACATCTAATTCTCATGCAGTGACGCGTAGTATAGTGCGCGGCGAGTATTGATTTCGAAAATACCGCGTCTCCGTCGTTATTTATTTTATTTTAAAATCTTTTAGAGTATTTATTTTTATTTTTTTTTTTTTGTCAAGTCTCAGAAGACTTGACTTGACCCATTGCTCACGGAACGTTCGTGGTTCCTGCGAAAGAATAACTCTGACTTTTAATATTTTCAAAACGATTCGAAATATTCACCATGATCCACGAGTGACGTTATATTAATCGTTGTAATATTAATAATAAAATTTTACATATTATAATATAATAAACGTTTTGTGTGTGTGTGTGAACTAAATATTGTGTTTTCGTCAGTGTAGGTCTTCCGTAACACTTTATATAGAATTGCAGACCTAATCCGACCTGGCAAAGTGACAATTAAAAATAATAACATTTCTCTCTAACACAAATATTCACAAACAACTGCGATATTGTTGTCCTTTGGTGGGTAAGTATTAATTGTGTTTCGTACCCTGAAGGGGTTCGTGTTCCACAAATGTTTAAAACCCCTTCAACTAAACGTTCACAATTTCGTCAGAGCGAAATTGGAATAATAATAATAATAATAATATATGATGTATACGCCGTGTAATTTCTCCTTAATATCGTGTTCACGAGAAAGACAGATTATTTGAAAGAGGTTATTCGTTTCAATAATAATTGAAGTATTTAATTATATTTTGGAACTTTTCGTAAAGAGTTTACGACCGCCTAAATAAAAAAAAAAATAAACCATTTTTTTTTCTACAATTTACAAGTTAATAATGTCCGAATCATATTATCGGCTGCACGAATCATAGTGCAATCACGAATATTCGCGTTCGACTTATTTGTTATAAATTAATAAAAATTAGCATTTATATAATAATAAAACGACGAACCGTTCTTTTTTTTTTTTTTTGTTAATAGGATGAAAACCAAAAAAACGCGCTGACGTTAATTTCATAAAGAAATATAATGTAAAAACCTTATGGGTGGTAAATAGTGCGCGGAGTATAATCGAGTAATATTATTCAAATTGCTCGACACGTCATAATTTGTGGTCGATTTTCGTTTTTCACTCACGCACACGCAGACACAATAAAATAAATTTTTTTGGCGACCGAAACGGAAAAAAATTATCTTTTTTTTTTCATTTAAACCAGACAGAATTACTATATTTCTAATTTCCTATTGTTATTTGTTTACCGTTTAAAATATATATATATATATATATTTATATTTTATTACGTTACGCGCTTATATAATAAACGCGTTTTAATTAAAATATTTTCAACCGCTGCAGTGTTAGGTTTTTTTTATTCACGTTATTTTCGACGACGGTCACATTAATGGAATAAAATATTGTAATATGAAAACCGTTTTTTTTTTTTTATTTGCGCATATTTATTTGATATTAATAAACTTTTTATTATCATTTATTTACTTCACTGAAGCAACGTGAATTTTTTTTTATGTATATATATATATATACAGAAACGCGGCTCGTTCCGTTTCGATTAAAATTCACTCTGCAACAACACAATTTAGATGTCGTCTTCCGTCCGAATACCCAGTGATATAAATTATGGACTTATAATTAAATGGAACACAAACAAAATAACCGATGCGTATCGATTTCGTTCATCGCGAATTAGTTTTACGTTGTTGTGTGTCTGTAAACGGAAATATCAGTTTCGATTAACGGACGTAATTAATAATTGACTCTCTTTCGACTACAGTTTATACCTCTATACGGGATGAAAATTATTGATTAAACAAAAAAAAAAAGAAAAAAAAACAGTTTAAAACAGTTTAACGTATATAATACACCGCAAAAGGCGTATCCTGTAATTGTTTAAAACAGTTTCAGACCTCGTAGTCGGTTCGTATACGAAGAGAAAAACGCGTTATACTATTTATTTATTAACGACATTTCCGTGTGTGAAATATTGAAATTATTATTTTATATCCTTCGCGTGTATTCCTTTCTCCGCCATGCACAGATGGGCAATGATATTAGTAATACGGTTTTTTTTTCTGTTATTATTATTATTATTATTATTATTATTATTCGAGTCTATAATAAATAACGTTTTTTCTATGCTGCAGACGCGGTCGTGTTTCATAAATAACCTACACCAATATACGTTTGTTCATAATTTACTTTGTCCCGTCTCGTCGTCAACGCGAAAACAAATCTACACGGGCAAATATTTAGACCGGAGTAAATTTCGTAATAAAACCAATTAATGTTAAAACCAAACCCCGTTTTGGCGCGAATGTGTTTGCGTACCGTTTGTACATTTATATACACCGCGAACCAAAAGCTGGAAATTTCGTTTTAAAAAAAAAATAAATAAAAAAACCATCCGACCCCGCTCCCAAGCCTTTTCCAGTGGGGCGTATCAATGGCGTTTTTCGTACGCGTCACACGGGTTTACATTTTGAAAGCGCGGAAAACGCAGCGTTAACAGAGAGTCAAAAGGAATACACGATTTGAACGAAATACGCGAAAATCTGATTTTCAACTACGTAACGCGGAAAATTGTTTCGATTACGCTTTTACACCGTATCGATTTCGAGTGTTACTGCTAATTCCATTTGCGTTGATTACTAATTGAAAAAAAAAGCGAATGTTTAAAAAAAAAAAACGCCCAATTCGTGCGATAACTCCGAGATAAATTTTTATTATTTTTAAAAAACGTATGAAACGTTTTTTTGTCCACCGCGACGACGTCACAATATTTTACTGTAGAATTTTCAATTCGAACGCGTTTTAAATCTATTCGCGTCGGATTATTCCTAAATTTTTTTTTTTTATTATTATTATTATTATTATTATTATAATTACGGAAAAGTGTCGAAAAAGAAATTTACGACGTATCGGCGGGCTGTGGTGCAGCGTTACGATTCGAAAACGTCAAACGACACAGAAATAACGTAATTGGAATATGTAATTGAAAATTGTTTTTGCCGGATCCACCGTTTCTCGTATTACGTATTATATAATATTATTCGCAAATATCCGGGAATTTTTTTTATTTTACTAAATCAACGTAAAATCTCGCGTCGTTTTTATTCAAATAACATGAATAAACCGTTATTGTGTTCTCTCACTGACGCCACTATTTTCATTGTCAACCGATACGGCCGCCGCGATCTCGGATATTAATGGCGAGTGACGACTGGTAGAGGTACCCATAGTCAATTTGAAATTATAAAATTAAATATACTGTAATTTTTATTTTTATTATTGTATTCATATTTATTTGTAGCGCCCTGTATTACGGCGGTTTACGATTTTTTTTTTTTTTTAATTTCCGCGTATCGTTTTAGTACTTTTTTTTTCTTTGAATTTATAAGAGAATTATTATTGGTAATCGTCGATTAAAAATTTATAATCGTAATATACCAACGGTGATATTTTTTCACGACGGTATAAATGTATTATAAAGTTATAATGTGTGTACGACCGCGCAATAACGTAATATATATATATATATAAATATAACCAGTGTTTGAGAGGAACGCGTTCGAAGGAAGTCAGAATTTTCAGGAACGTAGTTTTTTTTTTTCGTTTTGTTTTGTGACGAAGGAACGCATTAGAATTTCTATCTTTTTCAAGAGAAACGCGAACGTTCGTTTTTTGGACAAATATCGTGTGTTGAGAAGTTTTAGAATAGTGCTCGGATAGAAGCGTACTCCGGAGCGTTGAAACGAGAAAGTGGAGGAGCCGCATTTCTCGACGAAATGCATAATCCGCCAAGACGGTATTTGCCTTGTGAAGTAATTAAACGATTGCGAATTCCAGGTAATTAATTAGCCCGTATTTCACTGAGCGAATTATATTTTATTTCCAAACGAATTGTCGTTATCATTCGTGGAATAATGATAATAACAATATTAAGGGGATTGGAAGCGGCGATTGTCTGTCTCTCTCTATCACACACGTAACATAGCAATTTAGACCATTCCTATTTCCAACGTACCGGTGGATCTAGTGATGCGATAAGGATTCTGAAAACTGATCTGAATTCTTCGTGATGTCTTCTTTAGAACGACTTTCCCACATTTTCGATTTTGTCCCCCTAAGTCCCTCTAAAATTACCCTAATATATTTAGACATTTAAGAATTGACATTTTCAATTATTGTGAAAACCCAAGGTAAAAAATTAAAAATGTGGGAAAGTCGTTTTAAAGTAGATTTGACGACGAATTCGGATCAGTTTTCAGAATCCTTATCGCATCACTAGATCCATCGGTACGTTGGAAATGGGATTTCGTGTTTTTCAAAAACGGTAGCCGTATTTGCTGACTTGTACCTGCGCGTGCGAAAAAGTACACACCACCAGCACGTATCTACACACACTAAACACTAAATACTACTCACACAAATACACTGCGTAACGCGAAAAAATCATAAAATTGCCTATACACAACCCCTTAATAAATGACCGCTTCCAATCCCCTTAAACGTTGTTGACGCGCGGAGAGTTATTGTTATCGTCGATTCACAAGAGGTAACGACATACCGCGGATAAAACGTATCATCGCCTAGTATTTGTAATATTTAAATGGTTTACACATTTAAAATGCAATAATAAATGACGCAAAATAATAAGTCGCGTGTGTTGTTTACAGGGATTGTACTATTGTTTCGTTTTATACCGGCCGTATTTTTAGGTAAAAAATTTTAAAATCTTCTTTTCGTGAACGAAAAAGGATTTCGTCAAAGAGGGGAACTCTCACCGAACGCTGGGAATACCGTTCGAGCGAGGAATTATTATTCCCCTTCGAATCGGGTGGGGAGGGGGGGGGTGGGCGGGAAGAGCCTCGGGGATACATCGCGTCACTGACGTAGACACATTTTTTTTCTTCTATTTTTGAAGACGGTACGGTACGGGGATGCGAAAAAAAAAGAGTGGAAAACGGTCGTGCTTGTCCCCGGTCGAAGTCGCGAGAAGCGCCCGTACGTCGGTGGATCCTCCACCGCCGTCGTCGCCGAGTTCACCGCGCGGGTCGAACGGCGAGAGGAGAGGAAATAATACAGAGCGAGTCGTGGACGTATATTGGCGACGGGAGATACGGAGACCGGGTCGATCGGCGAACGGAGAAATACGCTGAGAAACTATACCAAACTGCACTAATGTTCTTCTTTTTTTTTCTCTTTTTTTTTTTTACGTCACACGACTAATGGTTTTTATTTTTTATGGACCCGAATACTAGAAGTCGTTGGTTTTCTTTTTTTTTTTTTTTTGCGCTACCACGTTCACCGTCCATTTTACTTGGAAGTTTGCCCTATTCCTTCTGTACGCTGTTCAATGCGGGATCGTTGTTTTCTTTTTTTTCCGTATATTATTTTTATTTATGCGGGCCGCGCGATAGACGGAAATAGAGCGAAACGACGTCGGCGGTGGTCAAATACGGGTCGCGCGCGCTCTTCTGTCGCGTTCCCGTTTCCGTGGAATATTTCCCTCGGAATTTTTAACATTTATTTTTATGTAAAACAGGTACGATTTCGCGTTACTGTGTGTGTGTGTGTGTGTGTGATGAGAAGTGTATTTTCAAGTAATTTTTCTTACGCGGAAATTACGCTCACCCCTCAAAAACACATATTGCTATAGTAAATATCGATTATGAGGAAATAATCTAATGAGAAAAAAATATATAAATATATTTCTACTCACTCAAGGAAAAACTCGTATTTGTTTATTTTGTCTAAAAATACGATCAAACGACAATAACAATAATAATAATAATAATCAAAATAATCGTAACGATAAAACTTAATAATATAACACTTTTCGTGGTTCAAAAATCAAATCAAATCAATACAGACTTTTTTATAATAAAATAACGTAAAGTAATCATGTCGCGCATAACTACTACTCGTGTAACAGTAAAATAAATAAACGAATAAAAATTTTAAATCGCGATTAAAATACGTGTTTCTAAAACACCCGTCCACCCCCGTTCCAGTGAAAAATAAAAATTAGTAGAGAAGCCCCGTCCCTCCGTGCATCCCTCACATCCGACCAATTCGAGCACTTTCACTAATTATTAACTTTCTTGTACCATTCATCATGCATAGTCTGTTGTCAATCATGGTCGAGCGCAGCCGTGTCGCCGCTACCCATCTGCGCATCGCGCTGAAAGACCGTTTAGCAGTACACGTAGTTCCCAGGGATGTTAAGTCTTATACAAAAAGAAAATCGCTGACAATGTTAACGGTAATAATAATAATTCTACTTCTTTCGACCCCTTTTGAATTTTGAATTTCTGTATTTGCATTGACTCTTGCGTTTACGGTTGATAACCATAACGGAATCGGATTATAATCCATATGTAACATTGGGATATACTTGTAGTAACAATTTTTATTATCGACGGCTTCATAAGCCGAACTCGTAACAGTAGCTGTATAATGTATTAAATTTCAAATCAGAAGATACTAATATTAATATGTGTATCATGCAATATCACCAGAAAGCCAATAAGTCGCCAAAAAAACGCGCCTATCGGATTTATCGGACGTATTTCAAAACGCCTACCACGTCGACGACAAATACCACCCGCACCTGCTTTCCGTACACGAATTCCTTAAAAGGGGTTTTGCTCGATAGAATTTATCCGGTCTCGCGGTCGTCGTCGACGTCCTGCAGTGACGGCCGGTTTACAGCGGGGATTCTTCAATCGCGAGCGGTTTTACACCGTTCTTCCGTCGCTATTCCCGATATTCGAATTCCGAATGCGTGTAGAGGGTGGTTCACGGCATCGTCGGAATTCGTTTAATTGGATGTCGGCAGCCGGTGTTTTTATACGCACACCGCCGACGACGACGACGACGACGGCAGTGACCCGATTTCGCGGTTCGACGCGCGTTCGTGTGTAAATACAAACCGGCTTTTCTGCAAAAATCCCCTCACACCGGGACGTCCGTTGGACTTTTGAGGAGGCGGTTTCGATAACGTCGAAATAATAATTCCACCTCGTTGGTTCTGTAATACGTTAGACTTCATTCCATATCTGATGGTGATTATAGACACGAGTACTTATGGACACCTCCCCGTACGCTGTCTGACGAATCCATCGTTGACAAACATCGTCCGGTAAACGTTTCCTTTAAAGGGTCATAATCACGCTAGTGCGCGGTCCGTAATTTAACGGACCGGACCGGACCAACGGAAGGACGACATGGCCTAAACCGGAATCACACCGGGTCGCGTTGTCATTTCGTTCACGTTGAACTGAACCAGAACCAACTGCTATTTTTAAAAACATTTTTTTGTTCTTTTTTATAACGAACTGGACCGGACCGTACTATTAGACTAAGCCGGTGATCGTTATCTCATGCAGTGAGGACCACATCAGATCATCTCGCAATATTTTTCTTTTGAGCCGGACCGAAAATGTCAATTTTGTGTTAAAGAGCAGATAAGACGGGACCGGAATCCGAACGGGAGCCGTTTTTTAATTTTTACCATTGGCCATTCGTTTCGTCGATTGTGTTCGATTTCCATTTTTCTCTATTTTCGGACGTTCTTATTTTCTACGGAAACATCCACTGTTCATTGAAACACAATATTATTATTATTATTATTATTATTATTATTATTATTATTATTATTATTAATATTATAAAGGACGAGCCAGCCAGCAGCAACGTTTAAGGAGGTCCCGTGGCCGGCGCGTCACGTATGCACGTACACGCGCGCGGAAGCCGATTGGGGTGCATACGTGATTCTCCGTATTCGCGCGCTACAGAGTAATTGCCGCCAACTATCCCTGGCCCAACTAAAAAAAAACCCCGAGTAAGGGCGAGAAGAGTGTACGGACACGGACGTCGTTTGGCATACTCAATGATCGGCGGGTCAGCCTCGTCCAGTCCGAATTTCAGAAAAAAAAAAAACTTAGCTGGAAGTACGACGCCGCCGCCGTTATTGAGAACGAGGAGATGAGAACGAGTGGGGATGTGTACGTGTGGATAAAAGAGAAACGTCGGTGAAAGACGGAAAGGGGGGAAAAATTGTTTTTTTCTTCTTTACAATATAAAAATATATATAAAGAGAGAGTTCGCGATGCGCGTTCGGCATTTTAATTTATATGGGATCCCTCTACACCGGTACCGCACTTCACATCACGTAAGATTTCTGCGCTGTTAACGAATCACGCCCGCGAAAAAAAAAGAAGAAAAATCCCACGTCCGCCGGAGCCGCAAATAAATTTTTTAGCACCAAACCGCGATCGAGATTTTAGTTCACCGTCTCCATTTTTTATTTCTTGATATAACATTTTTTTTCCTTTCTTTCTTCTCGACGACCTTTGCTATATATTATATTAGTATATAATACTAGAAAAGGTCTTTTTCGAACATTTTCTTTTCTTCTGTAAATCGAAATGTTCAAAACCACATTTTACCCGGTTTCACAACTATAGCGTGTGATAATAATATCTTATAAGACAAACAAGTGTTTTCAAAAAAAAAAAAAATAAAATATATTCTATATACATATTAAAAATCGATATTATGTTGTGAAATATACGCAGACATAAAATAATAGCCATCGCGATGATATTCGTATTATACGATGTAATTAGATTATGATTTTTATAAGAAAAAAAAAAGAAGTTTTTATCCACCGCCATCCGAATATTCGCTCCCACATGTTATAATAAAGAAAATTAGTGAAATTTCAACATCTCTGCTCTCGTTACATTAGCGCCGCGGTTTCGTGGAATATTGCGCGCGCCTCTTTAATTGTCTCTAGAATTCAGGTTCATTCCACTTATACGTTAAACCTGCACCTGGTTCGTATTTATTTATAACGGAAAAGCGGCCGGAGTTTTTTACATACTCAATAAATCAAAATGTTTTCAATCACTAAGTAGATGTGTAATATTATTATTATTATTATATTGCTGCTGCTAAGACGGATTTTAACGTATTAGTGTTATATCCACGAGCACGATTTTCTCGCGAGCGTTAATATTTACATTTTCGTTTTATCCGCGAGTGTTAAAATCCCTCCTCCCCCGGGTTAACAACTAAAATATATCGACGGCGTGAAATAAAATGGCGTAAAACCCGTTGCATTTTGTACGCAAGCCAAAACGATAAACGTTATTGGAATATTAAAATAAAACACTATGGATTTCCGTACAAATAATAATATTCGTAAAGTCAATTGAATATCTACACCGCCGGGTTGATTTTTCGAAAGACGAAGCTACAACACTATGACTGACCTATCGTTACATCATAAAATGTCAAAACCATACGCATGTACAGTTTCACATTCGCGTATCGAAAACGAAAACTGTATCCGGCAATAACGTTTTCGTGTACAGTCGTCCGTCGTGTCGTCAAAAAGCGATTAATTTCCATTTCTCTGGGATTACGATGTCATTTAATTATTCGAGCTGTAACGCTGCGGCGGCTCGTTTTATTGTAGCCGAATTTACAATGCTGCGAGATCTAAACTTGAGAGCACAGCGACGACACAAGAACATTTTTGGATTCTCTTTTGCTCGTATTTGTCGATCACCGAAAAATTACGTTAGGAAAATGAACACCGATTTAAAACCCGTCTTGCCGGCAAACAGAAGATTGAACACTAATAAAACGGTGTTAAAATTCAATTTTTCATTTAATGAAATTAAACCGATTTTCGTATGAACTTTTTCTTCAATGAGAGGCGGCAGGATAATTATGAAGGAGGAAGCACAAGTTTCTGTATTGTTTAACCACCTGCCGATGAGTCTGCGGACGACTACGGGGACGCGCGCCACATTTTCTTAATTATCGAAATTGCGAGACATTTCCTACGGTATTCCAGCGCTTATATTAACCCAATAATAATAATAACAATAACTATTTATCGGTTAGTTCGGGGGAACGAACACGGTGTTATTAAAATAATCGCAGATGTAACATTTTCGCGTAAATCTCATTAGAAATATCGGATTTTTGAAATTGAAAACTTCTTCGGCTCTCGGTAGGTCTTCGCTACGATTGGATTCCTTATAGGACATTGTTAAATTCATAAATTTAAATTACATATATATATATATATATTACTATTATTATCATGTAGCGTTTAAATTACCTACAATTCGTCTCACTTATGAGATTAACCAGTTTTCAAATAATCAGTTAAGAACGAATTGAAATTTTAAACAGTGAATATTTAATAAAATGTATTTTATAAACACGTTAAATTCGTCAAAATGTTTTTTTTTTTTAATATTTAATTCGGAAAATGTATCTTTATAACATTCTATTTTTCGAAATATACACATACATAATGTCGACTTCGATACATCCGTACACTTTTCTGAATTTTTATTTAGCATCCATTGCTCATAGAAGGACGAAGGACGATCCGATATCTCGTATTATAACGATTTCGTTTATATTTCAATTAAGATTGTACACAATTAAATACGAATGAATTCCAACACTTAATACATTTTTCTTATATGCGATTCGCTTTGCTCTTCGCGTTTTCTTTTTGATTTTTAAATCTATTCCGAATTCCAATGCATTTCATCATCATCTGCGGATACCCTATGGTATTCAATATACGCTCACCTGCCGAACGCGTAACGTTCAATTTTTTTTCTACGATTCTCGTGTATAAATATCGATTATTATTTTCCCGAAAATCTGGAATCTCTCCCCCTCCCCCCGTCGTCACTAATATCGGATATTCCCGTTTTAAACAGTAACAAATTCTATCTCAAACGGTAACTACGTACTTCCGAAGTCCACTCATAAACACAAAAACTATTATCTGGCCGGATTGATACGGATAAAAATCAGTATTCATCTGGACGGTTTATCTCGATAAACGTATTATCCAAATAAACGCCGCCTACGGGTTTGTAATATTATTATCGTAATAATAATAATAATAACAATACATTGCTTTCGTCGCGTCAAAACGAGACTGTATTATTATTATTATTATTTCTATATGCGGACTACTATTACACGGGTTCGCATAATCAACGTTCGCGCATCTGGCGGAGAGAATAATATTATAACGTCGTCGTCGTCTTATGCGCACATAGAACTGAGTCGTGCGGATTATTGTCCGAGAAAATAGAATTCAGGACGATTCCCCCGGATTTAGCTCCTTCCTGGGGGAGCCCGGACTACGGAGTAAGAGAAGATAATGTCATCGTTCGCCGCCGACTGTCAGAACGAGCATGTAAAGGAGAAATTAACGAAACGATATCGAGAAAGACGTTACGTGCGAATATTAAATCACTATAATATAATATTCGATTCCTCTCCCCGTCCGGTCAAAATCGTTTTCGTTCGTTTGCCCGTCCGCCGCCGTCTCAACGAAAACGACGTCCGCCTGTAATATGAATACCGAAAATGATATTTTCTCGTCTCCCGAGCAGAACGAACGACGGTGTTCCGCGTGGAAATACAAACAAACAAGTAAGTGATGGACGAAATAAAAACGAATAAGAATCGCCGAGAAAAACGCGCGTGCAAAAGCAGTGCATCGAAACTCTTCCGGGGAAGATAAAAGAGCCGAGGCGGCAAAGATTTATCATCGTCCCCTCCGCCCATTTGCCGTGACGAGATTTTATTTTTAATCGATTTCGTTTTTTTTTTTTTTATTTCTCGTGTCTTATTTCTCATGTGATAGTATTGTGTACGCCAGTGGTTGGCGATGTCCGAATTCCAATAATATTCGTTTGCGTCGATTTCTTTTTTTCTGCGGCAATTTGTTATAGAAACAAGAGTATTATCGAAAAATTGCTTTATGGAGAATATTTTCGTTCTAAGCACGTGTCAGACGAGTTGATTTCACGTAATAGTAATATTATTATTATTATTATTATTAAAAAAAAATACAACTTAAAGGGACGGTGGAAAACATTCGAAAACCGTTTTTTTTTTTTACCTATATAGGTAGACGTGCGCACACACACATTTGAATTCAATTAAAAACCAACGTGCACGCGTCGTTTTCAATATTTGGACGCGTAAATTGTATTTTATCATTTCGAATTGGAGAAAAACCGATAGAAATTTTCGTCAACTATAATATAACGAATAAACGAGATGATTGCTGGCGCGATATGCTCCGAATTCTTATTTTATTTCCAAACAAACGAGACGACACGAGTGTTTTTTTTTTTTTTTTTTGTCCGCCCGTTTTTAATTAGACTAAATGAAAAAGTATACGGTTTTTTTTTTTTCTGTTTTTATCCAGTACCTTGGTAAACCGTCTTAGCCGTGGTGGTAATAACGCTACGTATTATTATTGGCTATTTCCACCGTAATTGAAAAGGAGTACATATATAGCAGCAGATCTCTCTACGCGCTACGCTCGTAATTCGTTTTTTATTTTATTTGTCTTGTCCGTAAATCCCTTTCGTTTAGACCCTGCAGCGGAAAATGTATTCGGTGTACCCGTGTACACAAGTGTATATTACACGAAGTACGTGAACAAATCTTGTTGACCGTCGTAGTACTTACAAAACGCTGACGGGTACGCGTTAAAACCATTACTGCAACGAGTGTGGTGTTATACATTTTAAAATTCGGCTAATCAATGTCCGCGACGAACAAATGTCCACCAATAATGATGAATACAAACATTTTTTTTTTTTTTTTTTTCGAAAAACGTTTCGCGAATTAAATATTATATCGCCCCTTTTTAAAAACACGCGGTATCGTTTTGCGCAAGATCTTCTCTCTCTCTCTCTCTCTCTCTCTCTGACCTCGAAATTCTCATTCTATGAACGATCGATATCCGTATAAGGGAACGGCGGAAAACGATCGTCCGATTGTTCTCACCAACATTGTTGCACAATTTCGGTATGAAAAACCAAAAAAAAAAACGTGTAAAAACATAAATTTCGTAATAAATATCATCGTATTTATTATAATACGAGTCCAATCCGTCACACACGCGATACGACGCGACGGACGGTGACGCAGGGGAGTGAGGAGACCGCGTGCTGACGGGTGTGGTGGCGAGACGTTCGGGAGCGCGCGGCGCTCTCGCCAGACAACGGGAGAAATAACGCGTCGATGACGCCGTGGCGCGATGGCAACGGCGTTCTGCCGCGTGCGCGCGCCAAAGGTAATAAGTTCGAATTACTTCCGAGCGGAGTGTCACACGAAATGAAACCGAAGTTCCACGTCGGTCCCGCCCGTCCGCTTGGTGGTACACTTACACGCCCGGATGCGTTTTGTTGTCGTTCGATCTCGGTCAAACGACGACTTTCCGAAATGGCCCGGTTACCCGACCGCACGGAGAACTAGTGTGTGTGTGTGTGTGTCGGTTAAAACGGACTCGTCCGAAGTACCGTGGTCGATAATATTATTATTTTATTACGAATAATGCGATGACTTTAAAAAAAAAAAAAATGCTTTAATTATTAGTTAAAAACTGTAAAAAAGAAAAATTACCTTGAAAATTTCCCATACGTATTATGTACATAATTAATTTAAAATTCGTCTATTTTCCTATTTTAGATTGAGTTTGGAGAATTGAAAAATTAATTTTACGGGTGTCCCGCGGGCACCACCCGGCAGAAGTGAAACGTCCGAGTGATGTGTTACTGAAAATCGTGTAATTTAAAACACTGTGAATTACGAAGATTTCGATAGTAAAATATTATTTAATTTGTTAAAAAAAAAAAAAAAAAAAAAAGGTGGCTAAGAGCGAAGCAAAATAAATCACTAGAGTAAATTTGCTTTTTGGTGATAAAATTTCATTTGTATCTATCAACGTTAATAATAATACACGTTAAATTGTTCGATTCCATAAACGATAGTGTAATAAAATACGAGAAAAATGTTTTTGACGTGGTTCGTTTGTTTGTCTCGTAATTCGTCGTCGATTCTTTTAGTCAATTATTACTTTGTAATTGAAGTTGTATAGTAAGGAATCGCGAGAAATCGTATATTATAACACAGACACACATTTCAAAAACGAATTAAAATTTTAACTAGTTGTTCCGGTGTCCACTAAAGCGTTCTCGTTTCGATTTTTTTTATATATATATATATATACTGAAATTCGTTCGTTCTCTCACTCATTTCACGGGTCGACTCCTCATATGAGAAGTTTCATTTCAAAAATAATTGTAAAATGTCAATTTAATCTCGTCTATCGGATTTATTCGACACGATTTATAAAATACATAATATAGTGTACGAGTAAAAAATATATTATGTAGTATACCGCGCGAGCGCCTTTAGATACGCCACAGTGAATCTAATCGCAACACATAAAATCCTCCAATAGAAATATAAAATTATTTTTTAAAAATGTACACGTTTTCTTTGAAATCTAAAACTTTAAGCATAAAATCAGACCTACCATTTACAAAAATCACGCATAATGCGTTATAATATAAAAAAAATTGACGTTAAAATGCCAAAAAAAAATGTAATTGAGACAAAAATGCCCACGAGACGAAATTCTTTGCTGTTTTGTGAAAAAAACACATTGTCGAAAAGAAAAAAAAATTACAATATTTACGTCCCTATTCATAAAAATTATTTATTTATTTCCTTTAAAATATAATTGAATCCGTTACGTTCCTCATTCTTCAAAAAAAAAGTAATTAATTTCACGGATTTTTCCTTTTGGAACAGCGTTCTTTAATAACACTGCGTGCAAGTTATAACTCCTTTACTCCCTTGTGTGTGTCAATGTGCTTGTCATATGCGATATATAACCGAAACTATTGTTAGTTTACGATTAACGTACTTACATAATTATATTATTTTTCGCGTATATTATGTACTTGCACTATTGAATAGATCAAAGGTTTCCAAACTATGGTGATACGCGGAAAGCCACATGATATAACGGAATATTATCCAAAACCTCTGGAATAGATGACGAGAAAATTACTTTGCAAGCATAATATTCACTGTCGTTTATTATCCGAATTAAAAACAAACCAAAAATCTACCCCGATTTTCGCGCAATTGATCGACTTTAAAAAATAAAACGAAAAACTTATTATCTAATAACGTCGAATGTTATTCTGTTGACAGACCGGCAAAACGGATACGCGAAACAACGCGACGGACCACGAGGACAGCTTTACCAAACAGCAATTCGATATTATTCAACAGATTATGCATCACACGCAACAACAAATAGCGACGTCGACCGCGGCGAAAAATTCAAGCCCCAAGAATTCGTCAAACGCGAAAAACTGGAACAGTCAGCAGGTGAGCATTAATAATATTATAATTCACTGGATAACACACAGTAATAATAAGTATATTCTAGTAAGTCGATTAAAACGCGCGTTACCGAATAAAAAGAAGTTTTTCAAGTCTCTGCAACATCGTCGACGGTCTTAAGCTTAGTCCGAGTGGATTTCCGGGAACATTATAACAATATTATTATTTATTACTTGTGTTAAATTATCTCACACGAGATGATTTGAATAAGCGAGATTATTGATCAAAGATGGACGCAGTTTTGGATATAGATGATAGAGTTTACTTAGTATATCGGAATGTAGAATATAATTAAAAACGTGTGGTTAGGTAAATCAAACGGAGTGGTGTTGATTGGAATGTTTGGATTTTTTTTTTTTTTTTTTGTGAGTTTAAGAGTTTGACGGCTCCCCAGATTTGAAAGTCTTAGCATTAGCAGTGTTTTGTATAATATTAATTTGGTTTTTAAGATTGATCCGTAAGATTTTGTTCGGAAAAAATTTAACGGGTCTCTGATTCGTATAGTAATCACGATTTTATATTAATATGGTGAGCCAAAGTGAATCGTTTATCTATATAAAAGTCCTGAACAGCGGTCATTGGACGCCATAGGAATTATTTAGGAGTACTGGAAAAGAATTGTCTTTGCGAAGGGTAAAATTTACGCGAGATTAATTCGGAAGTGTTAATTTTGATTCTCTACATAGAATACCAAGCGGTCAGTAAATTGAGGTAATTTCAAAGGTAGTTTGAGTATTGCTGAAGGAAAACGCTATTTACAATGTTTCATTATTTAATAAACACTATTTTAATAAGTTTTTTTTTTTTAAAGGATTTCGATTACTACAATTCAACAAGTTGTTTTTGTCATGTCTATTGCTTCTTGAATATTGTCGACTTGTTTTAATTTTATTAAACCGTTTGTAATATTATGATTCTCAGTCGTCATTACGATATTTCCAAAGTGTTAAATAACTTTTTTTTTTATTCTGCGTTCAGCAATCTTCAGTTTCCGCGTCCGTAGAGAGTGATGAAAAAAAAAATAATAAATGAATAAATGAAAACCGTCATTCTGCATAAAACTCGCCGTCTATTACACTATTTATTATTATTATTTTTTTTTTTTACTTTCCGTTTGTCGAAAATAGTTGGAAGTTCGAACGAACCCTCTTTGAATTTCCACACACTTTCTGAGAATGTGTGCAGTTCGTGTTTGCAACACAAAAGAAAATGAGGTGATTTCAGTTTTGCTTTATTTCTTCACGCGGAAAATGACATAAAATTCGGAATAGTCGTCGTATCGGTGAAGTATATATATACATGTGTTTTTCGCATTGTACGAGGAAAAAAAAAACTATATACCGATCGTGTTTCGAAAGAAAACAATTTTACCGATCTCAGGGTGACAAACGCATAAGGACCGAATTTACATAACAATTGCTCGTTTTTCTTGTTATTATTATTTTTTTTTTTTGCTTTTCCTCTTATTTTCTACAATGACGTAGATATATATACGACACGACGTTGTTTCTGGCGACCTAAAGCCCTTTTGCGTACACCGCAATCCGCTCACCATCACACCACGAGACGGTATTGCGAACGAAATATCACGCGACATGTGACGAGACGAGCGAACATTTTTTTTTTCGTTTCGATTACCGCCGACAAATACATAAATAAGACCGAGCTAGATATGTACCTACGGAAATATAAATAATAATTATCGTTACAAATATACATTTTTTTTCTTTTGCGCATTTCTTTCTCTGTTTATTCGTGTAGTTTTTTCAATCCCATCTGCTTTTTGTTATAAACTCATAATGAACGTTTGGATTTCCAAAAATAAAATCGTCGAAATTTACTAAAACAAAATTTTTTTTTCAAAATTTACACGCGTTAGCTCCTAAATAACTATTTCCGGATAGTTATTTCCGGAAACAACTATCCTTAAAGAAGAAACAACTATTTCTTCGCATTAAGTGTCTATTACGAAGACTGCGAGGAATTTTTAATCGTCCCTATAATATTAAATGTATTCTAACCAAAATGGTCATATAATCGCCAACTGCGTACAACAACTACCGAATACAGTAAATTCATTAGTGTAGCGAAGACTGCGCGACTATTATCGTTTTAACCTCGACGAACTACGCTGCAAAAAGTGACTATTGCGACCAAACATTCAATATTGTTCGTAAACGGATTGTTGAAAATAAGAAATGAAAAAAACTTTCGTTTATTTACCTTGATCCGGTAAATGCATAAATTCAAAGAGCAGCTCGACGTATACGATCCCTAGACATTCCATTGGTCGAACACAATTCTTCTAGACTAAAACTTCTTAAATTATTCATCAACAATAACTAACGGACGAGCAAACTCAAAGAATTCTGTGCTCAATTATTCGTCTAGCTTTTAGGTATAAATGGTACAAAAAATAAAATATATATATATGTCATTTCCAATCATCGTAGGGTTAAATAAATACGTTCATAAACAAATACAATTCTTCACCACGTACACATTTTTAGAATTATGTGAATTATTATATTGTACGTGTCGTTTATTATAATGATATACTTTAAAATTCGCTCGAATGATTTAATCGTACAAACTTATAAACTCATAATAACATTCACTTTGGTCAAAGCCGGATAAGGAGACAGCTTTAATATTATATTATACACGATAAAAAACCGCACGTGGAATTTATCGGATGATAATAATAATATTATTATTATTTTTAGTAATAAAAAGAATTTATAAGCCTATATCAGCCAAACACTCTCCTTTCACATCGCGTCTACTAATTTACACAATATTTTCGAAATAATTCTTGTTGTGTTCAGAACTTTTGGAGATTAATAAAATAAATAATGTACTTGTATTGTTCCAATAATTTAATACTATCGTGCAGACATTTTGGAATTACTCCAGTTGTTGAGATAACAAGTGAGACGACCTCCTTTACATCTGCTACTTCCTACATCTGCACTTGTTTCGTGTTGTAACTCGCAGCATTTTGGGCATTTTCCTGTAATAGTCTTCATCGTGTGTGATTTTGGAACCGCTACATCGATATGAATGAATATTATTCTTATTTCTATGTACGGCAACAGTGTGTATAATATATTTTTTAATTTTTTCTTTTTAAACGTTACGAGAAAACAATTAAAAAGAATAATAGAACAATTTACGTATAAATATTTATAATATCAAATAAGGAAGGCAGCGTGTTGTAAATAAAATTAGTAATTAAATTGATTGACAATAGGAGAGCGGGAGTTAAGGAGGATATTTCGAGATCCGGAGAGAGATAACCTAAACAGTTAATTATGATGTGATTAAAGTCACAGATTTTCACTTCTTGGTGTAAGAGACATAGAGGAGATGAATTTGGAGAACAGTGGAAGGATTGGTGGAAAAGAAGGCTGTACCAAATCCGAAGACGGGAAAAAGTCTAAATTATTTGTTTAGGAATATCAAAATCTATGAACAACGGATAAAGAGAAAGAGAAAGAAAGATGGGTGGTCTTGTATTTGCTTCTACTGCATGAACAGCCCATAATACTCTTATGAAAATACAACTATTGTCAGATCTTGCACAATATTCACTATTTCCTTGCGTCAATATAAGCACATGGACCCTATTTTATATACTATGTCGTTTCAGATTTTTTATTATTTTTTTGACGGACGAGATAAACGGTAATTTTACGTTCGATGGGATTACGTTAATAATCAACCCGATTATTTATTTTTAAAAGTTTGGAAACTACAACAATGTTTATACATATATTATTATAATATGTATTCGTAAAACGAATTTTTTTTGTTTTAATCATTATCATTATTATTATTATTATTATTATTATTATTATTATTATTATTATTATTATTATTATTATTATTATTATTATTATTATTATTATTATTATTATTATTATTATTATTATTATTATTATTATTATTATTATTATTATTATTATTATTATTATTATTATTGACCGCATCCATTATTATTATAATATTATTGCGAACTCGTTGAAATAATATCGACAAAGTTGCCATGCTGAAAGTATCGCGTTCGTTATTTATATAATACACACATACAGCGTTTCAGGGTAAATGTGTCAAACTGAGAAAAGTAATTAAAAATGATTTAAATTTTCAAATATTTGCTCTTTGTTAGTAAATCACTTGTTTCTTCAATAAAAAAAAGTTATTATTCCTGATCTATAGGGTTTACACTAAAACTGATAAGACTTTTGGAAAGCTCGTTGAATTCTCATTAAAACTATATAATTTTTTTTTTGTTCGAAAGTTAATTATAAACAGAGATCGTGTCGAGTAAAACATTTATAAAGAGAATAAAATGAATTTGCTCTCCTGTACTCGATATTAGGAGACGAACAATTTTTAGCGAATTTTTACGCGAAAATCGTTATACGCATTCAAATGGTACACATTCGGATTTTTCGAAAAGGTTTTGGATAAGCCTAGAAATTCCATGTCGAATATCGAGAAATGCGTAAGAAATGGAAAGCGAGAAAACGGAGTAGATTTTTAGTCGACAACCGGTCGTTTTGAAACAACGAAACATACCGTTTTATTGGAAATTCGACGAGTTTTTCGAAAACGCCGTTACTTTTAGTGTGTATACACGGTAAATCGGAAATCACTTGAAACTACACTGATGAAAACCCCAAAAAAAAAAAAAAATTCCAAAAAATACTCATTGGGTTTTGAAAATGAAAACGTGGTATAACGCTGAGCGTCTTTTCACAGGGAACCAAGGGTGTATTGAGGATTTTCTTTAGTTCTGGGTTAGACCAGTATTCGTCTCTCGACGTCGTTTAGACTTTAGAGTACATGTTTGGGGGCTTGGATTAAAAAAAATTGCCGTTCTCGTTGTAACTTCGCGCGATAATCGGAAAATCGTTAGCAACGTATTGTCTGGCGTTTTTAAAAATTTCTCATCACATATACACATAATTACACACGGATAACGTTTCAAAAAAACACGTTCAAACGATGTGCGCAAATTACGTACAAAAAAACAAAAAAAAAATAAAAAAAAATCGCGTTTTTCCATCGACGTTTTTAGTACAGACACGATTTTATATTTGTGCACACAAAGAGAAGAATATGAGATAATTATTATTATTAACGCGCATAACGGGATTGTTACCGCCGCCGCGCGTATTCAATAAATCGTCGTCGTTATTGTTCCCGTCCCCGCGGCGGCGACAGCATCCGTGGATGCTGCGGCAGATCAATAGATGATACAATTCAAAATAATAGTTTTTGTTTTCGCGGCACCCCCCCACCGGCATTGTGTTTCGGACGGGCGCGAAGTTTTTGAGAAACGTCGCCGCGCGCTCGCGTATATTTAATAATAATAATAATAATAATAATAATATATTTATATATATATTATACACAATAAAACATAACTCACGATTCCTCTCCTCCTCGGGCCAACTTCTCGGCGGCGCCCATAAATTCCCGGCGAAAACTTACTGTAATACACTTTTCGTCGCGGTACCTCGAAATAATATATAATAAAATATAAACGGGAATGATTATCCGGTACGGGCTGTACCGGTGGGAGCGGGATGGGGCCCGGTGCGCGCGTTTAATGCGGTTTTATTTTATTATTTATTATTTAACCGTATTATAAGCGACGTGTATACCGCTATGCGCGAGCGTATGTATTTATAGCGGTTAGTGGCCGCGGCTCCGTTTTTTTTTTTTGAAATTTCGATTCAACTCGAAAGTTTGAATTCGACATTCCTCACGCATAGTAATGATTCGCTAATAATGTATTAATAATATATATATATATTTTTTTTTTAATAAAATATGTTATATTACTTAAATTGAACGAACGTATTAGTCGCTTTTTTTTTATTCACTCGCATTATTACGCTTAAACACTCAATTAAACTCTATTTATTATTAAACACGTAACTCTAAGTAATTAACCCTCTACGAAATTCCTGGTCATTCTTCGGACTCGGTGCCGCGACCGGAGTCAAGAGATTAAATACCGGATCGAATAAACAATTTTTTTTGTTTTTTTATTACAAAAGTAACGTATTTGTATACGGCGAGCCCAAAGTCAGGAGGTGAGGTCCAGACCGTCGTAGACGTCACTATGGCTCACTCTCACCCCGCCTCTCAAACTGTGACTTTTTTTAGCGTCCCTTTGGCTCGCCCTGGAAAAATAACCTGGCGCTGGTGCTGTCCTCGAACGAAGGAGTGATAATAACTATATCGTTGCTTCCATATAGAGGTCTCACTACTACGAGACGATCATTCGTCCTTAATTATTATTTTATCTGCAGAAAACGATATTCGAAAAAATAGCGAGACGAATTGTATTTGAACGAGAATTTGCTCATCAATCGTATTGTTGTTAAATTCTCTAAGATTGAATCGTAAAAATAAACATGCGCGTATAGTTAAAAAACGTTGAAAATATACCGAAATATACACGAACGATTTAAAATCGTAAATAACGCGTATGTTTTTTAAATACGACGACGGTTTATTATTATTATTATTATTATTATTATTATTATTATTATAAAAAAAAAAATGGGCGGTGAGAGGTGTGTAGGCATTTTTCTTTTTTGTATTTTTACAAAGAAGAGTTAAATTTAAGGGCGAAAAGAATTTCGATTTCGCCTATTTTCGTTCGAGCCGAGTTCTGTTTCGGCGATGAGGAGGGCGACATTTTTTTTTTTTTTTTTTTTTTGTACCGCACCAAAACGAAATACTCGTCAGTGCGATGTGTCACATTATATCCAATAAGTAATGTATACACACGGCTGCTGTGGACGAGATGACAGAGGAAGAAAAAAAGCAAAAAAATCCCACGTCATCGTTTGCGCGTATACTTTTTTTGTTCACTCCCTCGTTTATACGGCGGCGGCGGCGGTGGCGGTGGCGTCGTACACACTTTTTTCCGTTCGTTTATTATTATTTTTTTTTTTGGCGCACGGACGCGCGCTTTCGGATCGTTATAAGGGGGAACGCGAAATTTATGTGCGACCCTTTTCGAGCTTCGCCCAGTGTGCTAAATGTGCCACGGCGCCGTGCGCGGTGAACAATACGGCCGAACGTGAAAGCCGAACGCGCGCCCAACGATCTCGCGTGCGACGTGCGCGGCCTAACCGCGGCCCTTGGAGGAATCGCGTAAAAAGGAATTCTCGTCTCCATTTCTTCCGTCGTCCTACACGACGTTAGCACTCTTTTCACTCTCCGTCCTACACAACACACATTTTATAATACAACGTCAAATACGGCGTACACTGTGACTCGTAAATGAGTGCATTATTTTTATTTTACGCCCCCGGAACACTGTTATTCGAATAGTAAAAACGGACAGTAAATGTGTGTTCGGAATAGATATTCGGAAAAAAAAAAAAATTATTAGAAAATGTTCCGGCCGTTTTCAGTCGATCAAAAATCGTGCTAATAATATTCGTTCGTTTTTCAAACACCGTCTACGTGAATTTCAGACCGTTCGAAACATGAGTGAGTATATAAACTATAAACGAAAATAAACGCGATTTATATTGACGGTGGTATAAGAAGAGAATCCTGGAAAGTCTTATGATTCTTAAAAGACATGTTTCAATTTACAAAATATCATAACAAAACTTAAAACGTATTTTTTTTCCACAAATCCGTCGTTTTCATTCGTGGTCGATGAAGAAAAATATTTTTTTTTTTTTTTTTTTTTTTTTTTTTTGGCGAACACTGAGAGTAAAAATACGTATTCTCGAATATATTTGTTAAGTGTTCGAATTGAAAAAAGTTTACACTTTTATTCGAAAAACTCATAACGCGAGTCCGAAAGGGCGATTGTCATTATAAGATGACAATTATTTTTAGATTTTTTTTTTTTAAAATACTTAAAATTCGATTCGCGCTGTATAACGTCATTTTCGATCTCCGCCGATCACACGCCGGGATCTCGGAAGATATTATAACTATCATTCTCTTGCCCGAGACTCAATGAAATTCCTTTAAAGAAATAATTCTATCGATTATTACATTTTTTTTTCTGTTTTTATTATTATTATTATTATTATTATTATTGTTAAGACGTTTTCCGCTCGGATTATTTTTCTCGTGTCTCGTTCACGTTTCGTGCACGCGACTGTGTTATATCGACGAGATAAAATATTAACGAAAAATTTCCCGAATTCATTACACATTTTTAATGCGTTTCGCGCATTTTACTATATAATATATAGTTTTAAATATTGAAAATTAAGTCGGCGAAAAACAGCGGGGGATGGGGGGGGGTTACGGAAAATGAAATTTCAAACCGGAAGAAAAAAGAGAAGAAAAACCGGACGCGTACCGGTAATAATATAACGACGCGGTGCGTTGTCCGCGACACGGATTTTATACGGTTTTTCGCGCGCGTGTCGGGTGGTTTTTTCCGTTGTTTTTTCTTCTTTTTATTTATTTATTTTTTTCATTTTTTTTTTTGTCTGTTACTGTCGTTCCGGACTTGCAAATACCGCGCGTTTCGTTCGACGGAATCTCCCCGTATACGCCCGCCACGTGTACATATACGCATCGCATTTATAATGAACGCGCGAGCACACGCCACCGCGGGCCGACCGACGCGGCATTCGGGTCACGTATATTATGAAAACGCCGGAGGTTGTTTCGAGCAAACAACGAGGGCCGCGCGTGCAGTAGCGCGCTTCGGAAACCGAAATTTTACGTACACCGCACGCGTATCGAAAATTTTCCGTACGAAATTATACTAACCAGCAGCCGCCCCTTGTGTTTTGCGCCCTTTAAACGTTCCGGGACCGGTGGCGGATTGGAAAATTTCGACGGATTCGGGCTGGGGGCGGACGGGCGGGCTGACGAACACCGCCATTTTAACGTTCCGTGCCCAAAGTAGGGAGAGGGGAGAAAGTTTTTCATAGGTGGGGTTTTTATTACGTTACGTATACACACGAGCACCGTAGCCAGAAATCAGTCCACGATAAGGGTGGAGGTGGGTTATTAAATAAAGTTGATATAATAGTACATATTATTATTATTATTATTATTATTATTATTATAATATATTGATCGAACTCTGCACAACGCGTTATTTTGAGACGAGATTTATAGCGGACCAAATTAGAAATCCGTTCGTGTATACGGGATTTAAGAAACGACAATTTAAAATTTCGTCGATTTTACCAGAAAGCGTTCCGTATTTTACATATTATCTTTTTTTTTTTTTTTTTTTTTTTACATATTTTCGTGTTGAATACTTCTTGTAAAAAATAACGTGTTTTTATTCGCACCGCAATATTCAACAACGACACGTCGGATCGAACGAATCGTCAATTCATTTATCTCGCAAAATATATTGCTAATGTATTTTTGTTTTGAGTTCGGGAAAAATTATTTTGCTTCTTTGTTTATTCAAATACAATATTCGTACCGAACGAATAATATTGTACGCGACTGCGAATATAACGTTTTTAAAAAAAAAATAAATAAAATTTTCCCTCCGTCATTTTCGAGCGAATCCGAAGTTTTTTTTGTTTTTTTTTTTTCGTTTTGTATTTGACGTTTTCCGCTTCGACGAAATTTCCTACTCTCCGTTCCACATTATTCCTGCGACGACGACGACGACGTAAGCTACTTACACGTACAGCTCGGATGTAGTGCGTATTATAAACGTGTACGCGCGCTTTTATTTAACGATATTATTACTGTCGTCTTTTGTCAGATGCGTTTTTTTACAATTCAATATCATAATAATATACGCATGTGTTATACACTATACGTTCTCCTGTCAGCACGCGAGACTTTACATTAAACAATTACTACACGACAACGGGAATCGCGTCGTTTCAACGTTTCAAACGCGTCTCTCTCGCCGTATCCGTCTCGTATTTTACCACACGTCATCGAAGACGTGTACCTATACAAGTAATAATATTAATAATTAACGACGTCAAACGTCGTTCAACGCGTTTTTATTATTAATTTATTTTATATACTAGGCCACGAACAACCGGTGTTAATCGTGTACTGTAATTGGGTGTCACGATTCCGGGCAGAGGCAGAGCCGAGAACGCAGTTACCAAGTTTTTCTTTTTTTTTTTTTTTTGTTCCGTAAAACGACTCGTTATACCGGAAAATCACTAAATCGTAAAGCGTAACTTTTCACTATATATTTTTATTTTTTTTTTTTTACTCGCTAAATTTGTAACTGCCACTTGCAGCTCGCTATACAACACTTCCCATAACGACTAACGGTATAACTCGTTAATATCGTCTTTCGAAAAGTCAAATCGGATTTTCAGTAGAGAATCGAACAGAAAAAACATTTATAAAACCCAATTCGGCAATGGTAATTTTGTCGTAAAAAAAAAAAAAATCAATTAAAATACTTTTAAAATTTACTGCGTTAGTGTTTGAAAATTAACGGATATTCATATTGCTGTATAATATTCTATTTTAATATCGAGCACCGCGGTATATTACATCGAATAACGAAACGAAGCGCTGGTTATATAGCGCAAAACCGCGGCGTTTAATAAAAACTCAATCGGGGTAAATAATTGCAATAAATTTTTTACTTCGAATATTGTGTGTAACAGCGACGTTTCGGTAAATGTCTTTCTCTCTCTCTCTCTCTCTCTCTCTCTCTCTCTCTCACTGTCGCCTATAGTGAGAACACGTTAAAATATCCTCTGCGATTTAGATCATATAATATATCATTTGTTATGTATCCCCGTCCAATTAAATACTATCGTTATCTGTAAAGAAATTTGAAAGTTTTTACGTTACAATCGCACAATAACGTTTATAAAAACCGAACACGACGACCCGGCGTGTTTGGTCGTCAAAACGACGAATAATCGATATACGTAAAATATTATTTTTTTTTTCTTATATCGTCGGTTTATATGTAAATATTTGCGCTTACTTATAATGAGACGTTGTTTTTTTTTTTACGTATATAAGACTAAATGAAAAAAGAAAAGAGACAAATTTTAATGATACTTTTCGTTCAAAGAAATTGACACGACCGCCGTATTTCTTTTGCGAACTCGCGTATATAAACTCGGCGAGTCGCGTTTTTTTTTTTTATTTCTCCCTCCCCAGCCCCCCCCCCCCGGAACAAAAATAATAACGATAAAACAATATATTCGTAGGTTTAAAAAAAAATCTATATAAAATATATTTATATACATATATATATATATTTTTTTTTTTAATGAACCACGCTTCGTTTACGTGGAGCCACGGCGAACTCGAGACCGCAATAAGATGTCGTAGTCGTTATTTATACGCGCGCGCGTTTCTCCTTAATTCGTTTTTAAAAGGACCGGCGAGGCATATTTTATATTAAGCCGATGCGCGTGGAAAGTTTGGAGAGGAGAGAAAAAACAGTAACCGTCGTCGTCGGTGTTGATTATTGTATACGAGTGTGTTTGGTTCCTCGCCGTTATAATATGATGTGAGAAGAAACGTTTGCACGAAAACCAGGTGTGTCGCGCGTGTTAAACACCATACGCTCGTCCAGGACCTTTGCGCCGAGAAATTAACGACAACATTTTTGAAAACAAACGAAACGCACTGGTGTGTTACGCGAAATACTTACACTAAAAAAAAAAAAAAAAAAAAAAACCCCCTTGTTGAGACATTTATTACACTCGGGTAAATTTATAAGGCAATTGGAATTTTATAAACAGTGTTGAAATTTGGCCTTCCCCCCCCTCCCCCCCGCACACTCACGGCGAAAACGAGCGATATAAATCCGAATTATAATCTCCGTTCGTCAGTGTGAAAAAGAATTCATAGCGTGTAGAAATTTATAGCCGATTTGTCGATGAGCGGAAATCGCGATTCAACCGAGCCACTTATACACGCACATAGAGTTTCAGACTTTTATTTCGAAAGCATTACGTATGTCGTATTGTTTAGAAAATGTTTCGCCAGCGCAATAAATATTATGTATGTCCCCGAGTCTATGGGTTCTTAAACGAAATTGTTCGAAAACCAAAACATCGAAAAATTCTTGCCGGTTATTGTTGTCGATTATTATAAGAGTGGGAAAAGTCTCGACAAACTCGTCAAACCGATTAGACGGAATTTTCTCGGCGGAAAGTCTCCGTCCACACCGTGTTCGCGGACAACAAGAAAAAAAAGTAATTAAAATTAAAAAAAAAATAAATAGTCTTCGAGCTTTTTCTCACTGAAGAAAAATATGGGTTTCCTATTGGAAAACGGTTGTGGATCGTTCAAGCGTTAAACGATCGCATTCTACCGGAGAACCGCGGATGAAACGTCGTCATCGTAAAATCGATAATTTCCATTTCAATCCCGCAATGTCACCCGGTGGTCTTGGAATCGATGGAACTTCAAATTTCCACGGTCAGAGCACTTAAACGGTTGTGTTGTGCCGTTGCCGCCGCCAGCGACGACGACGACGACGACGGTGAGAACCGACCGTTAAATACGCGTTTATACGGCTACCCTAAAATATTGTAATGACTGCGACGAGTGTGAGCCGCAGTGAGTGAGTACAAACATTAATAATAATAATAATAATAATAATAACTGCAACGACAATAATTATTATCAAAATATACACGCGTGTCGTCGTCATCCAGTGGAAATAAATTGACACCGAACACTGACGTGTGTGTGTGTGTGTCAGATTAGACTCCGGGGCCCGGTTACAATGGTAACCAGAGAGGAGAGAGGAGCAGCATCATCAGCCCGAACCGACGAGGGTGAACGTTATTACTCAGGTGTGTTTGACGAATACGCATGACAGCGTCATTCTTCAGCCGACCCTATAAATGGCACTCTTATTGAGAAGCCTACGGAAGAGCACAAAACGACCGTCGGGCCCTGCGTGCGCGGTCCCCTCGAACGGATACGTTCCTAACCCTGTCTTACTTGCCATTCCGCTCGTCCGTCGGTAAAGTAAGATCCCTTTATTGTACGTATAATACAGACAGAGAGATAGAGAAAGCTCCATCCGTCCGCCATTTCCTCCGCGCGCGAAATCGCTTATTTCGATACGTGCGCGCGCGTGTGTTGTGTTGAAGAAGGCACGAGGCGTTTAGACTCCGTCTCCGGTGTTTGTGTACTTGCGTATATTACCATAAGGCTCGGATTTTAAATGGCCGTCGGAGAGAGAAAAAAATGAGTTCGCGTTTTAAAAACTCCAAAAAAAAAAAAAAAAAGCTCCGACAAAATTGTAATAAGAAAGAAAAATTCACTCTAAGTAATTACTTACGTTTTGTCCCCCCCGACAATTTTAACGCGCGCCACCGAAACGATTTTATAATCGTAAGATAAAAAAAAAAACAAAAACACAAATCGATGAAATTTATTCGTTTAAAACCACATACGGTTCGCTGTAATATTATAATTAATGTGTAACTAATACTAAATAAAAAAATCGGTAATCGAAAACCGCTTATCGATTCGAATACAAGTTCCGTATTATCGCCTTTCAATTCATTTTTTTTTTTTTTTTTTGTTTTTATTTCCGATTAACGTTTTTTCTTCCTTTTAATTTTTACCATTACGTATAACCGAGACATTTTTCGTTACCGAATTTTCATAAAACGTTATTTACACCGTCGACAACAAATCGTACAAAACAATACGACGTATTTTCCTACCGCGATTTTTAATACCCAGTATAATTATTCATGAATTCGGATAAGTACAGTTGTAACGATAATCCAATTCACTGTTCATTCAATGCAAATTCTATTGGTCGACAAACTATTTTATTGATTCGATTATGACGTGTCCGGAGAATTAATTTATACCTATACATACTATGTACGTGCGATAATTGTAATAACGGAATTGATCGCCGGCCGAGTACGTATGTTCAATATTCAAATTTTATCTGACATACATGTTGTGTGTGTGTGTTTTTTTTTTTTGTGATACTTATATATTCAAAATAATTTCCTATAAACGATTTATTTCGCTCGTATACCGTTGTCAATCGTCTCGACGAATTACCTACATACGTCTGATCTTTATTATAAAGTGAATATATGTATTTTTTTTTCAAAAAGCGCTACAAGTCACTAAATCGATTTAGAATAACGTAAGTACTAGATATTTATCATAGTATAATTTATTTTCGCAAACAGTCTTTCGAAATTAGACAATAACAAATTTAATCATTATAATGAAAGAAAATCCATTTTATATTATTAAATAGGGTGTTTAAAATGGGAAAAAAAAGAATTCAACGAAATATAAACATTAAGAACTTATAACAAAACACTAAATTATTGTAACCGTGAAACACAAATTTCTAGTAAAGTGTTTAATAATAATATTAATAATAATAATAATAATAATAATAATAATTCAGTTAACAGCGATGTTGACTTTCCGACTAAATTGTTTATAAAGACGAGAAGAAAACATTTGCAACACTTTATAATTTATATGGTTTTTTTTTTTTTAATATACACATAAAGTATAAAGTACTCGAAATTTCCATAAACAAATAAATGAAAACTCTTAAGTAGCGAACTAAAATAAAGTATCAATTCGTGTAAATTTGTAAAACACATCAAAAACTAAGAAAAAATAAAATTATCTCAAGAGGACGCTACCATTTTTCGTCATAACCTAATTGTATTACATACACACACGACTATACGAATAGTTAACTCATAAAAACATTTTTGATGACTATCACGACGTGAGTGTTGGAAAAAAATGTTATTTTATACAAAAATCGTTCGTTTCGCCCGAAGAAAGTTGACTTTAAATGCTTAAAAAAAACTTGTTAATAATGATTTTCTAATTTTTCTTTTTTTTGAGTACTGTTACAGTAACGTAATTAACCTGGTAGCAATTAAATATTCAGCACATCGGTCCTAAAACGTTATATTTTTGATTAATTTTTAAATGTACAAAAAAAAAAAAATAATAAATATCAGAAATGGTCGACGATTTCAAAATATCATAATTAGTTTTAAAAAACATTAGTGGAATTACTTCAAAACGAATTGTTTGATATTGAATTAACTGACAGAGATTTCAAATTTTATTTTTGGAACTCTATAAGACAAAAAAACGAAATTCGATTTTCTGGAAATCAAATGTGTCGACGACTTCTTTGAATTTTTTCCGAAATCAAACAATTTTTTAAGCTAAAACTAATTTATTTACCATATTCTATAAATTTTAATCGAAAACTGAACTCGTATATAATTTTTTTAAACGAGTCTCAAAGATAAACTTACTGATTTTTTTCTTATTTATTAATAAAATATTATATCTTGGCGCACGAAGAGCAATACGTGTAATTTTTAAATCAAACACCGCCTCCTGATAAGTGCATCAATTATTGACACTTAATATTATTTTAAAACGTTTTTAATTTTTCAAAATACAATACGTGTTAAAACTAATATAAAATATAATATAATAATAATCAAAAAATAGATATTACCGTAATGACTAAAGTGATTTTCGTCATAAATTGTGTAAAAAAAATGTTTTTGTCTTTTAATTTCGAGGTATGTTTCGTTGATTCCAGCGTTTGCGTTTCGTGTAAACAATAATTAACGAAGATCGGTCGGCGTGTGTAAAGAGAGAATAGAGAGACAATTTTGAAATTGTACAACGGACGGTTATTCTCTTTCTCTCTCTTTAACGATCGCGGTGTTTAAAACACTAATTCTTTATGTAAAAATATGACAAAGTAAACGTTTTGCTCACAAACGTCTGTGATTTATCGTTATTATAAATAAAAAAAAAGAAGAAAATAATGAATTAAACGTATTCCGCGGTCGTATTGTTCCATACGCATGTGTGTGTGTTTAACGTCCAATTTTGTCACGTATAGGTGGCAAGTCACACCACCCTTTTTTCACGTTAGGCGCAACTAATTTCGAACGGGTTTTGGAAAAGAGAAAAAAAAAAAGGAAACGTCGTCGTGACTCTTGCAACGGCGACACACGCGAAGTTTCGCCCGATCTAACTAAGAGTCGACGAGGATTTAGACAGCCCCTCCTCGTCCACCTCCTGAAAAGAAAAGAAAAAAGTGCGTGACGAATTTTATTCAAACACACACACACACATCCAGTTCGAATACGATTCTAAAATATTATTCGTTAACGTTTTCCTTTTTAATTTTTTTTTTTTTTTGTCGAGTGGTTGAACGTAAAACGCGTTACCGATTTACCGATATTATCTTTTTATCGTAATAATTTCTAATACGTTTCCGATTTCTCGCGTGTCCCACACCACTGCACACACCGAACCTCGTACTAAACTAATGCGTACATAAATTGTGATTTTTTTTTTTCCTTTAAACTCACTGTAAATTACTTTGGACGAGTGTATTGATTTTGTATTTTTTATCAAATATCCATAACATTTCGGTGGCGGCGGCCGACGATTATCCTAGACCTTATTCTAACGAGCCGCAGGGGACCCAAATTGGGTAATAAGTAACGTCGAGTTGGCCTCGCGAATTCGGACACCCTACAACAGTACGCGTAATGTGTTTGAAAATTGAAAATTTTCGTTCACGTTGAAACAACAAATGAATATTTGTCCGTCCACTTTAACACGCCGCCTGGGATCCGAGACCTTCGCCGTTATTACGGGATAAACTCATAATGAATCGTCGACACCGGAACAAGATATGAGTTCAAAGGAATCGTTGAGGATCCAATTGTATACATCAACGTCTGAGACACAAGTAAATAAATAAATTAAATTGAAATCGATAAGATTTCTCGTATTGTGTTATAATTATATCAATTATATTTTCATAAAAGCAAATAGAATGAGGAGTAAAATTAAAAGATTTAAAGAAAAAAAAAACCACGCGGTTTCTCGTAAGACGATTTCTAAGCGTACCGGAATGAACCTGAACAAAATCAATTTAGCTCTTATTGGGCGGTAGGAAAAAATCCTTAGAATAAGCCCAGAGCTCTTATCCTTCTTCGCGCTCGTCAAATGTTTTATTACCCTTTTGAATCCGTGATTTTCTCGCGGAGTCTTGTGACTTCGTGAAACTCACAAGGAAATCGCAAGTTAATTTTTATAAATCGATAAATTATTATTATTATTATTATTATTATTATTTGAAATCAACACACACGGACGTGGGCACGCGCGTTCGAACATCATTTCATCGATCGAACGTTGTAAAGTGTCCGCCGCCGCCGCCGCCGTGGATATGTTTTCGTCCGGACGATACGCGCGTAGTGTGCGTAGGTCGTGTTATGTGTGCCCGTGTCGGATCGGTCCACCGCACTACGCCGCGCCGGTGGGACGACGACGTCGACAATGCCGAGAGACCCGCCCCGCCGGTGCAGTGTTTACATTCCGCTCGACTCGTCCGTCTTAATTATGTTTGCCTTCGTTCCGGGCGTCTCCCGCGGTTTTCGTACAAGTCGTGTTGGCGCGCGCAAACACACACACACACACACACGTATGCGTTTTCGCGCTCGTATAAAACCGTGTGCGTTTGACAGTCGTCTTGTACGGATTTATTTCCGTTCGAACACAATTGTGTCGAGACTACGGAACTCCGCCAACTATTCACACACACACACATACACTGCTGTTACAGTAAAACCGTAAGAAAAGCCTTCCCCTTAAAAACGTCCCTTCTCCTCGCCAAAACACACACACACACACACACGAACACCCTCCCCTCTCGTCGACACGATTTACGCTTTAGACTTTTATACACACACACGCATTGTAAACACATTGTCTAAAAACGAAAACGTCTCCATTGACAAACACACGTGTAACAATAATAATAACAATAATAATAATAATAACAATAATAATAATAATAATAATAATAATAACGACGAACGAAGGAACGAGTGTTGTATTATAAGAGAGCGGATGATACCTGTGTACAACATTCTAACGAGAAAGTTTACCTCGCCTCGGTTTTATTCTCTCCGGGGAAGGAAGGGACGGGGACGTCACCGGGTATATAATACGATAATAATAACGATGTGTGCGTGCACTGCCCGAGAAGTGGAAAGACTGCCGGAGGAGTTTTCTTTCTCCCCGTATGTCTCTCAATCTGTAGTAAGCACACGAGCAAATAATATTATTTTCAAACGTCGTCGTCCACTTTTCTTTTGATACATACATATATATATATATATATATATGTTTACAGCTGAATATACGGTCTCGGATCCGTACGGAAAAATAAACGGTTTCCATTGGCCCGATCGAAAACGAGATTCGTTTCGCCCGTCGACGTTCGGGGCGTTAATATTAAGACCCGCGCGACCGACCCGAGGGGGCCGTGATTTTTCGTAACAAATCTGAGGGATATTTTTGATTCGGAGCTAGCGAAACGATAAGTGAACTACTCGTTTCGAACACATAACGCAATCGACAGCTTAAATATTAGTGGATAACGCGAGTGCACAGTGGCGTATCCAGGGAGGGGGCTGAGGGGGCTGCAGCCCTCTCCGAAATTTCAGGAAATCTTAAATTATTATTTAATTAAATAATATAATATACGTAGGCACCATACTGCAATACGACATAGTACGTTGTTTCCGTTACCAAACTATAATATCACAAAGACAGAAAACGTGTACAACATCATGCCTATCGGTATCAAAAGCTGTGGAAAAGCTAGACGACTAAAATTAACAATATGATGTAAATAATAATTTTTTGTTTGAAAATTTTAAATATAGTTTTTTTAATCACTTATTTTGCAGTTGTTATGTTTTTTTTTTTTTTGTAAATGATCAGCCCCCCCCCCCCCAAAAAAAAAAATTCCTGGATACGTCACTGCGAGTGCACACAATAACAGAAAACGAATACGGCGGTTTGTATAGCATGTAGTAGACAATCGATAGTGTCTCATGAGAAATCGCAAAAACGTTTTATCGTAGCGTTTATTAGCAGCGGTGCGGTCATTTGTAATAACGTTCAGAGAGAATTTTTTGGATAGTGATTACCGCAGAGAAAAAAAATTACGAAGAAGACGCCATTAATTGACTGTTTTGTTAGAAAATCGTATTTTGATCACGTACATCTAGGAAAAGAGAACCTAATTATGAATGTAACACAATTTAATGTCTGCGCACTGTTCTGTGAAAGAATGACGCAATTGTATTTCCCAGCCAATGCTAAAACGCTCGCCATCGTTTCCGCCTAATTTTATAATATGAAAATTTGTATAAACGCGTTGCAAAAGAAAAGAACAAATAAACGCGAATTGTAGTCGAACGATACGTCGCCGGGATCGAACCGCCGAGGAAAAATTTTTTATACGACTATCAAAGTGCTAAGATTTAAAATATAGTTTAGATTAATATTAAAATATGAACCGAAATACATCCGAGATATCGCTCAATCACAAGTCTTAACGTCTAAATTTGTTATATTTTTATTTTTTTTTATACGACTAGATTATTTTAATTTATTATTCATTGAGTTCAATTAAATATTACCAATTATTATAACGAATAGGGTTTTCATTTTTATACATATATATATATATTTTATATGACACTACCGATTGTTGCGCGCGATAAATTGTCCCGCGAGATCAGATATCGATTGCTATTAAATGTCGTACGAACAACAATTATTATTGTCATCTAACTGTTGCCGTATACACAGGATTGAAAAGAAGAAAAATTAATTTTTTTTCCCGATTTTACACGTTTGAAATCGACTACTGCATATGGTTAGCGTCTGACGAATTTTCGAAACACTTTTCTTTCTTCGAAACACAGGAAACACGTCAATTCGGTTAAAAAAAAATGTCGATGAATTTCAACTATAATATAAGAGCAGTGTTACTGTAATGTTTTCATATGCATTGGCCGTATACTCTCTATGTGGTCCATGTAAGGAAAAGCGATGTAGTAAAATTCGAAACGCGATTTTCGAGCGAACGAGTGAAAATGTTTCTTTGGAACCTGAATTTTTTATTTATTTACTTGTTTTTTTTAATACTCTTGTCGAATTTTTTATAATAATAACGTGGAAAATCTATGCAAAATCTAGTCTGTATGCGGTATAAGGTAAAACGAAAAATGTACACGTTTTTCATAAAGTAATAACGAATTCGTGTTGAATTAATAACACGATTCACAAAGGTAATAGTTAACGAAAACGGCATTTTCAACTAGTCGAGTTTAAATTTAAAATGAAAAAAACCATTACTGTAACGGTTAAAGCCCATTAGAGGGTCTTTTCAACTCGAATTTGACCTGTTCCCCCGAGGTTAAAATGTAATTCTGCATTTACAAACGAAGGTTTAATCGCAAGCGGATTTTAAAAAGTTTGACGGGTTATCATTTATTTTTCAATTTCGATATTACCCTTTGTACTGTATTAATACTGTTCGAAACACATCGAATTCGTAAAACGTTTAAAATGCATTTGCGGTAATGAATTCGTCTGGTAAACGTTTACAATATTTGCCTTTTAAGCCCCGTCGAAAGACGAAATCACCGAGAATTCAATGTTAAATGATCTGTTTAACTGACGATTGACTTATCGTCATCACACTTGTCTTTAAATGAGTGTTCGTGATCATAATATATTTCAACAACAACGGTCGATACGACTTTTTTCAAATAACCATTACAGGTGTGCGGAAAACGCACTAGACCAATATTTAGTTGTCCGTTTTGTAAATGCAAAACGTATGACTCGCTGCGAAAACATGATTTTGGTTAATGTTCGGTAAACCAGTAAAAACTTCCGTTGCAAAGGCGTAACGAATAAATAAAAAAGGATTTTTCAATCGCGTCGTTGTTGAAACTGAATAAAACTCATTAAATAGTAATGTAATATTATACCGACGTAATGAATAAACATTATTTATTTATTTGCTTCTTTTTTTTTTAGCTGTCGTTATATTTCGATTTTAAAAAAAATAAAAAAATTTTTTTTGTGAAATAAATAAATGAGAAATAAATGTGCAAAATTTCTGAGAAATTAATCGAATAGTTGTCGAAGAAAGAATTGACCACTATTTTACAAGAATCGTATTTTTTTTTTTAATTTATTCGAAATTTACATATAGTTTGTTTTTTAGAGCTATTAAATTTGAAATCATTCAATCCGTATAAGCATAATATAAAACGTTCCCGGGAGCATCGGTCACACGGAGAATGATTTTTTTTTTCTATATTTTTTTCCCGAAATGTTGTCTACATTTTGAAACGAGATTCGTTTGCGTCAGAAACACCAAAATTATTCATTTTTTTTTTTAAATATTTAAATAAATATTTCGAGAACACGAAATATTTGAAAGGTTTCCGTGAATAAAAAAAAAAAAACGATTTTCAGACGTGTTTTCCCTCCTCCCCTCACACACACATAACGTTATTATGAGAAAAACTGTTTGAATACGATTTTCGTTCAAAATATAAAAATAATTACAAATAATTATTTGACAACAAAACGAATGTTGTTCAGTCGCGATATACAGTTTGAGAACGCGGTGTTATATTTGTTTTTGTTCCCGTTCGTCGTCGTATTTCAACAATGAGTAAACGACAAAACCAACCAATACGCCGCATTAATATATATTTAACTTAAAACGCGTTACGCAGAAACTAATCGAAATGGAGGTTTCAAATTAAAACCACAAAATATTTAGTTATTTCACTATTGCACAAGCGTTAGTGAATTGCGATGTTGACAATTTATTTAAAAAAAAAAAAAACCAACTGTAACTAATCTAACTTCGGAGTAAATCCGAACGATATTTATAACTCGATAAATGTTATATATTATATATATATATATATATAATATTGGCAATGAGTACTATAACTTTAGAGAAAAATACTCTGCTCTCTGTTCACGATATTTATCTTTACTGTCGACGTCGAGTAATCCTATTACGTTATACGTAATACCTACTACGTTCAACGAAATGATTAAATTCGAGATGCCATTTTAATAAATAAAATTATTTTATTTTAATTGGTTTTCGAAAGAGAAAAAATTTTGATAGCCGAAAACGCTGTGTTTACAATTCAAAAAATTATTGATTTCAAAACGAGCGCAATAAATTGTATAGTTCGCTTAAACTATAAAACGTCAATGATACACTATTTTTACGTTTTAGTTCGCATAAATTCAATATTCCTTTACGTATACGATGAATACGAATCCCCGAATAGCGGAACACTCGATATCACGTGAAGTTGATATTGTAAAACGTTCAAACAATCATAGTAGTAAATGAAATAAATAAAAAAATATTCGTTTATTTTTTCATTACGGTATTCATTATAACGTATATGAAATTTGAAAAAAAAAATTGATTGGAAAAAATAATTTTCGGAATTCGATAAAAAAAAAAAAACTCTATTTGTCTCTCCGGCTTTTTTTTTTTACAAGACAATATTAAAGAGTCAATAAAAATTTTAACAATTTTTCTTTTTTAACATAAATTAATTATCGACGCGATATTATATTGTTTTATCCCGTACATTGTCCTAAGTTACATTTTTTTACTTTGTCGCGCAGCATTTTATATTCGTGTTTTTGTTTTTATATAAAGAGAAAAAAATTATTATACAATCGTATAATCGGTATACACACGACGCGTTTTTACCTATTTTCGTATTTTATTTCGAATTAAAATATTATAATATCCGTTGAACCACCAAAAAAAGTAATCATTTACCGGCGTATATATATATATATATATATACGGTAGACAATCTTTCGGACGGCACAGCGTCAGCTACGAGATTGATTAATAACAGTAAAATTGTAAAAACGAATAAAATAATAGAAAGTATTAAACTCAAATTTTGCGTAACACGTTCTAGAAAAACAGTACTACCTACTTTTTATTACTATTACGCCTATGTAATACTGACTTAGAAATTTTTTATATGTACACAACACAAATACAGTTTTGGAATAATTACACACAATATAATAATACAGTTCAATTCGCAATTTACACAATTCCTTTGCTGTTTTTTATTTAACTCTATAACTCTTTTTATTGTAATATTCGCAATTTTCTCTGTGTAATTTCGTTAGTTTTCATTATTTTTTGTTTCTTCCGCTTTTATATTATTTTTTCTTTTTTTCTCGCTTAATACGGATGATGAATTTTTGTGGAAACCGGTAGTAAATAAACAAATTTAATGCTCCTATATATTTTCTTCTTTTTTTTTTATAACATACACTTTGGTTTGATCGCGCGAAAAAAAAACAAATTTAATAACAGTAATAATAATAAAATAGTAAAAAAAAAATAAACATTTTTAAAAAATAAACGCACTTTTATATTATATAGATATAATGGTTTGGAAATTGTTAATATAAGGAGAACGTATTTCTTTTATATATATATATATAAAAATTCGGTTTAGGAATAATTACATTCGTATATAAAGAAATTAAACGTGATAATAATTTTAAAATATTTCATATATACGAGTAGAAAACAGATTTCAAGAAAACAAAAAATCTAAGCAAATAATTATCATTAATAACGCGCCGTTTTTTTTTCTTTTTTTTTTTTTAATTCACACTGTACACAATTTTTTTCATAATTTCCTCGGTGGAGTTATGACGTCTTAACTTTTCTCGTACATTTATATATATATAAATTATATAATAACAAAATAAATAACGACGATGACGATCGAGAGGGGAAAATAAAAAAAATGTACAAATCCACCGGCGGTCGTCGGTGCACGACGCCAACGGTTCCTATAAACTTTTTCAGCCACGGAGACGGTTTTGTTTCTTTTATTTCATTAATTTCTCGTGAAACCCCGCGAGACAACAGAATACGTTCGTTGCTCTAAATAACGAACGGACATTAAATTCGTTATGACGAAACGAACGGGACCAGCGGCCGCGGACCGGGTCCACCGTGCCGCAGAACACCGGGCCCATGTTATATATCGAAGCCCAATACAGTCGAACATTAGCCCTGGATGTACAACAGCCGAGCCCTCGCGACGGCTCCGGGGAGCAGCACAGTTTGGGAACCGCCGGTGTACGCACACAGTGACGCGGCGGTATAAACGCATTATAAGGGCGCCGCGCGTTCGGTTACGACGACGTTGTCCGCAGGCGCGATCCCCCTCCGCCCATTTGAAAATTTTGTTTCCCTGTTGCAAGCGCGCATTTCAATTCGGGTGCGGGGGCGAAAACCGGAAACATCCGGTGTCCGGCCGACGCCGTCCGTGGCACACAATAGTGTGTGTGTGTGTGTGTGAGAGCGGAATCTTCTTCGCACACCCGGTTTTCCTCGAGGGGATGCGAACGCGTAGGAGTGTAGTTACGCGCGCGCGCGCCGTTCCGGGGTCTAATTTTTTTTATTATTATTATTTCGTATAACATATAAAACGTCCTGGGAAAAAAAATACTGCGTTACGAAACTGCGGTGTGCGCCGTCACAACAATACCGTTATTATTATTATTTTTCTTTTGGCCGGTAACAACGACGCGGGCAGAGAGGAGATACAAAATCGTGGGTGTAAGTGTATTGTATAACGTGTGTGTGTGTGTGTGCTGGCCGTTGAGAACAACAAAAACGTCTGGTGCGATTAGCATACATATACGGTTTTATTATCGACAAGGACGGAGGGGGGAGGGAGGAGGAGGAGGAAAAAAAATTGTAGAAACCATCTAACATTGTAACGCGTCCTGGTCCGACACACGGTATACTCTCCTCGTGGTTCCCATCGTGCGCCGTAATAATAATAATAATATAACGGACCGTACACAATATTATGTTAATCGCTTTGGTCGACGGGAGTTCCGTTTTCTGTACCGGACCGTGGAGATTTAAACGTTAATTTCTTTTCCCCCCTTGCACCCGTAGCGTCGTTTAATAATAATATTATTATTTGTTAGTTAGATTGTTTTTTTGTTTTTCGTCACTCCCGTACTCCGTTCTAACGTTTGAAATTTATTAGTATTCACTTTGATGCTAATCACACTTTGACAGCTGCAGCACATTATTTGGAGCTCAATCGTAATTTAAACAATTGAGATTACCCAGTAACTTAGGTGTTTAAAACCGCGTCAGTTACACGCTCCGGTACGATGGAATGAAAAGAAAATGATTTTTTACGGTTCGCAGAAACTCGTGTCATAATACGAATATACGTTACTCCCCCGACACGGAGTGACGTGCGCGTACGACAATATGTTGTAATATGTAGTAAAATTCACGACTCGATTAAATACAAAAAAAAAAAAAATTTCGCAATCGAAAGTATATGTGTATCGATTGAAAGAATATCTTATGGGAATTGTAACCGTCGTCCGTTTAGTAACGGCATGACTACTGGGACGGTTTAGCCCCCGTTTCTATTGACCATATTGAAATTCATATCGAATCCTTTTAAAAATCGTGACGATTTTTTTTTTTTTTTAACATACGATCATGTAAATGTACCTAGATAATTTGTAGACGTTTATTATTGAAAACCGACCGTGCGGCTGAGTCTATTTTTTATTTTTGAACACTCTGAAATCAGAGTCATAGCTCCACTCACCCTCTGACTATTCAATCCCAATAGTTACGCCTATGAGTTCCTAGGAACACGATTAATATGTTTGTTTTATCGAATTTCGAAACGCAGTTCGTACGAAACACCGCAGTCCCCACATCGACGTATTTACGACTGTGAAATTTGTCGTGGCTCGTTGCCGTTTTACGACAGCGTTTTTCCTCTGTTTCTCTCCCCCGAAATTCGGGAAAATATTCACGTTTTTTATACGATAATTTAGCCATGACGGATTTCCACGTCGTTTTTTCCATTATTTCTTCTCTCGCTGCAAATAGCCGTTCCTCGACCATTCCACCATCGTAGCTATATACGTCGGGAATCAATATTTTGTCATAAGAACAAATACGAAAAAACCAATTTTTTTTTTTTTAACTAAACCTATGTATTCATTTACTGAAGACGATTAAAATGGGTACAAAAAAAAAAACCATATATTTCTCGAATCTATTTTCCTCGGTTTCCATTTCGTTGAGTGGTGTATCCGAGCACGTATCGATGGCACGTGCCAGTATGAACTGCCATTAAATCCGTAAAATCGTTTCTAAATATATTTAATGAACACTGAATTACTGAAGCTGGTCAGCGTCTCCAAAATCGCGTGTCTAAGCGTTGTTCGCGCGGTTCGTTTTTTCGACCAAATTTTTAACGCACCGCCCCAGAGATGATTTCGGTCATCCGATAGTACATGATTCGATCGAAAACTGCTCTTAAGTATTTTCTTTCTAAATTATATTTTACTAATAAAAGAGCAAAAAAAATGCGAGAGCGAATTCGACACTCATATCCTCCCACCACTATGATTAGCGACATCGTACATTAGGTGGTTACCGAACGAGAACCCTATCACCGACAACGGTATATCATACTCGTATACCGATATGAGATTATACAACGACTATTGGACGTCGTTTACTTGGTCCGCGATACTGGATTTTTATATCTTTCAACAATTTTCCGCCTAATCCGCACGCCCGTTTCAATGACCGTCTTATGACGCAGTCACAGTTATAAATTATTATTTTTCCACTTTAAAACAGCGCAGTTCGCCTTACCTCAATTTATTAAAGAACAACTTGGCGAACGCTCGCGCCATCCCGTACCCCATTCCCCGCGAGATATCTCTTTCGCTAAACTATACTTTCGTCTAAATCCTTCTTTTATTGTATTCGTACCACTTATATATATATGCGTGTACCGCGTGTGCCGTGATTTTCTTAATCTACGCGCACGTTCAGTTTGGAGTACAACGAAGATTTTTCTTCGGCGGCTGCTGTACGGCGCGACCGGTCTCGTCGTGATAAAACCATGGATTCGTACACGCGAGCTTTACGTAAATTATATTTCCCATAGTGGATTCCATTCGACTGTATAAATTGTCCTAAATTTTTTTTTTCAACTCCATTTTGTATTTTCCCCCGTTTTATTCTTGAACTCGATTAGTTATCATTATTATTATTATTATTATTACCTATTTCAACTCGCTTACTCGAATTTTATTTCCTCCCACCACCACCACTACCACCGCGATCGATCATTTTATTTTCGGTACACTTTAACGCGCACAACACGCGCACGTTTTTCCAATCCAACGGGATCAGAGAACGAGTTCTGGTACCCGCGACGCGACAAATCTGTCGTAAATATTAGTCCGAGTTGTGATCATCGGCCCGTGCAGCAGCAGCGGCATGTCAAAACTATACATATACACATACGGCGGTCCTCGGCGAGCGACATAACGACCGGCCTGTACGTGTCGTTTGCGTACAATAATTGAACGACAATAGCGCGCGCCTCTGTCCGGCCAAAGAGTTTTCTCGAGTACGCGGCGTGTACCCCAAAAACGGTGTCGTCCCTTCGGTCACATCGCCCCTCTGCCATCTCCGAATACGCTCTGCGGAATTCAAACCGAGTACGGTGCAATCGTTATATGATATGAAGCAATCCCGTCGAAAGGATATGATTAATCGCCATCCGCCACGGCAAAACGAACGGATGACAGTGGTTCGGTCGACGGAAAAATCAATTTATACTCCTGTTGCCCGCTCCTCCCTCCCCCTTTTGTCCGGCTTTAAGCCGAGTTCACACGGGTCGTGAATGGAGCGAGAGCACTAATGAACTATAGACCAGCCAGTCGTGATTACTACTCGGTGTGAACACGACCGCGGTTTCGTCTCGAAACGTGTGCTGTAAATGAAGCTCGCCTCATATTTGATGTTCGAATCGCTGCTTCCGCTTTATCGAGAAAATGCAGATCTGTATTCGTTCTAAAAACGTTTCTGTAGGCCACCTGGATCTTCTAGTGGTGATAATTTCCGATATATGTATATATATATACTGTTGGTGGCACTGAGTAAATCTCGTTTCTTTATTCATTAACACACACATTTCACTTTCTTTTTTTTTTAACGTTTTTCCAACGGTTTAATTCGCACACGTTTTTTGCACGTTCCAGTTTAGACCATAAGAAGCCTTAAGGATTCATAATCACGCGTAAACAAGAAGACACACCGCGACGAACAAGACGACCGATAACACAACAGTTTCGTGTGAACTGTAGGTCGTGAATTATCGGTAGTTGAAATAATCAAGTAGTGACACGTGCGCAGAACGAGTAGTGTTTTGCTGTTATTCAGCAGTCTCCGGTATTGGATCGACTAAAATGGTGCCAGCTCTCTTTCCCCTATTCGTTCGCCGCCTAATCCTGCGATAAAAACGATTTAAACGAAATGGTTTTGCTACGCCGTGTTCACTGTTTTCGCCTCTAAACAAGAATAAACTTTTCTCGCAAATCATTATTTACAATATCATTAATAATATTACGTCCGATTTATTTGTTTTGAAGTCCGCCGGGGATATTTCAGTGTTTCAAGATGAGATAAAGGTCGACGACACTTACGGATTTCATAGAATAAAAATAAAATTTCTATCGAGGGCACCGAGCCGCGCAGCGGGATAGCGAGTTTAAAACCACAGTTTACGATTGACTTATCATCGTAGTTTTGTTTAAACTTTTATTGTGTACGATTTCCCGATATGACGTATTAGTCTTATTGAATACACTTCTCGTTGTTTGAAAATGTGTACATAAGATGAAGAAGAAGCAGGGAAGGAGCTTTCGCCCTTGGACTCGCTTATATTTTACGAAGGAGTGAACTAATACCCGGTATAAATTATACTCCATTCTACTTCTATCGTCTAGGTTTTTTTTTTTTTTTGTTCGATTTATACGTTATTAATATGTGTTTTTTCGTATGAAACACGTAGTGTTCGTGGTATAGCCGATCCGTTTAATTACGTTATCGTGCAAATTTTACGAAAATGCTAATTTAATCGTGTGTTTTTTTTTTTTTATAAACGTTTAATCACGGGAATTTTCACCGCGATTAAAAACGCCGCAGTGTAACACGCTAATTTAAAATTATTTTTTTTTACATAAAAATATCGCGAGTAAAAAATAATTATCGATTTCTTTGATATGTTAACCGCATTATAATAGCTTTTGTTTTTAATTCGTTTTATGTCGGAAAAATAATTATAATTCTCTATTATATTCTACTTTGACCGCACAATCACTGCGATCCATTAATAATTACTTTTATGTAAATACGCGTGCACATATAATGTATACTCTCCCTTTCTATAATAAAATTATTTGTTTGGTTTGAATAAATTAAAGTTCTATTCCAATAATTTTTTTTAAGGCTTTATAAACGAATATTTAAACGAAACCGAAAATCGTCATTTATTGACACGTACGCCTAATTTAAAGAAATCCGGTAAACTTTTCATGTTTTTTTTTTCACATTTATAACGCATGATTATTTAATGGTGTATAATTTATTGAAATAATCTCGATTGAATACTTATACAATATGTTTAATTTTATATATATATATATAATATATTTATTTTCGAGAAGAAAAATATCGATAATTAATTTAATTTTACCGATTTTTCTAACGATTCGTGTTCAAAACGAGTTTATAATTTTCTAACGATTCTCCAGTAATGTTTGTAACTAATATTACGTATATAAATCGTGCAGCGGTATTTTCATTAAACGTCAAACGAGAATCGAAATACGATTACAAGTAATTCGATATTATCGATTCACGTACACGACCTATAAGCAAAACTTGTGTTGGAAACAAATAGTTACGTTACATTATTAATACATGTTTTAAAAAAGAAAACGGAAAATTACATAAATATTTGTGTATGTTAAAGATTACTTATAAATAACGGATTTTACAAGCCAGTTAAAAACAGTTTTATTTTTTTTTTTTTTTATATATATATATACCAATCGAATTTATAGAACGATTAGTTATTAAAAGGAGTTGAAAAAAAAAAAGGAACACAAATAGTCGACAAATTTTCGGCCAATACTTTTGTTTGTACAATTGACATCGATTATTATGCGTTCTTTCACTTTTTGTAAAAAAAAAAAAGAAATTATTATTATTAAGAAATATTTAGAGCAGTATCGATTACAATTTAATATCGCCCAGTCTCATCGTTACACCTCCGGATCGCGTTCAAATAATAATAATAATAATAATAATAATAAATTTCTCTTGCCGTCGACAAGTCAGAAAATTCAGTTATTTTATTTAACCGACACGTCGAATTGTAGAGTTCGATTTCTTCCCCTGCCCTGCTCCAAACTGCCTTGGAAATCGATAATAATACTGAGATCCCATAAAAAAAAAAAAATATATATATATATACGAGTATGTAAAGAAACAACCTTCGGAATTTCAGAATGCGAGTCATCCTGCAATAACAATAATTATTGTTGTTGTTGTTGTTGTTGTTGTGTGCGCACAGAGAAGAAACTAATAAAAATGTATTGTACTTTCGTGGAAAATTCCTTTTTTCTTCTTCTTCTTCTTCTTCGTCTTTTTTTTTTTTGCTCTCGCAAATAAATCTCTCGGAATCGATTACGTCGCTATGGGAAAAAGTACAGACGATTTTCTTTCTTTTTTTTCCCCCCCAAGGTCTGGTATATAAATAAACAATAGTGTCTGTGTGTGTACACATATATATATATATACATATAGAAAGACTGAGATAAAAATTATACCGGAGTTCGTCCTTTACGCGGGAAAAAAAGGACCGAACGGAGACACGGTTTAAATCGTCGTTTTCAGGTCTCGAGTAATAAAACACCATAAGCGGCGATGAAACGAAAAAACAAAAAATAATAAAAATTGAACAGAGAACAAAAAAACCAAAAACGAAAATTTTTTTAACAGAGAACACTATACGCGTGTACGTCCGTAGACACTATATCAGACCACGCGAACCGTAACAAAACGGATGTCGTTTTATTTTCGAAACAGGAGAAACGTTCGTTTATTATTATTATTATTATTATTTTTTCTATTTTTTTTTTTTTTTTGTTTCTTTTGGCCTCGTTGTAACGGGGCTAAAGGGAGAAACGACTGCAGAGACAGAAAGGGATCGACCGAAACGGAATGAAATCAAATGGAGAAAAAAAACTCGCGACAAAGAGTCAACGGGATGTGTTAATAACAGGAGTTAAGCCGGTTAATAAACACACACGCACACGCACAAAGAGGGGGGTTCTTTTATTTCCGAACAGTTTAATTTTCACCCCTTACGTCACCGGCGGAATTGTTTGGCGAATATTTATATAAAAGAAACGAACGCCGAGCGTACGTCGTTAAAAAGTGTGTCGTCGTACGCCTTCGGGGTGCGAACACTTATTCTAAGTTTCGCTTTCACGCTACGCGTTTTTTCAGTAATTTCCGCACAAATTCCGAAAGTACACCGGCATTTATGATAACAATAATAACGATGAGATAATATCGCGAGTGCAATGTTAAACGGTTGTCTTAAATGAAAAAAAAAAAAAAACGTAATATTAATAATAACGAACGATATCGTTATTAAAAGAAACATTAACTATAATAATAATAATAATAATAATCTGCATTATTATTAATGTTGTCGTTCTAATTTTTACGGTGTTTTTGAAATCCGAAACACAAAGGTAAAAACGACTTTCGTGGACTAAACAGTGAACGTAATTTCGAAATTATACGAGTATATTTAAAAGAACACACCTTAAAGTTTTCATCGAAATAATCGTTTCACGCGCTGTAAGAAAAAAAAATAATGAACCATTTTTTTTTTTTTTTTTTAATAACTTTTTAAGAATTAAAGATCTTTTTTTTTTTAAAAAAAAAACCAGCTCAATCATTGCGTATAATTTATTTTTGCACGGCGAAAATTTAATGTCTTAAATACGATTGTGGCCTTCAGTATTCTTTCCCCCGTGAAACGGTTTTTGTCGTAAACATTTCTGAACGTTTTCTGTATTTCCACGGTACACCAGTTAACAGAGCGTTCTCTCGGGGACGCTGCACGGTTTCGTTTCCCCGCGTAACGTGTACTTTTACTAGTAAATCAATCAATTTTTTTATTCTGAAGCACGATACTAATTTCAAATGACTGGTCGAAATAGTCTGTTTATAGTTTCAAAACTAGAAAAAAAAAATCGTTTGGTTTTTTATTTTTATTAGCTTTTAGTGATACTATTACAGCTCAACGATTATATATACAACACATCTAGTTTAACAAAGGAAAAAAAACAGAATAGAAGAAAAGAAAAAAAAAACAAAAAAAAAAATAAATAAATATTAAATAAGAAAAGAACAAAAATCTTGAAAACAGCAGTTCTTAAAGATTATATAGTGAAACCAGCCTCCATGATAAAATAGATAAATCGTTTGGCTAAAATGACGTATTACTTACAAATCAGATATATTGTGAAGTTAAAATTTAAACCTATAACAACTAATGTCAATACGACTTAGAAATTAAAAATTTTTTTCTTTCTTTTAATAGATATTTTTACCGATAATCTATAACTTGACTCGTTCAAGGTTAGGTTAGGTTCAAGCAGTGTTTTTTTATTACATAAGAATATGAATTTTCATGTTTTCTCATCAATAAAATAAACATACGTTTTTACTAAAAATAAAAATCCAGATATATAAAATAGGGAATTGCGAATTATTGTTAATAATAAGTTGTCGTTTTCTGTTTTCCTATTATTATTATTGTTTAATTAACCTTTTTTATTTTTTGTATTTAATTGTCGAGGCAAATATTTGTTTAATTTACGTCTCTTTTAAAAATTAAAAATAAATAATAATAAATAGACGAACGCTATTTTTATTTGTAAACCACTCTGACAAACGGCTTTCATCGGATTTCAGGTTGTTTTTTTTTCGCCAAACACCCCACACTATTCACTTTATTTTTACAAAATACGAGTATATTTCCAATGTCGACGATCGCATAGACTACGAAATAATATATACGAAATATGAAATTTACAGTGTACAAAAGCGCAATTTTTAATTTTTAATTTTTATTTTTAAATTGCGTTTAATAACGAATTTTGCCGATATACGGCTATGGAAATAATTTTAATACAAAAATTAATATTTTACTCGCATTTTCGTTCCAAGAAATTCCGCTGCACCGTTTTGTATTCCCTTGCCAAAACCAAGGTATAATTTAATTTTATATTTACAATAAAATAACGAACTCATTGATACGGAATATCTGTGCGTATTTAATTATTATCAATAAAGGGACGGAACGGCGATAATATTGCAATAACCGTCGGTTGTATTTGAATATTGTCGGCAAAAACGCAATGGCCGGTGGCCGAAATGTAAAAAATAATGAAAAACGATAATTTCATTTCGTTTCGCCAGTGAAAATACCAGCAAACGACAAGATTATACAAGTGCAGGCACTCAATTTCGTAATAATATAGTGTTTAAAAATCAATAAATTATTGACTTTTTTTTTGTACATAATATATACTTTTACAACAAAAACGCGTACATATTAAATTTATAATATTATAATATCCTCCGGGCGTGGACACGGCGTTTAATCCTCGGGGATTGAAATCTAATTAAAATTTGTCGATTTCGTTCAATGGGTTTAAATTTATTTTTATTATTATTTACCGTAATTCCGTTGTATTTGAAATTTTTATATTATTAAATATTTTTTTTTCTATTCCAAACATCGGTTTTTGGTAATATTATTATTATTATTATTTTGATTTCAATTGAACTTGGGAATATGCGCTTATTTCGTTGAATTTAAATACGGTTTTGACGTTTAACTAATTTCGCCGGTATTTCCCGTTTTTTTTTTTAAGAGGAAGTGACTTTTAACCGATAGCGATGAAGCCGATTACATTACCGTAGCTGCTGCCATCGTTTAAATACGACCAGTAGTCAGAAGCCAGTGGGACAGTCCTCTGCTGGATGACACGATGTAGCTTAATTTACATTCTCAGCATACAATTTTTTTATTCGACCAAAGTATTGAAAGGTTCTGAAACACTTTTGTTTCGTCGCTTCAGTCCGATTCGGGCCAATGGAATGCCTTTTCTGACCGCTTTCTCGTTCGTCATGCTCGTTCCGTCTGAGTGAATATCGCCGTATCGCAAAAAAGACCGACAGACCTTCTGACAGAATCAGCCAAAATACGTAGTTCCGTAATCGTCCGAGATTCGACCGTCTTCCTGACCGCAAATTATATCTTCTACGTCCATCGGTTAGAAGAAGCATGCCTGTTCGTTTCGGTCACGCGAATACAGTGTGTCATTCGGCCTTGTCCTTGCAGTACACGTTTGAGTCGGTTAACTGTTCGAAAACACCGTTGTAGGAATGTTTTCATAAAATGCTCGACTATAAACACCTCTTTGTATAAAAAAAAATATTTCTTCTCATTCTCGTATCGTACAAACGAAATCACCACCGTTCCACTGCCCACGCGGCGCATTTTCTCCTTTTGATTTTGAATGTCTCGATCGGTCGGCCGCAACTCTCCGTTGGGTTGCTCTCTGCGAAAACTCGACGCTCTTTCCTTTTCCGTGTCTCTAAAAAGGATTCGCCGTATGTATTCTATTATTGGTCCGTTTCTTCTTTTGATTTCACGAGGGATTTAAATAGGTCGACTCTAACGCTCGGTCACGCTTCTGCTCAAAGACGGCACAAACAAAATTGTCTGCAACAATAGAATCATACAATCTGCAACTCGTATTATAATCGCGTATGAGGACAGCGGCAGCTGAAGGCTGATGGCGACCGTCCTCTGAGAACGGATATTCGAAAATTATCGTTATAATATTCTCGTCCGTGTATATATAATAAGACGTTTCCCGGGCAGCATCGCGGATAACCGGTCCAATTGTTTTGGTCACGATTCGATAAATGACCAGAACAGTTAACCTTTCGGACCGGCATTATAATGGACAATAAAAAGCAGAAAAATAATATTGAAAAAACAAAATAATGCTTTCGAGTGGCCGAACCGGTTCCGCGGGCTATCCCTTTGGGTCAAAGGTGTCCGGGGCATTCACGTGTGTACACGGCGGCGGCGGCGGCGGGGTCCCCGGGGACCCTTATTGGATTTTCGCGCCGCCTCGTTTAAAAAATAAAAAAAAAAAGGGTTTTTTTTTTTTTTATTGTCATTCATAAGTCTCAGTCGAATTCGTACCACGTCTGGGGCTTTACAGAAAGAAGGCAGTCCCTATATAATACGCGTAATATGTTAATATATCATTGGTCGTTTATTTTGAGTATTTTTTTTATTTTTTTTATTTTCATCCCTTTGACCTGCGGTATAACAGCAGCATCGCCGAGTGTGTTGGAGCAGATATCAAAAGTAGCGGCGAAGAAAAATCGACGCTATAAATAAAAGATAAACATTCTCAGGTTCTGGCGAATAAAAAAAAAAAAAAAAAAATCACGAAGGCGAATGTGCGCGCGTTTTGTGTGTAGCTGTATTCTGTATGTGCGATTGCTCGCGTATTCCACAATCTAAGCAATACAAATATTGACGGAGGATTACACGTCACGTTCGGCTGATGATAAATCAGATACGATATTATTATACCACGTATACGTATAAAATATAACGGTTTGAAATTATACGTCACTCGACTGCGACTAATTCTATTGACATTGATAAAGTGCACAGTTATTACGATCGGGGAAATAATACGTTATATTTACGTATTATTATTATTATTATTATTATTATTATAATTGTCGGAAAAGAGAAACGGAAAAAATGCGATTTTTTTTTTTTTTATATATATATAACGAAACCGATAAGTTTCCCCGTCCACTTCGTTTACTGTTTTGACGATCTGTACGATAAAATATATCATTCGGGAAAAAAATTCGACTCTTTGGAAGGTTTGGAGCATTGTTTTTTAAAATTCTGGAGTATAGTACGCTTTCAATGCGTTTCCCCTTTTCTTTTTAACTAGATGAATAACGTTTCGAATACTCTTAGAAAGCATTTTTTGTTTTTTTGTTTTTACAACACTACGGATATAATACGGTTAGGTTATGTTATGATAATATTACACGTTTACCGTGGCGAGGATACGGGTACACAAAAGACGAGTGCGATGTGCTTAATACGATACAGGCTAACACAGTGTTTACTCCGGTAAACCATGCGCGCACAGTACAGCAATAATAATGAATTAATTTCGCATAAGTCCCCCGTACGTTTCGCGTAGAACTTTGTGCGTACGGACCGATAAAAAGAAAGAGAGAGAGAGAGAGAGAAAACGCCTTTAATCGGCTTATACGTGTACAAATATGATTTACTACTACTGCCGCAGCAACCAGACAACTGAGCGCTGAGATTGATCGGAGCGGACCGTGTATTGCTTGTAGCGCGCGAAAACCACGAGCGTTGTCAATTAAAATTTTCTTATAAAATAATAGCGCTCGGTCGTTCCGAAAACGAAACGTGTAACAGAAGCATACATACGCTCGTGAATTCATCATACACTTTTATATAGTTTATTGATTACAATTGAAATACACCGATATTGATTTTGCAATGCCTTCTAGTCGTAACGGTTTTTACCCGCCATATTTAAAATTCGTTTCGAGCTCAGATTTTGGCGAAAGAAAGAAAAAAATTGAAATTTCAATATTAAATAATAGTCGTTCAAACCGTAGAATTGTATCTATACGACAGAATTTTTTACAAATAAACAAAAAAAAAAGAGAGAATCGACAAATTTGAATCAACAATTATAAATTTGCAAATTCCGAGGCGCGTTTACTTTAAAAAAATAGGTACGAAAATTGCTCTGTAAAATACGCGAAAATTGTTTTTTCTTTTATTATTCATAAGCTCTTGTATAGGTATAATAGACTATACGACTATCGCGCCATTGCACCGCTGTTATTCTTTCCTCGCTTCACTTAAATAATAATATTTTGATAGACGTTTAATTCAAACCGTAAATACGTTATTTAGCATATTTAAGCACTTTGTTGTGACCTTTTTCATATTTGTCGGAGAACTTTCGCTATTTTAAATGTGTTTAAAACTTGAACACATTGGTATTCGTATTTTTTTTTTCAAACTATGTTCACTTTAATATCATGCATATATCAAAGACACTATATATATACACACACATTTAAATAAAAATATAAAAACTTTTAACTCAAAAAAAAACGACGCTTTCCCACACAATATTTATCCTTCAGCGACGAGAGAGTAAACTTTTTTATTATTATTATTATTATTATTATTATGAATTTGTATTTTTCACAACTGAAACTATTATTATAATTTACACTCATAGACATTTCAATGTTCTTTTCTTTTTGTAACAAAAAAAAAAAAACGATTTTTTTTCAATTTTCTCCCCGACATTTGCACGAAAAAGTAATACGCGAGAATATATTTTATACATTTCCATATATTATTATTATCGATTATTTACATGTGTATATATATATAATATATATTCGATATTAATTATACGTTTTATAAATACAAATTATTGACAATGGACATTTATATTCGAACAATTAATAATCGTATCAAATTTAATGACGACGACGTTTTTCATTTATGAAAACGATATTTTTCACTAAAAAAATATTATAACGTCGCGTAGTTACGAATCGCGCGTAATTAATTTCTATCGTTATGCTCGTATATTGTTTACGCCAAAACGCTGGAGAAAAGCGAAAATTTCGTTCGAGGTAAAAAAAAAAAATAATAATAATAATAGTGTTTAATATGAAAATTCTTCTGGAAATATATTTTGTATTTTAACGTGTTCGCCATAAATTATTGTTCCTTCCGTGTCCTTCGTAACGTCGTCGAGGGCGCGCGCGTTTTAATTTATAGTTTTTTCTTATGGTGTGGTACCTCATCTACAATGTGACTTTCACGCGCGCGAATACACTCGTTTTTATTCGTATTATTTATTTTCGCGCGAACGTTACCAACGAGGACATTAAGATTTTCGGTATTATCGAAGTATTTCTCGACTAAACACACGTACACGTGTATCCACCTCAAAAAAAAAAAAAAAACGACACCGTATTCTATCGATAGAAATATTTTCTTCCTCCCAACAGCGACTCGATAAATATCTTGCCAGTAGTGTAAAATGGAAGAATTAACAATTTTTAGTGACGACTCGCCGTTATTGTTGAACGGTTTTTAAAAATATTTAAGTCTTCGGAAAAAATTCGGCATTTCGGTTAAGTAAAACGGTCAACGTTGTAACCTACAGACAAACGACGATACGAAGAACAAAAATTCATCGAATTACGTTGAGGAAATAACTTTCCAAAAATGACTTTCCGGTGATGTAAATTCGAAATGTTTTCTCATACCGGAATTTAAAAGATTTCCCTTTCTGTTTCTTACTACAAAAGTTACAAAAAATAGTGGAAACACTTCATCTTCCGAAAATTATATTCCCCCGTTAAAATGATCAAAACAGTATTCCATAAGTATTATTATAATATTTTTAACGTTAAACATGATGGTACATTTTGATTTCCACTATTAAACTCGGTAAATTCATAACGATTAAGACATAACTCCAAATCGTCACAATATCGAAATTTATTTCATGAAATTCTGCCGATTGCACAATCGTTTAAACACCTAAACACGCGTCTTTTGAAAAGAAAAATAATTTACCCAACGTTCGACGTCATTAATGAAGAAGAAAAAAATAGAAAAATTTTCAGGTCATTTAAATAACTAAATATTCGAAATTGAGTTTGACGTAGAAAATCTCACATACAACACAAAACGACAATATACTAAATGAAATAATACTATAATTGAAAATTTAATATCGAAAATAACGAATATATATTTATATTTTTTGTTTTTTGTATCAACGATTTACAACTCATCGATTGTTTTTTTTTTTTTATGTATTTTTCGATCTGTGTGAACAGTTTTTAAAGTCCTTAAACAACGATTTAAATCTAAAATGATCTTTTTTTTTTTTTTTTTTTGCTGCGATATTTTTTGGCGTCGCGATTACATCTCGTATGTTATAACCTACTCGCAACGATAAATTTGTACATAATGTACGTAATTAAATACCATTGACCACGATAATGGGGTTATTCTCTTAAATTAGTTACGGAATATCAATCGAAGCGTTATATATATATTTTTTTTTTTTAAATTATGAGCGAAGCGAAACAACTATTAGTTATAAGATGATTTTTTTTTTTTTTGCTATATACAACTTTTCGGCTAGAACGAGTGTTACAATTATTGTTCCGGTAACGAGTTACGCTGGGGTGATACTTTAGAGAGGATATTTTTCGATGTTTCTCAATAGTTTTCAAACGCAACCTAAAAAAAAAAAAAAAAAAAACTACCAAAAAAATTATGTTAAAAACGGCAAAAAGGCGATTTCGTTAAAATTCATTGTTGTACATTCCAGTATTACGAAATAATGGTCATAGAATCTTGAAATTTAAACCGAATACGTAGCTTTGCTGTATTCTATTTGTATAAATAATATATTATATTGCTATATACAAATTTATTTACGTAAAATTCCCTTCCGATTGTCGGCTATTTATGTCAATAATTATTATATTGTGTTGACGGCGTCTGAATCATAAAAAAAAAAATGATTTTTGGTTTTAACGAGCTGTAAGTGTTCATAAAACACACGTTACTTCGACTGTATTTAAATAAATCCTAAGTCATGACTGATTTTTATTACAATTTGAAATTTCTCGACAAAATGTTTTGATCGAAAATGACAAATTAAATCGAACATTTTTTACCCACCTAGGAGGTTTATTGTAAGAAATAATATTACCGCTCGGAACGGTTATATCGGACGCGTAGTAATAACGGAACCATTAAAATTGTACTTTTTGCGAATCGCTTAAACGCCCGCGGTTCGTCCGTAACTCTTTTCTATTATTTTTTTTTTTTTGTTTTTTTTTTTGTTCATCTAAATCACGAAGAATATTTCAACGGACTTGACATTGACACTCGGCTGCGCAAATGAATTGCAAATCACATGTAATTTTCGCGGATAGGTCAGTTATCGGCAACTAATACTACACGCGTACAGTGGCGCTCAAATAGGTGTGAGAGGTCATGATTGGAGAATAATGAAAATTGTTTCAAAAAAAAAAATCAAAAAATCCGTTACACCTCATTCGTCCTGTACTAACCGCGTGCAAACGAACGAAACCTTAAACGAAACCGATTCCTTTTTCGGTAGATAAAACGCCGTCGCAGCACCCTTTTAATACCGCCTCCGCCGCCCTCCTGTTTGTTTGTGCGCGCGCAAGAGACGTATAGGGATCGTCGAAGGGATCGTTTCACGCGTGGGTGGCGGCGGTCTTTTGAACTCGGCTTTCTCCCGGCCGTTGCATAAGGAGGTGGGGGAGTGAATGAAAAAAAAAAATTAAAATTTCACGACGTCCACCGGTTATAGTCTCCTCCGGGAATCTTTCGGTAGAGTTCAGTATCGAGCATGGACCAGTGGATCACGTATCGATATCCCGACGGGTACAGCTATTACACGAATAACACCGGTTGCGATTACAATAATTATTACGACTGTAACAGCCATGGCACCGGCTACCGGCCGTATTATTCCGAGGTAAACGTATATAAATAAATGCACACGCACGCTCATCATTAGCAGACATTTTGTACTTTTTCGCGGATTAATATCCGTATAATATTGCCGATATTTTTTTAAATATTATTTATCGTTTGTAGATCGATTACGCTGAAACATTACAAAAAAAAAAAAAAAAAATTGTATACTTTTACGTAATTATTGTATAATATATTTGGAATAGAATATTTACTGATATTTCGCTGTAGTTTGTAAGATTTATTTTTTATTTTTTTTTTTTTTTAGATTTTTGTATACATCCGCATTGTACCAATTATTAAATTATCAATAAACAATTATATGATACTACGAAACAATAAAATTGTATTATTTAGAACTATATACTAACGCTATAAATATTATTATTTTTGTGCTTTTTTTTTTTTTTTTACGTTTATTTTCCTCGCTTTGCGTTTAAATACGATTTTTTTAATTCGCGTTTTAATCGAACGCGCGTTGTTTCGCTGAGTATTTTTTTTTTTTATTTGTTTAATTTTTTTTTTTTTTTTTTTTTGACAAAAATTAATCCGGTAAAAAAAGACAACAAAAAAAGTAAGCGAGAATTATGCAATGTGTTATGTTATAATGACGATTATTAGCCGTTCAATAGCGGTGTATTGCGTTTCGGTTTCGTTTGAAATTACACCGCGATATCAGCTGGTTATACGCTTTATTATCGCGATCGAAACTCAAATTTTGTCGCTTTTTTTTCATTTTTTTTTTTTTTTTTTACGGTAATTGTCTGGACTCGATACGAAATTATCGTAAAACACGACGAAATAATCGGTAACGGGGGAAAAAAATCGCGTCGATTTTCGCGCGTTTAAATTGTAGAAAAATTAAAACCGATTAAAGATTCGTTTTTTTTTTTTTTTTAGGGTTTTCGTATTAAAAACAAAAAAATCCTCTTATTATACTCGCCATATAAAAAAAAAAAACTAGATAATTTCATATGAAAAAAAAAAATAAAAAACATACGTACAACTAATTCTTTACCTCCCCCCCCCACCATCACACGCGCACACAAAATAACGGTTTACAGACGATATTATGTGCGTGTCAAACCGAACGAGTCGAATTTCCAACGCGTAATTTCTCGTATTACCGAACGTTTGGGAAAAGTTTCTCTCGACTGAAAAGTTTTCGTTGAACGCGGGAACAATGCGACGGCAGTCCAATTACCGTTAGAACGTTTAACTTTTTTTTTCCTATTTTTTTTTTTTTTTTTATATATAAATCGCCGAGACGAAACGAACATAATGTATTAACCATCGAGCCATACCAGCTCGTCCGAGAGTTTTCAAACGTCTTCTTCATCTACTCCGCGCGTGTAACAACGGGACTTTAACGATAAAAACAATCGATTACTGTGTTTCTTGTCGTGCGTAATGTTTATGTGTTTGTAATTTTCGAGAAAACTTCGGTCGACGCGAACTGACAGTCTTCTCGAGTATATATTATTATTATTATTGTTATTATTATTTCAAGAAAAATAAGATGAAAAAAATGAATGCCGCCAGAACGCTGGAACGGAAAACTTCGACGCCGGCTAAACGGTTAACCTATGTGTAACCGGTACGGCTCGTTTTTGCCCAATTACATCCGCCGCGTTATTATCCACCCCGTCGTCTCTCGATCTTTCTTCGTCGTCTAAATATACGCAAAATCTATTACCCGTATTTAATTCGTTTTATGAATCGCCAAAGTATTTTAAACCATTTTTTTCTTTTTCCTTTAACAACGCGAACGCCGTGTACGTTTGAAAATATCGAATACATTCTTATAATTTGTACGACCACTGACCACTGTGTCCTCTGACGAACGTCGTTCTAAAATCGTTTTACTGACCGCTTTCGTTTATTCAACGGAGATCGAAATGCAATTTTTTTCGCTTTTAACGGACGAATGTGCGACAATTCAATGATAATTGCGGTGTCTACACCTCCGATCGGTTTTTTTTACGATTGATTTCGTCGTTCGTTTTGATACCGAATTTTATTTTTCTACACTCCGATTTCCAATATGCTTTCGCGAATATTCGTGTAATTTTTATTTACTTATTTTCGAAATTTAAGACAACTAACTGGTAAATTGTTCGCGTCAACGAGAAGAATTCGAAAGTAACGACCTACGAATAAAATGTATTAATGAAAAGAATATTCTTATAAAAGACAGTTATATTTTGTTTTGATATCAGTTTTTTTTTTTTGATCATTTTTACGACCGAATTCAGGTTTTCAACATTTATACCATTAATCTTTTGTTAATGAAAAACAACAACAACAAGAGTTTTTTTTATTTATATATATATATATTAGAACAAATTCGAGTAATTTTTCGTGTATCTATCTCATATAAATATGTGTTTCGTTTCATTTCTATGCCAATGGATAAACAACGTTTTTGCTTATACAAGCTTTTATTTGCCATTTTCATATATATATATATTTTATTATTATTGAATTATTACAATATTTTCGAAGATCTTAAAATCGTCTAGTCTTATGTACGACATACGCACCGATAAAATTCCGGCGGACGTTAAGAGATCATTGTAAATATATACAATTATTTTTTTTTTTGAAGTCCGAAGCGTCCTGAATTTCCGTAAGATGATTTATCAGGATATATAATACGGTTGTTAATTTTTTTTATTATAACACACAACTATTTCTTAATTCTTAAACAATAAATCTTTTTTTTTTTAATGCTGTTCTTTACATTTTCACGCGCCTTTTTTCACATTTTTCGTTTTTCGTTTTTCGTTTTTTTATATAATTTCTGTATTGCTTCGAAATCCGAACAACTCTGGTGATCCGCGTGTAAACGCATTATTATACTGCGAATGAGGACTGGGGATGATGACGTGGCGTGTCCCGCTAGAGAGACGGAATGGGTTTTCCCGTGTGATTTCGACTCGAGAGTCGTCGGCGTCGAACGATTCCGAAACGTTTCGGAAACGAACCGCCGCCTCCGTGCAGTAACAGTAATGGTAGATATCAAATATATTTTGAAACGCGTCGACGACAAGTCGCGCGCGCAGTACTCGGCTGCCATGAGGTATCATCGTTTCGTTCACCGGTGAGATGACGGAGCGCAGCGCAGGTGTTGGCGCGCGCGGAAAGGCTCTCCGTCCGCCCCGTCCGTTCAGAGAAATCCTTTACGGTATTTTATATACGGGCGAGGTGAACGCGAACGCGCGCGCCGCCGCCGCCGGAGAAGAGCTTTCCGCCGGGGCGACTATTGAATTAAAACACCTCTCGCGCTCATTGTCGTCGTCGTCGTCGTCGAAATCCAATTAGTCGCACCTACTTGCCCGACGCGACGACACCGCCTCCCCCCCCCCCCAAGTGTGCCGAGGAAAGGCGTGCGGCGATCGAGGCGGTTCCGTTGCGTTCTTTTTTTCTTTTTTTTCACCCATCCCTCGACGGGCTTTCAGAATAATAATTTGATTTCTATTTAAACGGAGAAAGCTCTGCGTTTTAGCCGAGGCAGCGAGTCGAGGAGTTTTCAACTCGCCCGTCTATCACCGAACGATTTTATGACTAAAAATAAAAAACAACGTCGTGACGCGGGCGACAAACGAGAAGAAATTCTCTTTTTCTTACGCGACACGCGTGTCCGACACGAATCGACCGGGGTAAAATGTAATACGATTTGCGCGCGAAATAACGACACTTTTTTTTTCCAACCTTCCTCTCCCACACACACACACACACACACACACACGTCGCGGCCGTTCCAATAGTTTCCGACGGTTTGGAGAAAAATTCTAAAAAATTAAACGCGCGTTCTTTTGTAAAATATTGCGAGAGGCGTGAAAACGTAATTATTATACGCTTTTTGCAATTCGCTATTATTATTATACGTATACGAAATAACAACAACAACAACAATAATAATAATAATAATAATAATGCGAAGAGAAGAAAAAAAAACGTTTTTTTTTTTTTTACTTTCCCTCCGGTCTTTTGTCGAGTTAACTTTTTCGATTACTTTCTTTTATTAAATTATAAAAAAAAAAAATCGTTTTACATCGGAGTGTTAAAAACTCGCGAAAATTTCCATAGTATATATCGTTCGCGGCTCGATGACGGGAAAAAACACTTCCCTCCCCCGTTTAAATGGTTTTAAAAAAAAAAACAATAATAATAATAATATATTGCCGAACGCTTTAATGTGCCGCGTACGACTTGAGACAATTTTATCGTTTACACGACTGATTTTACTATATTAATATTTAATATTTATATGTTTTGTGTACGCAAAGAATGCTTAAAAAAAAAAATTTCTTTTTTCGACGTGTCTTTTTCATAATTCGTACGAATTCGGATATTAAAACCGCAACTGGCCCCAACGACGGAATATTTTCGAAATGTTATATTTGCCTTGACGTTGCACGATACGATACGCAAAACCACATTCCGTCTATCAACAGGAGACTGACGATCATGATAGGACTCTGAAACGGAAGAATAAATCGAAAACGTTAAAGAGCATTAGAAAAAGAAACAGGAATCGTGTAAAAAATCATGTTTTTTGGGATTTTTAAACGTTTAAGTAGAATACCATCCCGTGTTCGGTTTCTTACGATTCATTTAAAAAAACAAAATGTATTATATTTGTCCAGTGGCGTATTAATAATAATTTAATAAGTCTAATAATCAGCAAATGCTTCCCTTGCGCGATCATTATAACAAGAAAATGTACATCGCTTTTATTTTTCTTAATTTTTTCTCCTCCAAAAGACAATATCTACATGATATATTTTATAGCGCGACAATATTCATTATTTATAGTAAATAAATTGAATACAAATCACGTGATTTCAAAACGTTTTTTTCTTTCCAAACGAGAGTTTTCAAAGCTGCTACAAATAATGATGTCTCGAAAAAAACAAACGCGTCATGTACGCCTATACGCAGCGGAAATTTACAAACACGAATTTCTCTCTCTCTCTCTCTCTCTCTTTCTTTCTCTCGGAAAACGTATATATAGGCGAACACAAATGAACCGAAAATGGTACATTAAAAAGAAGAAAAAAACAGGTGGAAAATCGTGATTTTCATCATTTCAGAAGCCGAAATCGAAAATAAGCTATATTTTTTTTATTATTATTATTCACGCGCTATAACTTCGAAAACATTATATTCTCTTACCTACATTTATAATTATGATTAACGAATAAAAAATTGTACAATCAACGAAATCATAAAACTCTACAAACGTGTACACGACAATTATCCGTCCACTGCATTCGAGTTTAACGCAAATCAAAATTCTACGACCCTTTATACAATCGAGTTTGCCGTTTAAAACCCTGTACTCGCGTTGAAGGCCCGACACGGGAAATTAAACGCGCTGGCGTTATATTTATTTATTTATTTTTTTTTTCCGTTACTGTTCTATTAGTGTTTGAAAAATCTTCTTTCCCCCCCCCTCCGCGCCACACACAAAATCGTGGAATAAACAAAAGTCATAATCTCACGTGAATCGGATATTTCGAACTGAATTAATAATTACGAATTTTTTTTTTTCCCTCCACCTCACCGTTTAGACCGCAAACGGCACAACGGACTCGGCCAACAACAAACAACAACACGCGCAAACCGCCGCTGTCGCCGTACAACAACAGCAACAGCAACAGCAACAGCTGCAACAGCAGCAGCAGCAGCAGCAGCAACAGCAGCAGCAGCAGCCTAAGCCGGAACAAAAACCCGTGGAATGTAACCTGTGCCATCGAAAGTTTAAAAACGTACCGGCCCTGAACGGGCACATGCGACTTCACGGAGGATACTTCAAAAAGGTTTGTGTGTGTGTGACCTATTTATTCGAGTGCGTGCGCGCAGACGATTCCCCTGTCCTCAAAAAAAAAAAAAAAAACTATAAATATTTTATTATTTTATCGTACACTCGAACCAGATTATTCTATGGATTCGAAATGTCGAGAAAAAAATAAATAATATAAAACGTTCGCAGGAACGGGGGGACTATACTGGCTGTGTGTTTTAGAGCGGCCCGGGAGATTTTGCTCGAATTGGTAATGAAATGACACGAAAGTGTACTTGTGACGTTTCACTAATGCCTCAATTATAATATCAGCGGTATATTTATAAAACAACAACGGAAATGTTTTATAAAACCGTTTCACTAATCAAAAGAGTATAATTTTAGTCGTAATTATCGTTGTTCCATACCGCGCAGAAATTACTTGAACGTAGTTTACGTGATTTTTGTTTGTTTTTTTTTTTTTTTTTTTTTCCTTTAGGACGGACGGCGGTCTATGACTGTATTTGAATCGTGTGGCGCGTTCAAAATGAATTTCTCCGTTGCTTTCATTCGAACTAACCGTTTTAAATTGTCTTGTTTCTGTACAGACGGTTAGGTGAGTCGGGGGCGTAAAACAACAATATTTTTGAAATACAAACAAATAATGCGAGAAATAAAATTCGAAATAGGTACCGCCGTTTTAATTTTTTTATATACATATATATATATAGAAAATTATCAACGAGCCAGTACACAATCAATACAGTACGGACACACGTCGCCGTTTTTTATATATATATATATAAAAAAAAAAAAAACTTCTATCCAATAATTATTATTCAAAGCGGTCCCGCTCCCGCGATTTAACTATTTCACCGGCGGCGCCCATCGAGAAATTTCCTATTCGGCCCTTTGAGAGTCCGGTAAAAATATTTCATCCGATGCGATTATTTCATTAATGCAATGGTCTCGTTCGGACGTACTGTACAATAATAATATTTCATTCCGTAAATGAACAACGCGACAAAAGTAGTATAATATATATTATAATATATTATATAATTCGAGCGTAAAAGCAAACACAAAATACGAGTAGGTGGTACATAGTGCGCGGCGGTGCTTAAACAATACGCGGCGCAGTGCACACACACAATTCGTTTTTAAGTTTTCACTGTAAAATTTAAATAATTATATACACGACAAACGTTTCGAAATGAAAAGTTCAAGTTGAAGTTTTAAATAAAAGACTTTTCATCGTTATAAAACACACAATTCCGTATTATGTATTATGTATACGTACACTCGTTCATAATTCGCGTTTTATACGAAACGGACACTTGTACGTAAACGTGTTTCCATATTAAATTATTCATTACCAAAATACCAGTATATATTCGTTAGGAATTTTAATTTATTTCGTATATTATGTTCGGTTATTTCCTCTTCCTCCCCTCACCACACCGCCGCCGTATTACTTTTACGCGATATTGATCGCTCAAATTTTATATACTTTACCACGACGATATTAATTGAATACTATTTTTTTTTTTTTAAGAATAAACGCCGCTGATACGCGCGACATTCCGTTTGTAATATTTATTTAAAACGATTTAATTGAAAATTTATATTCCAGACATTTATTATTATTATTATTATTATTATTATTATTATTATTATTATTATTAATTGCCGTATGAACACGTTTTCCGGTCATCGTATTCAATACGTACGATTCATACGAATTCTTTAGAAGCGTTAATAATATAAAACACGCAATTAAAACGATCCAAAACAAATTTGAAACGTGTCAATCGAAATGTCGTAATTCTCGACCCCGTTCGAATTGATTTATGTGCGTAAAAAGTTTAATTGTCAATTTAAAAATAAATAAATACATATATTCCCTCCCCCCCGCCAGTATTTACGCTTTACCTACTATTTTTTTTTTAGTAATAATAATAATAATAATTTTCACGCCGGTATGCATAGAGTTCGATGGATCGCAATTTGAAATTAAAGCGATCAAACGGTGTTTTTAAATGAACTCGCAGTTTGCTTTTTGCACACGACGAACGGTTTTCTCGTGGCTTTTTTTTTCCGCCACACAATTTCAATGGAATCCGTATTATACAGTATCTATTTTCGTTCTCGCGAGCTCCTAAAAAAAAAAAAAAAAAAAAAAAATTCTCCGACTACTCTATTGCCGGGTTCGCTAATTAATGCGGCTTTTGAAATTCTAACCAATTATCTCCGCGCGCGTTTCACACGAGTACAGTTGGAAAATCCCGAAAGGTTTAACGAAATGTCAGTTCAATCGCGTACGTCTGAATCGAAATTTTCGTTTAAAAGGCTTCTCGCGTTTTCACGAGTTCGATTCGAATTTGCCGGGTATGGGGCGCACGGCGTGTGCGAGAAAGGCGGAGGCGGAGAACTGCGGTTCAAAGGGAGCATCCCCGAGGAGGATGACAAACAGCTCTATGATGATAACGTTTCAAAAAGAGATTATCGTCTGCGACTTCAAAAGGATTGTTTTTGTGTGTACGCTCGTGTCTGCGGATATATCATTATTATTTTCATTATTACTATTATTATTATTATTATTATTATAATGACGTGTGTGTACAGCAGCGCGTTTCGATACACGTATACGACGTGTACAGATACAGATAATGCAATATATATATTATGTAGCGGATGGTATCGAATGAACGAAGCGTTTGCGTAGGTACGATTCGGAAACAGTATATAATATATTATTATGCGTGTAAAGCCATCGACAAGAACACGGCGAGAAAATGTAATTTTTAAGTCCGGAATCGATTGTCTTTGTATAGTTCGCTATGAGTTTCAAATTTTATGAAATCCGCTGTGACACTGCCAATCGCGTAGGCACGGGTCGAGAAACGGCGAATTGAAACATTTCGGTTTTGAATGACCTGTACCCGCGGAGAGTTACGATTACTCCTCCCCGGGATTTAGATTCTGTACGTAGCGAGAGTTGCGGATTTCTACTTTACTGTGTACAGATTTTCGACTGGAATGGACAATGCTCGGACGATCTCGTCGCATGATGTGTTACGCGTTCCGGTGACAAATCGTTTCTCCAGTTATTACTATGTTTGAAACGTTTTTCGATTATCTCGGTAGTTTCCGTAGTTTCAAACCGGCCAGAAAACGGGAAGAAAAACTATTCTCTCAATAGTTTTTCAATGCGTCGGATCGCCGTACGAATTTCCTATTCGCGACTTCCCAAACGCACAAAATTAGAAATTAAATATGACACTCGGTTTCCATAGCATACGCCATAAAAAAAAAAAAAAATGAATAAAAAAATTTTATATAACGTAATTTGCGGGACTGCAGATGGAAAAATATTCCCATTTACAACGAGTAAATTATATATATATATATATATATATATAATTTACAAAATAGCCCTTTTGTTGGACTTGGGTCATCACGGCGTTACGCATAAACGGGATGGTGGACGTGTACCAATTACAGACATACATTCAGGATTTTTCCGTTCCTTAAAAAATTTAAATACAAAATGTATATAAAACGGCACGACCCGAAGTTCTATTGATATTGTTATTAATAATATTATTAATAACATTAATATTATATATATATTAATATTATATATAATAATATTAGATTAATAATATTAGAACATTCATCATATGAATGGCTTTTGTTCATTGAATTTTTGATTTATACCATCGTTATACATTACTATGTCGATGATTAAAATCTGAATCCGTAACGTACGAGTGTTCCTAGATTATTAAAACAATCATCTGCCGTCCTAAGTCACCCATAGATACTCGATAACTCTTTGACTCACTTTCAGTGGCGTATATAGAGGAGGGTTTTGGTGATTCAAAGCCCCCTCCCCCCGAAATATACGGCGCACGTGCGGATTTATGAAAATGTATTTAAATATACTATATTATAATATAGCGTTTAAGTCGTTTTAGATATTATTGTCGGTATTTCTATGAAGTAAAATAAGATAACTATGGACCGCCAACCGTTGTCGACAGTCATTCAACGATAATCTAAAAACGAAATTCTCGACAATATTATTATTTCTTATTATTTGGTTACTATGACGAACCGGACGAACGAAATTTAGTTCGGTACGTTAATTTTAACGAAAATTAGATGTTGTCGTTTAATTTTATTTATATATTATATCTATGTGTTTTATTCAATTAATGTTTAATGTCAATAATTATTAAAATAAAGTTAGTTTATAATATCGATTAAATAATTTTTTTTTTATAACCCCCTCACCCCGAAATAAATTTCTACATACGCCACCGCTCACTTTAGGCGCCACTATTAAAAGATCTTTCTGAAGAGTTTACTATAGGATAAGCAGCCGCAGGACAGCATACAATTTAAAAACATTATCAGCGCAGCACTATGTATTGACGAACGATTTATATTACGTGATATGATATTACTCTTCGCGGCGCATTGAATTTATTTCAAATCACTAGTAAATCATTGCAAATCATTTTGACAATATTACAGAGCGTTGAAACAAAATAAAATTGAAAATGCGATTTTAAGAATACTTCGATGTTATGACGTTATAACCGAATTTCAATTTGTTTTTTTTTTTTTTTTGGCCTACAAAATTTACATAAAATTATTTATAATAAAATAATTCTCGTGAAAATCAAAATTGCGGCGTACCACCTGTTTTGCCGTCCGTAAAACACGTGAAAAAACTTACCCGGCCGAATGCGTGTCTGCCTATTATATCGTTGCAGTGGGTGATTCTGTTTCGTATAGCGATTGGTGGGTGCGCAGGGACGTGGTGGGGAGGACACCTTACACGTCGACAATATATCCTTATGGAACGGGGAGGGGAAAAGTTTCCTGCAGAGAGACGTAACGAGTAACTGAAAACCAATTTGAATATTTTCTCCACGACGACCGGAAATATTTTACAAAGAAACGGATATTTACATTTGAACACTCAATCAAACTTTCGTATTTACACTAACGTATACACGGCGAACAAATCACTTTGTGTTTGCGAACGTCGTTTCTTAAGGTTTTGAAGGGAAATAACCTTTTTCTTCTTTGATCTCGTTTCAGACTGTACTGCATTAAAAGCGGGAGTTTTCCGTCCTTTTTTTTTATTATTATTATTTTTTTTTCTCTCCATGACAATTATTCACCTCTAAGGCGCAGACGGTTTTATTTAATAAATTATGTCGTAGCTGTATAAGGACTAAAAAGAAGATATTGCCGTCATATTACTTTCTTTTTTTTTTTTCATTTTCATTTTCATTTTTTTTTTTTTTTTTTTTGCTGCTTTTCATTAAATTAGAAAAATGCGTTTACAGAAAGAAGAAAAAGGGGAAGAAAAAAAAAAAAGTTACAAACTGCAATATGAAAATAAATGTATGTTATATTTTTTAAATTAAATTACAAAATAAATGATGTTTACTATTTTAGAAACATTTTCTCTTTTGGAAAAAAATTAAATAAATATATAGCGAGATTGCTATCGCTTTTAGTATCGTAAATGTGTACAACCCGGTATTGAACGCGCTGCCGAGGGTCATACTTTTCGCAGCAATCGTTTTATATTTTTTCCCGGTATACTCGTATTTATAACGTCGAAATGAATTTCTTTTTTCGGCGACACTAATACACATAAACCACGAAATTATTTTTTATTTCCAAATCACAGTTAGAATTTGAAGAGAGAAAAAAGTTAAACAACATTTTTAATACTAGCGTTTATCTTTCTTTTTCTTTTTTCGTTTCTTTCGCCCGTCAACGTCTAATAAAACAGATTAATTTTAACACACACACACACATATATATAATATATTCAATGGAGGATTCAACGGTCGTTTTAATCGGCAAATACAGTTTTTGTAGATGCCGCGTGCTTATAAATTTCGTTCTGTGTTCCCGACCGCAATAATTGTTTTAATGAAAAATTTTTATAAACTTTTCTTCCGTTAAAAGTCAACCGTCGCGTTTATATGTTATTCGCGTCATTTATAAATATGGACAGTTATATATATATACATATGATTATGAAATTGCGGATAATTTTGAAAAATAAAAATATAAAAGATATTGTCGGATTCAAACACGATCAATACTTATGCGCAACATCTGGGACGATATGTATGATGGTCACACTTATTGTTGATTTTTTTTTCTTTCGAAACCTCGTGAGCGGACCAAATACGTATTCGAAAATCATATACACTTAAAATTGAAAAGCAAAAACGTTGAAACGTTGTTCACGCTGTTTGAAAACAATCACACGGACCGGTTTATTATTAACTTAAAACGTGAAAGCGAAAAAAAAAAAAAAAAAGGAAATGAATAATTAGCTATTATGTAAACGTCTAATTTCGAATTTTGAAATTATCGTTTTTACCTATACGTATATTTATTAATATCTTTTTTCATTTATTAAGAAAAATATTTAAACGAAATCGATTTTTTTTTTTTTTTTTTTTTTATTTTGCTTAAATTTTTAGTGCACGCACGATGCGCGTAAAATTTGATTAAAATCAAAACCCTGCCATTACCCTGCGCGTAATTTTTCCGACTGACATTTAACTCGTAAATCCGCCACCGAGCACACGTTAATTGCAAAAACGAATTGGAAAATATGTTGAGCAGCCTGTGTACCGCTTTAAAAATTTAAATGTTGAACAATTACGAATCGAACTTTGTCCGTTATTCTCGATTCGGCCGGGCCCTTGTGTCGTTTTCAAACGATTTATGATGTTGCTGCAACGGTTTTTAGTAATTCAACGATGTTTTATTCGTTATAAGTACAGCGATTTGCACTTGGAATTTGTGGTGGGTATTAAAAAATTTACGAGTTCGAAATTAAAACCGATCGCCGAAGTTTGTGATCAATTGGACTCGTTTATAACGATTCGCTGTTGTGCAACTACATAATTAGAAAAGTGAAGATAGTAAGGACGAGGGTGGGTCTGTGGTCCGTTCACTGGTGTTCTCCGTTGGAGAGAGAGAGATAGAGAGAAAGAGAGGGAGAGAGGGTGTAAAAAACGAGACTTTGTTATTAGCGTAATTTAAATGTTTCGCTGTTGTTTTAGTAGCAAAGTTTTCGTTTAAACGAAAAACATAAATAAAAGTGGAAGAAAACAACAAATTTTTGTTGTAATATCGATAATATATCCGAGATTCCAAATTATTCCGGGTAAATACAAATTTTATTCAATATTATTGTACAGTTAATATGAATAATTCATTGATTTCATGAATATTATCGTTGGTATAAATATTTTACAATACTCAATACTTTTTGTTTTGCAAAAAAAAAAAAAAAAAATCTACGAGTTATTCCAATTTGTTTTATTAGCATATATTCGTAATTGTTATGACATTGAGTTACATAAATATTTCTCTATTCGAAATAATGTATGGGTTATAAATTTGAACGTGCAGTTAATGAAAAACACACAATTATTTTATCTCGTACCTACTTTAAACGTGTTTTAAACTAAAATGTAACGAAAATTGTATTACGTTGATAAGACATATATAAGTTTTAGAATATTATAACTTGTACGAGAGAGAAACTTGTACTTTACATTTAAATTTACTCTAAAGTAATACGGGCTAAAGAATAGTAGTTAACGTAGTTTAATTTTAAAGAAAACACTTTCTATTTTTTTTCTTTTTAATCCCGAGTCCTTACTATCCCCTAACGCACTGCGTTCCCAACATTCTTTAGTATTGAAATTTAAAAAAATTCAAATTTACATAAGACGTTTGTGAAACGCTATGTGTAATTAGAAAACCGACGTAAGTAAAATTCTATTCTTCGAGCATAAAAATAAATTGGTAACCCATTGACTGTATACGCTGTTTAACGCGACAATAATCGTGATATATTATTTGTACGATAATTTCAAATGAATAAATCAATTCACAGTCCCATAGAATTATTGCGTTACATAGTCATGTTTAAGTATACCGTTCGCACAAAACAATTATTTCAAAAAAAAAAATGTATTCTCGAACGCTGTGAATATAATATGTATAGAACTCCTTAAAGCGTGTATGTCGGACAGTGTTGTCGGCCGTATTTTTTTAACGACAATTTTTCCCCGCTGATAACCGATAAATTCGTGAAGAAAAACAAAATCGTTTTAACGATGAATTCACTCAAACGCAATCGTTTGGCTACGAGACCGTTAAGGAACAAGTTACGAGTATTTTTCTTTTTTTGCTTTTTATTGATAAAAAAAATTAAGTACAACTTCAGCTGCGCATTAATCAGTTTTTTTTTTTTTTAATTTCATTCCATTTTTTCTCGTACGCGTTCGTATAACGTCGCGTCCAAAGCGTTTATAGAAATTTCAAATTTGTCGAAGAATTCTTTTGTGACGTACTCGCCGCGGCACATTCTGCGAACACGCGCTCGACCATTGGTGTTACCAGGGGCGTATTTACTTCATCCCTTAGGGGGGAGGGGCGAATAGAAAAACGGCTCGTCGAATCTGTTGCCAACTTAGAATTATCGAAAAATTATATAAAAATAATAAGTTTTAAATAAAAAAATGTTTTATGACATTTTAGTTTTAGTTCGATTAATTTTAGTTGTCAGTAGATATAGGTACATACAGGGCCGGTTTAAGGCGTAGGCGACGTAGGCCCAGGCCTACGGCGGCATTTTATAAGAGCGGCATTATTTGGAACATAAAATTAATGATAGTCATAGGAGCGGCAAAATTGAATCTTGCCTACATGTCAAAAATTGCTAGCACCGGCCCTGGGTACATACACAAGTATCTAGGGGGGGGGCGATCGCCCCATCGCCCCCCCCCTTGTATACGCCCCTGGGTGTTACTCCGCACGTTACACGTGTGTGTATAGCGTTTTTCCAAACACACGTTTGACACGTTTTTGTCTGTGTGTGGTTTTCTTCTTTTTTTTTTTTTTTTGTAAAATAACATTTTCGACTATTACCGTATTAGCTTTTACGGTACGAAAAAAAAAAAAAGGAAAAAAGTCCGTTGCGGAAACCCGTATCGTATATCGACATTTTCTATACACGTAGGTGCGCGTACCACTGTATAAATATACACACAAACCCTCTAAATCTGCATATGCCATTCTATCAAGCACGCTCCGCTCCCCCCCCCCCGAAAAACAAATCATTATTTAATCCCAGAACACACACCAGCTCCGCTCGTAGTATTATATATATAAAAGCCGTGCGCGCGCGCACGTGCAATGCACAACTCGTATTTGGGCGACGGGGAGAGAAAGAGAGAGAGAGAGAGAGATTGGGGACGTACAGTTTAATATCTGCCGGCCTTTTCCTCTCCCCTAATATTAATTACAGAAATTCTCCACCGCGCCCTCCCCACCGGCCGATACAACTTCCCCTCCATCGCCTTGTATACACACACATATATATATATACAAGAACTCTCCCCGGCAAAATGTTTCGCCATTACTTTGACTCCTTTCTCTCCCCCCCGGCATCCCGCGTCGCACGCGCGCGGTCCACTGATTTATCATGTTGATTACAACACCACGGCGCGGGCGGATGCAAAAACCGCAATGAACTATTTCGATCTCCAAAAAGGTGTCCGGGAGAGGAGGAGGCGGTACGCACATTGGCCGGGCGCGCAGGAGGAGAAAAACTTCACTGTTATCGAATTTTCCGAGGGTTAAGCCGAAATTTCCATTACACAAGAAAACAACGGACCCGCCGCTGCGTACACTCGAGCAAACCGCCGCGATTAATATACGCGACGGATCGAGAGAAAAGATGAAAAAAAGAGAGAGAACAAAAAAAAAAATGGACCGACCCCGCCCGTCCGTTCCGGCGATTTCAATAACAGTTATACGTAACACCGTGTCTGATGATAGAAACGGCGGTGAGCGAAATTTGAATTGCAATTTTTTTTTTCCTACACAAATACGCTAGTACCACACGGTGTGTACGTACGTACGCGAGAGTAATAATAATATGATGTGTGTGTTTGGTCAGCGATTCATAATAGACGAGAAAAATGTGTACTTTTTTTTTTATAATATAAATTTTGAATTTATTAAAATCGAGAATGTCAGTAGAAACAATAATGAGAATTCAAATTCTCAATACTGTGAAGAGCGTTAGATTAGTGCTCGAGTATTACAAATATTATATACGGCTTGTTCAATACGTCGTATAATAAAAAATTGTAATGGAGATTAATTAAGTTACAAAAATATTGAAAAATTCAACAATCAATTTTTTTTTTTTACGGATTATATAAGACCGTATGTAATTATGACAACACTGCGAACGTCGAAAACAGAAAACTGATAAAACAAATCATTGCATATTCTTTCGTAGAATTTTTTTTTTTTTATTATTATTATTATTATTATTAAAATCCCGTTATGGAAAATTCATCGAAGTTTAGCCGGTTTATAAATAAATTAAATGCGCGCTTTCAAAAACACACGCTCGTATTATATAAGTACGTTTTGCGCAGCGATCAAATAAAACGTGATTTTGTTTTTTTTTTATATATATATACAATCTATTGCGTAAAATGTAGAAAAGCGTTTTGTTTTAATAACGTTTTATGTTTACGGATGAGCGCAGTCGTTAAATGTTAATAAATTCGAATGAAATATAATCTACGGAACGCTCTCGATTAAAATATTAAAATGTATCGTTAATTTTTTTTTTCTAATTTCGATCGATTTCCGTTTATGGAAACAGAAAAACGCGCCTCTGCGGGTGCAGGAGTTGGTGGTTATTCATTCCTATAAATTAATTTTACAATAATATTGTTTGCCATCCCGGAGGTTTTAGACTTTTCTGAATAACGTTGTCGAGCATAAAAAAAAAAAATACGAGTATGAAAATTAAGTTTTGAAAAAGAAAAATCCCATATGAAAATAACCATAAAAGCTGAATCGTGTGTTTTTTTTTCCCCCCGTGTTTACATTGTTCGGGTTCGCGTTATCAAATGCTGCCAGATTTGTCACCCCTTCCCGCATTTTTTCAACTTTGTTTTTTTTTTCTTTTTTTTCATTGTAATATTTCGCTTTTTGAACTCCTTTATTTGTTTATTATATATACATGTTATTAACGCGGACACAGTAAATCCTAGAGAGTTTTGCTTGCATTTTCTGCCGTTCACGCGCGCCAAACCACAAACGTAAACATAAATCACGGCTAAAGGGATTTGCCGGATCAAATACACGCGATTCGAAAATAAAATATTTTCACGAATTTCGCGAATCATTTTTTGGTTTTTTTTTTTCAAGGAAACTGATTCAAAAAAATGGGAAAAGAAAGAGGCGTCGGGTCCTCCGTTGCAGACGGCCAGCATGAGTGTCAGGGCGTTGATCGAAGAAAAAATCATACAAAAAAGGACGACGAAACCTGCAGTTTCGACAACACAAAACGGACTAACATATTCAGGTGAGAAATTTAATACGCGCAGTGTTAGATAACATGGCCAATACGATTCTATATAGAAAACTATAGAAATCGTTTAAAAATACTTAATGAATATTTTAAGTTTTAAAGTTCAATAATTGACTTTTAACCGTGTATTTGTTGTAAAATTTTAATTCATCACAAATTTAAAAAAATAAATAAATATTTCATTTATTATAAATGTACGGGTAATTTTTTAATTTATTATCCAGTCACTATTTCTATACATTTAATATATTTTATACGTAATTGTCGAGCTATTTTTAGTGTATTTTCCAATCGTCTTATATGAATGGATATAAGTTAATTACGATCAATTCGTGATCGATAATTATACAAGTAATAAACTTATATTAATTATAACACTTATAAAATGAATATTTCTCGAATATTATTAGACTATATTAATCATATATTATAAAAAAATAATAATAATAAATATTCGGCAATTAAAACGAGTTACTAACATTTATGCTGGGATCACAAAACGCGTTCATAATTATTTATTAGTCTTCAAATGCGAATAACAAAACAGTAGTATATATTGGCATACAGCGTGATAAAAATAAATTGACTATCGATAACCCGTTTGATTTAATTTAACATCTAACTGCTAAGAAGAAAATATTGATATGTAAGCCATTTCTCAAGTGGCGACGAAAAATTGACAAATTAATAAAATCTGTTAATTTGTTTTATCATAATAAGCATTGTGCTTTATGAATAAAAATTTCAAAACAAATAATGTAGCAATGGTGAGATGAGATAATATTAATAATATTGGAGTTGATGTTTTTTTTTTTTACGAAAATAAATAAAATAAAAACAAATTTTTATTAGTCTATCGTGATAGATAAAATATATAACGTTAAAAAAAAAATGAAAAAACAACAACGCGTAATGGCTGTTAAACCGAACTGCTTACCGAGAGAAAACCGTTCTCCGAGTTATATAACCGAACTCGATACAATTTTTTTTTTTTTTAAATAATAAAAAGGCGATTACCGGCTACATAATTATATATATATATATATAAAGCCTAATAACGGCCAAGGACAAAAAATAATCGATACGAATCGATATAGTTTTGTTAAAAATTTTAAAAGTCCGTCAAAGCGTATTATACAAGAGTTATACACGTGTGTGTGTGTGTCTAGGTGACTATAAAATTCTATAAAAGATAAAAAAACAGCTATGGCTTAGGAGATGCGTACTTGCAAACGTATAAATGTAATTTCTGTTTGTCCGTTAATTTCATTGTCGTCGTCAATAAAATAGCTCAGATACGCCGTCGTCGTCGTCGTTCATTCGCGTTCATCCCTGGAACGCGCGCGCATTGTCCTTCTCGCCGTCCTTTACGCGCCCATTCGCGTTATACGCATTACATTATTATCTTATAATCCAACTCCCGTTTTTATATTTATATACGCGTTTTGTTTACTCTTTTACTCGAAGTCCACTCCCGGAGTAGTTTCTCTCGCCCTCGTCCGTATGTACTTTGCTCGTATAAAAACGTCGTGTTCAAATTAAAAAACGCGGAATTCGCGGCGGCAAAACGATTTTCAATAATAATAATAATAATATAAACGGTTCCGTTATTCAGCGAATGATTTACTCGGATTTTAAACTGGCTCGCTAGTGACAATATTGACTCGAAACCTTGCGAGGGGGAAGGGGGTGTTTTTTCCGTCGACAAGAAAAAAATACGCATATGTATTTGCGAACATTGGGATATACAGTATAGGGATATACGTAAACGAAATGAATTCGTTTTTTTTTTTTTTTTAAACTCTCATTTATATTTTCCGGACGATTCTGAAATAAATGTTTGTTTTTCTAACGTATAACTTGCAGCCGCCGTATTATTATTATTATTATTATTATTATTATTATTACCATTATTATTATTATTATTATTATTATTATTATTATTACCATTATTATTATTATTATTATTATTATTATTATTATTTTTATTATTATTATTATTATTATTATTATTATTATTATTATTATTATTATTATTATTATTATTATTATTATTATTATTATTATTATTATTATTATTATTATTATTATTATTATTATTATTATTATTATTATTATTATTATTTTTATTATTATTATTATTATTATTATTATTATTATTATTATTATTATTATTATTATTGTTACTGTTGTTTAGGATTTCGAGTAGTGAAACGAAATTGAACGCGCTTAAAAATTGTTTCAGGATTGAACCGCGACAAGGAAACGGTGGTGCAACAAGTGGTGAGCCGGAGCACGGCGGTGCACGCTGTGATGACCACGGCCGCCGGCGGTACGTCGTTCGCGGTGCCAGCCGTACCGAACACCACCACCGCGGTGGTGGACACGACGACGGCGGTCGGTTCTTCGGCTGCAGACTCCACGGCGGTGGTGTACACGGACATTATACTCAAGAAGACCGGGGTGAAAAGGGCGTGTTCGGACCCGGGTTACCAGTTCAACCACAAGTAAACATAATTGTATAATACGTGTGTGTGTAAAACAAAATTAGTTCCCCCCGCTCCCCGGAAGACAATAACGGGAATTCGCTTTTTGTTCCGTCCACATTGTTTCTCCTTACAGTTCAAAAGAAAATATTATAGTAACTTGTACACATGTATTTGTTCATTTTTTTTTTCTTTCCTAATATAAATTCGAATCGAAATCGTATACAGATTGTATAAGCGCCTTAACACCGCGTATTTCTAATCGTCAGTTTTGTTTCTATTGAATTCCGTACGCTTTTATCGGGAAAATAATTAATTGAAATCGTTTGACGAAAAAAAAAAACGTACCATGCGTCGAACCGCTTTTAAAATAGCGGACTTTTTCATATTAATAACTAATCGATTTGAAATCGTTTCCAAAGATAAAACTCTCGTATATAATCAGAATCACCAGCCCCGCAGTTCTATAAAACTACCGTATTATTATAAATGAGCCGAGCAAATCAATTTCGTGGTTTCACTTATTGTTTTCACGACGTCTTGACAAACGTCTGAAATACGATGCAATCGATTTATGTACTACACTATCGGTATTTTCCCCCTCGTCGGAGCGATTAATTATGAATAATGTGTTATGACACATCTCGACCGGTTCAAAACGTAATTTATACGCATGCAAAGAAAAAGAATTTTTTCGTTTACCCCGAATTTCCATAAACGTAAACAATGTTTATGCGCCGAATACCACCTAACTGTACTCGACATAAAAATAATTTATAAATATAATTAATTTTGAAAATTATAATACCGTAACATGGGAGAACCATGTGGTTGTAGACGAGTTACGTACGTGGGACGTTATTATTAGATTCTGCCTTTTTACTCCCACGATATAATATGAATTACGATCATTGTGCGATGAGAAAATTTCCTTTCTTTCGACAAAGTGTTTCTTTTAAGAAATTTTCCATCTGCTACGTGATACGCGGAATAAAATGTGTTTTACTTTTTACAATACACACAAAAACCTATTCATTTTGCGTCTACCGTTATAATAATATATACTAAAGAGAAACTTGTTCTCAAGTTACGATACACTATAATATCGAGTTAGGTCTCGGACGTTTCGAATTGGTCGAAACGTCGGACGACGACAAATCTGAAAACAACTCCTTCGGAGCAAGAGGTGAAAAAAAGAGAATAAACGAGACAGAAACAATTCCTAACTATAAACTCTCGGGGTTTTCGAATTTTTATATCCTTATAGCGTCTTCTCAAATTGAATGCGACCGCGTTCGTGTCTTTTGAGACGAGCGAATTGGAAATGTCCTGAGAGCGATTTTCGGTTAGCAACTACGATTTCTTAGCGAAAGCCTCCGCCGACTTAACTGTCCATGACCGCGCCAAAGTATAAACGTGTAATTGACTCTCGTGCATAATTGACAATATTGTCTGACACGCCAACAAAAACCTTCTTTTTTCTCCTTATACTATTTTTTTTCTAAACTATGCATAAAATGACATATACTACCCGACTTATTTCTATTATACTTTATTCCAAAATGTTCGACGTAACTACGCTATATCGATAGGTTTTCCTATATTTTCCCGGGATAATCGTTGACGGAGAGAAATAAGTAACACGGAAAACATAAGTACGCTGAGTGAATAATTTTGGAATTTCGAATACACTTATTAATCCCGGAAAACATTATTCCGGGATTCTTGTGGCGTTAAGAACGAGAAACCGGAATTACGTGTTTCGTCCGTGATTACTTGATTTTTATGATAATACAAATATCGGTTATAATACCAGAAAATGCAAAATAATTATAACATTGAATTGTATATGAAAAAAATAAATAAATATATTTAATAGTGTTAACTGATTTATATATAGTACAATTAACAGTTTTAATACAATATTGTAAGTGTATTACGGGATGTGTTGAATTACTAACGGCGCTTAACGTGTTTAAAAAAAAAAAGAAAACTGATCACAAATATCACGAAACACAATTTAATTCCGGATTTATACTCTTACCGCAGCACATCAAAGTCATCGCGAATTCTATATTTTATTTATAATAATATTGTCCACAATAATTTTTTTTTTTTTTTTTTTTTTGCACCACCTTGATAAACAACCGGGGAGTATTGAAATTAAATATTTAATTTTTAAACAAAACACTCGTTTATTACGTTTTTTTTTTTTTTTTTAATTGTTAAACGCGAAATTCAACGTGTCACGTCCAGTTTGCCCACGTGTTTATCCCTTTTACAAATGATAAAATATTTTCACGTTCAATCGGTGGATTATGTGGCCGTATATCAATGATTACAAAAAATGAATAAATCGTTAATAAAATTTATAAACACAAAATAGTCGTTTTAATTCCATAACGAAACGTTTATTATTTGCAATAATAATAACTGTGTGCATAATGAAATACGCAAAATCGAACGTTTAAATTGCGTCCCAGCGATGAAACGATAGTGAAAAGGATATTAAATCACGTTATAGGATTAAATTGTAATTCAGAGGCACGCGCGCCGTTAATTAAACGACGACGACGACGACGGTAGATTCAATAACACATTAGTCTCTCGTTATTAATTATTAATAATAGCTTGCGACGACAAAGTTTACCGAAACTATGCGGTTAAACATTTTTACGGTATCCTGCGCAAAGTATCGTCTTCAATTACACTGTCCTCAATACGAGAAATCGGAAAAGTCCTCACGTTTTTCACCGTGTCTCAAGTAGGCCCGACATTATATACATAAGTCGGCCGAAATTATTCTGATTCTTAATTTCCACATCGTCTACAGATAAACTATGAATAAAACGTTAGTATTAAATAAATAACAAGATAAAATGAACATAATATATGTTTAATATACAATAATTAATTACGCGTTTTTAAATATTTATCGCGATGATTATTATTATTAATATTCGGTTTTTGTCTCCCGGTAATACATTTTCGGTATAAATAAATAATAAACAACGACGAGCAAACCGATACCGTCGGCCAATAAATTTGAGACAATTTCAAAATACCCGGACAACCTGATTCAATTTTTCCCTTTCGCGCGTTTTACATATAACATTTCGTTTTGATTGCAAAGTAATCTCTACCATTGTATTGATAATTATTTTTCTTATACGCGTGATCCGTCTCGTCCATGTGGACTCAACCTCGAAATCGGAAAATTCATTACGTCGCACATAGATTTATCGTTTCGATTGACATGTTATTTTTTTTTAATCAAAAAAAACACATTCGAATTATCAGCTTATCCGATTCGTCGACTTACCGCAATCCGCGACATTATTATCTTACACGTTTAGCCCCCGCAATAACTGTCACTCAATGTAAAGTAATAACGGTTAGGTTTAGTAGCGGGCGTATTTTTAGATATGGAGACAAAAGTAATTATTATTATTATTATTATTATTATAAAAAAAATATTCGCGTATAACAATATAATATTGTCTAAAACTTTATCCATAAATAGAAATATCATACTCTTCTATCATCATATTAATTTGATTTATTTAATTTCCGTATTCATTTAGATAACTACACTAATTGGGTCACGGGTTTTTAACACTAATTGGGTCCGAAATCAATTTGGATAATAGTACACCGGTAGTTCGATCCACACATAAAACACGAATAATTATCATTTTACTTCTGGCGATATCTGTAGACTGTATTACTTCACGAGCAATAAACTTGTTCGAAACTCGCGCGATAATATTTCCACAGTTAACTTTAATAGTCGTCTTTAACTTCAATCGTTTAAACGGACTAAATTTTTGATAATTATATTAGTCACGAATCTAAATTTCCGCGTAGAAGTTTGGTCAGAATTTAACGCGACTGCGTTTAAAACTCTTGCGGCGAATCATTTCGTTCACATTTACAATATTCACTGTGACACGCGCATCCCAATGTTCTATCATTTCGTAGAAGTTTTAAAAAGCACTTGTCCAAACGGGATACTTACATTAGTCATTCGGAATACATCATATTCAATTTAAATTAAGAAAATTGGAAAAAAAAATGACTTTTGACTTTACGTAAAAACTATAGATATTATTATAAAAAAAAAAAAATAATTTTTAGACTAAATATACCTGCGCTTTATTAAGCCACAATAATCACAGATATGTGTCATTTACATGCACCGATTTTTGTAGTTTGAAAACATTTTCGTAACTTAAAAATTAAAGAACAAACAATGTCGCAGCAAATAATATAATATTTTTACCAGTTGCGTATTTATCGTGGGAGGAGAGAGGGACTGATTGGGGGGGGGCTTCAATACTCACTCCGAAATGTCAGGACATTTTTTTTTTTTGTTTTTTATGTATGCCCCATAGGACGTAATATTTTTTTTACAAACAAATACCGCGGAAATCTGTACTAAATAACAGAAGTTGTTTTTAACACGTGGAGAATTTAATACATTTTTTTTTCCTAATTCTAAGGATTGGTCTTGGATTAGAATTTTGAAACAACGATGATATTACTCGGCGCATCAGCCCCCATCAAAAAAAAACTTTTTAAATACGCCCCTGATTTTTACAAACACGCACGCACACACACACACCTGTATACCGTCGAGCGTGTTATATCGCGTGCTCGTGTCGATTCAACGCGCGGTCCATTAATCTTTTGACCCGTAATGGGATTTCGTTGCAGCAGCAGCAGCAACAGCAGCAGCAACACCAGCCCGCAAATAGATATTAATTACGGCAGTTCGCCGTACACGTTGAATCACGGAAACGGCGGAGGAGCGAACGGCGAAAAGGAAACCGATAACCGGGGCTATTATTCGCCAGGGCTCAACGACGATATATTTCCCAACGTACAAGCCGACACTATGCTTTTACAGGCCGTCGACTCCGTGCAGCTGGCCAATACCATTCAGGTAAACGCGCGTATAACAACTACTAACTGTACCGATAGCAGCAGCAGCAGCAGCAGCAGACGGAAAAGAAGTAATCGTATTTATCTCGGACGGCCAACGGTTTTCCGGACGAGTAAATCAATTATAGGGAAGAGAAACGCGACCGGCAGAATCCGCGATAGGATATGTAGGTTTCTGCCGACGACCGCGGTGATGATCATGATAATAATATAACGACGTTTCTTCGCGCTCTATTATCATCACAGGCGTACACAATACACAGATACACGTGTATCGTCTGTCATTGTTATTATTATTATTATTATTATTCATTTTTCGCGCTATTACGATTAAAATTTTCTCCTTCCCACCCCCTCATTGCGTTTCTAACGTCACGGTAACAGTGGCTTTTCAACCAATTCAAACGGACATTGTCGACATAATATTATTTCATTTCGCTATATACTCGTAAATGTCCATACAATTGCCAATGCAAATACGTTAGTTTAAAGATTGTACGTTGGAAGAGGGTCCGCCGAATGGCTGCTGTCGATTAATAATAATAATAATAATAATAATAAAAAATAAATAAATAATCTCCGGAAACGCATTAATCATCGTAACACCGACGAGTTTTTTTTTTTTTTATATCGATGCTGCACGAATCCGTTTTAAAACGAGCTCTTTCCTCTCCTTCTCCAAACGTTCGGCAACGTACCGGGGGACGAGCAAAATTTCAGTAGCATTTATCGTTGTTGTTTAACCGCGGCAGCGCGTTAATCGGCCTTTGCCTCTCGCTTCGGCACACGCAAACAATACGCACCATAAAAAAAAAAAAATAAATATATTGATCAGGTTTTAATAGAAATAAAAAAGCAAAATCAGTAAAATACTTCCGAACAACTGGTCACCCCCACGCCCTTCTTTCCCTTACGGTTAACGAGTTGAATATGCAGCGTTCATTCGAACGATTGCAGCGGTACCCTCCTCTTTTCAACTTATTTAAAACACGCCGTAATCCTTTATGCAGATTCGATTATTTTTACGGATCCATTGACAACGCGAAAATTATACGACAATTTATTATTTCGCGTATACACATAATTAGATATAGTTATGTGCACATGAGTTTTCTTAGATTCTGAACAGAGCGAGAAATTTACGATGGCCTGTGCTTTTTTTAGGCCTGTACCCGAAAATTCTACTAGAAGGAACGCACATTTCTAACCCAACCTGACCTAACCTTTACAATCATACCCGGTTTTCGGTAGCAAATCACAATATCTAGTTGGTACTCTGAAGAGGTCATTTTTCGATTTTCTCAAAAAGCGCCTAAGAAAATAACAACAAAATCAAAAAAGTACCGAAAAATTACATAAAAACGCGATTTCATCGAAATCGCTCATCGTTATTTCTTCGTCATTTTCAAAACTAATGATTTATAGTAACTTGAAATATTCACCAAATATGATGACATTAGGAGATTATATTAGGAACAGAAAAAATGTTCAACAAAATTTCAATCGATTTTGAGCTATTTATAGCGATTATAAATATTGAGATATTTAATTCATAAAATAAGGCTAAATATTGGTATTATAGCATACAAATTTAATATAATGCGTCAGGCGTACTTATTTCAACAACAAATCCTTTGTCACAATTTGACAATTTTTCGACAAAATGTATTTTATTTTTTGTCTAAAATTACGTTCATTCAAAACTAATAGTCCGCTAGAGTCTTGAAATTTTTACCAAATATGTAACCTTATACTACCATATTAACAAAAACAACTTTTGAAAATTCTTTAACTGCATAGTTTTATTGTAAGAAATTATATTAAAATGATATACTGTAAGGTTAATCGTGAATTGTAATTTACTCTGTACACACTAATTTACGAGTATTATATGTTAATGATAATAAATAATATTATACCGAAGCTCAGCTCAGAATCGTTTTATTGAACGCGACGATTTACAATATAGCTTTCAAATTTATAGTGATATATATATCAAAACTCTAAAATCTTTATCCAAATAATTCGCAACATCCACAACATCTCGCAGCTCGCTACCTCTATTTTTTAAAATTACGTCACCTCGATTTTATAGGTGTAATTATTATTATTATATATATATATAACGTGTTTTGATTTATATTTCCGCATTGTCTAATTAATAAATTATACGTTTAAACGATTAAAACTCAATTAAAACGCTATACATATAGTCAACATTTATATAATACGTCTGAAAAAATAAACCTCCACCTAAGTTTAAACGAATTCAGTAGAAAGTTTCGCATAACGATCGTTTCTACCTCCCCCGGATAGCTTATGTCTGGGAGCTCGTTAGTAATAAATAAACGAGATTTCTTCCTATTTTTTTTTTAGCCATATATACTCCAATACGTAAATTGTAAAAGTTTAAATGACTATATACATATATATATACTTACACACACGGGCGCGTAAAGTACGAAACGAACTATTTGTGTTTGACGGTCGATTCTATTGGGCCAAAGGCTAAAGTAAACTATTACTCCGATTGCTCTGCGCACGTATGAATAATATACTATATACCCAATGCATTAAATACATATACTGAAAATCCATTTAGATCGATGTGATGTTCTATATTATACGTTTTAAGCCCGTCTGTGCTAGTGTTTGCTTTTGAGTCAATACGCGCGATGCGAATGGACATGAAATCGTCAAGGGCTCTTCTCTTGAAATAGAAATCCCGATGACAAGCGCGCGCTCGCGCTTATACACGACCCTGTTTCGATATGGACACAACACTATAACGTCCGTTTAAATATTACAAGCGCACCGCTATTTATTATCCCTGCGATGTAATCAAAAATCAAATCCCGTCATGTTACCGTAGAATTTTGTTTTATATAATCCGTTCATTATTCTAACCGCGTATAATTTTTGTACGTTTTGACTACTTCAACAGGCGACGGACATGCAAGACATGTCATGTCTAGACGATTACGACGGTATGACGGATCTTCAAAACAACGAGGACTTCCAAGCCGTATTGAACTCTCCTCTTTCGGCCAGTTTGGCAGATCTAGCGTACAGTTCAGGGCAAACCATGTTCACAGATTTAGGTAGATCGCCTCTGCCATCACCGAGTTTCACCTACCCTACTCCACCAGCCAGCCAAGAGGGACAGTCCCCTTCGTTAAATTTTCATTCGGTCATGTCAAACGGTCACCTTGGTGACTTCTTTTATTCATCTGACATGTCGAGTTCCGAAGCCGTCGAAGCGGCTCTAAGTGAAGTGTTGCCGAACTTCGAGTCGGCGACCGATTCGCCTTTATCGGCTAACACGCCCGTTTCGTCTCCGATGTCGATACAAAATTCGTCCGCAGCCCCGTCGCCATTACCTAACCACCATCAACACACATTACAGGTACACGTACACCACACTGCCTACCGCGCGCGGTATTTCACGCTATTATATCACAACACTATTTTAATCCTACCGAAAAACCACTATTCAGGTAATGATGCCGAATTCCGAAGACCCGTTATTGTCCAGCAGCCCTAAAGAATTCAGAAAGAAATTCGATTACCAAACATGCCGCCTGTACGGTGTGAACGGGACAATGGCCCAAGTAATAGACGGCAGCCAGTTTCTAATCGATAAAAATGGAGATTTGAAATTAGTCCAAGCCAGTTACCAAAATCCTGGAACCATGTTTGTACAAACAGAAGCCCAGTTGATTGAGAAGCATTTACCAGTTATCAAACAACAAAAACAAGACAACAACCAAAACATTGAAGACATAGATGACATTTTTCTTAATCCATCGAGGTATTTATTCAAAAATTTTTTACAAAAATATATAAATTATTAAATAACATCTATTAATATTGTCACGTATTCGTCGTAGTATTCCGCCAAATCCTCCTTCAAATCGAATAAACAGAAAACGCGGTTTTGGCGAAACCGTAACGTACAAATCGTTCCGGTCGAGATTACGTTCACATAGACTCGGAATGTTAAACGAACCAACCTTGCAATACACTCCCAAACCTATATTGAGTCCATCTAGAAACGGAAGAGGTCTTTATTGGCAAGCAGTGACTTCGTGGCCGAGCTCTTCGACCGTCAAAGGTTATTTATTCGCATTTAATGAATGCGATAAATCTGTGGGAAAATTCTGATTTCATTTTCGACATTTTAATATTTCAGAAATAATTGTTGAGGACTGTGTAGGACTAGACTCGCCCCCAGAGTGTGATGTAGTGCCGCATATCAATCTCGGTTCAAATTTCCAGGCTGCAATACCGCCGGTTAACAAAATTAGATCGATTCGGGAACCGTCTAACGATTATTTACTGTGGGACCCTTTTATTACAAACTCGGTTTCTGAAAGAGAAGGTAAATTAAAAACTTAACTTTAATGAAAATATGTGTGTGTGTGTGTGAAACAAACATTTAATTTCAAATCGTCTAGTCGAAATGTACATGGACTTTGCTTGCTGTGCCGCGGTACCCGGTGGCGGCAGAAACAAAGAATATGCTTTACACCTGCTGCACCTTTGTAAAGGAAACGTTCAAGTACGTCAACAAAATCATATATACAAACCCGCGTATTAACCAATTTATTTTACTTTCCAGGAAGCTATGTTGAAATTAATGCAACCAACGCCGTACCTTCCGCAAGGACATCATTTGATGAAGTTCGAGTACACGGAATCGGATCATTGGACTCCAAATGAAGTGTCTGTATTTCACAAAGCCATATTCAAATTTGACAAAGATTTTGCTTTTATATCGAAAGAGGTAAAAAAAAATTATTTCCCGTTTTACAAATTACGAATGAATATGCGCTAACTACTCAATATATATATATATATATTTATTTATTTATTTATGTATTTCTACGTTAATCACAGTTGGGTACAAAAACACTGAAACAATGCATACAGTTTTATTATTTGTGGAAAAAAGTCTGTCCGGAAGATTATAAACAGTTTCAATTCCAAAGACGAAAGTCCAGGAACGACGATACAGTGATCAACTCGAAATTAGACATTCCTGTAAGTATACATCGTGTTTGTATGCATTTGACGATATCTATATAGGATTTTCTCATTATTCCACTCTTGTTAACAGTTAACACGCCCGTCACATTCTTGTGTTAAATTTTTCGTTTTTTTTTTTTTTTTTTTTTGTTTTTTTGTATTTTGTCCCCCTCTAGGCTAACGACCTTGAGGTCACCACCAGTTCGGAGGACCAACAAACTTTCGTTTGCGAATTCTCAGACTGTTTGTCGGTGAGTAGGATCCTTCCTCGCTCTCCTCATTCGTATCCCAGTCAAATGTTAACGTAGACCAAATCGCCTAACACGATTTATTGTGATTATTCCCAGGCATTCAGCAACAAGATAGGACTGGCCGCCCACATGAGACTCCACACTAACGGCACACCAGATCCGCGGAGACAAACGCCGACGCCGACACAGATTGACCCGAATTACGAAGAGTTCCCGTGCAAAATCTGTGGGAAGTACGTTTGACATCAACCGCATTCGTTGATTATTTGTTTGTTTTACCAAACTCCTATTCGAGTGCTCTGTATAATAATATATATCCGCGATTGAATACCATAAGACGATAGGTAACGATGATCGTCTCGTTTTAGGATATTCAATAAAGTGAAAAGTCGAAGCGCTCACATGAAATCGCACAGGCCACCGGACACCGAACCGAAGAAACCGAGGTTGGACCAGACTACGGTCGACTACGGTCAGATGATGCAACTCAAGACGGTGGCCACGCCAATTCACTTACACAGACAATGCTAAAGCGAACGCCAGCAACACATTTGAAATGAAGCTCAAAATTAAACGGAGCTCGTACAATCAATAAACAAACCTTCGTTCGGGGTTTTGTGCTCTCTTTAAAATGTCCAAGCAATATAATAAGTGTACCTACACATAAACTCAATCTTATATGATATGCGCACAAACATACACACAACAATGTGTGAATAATATATAATAACTAATAATATGTGAGTATGTATGGATAGTGCGTGCGTGTATGTATGTGTGTGCGTATCATTCAGACTATCCATTAAACTATCCAAAAGTTCTTCCTCGATGAATTCTACTATATAAGCAATAATAATCATGTCTTGGACAATAATAAATACACGAACAATTGTGCCAATCATAATATGTATATTATATTATAATATAATCACGCTAGAATCAAACTGCTCAGTATCAAACATTACAACTCTATTTTAGTCTCTAAGCTTTTTGAAAACTAAAACCAAATTTCGTCAATTAACAATATTAATATAACATATACCGTATTACCGTGGTCGAAAATAATTTCAAATGTGTTATACGTGTGTGTGTATATAAAATACCGTGTACATTTTTAACCAGAAAATAATAACATATATACGTAAAAAAAAATTAATTAATTAAACACTTATTTAAGACACGAATTTGGTACTTAAAATAATTTAAATATTGAAATCATCATTATATTATAAATAATGATACTTATATATTAATTACAATTATTATTATATTATAATTATTATAGTGCCAAATAAAAATATTTTACCCTTTGTATTTTTATATCCTGTTATTATAATTTCATGAATATTTTGAAGAAGAAAAAAATTGATCAAGTCGATGCTCAAATTCTTTGATTTATATTTTATAAAACTAAATTTAGTTCCAGTCTTCCCTCCTGCAAAAGCAAATCCAAATTTCGAATATGGTAGTGACTAGTTATAAACGTATATTATTATTATTGCTGTTAATTATTTATTAGTAATTAAATCTAATCCATTTATATACACATATATACCCTTACAATCAACACATATATATATATTAGAACTCCACGAAATGTTGTATAAATAAATAAATTTGAAATTATATCGACGACACAAATGCCATCGGTTCACAATAACAATAAAAAAAAAAACATTAATACAGGCTCTATATAAATTATAATCTCCATGCGTTATTTTTTTTTTTTTTTTTTTTTTTGTTAAGTATTATGATAAAAATAAAATTATATTAAATTTAAAAATAATTAAAAATAATAAAATTATGCGTCGCTTTTATATTATAATATAATTCGTAAATATAAATATATATAAATGTATATTGAAATGTTAGCGATTATAGATAGTGGTAGTATATATAAAAAGGTTTACACTCTACGCCTTTTTATTGCGCTACTTGAGGGTTTTTTTTTTTTAATGTTGTTTGTTGCCAGTATTGATTTTTGTTATGTTTATTTACTTTGTGAAGGGAGCAATTTGACGTTACACCTAACCACCATACCTCTCCCCAAAATGCGGTATATTTTTTTTTTATCCGGTCACAAGCGTAACCGGTACATTCCATCGTTTCCCTCCCTCAGTCCCGTCCCGTCCCGTCCCTCCCTTCCCCCACGTTCGAATTTTCCGCGGCTAAACATTGTGCGCCCATACCAAAGGGTAATGATAATAATTAAATGAAATAACGCTAAAAGAAATTGTTATAGTTATTTTAGATAAGAGTTATACGATATTTAAAAATTAAAATTATATTAATTAAATATGATTATCTTAAATTATTTAATAGAAAAAAAATATTTAAAAATATTTTAGTACATTCTTAATGTATAAATATATTATATATTATATTATATATGATACATTTTTAGTAATATAGGTCTAATTTATTATGTGTTTAGAATGTTCGTTATTGTTTTGGGCTCGAAAAAAAATTAAAGGAAAAAGTTATTGTAATTTTTTTTTCTCTCGTTTTTAGTTCATTTACTGGCTAACAACTATATACAATGCTGTACATCTATAAGTATATTGTAACTAAAATATATTTGTAAAAAAAATAATAATAATAATAAATAAAAAGAAAAATAGTTTTTTTTTTTTGTTTCGTTTCGTTTCGTTTATAAAATCTATTTCTATAATCGAATGTATTATTTTATCGGTATTTCATCGAATCATTGTATACAATCAACAGTGTATAATTTTATTGTACTATTTATTTAATTTAATTGTTGTGGTCTTTCAAAGAGGAATCGAATAAATAAATATTAATTAATGGTTATTAATAAAATTCTATTTTATATTTTATTAGATAATAAAAACCGTCCTATGTTACCGCGTGTACCTAACCAACTCGTACGCATATAAAAAATAATGATTATATTCGTATCGGAATTGAATTTTTTTTTTTTTTTTGTATATATTCGGTTATGCGGTGGCGCCCTCGACATTTTCGAACCGTTGAAGAGTCACGTGTACCGGAGTCGCGAGTAAAACCAAATGCTATTTTAAACGATCCGAATTACCGTGTTTTATTATCACGTTAAACTCCTTTCGAAATTCCTCAAGAAAATTATTGTGAATTTTCGATTGAAAATAAAAATTATGCTACGACCGCGGGAATATAAAAATAACCCCGTGAACGCGCTCCTGGATCTTTCAAAATATACTTGCGGCGAGTCACCGCGGTCGGTGGCGGATAGTTAAACTTCTTTACAGAATACGGTCGTAACCGTATTCCATAGCTCACAAACGAGCCTAAACATGAAATATTTGTTCGAATATAAATATTATACAATTGTACGAAATATCCACCGCGCGGTTTATCGATTTTTGGACCGCGCAAGTAGGGCACATTCTACTTACTCTACTCGTTCATCAGTTCGTAGGAACTAAACACAAAATTACACGAACGAAAAATTGTCGAATAAGTAAGCGCGCGCCCCGTTCGATTTTCAGATACGTAATTATCGAAAAATTAGCGGTCAGTACTTATTATTAAGAAGAAAAAAAAAGGAAATCGAGTGAACGCGACTACCGATAATTATTACGAGTCGACGAGTAGAGGAAATGTGCCTCTCTCGTACTTGTCGTCGTCTCATCAGTATTGGTCGGCATTTGCGGTAAAATTTGTAGGCTGTCGTAAGAACTGACAGCCCGTTCTAGAGAAATTAATTGATCAACGGCACCGCTATCGCTAGCGGGACCATTATTCGATTGGCCGAACGCGGCGCAACAAGGTGTCTCTTATGCACGACGCGTGCACCGGGTCACGGGCAGAATCGCGCGATCCGGTCGACTGGAATTCAGTCGAATGGCGTACCGACGACCGCGCGACGACCGATCGGACGGACAACGGTGACGGCCGATCGTGTTCGGACGTTGAAAAGTCGGACGACGTGACGGTCGAGTGCGATGAAAATACACTTTTCGGCGTCTACGCGGTGCGGACGATTGACAATCGTCGACCGACGACGGACGGACGGACGCGCGATCGAAAGACGTCTCCACTAGATGGCGACGCATATCACACCGACTTCACACGGTATCCGCAGAAAAACTCGACTGTATATTTTGTAATAGTCGATTGAAAAACGAAAAAACATTTTTTCCAACACCGAAAATGATACGTCTGTAAACGACTTTTTATTGAGAAACCGTCGGATGCACAGTGCTCTGTGCATGTGTTTTTGTTACAATTAAGTCGGCTAAATTGTATATATAAATATTTGATAGCGTTTTATTAAGTAAAAAAAAAAAAAAATGGAAAACTACCATACAATATAATATGGAAGCGTAGTAAATTAATTATTAACGTTGTTTTAATCGTGTATTACAATAACTATCATTTCACATATATATATATATATATATATATATATATTCGTTAAAAAGTTTTTTTCAATACCTACCTATAATATTTGTTTTCTCTGTAAAAATATTGTCTTCCAAAAAAATATAAAAAGACATTTTCGTCGATAATTTGTGTATATATATATATATATATATATACTCTTTTTTTATATATACGCAAGTTTTGGTGGTTTTTAATACTAAATACTATGTGCACAAGTAAAAAACCATTCATTAGGTAATGCCATATTTTTTAATGTTTCTTGTAAATTGTTATAAGTTTCAGAAATAGTATGAATTGTACTTAAAATATTATCATTAAAATTTCCTTTTTTTTCTGCAGTTTTCCTACTCTGTTTTTTTGTACTCATATATTGTGGCAAATCTGGAAAAATTGATGGGATTGCATTTTTTTTCAATAATATTCTTTCCCTTTCTAGCCGATGGACTGATCCATCAGGCATCTTAGTTTCGAAATATCTTTCGATTTGCAATTCATTGAAATGTTTTTCACAAATAATTAATGACGGTTTAATAATTGCACTTGCAAAAATATGTGAAATGATTTTCTGTCAGTTTTGTACAAAATATTTTGTAATAATAAATGTGATATTTTTAAGTACATGCCATATATATCTATAAACGTTGGAAGACATTGAATAAAAATTGAATATAACAGCCAAACAATGATATAAAAACAAATATAGGGAGATGGAAAGAAAATATTTTGAAAATTTGAAAATTATATAATATACATAAATTTATAGGTATTACACGCTGCAGGCCTTCGCCACCTCCTCTTACAATTGAGAAGGGCTTCTATACTAAACGCTTCTTTTTATTTTTTTTTTAATTTTATTAAAGTAATCGAGACTTAAAAGTTTACTTTGCGCATTTTAAACATATAGCTGCTTTACTCGTTGATGATCATCTTGCCAAAATTCATTCTTGAAGGTGTTCTCTGTATGAAGAATAGGAGAATAACAAGTACCAGTGTGTTTAAACGTTCTTGACTAATTGCAGATCGTTATCAAGTTTTTTAAACTTATACCTTAATAATTTCACTTAATGATAATTTTGAAGTACAAAATTAGAAAAAAAAAATTTTTAAATACAAGCATAATGTATACCTGCGACATATAACAAAGTATTCATTTTGAAATATAAAAATGCCTAAATGCATTTTCTCTTCTTATATGTAGATACTTTGACTGCGTGAATATATGTGTTATCGTAAAAGCCTCATTTGACCCAAACCACGGAGATACACATACGATGATACGCATTTTGTCATTTAAAATTGTTTCAGTAATTTTACACCAACGATCTTATGTTACATCATCCGAATAGTAATCCTTTTAATGCTGGAGAACAATTACTAAAATCAAGGTGAAATTCTACTTCAAACAAGAATGATGCACTATTGGCGCGACTTTTTAAATTTTAAATAATAATAATATCTATTGTTTTTTTTTTTTAAGTAATATCAGAAGTACATTTCATTTTTTTGGTTTTTTAATCAACTAAGCATTTGTTGGTAATGCGAATTTATTGTAAAAATATATTATTAGGCTTTGCAATTTCATTTGAAATTATTTATTAAAACTACTATTCATTTATATTAAAATAGAAAAAATAAATATATAGTCTTCCTTTATTATAAAAAATTATTCAAAAACTGTAAAGTGCAAATACGTGTAAAATAAATAACAGTAACACTAAAGATGGTTAAAAAAAAGTAAATTAATCTTTATCAATACTGAAGACATATCCCTAAATACAATCATTAAAATATATATAGTTAAAATATTATTACTCTTGTAGTAGTGATTTATTTATTTAAATTACCTAATACACACTGTGTACAATACCAGTCTAAACTCACACTGACCCTAACACAGAAAGCCCAAACAACAAATACTATCTTACAAATTATAATGCTACTCTTTAGAAGACTTATTACAAAGTAACAATTATGTAAACCGATATTTGTTTTACAAAATACAAATTACTGTTCCCTTGTTATCGGTTTTTTAAATTAAATTTTATAAACTAAATTGAAAATTAAATGTTTTTTTTTTTCGAAAAAAAGCATAATCAATTAGTTTCTGATCAATATTTATTATGCTATTATTCATGTAAGTTGGTAAATATTAAATTACAAGTTAACGATCAAGATACACTTTAAAATAGTATATGAATAAACATTTACATTAAATTATTCAATTATATTTCAATAAAGAAATTACATAAAATAGAAAATTCTTTTTGACAATTAATTTTAAATAAAACACTTTACAAGTATAATCCTTCGGGTGTACCTTCTTTTTTACGGTATAAAACACTCTCTTTGGACTTCTTAAAATCTTCATTGGTTACTTTCATACGACGTTCTCGAAGAGCCATCAAGCCTGCCTCAGTACAAATAGCCTATGATTCAAAATGATTAAATTAGTACACATTAATTAATTTATAAATAACGCATTATAAAAATCAAATACATAAATCAATATAAATTAATATTATTTATACGTAAAATAAGTTAACATTTTTAAACAATTTGATGTATTTACCTTGATATCAGCACCAGAAAGATCATCTTTAGCCATAATGAGTTCTTGCAGATTAACCCCTTCAGCCAATGTCATCCTGGATGTATGAATATTGAATATGCGACGTTTTGTTTTTTCATCTGGCAATGGGAATTCAATTTTACGATCAATACGGCCAGGACGAATCAAGGCTGGATCCAAAGTTTCGATACGATTTGTAGCCATAACCACCTTAAAAATAAATTATAACTTATAAGCATTCTAATTTTTAAATAACACAATAATTTACCTTAACATCACCTCTCGAATCAAAACCATCCAACTGATTAAGAAGTTCCAACATAGTACGCTGAATTTCTCTCTCACCACCAGAATTTGAGTCATAACGTTTAGTACCAACTGCATCTATTTCATCAATAAATACTATAGAAGGCGCATGTTCTTCCGCCACACGAAATAGTTCTCTTACTAATTTTGGACCGTCTCCCTAAGAATTAAAAAAAAAAGTATATTTATACATATTTCCAATTCTTTCCAATTTAAATCTCTTATATTTCTGTATATTGTACCAAATATTTTTGAATAAGTTCGGACCCGACAACTCTCAAGAAAGTAGCTGAAGTCTGGTTGGCAACAGCTTTAGCTAAAAGGGTTTTTCCTGTTCCCGGAGGTCCATACAAGATAACTCCTTTAGGAGGCTTAATACCCATTTCTTCATAATATTCAGGATGAGTTAATGGCAATTCAACAGATTCTTTAATTTCTTGAATTTGTTGATCTAATCCACCAATATCACCATATGTTTCTTGCGGAGCTTTTTCTAGTTTCATGACCGTCACCATGGGATCAGTATCATCAGACAGTACTCCGACCACTGCATGAACCTATAATAATATATACATAAGATAACTTTAAAAATGTAATATTATTTTACTTACCTTATGGTTAAGAAGTACTGAACATCCAGGTTCTAACTGATCTTTGTCAACGAATGACAATATGCTAACATAATGCTCACTTCCAACAGATGTTGACACAATTGCATGATTGTCATCAATGATCTCTTCCAATGTGCCAACAGACATTGGACTTCCACGTAAATCATCTACTCTTGAACGTTCTTCCTATTAAATATTATATTTACAAATAAAACAAAGTCGAAAACATATATTATAAACAGTGCAATATATTATATGTTACAGTAAGACCCGTTCTTACAATGTCCAGTAAAATGTCGGTTAACGCTAACTGCCGGTTAGTCTAATATTTTAAGGACAGTCAGTTTTTACATACTCTTGTTAAGTGATTAGTCTCCATAATATTTCCATTAACTGGTTATTTAACGGTCAGATTTTAACCGACAGAATTCTATCGGTTATCATTCCATTAAACCACAATCTTCCGATTACTGTTGATATCAATACAAATAATCATAATATTGATCTACCAGTTATTATTTTTGCTGTCTTTTTGCTTTTGCATTTTTACGTCAATATATTATTATTTACACAATGTCTCAAGTTATGCATAATGTCTTATTAATTGCTGAAGATAACAATTCTTCGGATTTTGATGACGATAGGCAGCATCTAATGTGTATTAGGAAATGTAAATCATTTCAACCACGCATTGACTATTTCAATTTGTTAGGTGAAGATGAGTATGTTAAATGATTTCGTTTAACAAAATCAATTGTGCGCAAAGTTCTAAACGAAATAGTCGATCAGCTAAACACTAAAAATTGTTACAACGCATTCATTTGGTATTGGTTTTTGACATTTTCGCAAATAAATATAAAATATATTATGAAGTACAACTATATCTATTCTGTAATACAACACACTACCATAAACATATGTCTAGACACAGCTCACTACACAATTGTACAATTTATATTTCAAATAAAAATGATATTCAAATTATATGATAACACAAAAATTTTATGTTTACACATGCGCACAACTATAAAAATTGGTCATCTGCGGTTGTTTTGGGAATCACTCATAGTAAAACTGGTGGTTAGTTATCTGATCGTTAACCATAAGTTGAAAGAATGCATTAATATAACCAAAACTTAACAGAAGACATTGCCATTAAGTTACGGGCACTTTACCGAACATTTAAGAACAGGCCTAAATGTAAAAGTATTATACTGAGCAACTTTAAATATATATAAATAGAATATTAAATTATTTAATAAACATAAGCTATTATTTATAAATAATTTAAAGTTTGAAATAACAAAAATAATAATAATAAGCAGAGTTTTATTTTGATAATATAGTAAAATTTAGTTCAAATAAATAATTGAAAATTTGATTAAGGTTCATGAATATTAGTTTTATTCGAATCCAAAAACCATAGGTCGACTCATCTCTACTAATAACCTATTGACTAAAATTTACTTCTATGTTCTTTATTTTGATTTTTTTATGACTATTTAAAACAATAAATCATTGCAGTACTAACATTTGTAATAACTAATAATAAGAAAATTATGGATTATGGATTTTTTTTAAATCAAACGTCACTCAGGCATGTATGTAATATTCCTACTTAAATAGTGGTAACTCATGTCATATTAGTATATTGTAATACACGATAAATAATTTGGCGGAAGTAATGCGAAAGCGGTTCCCACCAGGTTCCCCGGTGCCAACACGTAAAAAAAAAAAAAAAAAAAAAATACACGATAAATATGTTCCAATTAATATTTACTTCATTTCTTTCTTCTTGTGGCTTTAATCGTTCTTGGTTTAATATGAACTCTTCTTCCATCATTAAATAATCCTTGACGCGTTCCAATTTTAACAACTTCAAACGACATCTAGTGTGTGGAGTAACTACGAAAATAAATAAGTTTTTCTTTAAGAAAAAAAATTTTTTACAAAAGTTGGTTAATTGATTAATATAAACGATACACACTAAGCGGTAATTTTGTAGCGGTGTCAGGACCCTTTGCCCGTTTCCTTTTCTTGCCCACTCTGGTTGGGATTGGCGGTTCGTACTTCTTCTTCTTGTCCTTGTCATCTTTCTTCTCACCACTAGCTCCACCGCCTCCAGAATGACTCTGACCCTATATTTAAGAAAAAAAATATATATATATATTATAAAAAATGCACAAAATCAAACATAATCAATTCATATCGGACATTTATTCAACTCACCATTTTTGTCTAACACTCAAGGTAAACGATAGTAATTTTTAGACAGTAAAATATATTAGGTAAGTACTAATTTTTACAAAACACAAATCACCGAGTTGTTCGGAAATTAGACAAAATTTACGAATCGTGAAAAATATTACGCATTGTGTATAAACGAATGATTGTCATTTGTCAAATTTGGTTATCATTCGCCCTGCTGCCAAATTTCTACAAAATGAGAATGTTGAAGGCTTATCCAAAGTAAATGTACAAAATACTATAAAAGCACAGTCATTCTCATATCAATCTCATACAGTGTTACCAGTAATCCGTATAGGGTGCAGAGTAGTTGTCAGAAAATTGATAACGAAATTTTTGATATCCGAAAAGCAATTACACCAACATTAAAAAAATAAATATGGATTACTATCAATCGATTATTATCACAGAATAGAAATGTTATCCGATTATGTGGAAATTATTTTTTATCTTAAATTGGCGCACATTTTCAAATTCGAATATCATTGTTGACGGGAACAAACAGACAGATTAGTCCATTATTTTATGTTATCTATGACCATCATTAAATCATATCTTTTTTTTTTTGTATTTCCCTTCAAAAACATTTAATAATTCTTATGTGGCATTTGCTTTGTACAGAGTGATGGATATATTTCCCAACAACTACAATAAAAATAATATGTGAATTGTAATTTTTTTAAATGTAACTGACTAGTTATTAAAAAAGCACCTTTTTAAAATACTTTATAATTGCATGTAGGCATAATAATTTTATTTGTATTTTAGACATTTTATTTGTATATGTGCGAGTGCGTGACCATATTTTGTTAATATCAAATGAACATTACGTAACAAGTTTATTAATTTTTAACTATAATATATTATGCTTTTATAAACATTTTTCAAATACTCTAGGCATATTTAATTGTTGTATTTGTTAAATAAACTATAACAATGTTACATACATTTTTATATGCGTATAAATAATAAATATCAAAATTTGAATATAACGGTTGTCGCCACGTATAATTTCCAAAGGAAATAATTATAATGATTTCATTAAAATAACCGAAAGTATAGCCCGTGCGAGAAAGGGAACTATAGTTCCCTAGTAATAGTGACTTCTCTTGTAATAGGTGGTCCATATGGAACATAAAATAATTGCACCAGTGCTGTCGTATTGAAAATGCTATAATGACAATTTATATCCATAAATCGACACATTTATTAATAAATGAATATAGATAATACATGGATGAAATAAATGAATTAGTTTTTTTTTTCATGTAATTTCAAACCCGTATCTCTACAACTGTCATACACATATTTTATGTCTCTCTCTCTACTCTATCTATAAATGATAACGAATAGTCATGCGGTGTGGAATGCGCGGTTCACGTGTTACACAATGTGTCTATGACAGTATGGCGTCATACGATTATTTTCCGTACATTCCGACATTCGATTGCCGCCAACTGATTGATTACGGAAACAGAAGTAATGAGTACCAATTACCGAATATTAACTACGGAGTTGGGGGTTTGATACTTGACTATAAAATAAAAATTACTAGTTGAGAATAAACTATAGTACAGAACATACTATAACAATCACAGGATTTAATAATTAAGGGAGTTAATGATCCTATTGGCTCGTGGTTATAAATTAAACTAGTTTAAATCGAGTTTTAATATGTCATACAGGTATTTTGTCATTCGATTATTTCAGTATTGATATTTAACGATCAGATAATAGGGCTAATATTAACAATATAATAAAAATATCACAAAAGTTAAACGGTTAGTGATGGGTATATATAGGAGGTAATAAAATACGTAATGCATTAGTTTATACTTTATCTTTACAGCGTTTTACTTCTCGATGCTTTCAAAACGATTTTGCACATTAGAAAACAGTTGTTAATTATTTCAATCGTATTGTTAAAGCCTAACTAACTACACGTGCCACCTGCAATAATTATTGTAGAACGTTTCTAACGAAGTGTTATTCGAAAATTGAATTCGTAATTGGGCAAGCAAATACGTGAAACAGTTCTGACTACACAAAAGTAAATCGTACGCACTTAAAAAAAATATGATCCGAATGCAATCGAGTAGATTAGATTATTTCTTATGAATACGCATTTTAGTTGTGATTTCGTATATAGTTACTTATACGATTTTTCGAGTATATAATGTGACAGTTAACGTTCTGTATTACAAAGAAATCGTAAATACGCCATTAAAAAACACAGACTAGGAAAACAAAATTGCTATAAATTACAAAACGATATAACGGCTGTTCGTTATTTCATTTCGGTAAATTTTGTACACACATTGGGAACCCCTTTTTATCGTCACTGTACGTAATACCAAGAATTGTCTAAAGAACTCATTGCGATTACTGTAAATAACAACATAAATAGTAAAATACAGCGTGGTCCAGTAACGTTTTTGTTTGATGATGGTGGACGCGATCACGTCTTTTCCCTTGACAAATTTTCAACGGAGAAATTTATAAAAATACGACCGAATCGTTGAGACTACGTTTTCGGTTGTAAAACACATAACCGCGTTCCTGTGTTTGTTGAGATTCGTACGGCGATTCCTCAGCACCACTCTGTATAGTATAAACACTATACCGGCTCATTACCACCGTTGTTGTCCGAACCGAACAGTCACACCCGCCGCAGCCGTTGTTATTGTACCTCAGCTCCGTGTAAACTTTAATATTGTGTGCAACACAAATAAAACCGGTTAATTATTATCGCACAGGGGCCCTAATAGATTTTCGATATTCCGCTCTACAATGGAAAAGACGAAGGAATCAAAAGCCGTTCCAGCCCCGTTGATAAAAATATTCAGGTAAGACCGCATTCTCAGTATTTCATAATGTATCGAATGTGTTTGTACCTCTCGTGATATTATGTATTCCTTTTTTTTTTTTTTCAAAAATACCGCACACCAAATCCGTATTGCTCTATGCGATGTTTTTTTTTATCGATTACTCGTATTCGATTTGATTTTTCAACAACCGGAAAAATAAATGGTCCTTATGAAAATTTCCCGTACAAGTACCAAAGACGTTACACTCTTCTATCGGATAGGTTAAAACGTTTTATATAACTGCGGCTCGCTAATATGAGAAATCTATGCAAAAATTCAATGCAATTTTTTTTTTCAAAATACGAATACCATTGACATACGACTTGCTTTTTTTTGTTATTAACGTTCGCACCGTAATAAAACAATTAATATAATATATCATTATTATTTAATACATAATGAGTAGCAATAAATGTATTTTCTTTCAAAGTTATGTTGATGAACACGAAAAGACTTTTGTGGAAACATTGTCGGAAGCAGTTTCAATTAAATCCGTATCGGCCGATCCAGATTTAAGAAATGAAGTTATTAAGATGATGAAATGGGCCGAATTAAAGTTAATTAAACTTGGAGCCACTACTGAACTGTGCGATATCGGTACACAGGTAATATGTTATTAAATTGGATTTGATGCACGTTTAAATAATCAATTGTGTTTGTAGGTATTAAGTGACAAAACAGTGCCTCTGCCGCCGGTTCTGCTCGGATCTTTGGGTAACGATGCCAAGAAAAACACTATTTGTTTGTACGGTCATTTAGACGTGCAACCAGCCAACTTTTCAGATGGATGGGATAGTGAACCATTTGTCTTAACTGAAAGAAATAGTAAATTATACGGTAGAGGTTCTACAGATGACAAAGGTCCAGTCCTTGGATGGTTTCACGCTATTGAAGCAATTCAGAACACAGGATCCGAGTTGCCAGTTAATTTAAAGGTTTATAATACAAAACAATATACACGTGTTGATTTTATTTTAACGCGTAATGTTTGTTATTTTTAGTTTGTTTTTGAAGGAATGGAAGAATCTGGTAGTATCGGTCTAGACAAATTGCTTGTTAAAAAGAAAGAATCGTTTTTCAATGATGTCGATTATGTTTGTATATCCGATAGTTATTGGTTGGGTACAGAAAAACCGTGTTTAACTTATGGACTACGTGGTATGTGTTGTTTTGGTATAGAAATTGAAGGTTTTAGTAAGGATTTACATAGTGGCATGTATGGCGGAACTGTGTTAGTATATGAATTGTTTATTACATAATATATATATCGTGTTTATAAAAGTTAATGTATATTCGTATTGATAACATTTAAATTTTTTTTTAGATACGAAGCCATGCCAGATTTAATATACATTCTCAATCAATTAGTCGATGTAAAAGGCAACATTTTAATTCCTAAAATTAGTGATGACGTGGAACTTTTAAATGAAAAAGAAAAAGAAATATATGATAAAATACAATTTGATGTTGATACGTATATCAATGAAATCGGTGCGTCTAAACCGTTGCAAGAAACAAAAGTTTGTTATTTTAATTTAAATAATGTCAACAACATACCGATGTTTAATAAATTATATTTTAGCAACAATTATTGATGAATAATTGGAGATATCCAAGTTTATCAATTCACGGAATTGAAGGAGCATTCTCAGGTCCTGGATTTAAAACTGTAATACCTCGTAAAGTAATTGGGAAATTCTCAATTCGATTAGTACCTAATCAAGACCCATTAAAAATTGCTGAAATTGTAAAAGAATATATTAAAAGTATTTGGGAAAAGCGTCAAAGTCCTAATAAACTCGAAGTAATTATTGTAAAAAATAAATTTCAATTCAATAATTAACCATATTTAATTAAATGTTATTAGTTAACAAATTCCTAGAAAATTTGTTTCAGTATTCAGTTGAGTACATTTCAATATTTAGTCAATTTAATTTAATGTAATAGAAAAGTCTACTTTTATAGCCTATTATTATTTTAAATATTTTTTTGATTAAATCTTAAACTATCATTTTACTTTGCTCTTGTTGCTATAGGTAATTTTAAATTTAAATACACATGAAAAATGGTTGACTTTGATTTACTTGTATAGATTATTATGGAAGGAGAAGGTGGTAACCCATGGATGACAGATCCGTATAATGCTCATTATTCGGCAGCACATAGAGCTACGGAACTTGTATATAATATTGAACCTGATTATACCAGAGGTGGTGGATCAATCCCTGTCACATTGACTTTACAGGTACAAGTCTTAATAATTATATTATAGTCATAATAAATAATATGCATTCTATTATTCATTTTTCAAATATTTAGCGGTATTTTGTACTTATATAAAAAAATATATATATGTACATATTTTCATTTGAACACTACTAAAATTTAAAAACCATTATAAATAAATGTATCCTGCTTAGATGCATTCACAATTAATTTATTTTGGTTGTGACTAATTATTATATAATTTATTTTATATGCATAAATAATTGATCTAATTTAAATGTAACATAGTATGTTAATAAACATTATATTTGTTTTTTAAAGGAAGTAACTGGTAAAAATGTTCTGCTATTGCCTATGGGTTCTGGAGACGATGGAGCACATTCCCAAAATGAAAAAATTGAAGTGCGGAACTATATTGAAGGAGTAAGTGTTGTTATACATCTTTTGTATTAACTTGTTTCACATAATTAATTTTAGAAACACGCCAGTATTATATATTATAAGTAATTTAAAAGAAAAAAATGAATCATTTAATATTATCAATAATTATATTATTACGTGCAGAAGTGATATTGGATTGGAAAATAGTATGAACAGAGTCCTGAAATTACACAAAATATTTTACAATTGTTGTATTAAAAATTTAAATACATAAGATTGTATTATAATTTGTAATAAACATCAATTTATTTATGAAATTATTAATTTTTACTAAATTTAAACTTTAAAATGTTTATAAAAAAAAAATTCACCTAAGGTGGTTTTTCACTAATAAGTAAGAGCATATATTATTCAACTCTTGAGAATAAACATTGCATATTACATGTAGGTCACTTAATCTATCTACAGTTATTATTCCTGAAAATTTTAATTTTCGTAAGGTATGTAAAACTAAAACTTTAATCATATTAAATAATAGATAATTTAACATAATATATTCATCAGTAACTTTTATTTTATATGCAAAAAAATGTATATAAAAAAAGTCATAATGAATAAATAAATATGAATTATGATTATATTCTCAATTAGCATTTTCTCTTATGTCATTCTATAAATTTTTGTTTTTTAAATCCATTCATATACAATATCTTGCAATTACAATAAAACATTCAAATTTGTAATATATTAAATGACCAAGTCTTTAGAGACTTAAGTAAAATTATTGTTCTATATACTTTATTAATTATTATATCAACTTGAGCTATTTTAATTATAAAAAAATAATTAAATATATATTTTTTCAGACCAAGTTGATGGCTGCATACCTATTTGAAGTATCCAAAATTAAAAATTCCAAAAGCCAATAACAAGCGACGTGATGTCCAGTTAATAACACCATCATCAACAATCATTTTATTTTATGGATTCATATTTTTATACTTTGAATATTTGGAAATATATTTTGTAATCACACTATTGTTGTAATACTTTTCATGACATTTAGAAGTATTAAAATTATACTCATATATATATATAAAGTACACATATTTAATATTTGTTTTATGTTGGTCATAAATTATAAACATTAAAAAACAACTTTATTGGACTATACTACTGCCTATATCTTATTTATATATTGTAATAAATTCATACTAGTTTTATATATACGATAATTCACACATTGAAAACAATCTTTTAATAACCTGTATGTTGAAATATATATGTATATTTTTGAACAGAATTAGCTTTCAATCATTGATATTTTGACCTGTAAAATTACAATAATATATTAAAATATATTAATATCAAAATTATTTATTATTAAAAAATAATTATAGACTGCATATTATACATTCAGATATAACAAAAAAAAAGAAGCAAATAGAGAGATAAATACATAGAGGTACATACGTACATAGAGAGAGACATATATAGATATACATAGAGACATTTGTACATAGAGGTATATACATACATAGAGGGAAAAACAAACATAGAGTCATTAATACATAGAGAGAAAAGTATATAGAGACATTTATACATAGAGATATTTACATACATAGAAGGAAATACAAACATAGAGTCATAAATACATAGAGAGAAACGTACATAGAGGTATATACATACATAGAAAGAAAATACATAGAGGTTTATACATACATAGAAAGAAAAGTACATAGAGAGATACTACATAGATGTACATACATACATAGAGTAAGAGACATACATAGATGGAAATATAAACATAGAGGCATAAATACATAGGGAGAAAAGTACAAAGAGAGACATAGAGACATTCATTCATTCATGCCTCTATGTTAGTATTTCCATCTATGTATGTCTCTCTCTATGTATATATGTACCTCTATGTACTAATGTATCTATGTATGTCTATATATGTCTCTCTCTATGTTCATATATACCTCTATGTGCGTATCTATCTATGTACTTTTTTTCTATGTGTCTATGTACTTCTATGTATTTTTCACTATATGTATGTATATACCTCAATGTATAAATGTCTCTATGTATCTCTATGTGCAGTTATTACTCTAGGCCATTACATTGTTTTCTTTTTTGTACTTTTTACTTTTGTAAAATAGTTTTGTCTGCGGGCGCCGGGCAACCACTGCTCAATTTTTAACACGCTTATATTAGTTTCACCTGTATGTAATAATTTCTCTATTTAGGCTCTCTATAGGCAACTAAATTGACACACGCGAGTTAAGTAATTGCGCCTCGGCACTGTGGAATACTGTGGAATCGAGAATTTACACATAGTAACCTTTCCAAGTCTTTTTTTTTTTTTTTTTCTTAAATACGGTATCGGCAATACTCAACCTCACTCGCCGGTACTTTCCGCTGGAACTATTTCGGGGAGAGACGGTGCCGCCATCGTTTATTATTACGAACCAAACATTTACAAATATTTATGTACAATGAAGCATAGCAAACAAATAAGAAATAAAAACAACAAATTAAGAATATACAACGAAACAGGGGGGCTCTAACCCCCTCGTATATTGGCCTTCGGCCCACATCTTAGGTAACTTAACTACGTATTAATAACTTTCTGTATAGTTCTCTCTTGTTTCTCTCTTGCCATCATTATCCTTGTAATCAGCTTACTTGTTTGGACCCATCTGAACGGCGAAGAGAGCATGGTCTCGACCAAGTTGTCTGGCGTGAGTTCCACTACGTCCATCTCGGCGCAGGTCTGTCTCCTCCAATTTTCCCACGCGTCGCAGAAAAATAAGGCGTGTTCCGCATCGTCCGGGGAACGTCCGCATTGCTCACAGGCATCGGATTCCTGAATCTTAAAGCGGCATAGGTACGCAGCGAAGCACCCATGGCCGGTAAGCAATTGCGTAGTGTGGAAACATACCTCACCAAATGCGCGTGACAGCCATTTTTCAATATCGCGGATCAGTCGAAGGTCCATATGCCATTTGAACCCTCAGCCCACTCCCTCAACCTTTCCAAACCTACCCAATAGTTTGTAAGTTGATAAAGTTGTGTAATAGTTAGTTTGTAGAAAAAACAAAAAAAAAAATTCCTAGCAACAATACGTATTGTTTTCATTTAAACGTATTGCTTTGTAGACTCGTGAAAAGCGACGGGAAGTAGCTGAAATACCGAAGAAACACGTAATAAAACTGAAAGCTGCAAATTTACTTACTAAAAAGTAAAAAATAAATATAGTTTAAAAAAACTAAAAAACACGCTTTTAAATAATATCAGATTAAAAAATTCAAAATAATTTTTAGTCCGATATTATTTAAAAGCGTGTTTTTTAGTTTTTTTAAACTATATTTTTTAAAAATATTCTGAGCTAACCTATGTAATTATTTGTCTTAATTTTTAGATATTATTTTAATTTTCTCTATGTGCCACACTAAGAACACATAGCCAGTTGCTTTGCAACTAAAGGTTCACTCCCAACATTACAATACACACACACCCTCATATAGATTTTTTATCGAATTACTTCTACTGTTTAACACAAATCATTTGTGAAATTTTTTAAATATTTTTAGCATTTGTAGAATAGTATTGCCCGCGGGTGCCGGGGAACCCTTGCCCAATATTTTAACGCGCCTTTATGACGTGTTATCAAAAAAGATTTGTTTGATTTGATGAATTGAGAGTTGTGGTTGACTCAGTGAGTCAACTCACTTAAGTGAACTGATTCAAACGAACTGATTCGTGTCACTGAGTTGAAAATCCCATCTCTAATAAATAATAGTTGCAATAAATGTTCCACCACTCGTGTCGACTACCTTACAACTTTATTAAAATACCATACGCTATCTAACATTCTCTTAATTAACTAAATATTTAATTTCCAATTCAACCATAACCGTCGACTATCTAGGTATATTTTAATCTATTATCTATGTAATAGATATTAGCGTCAATGGCCTCGTGATTTTTTAAATTAATCATAGCACCTACTTTCTAATTATTTTAAATAAATATTAAGCCACCGCCGAAGTGCCGTCGCTGGACGGTCTCTTCAATCAAGCTTGCATGTCTACCTTAATACCTCAAACCTCACTTCGGCTTATTGTACTAAATTCTGTACAGATTGTTGAATTTGCTATTAAAAAAATAAAAAATAAAAAAAAAAAATTATCTATGTAATAGCTAACATCAAACAAAGTTATTACAAAATTATGAAAATTTGTAAACATAAATAATCCCAGTGTATAAACTATTAATTAATTGCAAAAATCGAATAAATACAATATACAAGAGTCGGGAGACAAAAAAAACAATTTAATACAATATTTAATTAGAAAAAATATCTCTTAATTTGTCATTTTGTTATCATTTATCACCGTACAAATTCAATTTCATATCCATGAAAACCATGGATCAAACGACTATTATTTTTAAGGCATTTTACGTAGGCAACCGTCAGTGAAATTTATCGCTGTGTCCGCCAGTTGATATCAGAGTTCCGTATTCTCATTTACACTGTTTGTTAATAGGTTTATCAGTGTCTCTTGTTTTTAATTCCTTTTTGGACACGATAACGCGAAGAAGTTGTTTGCTTATTTCTCAAATAATAAAAAAAAAAATCAAATTTAATTTGTTTTAAAATTTTTTTTTTTCTCGAAGAAAATTTTTAATCGATTTCTTATCTGTCTCGTCTCGTAACGTTCAATTAATTTATATTACAATTTATATTTACGGCTGGTGAGTTGAAAATTCACTATAGAATTATGAACAAATATCGAATTCGTTTGTTTATTCCACTGTAAATCTTTTTACCACAATCAACTCAAATACGTTCCGTTCGTTTCAGAATGCTTTTGATCGTCGACAATGGTGATTGGACTGCAGCCTCTAGAGTTTTCCGATTGTATCACGGACAGCCCATATTTCCGTCAGAAGCTACACGATCACGAAAGAGAATTGCAAAAAACCAATCAGCAAATCAAACGCTTGATTAAGGAACTCAAAGATTTGCTAAATGCCGCCAAAAGTAAGTGTAGCGTTAAATGTCGTACTATATCGTTTCAAATAAACCCGAAATTAATTACCTATAATTGTTATTTATACGTTTTGATTTTAAAACGTGCGCTTCATATTGTTTGAAATTGTAATGCCACTAGGACTAATATAAACTTTTTCTATATATGTATTTAAATACATCTTTGTACACTGTAATAAAATGGAAAACGATATAACGAAATATAAATTACATTTGTGTTTTCGTTAAACTATTAAATGACTTGTGACAATATATTGTTGAGTATTTCATAAGATAATAATTAGCAATTTATTTAATCTGTTTAAAACATATTTTTAGATATTTCTAGAACACGTTTACTTATTACATTACATGTCAAACAAAATGAAAATATTAATTAATCATTGAGCTTAAATAACATAATCAATACAAAAGATTTAAGCATCTACAATTTTCCAAACACATTTTAGTTACAAAAATTATTTTTCATTTGGTTATTGTTGATATTTATCTCGAAATAATTGCAGAAAATGATGTCCGTTGTTTTATTAGTTATTCGTAAATTGTGCGTCATATTTTTAGTGTCATAAATTTCAAGTAGGTACATTAGCACTCCTGACTTGTAAGTGAGAATTATTGAGTATACCAATATATTTTGTAATAATTTCAATTTAATATCAAATAAAACCCATATTATTTTAGTTTCCAAATATTATCATATATGTGTATAAACAATCAGAATTCAAACACCTGTTTTTGGTACATTTTTAATAAAATAAAATACTTTAGAACTAAGTAGGTTAATTAGTTGTCAACATTAATCATCATAATTTAAGGAAACCTTGATGATTAAAATTTAAGAAATTATTACAGTGAATCCCAAATGAGTAAAAAAAATATTTTGTATTATTTATAATATTTTATTATATTAGATATTTTCTTTGCATAGCCAAGTCAAAAAAAAAAAAAAAAAACAACTATTTAAAAAAAAGTTAAAGTTTTATTTTTGTATTCTACTTATAATGTGTTAACATTTATCAATATATTTTTTATAAAAGTCATGCTCACTAAATATTTTTTCTATTTCTAGTTCATCAATAAATTAATAATTTTATGTACGAAGAATTATCTGTTTATATATATATATATATATATTTCGAGTTTGTTTACTAATTGAGATTTAGTTTAAAAATAATTGAATAGCGTAGTTAAAATTATACAATTTATGTATTAATGTAAAAATTGTTTGTTTCAATACAATTTTTATTTCTTCATAATATAAACCATACAATGTCAATTGGTTTTTCCAATAAATTCGTTTGATAATGTTAACTTAAAAAAAAACTTTATATTTTAATACTAGATATGAAAAAATAATAGTTGCATATTTAATTAAAAATCTCGAGTTATGTTAACTTATTTCGATAACCGATAACTGTTTCTCCAAAATACCGTTGTACAACATTATATTGTATTTAAATAATTATTACAAAGTATTTTACTTGTAAATCGTTATAAATTTTTTTTCAATTTTATAGATAAACTGCAATAATATAACATACTAGCAGTTATGATTAATTTTCGCACGATTTGTTGTCTTATCCAGAAGACACACTTGTGTTCCAGTTAAAACTGGTGCAATCTTTTTTTTCTATAATATGTCGTTTTACAATGTATGTGTGTGTGTGTGTGTTTATAATATGCTTCTGACGTACAGTAACGTTTTTAACACCGTCCCCCGCTAACGTATGGAACACTGTGGAATATCTATTTGGCACAAAATACATCGTTTTTCAACGTATATGGTTATCACACAAATTATTATTGTTGTTATTTTGCCGATAGTGTGCGCAGTTATATTTTGTTGGCATGAAACCTCAATAATAATAATAATAATAATAACTGTAAAAAGAATGAAAAAAAAACACGTTTAAAGAAAGAATATCCCCGTTCCACCGCGCGTATAATATGTTTAAAATATGCGTATTGTCTGTCGTTGTGTCTCCTCTCATGTCTTCGTACAAATTGCGTTATTGTTGTCAATCAAAGTGTAATTCTTCTTATGTTAATTACATTATATACGCCGCCGCGGGTCGTATTTTGTTGTTCTACGTGCTTAAAGAGATCGGCCGTCTCATCGTTAAATTCCGTTACTCATATTGGAACTGATTTGTGTGAATTTCGACGGAACGTGAATTTAAAATTTGTTCCTCCTGACATATACGTCGTTAATAGACGAACATTACACGGGCAAACGAAACCGTGAAAATACAGGGAAAATATTTCAAAAAAATTGAAACATTTTCGTAAATAAAACGCGGTTTCACGGATCCTGGAATAAAGAAGGCCACGGTTGTGCTGTGTATTAAAACACCAGAGGTTTTACACGAAATTAATTACAGTGTTATGCATAAGCAATAACAGAGTTGTTTTTAAATTTTTTATGTTATTTAAAAATGCTTAAGACTTTTTAAGAATTGAAAATATTTGAAAAACTAGCGTTCGGAGTTCATTTTCCCGCTTGAAGCAATTCATTTTTGACGAAAATCGTAGAAATGTCATCTTAAATAGAGGAGATGCTATTATTATTTCTCTGTTTCTTACACGCGGGAGATTTTTGTCGTTTCTAGAGAGACGAAAATTTTGCCTCGCACATTTTTAAATCGCGTCTAGTAATTGACGTTTCGGAGAATCTGTAGGTTTTTCAACACACGACAGAAATCACTATAGTAAAAAACGCTTCGCGGATAGGTACATCCGAATCGAATGTCTTTTTTTTTTTTTTTGTAGTTTACGCATTCTTCGACATCTGGCACTGACCATAAAATGATATGTTCTCGATGAAACTGTAAAGATTTCGTAAAATCTCGACCATTAAGACTGTTCACACATTTTTATACGAAAATATTGAGAGAGAATTCATTAAACACTATTTTACAATACCGATATGTAAAAGCGATGGCTTTCTCGAGGGAGACAATTGGTTCGGTCATTACACGTGATTACGCGATGAATTGTACGTTTTCTTACGCGTTAAAATTTATAAGTTATTGAGTATAATTTAACATTCGTACGGTTTTTGGGACTCCGTAGATTTTTTTGTTTTATACCTTTTTTGAAGGCTTGACGAGCAGAAAAAAGTTTGAGAACCGCACTGGTCTATATAATACGGTCCTATTAAGTCGTATATATTAAGAATAAGAACCTTGTACGAATAAGTAACATTTGTGGAATTTATGCTATCGGTCAGAATTTTTTTTTTTCTCTCCATTAAGGTATAAGAATATGTTGCTGCGATAGCTCAATTTATTATTGTTGCGAGTTATTATTCACCGTATAGTGAAATGTATTATATTATTATACAAACACATTTTACGATTTATCAGTGGGAAACGCATTATGTCATGTGTCATTATTTATATATAACGTACATATATAATACACGTTTAAAATAACCGAATCGATTATTATGTTAAATATTATATAAATTAAACGATACGAATTATTATAATTTTTTTTTGTTTTTTAAACGCGTGCGCAAAAGCGTTCATGATTACAGTGTGTATGATGTTAAATAACATAATACGTATGTACGCGTATATATGCCATTAAAACTATTATTTTTACTGCAGCGTTTGCTCGTTAGTCATTCGTTTTCGCTCGTTATTCACGTATTGTTCGTATTTTTACATTAATTTTCTTTTTTTCTTTTTTTTTACAATATATCCCATTTTTTTTTTTTATATTTACGCGTAAAATCGTCTCCTCGATGGTGGCCGCGACGTTACAAACGGAGGTGGCCGCATTAAACGCGCGCTCCGACGATTAATCAGCCTGTGATGATAATTATTAGTATTTAAATAAATAATAACATGACACGTACAATATACCGTCCGATGCGAAACGTGCGCGGTGTGATTTAACGATTTCCCGTTATTTTCGCGAGGTTATTGTGTTGTATAATAGTTATAATAATAATTACAAAAACCGTCGTCCGTTTTGGATATATGCAAATTTTGTTCGTTAAAAAAAAAAATCATTTCGTCCGTCAACTATGTCGTGACATGGTTTAAAAAAAAAAAAAACAGATTTTGATAAACATTAATATTGTTTGTTTATGAATATATTATACGCATATATATATAGGAAATGATCGAAGCAGTAATTCAAAACAACATGTCCTATATTTTTACAGTTTATGATCAAGTCATAGCGTATGGGCATAATATTTGACTTTAGTCCACGCCCCGCAGTTAAAATATAGCCTTTTAAAAGTAATAATACTGCATCGTATCAACTTACAATAGAACGTGGAAAAAAATATCCGATTTTTTTTATTTTAGTAAACTTGTTTGCGCTTGTAATTCCAGCTAAATTTTCTAAGTTATATACACGTATATGAACATATGAATTCTAACTTGATTCCATTATAAAATGTATACATTATGGCGTTCCATTATATAGACGCGATACAAGGACAATAAAAAAAAAAATTGTAATAAAAATTGAATGCGACGGTAATTTTGTATTGAAAAATATATTATAAAAATAAACGTAATATTGCACAAAAAAAAAACTACGCGAACGAATTTTATACTTAAAGTATAATTGAAAAGCCATATTTTATAGTTTAGATTTCATAATAATAACAGCAGTATACAAATACTTTCAATAGGAATTTGTTATAATTTTTAAATTAAAAATATGCATTATTTTGTACAGAATAAATCAAGGGATCAAAAATATCGACAGACATCCCCGTGTCATCCGTAATATCTATAAGAGTATATACGCGATTACGTATACGTATAATGTCCGTTCTCACAGACGTCTGTAAACAAATATATATGAACGTTCGTAGGTTCATATAATAAACTTACTATATTTTATTGTATATATTATTATTAATTGTACCTAGTTATATATTGGCTTGGCTTTGGCGTTTCGTCAAGTACTTACGAACGAATTGTATCTTATATTATAATAATCTTATATTGAGTCATAGAAAGTATTATAAAGAAAACTTACTATACCTTACTAATATATACCGCTTAAAATATATACATATAATTTTTTTTCGTGATTTTCTTAAAAGAAAAATATATTTTTTTACTCATTTATAATAATATATTGTGTGTATATGCGTATAATATACGACAACTTGTGTTCAAAAAGACTTCATTGGAATTGTTTATGTGTATATGGCTTCCCAACATGTATCTAATTACATTTTACAGTTTTAGAAAATTAAACGTCATAAAAAAAAAATTGTACGTATTTTCTCGATGACATAAATATATAGGGGAACTTTTTTCATTCTTTGTATCGTCACATAAGACAAAATTGTTTTACGCCTATATAATAATATAATATCAGTGAAGATGGTCCATATTTCAACACGTAATTATAAATTATTTATATATTTCAATATATAAATAGAACGGCAATCGCGTTTTCTCAGTCAATTTTCGTGTTTATAATTATTTTTTTCGAAATATAATTTAAATAGTAATAAACAATGTTGTAAGTATATTTATACAAAAAAATAAAATCGAATCTTTCGGTTTTCAGATTTTTTTTTTTAGCAACTTATATTTTTAACTCGCATTTTTCCAATGTAGAATATTTTTTACTGAAAACGTTACTTGCGTATGTGAAATGTCGATCAAACATATAAAACATATATAATTATAATTATTATTATTTTAACGTTTAATTACATATATATATATATATATATATATATATATGTGTGTGTGTGTGTGTGTGTATAAAGATAGTTTAAACATAATATTGTAATGGTTCGAAAAATATTTCGCGTCAGAACTGTGTTGTATGAAAAAAAAATTTAAAAAATACAGGCTGCCATTAAAAAGTCAAACATTAAATAGTCGTTATAATAGATGTTTAGACGAAAAAAACTAGTAAAAATAATAATTTTTACTGTACAAATTATAGCGCTATTGTGGGAAGTGCAGTAAATATGTGAATTTTTCGATATATACGAAAACGCGTATTGGACACGCGGCTCCTTGCGCCATATTAACGCGGTAAACGGCGGCGATAATATTAAATAAATTAAAAACAACGAATTGTCTACAGATAGATTATACACCTAACCTGCCCCTGCAGTTCATTATTATTATTATTATTATTATTATTATAATAATAATTCGAGTATTTTTTTAATTTTTTTTTTTCAAGATTTGTCTCGAGCCCAACGTTTGGTGTCCAGTTCGTTGCAACAATTCGATTTCGAATGCATCGGTACGACGCAGACGGACGACGAGTTGGTAATCACTCGATCGTTGGCCGAATTCGGCCGTCTCATCTCGTCTATTGAAGACGAAAGAGACAGAATGGTCAGTATATAAATAATATTATAATGTGCTTGTGTAGCGTGTAAAACATTACTCGGGAAGTGGTACGCGTTTTTCTTCGTTTACTTCTTACGCAGCAAACAACAGCAGCAGCAGCAGCAGCGCGTAAGCCAGTTATAGTCATATTATATACACCTATTGGTTACCACCATTATATTAGCCTTGTGTGCGTATCAGTGAAAGTGTGACGAGGAGCATGACAAATCGACTGCAGACGGGGCCAAATTGAGTTTTATTATATATACGAAAAATAATATATAATAGCGTTGCGCGGCGTTTTATTTTTGAAAAAAGAAAAATATCGAATTAATATAATATACCCGGCTGCGATATATAATACGAGCGATAAATTCATTATTTTTTTTTTTTTTTTTTTTGTCGGTGTAGCGTTCGAAAATCGTATTCTATATCAGTGGACAACGCAATGCCGCTTTCCTTTTTATTCCCCCCCATCATCCGACTTTTTTTTTTTTAGACATTTCTGTTTTAATAATCGATTAAAAAATATTTAATACTACGGTGTACCTGTTACGTTTTAAACGACGAAGAAATCGAAAACCGTGATTTTAGTATTTCCTTCCCTCGCGTTCCTGGAACGATTCAAAATACAAATAATACGTGTTTTTTTTTTTCACACTTATCGTTTCAGTTAGCCAGAGCCTACGATCAGTTTATAATTCCCTTGGAAAACTTCAGAAAAGAACACATCGGTGGCGTAAAGGTAACTCTCATTTACCCATATGTATTGTATAATAAAGTATAATGTATGGATTATGATTTGTGTGTGTGTGTGTATTATTATATATAAGACCACTTGTGGATCACTCTTATCACATTCAAATACTAAACATATTTAGGTAAATTTCGTGCACACGATACGCGTATTATTATATGCATTACTATACGGTCGAGGCGGATGAAAAAAACTAAAAACGAAGTATACAAAATGACTAAATGAAATATCCAATGGGGCGGGGAAGGAGAGGAAACTCGATACGATTTTATAGTCGATATTATACGTTATAATAATAATTTATTATTTTACTAATAAGACTGTCCAAAAAAAAATGTTTATTAAATAATTGGGGAATCCGTGGACCGGACTGCTATAAATTACAAAATAAAAGAACGAATCGCGCAGGGCTCTACTATTACTTGTGTACATATTTCCGTGTTTTAGTGTCCGACGGATCCGCGCCGGTCACGCGAACGTATTAAAACGTGCCATATAAGTACCTTGGCATCGTTGGAAAACGAACTTGTTTAAATAATAAATACACCGATTATATAAAATCGGTTTAAATTATAGCGATTGTTTGAGAGGGGAAGGGGGTGGGTAATTGCAGGTCTTATACGGCAAGCCGAATGGCCGAAAGAATATGTGGAAATACGCAATGTATTATGTCATGTAAAAACTATTTTTTTTTTTTTTAACATAAAGATGAAAAATAATCGAAATACTATTCGAGTACTCGTAAAACAAAAAAATGGTTTTTATTATGTTTTAAAAATCTGTTTCGGTCATCATACATAGCTGTTCCTATGTTAAATAAAAACACAGGAGAGACGACGGTATCGCGCATCAAAAAAACAAAAAAAAAAAATCAATTTCTCTGATATTTGCCCCAATAAAAATGTATAGCCGGGTACTTGTATTATTTACTGTGTTGCGATAGAAGTGCGTGTATTTAAATGCGTTTAAAAAGTACTTAAAGAAATCGTCGTTAAATCTTCATTAAATAGCGTATTTTGTTTTAATGAATAGGTACATAAAAAATTCGATATATTATTGCGCATACGACCGATAGTGTGATGATTTAGGAGTCGTAACTATGATGACCATTGCTAAAACATTTTTGTAATCCTTTATACGAAAATTGTATTATTAACAAGGAAGCGGACATTTACTCTCGTTGTCTTGTTACACGCACGAAACATAATAAAATAGATGTTTCTAACATACCGATCTATAATATAGTGATGCGATAAGGATTCTGAAAACAGATCTGTGGTGAATTTTACTGTGAATGGCGAATTTTTCATTTTTTTTTTTTAAACATCTTCATAATTTAATTATTAGTGTTTTATTTTTAGTTTAAATTTGTTCAGTTTTAATTTTATAGAGATTTATAAAAATAAAAAAAAATGGCAAAGTCGATCTCGTCGAATAGGACTTCACGACGAATTCAAATGTTTTCTTATCACACTAGGCCGACCGGCAAATATTTAGGAAACGTCTATTTTGTACCATGTTTCGTATGCGTGCTGGACAAAAAGAGAAAATATTGATTTTTCTGATAATTCGGTTTGAAAATTAATAACACATTTCATTTGTGTATTTCTATATTTTACGATTTTTTTTTTTTTTTGAAGTTCAACAATATGCATTTTTTCTTATAATAAAATACCTACATTTGATTTTTTCGAGAAAAAATTATTTACAGTAAGTCAATAATTTCAAGGCGATTTTATTAATAACGATAATAGTTGTTTAAATAAAACAAAAAAATACTACAATGCTCTCTATAGAGTTTAAGACGGACCGAAATGAAAACTAACCTATCCCGTACTTTATAATTAGTGGAGAACTGTTATTTCATATTGTTTATTCAGCGGTACATTTGCACGAGGAAAGTACGTGCTTTCCGCCGCCAAGCAAGTGTTGATGGCTTCCCGAAGTTGATTTCGTCGTTTTAGAATCGTGCAAAACACGTGCCTATTGCGCACCGACACCAAAGCACGTGCTTAGGCGTCGTTCGTCGGACGTGCGTTCAAATGTAATTAGTAATTGCATATTATAAACGCGGATTTCCGATATATCGGTTGACGTTATTATTATTCATATATCTTTAGGAAATACATTTTTCCTGCTACGATTATTGAATTGATCATTCCCTTTTCCGTGTGCATTCGGCCGTCGTAACACGATAAAATACAATTTTAGATAAACTATTGTGCCCAGTTAGTTATACCATATAAATAAGTTTTGCATTTTTTTCCTTGGATCCGATTTTTTACAAATAGGTGAACGGTATATCTGCGCAGTGTATTCACATTTCACACTAATTAATAAAAGTCAAAAGTATAGTGCTTCCTGCGTTTGTTCTCAGTTCGTGTAATGTTTCAAGTATCTTCCTTTTAAACAATACGGATATAACTTCCAAGGCCCCCACATAAGAGGAAGGGGCATTTGAATCCAGAGTTTAGGGGCCTCGTAAAATTTATTTATTTTTCAAAAATAGTACTTCGATATTTTGGTATGCACGTCCATTTTTAACTATTAAATATAAGTTGTTTTCTTTTCTTTTTCTTTTTCTTTTTTTTTTTTTGCCAAAACTAGTATACATTTTTACCTCAATAAATTAATTGAACGTTATACTAATATTATAAAAAATATACGTAGAATTCTTAATTATTTAATAACGTCCGGGAAAAGTGATATTAAGAGGCAAATTGGAAATGTTATAAAATCCATATTACGTATAAGATTATCATTAGTATGTTATGGGTATGTCTAAAATAATTCGATGATTATTGTAATTTATTAAAATATAAATATTGTATTGTAAAAGTGCTTTTTGATTGAATTTTACAAATGAAAGTGAGTCAGTTAATATAATATTATATCGATGATATTAATAAAAATACACCGAGGTGATATTGTAAAAGTTATTGTCAGAAAGCTCGATTGTTAAAATCAATAGAAGAGCACCATTTGATTTATATATATATAAAGTAATATTTTCATTGCCCTTTTGTGTTTGCGTTTTTTAATTTTACTAATTTAAATTACCACCTATCTCGTGTATGTTTTTTCTAATGAAGATAAACTCAATAATAATCAGTTATGAAAAAATAGATTGATTCTTTTAGTCTAACAGAAAAAGTCTGACAACCAGCTTTAAAGTATTGCAAGTGACTGCTATGTTTTAAATATAATCAATAATAGGATCGTTAATAAGCTACATTTGTTTAAAAACTATTTTTTGTGTACATGTTTATTTAATCATACAACAATTATTACGTGGTAATTTTTATTTTGTAGGAAGGGAAGAAGAAATTTGAAAAACAAACAGCTAAATTTTGCCAAAGCCAAGAACGTTATTTAAACCTGTCGACTAAAAAACAAGATTCAGTACTTCAAGAGGTTTGTTTTGTATTATTTACATTGTGTTGGAGTTAAAATCTATAAAATAAAGTTTTATGGTTTCGGTCTAAATACTATTGTATATTTCTATAGGCTGATGCAACTTTAGAAATGGAGCAACGGCATTTTTGTCAAGCCAGTCTAGAATACGTATTTTTACTACAAGAAGTTCAAGAAAGAAAAAAATTTGAATTTGTTGAAACTGTAAGTGGGTTTTATTTTTATTTAGAAGTTATCAGTTAAAAATTTAATAATCTAAAATATATATCACATTATAAAAAGTGTTTAGTGTTAAATTAAATAAAATATTTTCATTTTAGATGAATATGAAATAAATTTTTGAATTAATCTCTTGTACGTGTAGTTTATTAATTATTTTCATTTAAAATTGGGTATCCATTTTTTTTTCAAAAAATAAAATAACTAGATCTACTTAGTTATTAACCAGAGAGTATAATAATGTACATGTGATTTGGAATAAAATTTATTCTAATATAATGAACACTACATTTTTTCTTTTGTAGATGTTAGGTTTTATGTTCAGTTGGTTAACATTTTACCATCAAGGACATGAAGTTAATGAAGATTTCAAACCATATATGCGTGAGTTGCAGATTAGAATACAAAAAGTAAGTAACTAACATTAACAATTATTGTATTTTTACTTTTGATTTAATACGACTCTAACATGTATGTATAACACTAATGTTAGACTAGAGACAATTTTAACGAGACTCGCGATAAAACTGAATCTCTGATGAGAAAAATGCTTGAAATGAGACAGTCGGTAAGATATTTGTGGCGTTTTTTGTTACACCTTTAAGTTATTTTATTTTTTTATTTTTTTTTTTGCAATAATACAAGCTTATGTTTGTCTCCCTTTTAAGAAATCTCTAGAAACTAACTTAAATAATCAGAAAATCACAAGAGAAGGATATCTATTTCTTCTTGAAAGAAGTAAGAACTTTAATTAAATTTATAAATACATTTTACTAATTTATTTACAAATTTTATATTTAGAGCTTCCAGGATTTAAACACACTGGTCAAGCAACCAAATGGCTACAGAATAAATCATTAGGAGGTAGTTAAATTGTTTTATACATGCATATAAAACATCATTTTTATAATTTCCCACATTTTTTTTATTGTCTTTTTAGATGCACTTAGTACAACTACATGGACTAAACATTATTGCATATATCGAAGAGAGACTAAAGAATTCGAAATGATAACATTTAATCAAATGATTGGAAAATTTGTAAGTTTTTTTTTTTATACAATTTATCAATATACTATTTCACTAATTTGTTTTGTTTAGAATACTTCAGAAAAAATGATAATTTCGTCGTGTATTCGCCGAATGTCTGATTCCATAGATAAACGATTTTGTTTCGATCTTACTAGTGATGATAGGTATGTTGTGCTTGTTAATTGTTGTAATTCATTTTAATTTCTGTATATTATGCCAATATAATGGATTTTCTTCTACTGTATTTATTCCTTAGACCTGGAATCATATATACATTTCAAGCATTATCAGAAGAAGATCGTAAGTTATGGATGGACGTTATGGATGGCAAAGAACCGGTATTTAATTTGAATATTTATATTATGAAAATCATATTTTTATGATGGTGTTTTTTTTTTAAACAGGAGTATGGTGTACCTGCACCGACTTTAAACACTAGTGATAATAATATATTTTTAGATGATGCTGGTTTCAATTTCATAAATAAATGTATTCAAGCAGTTGAGTCACGAGGTATGTATATATTTATATTGGAAAAAATTAAAAGAAATAATGTGCATAATTGATTTTTCCTTGTTATTTACAGGTTTAGAAGAACAAGGGTTGTATCGTGTCGGAGGTGTCAGTTCTAAAATAACTAAGCTCTTGGCAATGGGATTGGATCGTCGAAAAACAACTAATGGGTTGAATTCGTTGAATTTCCTAGACGATTGTATTGAATGGGAAACCAAAACAATTACTAGTGCTTTAAAGCTGTTTTTAAGAAACTTACCAGAACCATTAATGACATTCAAATACCACAATGCATTTATATCGGCTGCAAGTAAGTCATGTTTTAAAACGTAAATGGGGCTTTTTTAAAACTTAAATTTTTATATATACTTTTTAAGAACAAGAATTGCGATTAAAACGTATAAACGATGTGCATATACTTCTACACAAAATTCCTAAACAAAATTTCAACATGTTGGAATTGTTGATAAAACACTTGTGCAAGTATGATCAAATATTCTTCAAACTGTTCATGCTATTTTGACATAGTTTGAAAAATACACGCTTAAATGTTACATTTCAGTGTTGAGACCCATAGTGAGCAGAATCTCATGACAATAAGCAATATAGCCGTATGTTTTGGACCAACCCTCATGCGACCCGAGCGTGAAACTGTTGCGGCTATAATGGATATTAAATTCTGTAATGTAGTAGTCGAAATACTCATTGAGAACTATAATAAAGTAATATTTAAAAAATTTAACATAATTAGATCATCATAATAGAACTATACTGAAAATTAATTACCCATTTAGTTGTTTAAAACTGATCCAGACCTTGAAGTGGAATATGAACCTACGCCGGGACCACAACAGCCTACTTCACAACAAAAAATTAAATATTCACCAATTGCCCCACCAGTTACTCATGTAAATTGCAAAAATGTATTTTTTAATCCGTTTCGATTATAATATTAAATTTTTATCCAGGCGATCATAAAATCATACTACGATGGACCAATGCTCAGTACTTCTTTACATAACGTAGGTGCAATACCACCAACCATTCCTTCGCACACAATACCTATAGTGAATTCAAGTCGGGTAAGTGGGTTTTATTTATGTGTGTGCAATGAATTAAATACTATCAACACAGTAAAAATATTACTTTCTAACACATACAATACATATATTTTAAATAATTCTCTCTAACCTAATTAATGTTAAATAATAAATTTGTAATTAAAATTTGTTTATATGATGCATAAAAAAATTTTGAATAACAATATATGACATTCTAGCTGAGTCTTACTTCGTCTACTTCGAGTGCATTGTCAGAAACTAATCTTCATAATCTGAGTGTATACAGTAGTAAACCCGTAACGCACGCAACAAGTCCTAATAAAAATTATTATTACTTGGTGGACTCTCAGAATACAACAAATACTAGCTCCAGTAGTTCAAACGAATCAGTTTGTTCAGTGTTTTCATTGGAAAATCCACAAATGCAGCCATCGAGAGCACCACAAAAGACGAAGAGAAGTATAAAAATGGGTGTGCATTACGCAACGAGTTATAGACCTCAGGATACTGTGTAAGTTTTACTGTGTAATGAAATAAATGGCTTGAGTGCATGTATATTTAATTCTTATATTTACATATATACAGTGGGGTAGTACGTAGTGTTTAATGAACCTAAAACTGATTATTAATTTTTAAAACATATTTTGTACTGTTATTTTTTTATATAAATTGTTATGGTATTAAAAAAAAGTAATGTGGGGTCTTTTTCTATGTGACCAAGTAAAGTCATTAGAAGACGATAGAATTTTGGGAAAATTAGTTTTCAGTGTCCATACAATGAAATACAATTTGTCTTTTAATGGTTTTAAATTTAAAAATTTATGATTAGATTACAATATTTTTTAATCGAATTCTATGACCACAAATAATTTAATATCTAATAATGGCATAAACTATGTTCTACCTTGGGTATATATGTAAAACAACATGACTAACGTGTACTAAATCACTAACACATATTGTTTTAAGTCACTAATCTAGAATTACAATTTTTTTTTTTGGTGTCTGAATTAAAGTGGTTCACATCTGGCGTCATTTGTTGGTGGTCGCATTAGTCCTCCGTCGCACTTAACATTAAGGTTAACAATATTAATATGTTAAATTTGTCTCTTTAACTAACACAAACTTTTTTGCTATCTGTCAATTATATTACAATATACATATCTATAAAAGCAGTTATATAAGAAAATTACTGTGTTTTGTTGGTTTTAATTGAATAAAATTTATTCAATCATTTGTGTAATATTTTACATTTTACAAAGTATACTCAAACAGCTATAACTTATTTTTAAAATCAAATAGTTATACTGCTTAACTTAGTTACGTGTTGTTCACATTTAAAATTAATTCATTTCACGTGTGCACTGAGTAGGAAAAATTATAATAATCACCACATTGGTTTAAGGATATCTTTTTTAATTTATCATATTAATAATGTATGTTTACAAACCATAGTAATTTTATTATTTTTTATTCAATTAAGGCACCACACAACACCGGCATTTGTTTTCTCTCTGTCTACCTTGTGTAGGACATGGACTTAATCGCCATTCTGATTCTAGTTAAATTTATGTTTAATTTTTATTCATTATACAATTTTATAAAGGTTGTTCTTGTATGTTGATTTTATATAATACACCATAAATTTTTATCAAATTATAAAACGATTACATGAATATATCTAAATTAAAATCTGTCGTTACAACATTTTTTATGGGTTATTATTAATTTAAAAAAAAAAAATTAAAACTTCATCTAGTCAAATTGCAGAAAAAATACAATTGGTTCATGAATTTAATTGGAGATTTGTAATAGCGATAAATCCGTGGCAGACAGAAAAAAACATTTTTTTTTTTATACATTAGTATATTGTGGCCCCTTATCGTTTGTACAAAAAGCTTTTATTACGTAAACGATTTCATATCACAAGTGTTACATTTTATAATTTATACACGGCAACTATACATGCTTGTTTCTTTTTTTCTTTTGTAGACGAGTACGTACTTTGTATGCATGTCTTGGAGAAAATGACGGTGAACTGTCATTTGAGCCAAACCAAATAATCACAAACGGTATTTTCCCATTTTTTTTTTTATAGACTATTATAATATTATTATCATAGAACATAAGAGCAGTAGTTCATTCATTTTACTTGCTGCAAATAACACATGTACATAGGTACGTGAACCAGTCATTTTGATTTTTATTTAAAACTATTCGGTGTTATGTATTACACAAGAATGACTAAAAACAGTAATCAGAAAATTAACCAGATATTTAAAATTGAATTTTAAATCGTAACAAATGAAATATTAATTTTTCTTTATATCTTTTCTATAATAAATTATCGAATCAAATGCGTGTAATAAAAAATGAAACAATAATTCTACAACAATTACATAAGACAAGTATAATTGTTATATTCTCACTTCATCAAACTATATTCTATAGTTGTACTTCCAAAGGTTCAACATATTTCTTGTACATAAGTGTAATTTTAGAAATTTATATTCTATCATTTTCCAAATATTGAAAAAAAATTCACCAAACTGTTGAGAATTCTATTTATCTAATTTATTATAATCGTAAATTTTTTTTGTAATTTGTTCATGTTTTTTAAAAAATTTAAAATGGAACACAAAAATAATATGATCAAATTGTATTTGTTCACAATGTACAACATAAACATATTAATTAAACTCTATTATTATCCACAACTAGTAGTGATAGGCGATAATCCGCATTGATGGTAATGTGTTTAACATTGAACGTTCGATCATTTACAGTGCGATCTTCATGTGAACCTGGCTGGTTGGAAGGTACACTGAACGGTAAAACAGGTCTAGTACCAGAGAACTATGTGGAACTGTTGCCGTAAATCATATTCAAGACTCAGAGAATAGCGTTTGGCAAAAAAAAATTCCTACTTACTAGGACATCAGGAATGGGCAAATACTCTGGTTATAAAGTGCGCATTTTGTTTTTAATTTATATATTTTTTTGTTATTGTTTTTCTTGTTAATATAATTGGAGGCCTAAAGACCATTTGTTAATGCGTGCACACACATACATACACATTTAAAATATTAAAAAAAAAAGTTACCAAAGAATGCACACACACATGTAAGATGAGTGTCTTTTGACCACATTACACCAAACTCTTACGTGATCTCTACACACACAAACATACATTGTCATTTTTTAATTTTTTTTATCGCCTCATATTTTCTGATACTATTTTTTAGTTCATATTCCTCCTCTCGATTATCTGCTATTATTTTTGGTCCATTATTTTATATTTTTATTAAAATATAATCTTTTGCAATTATATTATATAACTATTAAATTAATTATTGAATATATTTCATTTACGCGATAGGAATTTTATCTCGCTCATATTATCATTTATGTACATGTATATATATATATTTTTTTTTCGTGATGGCAATTATTACTATTATTGTTGTTATATCTGTGTTATATTGTGACTGAAACGCCAATATTCGCCAAAAATGGTTTTGATCCCCTTTAGTAAATTTGTAATTCTATATTCCATATAATATATTTATATATATATCGTATAAATTACATTTATTTTAAATTGCTGTTTGAGAATTGGATACAACAGTTTTCATTCCTTCTTCAATAACGCTAAGACACGACCGCCAACCAAAAAACGAATTCCTCAATGTCTGCCAACGCTGTTTGCTGAACGTCCGGTACATTGTACTTGAAATGTTTACTTTTTTTGATGCCTGATCCATACGGCCACGCACAAATTTTGTTCCGAAAACTAAAATAAAAAAAAAATTATAATAGGTATTCCTCTAAAATCTATTCACATCTTACGTTCAAGTAAAAAGGACTCTACTTGATCTGCATTCACTTGTACTTGTTGTTGTATGGTCTCAAATGATATGATGCTAGAGTCTTCGGCCAGACTCATGACGGTTAACAGTTTCATCTTATGCACGTTTGCTTGATGATCTAATCCTGTGCAAATATGTAACACGAAGTTTAAATAAAACAGTACTATTAATATATGACTTCTATTTTATATTACCTAAAGATTTGATCAAATCCTTGTGACCTTTGTAGAAATCTAAATAGTTAGCTAGATTACCAGAGACAAATATGACCAAAAGCTCGTGCAAGGGAGTGTTTTGTAGAGATATAACTGGAGCCAAACTCAATAATGGTTCGAATAAGAATGTCTTTGGATCGGCAATAGCAGAAATTATACACCTTTTTGCATCATCCTTGGCCTGTTTGCCATCATCAGCTGTGTAATTGCGAAGTAATTCAATCATAACTTCAGCAGCCAATTCGCTTAAAAAAAAAAAGAAACAAGTAATAAAATACAAAAAATCTTTCAATAGTAATACCTGTGACCATTTTCAATCAATGCACCATGCAACTGTCTAAGAAGAGACTGCTTTTGTTTTTTCGTATGGCTGATAGAGAGAAGTGATTTGTTTAAATTGTCAATTCCCGAGTACACCAGTAATAGTTGCTTGTTTTTCTTGGCCACATCAATTATATCTGAATATAGTTGAAAACGAGCTGGTAGTGTTGGATCGACTGTGCCGTGCAACAGCCACAAACTGATGAAATACATTTTTAAATAATATTGATCAAAATTAAAAATTCAATACTACAAATACTATTTCATATTTTAAAATAGTGGTCTTCACTTACGTTTTAAGTATGGTATTACTGAATTGTTCTTCTTCGTATTTCGACAGTTTCTGGCTGAATGCAGTTACCAATTTGCTTTCTGCTTCCACTGTTCCAATTCCAATGATCACCGACACAATCGAGCACAAAAAGCTTTCAATGTCTGTGTCCGATAAGTCCGTTTTCAAACAAGCATCGCATTTAGATATAATTTCTTGCATATCTTCCTCAATGCTTTCCGGTCCCTTCTCTTGTAAAGTTACACCAATGCTACGCAAATACGATCTAAGTTCTACAGCCTGTAAACAAAAAAATGTAACAATGATAACTTTTATTTCAATTGAATTCTATAATGATTAAAAATAGGAATTATTACACAATAGAAAAATTATACTTCAATCAAAACTTAAGTATTCTTATTCAAAATTGTATGCAAGTACCATTCAAAAAAATTATCATCTTACAATTTGTTATACACACAAATAATTTATATTTCGAAACTTTTATCTTTTATTACGTAATGCATATTCATTAAAATGTGTTAATTACAAAAATGATGTACAATAAGTGGAACGATTAGGTAGATACTATATAGATATAGTTTAATAAGATAAGTACAAATACAAGGTACTCTATAATTACTAATGGTGCAAGACCAATTCATATCACTTATATTAGGTCCTCAATGATAATTTTATGTCCAGAACTAGGTTTGTTAATATCAAGGGTGGCTGCAATGAAGCTCGTGAGCTGAGTCAATCTTATACAGTTCTTGAAATTAAGAGTGAAAATATTACAGATTTTAAAAAATATATAATTAAATGGAAACTGCTTATTCTGACAACGCTCAATTTTTGTAAATGTTTCTACATATTTTATAAAATCAAAAATCTGTTTTCATTTTGTAATCCATTAATCTCTTAAAAATGTGGGTAGTTTCGAAACAGTTCTTTAAATTTGGAATTCTTTTTAGTATGGAAAATGTCTCAAAGTTTAGCGTCCCTATTGCGACGACATCTGAGGTAAATACCTCAGTCACCTCACCCTTGCTACGGCTCTGAGTGTTAGTAGGTTTCGCTTACCTGTTCTTCTCGTGATAATTCAATAAACGTCGGAGGAGGGCCCGTCATCGTATGATAATTGAAGACAATCGACGAAAGTGTTAAGTTAAAAAAAACCACAAAAGCGTTGTTATCGAACAAGAACGTTGTGAATCGCGTTACTAGTATTACGCGACGAATTCTTTAAGATTCCTACGAAAATTGTAGAAAAAGCGCACGGCAACGGCGGCGACAATCGAGTGGTACGATGTGAAATATTATTTGTTTACGAGTTTCGTATCCTAACCTGTAAACGATAGAACCGCAACAGCGTTCGCCGTAGAACCTCCGTGCATGGTATAAACCATGACGAAATAACATGGTATGCCAGCAACATGAACGAATTTGAGAACAGTTCGAGTTGCCATGGAATAAAATATATATTTTTTCAATTATGCCATGAAATTCTGACGTCATTCGGTCTTATCTGTAGCATTATCAAAATAATATTTTTAATTAAAAAAGCGGTAATTATACAATTCTATAAAATTAGATTATTTTCGAATATTTGAAAGTTTTAAATGAATTCAAATTTCAAAGTATTGAAGTATAAATATAAAGTATTTATTTTATAGTTTTGTTTTTGAAATACACTGTTTTCTTGGTATCCAGCATATTATTTGTTTTTATATTAAAATAATGTAAACTATAATATATTGTTATTAACTTATGTTTTTGCTTGAATAAAATGTAATTATTACCTACCTGCTATTACGTTGTGTTGTTATTATTACCTTTGTTCCGTTTTTTAAATATTTTACTATGCCTAAATGTGCTATTGCTACCTGTATAGGATCTAACCATCAAAATAAAAAAATAATGCTTCATAGGTTCCCCAAACAGGTAAGTTTACAAAAAAAAATGGATACAAGCATGTGGTCGAATTGATGATGTTATATCCTCTGGTAAGCCTAGATATTTCATATTTTTTATGCTACTTATTAAATATTTGTATAATTAATGATACAGAAAGAATATGTTCTCTACATTTCCATAGTAGTGATTATTTTAAGCCCCTTATACAGCAAATGCTAAATTATTCACCAAAGAGTGGAAAAAAATTGAAAATTAATGCTGTTCCATCCATTGACGTGGTATTTTCCATATTATAATTTTAAGACAAAACTACAATGGTCTAAAATAAGATCTACAAATTTTATTATTTTAATAGGTATTAAGTGATGCTATACCATAATTATAGATTTTAATTAGGATTTATTATAATAAATAAAATTTACAATGAATATTGTGATTGAAATATAATAATGTATTTGAATATAAGAAATTGTATAAAAATGTATATATTAATATACATACATATATATACAGTAAAACCTCCGCTTACAGATACCTCCCAATAGTGGATGTCTTTTTGGGAACGGGGATATTTTCATTACTAGGGTGCGGATTTGTATGTATTAAAAATTCAAAAATATGTACATATATATGTATTTAATTTTATCCAAATATATAATTAAAAATACAATATATTTTAAAAAAAATAAGTACGTAAATATAAATTATACAACACTACTGTTATGAACTTAGCACAACTTAACACAACTTAGGGGTTCGTAACACTACACTATATTATTATTTTATTAATATTAATTGGGAATACAAATTAAATTAAAAATTACAAATTACAAGTATTTATTCATTGGAATCTACTTCGTCGTCAACAAAACAATTGACAATTATATACTTTTTTAGATTGTCAAAAGTAAATCGACGTTGATTAGGACGCAATATATTTTTAAAGCGGCTAAAGGATCTTTTCACATTGACGGAAGTTATAGGAGCAAATTTAAAAGCCTCTAATTTAGCAACACTAAATTGAAAAGAAGTTTGCGTATCGCTGCCGTTATGAATGTTTGCAATAGCTTCAATTGTCTTTAAACCTGGGTTTTTACTAAGTACTTGTTCAACTTTTTTCTTAATTTTTATTCCGACCTCCCCAGGGGCTTCTTTCAATTTGTTGACGGTGTTAGAAACAATACCCAGGCTATCATCCAGAGACAAGTTTTGAGGTTCGAGTTTCGTAATAGAATTGGCAAGGAATTTTTTTTTACGAGTCCGAGCCATCGATTGCTTCATATAGTTTCTTGCCAGTAACGAGCGACTTCTACTGCCTGGTCGTTGGCTTCCAGAAGATCTTGTGAATTACATGTTATTGGGAGGTTTGGACAAACCAGGAGATGTTGCATGGTCTGGATGGAGCCACATTTGCATTCGTTATCTTCTGATAATTTCCACTTGAACATATTTAGTTTACATCTACCTACTTCTGTTCTCAGTCTATTAATAGTTTTCCAGGCAAGAAATGAATCGGTACAAAATGTTTCGTTCGGAAAATCTCGCACGTACCTCATTACGAGGTCACTTTTTTTAAGAGAAACTTTCGGCATTTTCAATTAAACACAACAAGGATTTAAAATAAGACTAATAATATAAGACTCGACAAATACGAAAAACACGAGGACATACGGACACCTCTTCAACGACTAAACAACAGATAACGAAATTAAATTTACTTTTATCGAAACGCGTATAGCGATAACTGGGTCGATAATGTATCGACTATGGACTAATAGTCGCAATTCGCGATTATAATTTGCACACGCACGAACTCGAGAAGATAACAACTCATAATATAAAACGGCGATACATTACTAATTCTGTAAATAGCTCAATATTTAACAAAAATATGTAATATCAGTAAAATATGTAAAAATATGTAATTTAGATTAAATATGTAAAATATGTAATATCAACCATAGCTTAAAATAATCAGGTAGTCCTGTAACATATTTCTGTAAAGGAATCATTCAAATATTATCATTCACGACAAATATGTAAATACATACAAATCCGCACCCTATTCATTACCTTTTAATGGGTATACCTCTAAATAACGGACACTTGTGTTAATTAGTTTATATATGTATATGATTTGTTATCATAAATTTTAAGAATTGACTGCTTTATTCCGATTTTAAGCCCTTATCAGATTTTGGTTATCACTTATCGGTTATCATCGGATTACCGGTAAAAAAAACACCAAGCTGTGCTTGTAAAGTTCAAACTATCCAAGTCAAATTTAAAATTACTCGAGTTACGCTATCGTTTCGTTTTTTTAGTGAGCATTACGACGAGAATTTTATAAACAACAATTGTTTTTAAATAATTTTTGGTGAAAATATGTTCGTTGGACATACTGAAAATGTAAATCTAATTTTTGTGCTTACTGATGTCCTAAAAAGAAAACAATTATGGAGAAAACGGATGCGATATTTTTGTCAAGCGTACCCAATTCCAAGGGTTTGACTACAATTCAAAAATTGTATGCGCCCGACACTATTGTGGCCACCAATTCGTTTAACCAATATGTGTTATTGAAAATATCTGACAACGCTGAAATATTATGTAAACTGGTTCCTCGATTGATGTCCTCGAATACATTTGCTATTTGTGATCCGAGTGTTGTGAAGCATGCTCCTAACAAATTAATTAATCCGTCAACAGTGAAGCTGGAAAGGTCTATTAACAAAGATTGCGTAGAACCAATTTCTGTTGTCAATGCCAAGCGAATAGTGGTCAGTGTTGTATTTAAAGACTCGAATGTATGGTCTGACAATCTTGACAAGCTGACTGCAGCTGTAAAACAATTATTGCGATTATTCGTAGTGCATAACGATTGTATAGTGAGCTTAAAACGCCTCGGGGAAAAACAGAATTTTAATATTGACTTTATACTCGTACACAAAATTGATTGCAAGAATAATGGTGCACGCATTACTGTAGAAACTTCCGTAGTGATCATGAAAACAATGTCTGCCATACAGTTTTATCATGCGGAAATCGGATTAGAAGTACCACCGTTATTCGGAATGAAACCACAAGTGTCTCGTTTGAAGAACATAATTAAAGCGGCGAGAAATGGCTGTAGTCCTTTGTGTAATATGGTAAGTGTAATTGAAAAAGTTAAGTTGTGTGTGTGAAAATTTTTTTTTGTTAGATATTATTAATTGGTCCATCCGGCAGCGGAAAAACAAGTTTAGTTCATCATGTTGCCACATCATTAAAATGTATATTTTTTAATTTTGTATCGACTGACTTCATAAATGCTGATCCTGGTTCTACTGAATTGGCTATCCGAGATATATTTAAAACAGCGCAGTTATTAATAAAACAAGATAAGAAAAGTAAAAAATAATAATCGCAATTGATTTAACTATAAATGTATATTTCATGTTATTTATATGTTTACAGTTGTCTGTATAATACATTTGGAAAATGCAGAAAGCATGCTAAATGGCAAAAGCAGTAATGCTAAAAATATTTGTGCTCAAATACAAGATTGTTTAACATTGGTTCGAAATTGTTGTCGACTTATGGTCATTGCGACTACCAGTATGCCACATTTAATCGATGCCTCTTTTAAACAAGGATCTAGATTTTCATATGAAGTACACAAATATACTGAAATACTTCAAAATATATTGATATATTCATTTTAATTACATTTATTTTTTTTTCCATATTTTTTTTAGATTTATATTGGTGTCCCATCTGAAAATGATCGGGCAAAGCTAATACAAGGATTTTGCGATGTTTTCAATATAAATATTAAACACAGAATTGTCTCATATTTGGCAAAAATGACTCCTGGTTACACTGCTGCTGATTTAGAATTAGTTTTCAAAGAAATATATAACGAACCGCTTATTATTTCAGAATTGTGTGTCAATTAATGGATTTTTATGTTTATGTATTTTAAACAATGTATTTTACAGAGAAATATATTTTTACAGAGAAAAAGACATGACATATAACATTCTTTCACTTATTGCCAGATATCCGGCTTCATCACTGAGGTCAGGAATTGGTCAAATCATTACATACGCTGAATCTAGTCAGATAACAAACTTGGGAGGTTTGAAAAATGTTAAACTTATGTTTGATATTTGTATTAAATGGCCTCTCATGCATCCAAAAGTTTTTAAACATTTTTATGTCCCTCCTCCTAAAGGTGAAAGATAACATTTTATGTATTTGTTTAATTATTATCCTATTGTTCGTAATTGTTTTATGATTTTTATTATTTAGGCGTTTTACTTTACGGACCTCCTGGATGTGGTAAAACAAGTCTCGTACGATCATTGGCTTCATCAGCAAATTTGAATGTACTCACTGCAATGGCTGCAGAATTATATTCTCCATATTTAGGTGTTACCGAAGCTAATATTTCACAATTGTTTCAACGAGCAAGAGCTAATGTTCCGGCTGTATTATTCATAGACGAAATTGGTACTATACAGATTTTTGCCCATTGAAATCTATATATTAAACCGAAATATATTCTTATTTCAAAATGTATCATCTCTCCATTTTAAATTAATATCTGGACCCCATAGATGACAAATATTATAACACTAATATAATATTAATAATTTCATTTTTATTTGATGTTGATTTGTATATAATAATAAAATTATTTTTTAGACTCATTAGTTAGCTGTCGTGCTGAAGAAAACAAAGGGTCGTCTGGATTTGATGACAGAGTGCTATCGACATTTTTGGTCGAAATAGATGGTATCAGTACTGATACAGAAGTATATCAAAAAATGTTTATTTAAATAAGTTAATAGATAGTTATACATTTAAACTATATTATTATTATTATTAGCGTGGACAAGGAGTTGTAGTCGTGGCAGCTACTAATCGTCCAGACAAAATTGATGCTGCTTTGTTGAGACCGGGAAGATTTGATCGTCAAATTTATGTGCCTCCACCACTCTCCCCGGAAGAACGTTTTGATATATTAAATACTATCGTCACTGTTCCTGATCAAAGGTGCCAAAACTTATAACTAATATTTTACGTTTATATTTTTAACTGAATTTTTTCAGAATGCCAATTTTAGATACATCAATTCTGATGGAAGTCGCCTTAATGACGGATTGGTTTTCTGCAGCTGATCTCGCAAATGTCGTAAAAGAAGTAAATTTTATAATATTACGTATTTTGAAGTATTCAGTACTGAAACAGATATGTATATTTTGTAGGCTGGTCTCTCTTGTTTGACTAAAGATGGTCTTGAATCATGTACGGCGGTAAAAAAAGAACATTTCGAGGAAGCATTAGTTAATGTTAAACCATCATTGTCTGAAGAACAAATTTTATGGTGGGTAGTGAAATTTTCATAGAAAAATTGGTTGTTTTATCTTAGAAAATATTAATCAGAATTGTTTGTCTTAAATTACATGTGTTCATATTTTTTTAAATTTCTTATTCATTTTTTTGTTTTTGTTTCAGGTATAGCAATTTTTCCTCTCGACAAAAGAAATGAACAAATATTAAAAATGTACAATAATGTGTAAATAATTACAATACTCAAATTTTAAATGAATTTTTAATCAAATTTCTTCAGTTTTTCCTATTGGAAATCATAAAATGTAGATCTTACACTATATATTTATAGATATAAATTTAAGAAATAAAGTTTGGATTTAGGTAAATAACAGTTTGTTGAGTGTCATATTTTTCTATCTTAAGAAAAACAAAACCTTATTAATATGGTCATATGACAACTGTTATCAGGTTCTTGAGATTGACCCAACCTATTTCTTGTATCAAGATCTTTTCATATCCCTTCTAATTATTGAAATTGTATATTAAATTATATATTACGCCATATTAAAGTTTAATGTACAATCTGTTATTGTTAATATTGTCAAATTGCAATTATGAACATATGGAATTTTATTTGTTTAGCTGACATAGTACACAATGTCGTATTAGGAATTGCATTTTTATGTGTACTATAACATAAATCCAAACTCACTTTCTAGTATCCACTTTCTGGCACCATCTATAGGCTATTACTCCCAAAAAATATTTTATGACAATTACTACCAGTATCTATTGGAATAGGAATGAATGTTTTTGGGCACTGCCAGAAGGTGAAGAACATTCCTAATGAACATGGGTCATTTTTAAGTAATGACATATTCCCAGTCATACTGTATTTGTCAGTAAAATACCAATTGTCTTCAGACAGTAAGTGGCTTAAATAAAACAGTGTTTACAGTCACTAATCACCATTCGCTCTCCTTCAGGCTTGTCTTGTTTTGGTAACTCCACAACTTTGTCCTACACCAAAAGTCAGAACTTTTTGAAGAGCACACTGCATAGTCTCAATTAATAATAATAATAATTAAATTAATTTTAAATTTATATTTTGTAAAACTTAAGATTTTACAATTCATATTCAAATGTAATTTTGATTCATTTAATTTAATTTTATAAAATAAAAAAATCTTTTGTTTATGTACATATATAAACTACTGTGTCTACTAAAAGAAATTTGAATGAATTGGCACTTGGCTAAGGCATTGATGGAGGACAGCAGTTATGAAATTTAAAAAAATTATATTATAAAAATGACAATATATACATAACACACTATAAAACATTTCAGAATAATATGAAATTCAATTGGTGGGGAGGGGTTTGTCTGATGTATTTTGAATATAGTGCCATACATGATTGCACACGTGACTCAATTATTTGCAGTCAACAAGATTCTGGCGTCAATAACTTGTATATGGAGTCCACAGTTGTAGAAAGATAAATTATATATTATTATTAGTACTATACCAATAAAACTCCTCAGAGTTTTGCAATATAATTGTTATGCACTTCTGTAGCTTTCTATTCAAAAATATTAGAAAAAAAAAATACTGGTCACATGTACCCATCAATGTCAATAAATGGATGAATGGATGGAATCACTGTAAAAGTAAAAATATGAATCTAAATTTTATGCGAAAATAATATAATTCTTTAATTCAATAATATTACAATAGTTATATGTTTACCAAAAGACGAACATTAACATAAAGTCATATACAAAATGAGAATTTATTGATATGATATAGAATATTTTTTTGCTTATAACTTTCATTAAAAAAAATCCTTTTCAATTGTCAAATACTTATTATCCTATTAACCAATGTGTCGAATGACATTAAAATACAAAACTATTAAATTAATATATTAAATACCATAGAACGATTAATAAATAAATCATAATAAAATAATTTTAAATATTTATAATTAAAAACTTAAAATTTCTGGAAAATTCAAATCAATTACAGGCAATGAAGGAAGACAATGTTCTGGTTCACCTAGAAAAAAAAGAATAATAAGCGAATAAATAATATATCAATACTCATCGTAATAATATATATATATATTTATAATCCTTACCGAATTTTTCAAATGTATTTTTGATCTTATTGATCATTATATTGTTATAGTCGTCAATAAAAAAATCGCCTTTATCATTATTTTTGCTGTTGAAAAAGTCACTCAACATGTCCATGTTACAAGTCATACTCATTGGTAGAAAATCTATAAAATAATGAAAACTAATATCATTTATAACATTGACGTGTCATTTCATCATATACAGCTAAACGAATTGCTAGCAAAAACGAAGAATTGTACAAAATATGCAGTAAGTTTTACGCTTTGAATCTGATCGTGTGGTGTGTTGTACATTTTTATACCTTTTTCCTGCAGCGTGCAACCAAAATGACTGAACTCCTCACATCGACCAAAGGCCGTATCGTGTAACGGCGATTTACATTTGGTTTCGGTGTCGAATTTTTTCGCGAACAACGACCGTTTCAGATAGTTGCCGTCACACTTTTTCACCGATTTCACCGTGTTCGTCAACACTTTCAACGCACTTCGTTTCCGGTTCGTGATCAAACTGTTATTTTCTATACAACACGCAACAATATTAAATTACGATAGTTTTTCGTTTTTGATTTTCGTGTTCACTTACTCGTGTTTTTTACGAAGTTCTCGATGTTTATTGTCGGCAATCGACGGGTGCGAAAAGTATTTGAAGACATTTTATTCATGACGAATGTTCAAAAACGATTTAAACTCTATTAATTATTATTTTAAACGCTTTAACACGTCAATCAGCAAAATTTTAAGTTACAAGTGAGAACCGTACGCGAAAAATGACAGCATTGAAAACAACTATAAACTTCCGTACTCCATACTTTTGTCAGATAATTTGTATAAAAATAGAACCGTTATTGACAGAAAATCCAATTGCAGAAAATCCAATTCGTTTTTAAAGTTCAAATAATTTAATAACGCTCGTTACCGCCGTTATCCGTTTTGGTATACGGTTTATTATATTCTGAACATTACCGCAATAACCGGTATCTTTATCAGTGAAAACGTTAAATGATAAAAAAAAATTCGGGATACCTTGCGTTTCAGCTAAAGATGGGATTTTCAACGCAATGACACGAATCAGTTCGTTTGAATCAGTTCACTTAAGTGAGTTGACTCACTGAGTCAACCACATCTCTCAATTCATCAAATCAAACAAATCTTTTTTGATAACACGTCATAAAGGCACGTTAAAATATTGGGCAAGGGTTCCCCGGCACCCGCAGGCAATGCTATTCTATAAATGCTAAAAATATTTAAAAAATTTCACAAATGATTTGTGTTAAACAGTAGAAGTAATTCAATAAAAATCTATATGAGGGTGTGTGTGTATTGTAGTGTTGGGAGTGAACCTTTAGTTGCAAAGCAACTGGCTATGTGTTCTTAGTGTGGCACATAGAGAAAATTAAAATAATATCTAGAAATTAAGACAAATAGGTTAGCTCAGAATATTTTTAAAAAATTGGGCAGGGGTTGCCCGGCGCCCGCAGACAAAACTATTTTATAAAAGCAAAAAATACTAAAAAAACAACGTAATGGCCTAGAGTAATAACTGCACATAGAGATACATAGGGACATTCATACATAGAGATATATACATACATAGAGAGAGAGAGATATACATAGATGGAAATACAAACATAGAGGCATAAATGAATGAATATCTCTATGTCTCTCTTTGTACTTTTCTCTCTATGTATTTATGCCTCTATGTTTGTATTTCCATCTATGTATGTCTCTCACTCTATGTATGTATATACATCTATGTAGTATCTCTCTATGTACTTTTCTTTCTATGTATGTATATACCTCTATGTACGTTTCTCTCTATGTATTTATGACTCTATGTTTGTATTTCCCTCTATGTGTTTTCTTTCTATGTATATACCTCTATGTATGAATGTCTCTATGTACTTTTCTCTCTATGTATTAATGACTCTATGTTTGTATTTCCCTCTATGTGTTTTCTTTCTATGTATATACCTCTATGTATGAATGTCTCTATGTACTTTTCTCTCTATGTATTAATGACTCTATGTTTGTATTTCCCTCTATGTGTTTTCTTTCTATGTATATACCTCTATGTATGAATGTCTCTATGTACTTTTCTCTCTATGTATTAATGACTCTATGTTTGTTTTTCCCTCTATGTATTTTCTTTCTATGTATGTATATACATACATAGAAATAACATACATACATACATATGTACATTTCTCTCTATGTATTTATGACTCTATGTTTGTATTTCCCTCTATGTATGTATATACCTCTATGTATGAATGTTTCTATGTACTTTTCTCTCTATGTTTGTATTTCCCTCTATGTATTTTTCTTTCTATGTATGTATATACCTCTATGTATCTCTATTTATGTCTCTCTCTATGTACGTATGTACCTCTATATATTTATCTCTCTATTTGTTTTTTTTTTTTGTTATATCTGAATGTATAATATGCAGTCTATAATTATTTTTTAATAATAAATAATTTTGATATTAATATATGTGTGCAAAGCGTGAGAGAACGATGTAACACTACTTCAAAATGATGTTTTATTTATGATTTATTTATCAATTTTTTTTGTATGTATGTATTAAATAGGTTTTGTGGCCAGTTTTGTTTAAGACGACGGATTTTGCGGACTATAATAGATATACCGTTAAAAAGTTATCGAATTTATTAGATAATTTGTTTCTACAATTACATCGGAAATAACGTCGCGAGTATAAGATGACAATTTATTCGAAATTATACGTATATTCTTATAAAATTTTACGGTTTGTTTAATAATATAAGGTTTTCGAAATCTTAAAAATTGCTCATGTTTTGACCAAATAGGTGTACCAAATTGTAATTGGACAATCCTTATTTTATTAATTCTTTGTTATCATATATAAAAATATTTTTTTATCTATTTTATCAATTAGTTATCACAATACCATGTGTGGGGAATTGATAGCCAATCAATCCGGCACATGTGATTAGTAATATTGTAAATACTTTCAGCACCTTACGTCTAACGTTCTGAACATTATAAACGAATAACTGTTTTCGAAGATGTTGAGTATGATTAAACAATCCGTGTGGAACAGTGTCAGCAAATGCTGCGTGACTACAACGATGTCGGTGCGAGGTTTAAAATCGTGGAAGGGTGGTAAGAAATACTACGGATTCACTTACTATCCCAGGTAAGTAACTTGGTTTGTTTCGAGTCCTAGAGCCTTTTAAGAATTTCAATAACTATTTTCCAGGGAAGGCGAAGTGGATCCACCGTATACCCCTACAAAACTGTTTATGGTCCAACGAGTTAAACGATATTTGTACAACCCGTATTGGCAGAAAAAGATCTTAACGGACATGGGCTTGGATCATAAAGTAATATATATTTTTATTGTAAAAGTGATTGGAAAGGAGACATAATTTGTTAATAATTAGGGTACGAAACAATAAGCCAATGTAGTAATTATACTCAATTGTATTTATGTACTTAATAGTGTGTTATTTGTTATATGAAAATTAGAATTACTTTTTTAGTTAAAAAACAATTTTATATACATAATTGGTATTTTTTGATAAAAATATTTTTCTAAACATCGTCGATAATGACTAAATAGTAATACTGATTTGTTTGTTTTCAGAAAAGTGATATAGCTATTGTGAAGAATACGCCAGAAATGAATGCACGTCTGTGGAAAGTCAAACATTTAATTAAAATAACACCAATACAAACGCCCGATGGATTACCAATAAAAGAAGACTATTGGGGTACATATTTAGACGCCCAGGGAGTGTTTAGGATTTCAAAACATCTACAACCTGATGTAGAAAGATTAAAAGCTACTGAAGAATTTGAAAAATTGGAAAAACGAGTAGACAAAGATGCGGTGGAAAAGAACTGTCGAGACAAATGGTTGAACCCTTGGTCGACAATTGTATAACTTGCAATTAATTGTTATAGTAATATAAAATTATTTTTTATTCTATATATATGTACCTATGTAAATTTAACAATTTGTTTTATTGATTGGTATTCAGTTGAATAGTAATTTCTTAGCACGATGCCTTATTTGGTTTTCAACGCTGCACTTTTTAAATTATCTGGTCATAGGAAAGAAGTATAAAATTCATTTAGACTAGTTTTTTCAGTTTAAATTATCCTTTAATTTTTCTTATTTATATTTTAATATAGTACTGAAATAAAAAAACATTTAATATTAAAAATATTTACATATTAGAATGTATATTCCTAAAAATGTTTTTTTTTTTTAAAAAAGTTTTTAATAAAAGCGTTTAAGCTGACCACAAAGTTGAGTCGAAATAAAAAAAATTACAATAGTTTGTGTACTATCAATAATTTAATTTTAATTAGAAAATTTTGTTCGAATAAGTTTAATTAAAAATCTGGTTTTTTATTCATTAATGCTTTACTGAAATATAGTTGTATTAAAAAAAAACCTGTTTGTCAGAAATGATTTGTGAGATGGTGTTCATCGCTATGATCAGTGTGACCAACTCTAATTGCTAGTTAATTTCAACGCTTAATTGGACAATTTTAAAATAACAATGTGCAATTCCATACTGAAAATGTTAAAACATTAACTAAGTGTCATTAAATAAAAAAATACAATTTAAGTATAAAAACATTTAATCATTAAATAGTAAATAAATACATCAATAGAAATATTTTTTTATTAATGGGTTCTTAAGTGGATACTATATGTGCATTTATTGTCATTGTCTCACAAACAATAGTGCAAAATCATACTACAAAAACATGCACCATTTATATTATAATGTTCAAAGTTTTGAACCAATAAAGGAGAATATCATTTACGATATATATCGTTTTAATTTTTTTTTTTTTTTATAGTATAAGTGGTTAAAAAAAATTAATGTGAAAATCTGGACACTAATATAAATATATAATTAAATGGTGTAGGTTCCTGTAATGTAATTCCGCTAAATCGCTCTAAAGATAGATGGAAACAAAAAATGCAAGTGTGGCGTCCTCTTAAGAGAAAGTCACACATTCATATAAAAACTTGCTTCTGTATATAAACAACACAGTTCTTATTTATGATTTAAGATAATACAAAGACATTATATGTGTTTTTTATGTTCTCTGATATCATCGAATCGCTCGCCAAAAGGTTGTTGATAAAGTACATTTTTATTGATAATCATTTATTACCATAAAATGAAATACTAATAACTCATTTTAATGAGTTGTTAAAATTTACAGAGTCAAAATTGGATGATTCACTAATGGACCGTTAAACTGAAATTTAGCGGCTCTGTAATATTTAAAGAGCATTTATGCAATGCATATTTTTTACAGTCGTTAAAACCACTAATAGTTCTGTAAATGTTTAAAGAACGTTCATGCAACCCAGCAATACTTGTGAAAAATGGATGCAAATATATCACACATCAAACTTTCCAAATATTTGCCAATTGTTTTACATTAAAAATAAATTAAATTAACTAAATTCGTTAAAACAAATTAAGTATTCATCAATGGTTTTAAGGCATTATTGGCACTATTATGCAGTATAGATTTGAAAAATACCAATGACTTGTAGGCGGCATCACGATGAGCTTCTTCATAACTGATAATGGATTCACCATGAAAAGCTAATGTAATAGGTGTGGTCACTTGAAGAGAACACTGATATTTCCCACTATTAGAGAGTTCATCGAAATCAATAAATGTTACTGTTAGACCTTGTTCAGCAAGAAAACTATCTAAAATTTGTTTGCTGTCACACGAATTTAATCGTTCATCATCCATTTCTTTAATATTCCTACAATTAATGCCTTCGATTAATGGTAAATGTTTATGGATTTCGGGTAGCCGATGAAATTGAGAACTGGATTTTGAATTTTTTAAACCGCTTAAATTGCTAGATTCTTGGCGAACAAAGTCATCTATACTTTCATCTGGTTGAGAATTCTGATTTATGTTTGCCTGTATACTAATAACGAAAACATTAAAAATGAAATAAAAAGACAGATGGTGTTCATTACCTTTTTAACAACATATACAGATTATTAGCAGCAATGCGTTTGGCAATTTTTTTAGACTTTCCCACACCAGTATGTTTGTAATTGGACACGTTGCATGAAACAGTAAACAAACGTTGATGTGGAAGGCCGTCTTCACTTTCAGTTAAATAAACTGGCGGCGGGAGATGGAGAGAAGTGCAGAGTTCTTGTAACATACCAATTGGGTTGCGTTCATCATTGTCTCCAAAATTCATCATTTCAAAAGTTTCATTCAAGTCTGAATTACAGTTAATTTGCGATCCAAACAAAACATCAGAACACAATTCAGGAAATTCCTTATGAATAATCCGCAACAATGCCTTAGCCGCATTTTGTTTGGCTTCCTTTTTTGATTTGCCTAAACGCGATAGACAACCGGAAATTAATATAAACTTGTTTAACACTCAAAATGTGTATCAGTATCATCAAGAATTATATTTACCTTGGCCGTACGCAATAAAACGGCCATCTGTAACACGATATTGAAATGACGGTGCACTAACAGCTCCTTCGATCTGAAGCAATTCATACTGGACAGTGCGCACCCCTTGTTTATTTAGCACGTCTTGCAATAACGTAACTGATGTTTTATCAATATCAAATTTCACAGCACTCGCAGAACAGTCCATTAAACTGTGAACAAACATGTAATTTTTTCAGGTTTTTTTTTTGCTTATTTCCAAATCAGACCGTTTTCAGTTCAGATACCTATTCCATTATAAACAAATACCAAAGCAAACAAATAAACAAAAAAAATAAAAAAAAAATATTAACATCGAATAATAATGAATTTCGTTTAATCGTTTACACCACGTTATAATACAGACAAAACTGGTAAATTATTTGAATAAATAATAAACTTACTAAATAAAGACGTGTGTGAAGTTAGCAAGAGGTCCAGCAAGTAAAACGTATATTAAGTTGCCTATATCCTACTCCTGACGCTTAAATTAACATTGATAAGAATATTGGGTAATTTTATAGAAATACAGTAGATTGCACTGCATATATAAAACGAAAATTAACACTTGATAACAACTATGACGAGGAATAATTTTATTAAAATATTTAACAGATTTTACTGCCAACTGCGTTATGGTTATTTTCATTAGTAGCTGAAATAATATTCACTATTCATTAATATTAATGTTAATTAGATATCATAATTCTAACTAATTTGTGTTAATTAAATTGAAATGTTTATCGAATTATTAAAGTTGCGTGTTTTCGGATATTCATATTTGATAAAAATGTACTTAAATTTTATTAAATATCAAATAATAATAATCCATTTAATTTGCTATAATTTAATATTCACAACCCATATTTATTTATTCGTATGACTTTAAATTGAGCAATAACATATTTAGCACATAAATTTCCTAGTTAGATGTCTAACTGGTTAAATTAAATTAAAATATTATTATAATATCTATAACTAAATGAACATTTTGTGGAACAAAATGCCCTAGTAAAGTGAATAACATGCAAGCAAAACAAAACAAATATCACAGTCAGTGTTACATTAAATTAAATTAAGTTAGAAACAAAAACAAAAACATAAGTTTAAATATCTATGTCCAAATGATCTAGCCAGGCCACTGCATCAGGGGTCACTTTGACGAAGTCATCCAGGTCACCATCGTATTTTCTTAGTTGGCAATCCATAATTAGGTGCTGCATTGACTGTATGGTTGCACCACAGTCGCATTCCGGGCTGTCTCTAAACTTCCATTTATGCATAAGTTCATTGCATCTACCTTGTCCTGTGCGTATTCTATTAAGTCTAACCCAGGTTTTTCTTGGAAGATCCATGCCTAAAACTGGAGTGCGTACGTTATCTAATTGGATTCCTCCGGGCCTCTCTTTCTGCCATTCAGCCTGCCACACATCGGGAGTATTTTCCCTCATCTCGGTAATGATTCGAGCTCTAAATAAGAATGGTTTTCGAGACTTGAGCCTCGGGTTTATAATTCCGTCTTCATGTATTGGCAACTCATGGTATTTATCGATTTTGTCTTTTTCTTTTAGCACACTATTTTGTCTCCTTATGTGTGGGGGTTCTATGCTGGCCAGGTAGGGTAACCATTGTTTTTTTGTACTCACGACTGTACCTGAAATTGTGCGCAACACCTTTCTTAGTTGGATGTCTACTACCTCTGTGTGAACGCTTCCTGCCCACACTGGGGCACAGTACTCTGCGACCGAGTAAGCCAAGGCTAGGGAGGAAGTCCGCAGGGTGTGTGTAGCAGCTCCCCATGTAGTGCCAGCTAATTTGTTGATGAGCCCAATTCTAGTTTTAAGTTTTGCTGATACTTTATGTAGATGTGTCTTAAAGGATAACGTCCGATCCAATGTGATGCCAAGATACACGGGTGTCTTTTCATTTTTGATTTTTTCACCGCAAAAATGGACTGATATTTCCTTATTGGCTTCCCTGTTATTAAGGTGGAATGTTGTTATCATGGTTTTATGTGGATTTGGTCTAAGCCTCCATTTCTGGAAATAATGTTCCAATCTAAGTAGGTCTGATGTTAGGGTTCTCTCAATATTTTCAAATTTCTTGTCCTGTGTTACTATGCATATATCGTCTGCGTAGGAGAACATTTTCGAGTCTGTACATGGTATATCATGGGTATATATGTTAAAGAGTATTGGGGCTATGACAGAGCCTTGTGGTAGGCCATTGTTTAATATACGTGTTCTGCTTATTTGGTTACCAAGATAAACTCTGAAATTCCTATTTCCGAGAGTGGCTTTAATGTATCGAACCAAGCGTGGGCAATGTATGATGTTTGAAAGTTTCCATAGTAAACCATCTTTCCAAACCGTATCGTATGCCGCCGAAAGATCGATGAATACAACTCCTGATTTATTTTTGTCATTGTAGCCTTTTTCAATATGAGATGTTAGTGCCAAAACCTGATCACAACAACTTCTATTAGGTCGGAAGCCTGCCTGATGGATCGGGATATGAGGTTCTATGACAGGGGATATCTTTTTTAGGATTATTCTCTCCATGAGTTTTGACAAAACGCTTAGTAAGGCTATGGGACGGTAACTATTGGGGTTGTCTGCAGGTTTCACTGGTTTTAGAAGTGCAATTATGTTTGCTGTTTTCCAGGCTCTAGGGATATTTCCGGTCACAAATATTTCAAATAGTACGTTTGCGAGCCAAAGGCGAGCTTTTGGGCCTAGATTGTGCAAAAACTCCGGATGTATTTTGTCCTTTCCGGGTGCTTTGCCCTTTTTTAGATCATTAATTGCGTTGGAGACATCATCTATGCTGAAGCGTTCAGTTAGAGCAGGGTGTGGTTGACAGGTAGCAGCTAAATGTTGTAGGTCTTTCTTGATTCTTTTGGCGTGTGTTTTATCAATTTTAATTCTGGAGTTCCCCACCAAAGCTGAAGATATGTCTTGTGGTTTAACTATCGGTGATTGTGATGGAACATACTTACCTTCCAATCTGTGTAATAATTTCCATGCTTCTCTGCTGTTCCTCTTCATGTCAAGAGATTCTATTGTGTCGATCCATTTCCGTTTTTTTCCTTCATTCAGGGACGCTAGTAAAGATCTTCCTAATTCAGTAGTCGGGTTTTGTTTGTATTTTACGAAGAGTTCTTCGGAATTCTCATCCCACCCAGCAACATATGATTTTCTGTAGCCTCTTGGGATGTTCAGCTTTGCTGCTTTGATTAGTAGACCAGTGAATCTGTCTATACTGTTGTGGGCTTTGGGAATACGGTTGACAATCTCTTCTATATATTTTTGGAAACCTTGCCAATTGGCCTTTCGGAAGTTCCACCTAGGAGTTTGGAGTGATTTGTGGTAAGGGATAGTAGCACCTAGCTTGGTTAAAATGAGACGGTGTTGACTATTGGGGAAATCCCCGATAACGGTCCTTTCAGCCGGGTAAGGTATGCCATCGTTGTCCAATGACACTAGAGTGAGGTCAGGGTTATAGCCAGAATTCCATCTCGCCGACCAAAAGGTTTTTGGTCCTTTTAGGTCCTGGATTAGGTATAAATCCTGAGACCCAAACCACTCTTCTAATGCTTCGCCAGTTTCGTCCGTTGTATCATACCCCCACAATGTGTTGTGACTATTGAAATCACCTAAGACCACTGATGGTTTAGGAATTGTTGGGAGGAAACCGTGTGCCCAATTTGTATTGGGTGGTTTATAGGTGTTATATATGCTTATACCTCTGACATTTATTCCGATGATCGATGTGTCATTTATATTTGAAGGTGGGATGATGGTATATGGTGAGGTGTCCTCACGTATATAAATTGCTGTTCCGTATTTAGGGTGATCATCAGAGCATGTAAGTTGGAATCCTTGTATTTTAAATCTGTCAGGAGGGGCGCCCTTTGGAATATGTGTCTCCTGTAGGCAGAGTATGTTCACTTTGTGTTCTTTGGACATTCTTTCTAGGTAGGTGCGTTTGGCCATGGATAGGCCTTCGACATTAATCTGAAGGATACTGATTTGTTCTGTGTTTTCTAAGTTTCCCTGATCAAGCTGCACATTGGGAACATTGTCATTGTCAGTGTTGGTGTTGGTGTAGCCCTGAAAAGGGCTGTTTTTGTTATGTGCTATGCTCATAGTAGGCGTGCGATCAGTAAAAACTGATGGTCGCCTGTCGTGTTGTTGGCTATTGGTCGCGTTATCGAACATATGTAAGGTAACGCGTGCAGGGGAGGCCTCGTGCAGGCTGCCAACATACTCCCCCATATACATACAACCCATATAACACATATTATTCGCTATTCAATTTTTTTTTTTTTAAATTATGAAGCGTTGTTTACTGGGAAGTAACGTTTTCAATTAGCCTATATTATAGTAAATTTCACGGGCTTTCGTTAAATGTATGCCTTTTGGCTTGGGACCACTTTCCCGAAACACATCGAAAATAGTAAATTCGGGGTGTGTTTAATTTTTAAATTATTACTGTTTTTACGGTAAATTTATGAAAAATATTTGTGGCGCTATCTATTTATTTAATTTTCTGGTATATTATAGTACGAAATCCTCATTAGTAGGCGCATTATATAGGCAATTAAATATACGTTTCTTATCACTTGCTGGCTACCTCTTGCTAACTTCCACTCGTAATAAATATTTCATAATGTTTAAAAACCTGTTATCGATTATACGAGTAACATGCATATGAGATGTCAATGTTATCAGTTGTCATCACGATTTAAGATATTATCACTGGATTATGTTCCTGGATAATATTGTTTTCTCTGATGCGTATAATAAATACACAATACAAAATAATATCCGTCATAATGTGTGTCAGTAGCGTAGATATAAATTATTTTATATTTATGATCTGTAACAAGATGTATTTATAGATACACCTTGATCTGTGTGGTACCGTAGAACACATTGTATGATGATACTACAGTATACTTGTGTACACCGCCATTTTAGTTGTTGGTTTCGGTTTTTTTTAATTGTGATTTTATCCGTGACACTATTAACAATCATAAATATATTATATAGACCATTAATCTATTCTGTAGTCCAGTCGTCTAGTTTTTTTTGTGTCGTGAACTAACCCGTTGTAGTGGCGTACTTAAACCCGATTTTTTTTTTTTTGGTACGGGGTTTAATTTTTAAATAAATTACATAAAACAATATTATAAGATATTTTAAAACGTAAACCATTTATTTTATTATGATGGATAATTTGCTATAGTGCTGAGCCACACAATTAATTTGAATATGTGCAATATATTTTTATTGTCCGTTATATTGAATAAAAATACACATCTCATGGGGAATTAATTCTTCCTAAAAAATTTCCGGGGTGTGGAGTTTTGTCTTTCCGCCTCCCAATTAGTACGCCACTGACCCGTTGTATAACGTGCACGCCGAACAACAGATTTTGTAGTCACTATGTGACTTTTTTTTAAATAATAAAATACCAGCAACTTGGCGCGTCCAAAATTTGGTAACGAGTAAATATTTACTTGTAACTCTTCCACACAAAATAGGAACGTCCCAAGAAAACCGTATGAAATACATTATACGTGTAGTAGTTAGTTCATTTCCTAAAATTGGAAATCATAATAAGCATCGTAAAAATGTTTACACGGATAGAAAGCATTAAATAGAAAATATATAACATCTAATAGAAAAAAACGTATTAAACAACTAGTTCAAAACAGATGCGTTATATTTATTCAGAATTAAATAAAATTTAATTAGATTATGCGTACAATATTATAATTACGGGTGTTTTATTAAGTAAAAACAGTGCACAACTAATGCACTGTTGACAAGTGTTATTATTGTATTTTATAATTAAACTTTGTAATAAAAATGAACAATTTCCTAAAAAAAAAAAATGTACAAACATATTACGTGACGCAACATTTTGCGGCAAAGATTGATGACGAAAACAACATAATATTGTATTATATGTGAATATATACGAGTGTGAAGTTAGCAAGTGGTCCCCAGCAAGTGATATGAAATGTATATTAAATTGCCTATAAACTGCCCCTACTATTCAGGAATTTATAACAAAATATACCAATATAACTATCCTATAGATGGCACCACAAATATTTTATATACACTTACAAATATTAAAAAAAAAAAATAATATGATGAACGGTTCTAATTGCTGGCCAATTTCGGAACTGTACCGGAGGGTGTTACTGCAAAATTCGTATACAATATAAAAGCCCATGAAATTTACCCTAATACGAAACTATAAAAAAAGGTAATCCCCAAAGAACGAATGCTTAATGTCGTATTGAATAAGTCGGCCACTGTTATTACGCGTTTACACTTAAACCCAAAAACATCAGTACTTGCTGGGTGAATTCGGACGTGTTCCGTGTTGTGTCACAGGGCAAACGGCACATAATATGAAAGCCCGTGAAATTTACTATAAGATGAAACGATAAAAAATATTACTCCCCGTAAAACGAATGTGTGAGGCCGTATTATGTGTGGGCCGCCGGTTATCACGGAAATAGGAAAAAACATCGGAACGTCGTTACTTGCTGGGTGAATTCGGACGTGTTCCGTGTTGTGTCACAGGGCAAACGGCACATAATATGAAAGCCCGTGAAATTTACTATAAGATGAAACGATAAAAAATATTACTCCCCGTAAAACGAATGTGTGAGGCCGTATTATGTGTGGGCCGCCGGTTATCACGGAAATAGGAAAAAACATCGGAACGTCGTTAAATACTCATCAATACTCATCAATAAACATTAGAAGAAATAGAAACTGAGATTCTACAAAAATCATCAATGGGTATTAATGCTGTGAAAAATGCTACTGAAATAATAAAAAGTATAAAGTAGTTATTCAATTTTGTTCAGTTAATAATATTTTTATGTGAAAACTAGAATACTCTGAGAATGTGTATAAACTCGTTGAGGGCACTATAGAAAAAATAGATCCAAACTTAAATGTTAAACTTCAACAACTTGAAGATAAGAAAAATGAAATGTACACTAAACTATATGAAGACATTAAGAAGTACAGGTAATATCAAATTTACGTTATAATATATTTAAAAAGGATAATGTATAAAATATATTTCAGGAAAGAAATTATCGAAAAACAAAAGCTTTTGAACAACCTTACTTTTGAGGCAACTCCTGATAAATTAGCCAAGACTATACACAAAACAAATGAAGCATTGAAAGAACTTACAATGCAAATATTATATTAGAAAATGAAGAATATAAGTTAGGCCTTATAAAAAGATATAAGTCCAGTGTTAACGAAGCTCAATCAAGCTTGATTGTAAATTAATATTGTTTTATGTGTATGCATGTATGAAATAGTTAAAATAATATTGTTATTCTGCAGGAGGAAATCGAGTCTTTGTTTCCTGGTTCAGATATTACTCAATACAAAATTAATATAAACAATAATGATTTCGATATATTTCTTTTGTATGCATTAAAAAAACTAAATTATTATCAAGATAGGCTATCCAAACAAAAAGTAAAAATATAAATTATAATTTAAAGTGTGTTAAAATATGTTTTAAATGTTTTTTTTAATGTAAGCAACTTTAGAACGTAAAATAAATAATGCAATGAGTGCAGACTTTTTGAATGTTGAAACCATAAACGAGATGAATTCCCGTTTAAATTCAGAAATACACAAACTAGATGAACAATTCAGCAGTCGGGTATGAATAATATTTTATTTTATGCTGAATAACCTAACAATTAATTATTTATATTATAGGCTGTGACGTTTATTTCCTCTTTGTAGTATCTAAATTATTATATTTTTGCATTTATACACATTTCATAATTCGTATTATAGAAATTAATAGTTATTAATTTAGCTGATTTCATTTTCATTTTTCAGTTGAATGATTTCAATATCAAGCTCGATGAAGATTTGCAGGAACAATTAAAGTCCCATACTCAAGCACATGCAGACCTTGTAGCTAAAGCAATAGACTTTACCAAGGAAGAATTTGAAAATCGAGTACGCCAAGAGTTATCAGCTATAGAAAAACTAGAACATCAAAAGTATCAATCACAGTTAGATTTATTGAAATCTGATCTTCAAAATGTTGTTAATAATTTGATAGGTAAGTAAATGATATTTTTTTAATGTTATAAATAAGGTTCATAAATATATATATATATATATTATAGAACAAGTCGAGTTGGAAAAAAAATTACTTGCCAATCAAGCAATTTGGGAAGCAAGTGAAATTTTAAAATCTTCACTCATTAGTTCAAATAATGAACAATTAGTCGACATTAAAAGTCAAATAGATGTTATAGAAAAATTAGGAGGTAATAATAATTTGGTGATTAGATATAAATTAAATTTATAGTGTAAATTTTATACATATAATATATTTTTCAGAATCAGATTCGACGCTAAAACAAGTGATGAATTCCGTACCACCCCAAGCTCTAGAAAAGGGTGTTTTTTCTAAAGGTCATTTAAAAGAAGATTTCAATCAAGTTGAAAAAAGAATATACCAAACAGCTCTTATACCTGATGACACTTTTAATTTACCACTAATGGCTTTTAGCTATTTGGCAAGTCTCTTTGTGGTTCATCATTCACACATATCGCCCAGTGAAGTGAACAATGATGAATTTAATCCCTTAGAAATGAACACTTACGAAATTGTTGAAAGAGCCAGGTACACAATATAACATAAATATTTATCATAAATAAACATTCACTTAAAATCGCGTGTTCTTGTTATTCAGATACTGCATAGATAGAGACGATATTTTGCAAGCATTGCGATATTTGAACTTACTAACAGGATGTTCACAAGTCGTAGCTAAGGAATGGATGAAAGAAGCTATCGTATTTTTGGAAACAAAACAAGCAGTCGATCTGTTAATGTCTTACGCTACAGTCACATCCTATTCTGTTGCTCGTAATACTTAAATTATTTATTATGCTAATTCATCCAGCAATTGAGTTATTAGAGAGTATGCAATGTTTCTATTTTCATAGGCTTACATATTGCGTATTTGTTATCAGTTTCTTTGTTTTCTACATTTAATTCTGGTGTAAATAAACATAATTAAGTTACATTATCACAACTTATTATATTCACTCCTAAAATGTTGTGGAGTATGAAATTAATGAACAGATTCAAAATAATTAATAAACAAAATTAATAATATGAATGAGAATAATTAAGCGCGTACAACTTATACTGTTTGAACTGTGGAGTAAATTTTAATATCGTTTCTGAGAAAAAATCGTACACTAGTTTTTATTTTTTCTTGTTAAACATTTCACTTTCCAAAACCAATCCAAAATCCATGAACTGAAATACTACCTATGTCAGTTAACACAATCACCTCCGCACATATATTACTAATCGAGCACCACCCACCATGCAACTGCGAATACTAATATAGTAATTGGCGCCAACCACTGTCTTCATACATTATAGGCAGTGGCCAATGCTGGATTGCCATATATTCCCATATTTAGTTTTTATTTAGGAACATTTTGAAAAATTGTGTAAAATGTATAGGTAGACATAAAATATATAATTAGATATTTTTACAAGTGTTTATTGTTTTATAAAATAAATAACTATAAATAGCATTCTTTAAATAAAAAACAAAAAATAATGAAAAAAAAGTCTTTATCTTCAAAACAGAAAAAAAAGATAAATTAGAAAAATAACGTTTTAATTACTATCTTGTGAATAAAAAAATAAAATATGTAATATAAAAACAAGTCACCTTCAGAACAGAAAAAAATATAAATATTTTCTAAAACTTAATAAAAATTATTTTCCTTTATGGTATTCTTCAAAGCAACTTTCGAGACATAAATCAAGTTATTCATTACATTGCGTACAGTAATATATCGTATCTTTACGAATACTGTAACGCTTGGTTACTGGTCGAACCACTTTAGCTGGGTCGCCAACCTGGATCCGTAAAACACCATACTGGTGAAGGAGACCCAGGATTTTATAAGGTGAAGAAAATTATTTCAATAATTATTATTAAAAATTATTATTTCAAATGTATATGAAAAAATGGTAAATTGAATAATTAATTTTTTTTCCAGTAATCTAATCTATGCATTTTAATTGTTCCCATATGAAAGAACAAACTTTAAAATGTTTTCATTTCCAATCTATTAGTATTTACCCATTCATAGATTCTAGCCTTATCAGAGACAGTATTTAAAAAAAATTTAGTAACACAAATATTAGTTTCCACCACAAGAATATCCAATAATTCGCCAGACCAATAAATAATCAATTGGCTTGGCTCCATTTGGTGTAGCTGTAAATTTAAAATCGTCAACATTTAGTGGGTCAGTGAACCAGTTAAAATGTGTAGGACTATTATAAACTTCAGATAAAATCTCACCGATTTCATTATCTTCAGCACTCACAAAATCAGAAATAACATTTTGTAAATCGTCACCTTTGTTAATGAAATCGTTTTCTCCATCATTGTCATCAGAATCATTACTACTTTCATCATGATCATCACTAAATTATTCGTCGGACGATATCCATTTATCATTTTCCAAAATATTGAATAGCTCAGTGTCCGATAATATATTTGTTTTCACATTCTTCTCGGACTTCGAGAACGATCGACTCTCGATGGACCAGCAGGGAGGACCATATATAAATATAATGCATAACGTACAAATTGTAAAATACTAATTATAAAATAAAATATTAAGTTAAGAAACAACGGTGTGCAAAGCGCAGAGTAGATACTGTTTTTGTTTTCTATAAAACTAAACGAAAATACTCGAGAAATGAAAACCAAACGCAAAGCAATGTTTATATTGTACTGAATGGCCGTTGCTAATGATATCAAGACGACGCTTACGAAGCCGGGATTCATCGAAATATTTAAAAATATGTACCGTTAACGATCACGAATCGGCAGCGCTCTGCAACTGAATGATTAAAAGACTGCATAATGTGTAATGGACAAAAGGATCGGTGGTTGACTTTATTCGTATCGTTATAAAACAACGTAAGCCAGACTGCAGAAGGTCGAACAGTAACAAAAATTATTCACCGTTCGAGCGAATAACACTGGCGTAGAATGGAATTTATAATAAATTCCATAATCGAGTAGTATAAAATGTACGTTTTTTAACGATGACTTTTGGAGACTGATAATTTTTACCACATACATTTTTACTACATACATAAATCGTCAATAACTACTGCGAAAACGGTTTACAACTCGTGAACACTACTACACAGTACTCTTGTGTTCGTGTTTCAATCGTAATGTTTTTTTTTTTGTAATCAAACGTGTAATTCTCATCATACGATGTCTATATTAAATGAATCTCAGTAGTACAGCAAAAAAAAAATACAACCTTTTACTATCACACACAAACATAAAACACATTACAATATTCTTAAATATTTTTACAAATTAATAATGGATTCTTTATGATTTGAAGTCATTAACTGAGCAACCACCTTAACCAACTCTAATTACTCCGTCATTACTTTAATCATCACTTAACCCTCAATGGGTAAAAAAATTCTAGTATCTTGTGGTCATTAATTGAATATAATTCAATATTTATCAGCGAACTTTTTTTGAAAAGCCGCATTTTAACAACTATTTATAATTAACACGAAAATAGGTGTCTCGAACAAAAAAACAGAATTAAATTCGATTGTGTGTCGAGGGAGAATGAAACAAGATTATTATTAATCGCGGGATGCGCGTATATTTATTTATTTCGTTGTTTTTCCGTGAACGTATTTCCGTCGTAACACACGCATATAATATTATATAAATGTTTAAATGCCGCGCGCGCTTTCTTTCCACCGATGTCGTCCGATACGTTGACCACGGAAATCTGGCACCAGAGCGCGTGCGGTCAACGGCAGCGTTCGTCGTTGCGAATTTGCCCAGAGACGCTTGTGTCAGTTTTCATTTCGTTTTCGACCCGTCCGTTTACAGCTTAAAAAAAAAACCCATTTTTTTTTCGCAACAGTAAGTAACATTATCGAAAAGTTTACGCGCTTTCTTAAAACTTTAAAGCCTTTTTATTAAAACTGTTCTATAGTCATACGCTAAATGAATAAAATTATTTTTGTTTCGTACTCGATGTTTTTTTAAAATATCTATCGTCATTGCGCGTTTGGTTCGTTCTCTACACTTGCCTCGTCGTCTCGTTTTTCGTGTTTTATTTTTTCGCGAATACCTCCATTGTGCGAATTAATTTTTCTATTTTAGTATAAATATATAAAGAACTCGCGCGCAATATTATTATAATACTCGTAATTCATCCTCGTTGCACATACCATTATATTATTGTCTATTCAATCGAATATAATACAATATTTTTCAGCGCATTATTTCGTATTTTTCCTATGGTTTTGTTTTATTTTTTTCTTCAGACAATCGTTCCAAACGCGTTCAATCGCGATCGCCCGCAGTCTACGTTCATACGTGCCCTGTGCACCGCGACTACAGCCTGCGTAGATATACACCGACAGAATCTCTTCAAACAACATTAGAATTCAAAATCATTCTTCAAACGGTATCGAGAAATAGTCACATCGCATATTTTTTTCTAAATAGTCGCGTGGGTGGAACCACATATGTGATGAAACTCGGTACCCGAGGTAAGACATTTGTTTAATTTATATTATTTTATAATATACGTTATTTTTTCGTTTATATTATATTTAAATTCCTTGTTTTCAACTCGTTTTTAATAATTTTAATATTCTTAATTTCTAATCTTTTTTTTTTATAATATTTTTCGTATATTTCATGAATTTCGCGTTGTTTCGACTTTCTTTAAACGTTTATAACGAACATTTTCTATTTCGACATCTAAAAAATCGTTCATTGACTGGAAAACTCTTTTTGTTACGAAACGTAAGAAGCGTATTCCCGCGAATTATTGTAAATGTAATAGAATAATAGTTTTTTCCCGTACAACGCGCGTAACCCGCAGCCATCTGAACGGTCATACGCGCGTTTATCGCGGTCGACGCGCGTGTACACTGACCGCGTATCACCACGTAGTCGTCACGTTGTTTTTCTATTTTGCATTTTTATTTTTGAACACGTTTTACTGTCTGAATGCCGGGAGATCGTGACTTTTCGCCGCCGAGTGCTCGCGGTACGGTTCGGTGTGTCCGCCGGTCCACAGCGTCGCGCCGCGACCGGTCTCGGATTCGAATCCGGGTGGCGGTCCGGCAGATTTTTGCGTCGCCGGTGTAATCTTTGGGTTAAGGCGGTGTGCAGTTTGAAGACGTGTATGATGATGATGATGATGAAGTAAGATGAAAACCTTCGCAATGCTTTGCTGGACGTCGGTAATTTCAAACGGCGGTGTTGTCGCAGCCATAATCGCGCTACGGAATAAGCATTTTAGTCCGTAGGTCTTTCGTTGTTCTGGTAAAAACATGTAATTCGCTTTAAACTTTGTTTGCACTCTGTGAACAAAATTATGTTGAAAATGTAGGTACACTCCCAACAATACAACACACACTAATACATACACACATATTATCGAACTACTTCTAGTGTGTTTACCACACACAATTTTACCGTAAATTTCATATTATTTTTAGCATTTGTGAAATAGTTTGGCCTGCAGGCGCCGGGGAACCCCTGCTCAATTTTATTTTATATTTGAACTAACTAAAGAAATTAATTTTCTAAAAATTTCCATATTATTTTTCCAATGTAAGTAAATTCGCATCAACACACCACACAAACACACACTCTTATACACATTTTAGCGCATAACTTCCACTATACAACAAACATCATTTTCTTAATTTTTTAAATTATTTTTAGCCTATGGAAAATAGTATTGCCTGCGGGCGCCGGGGAACCCTTGCCCAATTTTCTTCAATAATCTGAGCTAACTTAAATAATTTTTCTACAAATTTCCATTTTATTTTCAAATGTCAGTAACTCGCATCAACACACACATATATAAGCGAATTACTTCCAGTCTTCAACAATCATTTTCTTAATGTTTAAATTATTTTTAGCTTATGTAAAATAGTATTGCCTGCAGCGCCTGGGAACCCTGCCCAATTTTTTTTAATATTCAATGCAAACTAGAAATTATTTTTCTTAGAATTCCGATATTATTTTGCAAATGTTAATATACTACCAACGATATAATATCTACAAAAATATTAACACACTTTATCGAATAATTATTAATAAATAAAAAATATATATAAAATAAATAAATATACACATGTCTATTAAAATGTATATTTAAATATAAAAAACGAATAAAGCCAATGAGTATTAGTTAAGAATGTTGTTGTCTATATTATATATTACTACCGTTTTCGACAAAAACTCATCATCGGGTAATTTTAATTTTAATTTTACCTGATGATGACTTTGTCGAAACGATAGTAATATATAATATATACAACAACATTCTTCATTAATACTCATTGCCATTATTCTTTTTATATTTAAATATATATTTTAATATACATGTGTATATTTATTTATTTTATATATATTTTTATTAATGATCACTAATATTAAATTATAATTTTTTTCTATCTATTTGAATATTTATTTTTAAAAATCCTTTTAATTTTTATTTTTAATTTTCTAAATTCATCTTTGTTTTGCTACATTGTTAATTTTCAATAAGTAGCACATCAATTTTGTAAAATTTTAAATATTTTAACATTTGTAAAAAATACAGCCCGCAGGCGCCTAGGAACTCATGGCCAATTTTTTCAATAATCTGAGCTAACTTAAATAATTTTTCTACAAATTTCCATTTTATTTTCAAATGTCAGTAACTCGCATCAACACACACATATATAAGCGAATTACTTCCAGTCTTCAACAATCATTTTCTTAATGTTTAAATTATTTTTAGCTTATGTAAAATAGTATTGCCTGCGGGCATAGAACCCCTGCCCAATTTTTTTAATATTCAATGCAAACTAGAAATTATTTTTCTAACATTTCTATATTATTTTTCAAATATAAGTAAACATGCATCAACACAACACACACACACGCACACATATACACATAATAGCGAATAATTTCTATTGTTTACCACACACTATTTTCGATATTTTAAAATTATTTTTAGCTTTCTAAAATAGTTCTGCCTGCGGGCGGGGAACCCTGCTCAATTTTATTTTATATTTGAACTAACTAAAATTAATTTTCTAAAAATTTCCATATTATTTTTCCAATGTAAGTAAATTCGCATCAACACACCACACAAACACACACTCTTATACACATTTTAGCGCATAACTTCCACTATACAACAAACATCATTTTCTTAATTTTTTAAATTATTTTTAGCTTATGTAAAATAGTATTGCCTGCGGGCGCCGGGGAACCCCTGCCCAATTTTCTTCAATAATCTGAGCTAACTTAAATAATTTTTCTACAAATTTCCATTTTATTTTCAAATGTCAGTAACTCGCATCAACACACACATATATAAGCGAATTACTTCCAGTCTTCAACAATCATTTTCTTAATGTTTAAATTATTTTTAGCTTATGTAAAATAGTATTGCCTGCGGGCGCCGGGGAACCCCTGCCCAATTTTTTTTAATATTCAATGCAAACTAGAAATTATTTTTCTTAGAATTCCGATATTATTTTGCAAATGTTAATATACTACCAACGATATAATATCTACAAAAATATTAACACACTTTATCGAATAATTATTAATAAATAAAAAATATATATAAAATAAATAAATATACACATGTCTATGAAAATGTATATTTAAATATAAAAAACGAATAAAGCCAATGAGTATTAGTTAAGAATGTTGTTGTCTATATTATATATTACTACCGTTTTCGACAAAAACTCATCATCGGGTAATTTTAATTTTAATTTTACCTGATGATGACTATTTGTCGAAACGATAGTAATATATAATATATACAACAACATTCTTCATTAATACTCATTGCCATTATTCTTTTTTTATATTTAAATATATAATTTAATATACATGTGTATATATATTTATTTTATATATTTTTTATTAATGATCACTAATATTAAATTATAATTTTTTTTTTCTATCTATTTGAATATTTATTTTTAAAAATCTTTTTAATTTTTATTTTTAATTTTCTAAATTCATCTTTGTTTTTGCTACATTGTTAATTTTCAATAAGTAGCACATCAATTTTGTAAAATTTTAAATATTTTAACATTTGTAAAAAAATACAGCCTCGCGGGCGCCTAGGAACTCCTGGCCAATTTTTTCAATAATCCGAGCTAACTTAAATAATTTTCTACAAATTTCCATTTTATTTTCAAATGTCAGTAACTCGCATCAACACACACATATATAAGCGAATTACTTCCAGTCTTCAACAATCATTTTCTTAATGTTTAAATTATTTTTAGCTTATGTAAAATAGTATTGCCTGCGGGCGCCGGGGAACCCCTGCCCAATTTTTTTTAATATTCAATGCAAACTAGAAATTATTTTTCTTAACATTTCTATATTATTTTTCAAATATAAGTAAACATGCATCAACACAACACACACACACATATACACACATTTTAGCGCATAACTTCTATTGTTTACCACACAGTATTTTCGATATTTTAAAATTATTTTTAGCTTTCTAAAATAGTTCTGCCTGCGGGCGCCGGGGAACCCCTGCTCAATTTTATTTTATATTTGAACTAACTAAAATTAATTTTCTAAAAATTTCCATATTATTTTTCCAATGTAAGTAAATTCGCATCAACACACCACACAAACACACACTCTTATACACATTTTAGCGCATAACTTCCACTATACAACAAACATCATTTTCTTAATTTTTTAAATTATTTTTAGCCTATGGAAAATAGTATTGCCTGCGGGCGCCGGGGAACCCTTGCCCAATTTTCTTCAATAATCTGAGCTAACTTAAATAATTTTTCTACAAATTTCCATTTTATTTTCAAATGTCAGTAACTCGCATCAACACACACATATATAAGCGAATTACTTCCAGTCTTCAACAATCATTTTCTTAATGTTTAAATTATTTTTAGCTTATGTAAAATAGTATTGCCTGCGGGCGCCGGGGAACCCCTGCCCAATTTTTTTTAATATTCAATGCAAACTAGAAATTATTTTTCTTAGAATTCCGATATTATTTTGCAAATGTTAATATACTACCAACGATATAATATCTACAAAAATATTAACACACTTTATCGAATAATTATTAATAAAAAATATATATAAAATAAATAAATATACACATGTCTATTAAAATGTATATTTAAATATAAAAAACGAATAAAGCCAATGAGTATTAGTTAAGAATGTTGTTGTCTATATTATATATTACTACCGTTTTCGACAAAAACTCATCATCGGGTAATTTTAATTTTAATTTTACCTGATGATGACTTTTTGTCGAAACGATAGTAATATATAATATATACAACAACATTCTTCATTAATACTCATTGCCATTATTCTTTTTTTATATTTAAATATATATTTTAATATACATGTGTATATTTATTTATTTTATATATATTTTTTATTAATGATCACTAATATTAAATTATAATTTTTTTTCTATCTATTTGAATATTTATTTTTAAAAATCCTTTTAATTTTTATTTTTAATTTTCTAAATTCATCTTTGTTTTTGCTACATTGTTAATTTTCAATAAGTAGCACATCAATTTTGTAAAATTTTAAATATTTTAACATTTGTAAAAAAATACAGCCCGCGGGCGCCTAGGAACTCCTGGCCAATTTTTTTCAATAATCTGAGCTAACTTAAATAATTTTTCTACAAATTTCCATTTTATTTTCAAATGTCAGTAACTCGCATCAACACACACATATATAAGCGAATTACTTCCAGTCTTCAACAATCATTTTCTTAATGTTTAAATTATTTTTAGCTTATGTAAAATAGTATTGCCTGCGGGCGCCGGGGAACCCCTGCCCAATTTTTTTTAATATTCAATGCAAACTAGAAATTATTTTTCTTAACATTTCTATATTATTTTTCAAATATAAGTAAACATGCATCAACACAACACACAAACACACTCATATACACATTTTAGCGAATAATTTCTATTGTTTACCACACAGTATTTTCGATATTTTAAAATTATTTTTAGCTTTCTAAAATAGTTCTGCCTGCGGGCGCCGGGAACCCCTGCTCAATTTTATTTTATATTTGAACTAACTAAAATTAATTTTCTAAAAATTTCCATATTATTTTTCCAATGTAAGTAAATTCGCATCAACACACCACACAAACACACACTCTTATACACATTTTAGCGCATAACTTCCACTATACAACAAACATCATTTTCTTAATTTTTTAAATTATTTTTAGCCTATGGAAAATAGTATTGCCTGCGGGCGCCGGGGAACCCCTGCCCAATTTTCTTCAATAATCTGAGCTAACTTAAATAATTTTTCTACAAATTTCCATTTTATTTTCAAATGTCAGTAACTCGCATCAACACACACATATATAAGCGAATTACTTCCAGTCTTCAACAATCATTTTCTTAATGTTTAAATTATTTTTAGCTTATGTAAAATAGTATTGCCTGCGGGCGCCGGGGAACCCCTGCCCAATTTTTTTTAATATTCAATGCAAACTAGAAATTATTTTTCTTAGAATTCCGATATTATTTTGCAAATGTTAATATACTACCAACGATATAATATCTACAAAAATATTAACACACTTTATCGAATAATTATTAATAAATAAAAAATATATATAATAAATAAATATACACATGTCTATGAAAATGTATATTTAAATATAAAAAACGAATATAGCGAATGAGTATTAGTTAAGAATGTTGTTGTCTATATTATATATTACTACCGTTTTCGACAAAAACTCATCATCGGGTAATTTTAATTTTAATTTTACCTGATGATGACTTTTTTGTCGAAACGATAGTAATATATAATATATACAACAACATTCTTCATTAATACTCATTGCCATTATTCTTTTTTTATAATTAAATATATATTTTAATATACATGTGTATATTTATTTATTTTATATATATTTTTTATTAATGATCACTAATATTAAATTATAATTTTTTTTTCTATCTATTTGAATATTTATTTTTAAAAATCCTTTTAATTTTTATTTTTAATTTTCTAAATTCATCTTTGTTTTTGCTACATTGTTAATTTTCAATAAGTAGCACATCAATTTTGTAAAATTTTAAATATTTTAACATTTGTAAAAAAATACAGCCCGCGGGCGCCTAGGAACTCCTGGCCAATTTTTTCAATAATCTGAGCTAACTTAAATAATTTTTCTACAAATTTCCATTATATTTTCAAATGTCAGTAACTCGCATCAACACACATATATAAGCGAATTACTTCCAGTCTTCAACAATCATTTTCTTAATGTTTAAATTATTTTTAGCTTATGTAAAATAGTATTGCCTGCGGGCGCCGGGGAACCCCTGCCCAATTTTTTTTAATATTCAATGCAAACTAGAAATTATTTTTCTTAGAATTCCGATATTATTTTGCAAATGTTAATATACTACCAACGATATAATATCTACAAAAATATTAACACACTTTATCGAATAATTATTAATAAATAAAAAATATATATAAAATAAATAAATATACACATGTCTATGAAAATGTATATTTAAATATAAAAAACGAATAAAGCCAATGAGTATTAGTTAAGAATGTTGTTGTCTATATTATATATTACTACCGTTTTCGACAAAAACTCATCATCGGGTAATTTTAATTTTAATTTTACCTGATGATGACTTTTTGTCGAAACGATAGTAATATATAATATATACAACAACATTCTTCATTAATACTCATTGCCATTATTCTTTTTTTATTTAAATATATATTTTAATATACATGTGTATTTATTTATTTTATATATATTTTTTATTAATGATCACTAATATTAAATTATAATTTTTTTTTTCTATCTATTTGAATATTTATTTTTAAAAATCTTTTTAATTTTTATTTTTAATTTTCTAAATTCATCTTTGTTTTTGCTACATTGTTAATTTTCAATAAGTAGCACATCAATTTTGTAAAATTTTAAATATTTTAACATTTGTAAAAAAATACAGCCCGCGGGCGCCTAGGAACTCCTGGCCAATTTTTTTCAATAATCCGAGCTAACTTAAATAATTTTTCTACAAATTTCCATTTTATTTTCAAATGTCAGTAACTCGCATCAACACACACATATATAAGCGAATTACTTCCAGTCTTCAACAATCATTTTCTTAATGTTTAAATTATTTTTAGCTTATGTAAAATAGTATTGCCTGCGGGCGCCTGGGAACCCCTGCCCAATTTTTTTTAATATTCAATGCAAACTAGAAATTATTTTTCTTAACATTTCTATATTATTTTTCAAATATAAGTAAACATGCATCAACACAACACACACACACGCACACATATACACATACTAGCGAATAATTTCTATTGTTTACCACACACTATTTTCGATATTTTAAAATTATTTTTAGCTTTCTAAAATAGTTCTGCCTGCAGGCGCCAGGAACCCTGCTCAATTTTATTTTATATTTGAACTAACTAAAATTAATTTTCTAAAAATTTCCATATTATTTTTCCAATGTAAGTAAATTCGCATCAACACACCACACAAACACACACTCTTATACACATTTTAGCGCATTACTTCCACTATACAACAAACATCATTTTCTTAATTTTTTAAATTATTTTTAGCCTATGGAAAATAGTATTGCCTGCGGGCGCCGGGGAACCCCTGCCCAATTTTCTTCAATAATCTGAGCTAACTTAAATAATTTTTCTACAAATTTCCATTTTATTTTCAAATGTCAGTAACTCGCATCAACACACACATATATAAGCGAATTACTTCCAGTCTTCAACAATCATTTTCTTAATGTTTAAATTATTTTTAGCTTATGTAAAATAGTATTGCCTGCGGGCGCCGGGGAACCCCTGCCCAATTTTTTTTAATATTCAATGCAAACTAGAAATTATTTTTCTTAGAATTCCGATATTATTTTGCAAATGTTAATATACTACCAACGATATAATATCTACAAAAATATTAACACACTTTATCGAATAATTTTTAATAAATAAAATATATATAAAATAAATAAATATACACATGTCTATTAAAATGTATATTTAAATAAAAAACGAATAAAGCCAATGAGTATTAGTTAAGAATGTTGTTGTCTATATTATATATTACTACCTTTTCGACAAAAACTCATCATCGTCTAATTTTAATTTTAATTTTACCTAATGATGACTTTTTGTCGAAACGATAGTAATATATAATATATACAACAACATTCTTCATTAATACTCATTGCCATTATTCTTTTTTTATATTTAAATATATATTTTAATATACATGTGTATATTTATTTATTTTATATATATTTTTTATTAATGATCACTAATATTAAATTATAATTTTTTTTTTCTATCTATTTGAATATTTATTTTTAAAAATCCTTTTAATTTTTATTTTTAATTTTCTAAATTCATCTTTGTTTTTGCTACATTGTTAATTTTCAATAAGTAGCACATCAATTTTGTAAAATTTTAAATATTTTAACATTTGTAAAAAAATACAGCCCGCGGGCGCCTAGGAACTCCTGGCCAATTTTTTTCAATAATCCGAGCTAACTTAAATAATTTTTCTACAAATTTCCATTTTATTTTCAAATGTCAGTAACTCGCATCAACACACACATATATAAGCGAATTACTTCCAGTCTTCAACAATCATTTTCTTAATGTTTAAATTATTTTTAGCTTATGTAAAATAGTATTGCCTGCGGGCGCCGGGGAACCCCTGCCCAATTTTTTTTAATATTCAATGCAAACTAGAAATTATTTTTCTTAACATTTCTATATTATTTTTCAAATATAAGTAAACATGCATCAACACAACACACACACACGCACACATATACACATACTAGCGAATAATTTCTATTGTTTACCACACAGTATTTTCGATATTTTAAAATTATTTTTAGCTTTCTAAAATAGTTCTGCCTGCGGGCGCCGGGGAACCCCTGCTCAATTTTATTTTATATTTGAACTAACTAAAATTAATTTTCTAAAAATTTCCATATTATTTTTCCAATGTAAGTAAATTCGCATCAACACACCACACAAACACACACTCTTATACACATTTTAGCGCATAACTTCCACTATACAACAAACATCATTTTCTTAATTTTTTAAATTATTTTTAGCTTATGTAAAATAGTATTGCCTGCGGGCGCCGGGGAACCCCTGCCCAATTTTCTTCAATAATCTGAGCTAACTTAAATAATTTTTCTACAAATTTCCATTTTATTTTCAAATGTCAGTAACTCGCATCAACACACACATATATAAGCGAATTACTTCCAGTCTTCAACAATCATTTTCTTAATGTTTAAATTATTTTTAGCTTATGTAAAATAGTATTGCCTGCGGGCGCCGGGGAACCCCTGCCCAATTTTTTTTAATATTCAATGCAAACTAGAAATTATTTTTCTTAGAATTCCGATATTATTTTGCAAATGTTAATATACTACCAACGATATAATATCTACAAAAATATTAACACATTTTATCGAATAATTTTTTTAATAAATATATATATAAAATATAAATATACACATGTCTATTAAAATGTATATTTAAATATAAAATAAAGCCAATGAGTATTAATTTTAATTTTATTTTTTTATATCATATTACTATATTTAATTTTCGACAAAAACTCATCATTTTTAATTTTAATTTTTATAATTTTTTTTTCTATCTATTTGAATATTTATTTTTAAAAATCCTTTTAATTTTTATTTTTAATTTTCTAAATTCATCTTTGTTTTTGCTACATTGTTAATTTTCAATAAGTAGCACATCAATTTTGTAAAATTTTAAATATTTTAACATTTGTAAAAAAATACAGCCCGCGGGCGCCTAGGAACTCCTGGCCAATTTTTTTCAATAATCCGAGCTAACTTAAATAATTTTTCTACAAATTTCCATTTTATTTTCAAATGTCAGTAACTCGCATCAACACACACATATATAAGCGAATTACTTCCAGTCTTCAACAATCATTTTCTTAATGTTTAAATTATTTTTAGCTTATGTAAAATAGTATTGCCTGCGGGCGCCGGGGAACCCCTGCCCAATTTTTTTTAATATTCAATGCAAACTAGAAATTATTTTTCTTAGAATTCCGATATTATTTTGCAAATGTTAATATACTACCAACGATATAATATCTACAAAAATATTAACACACTTTATCGAATAATTATTAATAAATAAAAAATATATATAAAATAAATAAATATACACATGTCTATTAAAATGTATATTTAAATATAAAAAACGAATAAAGCCAATGAGTATTAGTTAAGAATGTTGTTGTCTATATTATATATTACTACCGTTTTCGACAAAAACTCATCATCGGGTAATTTTAATTTTAATTTTACCTGATGATGACTTTTTGTCGAAACGATAGTAATATATAATATATACAACAACATTCTTCATTAATACTCATTGCCATTATTCTTTTTTTATATTTAAATATATATTTTAATATACATGTGTATATTTATTTATTTTATATATATTTTTTATTAATGATCACTAATATTAAATTATAATTTTTTTTTTCTATCTATTTGAATATTTATTTTTAAAAATCCTTTTAATTTTTATTTTTGCTACATTGTTAATTTTCAATAAGTAGCACATCAATTTTGTAAAATTTTAAATATTTTAACATTTGTAAAAAAATACAGCCCGCGGGCGCCTAGGAACTCCTGGCCATTTTTTTTCAATAATCTGAGCTAACTTAAATAATTTTTCTACAAATTTCCATTTATTTTCAAATGTCAGTAACTCGCATCAACACACACATATATAAGCGAATTACTTCCAGTCTTCAACAATCATTTTCTTAATGTTTAAATTATTTTTAGCTTATGTAAAATAGTATTGCCTGCGGGCATGGGAACCCCTGCCCAATTTTTTTAATATTCAATGCAAACTAGAAATTATTTTTCTTAGAATTCGATATTATTTTGCAAATGTTAATATACTACCAACGATATAATATCTACAAAAATATTAACACACTTTATCGAATAATTATTAATAAATAAAATATATATAAAATAAATAAATATACACATGTCTATTAAAATGTATATTTAAATATAAAAAACGAATAAAGCCAATGAGTATTAGTTAAGAATGTTGTTGTCTATATTATATATTACTATTGTTTTCGACAAAACTCATCATCGGGTAATTTTAATTTTAATTTTACCTGATGATGACTTTTTGTCGAAACGATAGTAATATATAATATATACAACAACATTCTTCATTAATACTCATTGCCATTATTCTTTTTATATTTAAATATAAATTTTAATATACATGTGTATATTTATTTATTTTATATATTTTTATTAATGATCACTAATATTAAATTATAATTTTTTTTCTATCTATTTGAATATTTATTTTTAAAATCCTTTTAATTTTTATTTTTAATTTTCTAAATTCATCTTTGTTTTGCTACATTGTTAATTTTCAATAAGTAGCACATCAATTTTGTAAAATTTTAAATATTTTAACATTTGTAAAAATACATTTTCAATAATCTGAGCTAACTTAAATAATTTTCTACAAATTTCCATTTATTTTCAAATGTCAGTAACTCGCATCAACACACACATATATAAGCGAATTACTTCCAGTCTTCAACAATCATTTTCTTACTGTTTAAATTATTTTTAGCTTATGTAAAATAGTATTGCCTGCGCTGGGAACCCCTGCCCAATTTTTTTAATATTCGACAAAACTAGAAATTATTTTCTAATTTCTATATTATTTTTCAAATATAAGTAAACATGCATCAACACAACACACACACACACATATACACATATATAGCGAATAATTTCTATTGTTTACCACACTATTTTCGTTATTTTAAATTTATTTTTAGATTTCTAAAATAGTAATGCCTGCGGGCGCAGTGGAAACCCTGCTCAATTTTATTTTATTTTTTTACTTACTAAAATTAATTTTCTAAAAATTTCCATATTATTTTTCCAATGTAAGTAAATTCATCAACACACCACACAAACACACACTCTTATACACATTTTAGCGCATTACTTCCACTATACAACAAACATCATTTTCTTAATTTTTTAAATTATTTTTAGCCTATGGAAAATAGTATTGCCTGCGGGCATAGGAACCCTGCCCAATTTTCTTCAATAATCTGAGCTAACTTAAATAATTTTCTACAAATTTCCATTTTATTTTCAAATGTCAGTAACTCGCATCAACACACACATATATAAGCGAATTACTTCCAGTCTTCAACAATCATTTTCTTAATGTTTAAATTATTTTTAGCTTATGTAAAATAGTATTGCCTGCGGGCGCCGAGAACCCTGCCCAATTTTTTTAATATTCAATGCAAACTAGAAATTATTTTTCTTAGAATTTCCGATATTATTTTGCAAATGTTAATATATCTACAAAAATATTAACACACTTTATCGAATAATTTTTAATAAATAAAATATATATAAAATAGTAATATATACATGTCTATTAAAATGTATATTTAAATATAAAACGAATAAAGCCAATGAGTATTAGTTAAGAATGTTGTTGTCTATATTATATATTACTACCATTTTCGACAAAAACTCATCATCGGGTAATTTTAATTTTAATTTTACCTGATGATGACTTTTGTCGAAACGATAGTAATATATAATATATACAACAACATTCTTCATTAATACTCATTGCCATTATTCTTTTTATATTTAAATATATATTTTAATATACATGTGTATATTTATTTATTTTATATATATTTTTATTAATGATCACTAATATTAAATTATAATTTTTTTCTATCTATTTGAATATTTATTTTTAAAAATCCTTTTAATTTTTATTTTTAATTTTCTAAATTCATCTTTGTTTTTGCTACATTGTTAATTTTCAATAAGTAGCACATCAATTTTGTACAATTTTAAATATTTTAACATTTGTAAAAAAATACAGCCCGCGGGCGCCGGGGAACCCCTGCTCAATTTTTCAATAATCTGAGCTAACTTAAATAATTTTTCTACATATTTCCATTTTATTTTCAAATGTCAGTAACTCGCATCAACACACACATATATAAGCGAATTACTTCCAGTTTTCAACAATCATTATTTTCTTAATGTTTAAATTATTTTTAGCTTATGTAAAATAGTATTGCCTGCGGGCGCCGGGGAACCCCTGCTCAATTTTTTAATATTCAATGCAAACTAGAAATTATTTTTCTTAGAATTCCGATATTATTTTGCAAATGTTAATATACTACCAACGATATAATATCTACAAAAATATTAACACACTTTATCGAATAATTATTAATAAATAAAAAATATATATAAAATAAATAAATATACACATGTCTATTAAAATGTATATTTAAATATAAAAAACGAATAAAGCCAATGAGTATTAGTTAAGAATGTTGTTGTCTATATTATATATTACTACCGTTTTCGACAAAAACTCATCATCGGGTAATTTTAATTTTAATTTTACCTGATGATGACTTTTTGTCGAAACGATAGTAATATATAATATATACAACAACATTCTTCATTAATACTCATTGCCATTATTCTTTTTTTATATTTAAATATATTTTAATATACATGTGTATATTTATTTATTTTATATATAATCACTAATATTAAATTATAATTTTTCTATCTATTTGAATATTTATTTTTAAAAATCCTTTTAATTTTTATTTTTAATTTTCTAAATTCATCTTTGTTAATTTTCAATAAGTAGCACATCAATTTTGTAAAATTTTAAATATTTTAACATTTGTAAAAAAATACAGCCCGCGGGCGCCTAGGAACTCCTGGCCAATTTTTTTCAATAATCTGAGCTAACTTAAATAATTTTTCTACAAATTTCCATTTTATTTTCAAATGTCAGTAACTCGCATCAACACACACATATATAAGCGAATTACTTCCAGTTTTCAACAATCATCATTTTCTTAATGTTTAAATTATTTTTAGCTTATGTAAAATAGTATTGCCTGCATGGAACCCTGCCCAATTTTTTTAATATTCAATGCAAACTAGAAATTATTTTCTTTTCCATTTTATATTATTTTTCAATATAAGTAAACATGCATCAACACAACACACACACACACATATACACATATAGCGAATAATTTCTATTGTTTACCACACATTATTTTCGATATTTTAAATATATTTTAGCTTTCTAAAATAGTTCTGCCTGCGGGCGCCGGGGAACCCCTGCACAATTTTTTTTTATATTTGAACTAACTAAAATTAATTTTCTAAAATTTCCATATTATTTTTCCAATGTAAGTAAATTCGCATCAACACACACACAACACACACTCTTATACACATTTTAGCGCATAACTTCCACTATACAACAAACATCATTTTCTTAATTTTTTAAATTATTTTTAGCTTATGTAAAATAGTATTGCCTGCGGGCGCCGGGGAACCCCTGCCCAATTTTTTCAATAATCTGAGCTAACTTAAATAATTTTTCTACAAATTTCCATTTTATTTTCAAATGTCAGTAACTCGCATCAACACACACATATATAAGCGAATTACTTCCAGTCTTCAACAATCATTTTCTTAATGTTTAAATTATTTTTAGCTTATGTAAAATAGTATTGCCTGCGGGCGCCGGGGAACCCCTGCCCAATTTTTTTTAATATTCAATGCAAACTAGAAATTATTTTTCTTAGAATTCCGATATTATTTTGCAAATGTTAATATACTACCAACGATATAATATCTACAAAAATATTAACACACTTTATCGAATAATTATTAATAAATAAAAATATATATAAAATAAATAAATATACACATGTCTATTAAAATGTATATTTAAATATAAAAACGAATAAAGCCAATATTTTAATTTTACCTGATGATGACTTTTTGTCGAAACGATAGTAATATATAATATATACAACAACATTCTTCATTAATACTCATTGCCATTATTCTTTTTTTATATTTAAATATATATTTTAATATACATGTGTATATTTATTTATTTTATATATATTTTTTATTAATGATCACTAATATTAAATTATAATTTTTTTTTCTATCTATTTGAATATTTATTTTTAAAAATCCTTTTAATTTTTATTTTTAATTTTCTAAATTCATCTTTGTTTTTGCTACATTGTTAATTTTCAATAAGTAGCACATCAATTTTGTAAAATTTTAAATATTTTAACATTTGTAAAAAAATACAGCCCGCGGGCGCCTAGGAACTCCTGGCCAATTTTTTTCAATAATCTGAGCTAACTTAAATAATTTTTCTACAAATTTCCATTTTATTTTCAAATGTCAGTAACTCGCATCAACACACACACACATATAAGCGAATTACTTCCAGTTTTCAACAATCATCATTTTCTTAATGTTTAAATTATTTTTAGCTTATGTAAAAATAGTATTGCCTGCGGGCATAGGGGAACCCTGCCCAATTTTTAATTCAATCTAACTAAATTATTTTTCTTAGAATTTCCGATATTATTTTGCAAATGTTAAATACTACCAACGATATAATATCTACAAAATATTAACACACTTTATCGAATAATTTTATAAATAAAAATATATATAAAATAAATAAATATACACATGTCTATTAAATTATTTAAATATAAAAAAATAAAGCCAATGAGTATTAGTTAAGAATGTTGTTGTCTATATTATATATTACTACCGATCGACAAAAACTCATCATCGGGTAATTTTAATTTTAATTTTACCTGATGATGACTTTTTATCGAAACGATAGTAATATATAATATATACAACAACATTCTTCATTAATACTCATTGCCATTATTCTTTTTTTATATTTAAATATATATTTTAATATACATGTGTATATTTATTTATTTTATATATATTTTTTATTAATGATCACTAATATTAAATTATAATTTTTCTATCTATTTGAATATTTATTTTTAAAAATCCTTTTAATTTTTATTTTTAATTTTCTAAATTCATCTTTGTTTTGCTACATTGTTAATTTTCAATAAGTAGCACATCAATTTTGTAAAATTTTAAATATTTTAACATTTGTAAGAAAATACAGCCTGCGGGCGCCTAGGAACTCCTGGCCAATTTTTTCAATAATCCGAGCTAACTTAAATAATTTTTCTACAAATTTCCATTTTATTTTTCAAATGTCAGTAACTCGCATCAATCACACACACATATATATAAGCGAATTACTTCAGTCTTCAACAATCATTTTCTTAATGTTTAAATTATTTTTAGCTTATGTAAAATAGTATTGCCTGCAGGCCGGGGAACCCTGCCCAATTTTTTTTTAATATTCAATGCAAACTAGAAATTATTTTTCTTAAAATTTCCTATATTATTTTCAAATGTAAGTAAACATACCAACATATAATATCACACACAAATACATACACATTTTAACGAATAATTTCTAATTGTTTACATATATTTTCATATTTTAAAATTATTTTTAGCTTTCTAAATTTTATTTTATTTTATTTGAATATTTATTTTTAAAAATCCTTTAATTTTTATTTTTAATTTTCTAAATTCATCTTTGTTTTGCTACATTGTTAATTTTCAATAAGTAGCACATCAATTTTGTAAAATTTTAAATATTTTAACATTTGTAAAAAAATACAGCCTGCGGGCGCCGGGGAACCCCTGCCCAATTTTCTTCAATAATCTGAGCTAACTTAAATAATTTTTCTACAAATTTCCATTTTATTTTCAAATGTCAGTAACTCGCATCAACACACACATATATAAGCGAATTACTTCCAGTTTTCTACAATCATTATTTTCTTAATGTTTAAATTATTTTTAGCTTATGTAAAATAGTATTGCCTGCGGGCGCCGGGGAACCCCTGCCCAATTTTTTTTAATAAACAGTGCAAACTAAAGAAATTATTATTCTAAAAATGTCAATATTATTTTTCCAATGTAAGTAAAATAGCATAAACACAACACACACACACACACACATATACACATACTAGCGAATAATTTCTATTGTTTACACACATCATTTTCTTAATTTTAAAATTATTTTTAGCTTTCTAAAATAGCTGCGGGCGCCGGGGAACCCCTGCTCAATTTTATTTTATATTTGAACTAAATAAAATTAATTTTCTAAAATTTCCATATTATTTTTCCAATGTAAGTAAATTCGCATCAACACACCACACAACACACACTCATATACACATTTTAGCGCATAACTTCCACTATACAACAAACATCATTTTCTTAATTTTTAAATTATTTTTAGCTTATGTAAAATAGTATTGCCTGCAGGCATGGGAACCCTGCCCATCTTTCTTCAATAATCTGAGCTAACTTAAATAATTTTTCTACAAATTTCCATTTTATTTTCAAATGTCAGTAACTCGCATCAACACACACATATATAAGCGAATTACTTCCAGTCTTCAACAATCATTTTCTTAATGTTTAAATTATTTTTAGCTTATGTAAAATAGTATTGCCTGCGGGCGCCGGGAACTCCTGCCCAATTTTTTTTAATATTCAATGCAAACTAGAAATTATTTTTCTTAGAATTCCGATATTATTTTGCAAATGTTAATATACTACCAACGATATAATATCTACAAAAATATTAACACACTTTATCGAATAATTATTAATAAATAAAAAATATATATAAAATAAATAAATATACACATGTCTATTAAAATGTATATTTAAATATAAAAAACGAATAAAGCCAATGAGTATTAGTTAAGAATGTTGTTGTCTATATTATATATTACTACCGTTTTCGACAAAAACTCATCATCGGGTAATTTTAATTTTAATTTTACCTGATGATGACTTTTTGTCGAAACGATAGTAATATATAATATATACAACAACATTCTTCATTAATACTCATTGCCATTTATATTTAAATATATATTTTAATATACATGTATATTTATTTATTTTATATTCACTAATATTAAATTATAATTTTTCTATCTATTTGAATATTTATTTTTAAAAATCCTTTTAATTTTTATTTTTAATTTTCTAAATTCATCTTTGTTTTGCTACATTGTTAATTTTCAATAAGTAGCACATCAATTTTGTAAAATTTTAAATATTTTAACATTTGTAAAAAATACAGCCCGCGGGCACTAGGAACTCCTGGCCAATTTTTTCAATAATCCGAGCTAACTTAAATAATTTTCTACAAATTTCCATTTTATTTTCAAATGTCAGTAACTCGCATCAACACACACATATATAAGCGAATTACTTCCAGTCTTCAACAATCATTTTCTTAATGTTTAAATTATTTTTAGCTTATGTAAAATAGTATTGCCTGCAGGCGCCGGGGAACCCTGCCCAATTTTTTAATTCAATGCTAACTAGAAATTATTTTTCTTAGAATTCCGATATTATTTTTCAAATGTTAATATACTACCAACGATATAATATCTACAAAAATATTAACACATACTTATCGAATAATTTTAATAAATAAAAATATTATAAAATAAATAAATATACACATGTCTATTAAAATGTATATTTAAATATAAAAAACGAATAAAGCCAATGAGTATTAGTTAGAATGTTTTGTTGTCTATATTATATTATTAGTTTTCGACAAAAACTCATCATCGGGTAATTTTAATTTTAATTTTACCTGATGATGACTTTTGTCGAAACGATAGTAATATATAATATATACAACAACATTCTTCATTTAAATATATATTTTAATATACATGTGTATATTTATTTATTATAATTTTTTTCTATCTATTTGAATATTTATTTTTAAAAATCCTATTAATTTTTATTTTTAATTTTCTAAATTCATCTTTGTTTTTGCTACATTGTTAATTTTCAATAAGTAGCACATCAATTTTGTAAAATTTTAAATATTTTTAACATTTGTAAAAATACAGCCTGCGGGCGCCTAGGAACTCCTGCCCAATTTTTTCAATAATCTGAGCTAACTTAAATAATTTTTCTACAAATTTCCAATTTATTTTCAAATGTCAGTAACTCGCATCAACACTCACATATATAAGCGAATTACTTCCAGTCTTCAACAATCATTTTCTTAATGTTTAATTTATTTTTAGCTTATGTAAAATAGTATTGCCTGCGGGCGGGGGAACCCTGCCCAATTTTTAATATTCATAAGCAAACTAGAAATTATTTTTCTAGAATTCCGATATTATTTTGCAAATGTTAATATACTACCAACGATATAATATCTACAAAAATATTAACACTTTATCGAATAATTATTAATAAATAAAATATATATAAAATAAATAAATATACACATGTCTATTAAAATGTATATTTAAATATAAAAACGAATAAAGCCAATGAGTATTAGTTAAGAATGTTGTTGTCTATATTATATATTACTACCGTTTTCGACAAAAACTCATCATCAGGTAATTTTAATTTTAATTTTACCTGATGATGACTTTTGTCGAAACGATAGTAATATATAATATATACAACAACATTCTTCATTAATACTCATTGCCATTATTCTTTTTATATTTAAATATATATTTAATATACATGTGTATATTTATTTATTTTATATATATTTTTATTAATGATCACTAATATTAAATTATAATTTTTTCTATCTATTTTGAATATTTATTTTTAAAAATCCTTTTAATTTTTATTTTTAATTTTCTAAATTCATCTTTGTTTTTGCTACATTGTTAATTTTCAATAAGTAGCACATCAATTTGTAAAATTTTAAATATTTTAACATTTGTAAAAATACAGCCC